>CM042686.1:414623654-415873654 GCA_023614405.1 Avena insularis | reverse complement strand
GAGAGCGATCCGCGAGTAGGCTATTCTGCGGCATGATTGGCCACGCTTGCTCTGGACAAACTGGCAACACCGGGCGCTCCCCTGTTGCCAGTGTCACGACTCACGAGTTCAGTGGACCACATCCCAGTGTCACGTCCCCATTACTTCTCTTCCTCCCCATACTTCTCTTCCTTCCCCTCGAAGCCACTTTCCCCACTTCACTCCCATCCTGCTGTAGCCGCAAGCCGACGGCGCCTCCATCCCAATCCCCTCTCCGGCATCCACCCCCTCCCCTCTCGCCATGGGTTCAAGGGGAGACGACGAGGAAACGCGTCGTGACGACAGGGACGGTGATTTCGATGTGAGTCGTCTCATCTCTATCTCTATCATCTGTGTCCAGTTATCTATTTTTTGAGCTAGAGCTACTTTGTTTACTCATGCGTGTATGATATGTTAGGCCAACCAGACGATGTATGACTCCGACTATCACGGTTTAGTGGATGAAGACAGTCCTCTGCTATGTAAACATGGACATGTGCCTGCTAAATTTGTAGCATTCGAAGGACGAAATGCAGGCAGGAGGTTTCTACGGTGTCAAGGACATCGTGCAATGATACAAGACGGAAGTTGCGATGTTGTCAAATGGGTAGACCCAGAGTGGCCCAAATCGATGCAGAAAACGCTGGAAAAACTATGGGATATGACTGTTGAGTTGAAAGAATCCATAGTCAGCTCACTTCTTGACAGTGTTGAGATGAAGCTATGGGACCCAGTTGACATGACCAAGCTTAAACGAGATCTCAGGAGGGTGCAAGACAAGGTTAGCAAAGTCGAGAAGGAGAGGGACGTGGCGTTGGCCGTGAAGGCTAAAGTAGAGAAAGAACTGACTCAAGCAAGGAATGATCTTCACCAGGCCAAAGTCCTGCAGTTCACAACTACGAGTATTGACAAGTGCATGAGGAAATATACAGATAAACAATTGAAGTTGTGCAAGGAAGATGCTAAAAGGAAGGAGCAGATGAATCGATCCTTTCTCTCGCAGGAAGATGCACATCGGGCTAAGATTAGGAAGATCAAGGAGATGTGTGATAAATAGTTCTATTTAGCTTGAGCTCCATGCATTTTTAAGTTGTAATAGTAGTACTTGTTGACCTAGCGGTCTGAAGTGTTCTCGGAGTCCTGGGAGGAAAAAAATTGCTCTCTCGTTAGTCTGTCTTAACCCTGCATCACTTCCTTTTGTCTGATCATGGTGGTATTCTGAAATTGGTGGTTTGTTTAAACGTAATCTACATGGATTGTGCTGCATGCAAATGGCACATCCATAATTTATAAAGTGGAAGCACATACACCTGGTTAATGGAGATCCGGGAGCTTCGCCAGACGCAGGGGATGCAGGAGCAGGGAGGCGATGAGATAGACGGGCTCAAGCGTCTGGGCATTATCGGTTGCCATTGATGTTTATGTTGCCACGTCGTTGTGTAGCATCTGAAATAAGTTGCTGCTTCGTGGAGTGTGGCAGCTTAAATAATTTATTTCTGTGCCACTTACATTCCGTCGTATTTGGAGACCTCCTGCCCCTCAGCAATCATGGAACCGGTGCTGCGTGTTTTCAGATAGCAGTGGCACAATCAGAATTTTGAATTCAACTACTGACTCGGGCGTTTCCAAACCCTAAGTCGCGATACATTTTACTCAGAGAATGTGGGTAGATTGTTTCGCCCAGCAACGTGCCACACACAGAGCTCCAGAATTTAATAGAATTACATATATAGGTTCAAGTTCAACACATTACTATGCATCTTCATTGCCAGCAGCCTTCTTCCGCAGCCTGGTGCCAAGCCTTCATGTCCACTGGCTTCTTCATTTCCTGCATTCTTCCTCTTCCTCGGTGCCAATTTTCTTAGCTTCACGTACTCTGCATCGCCGGGACAATGGGCACTAGAATCATGTCCAACATCATCTTTCCACTCGTTTTTAATTTCTTCGGGCAGCAAAATGACTGACCCGGCAATCATGTTTCTAACCTTGCGGCGCTTCCTATCAAAGAAAGAAGACTGTTGCATAACTGCCCAATATCTACAGAGTAAATAAAACAAAAATTACAATTCAGAACAAACATGCGAACTCCAAGAGACCTTTGCTTACCAGGAGCTAATTGGGTTCGAGTAACCACCCTGTCCAAGAATACAAGGGCGACTCCTAGTTGCAGCAGATTCCACATCCAGTACATCAAAATTCAGCTCAAACATGGCAGCCGAAGCATACCTTTTCATCAACCCAATTAGCTGATTGTCACACGTTAGAGGAACCATGATGCCACGTTCATCCATGAAGCTGAACTTTGCAGTATGCTTCGGCCATAATTCATCATGATTATGCAGAGCAGCAACCATACCAAATATAGTGCAGATCTGCGCGTGCGCTTCTTCCATCGTGATACAATGGTGTCCATACCACTTGCCCTTAGAGTCGTACCTGTAGAGGACTACCATAACCAGGTAAGGGGGTCCGCGGAGATCCCACTTGATATAAAACTATGGACAAAATATGTTTGTCAGCGTTGGGCTAACAAACAATTTGAGGTTCAGTAGCCAGCTAGCAGTTATAATTAGTGCAAATAGCAAAGAGAACTTCTTCTTCCTTGGTAGTAGGATCTGCCATCCTCCGAGCTGCTCGGCTCGTCGGCAGCAGAGGAGGGCTAGAGCCTTGCAACGGCGGCTACGGCATGCGTCATTGGAGCTCGGGATCAGTGACTGGGCGCAGCAACTAGGCACAACAACTTGGCGCCAGAAGTCAAATGTCTGAATGGACCGTCCTACCTGGAGGGTGGATTCCGACGCCGCCGGTGCTAGCGGAAAGGTGGGAATGGATTTGTGAAATTGGTCAACGCATCCAATCTACTTAGCTACTCGATTTGCCTAAGTGCTTGCCGCGTTGGTGCTCGCGTCACGGACAGATGACGGACATGAGGGTCCCGACCGTCTACTTCACAGGGCAGTTTACGGAATGTTTGAATTTGGCAGGGTGAGATGAGTTTGCCTCGAAATGGCCCCTCTCAGTAGTTGGTGGCCCAACTTTTCGAAACACGGCAATTTCAGGCAACTTAGGTACCGCCATGCGATGGCCTGCGAACTTTGGTACCGTAGACGAACAGCCCTAGAAAATCTGCCCCACTTCGGATTTTCCGGCGGAAAATCCGCCCCCGGTCAGAGCGTCGCGCCTTTCCTGTCCTTGATCATCTCCTGGGGGACGGATTATCCGGCCCAAGGCGTGGGCTGGATTATCCGGTCAGGGGAAGAAAATCTGCCCCTTTTTGGAATTTCCGGGGGAAGTCCGCCCCTAGACAGAGCGATGCGCCCTGCCTGCCTTTGCCAACTGAGTTAGGCCGGATTATCTGGCCCTTGGAGGGGAGGATAATCCGGCCCCCAAACACAATAACTTTTCCCTGCACACTTAGCACACATGAGAAAACTCCACGGTATTTTTATCTAACACGCAAAACACAAGGAACCATGAAATGTTCTTTCAATCTCCCCCTTTTTGTTGTTAGATGACAATACTAGAATTTGCAAGATAGTTCTCAAGGCAACAATATTTTAGTGAATGAAAAAGACTCCCCCTAAATGTGTGCATACTAAAGTTTGCATTTGATTACAAATACACACAAGAAGGTACAAGTTTATTACATTGAAACATACATGAAAAAATCATACCACCAGAGGGGAGATAGATGCGTCCTCAAAATATTATAAGAATATCCAATGATAGCCATAATGAGCGCCTACCTCGACATAGATATGCAATATAGCCAATATGATAGATGAATCCATAAGAATAATCCACAAAATAAATCCAGAGCCAAACAAACATAGTCTCATACAGCACAAATCACAAATAAAAGTTCAACGCTAAATGGGCACAAGCGAGAGAAAGACCGAAAAGCTAAAGTGCAAATGCTTGTGCCCGACCCATGCAAATCCACGAAGACCTAATAGAACTACTTCTCCCCCTTTGGCAACGAAATGCCAAAAAGGAAGAAGAGCGATGCTAGCGCCCCAAGGGATCACTCGTAGTCATCATCGTCATCCTCATACTCGTCCTTATCTTCATCCTCAAGCTCCTCGGTGTCATCCTCCTCATCATCAGCCGTGGCCGCAGAAGGAAACAGGTGACGGTCAATCTCACCATAGTTGAGCCTAGAAGAAGAGTTCCACCCAGCATATGGGGTGAGAGTAGTAGGAGTAGGGGGGTCGCCTGATGCATCGGACACATGGTGGAGAATGAGCTGGTGAGTGTGAGCCATCTCGTGGCGCTGCTTGTATGCCTCATATTGTCCCTTGCGAGTGTCCACGCCCATGCAAAGAATGTTCCGCTGGAACCAATTTAGTTGTTTGATCTCGCGCGCAATAGGAGGCATTGGAGGCCTACGAGCACTGGCACGAGCATCCCTCATGAGACCCTCAGGAGCAGAAGATGGGTGTGAGGTCTTCCTCACCTTGTTGTAGATCTTCTTCGCCTTGTGTTCCACATCGATGTTGAACTCTTCAGTGGGAAGCAGGTGCTTGATCAGCATCATGATGTATGGAGTATATGGGATGAATAGCCTATTGAACATGGCATTGATCAACTCATGGTAAATAAAGTCCATCACATCCAGCTTGTACAACACGAACTCATCCTCACAGGACGCCACCTCATGAGAGAAGGCAAGAAGTTGAACCAGGTGACCACATATACTGTCATGTTTCCTCCACTTGGAGTGATAGAATCACGGAAGAGACCCACCAAGCAAGCATATATGGGAGAAAGACCCGCAAAGGAGCCCACAATACCATTGTCAACTGTGCACGGAGAGAGAACTACATCTTTAGTGGGCTTGAGTTGGGTGATGATACGGTGGCCACTGGCATGATCCCTGTTGCGGAAGGAATATCCAAGCACCTCAGCAAAAACACGAAAGTCAGCTTGCATTGGCCTGTCACGAGTCATCCACTTCATAGTGCGGTGCTCATCACCACAAATAACCAAGGTGGAGAAGAACTTCTTCACAATCTCAGAATCATAGGAGCATTGGAGGCCCATGAGATGGTGTAGCCCCATCCTCTCTGTCACATACATGGCATCAACAAGTTGAGGCTTCTCCATGGCCTCAGCAAGAATTAGAGGATGCATAGGCCGAATCTTCTGCCGAGCATAAACATCTTCAAAGATACCCTTTTGTTCAGCACACCAAAAACGAGAGTCACCCAGCTCAGTATCATGCGGCAGTTCATCAAACAGATCACGATGACAAATGGAAGAGTAAGTAATAGGATCCATCTTCTTATAGTCAATCTTGGGCTCTTTTCCCTTCCTCTTGGACACACCCTTCCTATCTCTCTTTGCCTGTTCAGCCATGTGTTTTGCCTCGTTCTTCCTTCTCCTCAGCTCAACCTCGTCCACTAAGTTACCCTCACCATCGTCCCGAAAGTATTTAGCATGAGGACGACACTTGTATGTCTTGGGAGCACTGGAACCACCTGTGAAGCAAACAAGACGGATAGCAAGGGGATAAGTACACACACAAGTCCAAGAGAGAACGCAGAAATAGTAGGCAAACAATTCATAGTCCAATCATACTCAATGCACAAAATCCATATGAAACTGAAGCGGTTTTGACTCTGTCAGGCTGGATTATCCGGCCTGGCTAGGGGCGGATAATCCAGACCTGGCAGAAAATTTCAGAATCGCATGGATTGAATGCAAAGACGTAGATCGGGCCGAGATACTGCAAGACTACAATTTCTACACGAAACAACAACCTTCTAGACAACGTTCCACCCAAAAAGTAACACATCTAGCCAAAGATGGGAGAGAGGGAGTTACCCTCACTCATTGGAGGAAGATCACGGAGGGGAAGGTACCTGGAGGCGCGGAGAAGAAGATCCGGGGAGGCCCAGAGAATCCGGCGGTCGGAGAGGCTCCAGGGAGGGTAGGGGGCGGCATGCGGTGGCTGGGGAGAGGGAGAGGGTCGAGGGAGAAGTGTTGCTCATTATGAGCCCTTCCCCTCGACCCCAGCCCTTAAAGACTATAGCCGTCAGGGCCGGATTATCCGGCCTAAAATCTAAAATTCTGTTATACACAGATTCAGGCCCGTGCGTCCCCAAACAAAACCCCCACAAGGTGTACAAGGTACTTGTGTGCAAGAAAGGATGGCTTAGGGGTAGGGAAAGTCTTGGGATTAAGATAGCCAAACTGAGATGGTACTACACACTCAAAATTGCAAGAATCAAATCAACCAAAGGCAAAAATTGAGTATGATTCCCATAAGAAGATGAGATGAGCATAAACAACCAAAAAGATCCAAATAAATCCAACTCTTCTCATGGAAGAGGGCGGTGGCCGAGGCCACCTTGTTGGAGTGCATGGTATGACACCGCGAAGATATATCTTGGGTTCATGAACAATACTCATCAATAAGCTCACATATCACAGAATTATATAAAGAGAAATGATTTGACTTGCTTTCTGCATTATGGGGGAGGGTTAGCCCAATCAATTAGGACCACACTCCCCCTATATCCATGCCCACACCTAGACCAAATAAGACTGAGATGTAAGAGTGAGTGCATGGGTAATCAAGACAAGCTCCTTGAATCAACGATATTTAGCTGATTCCTCAAGAAACAAAACCTTGCTTCATCAAGTGGCTTCATGAATATATCAACAAGTTAGTTCTTAGTGCTCACAAAGGATAGATCAATATCGCCTCGAGCCACATGGTCCCAAATAAAATGATTCCGAATCTCAATATGCTTCGTCCTTGTGTGTTGTACAGGATTGTACGCAATTTTGATTGCACTTTCATCATCGCATAAAAGAGGCACTTTGTCACAATTGACACCGTATTCCTTTAAAGTTTGTCTCATCCATAATAACTGAGTACATGCACTAGCAGCAGCAACATATTCAGCTTCAGCGGTGGAGAGAGATATACAATTCTGCTTTTTAGAAGACCAACATACTAGAGACCTTCCCAAGAACTGACAAGCTCCAGAAGTTGATTTCCGATCATCCTTATCACCAGCCCAATCTAAATCAGTATAACCACATAGAGAGAAATTGGAGCCCTTGGGATACCATAGACCGAAATTAGGGGAATGAACCAAATATCGGAAGATCCTCTTGACCGCCACTAAGTGGCTTTATTTAGGAGTTGCTTGATACCTTGCACACACACCTACACTCAACACAATATCGGGTCTAGATGCACCGAGGTAAAGAAGAGAGCCGATCATGGACCGGTATACCTTTTGGTCCACATCTTTACCATGGGGATTAAGTTCAAGGTGACATTTTGTTTGCATCGGAGTGGCGACGCCTTTAAGCTCCGTCATCTTGAATCTCTTGAGCATGTCTTGGATGTATTTTTCTTGATTGATGAAGGTTCCTTCTCTAAGTTGTTTGATCTCGAATCCAAGAAAAAATCGTAACTCCCCCATCATAGACATCTCAAACCTGTCAGTTGAGGAGGGATGGCCGGATAATCCGGTGTCCACCGGATAATCTGGCCTAGAGCTTTCAGGAGCATTTTTATCTTCCGCATTTTGTGTGGTTGGTGTAGAAGATTCGCCGATGGTTGGAGCATGTTGAGCTTGTGTCGATGAGGGATCCACTTGAGTAGAGCATTGTCCTTCCCGATCCACCACAAGGGGTTCCTCAATGGGGCGGAAAAAATCCCACGCCCATTCTTCTTATGGCATCTTGGGGTATTTCAACATCTGCATCACAAACATCAACTTGCCCCGCACGGGAGCCATCATTTTCCTTGAACACCACACTACAAGATTCTACAATAGTTCTGGAGAGCTTATTGTAGACTCTATAAGTGTGGGATTCGGCACCATAACCAACAAAAATGCCTTCTAAAGCCTTAGACTCAAATTTAGATAAACGAACTCCTTTAATGAGAAAGAAACACTTACAACCAAATACCTAGAAGTAGGAGATGTTTGGCTTGTTACCAGTAAGTATATCATATGGAGTCTTGTCCAAGATTTTGCGGAGATAGAGCCGATTGGATGAATGGCACGCGGTAGAGATTGCTTCAGCCCAGAAGTTATAAGGAGACTTAAATTCAGCTAGCATAGATCTGGCCATATCCATTAAGGTCTGGTTCTTCCTCTCGGCAACACCATTTTGTTGAGGGGTGTATGCAGCGGAATATTGATGTCTTATCCCCTCTTCACTTAGAAATTCATTTAATGTGTAGTTCTTGAATTCGGAGCCGTTATCACTTCTTATTGCCAATATAGGGACATTATGTTGACGTTGAACTTTGTTGGCGAAATCGATGACTGTTTGTTGAGTCTCGCTCTTCAACTTGAAGAAATAGACCCGTGTGTATCTTGAGTAACCGTTAACAATCACGAGGCAATATTTCTTCCCACCGAGACTTGCATGAGATGGAGGACCAAAGAGATCCACGTGGAGGAGCTCTAAAATCCTCTTTGATGAAATAATGGTCTTCCTTCGATGGTGAGAATCATGCATTTTTTCCTTCAACACAAGCCCTGCAAACACGATCTTTGGCAAAGGAAACATTTTCTTTTAGTCCAAGGATGTGGCCACCCTTGTGGAGACTTTCAAAAGTTCTCATATTGACGTGGGATAGTCGGCGATGCCATAGCCAGCCCGCGTAGGCCTTTCCGAAAAGACACATCGGGCCTATAGTGGTTTTCCCTGAAAAGTCCACCACGTACAGGTCATTTTCGACATATCCCACGAAAGCGACCTTTAGAGACTTGCTCCACAAGAGTACCACCAAATCAACATCAATAAAAACTGCAAAGCCCATCTTACCAAGGGCACGAACTGAAAGTAAATTGTAACAGAGGGTCTCAACAAGCATGACATCCACGAGAGAGATATCGTGAGAAACCACAACTTTGCCAAGACCCAATACCTCAGATTTTGACTTGTCACCATAGGAGACGGTTATGTGATCATGGTTTGGCCGCATCTACGAGATGATCTCCTTGCTTCCAGTCATATGACTAGTGCACCCGCTATCAAGTACCCATTTAGATCCACCAGAAGTATAGCCCTGCAAGAAAGTTACTTCTTGGTTTTAGGTACCCATTTTTCAATGGGTCCTATCATGTTAGTGACAAGGGTCTTGGGAACCCAGATCGACCAAGAAATATAACTATCATAAGGACCTACATAACTAGCATAAACATCACCATAATAATCACAAAACTCATAGTTAGGATTATTAGCCCCTGCAAAACCATCGTAGTTAGTCTTGTCATTAGAGGTGGTGCTTGTCTTTGGTTGAGCAGTTTTGCTCTTCTTCTTCTTCTTCTTCTTCTTGTTCTTCTTTGTCTTGGGGACATAACCAAGACCTTCTTTCCCATTGTTTGTCCTTTGTTTGCTAAGCACCTCATCTAGGACTTATTTACCTTTATGTTGAGATCCCTTTACAAGTTCTTCTTTTAGCCTTGCATTTTCCACAACAATGTCTTCATGTCCACAAGATAGAGTGGAGGTGCTGGGAATATCATACTTGTCCAATTGAGTTTGGAGCTGATCATGAGACTCATTTAGAGTAGAATGTTCACTCTCCAATGCCTTGTGAGCAATGTCAAGTTTCTCAAACTTCTCTAAGAGTCTAGCATGAGCAGCCCCAAATTCAACCTTTTCTTTCTTTACTTTCTTTACCTTAGCAAGAGCATTGTCACATTCTTTCATGAGCTAGGAAACAACCTCTTCATGGGATTCCTCAATTGACTCGAGTTTCTCCTCCAAGGATACTCGAGCTTCCTCTTATTCTTCTAAGGCATTCTTCAAGGAGGCTATCTCCAAAGCGTCTTATCTCTCAATTCTACCCTTTTCTTCGAGAAGAGGTTCGGAATGAGCAAATTGACTCATAAGAGCATCAAAGTAAAGTTTATGCTCACCTTACAAGTTAGTGAAAAAATTGTCCAAAGCAATAACTTCTTATTTTATCTGACTAGTATGATCATCCATATCCATATTTATGTTAGTCTTAGGAAATGAAGAAATAGAAGTTGATACCTCAGACCCTCTTGCATAAGGCAAGTGACGTTGTTGATGATGTTTTTGTTTGGAGAGTCGAAGAGTGATGATGGGGTAGATGTGGTGGCTATAGCAGCCACCTCGCGAGAACTATCTTCATCCTCTTCGTCTTCACTTGTAGAGGAATATTCTTCTTGTGCTACCAAGACAATCTTGGGTTGCTTCTTGTAAGGACCATTCTTTTTGATAAATGGCTTCTTTCGAGGTGCCTTGGACTTTTATTTAAGGATGAGCCTGCCACCATTGTCTTCTCTATTTTGATATGGACATTCAGCCACAAAGTGTAACCTATCTCCACAATTGTAGCATGTTCTTAGTTTTGGGCCATTCTCACTTCTTCCACTTGACCCATTCTTGCGCTCGAGTTCCGACTTGGCCTTGGCTGGATCCTTCCAAAAATTCCGAGCATAGAAAGCCATGTACTCACCATGAGCACGCTTGACTTCCTCGGGACAACCCATTGAGACACCCTCGTATCCTCTTTCATCCTCATCTTGTTCAACAACATTTGCCTCTAGAGCAACATTAACTCCTTTTTGCATTCCAATAGCTGGGCACGAGCATCTTCAGCGTTCTTAGCTGCAACCTTGCATGATGCCATTTCTTGCATGACTTCATTGGAAGTCATTTGATGGTAGTTGTGTCTACCTTGCAAGCTCTTCAAGTCCGTTGGCTCAAATGGCATTAGAGAACTCACATATTTCCTTTTTATCCAAGCATCATCAATATGAGTGGCTCCATGCTTTCTAAATGTTGTTAAAATGCTCTTGAGCCTTCTATACATATCTTCATGGTCTTCACCATCCAACATGTAGAATCCTTCAGCTTCATTGCTAAGGGCATCATACCTATTTCTTCTCACGCTTTCATTTCCAATAAATAGGTCAGTGAGTGCATCACAAGCTTCTTTGGCGGTGTTGAAGTGCTCAATGTGGGGCATATCCTTGGGACCCACTCCGAGCTGAATCATGTGGAGAGCCGTTGTATTTAGTTGACTATCCACAACTTCTCTCCTAGTCAAGTTTGTGGGGTCTCCAATATGAAGACCATCTTCGATAATTCTCCAAAGCTCAATAGACGAACTGCATACATGAGATTTCATTAATAATTGCCATTGATTAAATGAAGATGTAGTAATCTTGGGTGGATCACCCCTATTGTTTATATGAGGATGATGGATAGGTGGGTCGGGAGAATATAGATGAGGAACCTCACTATAGTCCTCCTTACCACTTCCCTTCTTGGAGGTGGAACCATTATGTTTTTCGCCTACCACTTCATCTTCCTTAGATCCGGTGTGAGCCTTATCCTTGGAAAGAGGAGTGGTGGCCTCAGAGGAAGATGGAGATGGGGCTGTAGATGATATGAGGCGAGCAATCATTTGTTGCATCTCCTCCATCTTGGTCTCAAAGGATTTCAACAAGGTTGTTTCCAACGTCTTGAGGTCATCCATTGTGACCTTATCCACAGCCTCATTTCCATTTTCCTTAGTACCCATACTTCTCTTAGGCGGTTAAGCCCGAATAAAGAGTCAGGGCTCTGATACCAATTGAAATGGATCGTATGGGCACCTAGAGGAGGGTGAATAGGTTCTACTTCAAATTTTAATGCTTTTTCAATTTTAGGCTTGACACAAAAGGTAAATTCTCTAGATAAACTATTATGTAGAATTTTCCTATATGCAAACCTAACTACTAGCGAGTAAAGATGAGTAAAGTGAGGAACGAGGAAACCGTGATGAAGCACGCGGAGACACATGATTTGTTTTACCGCGGTTCCTTCCTTGTTAAGGGAAGTACATATGTGTTGGACGGGTGGGCGGTACTAAGACCACCACACCACAATA
This sequence comes from Avena insularis, assembly GCA_023614405.1. Taxonomy (NCBI): domain Eukaryota; kingdom Viridiplantae; phylum Streptophyta; class Magnoliopsida; order Poales; family Poaceae; genus Avena; species Avena insularis. The sequence goes on along the minus strand of CM042686.1, from coordinate 415,861,749 downwards.
GGCCTCACCCTGTTCTTCGATGGATCCCGTCACCAAAGGCCTGATCCACCTTTCCACTATAGGTACCCTTCGAGGCGGGAACCGGCGCCTTTAAACAACTAGTGGGGCACAACTCCACAACCAAATTGGAGGCTCCCATAATGAAAACAAGTTGCCACAAGAACAAGTTATCAATAACAAAACACAAGATCTAGATATTAACGAGAATACTAGATCAGGGATTTCTCCAAGTGAATGGAGAGGATTTGATGCGCTTGATTCGTGATGATGATGTAGGTTGGCTCCCCCTTCAATTCCCCCAAAGATTGAAGCCTTCAGGTGGTTGAAGTAGGAGATCTAGAGAGAGAGCTCTTGCAATAGGTCTGGTCTTTTTCGAATGGATCAAGAGTTCTGACCGAAGGGGATGAAGGGGATTTTATACCCCATGTCCCAACTGAGCCGTTGGAGCCTTTGGGGGCCGAATGATCCGGACCAAGTGAGGGCCGGATTATCCGGCCTGGGGAAAACTCCGCTCTAGACTCAGATTATCCGGCACATAATCCGCCCCCAGTTAGAGCGACGTGCCGAGCCAGCCCTTGCTTGTCTTCTGGGGGCCGTATTATCGGGCCCAAGGTGAGGGTCGTATTATCCGGTCGGGGGAAGAAAGTCCGCCCCACTTCGGATTTTCTGGGGGGAAATCCACCCCCAGTCAGAGCATCACGCCTTTCCTGTCCTTGATCGTCTCTTGGGGGGCGGATTATAAGGCCCAAGGTGTGGGCCGGATTATCCGGTCAGGGGAAGAAAATCCGCCCCTTTTAGGAATTTTCGGGGGAAATTCCGCCCCAGACAGAGCGACGCGCCCTGCCTGCCTTTGCCAAGTGAGTTAGGCCGGATTATCCAGCCCTTGGGGGTGGATAATCCGGCCCCCAAACACAATAACTTTTCCCTGCACACTTAGCACACATGAGAAAACTCTACGGTATTGTTATCTAACACGCAAAACATAGGGAACCATGAAATATTCTTTAATCTTCCCGTGGAGGAAAGCAGCAAAAGCCCTTGAGAAAGAAGATCACAAAATTCTCCCAAACCACCACGAGATGGAGAGATTCCTTCGGTGGAGAGCCTCCAAATGTCCTTCTCCGCGATTTGGAGGCCCGATCTATGAATCCTAGGGGTGGAAACACCCTTGGAGAGGGGGGAAGGTGGGAGGGGTGGCAATGGAGAGAGAACGGGTCAGGGGGAGTGAAAAGGTAACTTGTGGAGGGGTGGGGGCGGGCAGGGAGGAAGAAGGGGAATTTTTTTTAGATCCCGGTTGAGGTTCGGTCCAACCGAGATGCAAACCGGGCCACTCGGTGTACAAGACGATCAACCGAACTTAAAGCCGAATCTGCAGATTTTTGTCGCGAGGAAGATTCGGTTGGCAGTCCGGTGAACCGGCTCCACAACTGGAGTACCCGGTTGGAAACCAGACTAGCAACCAAACTTTGTTCAGTAAACTTCTGTCTGCAGGTTCGGATAGACTCGGTTGAGAACCGGGCTGGAAATCGGACGGTCCGGTTCTAGGGCCGGTTGGACTAGGCCAGAAACCGAACATCAGAACAACTTCGGAAAAAATTTGTGAAAACAGAAAATTTTCGAGAATGGCATGTGCATGTAGATGAAGATAGTAGACTCCAAAAGGGTAGAGGAGGCAGATGATCTAGGCATGCCTATTGGAGAAGAACCAAATCAACACACTCAAATAGCAACAATAGGCATGATTCGAAAATAACAAGAGCCACAAGAGACCAAAGTTGGCGGGGGATTTCTCCCCCTATGTTTAAGCACACATGTCATGGCGCCTCAAAGATAGATGCTTGGAACCATATCATGACACAAGATCAATTAATGTCGCACGCATAGGTATGCATCAAACCAAGACATGGTAAGATGACTATCCCTATGTGTGTTGTGCGACTAGGCTACATATCAAGTTAAGAGCAGGAATATAATGCAAGAAGTGAATCAATCCAAGTTTTTAGGATCTATAATACCAAGTTCTCACCTCAACATGACAAAATGGGCTTCATCCAAAGGCTTCGTGAAAATATCCGCCAATTGGAACATCGTTCCCACATGAGTGAGATTGATGTCACCATTTGCAACATGGTCACGTAGGAAGTGGTGGCGGATGTCAATATGTTTGGTCCGACTCATCACAATTGTAGCAATTTATCTTCTTATCGCTTGGTCCGGTTGAGCTTCTTCTTCTTTGGAACTTCAAGTTCTTGGTGAAGAGAGCAACTTGAGCTAGCATGTCATCAATGCCCTCACTATCACTCTCTTCATCATTTGCACCACTCTCTTGCACATACTTGGCCTTCAATGCTAGGGATTGATAAGGCCCAATGGCACGGTTGATCTCCTTGATCTTTTGTCCTTCATCCTCCATATTGTTTGTGGCAACAAGATAAGACACTAGATCATCAGGCGATAAGTGGTGAGCTGAATCTAGAAGTTGCAAGTTCAAGGCAAGCTTCTTGTTAGAGGCGGCAATCATGGAGAGAACCTTGGACTTGATGAGCTCATCATTCAAGTTGAAGCCATCATCATACTTGTCACAACCAAGACCATCAATCTTTACACGGAGGGCAACAAGTCTCTTGTATGCTTCTGCGATGGACTCACCATCGTTGTCCATGAACATGCTCATCTGTGACTTGGCAGCTTCATACTTAGATTTTTGGATAAGGGAAATTCCCTCTTGGAGAATCACAATCCTCTCCCAAAGCTCCTTTGCGGTAGGGATATTGCTAACTTGATCATAGAGAGTGCGGTGAATGGCACTCCTTATCTTGTCACAAGCCGTTGCATTTAGTTGACGGTCATAGTATTCTCCCGGAGTGAGATTGTTGGGATCTTGTGGATAGAAGCCCTTACCCACAATCTCCCAAAGCTCCACACTGCAGCTGCGAAGATGAGATTCCATAGAAACTTTCCAATGAGAGAAGTGAGTTCCATCATAGTGAGGTGCGGGAACCGAACCATTAATATGAGGCATGATGTTCTTTTGTTTAGGATATATATATACGGAAATGTATTAGGAGGCATAGAGGCTTTTGTCGGGTCACTCTTGCTAGAGGCCTCGTTCATAGCCTCCTTACCGGTGTCCATCGGCCTCCCTTGAGGTACTACCGAAGGTCTGGCAAGCATGACCCCCGCGCCCATCCCCGTAAAACGTCCCTCAAGAAAACTTATTCGAGCAAGGAGATTGGAATCCGCCTTAGCCTTTTCAAGGTACTGTTTGGCAAAGAGTTCACGGATCTCCTTGACCGAATAAGTCTTTCCCTCCTCATCATTAGAGAAAACCATCTTTTCTCTTAGGCGTAAAGCCCTTAGAAGAGCACTAGGCTCTGTTACCAATTGAAAGTGTAAGATGGTTTACCTAGAGGGGGGTGAATAGGTTTCTACAAAATTCTTTATAATCTTTTGCAAGTTTTAGGCTTTGCGGAATATAAGTGTGCCTAAATGCAAAACTAGGTGAGGCAACCTAGATGATGATACAAGATACTTCAAACACGAAGGCTATCACAAAGTAAACAACACAAGTAAGGGAGTGGTTAAGTAATAACCGAAGCACGCGGAGACGAAGATGTATTTGTAGGGGTTCCGCATATGAAAACAATAAATTTTACTCTACACCCCTGAAGCTGCCAGGACCTATCTATTAGTAATACAGTAACGGGAGGATCTTTTCGCGAACTTACCCTTGAAGACCGAAAAGCGTTGTCAATGCTCAGGAGAGCGTGGTTGATGTAGACGAGCCGAAACCGACCTCAAGGTCGTGATGAAGTCCTTGCTCTCCTTGGCTCCAACGACTTGAGTGCCTCAAGTGCGACACCTCGCAGGGAGTTACACACGTCTGGTGCCTACGATGACTCCCGCTTCCCCGATCCAGCAGCAGTTGTGGAAGTAGAGCTCTCGGATCGAATCCCAAGTAGACAGGCTCCATGGTGAAGATGTCTCTCGCTCGTGCAGTCCAGACTTGGGACCACGGTCACGAGAGAGAGGGGGAGAGAGAAAATATCAATTAGAGGTCCTCCCAAAAGTGGGGAGACCTTTATTGATTATTCGTGTGTTTATCTAGGCCAAATACCCCACTATATATAGGGGGAGGAGGGGGTACACCCTTCCTCAAAGTCCCGGGGTGGGTCAAAAGGAGAGGAGGGGGTAGGGAGGCCGCCGGCTAGCCCCTAGTGGGCCCCACACGAGGGCTAGGCCCAGCCGGCCAGCCCCTTGCCCCTTCTCCTTCTCTCCTTTCCTTAATGGGCCCTCTCCCTCCGGAAATTGGCCCATTAAGCCTTTTTGACCTTTAATTGATTTTTTATTTATTAAATAATTATGAATAAATGATTAAATCAACATTTAACATTCATTCACATATTATTCAACATCCGTGGTCATGGAAAACCTTCCACCTCCACTCCGGACATCCTCCAGACTTACTGAAACCCTTCCGGTTTTCTCCCTACTCTTCTTCGGTGATTCCACCGACCCTATAAACATTATCTAAGCATCATCAAGCCCTTAAGTGTGATACCCTACGGTTTGGGAACACTCCAGACATGGTCGGGACACTCTCGCACCAATGATTGACAGAGGGACCTGGATGGCCGTGTGACCCCTTTGCATTCCACGAAGATCTTTCGTCGTTTGAACCGGGACAGTCATGTCTTATTCCCTTTGTCTCTCGATACTTGCGTTGCCCGAGATCTGATCAATGACATCACCATGTCGTGTTCAATCTCGTTACTGAACAATGCTACTTGACTCGTTCTGACAAGTGATATCCCCGTGATCAAATCACACGCTGTGCAGCTATTGGATATAACTTCTCCGAGTGGGCCCTTGAGTATCTTCCCGTCACATGGACGCACAAATCCTGCTCTTGACATATATTGCCTCTACAGTTTCCTCCGAGTACCTGAACACACCTTTATAACCACCGTATTACCAGATGACTTTGATGCTATCTAAGCACTCTCGAGAGACAGTGATTGATATAGCCTCACGGTCTAAGGAATAGTCTACGAGGATCCATTTTTAATCATCGTAACTTGAACTTCATGACATGATCGGGTCACGATGTTTAGGTTGGGTATTGGTTCATCATTTCATTCTCAGAATGAGATGACCTCATTGCCAACTGGCATAAATGCCACATGATCAGGAAACATGATCATCTATTGACCAATGAACCAGTGACTAAAGTTTCACTGGGAACCCCTGGTTGTTTGTATATCACACGTGTATTGATGTTTCCACTCAATACAGTTATAGCATGATATAAAACTTAATCATAAACTATATGAAATATGATAATAGTCCTTACTACTATTTGTGACACTCCATGAATCCCTAGTAAATTCCTCAATAATGGGTTGGACGTCTCCAATCACTAGAATAATATCATGAATAGAACAATGTAAAGAGAAAGCACAAACATATTAATTAACAAGAACACACCACACTTCAATTACTCAAATCATCATAACATTAATAAAAGGGGGTTCAAGCAATGTTACAGCCCATCACAGAGATCATGATGGGGAAGGATGAAGGATTAGCAGTGATGGAGATGGTGATGATGGCACGGTGATGGTGGCATCGGCGTGGCGATGGCGGCGTCCTCCTTCTCCTCCTCTTCTTGCTTGGATGGCTTGATGGTGTTGATGGAGATCTAGATCTTGGTGGAGCTGTAGAGGCTATGGAGGTGGCACGGCGGCAGGTCACCGCCGTGTAGGTGGTAGCTAGGATCTAGATCTTGTATATGGTTTATTGATGCTTCATCTTGGGTCCTCCCTCCTTTATATAGGCCTTGGGGGTACTCTAGGGTTCCCCCAATACCGTCATATAACTTAGGGAAGGTTCTAGAGCTTTTCTGGGGCGAAATCTCGTTGTTTTCGATCTTTTTGGCAACTATATGGGCGGAGCTATACGACCAAAAATATAGCTCCGGTCGTATAGTTGCTCGTTAAACTTGCAGATGCTTTTAGTATTTTGGTCGCTATTTCTTCATACGAACTCCATTTTGGGTGTTGTTGGGCTCGTTGAGTTCGTATCATCGAGGGATACAACCCTGTGGTCTTGGATCTTGGATCTTTATTTTGAGAAGTTGGGAAAAATGACTTTTCCAACCTCTCAAATGGCTAAGTCTGGTCCCTGCAGCTCCTCCATACTATGCTCTCTTTGTTCCTTTTTCCTTTGTTTTGTCCATAATCATCATCAACACCTACACACATGTCAAAGACAAGGAAAGGGGATAAAATTCTACCTAAACTACTAAATGTCCAAAGCTCATATTGAATTTAACAAAAACAAGTAATCATGAATATTAGGTATAGCAATAGTTAGATGGAGCATGATATGATAAGCAAATGACACAATTTATATTGCTAAAAAGTGTTGTATATCACAGCCATCATGGCCCGAGGTGTCCTGTTCCGGCCGGCCGTGGAGGCGAGTGGGACGGGCGCGTTGGAGCGATGAGTGGCAAGGTGGATCCTCATCTATTGCCCGGTCGTGGCGACGGGGAGGGAGGGAGGAGAAGCTCGGCTACGCCTTCTTCTTCAATCTGGAGCTGGTGGTGCTGGCCTCCTGCGGAGGAGGCAGGTTTGGTGATGCTCTCGGATTGGGAAGACCTTCTTCCTTCTCTTCTAAGTTGCCGTGGTGGTGACGCTGTAGAGGATGGAGAGCAGTGCCTTCTTTCTCCTCGGGCTTCACCGGAAGATAGGTGGTTGACCCCCGGGTCCAACAAGTGTCTCCGCCTTCGGCGCGGTGGTTACTCTTTGCCGCATCCCCTCTTGGCCGGCCTTGGTGGCGAGGGAGAGGAAGGTGTGGTTCTGATTCCTGCTGCTATTTGGAGGTGGTGTTCTGGGTCGGTGGAGACGACGACCCTGTCTGTAGTTCACAAGAGATGGCTTCATGCCAAAGATCTCCCATGCCAAGCAAGTGGCCCTGCAGCTTTTGCTTTCCAGTCCGTTCTTTGCACTTCAAATCAACGGCGAATTGCTATTCATGCAGTCTATGTTGTCTTCGTGCCGGTCGGGCGTGTGCGCCGGGGACGGGTGAGAGCATCTCCGAAGTTGCTCCCTAGATTCAGCGGAGAAGACCTGGTATTGAGCTCGGTGTTGCTTCCTCAAAATCTACAACTCAATCTTCCACCTCGTATGCTTTTGTCATTTCAATTGATGGTTGAGCCGCTGACTCTTTAGATGGTGAGGCTGTTTGAGGCCTTTGGAGAACACAGTTGCAGGTTTTCTTGGTTCGTGATCTCGCTGAACTCCCTGGCAGGCTCCGATGGTGTTCTTCTTAGACTGTCTATTTTTCTAGCAGTTCCTTTATTTCTGCAATTAGACTGGTGCGGTGGAGAGGACCAGGGCTTTATTTCTATTTTAATGTTTTCTCCCAGGTTCTTTGGGATCCTTTTCTGCGTTCCCCGGTTTTTGGGGTTTTGTATGAAACTATGTACCCACCGCTTAATTTATGGAGTTTCTAGGGCCTTCGGGCCTTTTCTGTTAAAAAAACATGTAATGCTAGAATCAAATATTACCGTCGTGCATGATATGCTCGGTATTTTCTTGAAACTTAGAAATATGTTGTTCGCTAGGTGTTGAAATGTAAAAATGTTGGATTCCGGTGTACCTAAGTTCAGTAGATTATTTTCTAATCAAATGACACCAAAAATAAAGTGCTCACAACTTTAGTGACTTGGCAGTCACATGTCGGGGTGGACCGTAAGCAGACAAGGCTGTGAAATATCTCCATGGAGAAATATCTCATCTTGCATGCGTCGACCTCGATGGGCCCTTGATCGTACTAGCGTCAAATATCTGTGCCAACAGCTTTCCCTGTGGCTGGCAGACTGGCTATGCTGCTCCACCAGTCACCACACCAGCATTTGTACGTTGATCTAGTACCACTACCCGCCACTAGTTGATTCCAAAAACATAGACAGCACCAGGATATTAATTTTCCCCGATAATTAATTGCATGCTTGCAGAGCCAGAAATCACGCATAATTGTGGAATAATGATTTCATTCCGTGCTTTCGAGTTAGAAAGATTACCATTTACTGGGACTTCTTCCTGTTATCGTTTTTTAGTCAAGGACATGCAAATCCATATTGCCATCGCCAGCTCAGATTTGTCATCGATGGTCATTTGTTCAGGTAAGCAGATGATCAAGCAAGAGGAGATCAGTGTGCTGGTCGACGAACCGAGCGACAAGATCCAGGAGAAGCACCCTCACCTCACGGAAGGTGCAGAGCTAAATGAAAAATGGTGTGATTAGGATCATACAAGATCGATTGCTTGGTCGGTTGGTGTTAGTTACAAACTCGTAGGTGTACTGGGCTTGTTCAAACGCCAAAGGATAGAACCAACATTATTGGTCAGGTTGGCCCTGCGCAACGAGAGGCAGAGCCATGTGACGACACCCTGATTCTGGGACCACCTATCCTCTTTCCTCGCGTGTCCTCAACTACTACGTGGCCGGAGTACCGGAGGCTGCGCATGCACTGTGCCACGTACGTCCAGGCAGCGTAGCCACTGATGCGTCCCGGTCCCACGTGGCCCGGATGAGCAGTGATTTGGTCCTTGGATCTGATCGCACTAGCTGGTAACGCTGCAAGTGGATGCGGACCTCCCGCGGCGCCGCATGGCCGCCCGCAGACCAACCCACTTGCAGCCTGACTAGCTGGCCGCCTGGCCCCCTGTGCGTATATGCGGTGCGTGTTCAAGTGTTATAAAATACGTATAATGTTATCGGCACACATGTTTTTCATTCTCCTGAAAGTTCTGGAGAGTTGCAGGCTTGAAGTACGTACGTACTGCATACTCAACCACGTACGTACTGTAGGTAGGTACTCTTGCGGTGTTGTGACTCAACTATAGAGTCCTATGCTGGTGTAGTACTCAACCACGTATGAGTAGTTGGGTACTCCTGCGCGCGGTGTTGTGACTCAACTAGAGACACGTCGTCGTTCCTCTTCTGGTGTGGGTCGTCGGGCAGAGTTTATAAAATGCTGCCGAATAAAACCAATCTTATTAGTAGACCATCTTTATTTTGTGTACGTGGGCTCGTGTCCATCTGTGGGTGTTTTTTTCTCTTCGATCGATTTGCCGCCGTCACAAGGAAACAAACCACTAGTACAGCTACTCGGTCGTAACGCTAGCTGAAAAAGCCTGAAACGCACACGAGTTGCCGCAAAAACCGTTTGATCTCGACCGCTTTTGACTTTGCGGTGCCTAGCTACAAGGACACGGAATACGCCCGCAGGTCCGAGCTTTTCCTTTTTTTTCTCTAGCATTCTTCAACGCAAAGACACAGCAGCTACTTCGTTCCTACTATATATATGTGGTACGTTCCCAAAAGATATACCGAACGGCCGATGGAGGCAGAATGAACAAATCACCCCACTTGTCCAGTCTACGGCTTCTGTTCTGCCACGGTGTGTTCACCGCACTACGATACACTTCTCTTTGGTCCATGCATGATATAGTGCAACGCCGAATATTGTACCTTTCGTCGTTTCTATCAGCGCTCCATTTAATTGGTGACTAGATCTAGATCCACTGGATACACTAATTTTAAATGTTGGACATTTACGTTTGTCTAATGCTACAATTTTTAATGCGAAATTTGCATAGGTGGAAATTTTAGTAAAAAAACAACGCACAGTCGCCTTTTTATATAAAAATCCAATTATTAAAATCAATATTTTAGTAAAATTTTGAATACTTAAATAATAGTTCAACGTTAAACCGAAAAGTGACCAAATGTTTGAGAAAAATCATATTTCTTCCATTAGACACTTTGTTTTAGGGTGACTACTAACCTTTTTATTACTATTTGTATTTGCCGGTGTGTCAAACAACCCAATGTTCTACTCCCTCCGTTCCAAAGTATAAAATGTTTTAACTTTCAAACCTACACACTAAAAGGCGTCTAGATATATTCTAAAACATCTTATATTATGAAACAGAGGGAGTACAATCTAATTGTAAACCTGGATGGTAAACAATGCTAATTCACTAAAGAGTGATATTCAAAGAGTAGGGTCGGTGTGTAACACACCACTTTCTTCTCCATGCACCTTTCTCGATTTGTTCCATTGTCTCCCTTCGTCTCACTGCTAGCCTCGCTATGACCCATCCCTCTTAGGCTTGTGTTTCCTGTATAGCCGCACCTTGTGTGTGTCCTCGTCGTAGTCACTAGTCAATTTTTGGGAACCACTTTTGAATACACAGCTAAGATAATATTGCTAAGTTTCCAAAAATTACGAAAACTACCATGCATAGAGAATGGATACAACTTACAAGTACCTGCATAGAATCTTAAACTTAAATATGATCATTTCAGATCTATAAGAAACCACACAAGTGATTATGGTTGCATACCATGCATGTTTGAATTTTATAACTAAAACACGATGATTTAAGATCTTGTATACTAAATTTTTGTGCAGTTGTTTACATCATGTGATAAAAAAATTAAGAGTTAGGTTCTACTCCCTCCGTTCACGAATGTAAGAGATTGTAGTCTTCTTCTAAAACACATGTATGTAGACATGTTTAGTGTATAGATTCACGTATTTTAGAGTGTATCTAGTCCACGTTTAAATATCTTACATTAGTGAACAGCGGGAGTACCAAATATATACCTACATGCATGATATTTTTACTAGTATTTTCTTGAAACTTGAAAATATGATATTCGCTAGGTGTTGAAATGTTTGGATTCCGGTGTACCTAAGTTCAGTAGATTATTTTCTAATCAAATGACACCAACAATAAAGTGCTCACAACTTTAGTGACTTGGCAGTCACATGTCGGGGTGGACCATAAGGCTGTGAATACTATCTCCATGGAGAAATATCTCATCTTTCATGCGTCGACCTCGATGGCCCCCGATCGTACTACTGTCAAATATCTGCGCCAACAGCTTTCCATGTAGTAGTACTAGCTGACTGGCTATGCTGCTCCACCGCACCAGCATTCGTTGATCTAGTATCACTACGCACCAATAGTAGACAGCACCAGTATATTAATTTTCCCCGATAATTGCATGCTTGCAGAGCCAGAAATCACGCATAATTGAGGAATAATGATTTCATGGCGTGCTTTCGAGTAAGAAAGAGTGCCATGCATTGGGACTCATTCCTGTTATTGTTTTTTAGTGAAGGACATGCAATCCATATTGCCATCACCAGCTCAGATGTGTGCATGGATGGTCATTTGTTCAGGTAAACAGGATGAGATCCGTGGGGGCTGGTCGACGAACCGAGCGAGAAGATCAAGCAGAAGCACCCTCACGGAAGCTGAAGGGCAGAATGAAAAATGATGAGTATGATCATACAAGATCGATTGCTTTGTCGGTTGGTGTTAGTTACAACGTATATTTATATATGTGCACCTGGCTTGTTCAACAACAACAAAAGGTACGTGTACGGGTATAACTTTTCTCGCATGGTATTGTGGTAGTATCGTACCCTCGGCGCTCACTCTATGTTTTACCACATATATTTACCCCGAGTCCCGACCACCCTCCGCCATGTGACGACACCCATGCATACTTGTCCAAGAGCAAACCACCCTGAAAAACAAAATAGTACATGCAACGCCAAAGGATCGAACAAACATTATTGGTCGGGTACGCCCGGTCTGGCCCAGACGGACGAAGGCGGGTCCTGCGCAACGAGCCAACGAGAGGCAAAGCCATGTGACGACACCCCTGATTCTGGGACCACCTATCCTCTTTTCTCAGCTACTACGTGGCCGGAGGCTTGGAGCTAGGGATGGCAATAGGGCCCCGAAACCCGCTAACCCGATGGATACCCGTCTTAAATGGGGCGGGTTTAGTAAAATATTTGACCCACCAAATTATACGGGACAGGTATGGAGGAGCCAGACCCATACCCACAGACCCGCAGACCCGTCATCGGCCCAACATATTGTCTAGATTCATACTAATAGCCTCAACGTTTGGCCCACCAACAGGCCCACCATCGACCAGACCACCTCCTGATTCACACCCGCACAATCCTAGCCTACTAGCCCACCATCAATCTCTTTCTCGCGAGTTGCCGCTGCCTCTGAGCCTCTCGCAATCCCGCACGCACCATTGTCGTCTCGCGGCTCTACGCCGCTTCCTGTGCCTTCTCAATACCAATGCATGCCATTGCCGCTGTCGCCGCCGCTCAGACGCTTATACTACCAAGGCTCTGCGCCATCATTGCCGTCGTCTTGCGCCTCTGCGTCATCGTCGTCGCCGCCTCGTAGAACATGGACGCGGTGCCGTTGGGTCCCGTCTGCAGAAAGTGAGTGGTGGCGGTCCGAGGAAAAATGGACCCGATTACGGATGCGGGGCGGGTATGGGGGGGCCGGACCTGGCCCCGAACCCTGCGGGTGCCATCCCTACTTGGAGCGCATGCACGGTGCCACGTACGTCTAGAAATGCAGGCAGCGTAGCCACCGATTGATGCGTCCTGGTCGGTCCCCCGTGCCCGGGAAATAAATCCTATGAGACCGGGTCTATTTCTAGACCCTCTTATATGCCTGCCACGTGTTCTGTTTTTTTAGTTTTCTAGATTTTTTTTCATCTGTTAATTAGGATTTTTTCTAAACATCATGCATGAAGGTGGGTCTATCCTTCAGAAATATAGACCGGGTCTCGTAGGATTTTTTACTCCGTGCCCGGTGATCCACCCACCGCATGCAAATGCAGCCGCGCGCGCACGACACTATTTGCGTGGTACCGTAGTAATTTTTGCATAAGCACAGTGCGCCGGTGGCCCGGACGAACAGTGATTTGGTCCTTTGGATCTGGCTGCGCTAGCTGGCCGCCTGGCCCTGTGCTTATGCGGTGAGTGTTCAATTGTTATAAAATGTTATCGTCACATGTTTTCCATTCTCCTGAATGTTCTGGACAGCTGCAGCCTACAAGTACGTACTGCATACTCAATACGTGGTAGGGTACTCTTGCGGAGTTGTGACTCAACTAGAGACACGTACGTGCGTCGTTCTTCTGCTAGCTGGTGTGGGTCGTCGGGTAGAGTATATAAAACGCTGCCGAATAAGAGAAACGTAGTAGACCCGTCTACATTTGTGTGGGTGGGCTCGTGTCCATCTGTATGATGCATATGAGCTAGTGAGAACTGGAGAGTTAAATTTTGGCAGTGTCTTGTTAAACTATTGTTTAGTTCCGAGTTACAAAATGTACATGGCACTCTGTTTTTTTTTTTGCCTTGTCACCTTCAATTTTTTTCTTATTGTCAATATGTATCCTCCATTGCTGGCTTACACCTCCGGCCCACATTGATTGTTGTAGATTTAGGCAATTTGTTTGCTAAATCTGTCTAGGTTCCATAAATCCACGATATAACTAATTTAAATAGTAAGAGGTAGTAAGTGGTTTTGACATGTCGCCACAAGCTTCTCGTTTCTAGCGATTGGACTTTTTTTTTTGGCGATTTGTGTTGCCGTCCCAAGGAAACAAACCACTAGTAGAGCTACGCAGTCGTAGCAGTAGCTGAAAGCCTGAAACGCACACGAGTTGCCGCAAAAACCGTTTGATCTCGACCGCTTTTGACTTTGCTACACGGACACGGGATACGCCCGCAGGTCCTAGCTTTTCCTTTTTCTCTAGCATTCTTCAAGGCAAAGACAGCTAGTATGTTGTTCATAGTATGTGGTACGTTCCCAAAAGATATGCCAAACAGCCGATCGAGGAAAAATGAACACATCAGTCAACTTGTCTAGTCTACGGCTTCTGCCACGGTGTGTTCACCGCACTACGGTATAAATGCAGCGCCACTGCCGCTCTTCGCGCCATAAATAAAGTGACTTATGACCGGACCGATACAATCGCGCGCAGATCAAAAACAGAAGAACCAAGCCTTGACAAGCTACACGCTGCTCTTCTTCTTTTCAAACCACTCGTTCTTTTTAAACCACTCAATACGAAAATGACTATCTCCAGCGGTTAGAGCGCCCAGCGCCAATCCAAGACCAGCCGTCCGTGCGTGGAGATTCGTACTCAGTCGTTTTGCACTTTGACCTGACGGAAACTGCAAAATATCCTGCAGTCATGTCAGGTGCGTGGATACGACATTTGAGGCGCTTTTTAAAGGGGTGAGCAAATAACTTGAGTGGAAAATACAAAAAAAAAAAAAAAAATTGCTTTATAAAGGCAAAAACAAATGTTTTAAATGTAGGTCGACGAAACAAAGTGGGCTCAACGAGCAAAAGTTAAACATATACAAGAAGGGAAATAACATGAAATACACTAGTAGGAAAAGGCCTAGCGGCGGCATTCCGAAATGGGGGTTCATGGCGTTTAAACCATGCCACTAACCTCGCGCCACTGGTAGGTCCTAGTGGTGGTGTTCAGTCTGAACGCCACGACTAGAAGACACAGTGGTGGCGTTTGGCGCAAACGCTAGTACTATATGTACTGTTTGTGCAGTTTCAACAAAGTCAAATGGTGCAAGTATATTTTTGATTTTTTTTAAAGGTGCTGCATGTTTTTATTAAAGGCTGAAATATAATAGCAATGTAACATCACGAAATGCATATTCACATAAGCAGAAAAATAGTGATTTGGTTCACCACAAATTATTAACAAGCGGTTCAAAACATCACAATTGTTACATCTACACTAACAAACCATCACAAGAAATTAGCTAGTCGCTACAAATGATGATGTCAATGACGAACATTATCTGAATGTTACGGCGTGAAGTGGTCCTACCGGTGAGGAGAATGGCTTGTCCAACATGTAGATCATCATGAGCTTCAACAAAGTTCTTCCACTCCTAGATGTTGAAGATCATGCGGCCATCACTCACTATCTTGTATGAAATGGCGCTTACGGCACCTATTGCTCCAATGCGTATTCCATCCAAGAATTTTTCATAAATTTGAAGATATGAAACCATTCTCGACGGTAGTTTCTAATTAAGATACAAAAGTTAGAAATATTATAACTAACATACAATACAAATACAATAGAAACTGAAGAAAGAATAATACGTGAATACATATCTTATCATGTAGTTGAATATGCGTCTTGGTCAAGCGAGTGACAAGTGCTAGACCGATGTAAGAATTTTTTGAAAGAATGTTGTGGACAAGATAATAATTGTATAATCCAATGGTTCGGCTTGGTCCTCATCACTCTCATCCTCGTCCTCCTCCTCATAGACCTCATCCTCATCGTGGCCCTCATCCTCATCGCCCATATCGTCATCACCCTCATCCTCGTTCTCCTCATCCTCCTCGTCGTTCATATATGAAACAGTGATTCTTGGACGAGGAGCTCCCATTCCAAAAACAGGTACACACCAGAGCAGATTCGGTTTTCAGAAATGAACCTTCTCCATAAAGAACCTGCAAGGCGAGTCATTGCTCGCTCTTTGCGCACGTCAACAACATATGTTTGCCCAAGAGCTTCAAAGTCCACACTTTGTCCTGTTATTCTATTGAAGTCCCTCCTTAAATTGCATGGGATAGTCTAAACAAGAAAAAAAACTAAGTAAATAAATGATAATAATATGGAAAGAAAATTCAATAAATTCAAGAAAAAATTATGCATAACAATGAACGCTCAAATCGACCCTGTATGAGACGGACACTGAATAGCGAGCCTAACTTAGTATCATCGCTACAGTCCGTGAAACAAACTTGACACAACGTCATGTCCTCTACAAGTAAAATATAGTTATTTTATACATGCATGTCTCACACATCGCCATATCTAATATAAAGCACTCGTTAATTAATCACAAAGCTCGCAAAGATGAAAAGGGTCTCATATTTGCAGGAGGGAGGGAGCCAAGTAGGATGCACTATCTAACATTCCTATATCTAAAATTTGAGACCAAGTTTAGTACCTAAACACTATCTCTAAAGCACTATCTAGCATTCCTATATCTAGAATTTGAGCCCAAGTTTAGTACCTAAACACTATCTCTAAAGTACAAGCTAACATTCCTATATCTAGAATTTGAGTCCAAGTTTATTAGTATCTAAACACTATCTCTAAAGCACTATCTAACATTCCTATATCTAGAATTTGAGCCCAAGTTTAGTATCTAAACACTATCTCTAAAGCACTATCTAACATTCCTATATTTAGAATTTGAGCCCAAGTTTAGTATCTAAACACTATCTCTAAAACACGATCTAGCATATCTATATCTAGAATTTCTAAGAACATTATCTACCATATACATATATAATTTCTATTTTTTTATAAAAAAGGGGAGGCGTGTCGGGTGGATCCCCGCGAGGTCGGTGACGAGGCTCAGAGACGGGAAGGTTGCAACAGCCGGCGGCTCGGGGAGGGGGACGTTGCAGCGACCGGAGGCTCGGGGAAGGGGATGTTGCAGTGATCGGCGGCGACAAATCAAGCGGAGTTGTCGGATGCGGTCGGGGTGGCGGCAGATGCACATCGTCGGTGGCGAAGCTCGGAGAAGAGAAGGTTACAGCGACTGGTGGCTCGAGGAGGGGGACGTTTCAGCGACCGGTGGCTCGGTGAGGGGGAGGTTGCAGCGACCGGTGATGGCAAAGCGGAGTCGTCGGATGCGACCGAGGTGGCGGTGGACATGTGTGGTCGGACGCAGTCGCGGGTGCTGGGAGAGGAGGAGAGGTGCGTCCGGGGAGTAGAGGCGGGCATCCGATGCGGGGCGGCGGCAGGGAGAGGGGCGGAAAGGAGGAGGTGTATGAATGAGAGAGGGGCCGACCGTGAGGAGAAGAAGAAATTAAAGTTCGATAATTAATCTGTGTGTGCGGGTGGTGAATTGCATGGATGCGTTAATCGAATGCAACTCTACCACTAGAGTATATATTGGTGGCATTTAACTAAATCCAATGCTACTATTACCTTTGTCCCGACTGCGTATAGGGACCCTCCTGTTTGTGGTGTTTATTTATACACAGACGCCACTATTAGGGTTTACTGGTCGCGTTCCTAAATATGTCAATGTCGTTACTATTTCGCCTGCAAGTGGTGACGCGCATTATATTTTGGACGCCACTAGTGAAATGAAAGCTATAAGGGTTTTCCTACAAGTGATACTTCGTTGATTGCAAATGATAAGCATAGTAAGAAAGAAATATTCCAATTTGAACAAGATAAAGAAACCATAGTGGATGAAGAAAATCTTAAAGTTTATATTACTAAATACTATAAAAAACTTCACGGGGCACCAAACCCTACGAATATTACGATGATCGAAAGTTTCTCTCATGACATACCGCAACTCTCGACTGAGGAAAATATTATGCTTATAGAACCTTTTACTGAAAAGGAAGTATATGAGCCTATTTTTCAAATGGAACACAGTACAATAAGTCACCTAGTCCAGATGGAGTTCTATCAGAAGTTCTGGGAGTAGTTAAGGGACATCTAATGGTATAATTTTTGCATTTACATATAGGGGATTTGCCTCTTTTCAAATTGAATTTTTGTGTCATTACTTTACTTCCCAAGATAGAAAATGCAGTACAAATACAACAGTATAGACCAATATGTTTATTAAATGTGAGCTTTAAATTTTTTACTAAGGTGGGTACTAATCGTATTACGAGGATTTTCCCAAAGGTAGCTAGACCCACTCAATCGTATTTTATGTCGGGAAGGCACATACTAGAGGGGGTGGTAGTCCTTCATGAAAGTTTCCTTGAACTTCACCAGAAAAAATGGATGGGTTCTTTTTAAGATTGATTTTGAAAAGACATATGATAAAGTGAAATGGTCTTTTCTTCAACAAACTTTGCACGTGAAGGGTTTTGCCCCAGAGTGGTGTAGAATGATTGAGCAATTTGTTAGAGGGGGAAGTGTTGGTATTCGTGTCAATGATGGTATTGGTCATAATTTTCAAACAAGAAAAGGTTTAAGGCACGGGACCCTTTATCCCCGATACTTTTCAATATCATTGTAGATATGCTAGCTATCCTAATTGCACGAGCAAAATAGGATGGATAAGTGGGAGCACTGATTCCACATCTGGTGGACAAGAGAAGACAAATCTTTTGATTGTTTTCTTTGGAGTCCACCTTTTACTTCATTTGACTCTTCGGTGGCTTCCAAATTTATTTGCAATGAGTGTTTGTACCATTTATTTGCATCTTTGGGCACTCATATTTTTATCCCTCTCGCCTTGTATTGTTAAATGAGTTTGTAGGAGTGATGATTCCATGATTATGCACTTGGTTTCCAAATACAATTATTATAATTGGTGCATAATCCTTGGGGAGCTTCTCTAACTCACTTAAGAATACTCATTTGCCTTTCTCTTTGTTTGAGGTTTAAATGTCTATGGGGGAGTGAGGATTCTATATTTGTGCATGATGTATTCAAATTCAATGAGTCTATTTTGTGCACAAAGATTGGGGAGCTTCTCTATTTCATTTAAACACTCTTTTGATAGTATCATAATATCTTGTTATTTTCATTTTGTTTGAATTCTCACTATATTGGCCGTCTCAAACTTTTCACCCATTTTGGCTATCGATGCCAATGAAGGAGAAGTTTTGGAGGGTTTAAGTGAAATTGGCATTTGCTTTGAGTGTGTTCTTAAGTATTTGCCTCTCATGCTCTTACATCTTTGTTGTTTCTTTGCATGTTCAATATATAGAGGAAACTCAACCACCGAATGGTTGGCAATCTACATAATGAAATTCAAGTTCATCACACGTGCATAGATTGTGGGGGAGTTTGCTATATATATTATGGGAGTGCCAACATCACATACTTGGGTAGTATTTGATGTTGGCACAACCATTTTGTTCGTTAAATTCCATATTTAAACCCTCTCAAAGGGATTGTCATCAATTACCAAAATGGGGGAGATTGAAAGGGCATGTATGCCCCCATGTGTGGTTTTGGTAATTAATGATAATCTCTATGGACTAATGTGCAAATTAAGTTTCACTTGTAGGTTTGTCCATTGGCATCGCTTGTACCATGTGTTAGTTTCAAGGATGAAAAAGAAGAAGCAATATCCAAGGGCTTTGTGCCTATTAGAATCAAGTAGTAGAAGAAGAAGATCAAGAAGATCTCATATATGCTTGAAGCTTGCCATCCTCGGCGATCATGGAGTGATGAAGACAAGGTAAAAGAAGAGGTTTCCCCATTGAGTATGGTGGAGCTTGTCACAAGTCTTCATCAAGCAAGAGCAATCAAGAGAGGCGATCCATCTTTAGAAGGACAAGACGGTCTACATCAAGCTCAAGTGGAATGCTCAAGGCAAAGGTATGATCTTGGTAGGTTTTCTATTTTATCGGTCCCTTGTAGTGTTGGAAGACTGGGTTTAGGATAGATTGATGTACTATCAAGAGGAGCTCTCGAGTGGGTGACTCAATCATATCTTTCGGCGAGAGCTCAAACCTTTGCATACATAGCATCATCTTTCTTGGTTGTTGTTTGGATCTTGTACATGAGAGGATCTAGAGCTTGTGGTCATCTTCATAACAAGCTCTAGTTCGTCAAAAATAGATTTCCCTTGAATATCTTATTGCGTCTATGATCTTGCAAGTTTTCCGTCTCCACGTCTTGGGAGATATCTCACATATATATTCATGGGATTCTACATGTCGTTATCTTTCCAACAAAATTGGTTTCGTCTCGTTTGGAGTTCGGATGCAAAAGTTATTGCATTTCTGGTTTTTGAAGTTTTCGTAACCGGTAGTTCTGGCGGGCCACCGGTAGTAGCGCTAGAGCATTTTTGCTGCCGGTAGTACCAATGTAAATTCTAGCCCAACTTCCGGTAAACCCAATTTCGGTTAAGTACCCTCTCTGTTTTGGAGTGCGCTATTTGTCAGAACTTCGACCGGAATTTCCGGCGGTAGTTCCGGCCAAGTTTTTCTCTCTTTTTGCACCTTGTTTTTGGATCGTTGGTTGGGTGCCACCGGTAGTACCGGCCACCCACCGGTACTACCGGCCGTGCACGAAAATGTGCATAACGGCCAGATCGGGGAGCCCTTTAAAAGGAGCTCCCCTTCCACTTCATGGGGTCACTTGCTTTTCTTGGTTTTTGGCCTTCTCTCTCCTCGATTGTTGACCTTGAAGAGCTTGCCCTCTCCCCTTCCCCCTCCTATGATTCTTGCATCTTTTTGAGGGGTTTGAGAGAGGAGATCTAGATCTATAACCCCCACCAAACCAAATCCCTTCTTTGTGAAGGAATCCTTGGGATCTAGATCTTGGAGAGTTTTGTGTCCTCCTCTTGTGTTCTTCCTCTCTTATTCCCCCAATAGTTTTTGTAGCTTTGGTGGAATTTGAGAGAGAAGGACTTGCCTCTTGCATTTGGTACATAGATTTGAGTTTTCCTCGAAGATTCGGCGAGTTCAAACTCTTGGGCTTGTTTCTCTTGGGTTTTTGAAACCCTAGACGGCTGTCTGGAGTTGTGGTATGTTCTTGGGGGCTCCAATTGAGTTGTGGAGACTCACCAAGATTGTTGGCCTATTCTGGCATTGTGGAGCCTTTATGGCATTTCTTGGGAGCCCTCCAATTGAGTTGTGGAGATTGCCCCAAGCCTTGAACGGGTTCGGTGACCACCCTCAAGTGTCCCATAGTGGAACTTGAGTAGGCCTTTGTGGTGAGATCACGGGAGAATAGGGTGAGCCTTTGGTGGCATCGGTGAGTTGTGTGCCTTCACATCTTGGGGTGAGGCCTTGTGTGGCGTTGGGTGAGCTTTGAGCCACCACACCTCGAGGTGAGACATTTGTGGCGTTTGAAGTATATTGTGTTGGTCTGCAGCATAGAAAACAAAAATTTCCTATGATGAGAACTATACGCCAAGATCTATCTACTAGATACAGAGCAACGGGTGGACATACATCCATGGAGGACTTACCCTCAAAGACAACGAGTTTTGTTAACGAGTAGGAACTCGTGGTTGATGTAGTCATATGCTTGCTGATCTCAAGATCGTGTGGAAGTCCGAGCGCCGCAAATCAGCAGCGCATCCGTCCTCGCACACACGTTCAAGCCACCAGACAACCTCCACCTCCTCGCTCCAGCGAATTAGCGGAAGCAGCAACTCCTTCCAGATGCAAGGCCACCAAGAACATGTATCTCGCTAATCCGAGACCATGTGGGAATATCTAGAGGGGGAGAGAGGTCCTTCACAAGGAGGTGTGTTTTGTGAGGGAGGAGAGGGGGGATCATCCCCTCCTATGGCCGGGGGCCAAAGGGGGGTGCCCCCACCTCTTCCTCATTCATGTGGTGAAGCTTCACTCACATAAATTTTGACTCCACCCAAAATTCCACTCACATGCATTAAATTTCCACCAAATTTAATGCCACTCTCAATTAATAAAACTCTTTTATTTATTTTATTCCGAATTTTGTTAATTACTTTAATTAATAAACATTCACATAAAACCCCTTGCAACATTTCAATATCACATGCAGAAACACGTTTTGCAATTTCACCCGAAACAATTCCTGTTTCTATTGAAACATTTCCTGCGCTTTGCAAACCTTTTGTCCGAAACATATGTGCTCCTAAATGGTGTCCGACAACCCTTAAGTGTGTCACCCTATGGTTCGCGAATAATGCAGACATGATTGAGACTCCTCTCAGATCAATAATCACCTGGAGATCCATACCGACTCCTGCGCATTAAATGATGACTTCTGTGATCATGGGAACCTTTAACGCTATTAATTTAATCCCTTTGTCTCATGATATAATACATGTCCGAGATTCGATCATCGGTATCCAAATACCTAGTTTGATCTCGTTACCGACATGCACTCTTTTCTCGTTCCCGTGATATAACATTCTAGTGATCACATCACTTGCTTGCAAGCTATCTTAATGTGATATCACCGAGAGGGCCCAGAGAAAATCTATCCGTCATCGGGATTAACAAATTCCACTCTTGATCCATGAGCCTCAACATAACACCTTTGTAGCACTGAACCCACCTTTATAGTCACCATGTTACGGTGTGATGTTTGATGTTATCAAGATACTCTTCCGGTGTTAGCAATTAACATGATCTCATGGTCTAAGGACTAAGATTACTTCGTATGATGTTATAGCAATGTAAACATAATGACTTGATCGTAATGCTATACTTCGGATGAATGTTCATCACATCATTTCACAAATGCTGTGACCTCGTTATTAACAACATCCAATGTCCATGATCAGGAAACCTTGACCATCTTATTAATCAATGAGCTAGTCTATAAGAGAGGCATAACTAGGAACCCTTTTTGTTTATTAAACACACATGTATTGACGTTTCCTATCAATACAATTATAGCATGCAAAATAAACATATATCATATACAAGGAATACATAATAACAACTTTATTATTGCCTCTCAAGACATATTTCCTTCAGTCTCCCACTTGCACTAGAGACAATAATCTAGTTTACATAGTGATAAATCTAAGACCCATGGAGTTCTGGTGTTGATCATGTTTTGCCCTAGGGAGAACTTTAGCCAATGGATCTGCTACATTCAGGTCCGTGTGCACTTTACAAATATTTATATCTCCATCCTTGACATGCTCGCGGATGGAGTGAAACCGGCGCTTAATATGCTTGGAATTCTTGTGAGACCTTGGTTCCTTGGCGTTGGCTATGGCTCCATTGTTGTCACAATAGATAACCATTGGGTCCAATGCACTAGGAACCACACCTAGTTCCGTTATGAACTCCTTCATCCAAACCGCTTCCTGCGCCGCTTCTGAAGCAGCAACATATTCCGCCTTCGTCGTTAATCCAGCCACCATAGGTTGTTTGGAACTCCTCCAACTAACTTCTGCTCCGTTCAAGAGAAATACGTATTCAGATTGAGACTTAGAGTCATCCGGATCGGTGTCAAAGCTAGCATCGACATAACACTTAGCGACTAGCTCTTCTTCATCTCTGTATACAAGAAACATATCCTTAGTTCTTCTCAAGTACTTAAGGATATTCTTGACCGCTATCCAGTGTTCCGAACCTGGATCAAATTGGTACCTACTAGTCAAACTAATAGCATGTTCCACATCCGGTCTTGTACATAGCATGTCGTACATTATAGAGCATATGGCTGAGGCATAGGGGATCTTATCCATTATCTCTCTTTCTTCCGCCATAGCCGGACTTTGAGTCTTACTCAATGTCTTGCCTTGCAACATAGGTAAGAACCCCTTCTTACTTCTGTCCATATTAAACTTCTTTAATATCTTATCAAGGTATGTACTCTACGATAGACCAATTAGGCGTCTTGATCTATCTCTATAGATTTTAATGCCTAATATATATGAAGCTTCACCAAGGTCTTTCATCGAAAATTTGCTGTTTAGATAACTTTTAACATTGTTTAAAAGATCTATATCATTTCCAATCAATAATATGTCATCCACATATAATATCAGAAATGCCACATTGCTGCCACTCACTTTCTTGTAAATACAAGCCTCTCCATAAGTTTGGACAAATCCAAACTCTTTGATCACCTCATCAAAGCGGAGATTCCAACTCCAGGATGCTTGCTTCAGTCCATAGATGGATCGCTGAAGTTTGCATACATTATCAGCATCCTTAGGATCGACAAAACCCTTAGGTTGTATCATATACAACTCTTATTCAATATTACCATTGAGGAATACAGTTTTGACATCCATCTACCATATTTCATAATCGAAATATGCAGCAATTGCTAACATAATCCTAACCGACTTAAGCATCGCTACGGGAGAGAATGTCTCATCGTAGTCAACTCCTTGAATTTGTCGAAACCCCTTTGCGACAAGTCGAGCCTTATAGATGGTCACATTACCATCAGCATCATTTTTTCTTTTGAAAATCCATTTATTCTCAACAGCCTTTCGATCGTGAGGTAAGTCCATCAAGGTCCAAACCTGGTTTTCGTACATGGATTCCATCTCGGATTTCATGGCTTCTAGTCATTTGTTGGAATCCGGGCTCATCATCGCTTCTTCATACGTCGTAGGGTCATCTATTTCGTCAATCATGAAATTCATAACATGATTGCCGTGATTCAGAGGCACGTGTCCTGCTTGACCTGTGAGGTTCGGTAGTGTCCTCTTTCGGAGTTTCATGATCAATATCATTAGCTCTCTCTTCATTAGGTGAAGTCAACTCCGAAACAACTTCCGGTGCTGCGCTACTCGCCATTTCATGAAGAGAAGGTTCAATAACCTCTTCGAGTTCTACCTTCCGACTACTCACACCTTTCGCTAGAAACTCCTTCTCAAGAAAGGATCCATTCTTCGCAACAAAAACCTTGCCCTCGGATCTGTGATAGAAGGTATACCCAATCGTTTCCTTAGGGTATCCTATGAAGACGCATTTTTCCGCTTTGGGTTCGAGATAATCTGGCTGAAGTTTCTTCACATAAACATCGCATCCCCAAACTTTAAGAAATGACAGCTTAGGGTTGTCTCCAAACCATAATTCATACGGTGTTGTTTCAACGGATTTAGATGGTGCCCGATTTAAAGTGAATGTAGCGGTTTCCAGTGCATAACCCCAAAATAATAGTGGCAAGTCAGTCAGAGACATCATAGATCGAATGATATCCAATAAAGTACGATTATGACGTTCTGACACACCATTACGTTGTGGTGTTCCGGCAGGCGTGAGTTATGAAACTATTCCACAATTTTTCATATGTGTGCTAAACTCGTAACTAAGATACTCTCCTCCACGGTCGGACCACATAAATTTGATCTTTCTGTCATGATGATTTTCCACTTCATTCTAAAATTCTTGAACTTTTCAAAAGTTTCAGACTTATGTTTCATCAAATAGATATACCCATATCTACTCAAATCATCTGTGAAAGTAACAAAATAAAGATATCCACCTCGCGCCGACACACTCATTGATCCACACATATCAGTATGTATGATTTCCAAAAAATCTGTCGCCCGTTCCATTGAACCGGAAAACGGCGTTCTAGTCATCTTGCCCATAAGGCATGGCTCACATGTATCAAATGATTCAAAATCAAGTGATTCCAAAAGTCCATCAGAATGGAGTTTCTTCATGCGTTTAATGCCAATATGACCTAGATGGCAGTGCCACATATATGTAGATATATCATCATCAAGTTTAACCCTTTTAGCATCAACACAATGAATATGCATAATACTACTATCGAGATGCAATAGAAATAAACCATTCAACACAGGTGCATGACCATAAAAGATATTATCCATATAAATCGAACAACCATTGTTTTCAGATTTAAAAGAATAACCACTTCGCATCAAAAACGATCCAGATACAATGTTCATGCTCCGTGTAGGCACAAAATAACAATTAGTTAGATTTATGACTAATCCCGACGGCATATGGAGAGGCAGCATTCTGACGGCGATCACATCAACTCTTGATCCATTGCCGACCTGCATCGTGACCTCATCCCTTGCTAGCTGTCGCTTGTTCCGTAGCCCCTGAATCAAGTTACATATATTAGCAACCGATCCCGTATCAAATACCCAGGTGCTACTACGAGTACTAGTCAAGTACACATCAATAACATGTATATCACATATACCTGTGTTTGCCTTGCCGGCCTTCTTGTCCGCCAAATACTTAGGGCAGTTGCGCTTCCAATGGCGAGTCCCCTTGCAATAGTAGCACACGGTATCAGACTTAGGGCCAGCTCGGGGTTTCTTTTCAGGTGCGGCAACAGATTTGTCGCCCTTCTTTCCCTTCTGCATGCCTTTCTTGTCCTTCTTGAAACCGGTGGTCTTATTGATCATCAACACTTGATGTTCTTTCCTAATCTCCACTTCTGTAGTCTTAAGCATCGATGAAGCTGGAAGAGACTTCTTCATGCCCTGCATATTATAGTTCATCACGAAGCTCTTGTAGCTAGGTGGCAGAGATTGGAGAACACGATGTACGCCTAAGTCAATGGGAATCGTTATTCCCAAGGACACGAGCTTATCGGCGTACCCAGACATTTTGAGTACGTGCTCACTAACGGAGTTGTTCTCTTCCATCATGTAGCTAAAAAACTTTTCAGAAGCATTATAACTCTCTACGGCAGCATGGGTATCGAAAATCATTATCAATTCTCCCATGGTATCAAAGGCATTGCCATTTTCGAAATGCTTTTGAAGTTGTGGCTCTAGCCGACGAGTTATATAGACATTCTTTTCCTCGTCAGGGGCATCAGGAGATGGTGGGGGGCCTAGCGGCGCCTCTAGCACATATTGCTTTTGTGCAGCAGTGAGGAGAATCCTCAAATTCATAGCCCAGTTGGTGAAGTTGCTACCATTCGCAGCTAGCTTCTCTTTCTCCATGAACACATTGAAATTAAAAGCAGGTGGTGCCATCTACAACAGAATTTGTAAAGTTTATTCAGACTAAGTTTATGATAGATTGAGTTCAACTAATCCAAATTACTAATGAACTCCCACTCAAAAATGACATCCCTCGTGTCTTTTGGGTGATTACATGAACCAAATCCACTACACCAAGTCCGATCATCACGTGAGTCGGTGTAGCCTCAAAGGCGAGCATCAATATGGGCATCATATCAACTATATGAGTCATGCTTAACCTTTCGGTCCGTGTTTCGAGGCCATGTCTGTAAATGCTAGGCTCGTCAAGTAAGAACCTTAGTATTCCGCATGTGTAAAACTATCTTACACCCGTTGTATGAAAGCGCGGAGTCGAGTACACCCGATCATCACGTGATGTCTCGAAACACGATCCATAGAACGGTGCATACTAAAGGAAGAACACATTTTATCTTGATATCTAAATGAGGGATCATCTTATAATGCTACCAAAAGCGCCAAACTAGCAGTATAAGATGCTAACATCTAATGTGTAAAGTGAGATGATATGGTCCATGCATTTGATCTCTATCATTTGCATCGTGGTATGATCTCTATCATTCCTTTGTGTGTAAGGCCAAGGTCTATGGAACTTACACGTTAAGTGTGTTGTAAGAGTATCTATCATACATCTACTTACAACAATACCATATCAAGACACTAGCCCAGCAACGATCTAAACTAGAAGCCTCTAATTTATCAATTCCAAGTTTTACGTGTCTTAGGGCTTTCGGAGATAGAACCGGTCTTACCTACGAACATGAACCACAACGAGGATAACCAAGTTATTAGCAACTCGTTGTAAATCAGATATTGACTATAGTAGGAGAGACAGACACCCATTAGCCACTTATGCAAAACTAGTTGCATGTCAGTCGTGGAACCGGTCTCATGTACGATGACATGTAAGGTTGGTCCGGGCTGCTTCATCCCACTATGCCACCAATATCCAAAATACATAGAAGATGCAATAACATGATCATCATCGCCCACATATAAACATATGTGTACTACCCGTGCAAAGCACCTACGCATAGATCAGGCTCTGATACCACTGTTGGGTCCGCAACATAGAAAACAAAAAATTCCTACGATGAGAACTATACGCCAAGATCTATCTACTAGATACAGAGCAACGGGTGGACATACATCCATGGAGAACTTACCCTTGCAGACAACAAGTTTTGTTAACAAGTAGGAACTCGTGGTTGATGTAGTCGTACGCTTGCCGATCTCAAGATCGTGTGGAAGTCCGAGCGCTGCAAATCAGCAGCGCATCCGTCCTCGCACACACGTTCAAGCCACCGGACAACCTCCACCTCCTCGCTCCAGCGAATCAGAAGCAAAGAACTCCTTCCGACTTAAGGCCACCGGGAACATGTATCTCGCTAATCTGAGACCATGGGGGAATATCTAGAGGGGGAGAGATATCCTTCACGAGAAGGTGTGTTTTGTGAGGAAGAAGAGGGGGGGCTTTTATAGGAGAGGGGGGCTCCTCCCCTCCCATGGCAGGCGGCCAAAGGTGGGTGCCCCCACCTCTTCCTCATTCATGTGGTGAAGCTCCACTCACATAAATTTTGACTCCACCCAAAATTCCACTCACATGCATTAAATTTCCACCAAATTTAATGCCACTCTCAATTAATAAAACTCTTTTATTTATTTTATTCAGAATTTTGTTAATTACTTTAATTAACAAACATTCACATAAAACCCCTTGCAACATTTCAATATCACATGCAGAAACACTTTCTGCAATTTCACCCGAAACAATTCCGATTTCTATCAAAACAATTCCTGTTTCTATCGAAACATTTCCTGCGCTTTGCAAACATTTTGTCTGAAACATATCTGCTCCTAAATGGTGTCCGGCAACCCTTAAGTGTGTCACCCTATGGTTCGCGAATAATGCAGACATGATTGAGACTCCTCTCAGATCAATAATCAGAAGCGGGACCCCGAGATCCATACTGACTCCTGCACATTCAACGATGACTTCTGTGATCGTGAGAACCTTTAAGGATAGTAATTTAATCCCTTTGTCTTATGATATAATACATGTCCGAGATTCGATCATCGGTATCCAAATACCTAGTTTGATCTTGTTATCGACATGCACTCTTTTCTTGTTCCCGTGATATAACATTCTAGTGATCACATCACTTGCTTGCAAGCTATCTTAATGTGATATCACCGAGAGGGTCCAGAGTATATCTATCCGTCATCGGGATTGCCAAATTCCACTCTTGATCCATGAGCCTCAACATAACACCTTCGTAGCACTGAACCCACCTTTATAGTCACCCTGTTACAGTGTGACGTTTGATGTTATCAAGATACTCTTCCGGTGTTAGCAATTAACATGGTCTCATGGTCTAAGGACTAAGATTACTTTGTATGATGTTATAGCAATGTAAACATAATGACTTGATCGTAATGCTATACTTAGGATGAATGTTCATCACATCATTTCACAAATGCTGTGACCTTGTTATTAACAACATCCAATGTCCATGATCAGGAAACCTTGATCATCTTGTTAATCAACGAGCTAGTCTATAAGAGAGGCATAACTATGAACCCTTTTTGTTTATCAAACACACATGTATTGACGTTTCCTATCAATACAATTATAGCATGCAAAATAAACATCTATCATATACAAGGAATACATAATAACAACTTTATTATTGCCTCTCAGGGCATATTTCCTTCATATTGCGTTGTTGGGCCACGTAGAGATAAACAAAACTTTTTCCCTACGCAGTGATCCCAAGATCCAGCTCAGGTAGAAGGCCACGAGGATTACCACTAGACTTGCAGTTGTGGAATTGATGAAGCACGTCGTTTGATGCGGCACGATCCCTCACGATCGCCCACATTCCCGCCTCCGCCACGATCCGGTTCCGTTGAACGTCAACACCTTGAGCGTACAACACCTCCGCATAATGCACCACGAGTAGGAGCATTAGGTGGGCGATGGACTATGCAGACGACATGACATACTAGAGCTAGGGTTTCCAACACATGGAGTGACCTAACCATGTGCTCTAAGCACCTGTGCCCCAGCTTATATAGGAAGTGAAAGTGGGCTCCACTCACTTGTGGCCCATTCACTAAAAGGCCTATATTAGCCACTGCAAGTCTCACTTGCTGACTAAGTCCATGTCTCTATTTGGGTTCAATCCAAATAGATTTCCTGTTTGGGTCTAACCCAAACTTGCTCCCGCTCTTAAGTGTGTGACCCGACAGGCTCATGGTAACCCGGACACGATTCTGAGTCTCACTCGTGATCGATTAGTCGGTAGCGGCTCCTAGCAGAACGTGTCGACTCCCAAGTACCAATAAGTCATGACGACATACCTTTCCAATGCGACTTTCGTCTAAGTCCCTTTTACCTCACGATATACCTTGTCGGACTATAGGCGAATGATCGTCATCCCTTAAATAGTCCGACTCTCTTTTTCGATCCGAGATAAGTGATTCATCCGACTAACTCTTAGTCGGTCGCCTCGGTTAACACTTAACCGAGTCACGCATGGCCATGCTTTCCGAATCATATCTTCCGAGAGGGCCCAGAGAATATCTCTCCAGACGGAGGGGCAAAATACCATCTTGGTTATTCACATCACGCAGCTTGATTCTCAATCGACCCAAACTCTACCTTTATAACTTCCTAGTGACGGAACAGCGTTTGATAGAACCTAAGTCGGTGATCCTCAACTCGGATTGTGCAATAACCTCAGGTCTAAGGATTACATTGATTGAGATATGCAAATGACGACTTGTTTGTTGCATCTCAATATGGGTTAGTCCGACTCGCTAAACTCTTTAGCCGAATCAATATGGGTCAGTCCGGTCGCAGCAGAAAACAAAAATTTCCCGACGATGTAACCACAAAACTTGCCTAGGATCTATCTATGTAGTAATGCAGTAACGGTCAATGCGTATAGAATACATACCCTTATAGACCGTATGCGGTTAACGTTCCGCAGGGAACGTGGTTGATGTAGTCGTACTCGTAGCCGATCTCAAGGTCACGAAGCTCCTCGCAGGTCACCCCTTGTTCCTTCTTGATCTTCATCGTGCAACAGCTCCGGCTCACAACATTTAAGCGCCCCAAGTGTTGCGTCTCGTGTCTTCGTACACATCCAGTGAATGATGAGACCTCCGGCTCCCCGATCCCGCCGGAAGTGCGGAAGTTGATATCTGGCTAGGAATCCCTGCAGCGCAACAACGTACTGCAGGTGTGCCTCGATCACACAGCCTAGACTTGGGGCCATGGTCACAAGGTATAGAGAGAGAGGAGGAGGAGAAAGTCAACCAAAGGACTTCTCCAATTGTGTGTCCAATCCCACGCATGGGTACCCCTTTATATAGGCGGAGGGGTTGTGTCCTCCCCATTGGGTTAGCCATGTGGGACTATTAATAAAGAGAAAATATCAGGTATTTCCGTCCTGGACGGATGGGCCAAATTAACTCAGCCCAATAGGGAAAACAGGAAATAGCCAATTAAAAAGAAAAGGGAAACAGCTGACTAGTGCAGCCAAATGGGTGGGCCTGGCCACGGAGGCCCAGCTTCAGCCGTGACGTGACTGGCGCCCACCACAGGTGGGCCTTTGTCCCCTGACCAAGGTGGCGGTGGTGGCGCGGGTGGGCGGTTGCCCAGCAGCCCGCCCCACACCGCCCGGTGGCGCCCACGCCTCGGGTGGGCCGGCTCGCCCCGGCGGCCTAGCTCCCTGGCGCCCGCGTGGGCCAGGTCGAGCAGGCCCTGGTGGCGGCTGGTAGCATGGTCACGTGCGGCGGTTAGTAAAACCGCCCTGGGTACATTTCTTTTCCCTTTTCATTTATTTTTCTGCACCTTTTATTCTAGGCCTTTTCCCTCCGGGATTTGGCCTAATATAAAAGTTACCTTTATAAATCTTAACTTAAATATTATTTAGAATATATTAATTCATAATTAACATATAATAAATATATATTTAGTTTCCCATTTATCCGAAAACACTTTTCGATGTCTTTTCCTTTATTCTTTCTCTGAACAACTTCGGATCTCTCCGTGGAATATTTCCGGCTTTCTCTCTTTCTCTACTGTGATTCCATCTTACGAATGATCGCTCTCATCGTACCCTTAAGTGTATCCTCTCACGGCTCGGGAATGCTCTAGACATAATCTGTATCAATGATCAACAAAGGGACCAGGGATATCCATGTGACCCCTATGCATTTCTGATGACAATGTTGTTTGAACCGTCTAAATGTAGCATCCTCTTCCTTTTGTTTCTCGATACAACTTGTCCGAGATCCGATCATTGGTATCCCATACCTTGTTCAATCTCGTTCACAACAAGTTCTATTTTCTTGTTACCGTGATATTACATCCCCGTGACCTAGTCACATGTTGCAACATTTATGGATGTAATCTCACCAAGCCGGCCATATGTATCTTTACCCGTCATGTGGGTGAACAAATCCTGGTCTTGTAGTCACATGTCATCTACTGTTCATTCGGAATACCCAACATACACCTTTATGGCCACCGTATTACCAGATGACGGTTGATGTAGTCTAAGCAGCCTAGGGAAACAGTGATTAATATGAGCTCACGGTCTAAGGAGAAGGAGCCTAGGTATAGCTGTTGCAACAATGATCTATATGACTTGATCGTGTTGCAATCCTTCGAGGAATGTCCAACCACATCATTCTCCAATGATATGATCCCGTTGTCAGTCGGCATAAATGTCCATGATCTTGAAACCCAGATCATCTTCGTGACCAACGAACTAGTATGAATAGAGGCTACTAGGGACTTTGTTGTTTCATACCACACCTGTACCAATGTTTCTACTTGGCACAATTCTAGCACAATATGAAACTATTATAAATTAATTGAGATATGACAATGAAAACCTATTTATTATTTGCCTCTAGGACATATCTCCTTCAGTCTCCCACTTGCACTAGAGTACAAATAAACTAGCTCGTATTTTACTCATATAAACCATATACCACATGCGTTTACAGATCATGCATGCTCATGGGAAACGTCGTGTCCATGTTCTGTTTTACTAGATTATTATGTCTTTTGCAAATTGTTAATGTCTTTCTAATTTTGACATTCACTCCATTATCTTATAATGGGTTAAAGTATTTGTTTTGCAACAAAGTGAGACTTTTGTTTCTAGTGTTTATGATGACGGTCGTTTTCACCGTTGTCATCTAAACTTTGAAACACACTTTGCTATCCTTTGTGTATATATTATAGTCATGGCAGCAGAATGAGGCCGGATTCCAGGAGCTTACAGTGACTTTAGATCAACCTCGAGGGCTTTCTCATGGGCACTGGGCCCTGGGACACATCATTCTACGTTAAAAGCAAACTAGCCCCGCCACAACATTATACATCACATCATATGCAACCTTTATACTTCTATATCTATGTAGATCCTAGTGCATTTGGTGGAATTTGAGAGAGAAGGACTTGCCTCTTGCATTTGGTGCATAGATTTGAGTTTTCCTCGAAGATTCGGCGAGTTCAAACTCTTGGGCTTGTTTCTCTTGGGTTTTTGAAACCCTAGACGGTTGTCTGGAGTTGTGGTATGTTATTGGGGGCTCCAATTGAGTTGTGGAGACTCACCAAGCTTGTTGGCCTATTGTGGCATTGTGGAGCCTTTATGGCGTTTCTTGGGAGCCCTCCAATTGAGTTGTGGAGATTGCCCCAAGCCTTGAACGGGTTCGGTGACCACCCTCAAGTGTCCCATAGTGGAACTTGCGTAGGCCTTTGTGGTGAGATCACGGGAGAATAGGGTGAGCCTTTGGTGGCATCGGTGAGTTGTGTGCCTTCACATCTTGGGGTGAGGCCTTGTGTGGCGTTGGGTGAGCTTCGAGCCACCACACCTCGAGGTGAGACATTTTTGGCGTTTGAAGTATATTACGTTGTTGGACCACGTAGAGATAAACAAAACTTTTTCCCTACGCGGTGATCCCAAGATCCAGCTCAGGTAGAAGGCCACGAGGATTACCACTAGACGCGTAGTTGCGGAATCAATGAAGCATGTCGTTTGATGCAGTGCAGTCCTCACGATCCGTTCCTGTTCCATGCCTCATGATCTGTTTCGGTTCCACGATAGTCGAAGTGCTAAACGTATAGCACCTCCGCCAGTATCCACATGTACGAGGAGGAGCACCGGCGATGGACTACTAGGTCCAGTACGGCGGCGACAGGACGGACTGGAGCTAGGGTTTCCAACACATGGAGTGACCTAACCTTGTGCTCTAAGCACCTGTGCCCCAGCTTATATAGGGAGTGACAGTGAGCTCCACTCACTTGTGGCTCATTCACTAAAAGGCCTATGTTAGCCACTTCAAGTCTCACTTGCTGACTAAGTCCATGTCTCTATTTGGGTCCAATCCAAATAGATTTCCTGTTTGGTTCTAACCCAAACTTGCTCCCGCTCTTAAGTGTGTGACCCGATAGGCTCATGGTAACCCGAACACGATTTCGAGTCTCACTCATGATCGATTAGTCGGTAGCGGCTCCTAGCAGAACGTGTCGACTCCCAAGTACTAATAAGTCATGACGACATACCTTTCCAATGCGACTTTCGTCTAAGTCCCTTTTACCTCATGATATACCTTGTCGGACTATAGCCGAATGATCGTCATCCCTTAAATTGTCCGACTCTCTTTCTCGATCCAAGATAAGTGATTCATCTGACTAACTCTTAGTTGGTCGCCTCGGTTAACACTTAACCGAGTCACGCATGGCCATGCTTTCCGAACCATATCTTCCGAGAGAGCCTAGAGAATATCTCTCTAGACGGAGGGGCAAAAATCCCATCTTGGTTATTCACATCACGCAGCTTGATTCTTAGTCGACCCGAACTCCGCCTTTATAACTGCCCAGTGACGGAACATCGTTTGATAGAACCTAAGTAAGTGATCCTCAACTCGGATTGTGCAATAACCTCAGGTCTAAGGATTACATTGATTGAGATATGCAAATGACGACTTGTTCGTTGCATCTCTATATGGGTTAGTCCGACTCGCTAAACTCTTTAGCCGAATCCGTGTAAGTCGGAATGGCATCTCTATGCCCATGACAAGTGGAACTGAGTCATCTGCCGACTTTCACATTAGTCTAAGCTGTGTGTCCAACACAACCTTAACAACCAAGGATAATTAGTATGAACAACATGAATATGCAGTTTCACAATCGAATCACATATTCAATGATACATATCAGTAGTTCATACATGGACAAAAACCTTATGAATACATTGGGAACAACATCATACATGATTGCCTCTAGGGCATATTTCCAACACACCACACCTCTCCAATGGAGACGTAGCTTCTTTGGAAGTGAACTTCGGGAAACAAATCATCGTCTCCACGTCCATCAGTTATCTCTCAACCGAGCCCTTTACTTATGCATTTTACATTATGATAGCCATCGTGCTTGAAGTATTATATCTTGTTATCACCTTGTTGCTTATCTTGCTTACCATAGGTTGTTGGTGCACTTAGTTGAACCTAGTTGATATAGGTTTTGGCTTGATAAATTAAACGTTAAGTTTTATTCCGCATTTATTAGAGCCTAAACCGTAATAATTTTAAAACGCCAATTCACCCCCTCTAGGTGACATCTGTTTCCCTTTCATAGATGATACTATATTATTTATGGAACATGATCTGCAGAAGGTTGTGAACATAAAACTAATACTATGTACCTTTGAACAACTTTCGGAGTTAAAAATTAACTTCCATAAAAACAAGATTTTCTGTTTTGGTAAAGCGAAAGACGAAGAACAACAATACAAACAAATTTTTGGATGTGCGGCTGGCTCTTTGCCTTTTAGGTACTTGAGAGTGCCTATCCATTATAGAAAACTTAGGAATTCAGATTGGTACCCAGTAGAAACTCGCTGCAAAGGGAAGCTGGGTTGCTGGAAGGGCAAACTTTTATCATATGGTGATCGCTTGGTTCTAATCAATTCTGTTTTGACAAGTTTACCTATGCTTATGTCATCGTTCTTGGAAATCCCTAAGAGGGTAAGGAAGCGATTGGATTTCTATAGGTCTCTTTTTTTGGCAAAGTGATGAAAATAAAAGAAAATATATACTAATGAAATGGAACATTATTTGTAGGCCGAAAGAACAGGGGGGCCTGGGCATTGAGGTGTTGGAAGAAAAAATAAATGTTTACTGAGTAAATGGATGTTTAAACTCTTAATTGAAGAAGGAGTGTGGCAAGAACTTCTGTATAATAAATATCTAAGCCAAAAAAACTTTATCTGAAGTTCAACTGAAACCAACTGATTCTCCATTTTAGAAAGGCCTTATGAAGGTAAAGAATGAGTTCTTTACTAGGGGCATTTCAATGTAGGGAATGGTATAAATACTAGGTTTTGGACGGATACATGGTTGGGTGACTCCCCATTAGCACAACAATATCCATCCTTATATAACATAGTTCAACGCAAGAACGTAACCGTTGCCATGTATTAACACAAGTACCCCTGAATATTGGTTTTAGGAGAGTATTAACTGGTAATAGGTGGAATGTTTGGCTAAACTTATGTCAAAAACTCATGATGGTTCAGTTGTTAGAGGACCATGATAAGTTTGTGTAGAACTTGACATCATCCGGGATGTTTTCAGTTAAATCTATGTATAAGGATATTATGAATGATCATACGGTTTTTCTTTGGAAATATCTTTGAAAATTAAAAATCCCACTCAAGATTAAGATTTTTATGTGGTTTCTCAATAATATGGTGCTTCTCATGAAGGATAATCTAGCTAAAAGGAATTTGGTAGGGTGTACCAAGTGTTGTTTTTGTGGAGCACAGGAAACCATAGAATATTTGTTTATATCTTGCCATTTTGCTCGTCTTTTGTGAAGGAGATATGCCCTAGAGGCAAATAATAAATAGTTTTTTATTGTCATATCTCAATTAGTTTATAATAGTTTCATATTGTGCTAGAACTGTGTCAAGTAGAAACATTGGTACAGGTGTGGTATGAAACAACTAAGTCCCTAGTAGCCTCTATTCATACTAGTTCGTTGGTCACGAAGATGATCTGGGTTTAAAGATCATGGGAATTTATGCCGACTGACAACGAGATCATATCATTGGAGAATGATGTGGTTGGACATTCCTCGAAGGATTGCAACACGATCAAGTCATATAGTTCATTGTTGCAACAACTATACCTAGACTCCTTCTCCTTAGACCGTGAGCTCATATTACTCATTGTTTCCCTAGGCTGCTTAGACTGCATCAACCGTCACTCGGTAATACGGTGGCCATAAAGGTGTACGTTGGGTATTCCGAAGGAACAATAGATGACATGTGACTGCAAGACCGGTATTTGTTCACCCACATGACGGGTAAAGATACATACGGCCGACTTGGTGAGATTATATCTATAAATGTTGCAACATGTGACTAGGTCACGGGGATGTAATATCACGGTAACAAGAAAACATAACTTGTTGTGAACGAGATTGAACAAAGGTATGGGATACCAATGATCGGATCTCAGACAAGTTGTATCGAGAAACAAAAGGAAGAGTATGCTATATTTAGACGGTTCAAACGACATTGTCATCAGGAATGCATAGGGGTCACATGGACATCCCTGGTCCCTCTGTTGCTCATTGATACAGATCATGTCTAGAGCATTCCCGAGCCGTGAGAGGATACACTTAAGGGTATGATGAGAGCGATCATTCATAAGACGGAATCACAGTAGAGAAAGAGAGAAAGCCAAAATCGTTCCGTAGAGAGATCCGAAGTTGTTCAGAGAAAGAATAAAGGACCAGAATCATTCCAGGAAAGATTCGAAGTCATTCGGAGGAAATCGAAAGGTGTTTCGGGTCAAGATGGATTTTGTAATATGTATTTACATATTAATTAGTGTAATTAATATTAAATATAATATTAAAATCTAATTTGAAGGGTTATTCCACTAATGGGCCAAACTTCCTAGGAAAATAGGGCCCATGAGGGAAAACCGGAGGAGGGAAGGGCCAAAGGGCCAAGGCCCAGGTGCCTTAAGGGGGCCCACCTGGACAGCCTAGGGCTGTGCGTGGGGTGGGGCCCACCCCAGGCTGGCTGGCCCATTAAGGCCCATGCGCCTCCCCCTCTCCCTTGTTTAGTCCCACATGGGAAACCCAAAGGGGAAGGCACACCCCCTTCCCCTATATAAAGGGTGCCCATGGGTGGGATGTGACACACCAATATTTGGAGAAGTCCTTTGGTTGACTTCCTCCTTCTCTCTCTCTATTCCTTGCGACCATGGCCCCAAGTCTGGGTTGTGCGATCGAGGCACACCTGCAGTACGCCGTTGTGCTGCAGGGATTCCTAGCCGGATATCAACTTCCGCACTCCCGGCAGGATCGGGGAGCCGGAGGTCTCATCGTGCACCGGATGTGTACGAAGACACAGGGCGCAACACTTGGGGCGCTTAAATGTCGTGAGCCGGAGCTGTTGCACGATGAAGATCAAGATGGAGCAAGGGGTGACCTGCGAGGAGCTTCGCGACCTTGAGGTCGGCTACGAGTACGACTACTTCAACCACGTTCCCCGCGGAACGTTAACTGCGTACAGACTACAAGGGTATGTATTCTCTACGCTCCGGTCGTTACCACATTATTACATAGATAGATCCTAGACTGTTTCTGGGGTTACATCGTAGGGAAATTTTTAGTTTTCCGCACCGATCCCCAACAGTGGTACTAGAGCCGATCTATGCGTAGGAGTGCTGTACGGCCAGTACGCACAAGTATTATGCGGGCATTGATCCCTTAGTTGTTACGCTCTAACGTGTACTTGTTTATATCGCGGTATTGTTTAATGAAGCGGCCCGGACCGACCTTACGCGTATTCGTACGCGAGACTGGTTCCACGCTCAACATACGGCTTGTACCGTATAAGTAGCTAGCGGGTGTCTGTCTCTCATTCGATAGTTGATATAGCATTTACAACGGAGGGCTCCAGAAGGGGTGTAGTAGAGACAACTGTCGGATCCATGTTGTGGTTGGAAAGTTCATAGTTTAGAAACGGTTCTAGTGCGAAAGCCCTAACAACCACGTAAAACTTGCAATATATAAAGTAGAGGCGTCTAACTTTATTTTGCAGGGGGCATGTGATTATGATATGGCATTGGTCGATACGAAGGTAAAGTAGTTTACTTTTCTGTTACTAAGTAGTATAGTAATAGTCATCGTTCCGATGAATGACCTGGTGGAGGCGTCGTGGACTTGGCGTCAAACCAAGGGCTCGATGGAGATCATGCCGGACCGCTCGATGGAAGACCATACCATATCACATTATACATATGATGTTGATACCAGTTTTTACATCTTATTGTGTGCTTGTATTTAGATACTCAAAGGTAGCAAATAAGATAATCCCTATTAAATTCCAATGTTCCGTGTTCCCCTTGTGTGTGCACCACCAAGAAAGTTCTTCGGTATGAGGCGATCCAGGTTTACAGGCCTGGGTGTCAGACATATCTACGTTTGCATACAGTGGGTGTAAGCCATGTTGCACAGCGAATACACACAAGTTAGATTTGGCGAGCCTAGCACGCCACAGAAGGGTGGCCTCGGAACACAAGAGATCGAAAGATCGAGCGTGAGTCACATGGATGATGTGATTGGCATTAGTGAATGCCTACCTTTGATAATGTACTGATGGGTGTGTAACACGGGGGAGGTGCAGATGATAGGGATCATGCGATCACTAAAATCGTCCAGGGGATGACCGTTTTAGTGGAGACCAATTATAAATTGATCTCTTATTATAAACTTAGTCTAGATGTCTGTTTGCAAATATCTTAGTAGACCTTGGCCTATCCCATTGAGGTCTTTGCGACCATGGGAATATATTGCTTAATTTGGAACTTAACAAAGGGTCCAACTTCATATATTAATACCCATGCCTCAGGGATATCCTCGTAAAAGGTGATCTTCTCTTCTTGATACGATAACCATTAGGAGATAATTTGATGACTCCAGAATGTTTGTGTTTTCTCCATAATCATCCAATAAGCCATTCTCCATTCGATGGAGAGTTGGGATACATTTTGTATTATGCAGAATAAGGCACATAGAGTATGAGTCGTTGGATGGGTTTTCCTCCATCATGGATGAAAAGATAATGTTTGGAAAAACACTTAGCAATCTTGCATCAGAGTTAAGAACTCTTAGAAGGGCTTGATTGCAAATGGAGGACATGGATGAAAAGGTATATATAAGATATACAAATTATGAATGTGGTTCTTGCAACACTCATTGCAGTTTTCAAAGTATTTGATACTTGTCCTGATTTGTGAAAAACCAGGAGGATCTGCTTGAGAATTGTTGGTCTTGAGGCAACGTGACTTGATGACGGCAATCAAAATAGTTGATGGCCGACATCACCTCTTCCCTCAAAGTTTGTCATTTGGATTAGTGGACTTGAATATGGATTTGTAATCCTTGTTTGTGTGTCTTGCTTTTGGCAAGACGATTATTCATATGAACAAGTTACAAACCAGTTTGTACTATTCTTATAAACAATACCTTATGGTCACATTACAATTACAAATAAGTTAGTCTCATCACTATGTTAATGATAATAGTTTAAACATTTATAAAGGATTAGAATGCTAAAAGATATCCAAAGCTTAATAATGAAAAGACACTACAGTTTAAGTCATTTTGGTTATTGCAGGTTCTTTATGAAAGATCGGGGTCCTAGATGCATAATCTAGAGACTTTGCAAAACCATGCCTCTTGGGTTGCATGACTAAAACTCCGCATTCTGGTAAAACGGTGATATGCAAAGAAATGTTGAAACGTATACATAATGATGTATCGTATTTTGAACAAGTAGTGGAAATCATTAATTGTGGACTTAAGTGAATAAGTGTATTTACTTAATGAAACATGAAGTTTGAAATGATTTGAATTGTTCAAATGAGTTCATAACTAAATGGGATATTGAATTAACTGAATTAACAAGTCTCTTCAATTTGATCGACATGACTAAAGTATTCAAGTTAAGTTTAGCATAAAAGGAAATTGTGAAAGATGTTTCACAAATTATGATAATTGGACGAATTCAAACTATGTTGAAATGTCTAAACATCATAATCATTATGTATTAGATACATATGGTATAATATTATCTCTTATCAGGGTTATAGTTGTCATTTAGAGTTAGAGATCAAAATAAGCAAACACTCATTTGAAATACAAAGGAACATCTAAAGATTCGTGGAAACAACACCATAAGTGTTATGGCACGTTCGAGTTTCTGGAGATTTCGACAAGTCGAAGTCGTGGCGAATAAACAAGTCTTTGTAGAGCATTCTTAGGAAGCAATGAATGCATCTTCCACAAAGAGGCAAACTTGATGTTGTCCTAAGTTGATGTGTCTTGATGAAGATACATGTGGGAGAAAGTTTAAGATCAAAACAAGGTATTGGACCATACCTCCGAATTATTGAGTGGCGCAGCGGAATTTGTTTCGTGAATCCAAACTCTGCAAATAGAGGAGAAACCAATGATAATGATCATAAAGTTTCAGTGAATACTTTTACTAAAGTAAGTAGGATCCAACTATATATTCTACAAGTTTGTGGAATTATATTGTTGATTCAATTGTCATGTTTTGAACAAGACATACCTACAAAATACATAGAAAGCGTGATGGACCTAAGTACGAGAAATGAATGGTCATTGAAATCTTGTTAGTGGAATTCTCGGTTTGATAGTAATCAAAGAATTTTGGAATGTCCAAGATTATTGAGAGGACTTAGATTTGAGTGGGAGCAAATCATCTTGGCTAATTCATAATATGTAGCTGACATATTTTGAGTGGAAGCTAAGTGAAATCCCTGGATCTCAAACATGAATGTCATATTTGAGTGGGAGCGTGAAATCATTCTGTGATATGTGGACGACATATGTGAATGATGTGATTGGTGTTAATAGTGTTTAAGTTAGGATGAAGTTGAAGTTATTAAACAAAGAGATCTATCGAGATAGATTGGTGAGTTTAATAAACATTAAATGTCGAATGCTTCATGGACTTGATTCTGAAAGATGTTCAGAATGTCCTAAACAAGATTCTGAAGAAGTTCAGAATAGAACAAGGTAAGAAAGTAGTTCTTACTGTATGAAGCATTGAGTATTGCAACTATGATTGAAAGAAAGAGATGCGTTGCGTCTCCTATGCCTCGGTCATAGGTTCTTCCATATAACCATGTTGTATACTCGACATAATGTGATCCAAGGTTCTAGTTGGAAGGACTAGCTCTTAACTGTAAGAACATGTCTTTAAGTGATTCCTGAGTTGATCACTGAACCAGAATTAAGTTTGTACTTAAGTAGCAAGAAGCCATGTAAGTGGCATAGATGCATTTCATGCACTAGGATCTATATAGATGCATTTCTCACTTTGTCGCCAAACAAATACTTCGACCCATTATACGATAATGGAGTGAATGTCAAAATTAGGAAGACATTAACGATTTGCAAAATCATAATGATCTGGTAAAACAGAACATGGACATGACATTTCCCATGAGCATGCATGATCTGTAAACGCATATGGCATATGGTTTATATGAGTAAAATGCAAGCTAGATTATTTGTACTCTAGTGCAAGTGGGAGACTGAAGGAGATATGCCCTAGAGGCATATAATAAATAGGTTTTTATTGTCATATCTCAATTAGTTTATAATAGTTTCATATTGTGCTAGAACTGTGCCAAGTAGAAACATTGGTACAGGTGTGGTATGAAACAACTAAGTCCCTAGTAGCCTCTATTCATACTAGTTCGTTGGTCACGAAGATGATCTAGGTTTCAAGATCATGGGCATTTATGCCGACTGACAACGAGATCATATCATTGGAGAATGATGTGGTTGGACATTCCTCGAAGGATTGCAACACGATCAAGTCATATAGTTCATTGTTGCAA
This sequence comes from Avena insularis, assembly GCA_023614405.1. Lineage (NCBI taxonomy): Eukaryota > Viridiplantae > Streptophyta > Magnoliopsida > Poales > Poaceae > Avena > Avena insularis. Next base: position 415,819,415 of record CM042686.1, on the reverse strand, counting down.
CAGCTATACCTAGACTCCTTCTCCTTAGACCGTGAGCTCATATTACTCAATGTTTCCCTAGGCTGCTTAGACTGCATCAACCATCACTCGGTAATACGATGGCCATAAAGGTGTACGTTGGGTATTCCGAAGGAACAGTAGATGACATGTGACTGCAAGACCGGGATTTGTTCACCCACATGACGGGTAAAGATACATATGGCTGACTTGGTGAGATTACATCTATAAATGTTGCAACATGTGACTAGGTCACAGGGATGTAATATCACGGTAACAAGAAAACATAACTTGTTGTGAACGAGATTGAACAAAGGTATGGGATACCAATGATCGGATCTCGGACAAGTTGTATCGAGAAACAAAAGGAAGAGGATGCTACATTTAGACGGTTCAAACGACATTGTCATCAGGAATGCATAGGGGTCACATGGACATCCCTGGTCCCTCTGTTGATCATTGATACAGATCATGTCTAGAGCATTCCCGAGCCGTGAGAGGATACACTTAAGCGTACGATGAGAGCGATCATTCGTAAGACAGAATCACAGTAGAGAAAGAGAGAAAGCCGGAATCGTTTCGCAGAGAGATCCGAAGTTGTTCGGAGAAAGAATAAAGGACCAGAATCATTCCAAGAAAGATCCGAAGTCGTTCGGAGGAAATCGAAAGGAACCGAAAGGTGTTTCGGGTCAAGATGGATTTTGTAATATGTATTTACATGTTAATTAGTGTAATTAATATTAATTATAATATTAAAATCTAATTTGAAGGGTTATTCCACTAATGGGCCAAACTTCCTAGGGAAATATGGCCCATGAGGGAAAACCGAAGGAGGGAAGGGCAAAGGGCCAAAGGGCCAAGGCCCAGGCGCCTTAAAGGGGCCCACCCGGCCAGCCTAGGGTTGTGCGTGGGGTGGGGCCCACCCCAGGCCGGCTGGCCCATTAAGGCCCATGCGCCTCCCCCCTCTCCCTTGTTAGTCCCACATGGGAAACCCAAAGGGGAAGGCACACCCCCTCCCCCTATATAAAGGGATGCCCATGGGTGGGATGTGAAACACCAATATTTGGAGAAGTCCTTTGGTTGACTTCCTCATTCTCTCTCTATTCCTTGTGACCATGGCCTCAAGTCTGGGTTGTGCGATCGAGGCACACCTGCAGTACGCCGTTGCGCTGCAGGGATTCCTAGCCGGATATCAACTTCCGCACTCCCGGCGGGATCGGGGAGCCGGAGGTCTCATCGTGCACCAGATGTGTACGAAGACACGAGGCGCAACACTTGGGGCGCTTAAATGTCGTGAGCCGGAGCTGTTGGACGATGAAGATCAAGAAGGAGCAAGGGGTGACCTGCGAGGAGCTTCGCGACCTTGAGGTCGGCTACGAGTACGACTACTTCAACCACGTTTCCCGCAGAATGTTAACTGCGTACAGACTATAAGGGTATGCATTCTCTACGCTCCGGTCGTTACCATATTACTACATAGATAGATCCTAGGCTGTTTCTAGGGTTACATCGTAGGCAAATTTTTTGTTTTCCGCACCGATCCCCAACATTTTGTGGCGCATAATTCATTTTGCATAGGATTTATCCCCTCCGACTAATGTAACAAACATGTTTGGGAATTGGTTGAATGCATAGATAAATCATACTCCTTACGTTCCTTAATATAAGGTGTATAGTTTTCTTGCACGAATATTAGCGCACAGGCTGGGAGGGAAAATTTCGTTGCTTTCAGACATGAATACCCCAGGTGATTGACGTGATACAGAGGGAACATACGAAATCTAGGTATCCTCTCTCTCCTGATCGGATTAATTGCCTCTTAAATAAGAGGAACAAATCACAAAATTCTCTATACACCTTATATTATAGAATTTTTCAAAAAAACTATACACCTTATATTAAGGAACAGAGGGAGTATAAGGCTAGAATTCACATTGGTGTTTCCCGCTTATGTTGGTCTATTTGGAGATGCAGAAATAATATTATCTTTAACAAATCAAAAAATCAATCTTTTGCAGGTTATCCATATGGTGGCACATTGGGTGTAGCTATGGGAATATTATGGATACTAGGTGCATCCGTCTCCTGATGGATGCTGGACACATCTTCAGCCAGTCTGGTTGGTTGCGTTTTAATAGACTTAAAAATGTTGATTAGTCGTTTGTATCATATTTTCCGCTGGTTGATCCATATTTCGACCTTATTTGACCATTGATTTGTAATACCTTTTGACCTTTGAATTTTAATAAAAGGCTGTGTGCATGAACCGATGCAGAGGCTGGGGGCTTATTCCCCTTTTCGAAAAAGGTACGCGGATAAGAAGGGAGGAACCCTACCTAACACCAGATCGCATTCACCCCAACTCTTGCGACGCCACCGCCTCCTACTCCCGACGCCGCCCGCCCCGGCCTCGTATTGCACCGCTCGCCCCGGCGACCATATCCCACCCCACCTCCTGACGCCGCCTCCCCGTCACGGTGCTCGTGGTGGCGAGTCCGTCCACAAGATACCGACATGTTGCCAGTCCCGATGCTCGAGGGGATTCACCGGGGCTCGACGGTGACTGGCGAGTCCCTGTCTCCTGACGCGCATGGAGGCCACCTCGAGGAGCTCCATCGGCGGTAGCTGGCGGTGGCCAGATTTGGATCCTCTTTCTTTTCCTTCTTTTTCCCTTTGATTTTGTTGATATTTTTTCCAAATCTGGCAAGCAGTTGAAATGTCATTCTCTATGTGTTTCTTCAATTTGGTATGGGAATCTATGTGAGGAACTTTATAATCACATGGCTTGATTCTTGTAAAAAAAATTGAGGAACTTTGTAGTTCTATCAAAACTAGAGAGGATAATTGGAAGTGCTTCATGGATACTTGCCGGTTCGTTTTCTACAGTTGCAAAGAACTTTATAATTCTACAAAAAATCATGTGAAGATTACAAAGTACTTCATAAATTCTTGCCGGATAGTTTTGTACAGTTGCAAAGAACTTTATAAGCACTATTTCATGCTCAACCAGTACTGTAAAACTTAAAGGACTTGTTGATGAGAGTTTGTCAAAGTTGAGGGTTGTTTTTGCAAAAAATACTCACCAATCTTGGCGCCCCTAGACGACTAGGATTGACGCTTGGCGCCGTAACCGCCAAAGAAAACGCGCGTTCCACTCAATATATGCTCCGTGCATAATTTTACTCCCTTCATTTTAAAATATAAGATGTTTTAGCTTTGTGAAAGAACTGTATGTAGACTCTTTTTAGTACGTAAATTCACTCTAAATCTAGATAAAGCTAAACACTAAAAGAAACCTAGATACATTTCATTCTAAAACTAAAACATCTATTATTTTCAAACGGAGGGAGTACAATATTACAGCCCCGTGCATGCATTTTTTTCCCCTACTCGACTTGGAGGAGAGTAGTGAAACTGTTTGATTTACTATGTGGCAGACTATGGGTAAACTACCTCGGTTGCACGACGTACGCAAATCTCACTGTCGTTGTCTGCACGTACGTATTCATCACGTACACGCAGGACGCAGCTCCCACTCCCCATCCAGATAGAAGCAGCAGAGAGAAAGGGAATAAAATATCCTCAGTCCACGCACGCACGCTCTCCTGACTCCTCACTGACCCGCCAAACGCCAGCCCGTCATGCTTCCTCCTCGCCTACCCTCGCCTCCTCCTATATATGGCTGCCCCTCCCACACAGTCACCTCACCTCCATCGCCATCTCACCATCTCTCTTCCTACTACCAAGCCTCAAAGCCTCAAACGACCGCAACTACACACAACCTCACAGCAGCAGCAGCAGCAGCAGCAGCAGGCCAGCAGCTGGAAGCTCTAAGCATACGCCAAGACAATGGGGCTCTGTATATCTAGCGGCGCGGCGGCGGTGGCAGCGGTGCAAGCCGATGGGGTAGCCGCATCCACGGCGATGGTGCTCCTACCGACCGGGGAGCTTCGGGAGTACCCGGCCCGGGCTACAGCCGCCCAGGTGCTCGAGGAATCAGTCGAGTCTGGAGCCGGCTGGTTCCTATGCGACGCCGACGCGATGGGGTTCGAGGGCGCCGTCTCCGCCGTGGGCGGGGCCGAGGAGCTCCGCCCGGGCCAGATCTACTTCGTCCTCCCCGCGGAGGCACGGCGCAATGGGCTCCGCCGGGAGGACATCGCCGCGCTAGCCGTCAGGGCGTCGGCGGCCCTCGTCAAGAAGGCCAGCACCACCGCCGGCGGCAGCGGACGGCGGAGGCGTGCCGGCTCTGTGTCGCAGCTCGTGTTCGCCCCTCCCCCGGAGAAGGTCGACCAGACCGCAGCCTACAAGACCGTGCCCGCGCTGGCAGCCAAGAGGCGGCCGGTGGCGCGCGTGAAGAGTGCTGGGAGGATGCAGACGCGGTTCGCCCCCGATCTCAGCGCCATTCCCGAGTGCGACACGAGTGAGTGATCCATCCAACGGCGTTTCGCAGGATCGAAGCAAGAACACGAATTTGGGGATTGATTCCAGTCTCGAGTATGGAGGCCAACTCTTCCGACCATTCTGGAGAAAGGTGCGCGGACGGACGGAATTGATGTCGCCCGGCTGGCGGGGGCTGCATCAGCGGCCGACAAGGAGGAGCACCGTCAGATCCTTATCGGACGGACGATGCTGCCTTGGCGCGGAAGATATTGTAATATCGATTCAGATGTACAGTAGCTGATAGGGGTGACGTGATGGATTAGCATGTGTAATTTGTAGGGACAAAATTTTGTTTGCTCGTGTTGGCTGAGTTTGTTCTGTGAAAATGAAGGATGGAGTGAAAGTTTTTTATGGACACAGCTGGAGTATAGAATTTTGTCTAAATATGCACTTTGCCTGCGTACTGCTCTGTTTTTGTCCGTTAGGTGAGCTCGGATCTTCGAAACCTGCCATTAAAAGGTTTTCTAATAGTCTAATACTGCAATTAAAATGGTAGTATCGCCTTGCGTCACCTCAACGAAACGACTGTGTGAGTCAGCATTTGATGGTCTTTCTGAAAGAGTGCGAGTTTGGCGGAATATGATTGATGTATTATTGAGCACCATGAACGAGTACCATGCGTAGAAAAAACACGCTCCCGACCCCGCGTCACCCAACCGAGGCGACACGGGGGGCAACCGCGCCGCCAGTAGAGCTCCCTCCCACATCCCTCACCGCCGCTACGGAGGTCTCGGGCAAAGCTCGGCGGCGCAAGGTAGCGGCCACGGTCTTCCTGAAAGAGTGCGAGTTTGGCGGAATATGATTGATGTATTATTGAGCTCCATGAACGAGTACCATGCTCAGAAAAAACATGCTCCCGACCCCGGGTCACCCAACCGAGGCGACACGGGGGGCAACCGCGCCGCCGGCAGAGCTCCCTCTCCCCACATCCCCTCCCTTCCGCCGATGCCAGAGGTCCCGCCGGGCAAAGCCCGAGCGGCGGCGGGGCCTTCTTCCTCGCGCATCGGCGGCTCTCTCATCCACGGCGGCGGTGTGTGGCTTGGCGGAGTTCGGCGGCAAGGAGCTGCAGGAGTCCGGCGAGGCGCCCAACCCAATGACGTTCATGGAAGCGATGCTCTCCCGCGATGGAGGTGTCCCTGTGGTTACGACGGCAGAGAGGTCGGGGCACGCTCGTGGCCCAGCTGGGCCTATGCACTAGTAGAGAAAACTTTATAGCAGCACACCTTACTGCCGGCGAACTTGGACCAAAGTGGCCGGCGGTAAGGCCTTTCAGGCCCGCCGCGCGCTACCGCCGGCGAATGACTTCCTGATGCGCCGACGCTACGTCATTTACCCCCGGCGAAGCGAGGCTACATGTGCTAGGATTAAGGTGGGCTGCCTCCATCCTAGATGAGTTGCTACATACTGCTGGCGAAGCGGACCTGCATGCGCTTGGATTAACGCGGGTACTAGAGGCGAACTAGTAGCCGAGGCGCCGGGGATAAGTTGTCTTTGATTCACAGCCCACCTACCACACCCTCGATTGTCTTATCCACTCACAGGACCTTCAGCCACACACGCACCCTCTCTCCCTTGATTCCCCTTTCTCTCCCAAATCCTCCGCCGCCGCTTGACGCTTGCCAGCGCACCTCTTTGCGCCACTGTGCTCCGGCCATCTCCATCCATCTCCCAACGATCGATTCCGGCTAGCCCATGGAAGAGGACGAGCAACCAAGGGAAGGGGAGGGGCGAATCTGCACACATCGTCTTGGCGGCCGGTGAGGACGACCAACGCGGGCGACTTCCACGGCTGATGGGAGGAGCTCGCCTCGGTGTAGGCATGACGACTTGGAGACGCGGAGGGTAAGATTAAGCTCCTGTAGGATTTCCCCTAAATATGTGCTTGTACTTCGCTTGTCCCTCTCCTTGTTTCTTTGATTTGACTATTACTGATGTCTTCTCCTGGAGTTTGTATTGGTTGGGGTTGCATAAGTGGAGCAAGGGGAAGAAGGTGAACTCCTACGACAAGCTCATCATTGACATGTGCTTCTACCAGCACATCATGCCCTCTGTCCTTTTCAAGCACCTCAAGTTAACGTGTCTCATTCAGATCTTCTTCTCCTTATTAGTTGTAGATAGGCTCTGAATATGTGTGTGCTTGTTGCTTGGTGGACCAAATTGTTTATGATGTTCGGTTCTAGGTGAATTGTTTCTGTTTTGGATGCACCAATAGTAATTTGTGTGAGACCAGGCCCATATTCTCTTAAATAGACCATATATCACACTATAAATGATGTGTGTGACATGTTTGAAAATGTTGCATGCTAATTAGTTTTCGCACTTGGCAATTTCAGTTTCAATGAAAAAAGTGAACAATGAATGAATTTTGTGTTGTAGCAGTGTCCATGTGTTCAGTTCTATGAACCTCTCTATCTGCTCGCAGATTGCCTTTTAATATATACCCTCTGTTGTTAACTAAACTATTTTCTACTCACCCAAATAATGAGAGTCAAACATTAATTTAGTGGATGTACCGAGGCATTCTAATTTGTTGCATGGCCCCGTTAGTGAAATTGACAAATGTTGTAACGTTTTAGTGGACATAGGAAAGATTATAATATATCTTAGGCTTATCTGATAAGCTCAAGCCGGACATCTAGGCTTTGTTCGAACTATTTTTGTAGTCAGACATACATGGGAAAATACAACCAAGTGATGTGTTATCTTTGCTACTCCATCAGGACATGGTAGAACATGGTTCGTAACATGTTATGTGTGGTTACATCAGACTGAAATTTTGTGCTTAGTTTCGTTCATATATTAGTTACCTAATATGCAAATTACTGGTTCAAGCACTTGTTATTTTACCGCCGGCATCTCTGAAATGTTCATCTTTGTCAACTCTAGTTCTGTTCTAAGAAATCCAAGTTATAGACACATCAAGTACGTTTTAAAACGAATTTCATGAAGTCATGCTCTTCTTTATTTCAAATAATTTGCAACAGAGTTAACTAAACTTGCATGTACTTGCATATTTGTAGTACTCCCATATTTGCAACAAAATTAACTAAACTTGCTTGTACTTGCATGTTACAGTGAATAAGAAGTTTCACACCTACATCATGCGGCCTCTGCTCACAACGGTGGTGACACAGGACCAGCATGCCAAGACTCGGAGGGTGGAGGAGCCCACCAAATATGATGTGGACACAGAGAAGGCGGCCGAGGAGGAGCCCAAGGTAGTCCCGGTGAGGCGGTAGAGGGATCTGCTGCGGCTGCGGAAGCAGCAGGCCTCATCTGTGTCATCGTCCGTGATGGACACCAAGCCGCTGCGCCGCCTCCTCCACCAGAGCAGGAGCCATCCCTCAACCTTTAGTTGTGTTTGCTGAATATCTCGTTGGTATGTGTGTGTTGTAATATAATACATGTTCTGTTTAAATAAAATAAAGAGACAACTTGGCATGTGCGTTGACTCTGTGGGTCCACTTTTTTTTTAATCCTATACTAGTTTAGTGCTGGCGAACATGGACAGCTCGCCGGGGGTAATGCACGATACTACTGGCGAACGTGGGCTATTCGCCGGGGATAACTTCAAATACCGCCGGCGAATAGGCTGGCCCTAGCGGTAAGCCATTACCGCCGGCAAAATGGTCGCCGATGAACCCAAATTCGCCGAGGATAAGCCTTTTTGTTGCGCCGGCGGTAAGGTTTTCTCTACTAGTGATGCGGGCGGGTTCGCCGGCCGCGGGTGCGCACCGACACGGTGTTGGCGGGCAATTGGAGGTGGCGGCAACGGCGCCTGGGTGCTGTGGGCTGCGGCACTGGCAACAACGATGGTGCTGGCCGGAGTTGGTGCGGGTGAGGTCCTCCTAGCGCTTGGATGTGGCGTCGACAGGGGCCCACGGCACTGCTGGACAGCTGGAGTGGCGTGGGTGAGGGCGGCCTGGCGGCGCAGATTTGCAGGCCCAGATCTGGGCCCGATCTAGGTCAGGTGGGCCCTGGCCGGCGTGGATATCCAGGCCTAGATCTGGGTCCTTTTGGGCCTGATCTAGGTCGGGCGGGACCTAGCTGGTCTAGTCTCCCTGAGCCGGGTGTTTCAGCCACCTCCTCCTCCTCCTCCTTCCTCCTTGGATCGATGGCTACGTGGTTGCGGCGGCCGAAAAGACCGGAGGTCGTAGGTTCTTCGGGGGTGTGCTTGATGCGTGATGGCCAATTTGGTCAGTCGCACCTAGGTGGTCGGTGTCCGGTGGGTGGCGGACGTCCCATGCGGTCCTTGATGTGCAACGTGTGATGGCATTGTTGGCAAGATGGCGGGCTAAATGAGTTCCCGGGCTAACGTGATTCCCGGAGTACTAGGTCTTTGTGGCGGTGTCTATGCGAGGTTGTGTGGCACGCTTGTGGTCATGGCGCTCCGGGCTAAGGCCCTGCTCGACCTTGTCGGTGCCGGTCACGGCGGCACCCCTCGGGCGTCGTGTCCCTCCTTGGTGGCGTTGTCGAGGAGCCCAGATACACTCCATCTCATGTGGTGTAATCCTCTGGGTGAAAACCTAGATCGGGCTTTGGGAGCTGGATCGGGCAGGGACGACATGGAGATGTCGCTACCTTCTTGGAGGCGCTATTTTTGGAGATTGGACTCTAAGCTAGAATGCGAGTAGACGACACGCGCCATGAGCCTCTATCAGAGTCGGTGTGCACCGGTGGCATGCGAGCATGGTTACTTTGGATGGCATGGGTAGCGGTCTGCGGAGGATCCCGTGCTGCGGCATCTTGGACACATGGAAGCACTCGATGGAGTCGGTAGGCAGTAGTACCCACTTGTGACGATGGACAAGGCTTGTGGTAGTTTAGGATGGTCCGGCATTTCAGGGCGCCATTGGCGGTTGGCGGATTGACGTGAGACCTTTAGTCCGCAGCGTCTTTGACTCTCCAAAGCATGGGTGGCCCGTTTCTGCCCTTCTTTGCAGAATTGATGTTCCCCTCCCCCTCGTGGGCTTTGGTGGGTTATGTCGACCCGGTTCTTGTGAGATGGGCTTCTAGGCCGTGTTTTGGTTGGAGGTGTCCATTGTAACTTGTGTCTTTTTACCTGTAGTCGTAGCTATTTTGAGTGGTGGGTGTTTCAGCCTTTTCTTAGGCTTGTAAAGATGACTTCTTTTTCTATCAATGAATCGAAATGCAAAGCTTTTGTGTTTTCGCGAAAAAAAGCTCCATGAACGAGTATATATAGCGTAAGAGGAATCATCCTGGAGTACAAGGCAAGTTAGTTCCGTATGAAAATAGATCCTAACTCTATGTAAACTATCATAACAACTGTATATGACTAATACTCTAACACTCCTCGCAGTCGCAGCGGTAGCGTCGTAGACAACAGGAACGTCGTGGATGGTCAAACTGGAGAGAAACCGAAGTAGAGGCGCGGCGGTCAGACGGTGAGTTTGGCGGAATATGATTGATGTATTATTGAGCTTCATGAACATCGAGGAGGCAGGCGCATGTGCGCGGTGTAGATCATCGTTGCCGATGGTCGGAGTAGAGGAGCGGCAATGGCGATGGCGGTGGGCAACTCAATCCGATCTATGATTCGTAAAACAAAAAAGAAGATCGGCCAAGCGACTGGTGGAGATAAAAACCGATCTAGAGATCGGAAAAGACTGACCAAGGAAGCGGATCACAAATCGATGGATGAACACTACGATGGATCGCACGGCCCCTGGCGGAGATCATGGAGATCGATCCCCCGGCGGCGGCATGGCGGAAGCGTGCAACTAGGGTTTGGACTGGTTAGGCTCTGATACCATGAAAGAGAATGAGTTAGGCTCGGATACCACAAAAACTACCCGATTTTAGTACGACGACCAAAACAAACCATCCATTCACCCATCTGCATGAATGACCAGTGGTGGATACGGAACTCAACAATCAACACCACATGGCTTACAACGCAAACCCAACCCACTCAAAGCCGAAGGCTTGCCTTGCATCTATGCCTGCCAAGAATGGCGAGGAGGCGGGATAGTGGGCCCCAAGGCCGCGTCACGCTAGAAGAAGTAGACATTGGTAGAAAGGAGCCTACTCTGGGGCAAGAACCAACCTACAACACACTCATAAACGTCTAGAGTGTCGGTGAGTGGATGGCAGGGTCAGACTAGAGCGAAGGAAGGCGCCGCCAAAGAATATTGGACCAAGGTGTACCTAGCACCCCCGAGACCCATACTCTGAGCAGCAACCAACTTCGACTCTATCCGCGAAATCCATAATACCGCAAGCAACCTAGTGAAAGGATAGAGATGTCGCCTAGAGGGGGGTGAATAGGAAATTTCAAAACTATTACGGTTTTGGCTTGATAGAATGCGGAATTAAATTAACGTTTATTTTACAAGCACGAAACCTAAATACACTAGGCTCAACTAAGTGCACCAACAACAAGTTAAGCTAAGCAAGATAGCACAAGATAAATATATCACAAGTGATAGGCAAGATATAAGTACTTCAAGCTCGATGGCTATCACAAGGAAAGTAAGCTCAGGTATAGAGATAACTGAGGCACGTGGAGACAAAGATGTATTCCGGTGTTCCTTACAAGTAAGGTACGTCACGTTGGAGAGGTGTGGGATTCCACGAAGGATTTCCCAACGCCACGAAGGCTCACCTTCTTCTCTGAGTCTATCCCACGAAGGAATAGACCCTTTCCTTATGTCTAGCTTTTCCTCCACTCTGGAGATGGCAAACTCCACAACCACTTCACAAGCTCCACGAAGGAGAAGCCCGAGTCTCTTCACAATATTCCACAAAGAGGACACCACGACACCAACCGCCAAGCCAAATAGGAGGTCACCCTCCAAGAGCAAAAATCTCACGGTCTTTCACTCGAACAAATCATAGTGGAGAGCTCAACACTTATGCAAGAATGCAAAGCAAGAATACCAAGGGTATTCAAATCCCTCACTCTCAAATCCCACCAAAGTAACAAGTGCTAGGGAGGAATTAGAGAGGAAGAACAATGGTGGAAATCAACAAATGACTTTAAGATCTAGATCCAAAGGGTTCCCCTCACTTAGAGGAGGAATTGATTGGTGGGGATTGTAGATCTAGATCTCCTCTTCCAAAGCCCTCAAAAAGATGCAAGAATCATAGGAGGGAAGAGGGAGGAAGCAAGCTCAAGAGGGTCAACAATGGAGGTCAATTTCGTGCTCAAGAACACCCAAAAACGTTGGGAGAAGAACCCCTTTTATAGGGAAAAGCAAATATGGCTGTTGGAGAGAAAACAACGAAAACTCGGTTTCAAAGCCGGTTGGACCGGCCCCAGAACTGGGAAACTCGGTCCCCAGGCCGGAGGACCGGCCTACAAACCGGAAAACCTCTATTTGCCAACTCAGAATAGACTCGGTCGTGAAAACCGGAAAATCCGGTCTAAGATCCGGTCTACCGGTGCTGGCACCGGACCATCCGGTGTGAGACTCGGTTGAACCGGAGCCACAACCAGGATGAAATAGACTTCACGAAAAATGCAATAACTTTTGCATCCGGGCTCCGATTTCGATGATCTTGGGCTTGTTTTAACGGGGACAACAAGCTCTAAAATATGGTGCATAAAAACATTATAGTCCAAAGGAAGATAGAACCAAATGAGAAAAGGTATAAAGCCTCCCTATAAGAAGAACCGGTAAAACCTTCAAACTCAAAAACGCCATAGAAGATGCATACAAATTCTGTTTTCGATGAACTTGGGCTTGTTGAAGAGATAGCAACAAGCTCAAGAACCTCACATGGAGAAACACCAATAAGAAACAAAATAGGAAGATGCAAAGTATGCAAAGGATTGAGCTCCCTAAGACAATGTGATCAAGTTACCCAACCGAAAGCCCCTCTTGATAGTGCGGCTATCTATCCTATAACCCGGTCTCCCAACAACCACCTTGAGACCGGTAAAAGGAAAACCTAGCAAGGCCATACCTTTGCCTTGCGCATCTCTCTTGATCTTGATGACAATGATTCAAGCTCCATCCAAGCCGGAATGCATCACTTGATCATTGTTGCTTCGTGAAGACTCGTAATTTGCTCCCCCATACACCACTATGGGATAGCTTCATTAAGACAAATATTCACATGTCCATTATCACCAATATGGACGGAAAGCTTCAAGCAAATGATCTTCCCGAGATGCTTATCTTGAACTTGCCCTACTCAGACGATCACCACTTGATGTCATCCTCTCATGGGCTATATGAGATCTTCACTTTTGAAGCATGCCCATGGAAAGATACCTATCCCATATAGAAAACTCAAAGGCACATATATAATGGGTTAGTTCATGATGCATAAATGACAAGGCTTACCATACCACAAGATCCATGTGGTACATTCTTCATGCTTCATGATCCATGTGGTACACTCTTTGTATTGGTCAACCAAGTATCTTCTCATGCTCCATCTCAATATCTTGAGGTACATAAAGAATTATTTATTTGATTACATGCTCTAAATCTCAGTCAATCATAGCTCAACTAATGAGGCTATGATGACACCGACTTAGAGCCATATCTTGAATTCTTCTATTGAGATCACACTCTCAAGAACTTGAACATACCATATTCTTCTCTTCAATTCGATGATCTTGATGCCAAAACTCAAGGTATATCTTTATCTTCATGGCATCCATACTTGAATCCAACATATGGACTATAAGCTTATTCCTTCATATAAAACTCAATGAAAACATTAGTCCATAGGGATTGTCATTAATCACCAAAACCACACATAGGGGCAATTACACTTTCAATCTCCCCCATTTTGGTAGTTGATGACAATCACAACAAGAGGGTTTATATAATGAATATTAGAAACAACTACGCAACTTATATGATAATAAGTTGTATACAAGAGGTTGTAATTGATATGGTTAAGTAATACAAAGATACTAGCCCATATCAAAACCGATTCTACTCACACAAATTACAACTAATGCAAGAGGTGTGAGTAGAACCAACATATATAGAGCAAACTCCCCCACAATATATGCACGTGTGATGAACTTGAATTTCATTGCATACATTGTCAAACATAACCTTTGGGAGAGTTTCCACTATATATTCAACCATGCAATACATAATAAAGATGAAATGCATGAAAGGAAACACTTAAGAACAAACCACTCTTAAGTACAAAACCATTTCCCTTAAAACCCTCTAATCTTATCCCCCGTTGACAACAAGTACCAAAATGGATGACAAAGTTAGAAGGCCAATATAGTTCAAGTTCCTCCCAAGGTGTGCATTTCTCATAATATGAGTGAAATCATATGCACATATCCAATGATGAATACTTGGAGGAAATCAACTATATTGAGGATCAAATATTGCTAAAAGGATAACAAGGTGAAGAAACTTCAATGAATGAAGCAAGCAATCAAAAGATCCAAATAGTCAAATGGACAAATAGTGCTCTAATGAAATAAGGAAGCTCCCCAAGGTTTTATGCACAAACATGAAATCCTCACTCCCTCTATATCATTTAGAACACAACCAAGATGCAAGGAGTATAGATATAAATCAATACACTTGTCTAGACAAGCTTAAGTCCAAAATAAACCAAATATGAGGTATGAGTGCATGAAGATGCAATGAAAGTAAATCGAGAACTCATAAATCAAGACCTTACCAATACCATAAAAAACAAGAGGATAAGAGCGAGGATATCAAGGCGCGAGATTAACACTCTTGTGTATATAAGTTTCTAAGTGGACAAAACATGAGAATAATCCACAAAGAAACATCCATACATAAAAGGAAAAAAAATAAGAATACATGATATCCAAGAGGAAGTCATAAGATATACCAAAAAGGATATTTTTCTTAAGTGCATATACAGCCCATGGTTCTATTTTCTCTTATGGTATATCAAAGAACTTCACCAAATAAAAACAAAAACCTCAAAAACATCACAACTAACACTAAGGGAACTAATGCTAGTTGGGATATTTTGAGAAAGGCAACAAGTATCAAAAGGAAGGATTCAATGCAATTTTAACAATATTGCACATGAGAGTACCGTGAGGAATTGATATGCAATAAATTGCTAGAAGGCATATTTGGAATTGGTGAATCATGAACATGATTTGATATACTCCCCAAAATATGAATCATCTCAAATTACTCACATAGGCAATAAGGATAGACAAGTCTTTCAAAGATCCTTGCAAGAACCGCAACATTTACAAACAAATAAATTCATGCCAAGATGTAACCTACAAGAGATTGGATGGAAGAATAGTATGCATGAATAAGATACTTGTTACCGAGATAGCAATGGTATGATGTAGTAGATAAGAATCCTTCGATCATCCTAGCTTGGATCCAATTATCATGTGGTGATAACACCTTCCTTATAGATGAGACAAATATCCATTGCATCTCCAATGTACCTAAAACAACATTCAAGTACATCTTGGTCGGCAAACTTATTGGGTCCAAAGTGGTTAGACTAACCACAACACATAGGACATACTTGATGGCCCAAAATATATATCGAGCTTGTTGGGGAACCCCAAGAGGAAGGTATGATGAGCACAACAGCAAGTTTTCCCTCAGTACGAAACCAAGGTTATCAATCCAGTAGGAGCAAGGAAACACCCCAAAGGTGTAGCTAGCTAAACGTTGGCAGGGTGCACTATCGGTGCCAGCAGCAACGTGGAGACCTGCACAACACAACCACAAAACTCTGTCCCCAACTTGCGATGAGGTTGTCAATCTCACCGGTTTTGCTGAAAACAAAGGATTAAACGTATCGAATGGAAGGAAGTAATAGTTTGCAGAAAGTAAACACAAAGCAGTAAACACTTGATTGTAGATTGAATGTAAAAGAAAGGACCGGGGTCCATAGTTCACTAGAGGTGGCTCTCCTTAAGATAGATAACATGCTGGGTGAACAAATTACAACGGGACAATTGACAAACATCGAGAAAGCATACAAGCATATACTAATCATTTTGACTCCTTTGAGACTTGATTGGGCATTACAACATTATACATAGACCGTCATCCAACTACATCTATGACTAATAATCCACCTTCAAGTTATCACCCGAACCCCCTCCAGTATTAAGTTGCAAGCAACAGATTATTGCATTACGAATTGTGTGTAAAGTAAACAATACGATTGTTCTATGAACAAAGGATTGTTGTTTTCTCCCTAGTAGCAACAACACATCTAGTACCTTAGAGATTTCTGTCACTTCCCCATTACGGAGGCATGAACCCACTATCGAGCATAAATACTAACTCTTGGAGTTGCTAGCATCTACTTGGCCAAGATAGTTACTAACAACGGAAAGCATGCAAGATCACAAAGAACAAAGACATGGTAGAATCAATAATCAATCTGAAATAGCATCTCAATATCCATCGGATCCCCGCAAACACAACATGCAGAATTACAAATAGATGATCTTGATCATGAACGGAGATCTCAAGATCTAGACATGAAAGCACAAAGGAGGAGAACCAGCCATCTAGCTACTACATGGACCCGTAGTCCAGAGATGAACTACTCACGCATCACACCGGATGCTTGCATGATGATGAAGAAGGCCTCCGGGGTGAATTCCCCTCTCCGGCAGGATGCCGGGAAGAGCTTCAGATCCCTCCTGATCTAGGGACAGAGATGACGGCGGCTACAGACTCTTTCGTGGAATTTTGATCGGGTACTTAGGGTTTCTGCATAGGAGGCATCTTATAGGTGGAAGGAGAGTCCGAGGGGTGCTGGAGGCGGCCACACCAGCCCCTAGCGCGGGCCAGGCCTGGCCGCGCGGCCAGGTGGTGTAGCGCCCCCCTGGACCCTCTCCGTCTCGTATTCTAGCTCCGTGTGTCCCTCGATGAAATACTTACTTTGGCTTTTGTCCCATCCAATTCTGAGAATATTCATTTTCTGACTTTCCTGGACCAAAAACAGTAGAAAACAGGCAGCTAACACTGTGGCTCTTGTTAATAGGTTAGTCCAAGAAATCATATGAAAAGTACTCCAAAGTGTGGACAAAACATAAGAAAGTAGATAAAATCAAGCATGGAACATCAAAAATTATAGATACATTTGCAATGTATCAACATCCCCAAGCTTAAATCCTGCTCGTCCTCGAGTAGGTAAGTGATAGAAAGAAAGAATAATTTTTGAGGTGACATGCACCATCATAAACTTAACCAAAGTATT
This sequence comes from Avena insularis, assembly GCA_023614405.1. Taxonomy (NCBI): domain Eukaryota; kingdom Viridiplantae; phylum Streptophyta; class Magnoliopsida; order Poales; family Poaceae; genus Avena; species Avena insularis. Next base: position 415,802,801 of record CM042686.1, on the reverse strand, counting down.
TGTAAAACATTCAAAGGTAGGATCATAGTACTTAAATCATAACATGAAAGACAAAGTTCTAGCAATAAGACAAAGCAACTATGTTGCAACATGAAAAGGCACAAACAAAAGATTCATGAATAACAATGCTTTGCAAGACGTTTGTTTGTTTCACATAAAGAAAATATATCATAGTAGCATTCAGCTTGTCCCTCATAGAGTAGCACATACAAATGCATAGGACACCTTCAAAGTTTAAAAGAGTGACTAGATACAAATAATTTAAAACAAGCAATATCAAGTTATGCATCAATCAACTAGTCTTAGGACAATGCACATAGAACTAAGAATGGCCACTATGCTCTCAAAGTAGGTGCATAAAGATAGAAGGTGGAGACTCAATATAATGGTGGAAGAAAGGCCTTCATAGAAGGAAGTAGGGATTCAAGTCTCATAAAGAGCTTCCAAAAATTATGGTACTTATTAGCTTTTAGCTCTCATTGCCCCTATCATAAGCATCTTGAAGGTGATTAAGGTTAAAGTGACACAACTAAGAGGATATGCTTGACAAGTTATAAACCAAAATCTCATGCCCCTTACTTACGAAGACCGAACCTCATGCTACTCAACTTTAGTCAGGAGTAAGCTCTTGTCATTGCAAGTACATGTGTATCATAAAGAACCGCCAACGGGGTACCCCTTGCACATGATACATGAGCTATCCCATAATCAAAATGACAAGGCAAGCAGACAATGAGCATCTCAGCGATCTTTTTATTTGCTATTTGCATAGGTTTTTATTGAGGATGCTTCATAGAGTGCTCATTATGGTGATGCTGCAAGTTTCCACCATGATTAGGCATGGCTTAGGCTAGTAGCCCAGGCGTTTCTCTAACACACATACAAACTCCATGATCTTACAAGTTCCACTTTTATTTTACACCGCCAGGATCCATAAGCAAAAGAACATGATATCAACGGGGTACAAAGTACAAGTGCAATGTTGAAAGCGTTCCCCGTGATACATGGTTCTGCTAATTTCAACTTATAAAGCGCAAGCATATACGCAACAAAGAAGGACCCAATGGTTCAAGTTTATTAAATGCAAGAAAATTAAAGTGTGCCATCAAGTTCTTGAGAGCTTTAATCACTAATTTGCACATAACAAGTTTAATTTGGAAGGTAAACAAAAACATGAATATACTTGGAATAGCATAAGCTAGTAGGTAGGTAAGGTGGACTCTTTGGAATAACTTGGTTTAATGAGTTGGATGCATAAGTGGAACTCATACTTGGTTATGGAGGCTAGCAAAAGACTGGGAGCGACAAACTAAGAGAGCAATAATGGCCATAATCATGTAGAGCGACAAAACATCATTGATCAAAGCATAAAGTGATACTACAAGTTGAAAACTAAAGGATCATAAAGGCTATGTTGACTTGAGATAGTCATAACATGGTGTGAGCATGCGCCAAGTCAACCCAAATAAAGCATCAAAGGAGAATACCACTATACTATGCTTTAATATGCTAAAACAACGCATGATTCATCCAAGGCACATTAAGCAATCTCAATTGTTTATAACAAGTCATGCTACAGCAAAGAATACTAAGCATAAATCCAAAACAATATCAAGCATGGCATGACAAAGCATAGGCCACAGTCAAAAACAAGCTCTCTTTACCACTTAAGCATGAGCTTTCCTATTCTTTTCCAATCCAAACCAAACTATTTGAAAACCAATGTATGAAAGAGGGGGTCCAACCAATTTATTAAGCAAACTAAGCAAACAAAGCAAACAAAAAACCAAAACAAAAACGAAAAATAAGACGCTCCAAGAACAACACAACTGTGCATGAAACAATAAAAATGAAGCGTTTGGAAGAAACCTGGAATTTTTATTGATGAAGAAGGGGATGCCTTGGGCATCCCCAATCTTTGACGCTTGTACTTCTTGGATATTTATTGGGGTGACACGTGTGGCATCCCCAATCTTGAGCTTTAGTCCATCCTTCATCTCATTACTCATTCTTTCCATACACCTGAAATTTTTCCTTCATACAAAACTTCACACAATCTTTATTAGCAACATTAGTGCACTCAAGATAATAGGTCTTTAGGTTCAGTTCTAACACCAATAAAACTTCCATTAAAACACTAGCTACTGTAGCACTTCCCTCAAAAAGCTCAATTCCCCAAAAGAACTCAAAAAGGAACCAACAAGAAGCAAATGCAGAAAATGGCAGAAATCTGTCAAAACAGACCAGCAGGTAAAGAAGAATTTTTTAGAAGACCTTCTGTTGCTCAAATCAAAAAGTATTGAACTAACGAAAGTTAGATAACAACCTGGGGAAGAAGCACAAAAATTCACGCTGCAAAAGGATGTACAGAGATTTTACACGAAATTTTACGGTGAAGCACAGAAATCTGTTTCAGGACAGCAACTTTCCCAATCATTACTTCTCTCTCATTAGAGGTTACTCTTGGCACAAAAAGCAAATAAAAAGGATAAGGAGCGGTTATTACAGAGGTAATAACTTCCAAGACTCATCTAAAACTTTTGGGTTATCTTCCAATAAGTACTTTTCTTTAACACCTTTAAGTTAGGCATAAGAAGCAAAAAAAAAGAATCAAGTGTTCTCCAATGAAGGAGCATTAAAACCAAATTTCTTGCCCTTACCTCTCTTACTTTTATTCTTAACCTTGTGGAAAATATGATTGTTTGGTGTAGAAGCAAGGTGCATAGTCCCCTTTCCCACATCTATTATTGCTCCAAGGAGTTCTAATAGGGACCTTCCAAGCGTAATTTGTCCTTTTCCTGCACATTCAATAACAAGATAATCAGTAGAAATCATTTTTCCAAGGATCTTTGTAAACACTCCTTCAGCTATTCCAATAGGTAATATTGTATCATTATTAGCAAGAGATATTTCTTTTCCTCCTTTAGAAAGACCCCAAAGATTCAAAGATTCATAAATATCTTTGGGCATAAGACAAAATTCAGACATGATATCACAGCGAGCTTGAAAAGTTTCATTATTTATATCAATCTTTACTGTGGGGAGCCACTTTGATTGTTCAAAATTTATTGGAACATAATTATGATGCTCTCTAAGCATGTTATAACAATCCTTTAAACTAGTAGTGCGGGTCTCAAGAGTGTTCAATCTAGCAAATATGTTTGTGAAAGAAATATCAATTTTGCTAGGCAAGTTGTAAGTAAAGACCAACTTCTTTATAGCATTAACAGCATCATCCTCATTGCATTGGTGGAAATCTCCTCCCACAACAGCATCTAAAGCATATCTATAGCAAAGATCAATTCCAAGGTAAAAACTTCTAAGGAACAAGCTTTGAGTCATTTTAGGCTCAGTTTTTTCATGTAGATCATAGATTCTAGACCAAGCTTCCTTGAAGCTTTCCTCAATTCCTTGTTTAAAAGTGAAAATCATTTCCTCAGGTGACATAGTGATTGGAGCAAGGCTAGACATAATGACAACTTAAGATAGTAACTAATTTTTTGTGTGTTTTCAATAAAGAAAGCAAACTAGTAAAGCTATTTTTTGTGTGTTTTTGATAAAGAAACAAGCAAACAAAACAAAAGTAAACTAAGAAAAACAAAAATAACAAAGTAAAGAGATTGGTTATGAGGGACTCCCCTTGTGAAGATGTCCTTGACTCCCTGGCAACGACGCCAGAAAATATCTTTGAAGGCGCGTGGTTGACGTGGGAGCTTCTTCTTCTTCGTTCCCCGGCAATGGCGCTAGAAAATATGCTTGATGGCCCAAAATATATATCGAGCTTGTTGGGGAACCCCAAGAGGAAGGTATGATGAGCACATCAACAAGTTTTCCCTCAGTACAAAACCAAGGTTATCAATCTAGTAGGAGCAAGGAAAGACCCCAAAGGTGTAGCTAGCTGAACGTTGGCAGGGCGCACTACCGGTGCCAGCAGCAACGTGGAGACCTGCACAACACAACCACAAAACTCTGTCCCCAACTTGGGATGAGGTTGTCAATCTCACCGATTTTGCTGAAAACAAAGGATTAAACGTATCGAATGGAAGGAAGTAATAGTTTGCAGAAAGTAAACACAAAGCAGTAAACTATTGATTGTAGATTGAATGTAAAAGAAAGGACCGGGGTCCATAGTTCACTAGAGGTAGCTCTCCTTAAGATAGATAACATGCTGGGTGAACAAATTACAGCGGGGCAATTGACAAACATCGAGAAAGCATACAAGCATATACTAATCATCTTGACTCCTTTGACACTTGATTGGGCATTACAACATTATACATAGACCATCATCCAACTGCATCTATGACTAATAATCCACCTTCAGGTTATCATCCGAACCCCCTCTAGTATTAAGTTGCAAGCAACATATTATTGCATTACAAATTGCGTGTAAAGTAAACAATACGATTGTTCTATGAACAAAGGATTGTTGTTTTCTCCCTAGTAGCAACAACACATCTAGTACCTTAGAGATTTCTGTCACTTGCCTAGATTACCAGAGGCATGAACCCACTATCGAGCATAAATACTAACTCTTGGAGTTGCTAGCATCTACTTGGCCAAGATAGTTACTAACAACGGAAAGCATGCAAGATCACAAATAACAAAGACATGATAGAATCAATAATCAATCTGAAATAGCATCTCAATATCCATCGGATCCCCGCAAACACAACATGCAGAATTACAAATAGATGATCTTGATCATGAACGGAGATCTCAAGATCTAGACATGAAAGCACAAAGGAGGAGAACCAGCCATCTAGCTACTACATGGACCCGTAGTCCAGAGATGGACTACTCACGCATCACACCGGAGGCTTGCATGATGATGAAGAAGGCCTCCAGGGTGAATTCCCCTCTTTGGCAGGGTGCCGGGAAGAGCTTCAGATCCCTCCCGATCTAGGGACAGAGACGAGCTGACTCTGAGACTCTTTCGTGGAATTTTGATCGGGTACTTAGGGTTTCTGTATCGGAGGCATCTTATAGGCGGAAGGAGAGGCCGAGGGGGTGCTGGAGGCGGCCACACCACCCCTTGGCGCGGGCCAGGCCTGGCTGCACGGCCAGGTGGTGTGGCGCCCCCTAGCCCCTCTCCGTCTCGTATTCTGGCTCCGTGTGTCCCTCGGTGAAATACTGACTTTGGCTTTTGTCCCGTCCAATTCCAAGAATATTCATTTTCTGACTTTCTTGGAACCAAAAACAGCAGAAAACAGGCAGTTGGCATTGTGGCTCTTGTTAATAGGTTAGTCCAAGAAATCATATGAAAAGTACTCCAAAGTGTGGACAAAACATAAGAAAGTAGATAAAACCAAGCATGGAACATCAAAAATTATAGATACATTTGCAATGTATCAATACTCCATAAAAATATGTGCATATTTAGAGATGAAATTTGAATTTCATGCACATCATAGTTGTTTAAGGTTTTGATGGAGTATACCCTATATATTGGATCAAAGAAAGCAAAACCTGATATAAGATATACATTTAGTAAACATGCATGCACGAGACTTTCAAAAACCAATGAATATATAATTTGGACAAAACACCAAAATATTCAAGAAGGCATACAAGGTGTGACAAGACACATTTGTTGTCCAAACTATATCAAAGGATCAAATCAACACAAGATTTGTTCAATAAATGAAGCAAGCAAAAACTATTGAGCAGAAAAACACAAATGCTCAAAGATTTATCTCATTCAAGCAAATAACACAGAAAAGAAAGAATGAGATAACAAACTCCCAAAAGAGCAAGGTTTCAACAAATAAACCAAACCCTTAACACTTTTCACAATGGCACAAGGTCCCAAGAAGAAAATGTTTGTCTTCCACTAAAAACACATTCGATAATAATCAAAAACACCATCAAAGATATGTTCAAAAGCCAAGGAAGAAAATGGGAGCCATAACAATTTTTGGAAAGAAAAAAGGCAATAAGAGGTGAAATCCAAGGTGAAGATGGTCCACAAATGCTACCACACCCAAGTATATCAATTGTCAAAGACAATGAGTGTATTGGAATTTATTTCTAGTGGTATATTGCACGGATATTAAAGATAAATCTTCATGATAAAAAGCATAGGATAGGAATAAAAAGATTAAGCACTATGCAAAGATAGAGATTCTTGATATCTTCAACTAGTCACACAATCATGCAAAGCAATGATTAGAATAACTTGAAGCAAATGGTATCCCAAATAAGTTATAGAGATATGCATTTGAGGAAGGCCACACCAAGAATTTCTTACTCAAGCAAAGATAGAAAAGACGAGCAATAAAAGCTTCTAACAAAAGATAGGACCTTGTTTGAGCTAACATGCCACCTATATACAAGATAATCAATATCAACTCTAAGTGGCACCACCTCATATGTTCACATTTCCTAGGATTGTGATATGAAAAAGAAGCATATTACTCCCCCATAATGTGGTATTCAATTTTTCTTAATAAGAGGAAAAACAACCTCAACTAGAGATAATTAATGGACATTTAGAATTTGAATTTATCATGAGTATGACACACCACATAGTGACTAGATAAGCTTGCAATATCAATACTAAGTGGTAGTACTCATGTACACACATTTTAAGGTTTGAGAGATGCACGAGGCATATCACTCTCCCAAAATGGGATGTTCCATTAACCACTCGAAAAGAGCCAAAAAAGATATCATCAAGATGCATTAGAGGCTCAATGCAAAACACACAAGTAAATGATGTGCCAAACACATAGACATACTTGAATACACAAAATAAGCAAGCATGAGGAACAACAAATACAAACACATACTTGGTACAAATCCAAAACATGTAAAGGGGCAAGTAACTTACAATATAAAAGAGTTGAGTTCGAGTTACCGCAAAGAGGCACATTGGGTATATGGTAGGGAGATGATAATACTTATAACTTGGCTTTATAAAATATATTATATGAAGATCCCTTAATTCTTCATGAGTTAGACAAGTCTCCAATGCCCTCCACAAACCAAGTTGGGTCCCCAACCAAGTTGGGTCCTAAGAGGTTAGTCACAATAGGCTTGGCAACCCAAATGGTTCTTTTCTTAACACCACTTTGAGTTCAAACAAACTTGGGAAACACATTACCATCCTTATCCTTCCCAAGAGAATAATAATCATCAACAATGATAGGGTTAGATAAGGTACCATTTGAACATGAAGAGGCCAAGTGCCCCTTCTCACGACATATGTAGCAACAAGTGCCCCCCTTTCTCTTCTTTATTGATTTCTTGTCTTGGGGAGCCTTATCTTGATTCTTTTTGGTAAGTGGCCTAGCTTCAACTTGAGGTTGATATTGGGCTTGACCTTGACCTTGTGTCTGCTTCCCTTGTTTCTTCTCATTCAAGTGCTTTTTCATCAATGTACAAGATCTTACATGATGTCCTACAACCTTGCACTTGAAGCAAATAATCTTGGCCGAATTATTGACTTGGTCTTGGCTCTTCTTCTTGTTGCTCTTGGACTTGTTCTTGTTATTGGAGTTGAATCCAAGTCCACTTTTATCATTGGGGCATTTTTGCACACTCAAAATATTATCGAGTGTGGATTTGCCTTCATGACTCTTTTCCAAGTCTTTCTTCAAAGAAGTGACTTGGGCCTTGAGCTCTTTGATTTCCTCTACATAGTTAGTATAAATAGAGGTACTAGAGGAAGTGGAAGCTTCATTGTTAGAGCAACAAGGCAAAGCAAGTAATCCAACAGAAGTTTTATCAATAGTATGACAAGAAGGATCACTAGGACTAGCACATGGCAAAATAGCATTTTGAGTAGAAGTTGTGCTAATGTCCAAATGAGGCTCACAAGATGTTACATTAGTGATACTTGCCTCACGAGCTAACTTTAGCCCATCATAGGAGATTAGAAGATCATTATGAGAGCCCAAGAGCATTTCATGACTCTCTTCCGATTTCCTATACTTGCTAGTTAGCAACTCAAATTGAGCTTTTAGCTCAACATTCTCCTTTAATATAGATGCTTCACAAGAAGTAGAGTTAGTAGCACTTGCATCATTAATAGATTTTTCCATTTCAAGCTCATAAGATTCAACTTTTTGTATGAGGAGACAATTAGTGTGCTTCTCCTCAGCAATCTCTTGCTTAAGGAGATTGAATCTCCGACTCCCATCATCAAGTTGGAAATCCAACTCATCTATGGTTTCTGTTTGTTTAGTTATGGTGTCCATAATGTGTTTGAGACAAGCAACAACCTTATTATTACCACGAAGAGAGGTACACAAAAAGGTCAACTCAAGGACAAGAGCACTAGTATCATCATCAAGGTCATCATCACTATCATCATTATCATTGCTATTATCTAGAGAAGATATGTTGGGATCCAAAGTAGGAGATACCTTTGATCCTCTTGCCATAAGGCACATGTGAGCACGGGAGAATGAAGATGGGGATATTCTTGAATCTTGATTCATGATCATGTCTTGCTCCATAGGGTGTTTGATTTCCTCTACATATTTAGATACACAACTAGAGGAAATAGAAGCATTTTGTTTATTGGAACAATACAAATAAAGCATATCATCTACACTAGTACTCAAATAATTTCTAGACAATATGCAAGGACTAGCAACACAAGGGGATATATAATTATCATTGCAAGAAGTGCTTAAGTCCAAACTCTCTACACCATTAGCATTTATAGAACACGAATCATTGGTGTAAAGAGAATGACTAGCATCATTACATATGATTTCTCCACTCACCATGCCATTACCTTGTGACTTCTCACATGTAGGTGAAGTGGAGGGAATTGAAATCTCATCGCGGCCGGAGGTGGAAGCCACATGGAGCTCTTCATGATGTGAAGGAGAAGAGAGCTCCTCGGAGATACCACCGACCCTATGAGAAATATACCCACCAAATATTTCTTTAAGCTTGGTCCACATCTCATGAGATGACTTGCGCTTCACAATCGTCAAGAACAAATTAATTGTGGGGCTCAAGGAGAAAAGGAGCTTCTTAGATACTTGAGCTTAGAGATGTAATTTTTTCTCATCCTCTAAAGATAGATTTTGAGGATCCATCGGAGGAGAAAAACCTACATCTAGAAATCGCTCAATATTTGGACACAAGGTCCGAAGATTACAAAGCAAGCAATTTATCCACAAAATATAATTTGTGCCATTAAAGATAATTGTGTCATTATGCACTATACTACTAGCCAACATCTTTACACTCTAGGCGGTGAAGCCTAAACAAGGAGAGACCTTGCTCTAATACCAATTGAAAGGATAGAGATGTCGCCTAGATGGGGGGGTGAATAGGCAATTTCAAAACTATTACGGTTTTGGCTTGATAGAATGCGGAATTAAACTAACATTTATTTTACAAGCACAAAACCTAAATACACTAGGCTCAACTAAGTGCACCAACAACAAGTTAAGCTAAGCAAGATAGCATAAGATAAATATATCACAAGTGATAGGCAAGATATAAGTACTTCAAGCTCGATGGCCATCACAAGGAAAGTAAGCTAGGGTATAGAGATAACCGAGGCACACGGAGACGAAGCTGTATTCCCGTGTTCCCTTACAAGTAAGGTACGTCACGTTGGAGAGGTGTGGGATTCCACGAAGGATTTCCCAACACCACGAAGGCTCACCTTCTTCTCCGAGTCTATCCCACGAAGGAATATGCCCTTTCCTTATGGCTAGCTTTTCCTCCACTCCGGAGATGGCAAGCTCCACAACCACTTCACAAGCTCCATGAAGGAGAAGCCTGGGTCTCTTCACAATATTCCACGAAGAGGACACCGCGGCACCAACCGCCAAGCCAACTAGGAGGTCACCCTCCAAGAGCAAAAAGCTCACGGTCTCTCACTCAAAGAAATCATAGTGGAGAGCTCAACACTTATACAAGAATGCAAAGCAAGAACACCAGGGCATTCAAATCCCTCAGTCTCAAATCCCACCAAAGCAACAAGTGCTAGGGAGGAATTAGAGAGGAAGAACAATGGTGGAAATCAGCAAATGACTTCAAGATCTAGATCCAAAGGGTTCCCCTCACATAAAGGAGGAATTGATTGGTGGGGATTGTAGATCTAGATCTCCTCTTCCAAAACCCTCAAAAAGATGCAAGAATCACAGGAGGGAAGGGGAGGAAGCAAGCTCAAGAGGGTTAACAATGGAGGTCAATTTCGTGCTCAAGAACACCCAAAAGCGTTTGGGGAAGAACCCCCTTTATAGGGAAAAGCAAATATGGCCGTTGGAGAGAACACAACGAAAACTTGGTTTCAAAGTCGGTTCGACTGGCCCCAGAACCGGGAAACTCGGTCACCAGGCCGGAGGACCGGCCTGCAACCCGGAAAACCTCTGTTTGCCAACTCAGAATAGACTCGGTTGCGAAAACCGAAAAATCCGGTCTACCGGTGCTGGCACCGGACCATCCGGTGTGGGACTCGGTTGAACCGGATCCACAACCATGATGAAACAAACTTCACGAAAAACACAATAACTTTTGCATCCGGGCTCCATTTTCGATGATCTTGGGATTGTTTTGATGGGAAAAACAAGCTCTACAATATGGTGCATGAAAACAGCATAGTACAACAAAGGAAGATAGAACAAAATTAGGAAAGGTATGAAGCCTCCCTATAAGAAGAACCGGTAAAACCTTCAAACTCAAAAATGCTATAGAAGATGCAAATGAATTCCATTTTCGATGAACTTGGGCGTGTTGAAGATCTAGCAACAAGTTCAAGAACCTCACATGGAGAAATACCAAGAAGCAAAAAAATAGGAAGATGCAAAGTATGCAAATGATTGAGCTCCCTAAGACAATGTGATCAAGTTACCCAACCGAAAGCCCCTCTTGATAGTGCGGCTATCTATCCTATAACCCGGTCTCCCAACAACCACCTTGAGACCGGTAAAAGGAAAACCTAGAAAGGCCATACCTTTTCCTTGCGCATCCCGCTTGATCTTGATGACAACGCTTCAAGCTCCATCCAAGCCAAAATGCATCACTTGATCATTGTTGCTTCGTGAAGACTCGTAATTTGCTCCCCATACACCACTATGGGATATCTTCATTAAGACACATATTCTTTTTTTGCGGGGATTAAGACACATATTCACATGTCCATTATCACCAATATGGATGGCAAGCTTCAAGCAAATGATCTTCTTGAGATGCTTATCTTGAACTTGCTCTACTCAAACTTTGATGACGATCACCACTTGATGTCATCCTCTCATGGGATATATGAGATCTTCACTTTTGAAGCATTCCCATTGAAAGATACCTATCCCATATAGAAAACGCAAAGGCACATATATAATGGGTTAGTTCATGATGCATAAATGACAAGGCTTACCATACCACAAGATCCATGTGGTACATTCTTTATGCTTCATGTGTTGACCAACTTGAAATCACTCTTTACTCTTTGTATTGGTCAACCAAGTATCTTCTCATGCTCCATCTCAATATCTTGAGGTACATAAAGAATTCTTCATTTGATTACTGTTGGGGATATACTTTCCGGGTATCCTCATAGTTCCTCACTGACCAGGGTGGCCCACTTCGGGTTAGAGCATTGCTTCACGGGTGGCCTAGTCATGGAGAAAGACGGAGTCCAATACGGCTACGGGAAGGCCTAGAAGACTTACCGACTTAGGCCCATAATGTTACTTGTAGTTCAAGATGTACTCTGTAACCGACTCTCAGTCGTAGCCGGATAGATCTCTCATGTAAACCCTAGGCCGGATATCTATATAAGCCGTCCTAGGGAGAGCCCTTAGGGCACCTCAATAGTCTACAATCTCAAATCGCACAGGCGAAACCCTTGTAACCCATATTCTGGCTCTGCCGTATTACTGGATTGCTAGCAGGAGTAGGATCCGTCCAAAGCCGGCGGATTCGAACCTGGGTAAACTTGTGTGCTCACCGTCCCGGAATACCATACGTCTCACACCCCTCTCTTCTGCACGCCTCGAGGAACCCCTCATGGCGTACTTGTCATCAATCCGACGACAGTTGGCACCCACCATGGGGCAAGTGAGCTTTGGATTTGCGTTCCGAGCGGAATCTGCAAGAATCGGAATCGGCGAGACTATCACCATCGGTCACATCCTCTACGCCAGCGACGTCCCTCTCATCGTTCTCGACGAGACTTGGATTCCGGCTAGGGAGGCCGTGACTGCCTACACAATCATGTCTTTTAGCGAGATCGATGTTTACATCGGTTTTGCTGAACCTGGCCAACCCACCCCAGCGGTGATGATAGAGGCAGAAGAAACTTCTGGGTCCCCTTTGTCCGTAGAGGCGGCAGAGTTCCAAATCTCAGAAAACCCTAATCCCACCCAGCCCGCACCAGTTGCGGAGATAGTGGAGAAATCCGAGCCTGAAGAAGACCTAGCGGTCCACATCGAATCTGGAGTGGATCTTCCTGGAGGAGCCGGATCCCAGATCGACCCACCCACGGAAGTCGAAATCCAGGAGGAGCATATCAGTGACACTGATTCCGGATCTGATGATGCCGGGACAGACAGACCTTTCCTAAGGTACACATTACGACGTATGATACTGCAAGGAGAAAGCGCAGATGCAATTCTCGAGACCATCAAAAGTTTCGACATGGCTGATCGTGAAAGCCGCAGGTACCTCAGGAAGCATGCGTTGCACTTCATCGGATACGTGGGATCCGGATCCGGCTCTGCCGATGCTGGAGAAAACACCGACTCGGTGCTGGAGGCAATTGGAACAAACACCGACGTACCCGCATCCTCGGATGAATCGATGACGTCAGCAGATTTCCGAAAGTTCTCCGTGGAATATGAAGATGAGTATAACTCCAAAGCTGCAGAAGAAGTAGAAGCCATGGATGAACGATCTGGGGAACACTCTCCCAAATCGCAGGATGACATGGACGTCGGAGATAATCCCGAGGTCCAGATGTCCGAAAGTACCGAATAGAGCTTGACTCCAGGAAACGGACCCAAAGCCGTCTTTGCTACTGGCACTGCCAAGAAGGAAAAGAAGAAGAACAAGAAAAACAAGACCCCGGCAAAAGACCCTCTGGCTGAGGAGGTGATTGCCGAGGAATACGAAGAAGACTCGGATGGAGCACTTATCCCAGACGAGCCGAAAAAAGAAGAATCGGTGGATGGACACATGATCACAGAAGGTGCGCGTAAACTCATCGATGCTGGATTAACCACACCTATCCCTACAGCCGCAGAACTTACTGCTGAAGAGCTGGATGAAAGGGCCCAAGCCCTAGAAGCGTGTCGTCAACAACTCCTCGATGAAGCCAAAAACATCGAGGTAGAGAAGAAACACATGGCAACTAAAGACTACATGTCTAGGTTGCACCAGAAGACACGAAAACGTCACACCAATGACGACCAGTTCCCAACTATCCGTGCCGTCCTTTTCAGAGATGAGATGGGGAAGCCACGGAAAGATAGCAAAGGAGATTGGGTATACCCAACCCCAGTATAGAATACCATGGCGGCCCGAGAAATTATATCAGCTAAACCCAACACAGAAACAGCGGTGGTTACTACTGTTTCTGGGTCTGGAGGACGAGGAGGACATGGCGGAGGCCGCGGGCGTGGCCGTGGGACTTCAAGGGTCCAAGGTAGAGGAGAACAGCAACCAGGCAAAACCTACTCTTGGGCCGACATTGCCAATAACCCATGTGTGCATCACCTAGATGCCAATGGGGGCTCGTCCCACACCAACGCTGAATGTCGTTTCAATGACGACATCAAAAGAGATGACACCGCGGGCTACAAAGCTAAGCGGAAGAAGGGAAAGAAAAATCCCAAAAAGGACAAAGAGACCAAGGAAGATTCCGACATGGAGGAAGCCGATGCTTCAAATCCCAAGTCGGAAGGTAAGAAGACTTTTCCCACCAAGAAGGATACTTATGTCACTTTCCTCGGATCTCAACCAGCAAAGGTCAAGAAAGCAGTTCTACACGAGCTCAATGCAATAGTTCCGGCTATCCCACAGTATCTAGACTGGTCGGAAATGGCAATCACATTTGACCGCGATGATCATCCGCCTAAGTTACATAGGCGAGGAAAATACGCCTTAATCGTCAACCCACTTATTGACAGTTATGGTTTCTCCAAGACCCTCATGGACAGTGGTAGAAGCATCAATATTCTCTATGTCGAAACGCTATGCCGGATGAAGATCTCGGAGACCCAGCTGAACCATAGCTCTGTGATTTTTCACGGAGTTGTCCCATAAAGACAAGCTAATTCCCTAGGAGAGGTCACTTTGGATGTTACCTTTGGAACTCCAAAGAATTATCGGACGGAGGCACTTTCCTTCGAAGTGGTCCCGTTCAAGAGCGCATACCACGCTATATTCGGACGTCCGGCTTACTGGGCTTTTATGGCTCGTCCGTGTTACATTTATAATATGATGATAATTCTAGGTCCCAACGGCGTGACCACCATCAGGAGAGACCCGAAGAAAGCGCGAGAGTGCGAAGATGGAAATGCCGCCTTTGCCGAAGCTGTGCTGCACGCCTAGGAGTACCAGGAGATCAAGAAGAGCATAGATCCGTCCGAGATGCCCGCAACGAAGAAGGAGGTGACCAAGCCAAATCCGGAGTTCAAGGCATCATAAGAGACGAAGAAAGCACCGTTGAAGGATGATGACCCCTCCAAGGTGACCCAGATAGGCGTAGGCCTAGATAGCGCATAGGAAAGCGCGCTCGTCAAGTTCCTCCAAGCAAATCAAGATATCTTTGCATGGAAGCCATCTGACATGACCGGAGTACCTAGGGAACTTGCCGAGCACTCTCTAAATGTAAACCCGAACGCTAAACCCGTCAAACAGTCCTTACGACGGTTTGGCGACAAAAACCGTAAGGCAATAGCTAAGGAACTAGCGCGGCTCGAGTTAGCCGGATTCATAGAAGAGGTCATCCACACTGAGTGGTCGGCCAATCCTATAATGGTCCCTAAAAAGGACACCACTAATTTAAGGATGTGTGTTGATTATACTGCCTTGAACAAGGCTTGTCCAAAAGATCCGTTCGCTCTGCCTAGAATTGATTAAGTTATCGATTCCACGACAGGCTCGGAACTCCTCTGTTTTCTCGACGCATATTCCGGTTATCACCAAATCCGGATGAAGGAATCTGACAAAGTCAAAACTTCATTCATAACCCCTTTCGGAACCTTCTGTTTTGTTACGATGCCCTTTGGGCTGAAGAACACAGGAGCTACGTACCAGCGCATGATGCAGCGTTGCCTCCATGACCAACTCGGATGCAATGTATATGCATACGTGGATGATATCGCGGTGATGTCCAAAAATAAGGAAACACTAATTTCCGACTTGGAGGAAACATTCGCCAATCTACGAAAATATAACATCATGCTTAACCCGAAGAAATGCTTCTTTGGAATACCAGCTGGAAAATTGTTAGGTTTCATCGTGTCTCAAAGAGGCATAGAGGTGAACCAAGACAAAATCAAGGCTATACTCAATATTTCTAGGCCAACTCGCCTGAAGGACGTACAAAGATTAACTGGCTGCATTGCTGCGGTCAGTCGATTTGTAAGCCGGCTTGGTGAAAGAGCTGCACCATTATACAAACTCCTGAAAAAGACCAAAGATTTTGTTTGGACTGATGAAGCTGAAGCTACACTACAAGACCTGAAGAAAGTACTCTCATCTGCTCCTATCCTTGCAGCGCCAGAACCTAAGGAACCGATGTTGCTCTATCCTGCTGCGACAAATAAGGTTGTTAGTATCGTCTTGGTGGTGGAGAGACCAGAGGAAAATCAGGAACACCTGGTGCAGCGTCCGACTTACTTTATCACCGAGGTTCTGACAGAATGAAAACAGCGGTATCCGCACTATCAAAAGTTGGCTTACGGTGTTTTTCTAGCATCTCGTAAGTTACGACATTACTTTCAGGAGCATCCAATTATCGTGGTGAGAACATCTCCCATGAGAGATATAATCAACAACAGTGACGCCACATGACGCGTCGCTAAATGGGGCATAGAGCTCTCAGCTTTCGATATTGAGTACAAACCTCGGACAACAATCAAATCCCAAATCCTTGCTGATTTTGTCGCTGATTGGACAGAGATGAAGGAGAATATGATCCTCCCTGAGTCGGAATATTGGACCCTCTTTTTCGACGGGTCTAAGCTCGAGGGGGCTCGGGGGCTGGCGTGGTGCTCAAATCACCCTAAGGAGATAAACTTTTATACGTGTTGCAGATCCACTTCACAGCGACAAACAATATTGCCGAGTATGAAGCACTGCTACATGGAATCCAGATTGCTAAGGATATTGGCATCCGACGTTTGATGTGTTACGGAGATTCGGATCTTGTTGCTCAACAAGTGTCGGATATTTGTAATGCAAATAAACACATGGCAGCATATAAAGCTGTCGTGGATGATCTATCTAAATCGTTTGAAGGGTTTGAAGTTCAACACATCCCTCGAGCAGAAAATGAGGAAGCAGATGCACTATCTCGGATAGGTTCTGCGCGGAAAGAGGTCCTGGATGGCGCTTTTTTAGAGCACCTCAAAGTTCCCTCAATAAAGGGAGTAGATGAGGAATATCCGACCAAATCCGACTCACCTTTAATAGCAGTTCTGGCTGTAATTCCCAGCTGGACTCAACCCTACCTCGATTATTTGGTAGATGGCAAATTACCCAAAGACGAGGTGTTGAGCCGGCAGATTATCCGACGAGCTAAAGCCTATACTATTGTTAAAGGTGAGCTCTATAAACGGAGTGTGTCTAGGGTTTTTTAGCGCTGTGTATCTCCGGAAGAAGGAGTGGAAATCTTAAGGGAAATCCACGAAGGCGAGTGTGGTCACCACGCTGCAGCCAAATCTTTAGTGGCAAAAGCTTTTCGACACGGATTTTTCTGGCTTACAGCTCAGGCAGATGCCAAACGATTAGTCAAGACGTGCAAAGGCTACCAAAAGTACGCCAAGCAAGCTCATGTTCCGGCTGATCAGTTGCGAACAATACCTATAACATGGCCCTTTGCGGTCTGGGGGCTTGATATGGTAGGACCTCTTAAACGAGCTCCAAGTGGATTTACTCACCTCTTAGTGATGGTGGATAAATTCACCAAATGGATTGAGGCTAAACCCGTCACAAGTTGTGATGGAGCAACAGCCAAAAGATTTGTCGAGGAAGTTATAATCCGGTATGGTTATCCGCATAGCATTATCACGGACGACGGAAGTAACTTTTCTATGGGATAATTGGCTGAATTCTGTGACGAGCAAAATATCCGGCTTGACATTGCGTCAGTCGCACATCCACAAGCTAACAGACAAGTCGAAAGAGCAAATGGTTTAATATTACAAGGCCTAAAACCGAGACTCGAAGCACCACTACGACGTGCTGCGGGGGCTTGGGCAGAGGAATTACCCTCTGTAATTTGGAGTTTACGAACAACTCCAAACAGGTCAACAGGATACACACATTTCTTCTTGGTCTATGGTGCAGAAGCAGTTCTTCCTAGTGATTTGATTCATACTTCTCCTAGAGTGGCCGCGTATATCGAAGAAGATGCCGAGATTTCTCGACAAAATGATCTCGAGTTAGTCGAAGAAGTTTGCGTCGTTGCTGAAATGAGATCTACAGCCTATCAGCAGAAGTTACGCAAGTATCATAGCCAGAGAGTACGAAATAGATCCTTCAATAAAGGTGTTTTGGTTCTCCGGCTTGTGCAACAAAGAAAGCACAAACTTTCCCCAGTATGGAAAGGGCCCTTTTTAGTTAGTCGAGTATTGCACAATGGATCGTACTACTTAACTGACATGAGGCCAGTCAAAGAAAGATCTGCTACTAAGAAGAGAAAGAGAGCTGGAGGCAGTACAAATCCGGATGAGTTAGACAGACCGTGGAATATTGCTCAGCTACGTCCCTTTTATTCTTAGTTTATCCTTCTTTGTAATCATACATATGTACATTTTCTGTGAGAAATAAAAGTTTTGGTTACCTCAAGTTTTTTCTGAGAAGTTCTTAAACCATCTTATTTCCGAATGATCATGTCATAATCAAAAATCCCAGAATGCTTGAAAGTACTTTATGCTCATGTTCGTTCTGGTTTAGATTTCCGATTCTAAAATTGCTACCCTCGGGTATAACTCTAAAGTTTCTAGTCTTTACTTTGGTTATTTGTCTGATTGCTGGATGCGGGCAATTTCCGAGTAGTGAATTGTTGGTACTGGAAGCCGGCTTTGTTTCCGAGTGTAAACTGGTTTAGCAATTGAGCTCCGTTGCTCGGCAAAGTTTCCGGTGGAAGGTTTAGCCGGCTCACGAAAGGGACGAGGCGGAAAGCCAGATAAACGATAAGTAGAGACGAAAAAATACAAGTGCTTATGTAAACATTTCAGGCACACACAAAAAAATTCAAAGCCGAAAAGTGCTGAATAGATCAAAATCTTAGCACTAGCAAAGTTAAAGTATTACATATTTACAAACGCATCATGCTTTTTCCGGAATAATACATAAGTTTCCGGTCTACGATGCAGGAGGAGATGAAGGAGCTGCCGGCTCGCTGGTTACTCCACCTTGATATCGTTCCGAGATGTCTGCATCCGAGTTGGTGCGTTCATCATCGGAAACTTCTGTTGGTTCTTCCGGAGGAGGAGGCGGAGTATCCACGCGGGTAAAGAAGGGGATCTCGTAGCTGGTCAGGTCAGCCACGTGACACCCATATCCGGCGCAGGAGTGCATGATGGCTTGAAGGTCTTGCTCCTGGCCGTCTTCGTCTACCTTGCAGTACCCTCTGGTCACTTGCCATATTTCCATGTTTCCATGGTGGCTCATGACCATGGTGAGAGCGTTCTGCGCAGCAGTCCGCGCGTAGGACATGTTCCAGTCTCGAACAAGTTGCGGCATCTCCTTCGCCTTGTCCCGCACCTGGAAGTCCGACATGCTTGGCATGTCCGAAATCTTGAGAGCTTCGCCGACATCCTCAAGGGACTGGCGGAAGTCATGAAGCAGGTCACCGACTTGGGTAAGCCGGTGGGTGCGGGGCTCGGAGGAAGAGTTCATCAAGTTCAGAGGACCTATACACAAAACAAGTTAAGAAAAATCCGACATTGGTAAAAGTCGAAGAAAGAGACAAGTCAGATAGATGGAACGTACCAAAAATGACGTCGTCAATCTTGGTCTTCTCCTCCCGGAGACTCTGGAGTTCAGTCGGAGCGCCTGGGACATGTCCTTCTCTCTGTCAAGCTCATTCTTGAGGTCTGAGATTATTTTATCTTGAGCAGCAATCTTGCGATCACGCTCTTCAGTGGCCATGGAGGAGGATTCAAGGACTTGAGCTATGCTCTTTTCATGATTGGCCTTGAGCTAATCCAGCTCTTGGCGAAGCTCCTTGTTCTCCACCACCAGGGTCTTGAGGTTCTCGGCCTCTTCAATCATGGCAACAGATTGTTTCACCAGTGCTATAAGTCAAAAAGAACAAAAGTTCAGAAAAATTCGACATTGAAAATACAAAGACAAGGGTTGAGTCTCAGAATGTTTACCTTCAGCCTCATCCTTGGCAACTTTGAGTTCAGCATTTTTAAGCCGGAGAGCTTTGATCTCTCTCCGCTTATCGCTGACATTGGTCAGTAATTCCTGGTTATAGGAACATACTTTCTGTAAGTCAGAATACCCAAAGTCAGAAAGCTACTTAAGACTCGGGCTAATATTTTTGCTAAAATATCAGCACGAGCCTTAGGGGCTACACTAGTTCGTTCTTTGGCATCCTAATAAAGCATAAACCCGGATTGTTTATCCTACTTCATGCTTGGGGGCTAGAGGATATGATGTAAAATACAATAAAGGAAAGTTAGGAGTTGGAAATCCGACTTACATATTGTTCACGGGTGAGTTTATCCAAACCCGCGTTCACTTCAGTAGCCACCTTCTCGGCGAGAGTCAGAGGAATCACTGGAGCTGTTGGAAGCTCACCGGTCCTAATCCTCTCGTCACGAAGGCGGACTTGGGCGAGAAGGTCAGAGAACTTGACGTCCTCTGCTTCTTGCGCTTCTTCTTCGGGAGATAAAGTACTTTTATCCAAGCATTGCTTGGCGAGCCACTGGATTTCTTCAGCAATTTCCAAGACAGGCCAAACTTGGCCAGTTGATGAGGTTTTCGGCAAAGGTTTCAGCTGAGGGATCATTACCCGAAGAGGGTTCACCCTTATTTAGATCTAACACACTCGTGGTGATGTCAGTTTGCGATCCAAGGTTCGCAGGCCCCGTTGAAGGAGCCGGATCTTCTGCAGCATCCGGCGAGATAACCGACATTGCAGAAGGTTGAGGGGCAGGAGTCGGAGGAGCCATAGCAGGGGAAGCTATGGTAAGCTTCGTCTGCCGCAGCGGCTTCGAAGGAATCCTTTTCCCCTTGGCCTTGATGAGCGGTTTTGCTCTGAGAATGTAGTAAAAGTCGGAAAACATTACATCTCGGAAAGAAATTTGAATAAGGTACAAAGGCGGAAGTTGTGATTGAATGTTACCTCTTCACGACAGGCACCTCCTTTGTGCCAACAGCCACTATCGGAGCTTTGTGCTTCTTGAGTGCAAGATCCAGCAATGGAACTACCTCCACCTCTTGAGAGAACTCCGGAGGATATCCTTCGAGCGGAGAAAGTTCCGACTCGGGGAGGTCAGCAAGCTGAAAAGAAGAAAACATATCAGTATTGCAGTATAACTCAAAGAATGAAACACATAAAAAGTATATTGATGGAAGCTTACCGGCACTACGGGGTTGTCCGCCGTGTGCATGTCCAGAGAAACCTCTGGGATTCTCCTCTCGATTCGCTCCTTGATTATCCACTTAATCTGGCTTATGTAGCCCTATGTGGTGAAGGCTTTGGAGCTGATGCAGAGGGAATCTTTCGGGGACGACGTGATGGAGTGCATCAGTCGGGTTCCGTGGTACTGGAGAGGCTAGATCCGACGTGAGACCTAGCACTGAACTAAGTCGGATCCCTTCAGATCCTTGTGTTTGATTAAGTATTCGATCCGCCTCTTAGCGAGGATCAGATCGTCGGTGAGAGCCGGAGCAGCCTCGTCCCAAGAAGGTTGGGCCATGGCAGCTCCGTCGACAAAAGCCGACAAAGCAGTAGCTTTGTCGGGAGCCGGAATATCCCTATGATAGAAAAAAGTGGACGACCATTGTTTGGCCGAGTCACTGGCTAGAATCTTGGGATAAGCCCGGTCGCGTCTAAGTGAAAAGCTGATAGTGCCGGTGATGTAAGGAATACCGGTAGTAATGGAATTCCTCCGGACATGGAAATAGTACCGAAAGAGAGTCAAACTCGGCCTAATGCCGAGAAAGTCCTCACAAAGCGAAGCATACGCACTCATCTCTAAGAGAGAGTTGGGAGGAAGATTGTGGAGTTGAACTCCGAAATGATCTATCACCTCGGAGAAGAACTCCGAGGGAGGAAAGGACAGACCTCTATCGAGGTGGGTGCCGAAGTTGACCCGCTCGCCATCGCGCGGGTTGGGGACGGTTTCCCCGAAGCCGCTCCGCCAGTCGCCGGCGACGAGAAGCCCCTCCTTCTCCACGTTCTTCAAGCCCTCCTTGTTGAGAGTGCAGGGAATCCAGATCCCGCGGAAGCTCTCTTTCTCCGCTACTGCTTCCGCCGTTGCCGCCACCGCCGCTGCCGCCAAGCTAGAGGAAGAAGATGAAGCCATTGCTCCGGTGAGAAGATGACCTAAAAGGGGCAGCGCTGGGAGCTCTGTGGGGGAAGAACAAGGAAGCTCTATGCGCGCAGGAGGATTGGGAGGAAAGGAAACGGCAAAGGACTGGTGGAAAGGAGAAGGAAAAATCCAAACCCCTTATATCCACCTACCCGTGCCAAGATTCGTGCAAATGCTACAGTGTAACCGCCACACGTCGTGGAAGGAACTGGGAAGGACCCACGCGATGATTGCATCGCCTCGATCTCCACGCACGCATTGAAACGGCGCCTCGGTTCCGCGAACCGAGGACCCACCAACGGTTGTGCTGACGGAATGCCTGTCAGATGACGTGACTTGACCATGACTTGTGTTAGGTGGCGTTGAGAGCCAAGTTCCGGCTTATTTTAAATCGAGCTGGAAAATCCGAGTAACCTACTGATAGGTCCGACATATTTTTTAAGACCCGGATCGTATTTTTTGTTGTGAAGTTTCAGGAACCCTTCAAGATTCTGCAAGCCGAAGATCAAGCTATACAATGATAAATCCGACTTTGGATCTTGGAGGCCTCCGGGGGCTGCTGTTGGGGATATACTTTCCTGGTATCCTCACAATTCCTCACTGACCAGGGTGGCCCACTTCGGGTTAGAGCATTGCTTCACGGGTGGCCGGTCGAGGAGAAAAGGAGTCCAATCCGGCTGAGGAAGGCCAGAAGACTTACGACTTAGGCCCATAATGTTACTTGTAGTTCAAGATGTACTCAGAATCGACTCTCGATCGTGGCGGATAGATCTCTCCTGTAAACCCTAGGCGGATATCTATATAAGCCGTCCTAGGGAGATCCTAGGGCACCTCAATAGTCTACAATCTCAACTCGCATAAAGTGAAACCCTTGTAACCCATATTCCGCTCTCCAGACATCGGATTGCTAGCAGGACTAGGATCCGTCCAAAGCTGACGAATTCGAACCTGGGTAAACTTGTGTGCTCACCGTCCCGGAATACCGTACATCTCACACCCCTCTCTTCCGCACGCCTCGAGGAACCCCTCATGGCGTACTTGTCATTAATCCGACGACAATTACATGCTCTAAATGTTAGTCAATCATAGCTCAACTAATGAGGCTATCATGACACCGAATTAGAGCCATATCTTGAATTCTTCTATTGAGATCACACTTTAAAGAACTTGAACATATCATATTCTTCTCTTCAATTCGATGATCTTGATGCCAAAACTCAAGGTATATCTTTATATTCATGGCATCCATACTTGAATCCAACATATGGACTACAAGCATGACCTATAGAATATTCCTTCATATAAAACTCAATGAAAACATTAGTCCATAGGGATTGTCATTAATCACCAAAACCACACATAGGGGCAATTACACTTTCACCTAGCGAGCACCTTCAAGAAGGGAACAACACCATGGTGTCGCCATTGCGAAATTTGAAGCCGGATCTATGATTTCACCTAGTGCTTGAATTGTGGCAGCATAGTCAAGGCCATGGCAATGTCTCTAGGGAGGAAGACGACACCCATGGGCGTTGCCATCGCTAGCAAAAGTAGAGATTTCCCCCGCCTGATGTCACCCCCAAGGTTCGCCGTAGGATTGAACCATCGAATGGACCACTGTCGTCGAGATACAAGCCACACGACATTAGAGCAAGGGAGAGTGCCGACCATCGAACGAAGCTAGACGATGGGGATCGAGCTCCTGGCCACCTGACCAGCCACCAGCACCACCACGATGCCCAGCAACCGACGCTGCCAAGCACCACTCCGCTTGACCCGCTATCCAAGCCCAGCCCCACAAGCCCGCCTATGCCCAGGTGGGCCATGAGCGGGCTTGAGCTCATAGCCTCGACAACTGGGAGCCTTCACTGCGGGGAGGCTGCGTCGCTGCTAACATCGTCCTATCGCGCTCGCCGCCAAAACCTCCACCGTATCGTGCACCTGCCAATGCCAGGGAGATCACCACCACCTCGAGAGGGAGAGTACCCCACTATCGCCATCGCTGTCAGGGATTCGCCTAGAGGGTCTTTTGATGATGGCGAGAGGGAGGGAACAAGGGGGTATGGAGGTTGGAGACGGCGACGAAATCGCCCCCATGACGCCTAGGGTTAGGCAACGCGGGGAGGGTGTTGATGTAGAAAAAATTCTTCACTTGCCATCAGTCATGCCTCAGTAAAATTATAACTTGAGAAGGTGCAAAGCTAACAAGAACTCCTCGAAAAGACTTGAGCACTTCCTAGAGCCTGAATAAGAACAGGTTCATTTCAATACATTCAATAAGGCAAAGCAGAAAAATACGAAACTAAATCCGAGAAAATAGAAATAATTCCATCGAGATATAAGAGAGTGGCTTGTCATGGCAACGAAGCAAAAAGGGAAATCAGGGAGAAAGTTGTGGGCCATTCGGGCAACGACATGTTTATAGCTGTATAGACGACCATAAACACACCATACTGGTGTACTGGTAGATAATCCTCATAAGAGAATAATTTTTATCTTTAAAAACCATGTCATTTCTATATAGCCAATGCGGTCAAATAATGGAGAGAGCTCCCGCCCTGAGAAGAATTATAAACTTGTCATCAATACCATGTAGCCACTTGTAAAAAATATTAGCAATATTACATGGTGGATACAAGTTAGAACCTGTTTGGGTGACAGAACAGACAAATTTGCATTGATAGAATAGATGTTTAATTGTCTTATCATGGTGATAAAATACACACCTCGTACTTCTATGCCAATTTATATTTATAAGATTGTATTTTGTGAGGATGAATCCTTGATGAAGATACCAATTAAAGATTTTTTAATCTTTAGAGGTATTTTATCTTTCATATCTTTTTGTTATTATCAAATGAGACATCTAGCTAAACCATTGTTCTATATATGAAATTCACCGAGAATTTACCACTCACTATAGGTTCTAATGAAACTTATCGGTCCCTTGAGATAATTGCACCGTTGAGATATGTTGTGGCAAAGCGTTCCAAGATGCTAGTCTGTGACCAATTAAAATCTCTTCTGAAGATCACACTTGTTGGTGATGATTTCAAAACCGTAGCTGTAGTTTGCTCTTATGACGAACAATGTTGTATTGTGTTGGGTACTGATTCCAAAGTATAGTATTTTCTAGCCACTTGTTCTCACGGAATCTAATTTCCGAGCCATACTTAATTATAAACGATCTAAATTGGAAGAAGTATTTTTTTCATAGCCATTATACTAGCCAAAAAATGTGTGTCCCTAGGCTTCCAATGAACTTGGGACAAACCATTATCCATTTTAGAAGGGTTTGGTATTCCCCATCTTCGGTTAGTAGCTTAAAAAAAGGTATTTACATAGGATAATCGTGTTTTTAATCTCAAGGTCATGAATACCTAGAGCCCGTGATCTTTGGGATGGCAAATCATCATTTAGCCAGTCGATATACTTTTTTCCTCCTTGTCCCATTGCAAAAAGTATCTTGATAAAAAATAGTCTAATTTATGTAAGGCTCCTTTAGTAAGCTGGAAGAAAGAAATCATGTACCATACCATATAACTTACTATTAAATTGATAAGAACTTATCTTCCGCTTAGGGTTAGCAATTTTCCTTTTCGATTTCTTAATCTTATTTTTGCATTAGTAAGTCATACACCAAGAACTAAATACGTGACACAAATGTTAAGACACTAAACAAATAAAAAGAATGCAAACTGGTGTCGACTGCAACGACTCTGGTAGATAGCGTGCATGGTGATACGATTTGTAGATAAAGATTAAAAAGGCCAAATAACCTATGGGCAAAAAAAAAGGCCAAATAACCTACTCCGTCAGTTCCTATGTATATAACAATTTAAAAGCCAATTAAATCAGCCAAAACATTTTATAAAAGGAAATAGAGAAAGTAGCTTGCAAAAGGTTTATGAGAACCTTTTGTGAATAGATGTTCGTATTTTAGTACATAGGACATTTAATATATATCAAGATCCTATACACATTGTGAGGAAGTCCTGAACTTTAGTCAGAGAGATTCTAAAAAGTGTGGTTAGAGCCTAATCCTTTATGCAGAATTCTATATCTTGTGGTAGAGATTATGCCGTAAACATATATGCTTGTCACACAACACATAGCTTTTGAGATGACGCGGTACTCCGTTAGATCTTCTTTTGCAATTGGCTTTGATCATGAGAATGGGGAGATAGGCTTCAGAAAAGGCCGCTAAGTAACCATATTTTACACCAAAAGTGTAATTAGATTACTCCTTTTGAAGTTGCTTGTAACCAAGCATGTAAAACTTAGTGGTAGTTGACCAACTTGTTAGATAAATCCTCGAAGCTACTAAGGATTAGAACGATCTTACAACCACATGTTCTTTTAAGCTGAACAATCATGTCCAATAATCGAACAGTAAACCACGACATATCAGATATGCTAATTAATAGTCTTATCTGTATCGCAGGATTCAAATCTTGTTACCTGAATCTGATCCAGACTACTACAGAGGCTTTACCGCTTTTACGTACCCGTGGGTCTCAAGGAATACTAAAGCGGTGAAAACTATATGAAACTATAACTCTAGTGCCGGCCGGTATATATGTACTATCACTGTCAACCGGGATGGAGCTAGAAATGACCCAGGTCGCTAACACATGCTTAGTGGTGCTTGTTATCTTCCCTCTGTTTCAAAATACTCCCTCTGCTTCAAATTACTCTGCCGACACGCTTATGTAGGTAGGCTAGTACTTTTTTATTTTCATTAAAAAATCCTGAGATTTTTAAAATAGATAGTATAAAATATGTACTACGTGTACCAAAAATGCCAGAAATATTTTAGATGAAAAATAAGAGAGTATTAGTCCACCTAGGTAAGCGTGCGCGCGGAGTAATTTAAAACAGAGGGAGTATAAGATGTTTTAATTTGTGAAAGGAGTGTATCTAGATTTTTTTTAGTATCTAGGTTCACTCTAAACCTAGATGAACCTAGATATTAAAGAGGTCTAGATACACTTCAGTCACAAAGCTAAAACATTTTATATTATAAAATGGAGGGAGTACTAGGATTTTTATATTTGTAGCCTTGAAATCAAGGCATGCTAGTTGCAGTGCAGCTGCTAGAGCGTGTTAGCAATCTACGCATGCATACATACGTGTCGCGTCGTGCCAAGTGAAGAGAAAACAGTTGCATCTGATCGATCCAACACACTTAGGGTATCACCTATGTATGTAGAAAAACTTGTCTACAAGCTGGAATCCACATACCACACCACAAGCTTATTGATTACATCACAATGTATCTAGTTAAACTTGTCTACAAGCTGGTCCCACGTGTCAATAAAGTTGCACACATGCAAGAGAGAGGGGAGAAGCTAAAATAATATTCTATTGCTTATGGACAACCCACAAGCTTGTAGGTCACCCTTATTGATAGCCTCTACTATGTATGTGGAACTCCTAGTTGACTACTTTTTACTTATAGATAGCCTTATTGCCAACATAGTGGATGCCCTTAGTTAACCATATCAACCCCTAATGCAACACACTTAGTTAACCATATCAACCCCTGACCAAATTGGCCTTAATAAGAATAGGTTTATTTCAATACATTAATCAAGGCAAGGCGGAATCGAATACAAAACTAAATTTGACAAAATATAATTAAATCCATCGAGATAGAACAGAGCGGCTTGTCATCACTTCAAGCAACGAAGGAAAAAAAACCACCCCACCACAGGGATCTTCTCACCCATGGGCCTGGTCGCTTCGAGTTTGAAGGGCTCGACATCCACGCCAGCAACTGGCGCCTCAACGCCCACGCCGACGTCATCGACTTCTACCACCACGTGCACCTGAGCATTGACGGCATCCAGCTCAACGACTGGACGGACGACGTCGCGGCGCGCATCCTCGGTCCCAGGACGGTCTTCCACTACTTCGATGTTGCCACGGCGATGCGGGAGGACGCCACGGCGCTCAAGCTGTGGGCTTGGTCGGCGGACCCCAACAAAATCCCCAAGGTCCAGTACGTGACTGTTGTGGGCAGCGGTGCTGCTCCGTCGGCATCGTCATCTTCCTCCACGGTGGGGCGCCGTGGCCTGGTGCGGCGTGCCATCATCCACCTCGACCTCCATGAAGACTTCACCCCAGACAGGGATGGGCGCCCGCCGCGTCGCGTCACCACCAACGCCTTCGACACCACTCCTGGGGTGGTTGACGGCGAGCGCGCCATCAGGGACCGCGCTAGAACACCAAGCCGAAGCCACAGGGACGACCGCGACCGCAGAGATGATGACAGGGACCGCCGTCGGGATGATGATGACCGTGGCCGAGGTAGAGATGCCAGCCGGTCATGGGCGGGGCGGCTGTTCTCTCGCAGCCGCTC
The DNA here is from genome assembly GCA_023614405.1 of Avena insularis. Taxonomy (NCBI): domain Eukaryota; kingdom Viridiplantae; phylum Streptophyta; class Magnoliopsida; order Poales; family Poaceae; genus Avena; species Avena insularis. The sequence goes on along the minus strand of CM042686.1, from coordinate 415,774,745 downwards.
TCGCGCTCCTTCTGGTCGGCCGGAGAGAAGAGATCATGATGATCGACGCAGGGGCGAAGGGCGCGATGGCAGGAGTGGAGGTGGACGCGATGATCGTGACGGTAGGCGCCATGGTGCTGCGTCTGAGGCCCCTGGCTCTCGCCTGCTTCGTCGCTCGCCCGACAAGACCAGAGGCAGCCCGGGCTACGCCTCTACTGAGCGAGGTCGATCCCTTCCTCCTTCTCCCAGGGTCAACTCAAGCGTCATTATCGGCTGCCGCTCGATGTCGCCGCGACGTGACGCACAACCAATTCATGTTTTCGCCCCCAGGTCTGCCCACAAATGGATGGAGTCGACGCCTTCCTTGCTGGTGGTGGCCAGCTGCTGATCACTGCTCAAGCACCTGGGACCTTGCCACCCACGCCAGTGCATGCCCCTGCTGCGACCACCCCTCCCACTGCGTCTGCGGTTGCTGCCACGGCTGCATCCCCGCCACCAGCTCCCTCCCCGCAGGTGGTCACGCCACCAACGCCTTCGTGATGGGTTCGTAGCATGGAAAACAAAAAAATTCTACCGCAAGAACGAACAAAACCCAGATCTAATCTAGATAAAAGCCAAGATCTAATCTATTAGACATGTGCAACGAGATAGATCTGTACTAACCCTCGTAGATCCGAAAGCGTTACGAGATTGGATCTCGGGGTTGATGTAGTCGATCACTTGCCAATCTCAAGATCGTGTGGACGATCCTTCCGGCAGCTGGCAGCGCTTCCACAGTCGGTCACACGTGCGGAGTCGAAGCAGACCTTCCTCTCCCTGTTCCAGCGAGCAGCGGAGGTAGTAGATCTGTTCCACGGAATCCCAGCAGCACGACGGTGTGGTGGTGGTGGTGGAGTAGAGAATTCTGCAGGGCTTCGCCTAAGCCTGAGCAGAGGGAAGGATGAGGAGAGAGGCGGCGGCTAGGGCTTGAAGTTGAGGGGGCAAGGGGGTGGCACCCCCACCCCTCTATTTAAAGGAGGGAGGCGCCATGGGAGGGGGAGTCCTAGTAGGACTCCCCTCCCTTCCTTGGCCGGCGGATTGGGAGGGGGGAAGGAGTCCTCCTCCCCCACGACTCCTTGTCTTGCCCCACAAGGACTCCTTGATCCTTTCTTGGTTTTCAAGCAAACTCCAAGAAATCTCCTAGAACCTTCCAGAACATTCCGAAACCTTCTAGAGTCCCCATACAAATACTCCGGAACATTTCCTAACTTAGAAAATGATCCCCAATATATGAATCTTATTCTCCGGACAATTCCAGATCTCCTCGTGATGTCCCGGATCCAATCCGAGACTCCGAACAACATTCGGTCTCCAACGCATATTCCATATCTACTTAAAACAACTTCGAACCTTAAGTGTGTCACCCTACGGTTCGTGAATATGCAGACATGATGAAGACACCTCTCCGATCAATAACCATCAGCGGGATCTGGAGATCCATAATGGCTCCCACATACTCAACGATGACTTCGTGATCGATAGAACCATTAACATACGAAACCAATTCCCTTTGTCACGCGATATTCTACTTATCCGAGGTTTGATCGTCGGTATCTCCGTACCTAGTTCTACCTCGTTACTGATAAGTACTCTTTACTCGTTCCATGTTATGTCATCCCTTGTGACCTAGTCACATGCTTTCAAGCTAACTAGATGACATTCCCCCGAGAGGGCCCAGAGCATATCTATCCGTCATATGGATGGACAAATCCCAATCTTGGTCCATGCGCTTCAACACATACTTTCAGAATACCCAATGACACCTTTATAACCACCCGATTCTAAGCGGTGTTTGACGTCATCAAAGTACCCATCCGGTGATGGTGATTAACATAACCTCATGGTCGAAGGATTAGGTTACTATGCATTTGAAAGCTTATAGCAATATGAACTTAATGACTTGATCTTATGCTACACTTACTATGGGTGTGTGTCCATCACATCATTCTCCTAATGATATAACCTTGTTATTAATGACATCCAATGTCCATGATCAGGAAACCACGATCATCAATTAATCAACAAGCTAGTTCCACAAGAGGCTTACTAGGGACTCTTTTATGTTTACAAAACACACATGTATTAGTGTTTCCTTATAATACAATTATAGCATGGGATGTAAACATTCATCATAAACACAAAGATATAATAATAACCACTTTTATTATTGCCTCTTGGGCATATCTCCAACAGTCTCCCACTTGCACTAGAGTCAATAATCTAGATTACATGATAATATACCTAACACCCATGACGTTCTGGTGTTGGTCATGCTTTGCTCTAGGGAGAGGTTTAGTCAATGGATCTGCCACATTCAGATCAGTGTGTACTTTGCAAATCTTTATGTCACCATCTCGGACATACTCGCGAATAGCATGGAAACGTAGCTTGATGTGCTTCAGCTTGCTATGTGACCTTGGCTCCTGTGCATTAGCTATGGCACATGTGTTGTCACAGTAGATGGCCATCGGGTCCAACGCACTGGGAATCACGCCAAGTTCAGTAATGAACTCCTTCATCCATATGGCTTCTTGTGCAGCCTCCGAAGCAGCTATGTATTCCGATTCAGTTGAAGATTTCGCCACAACGCTTTGCTTGGCACTCCTCCAGCTCACTGCAGCACCATTCAAAATAAATACGTATCCAGATCGGTGACTTGAGTCATACGGATCGGTGTTCCAACTAGCATCAGTGTAACGGTTTACAACAAGCTGTTCATCACCTCCATAAGAAAGAACCATATCCTTAGTCCTATTCAGGTACTTTAGGATATTCTTGACCGCTGCCCAGTGTTCCATTCCAGGATCACTTTGATATCTGCTAGTCAAACTAACAGCATGCGCTATATCTGGTCTTGTACACAACATGGCATACATGATAGAACCTATGGCCGAGGCATAGGGAATATTATTCATCTTTTCTCTATCTTCTGCCGTAGCCGGACTTTGAGTCTTACTCAAGGTCTTACCTGACAACATGGGCACGAACCCTTTCTTGCTCTCTTCCATTCTAAACTTCTTTAGAACTTTGTCTAAGTATGTACTTTGTGAAAGCGCTATTAGGCGTCTTGATCTATCTCTATAAATCTTGATGCCTAGAATATATGCCGCTTCGCCAAGATCCTTCATTGAAAAACTATTATTCAAATAGGTTTTGACGCTATTAAGAAGTTCTATATCATTCCCAATCAACAATATGTCATCTACATATAGTACTAGGAATGCTACAGAGCTCCCACTCACTTTCTTGTAAATACAAGCTTCTCCATAAGTTTGTATAAATCCAAAGTTTTTGATTACTTTATCAAAACGTTGATTCCAACTCCGGGATGCTTGCCTCAGTCCATAAATGGAGCGCTGAAGTTTGCATACCTTGTCAGCATCACTAGGATCGACAAAACCCTTGGGTTGTACCATATACAACTCTTCCTCAATGTCTCCATTAAGGAACGCCGTTTTGACATCCATCTGCCAAATCTCATAATCGAAATATGCAGCGATTGCTAACAAAATCCTCACATACTTTAGCTTCGCTACTGGTGAGAAAGTCTCATCGTGGTCAACACCTTGAATTTGTCGGAACCCTTTCGCGACAAGTCGAGCTTTATAGACGGTAACATTACCATCAACATCTGTTTTTCTTTTGAAAATCCATTTGTTCTCGACAGCCTTACGGCCATCCGGTAAGTCCACCAAAGTCCATACTTGGTTTCCGTACATGGATCCCATTTCGGACTTCATGGCTTCTAGCCATTTGTCGGAATCTGGGCTCACCATAGCTTCTTCATACGTCGCAGGGTCATCAGTGTTGTCCACCAACATGACGTTCAAGGCAGAGTCATACCAATCAGGAGTGGGAACCCTCGTTGACTGCGCGAGGTTCAAGAGTAACTTCGTTAAAGTTTCATGATCACCATCATTAGCTTCCTCTCCAATTGGTGCAAAGTGCACAAAACATCTTCGGTTTGCGCTACTCTCAACTCCGAGAGAAGGTTCAATAACCTCGTCGAGTTCTACTTTCCTTCCAGTCACTTCCTTCGAGAGAAACTCCTTCTCAAGAAAGGATCCATTCTTGGCAACGAAAACTTTGCCTTCAGATCTATGATAGAAGGTATACCCAATTGTTTCTTTAGGGTATCCTATGAAGACACATTTCTCCGCTTTGGGTTCAAGCTTATCAGGTTGTAACTTCTTTACATACGCTTCGCAACCCCAAACTTTAAGGAACGGCAACTTAGGTTTCTTACCAAACCACAATTCGTACGGCGTCGTTTCAACGGATTTAGATGGTGCCCTATTTAAAGTGAATGCGGCTGTCTCTAATGCATAGCCCCAAAACAATAGTGGTAAATCTGTAAGAGACATCATAGACCGAACCATATCTAAGAGAGTTCGATTACGACGTTTAGACACACCATTACGTTGTGGTGTTCCCGGCGGTGTCAACTGCGAAAGTATTCCACATTTCTTTAAATGCATACCAAACTCATAACTCAGATATTCACCTCCGCGGTCAGAACACAGAAACTTAATCTTCTTGTTACGATGATTTTCCACTTCACTTTGAAATTCCTTAAACTTCTCGAAAGTTTCGTACTTATGTTTCATAAAGTAGACATACCCATATCTACTTAAGTCATCCGTGAAAGTGAGAACATAACGATATCCACCATGCGATGCTACACTCATTGGACCGCACACATCGGTATGTATTATTTCCAATAAGTCTGTAGCTCGCTCCATTATTCCAGAGAATGGAGTCTTAGTCATTTTTCCCATTAGACATGCTTCGCATCTTTCAAGTGATTCAAAATCAAGTGATTCAAGAAGTCCATCAGAATGGAGTTTCTTCATACGCTTCACTCCAATGTGACCAAGACGACAGTGCCACATGTATGTAGAATTATCATTCAATTTTATTCGTTTAGCATCTATGCTGTGAACATGTGTATCACTACTATCGAGATTCAATAAGAATAAACCATTCATCTCAGGTGCATTACCATAAAAGATATTACTCATATAAATCGAACAACCTTTATTCTCAGACTTAAAAGAGTAACCGTCTCGCAATAAACAAGATCCAGATATAATGTTCATGCTTAACGCAGGCACCAAATAACAATTATTCAAATTTAAAACTAATCCCGAAGGTAGATGTAGAGGGAGCGTGCCGACGGCGATCACATCAACCTTGGAGCCATTTCCAACGCGCATCGTCACCTCGTCTCTTGCCAGTCTTCGTTTATTCCGCAGCTCCTGTTTCGAGTTACAAATATGAGCAACCGAACCAGTATCAAATACCTAGGCACTACTATGATTACTAGTAAGATACACATCAATAACATGTATATCGAATATACCTTTCTTCTTGATGTTGCCGTTCTTCAGATCCGCCAGGTACTTGGGGCGATTACGCCCAAAGGACCAAAGACCCTTGCGAGAAGCATTCAGTTTCAGGCTTAGGACCAGCCTTGGGCTTCTTAGCAGTTGTGACTTTCTTGCCGTCCTTCTTGAAGTTGCCCTTTTTCTTAGGCTTGCCTGTTTCTTGAAATTGGTGGTCTTATTGACCATCAACACTTGGTGCTCCTTCTTGATCTCCACTTCAGGTTTTCAGCATGGACGATAGTTCAAGCAACGTCTTGTTCATGCAAAGGTATATTGTAGTTCATCACAAAGTTCTTATAACTCGGTGGCAGTGATTGGAGGACACGGTGAATCCCTAACTCATTAGGAATCGTTATCCCCAACTCTTGGAGCTTGTTTGCGTTCCCAGACATGGTGAGCACGTGCTCGCTAACGGAGCTTCCCTCTTCCATCTTACAGGTAAAGAACTTTTCGGAGGCCTCATATCTATCCACGGTCGCGTGAGTCTCAAAAATGAGCTTGAGATCCTTAATGATCTCGAACGGGTCGTGGTGCTCAAAACGCTTCTGGAGCTCCGTTTCTAAACCGTACAGGATGGCACACTGAACTGTGGAGTAATGATTTTTCCGAGTGGCGTAAACATTCTTTACGTCATTGGTGGCATCATCTGCATGTGGGTCACCTAGCGGTGCTTCGAGCACATAGGTCATCTGACCAGCCCTGAGGACAATCTTCAGACCACGGAGCCAGTCCGTGAAGTTGCTTCCATTGTTCTTAAGCTTTTCTTTCTCTAGGAACGCATTGAAATTGATGGAGAGATTCGCCATAATCTACAACAAATTTGCAAGTAGTTTAGACTAAGTTTATGATAAATTGAGTTCAATTTTAATTCTTAAATTAACTAGGTGAACTCCCACTCAAAACAACATCCCTCACATTGTCTTAGTGATTACACGAACCAAGTCCACTACACCAAGTCCGATCTTCACGAGATAAGATGTAGTTTCATCGGCGAACAATCTTCATGTTCATCATATCACTTATATGATTCATGCTCTACCTTTCGGTATTCCGTGTTCCGAGACCATGCCTGTACATGCTAGGCTCGTCAAGGTTAACCTTAGTTTCCGCATGTGCAAATCTGGCTTGCACCCGTTGTATGCACACGTAGAATCTATCACATCCGATCATCACGAGATGCTTCGAGACGACGAGTCTTAGCAACGGTGCCAACTAAGGACGAACACTTTATTACTTGAAATTTAGTGAGAGGGATCATCTTATAATGCTACCGTCGCGATCTAAGCAATACAAGATGCATAAAGGATTAACATCACAGGCAATTCATAATTAGTGTGATATGATATGGCCCTTTCTTCTTATGCCTTTGATCTCCATCTCCAAAGCACGCACATGATCTCCATCATCACCAGCATTGCGTCAAGGTCAGTGGCGCCGCTTCATGGTTGTCCATCATCACCAGCAACTATTACAACTACTTGGAATAAAGCTATTACAAGATGAATAGACACGCAGGTCTTAACAGAATTAAAGACAACCATTAGGCTCCTGCCGGTTGCCATATTACAACAAGGATCATTGCATACATCAAATATAATCACAATCACATGATGGCCATATCACATCAAAAAAACCCTGCAAAAACAAGTTAGACGCCTCTAATTTTCTTTGCATGTTTTACGTGGTTTGGGGCTTTCGAATAAGAACGGATCTTACCTACGAAACCGAACCACAACGTTGATACAAGTGCTATCGAGTGCAAAGTGTAGATTGGATCTATACTATGGTGGGAGAGACAGACACCCGCAAAGCCACTTGTGCAAAGCAAGTTACACGTCAAGCGTGGAGCAAGTCTCATGTGCGATGACATGTAAGGTTAGCCGAGCTTCATCCCACCATACCGCAAGATGCAAAGTACACAAAGCAAAAGGCAGACGAGCACCAACGCCCACAAAACCATTGTGTTCTACTCGTGCAACAGATCTACGCATAGATACGGCTCGATACCACCGATGGGTTCAGTAGCATGGAAAACAAAAATTTCTACCGCAAGAATGAACAAAACCCAGATCTAATCTAGATAAAAGCCAAGATCTAATCTATTAGACATGTGCAACGAGATAGATCTGTACTAACCCTCGTAGATCCGAAAGCGTTACGAGATTGGATCTCGGGGTTGATGTAGTCGATCACTTGCCGATCTCAAGATCGTGTGGACGATCCTTCCGCAGCGTTGGTAGCGCTTCCGACAAGGCTCGGTCACACGCATGAGTCGGCAGACCTTCCTCTCCTGTTCGGTGAGCGGAGGTAGTAGATCTTCTCCACGAAATCCCAGCGGCACGACGGTGTGGTGGTGGTGGTGGAGTATAGAATTCTGCAGGGCTTCGCCTAAGCCTGAGCAGAGGGAAGGAGGAGGAGAGAGGCGGCGGCTAGGGCTTGAAGTTGAGGGGGCAAGGGGGTGGCACCCCCACCCCTCTATTTAAAGGAGGGAGGCGCCATGGGAGGGGGAGTCCTAGTAGGACTCCCCTCCCTTCCTTGGCCGGCGGATTGGGAGGGGGGAAGGAGTCCTCCTCCCCCACAAGGACTCCTTGTCTTGCCCCACAAGGACTCCTTGATCCTTTCTTGGTTTTCAAGCAAACTCCAAGAAGTCTCCTAGAACTTTCCAGAACATTCCGAAACCTTCTAGAATCCCCATACAAATACTCCGGAACATTTCCTAACTTAGAAAATGATCCCCAATATATGAATCTTATTCTCCGGACTTCCAGATCTCCTCGTGATGTCCCGGATCCAATCCGAGACTCCGAACAACATTCGGTCTCCAACGCATATTCCATATCTACTTAAAACAACTTCGAACCTTAAGTGTGTCACCCTACGGTTCGTGAATATGCAGACATGATGAAGACACCTCTCCGATCAATAACCATCAGCGGGATCTGGAGATCCATAATGGCTCCCACATACTCAACGATGACTTCGTGATCGATAGAACCATTAACATACGAAACCAATTCCCTTTGTCACGCGATATTCTACTTATCCGAGGTTTGATCGTCGGTATCTCCATACCTAGTTCTACCTCTATCGATAAGTACTCTTTACTCGTTCCATGTTATGTCATCCCTTGTGACCTAGTCACATGCTTGCAAGCTAACTAGATGACATTCCACCGAGAGGGCCTAGAGCATATCTATCCGTCATATGGATGGACAAATCCCAATCTTGGTCCATGCGCTTCAACACATACTTTCAGAATACCCAATGACACCTTTATAACCACCCAGTTACGAAGCGGTGTTTGACATCATCAAAGTACCCATCCGGTGATTGTGATTAACATAACCTCATGGTCGAAGGATTAGGTTACTATGCATTTGAAAGCTTATAGCAATATGAACTTAATGACTTGATCTTATGCTACGCTTACTATGGGTGTGTGTCCATCACATCATTCTCCTAATGATATAACCTTGTTATTAATGACATCCAATGTCCATGATCAGGAAACCACGATCATCAATTAATCAACAAGCTAGTTCCACAAGAGGCTTACTAGGGACTCTTTTATGTTTACAAAACACACATGTATTAGTGTTTCCTTATAATACAATTATAGCATGGGATGTAAACATTCATCATAAACACAAAGATATAATAATAACCACTTTTATTATTGCCTCTTGGGCATATCTCCAACACTTCGCCCACTCCATCGCCAGATGCTCGCACACCCCTGTTCGTTCCGGTGCAGCTGGCGCTCCTCCCGGCTCCAGCCTCCACCCCACCGCGGCCACCTACCGCTAGGCGCAAGACTCTTGCCGGTGTAACCAGCTTCGCGGGCTTCCCAGTGCGGCGTGCAAGCCCTCGTCTCACCAAGAAGCGCGCCAACACGCCAATCGCAAAGCTTGTAGAGAAGGTTCGCTGCCACAGGCTCGGCATCGTCCGCGACGGTGAGCCTATCACCGAGCCAACGATCGCCAAGTTCGTGGCTATGTTCAATGGGCAGCTTCCAGACATCGCGATTTCGGCACTTCGAGCCTTGTTCAGGATGGACTGCGACTTCGCCTATGCTGTGGAGGAGGCCCTGGTGCAGCACGGAGGTCCCAGAGCGGTGGAGCTGCAGGCGCAGCCGGAGCCGGAGGCAGCGACCTGATCGCTGGCAGACTGCCCGAGTTTGAAGTTATCTAGTTTAAAAATGTTGCACAACATGTATCAGTCCCTCGGTGTGTTCTGTACGCCTATTTGTAGCTGCTGGCAGCTGTGCTCCTCTTGCCCTGGCGAGGCTGTTATTTGCTCTTTGCTTACCAAGACTGAAACAAGATGTACGCCTAGCTTGCAATGTATGACAACCTGATGATGATTAACTTCCTTGACTGGAATGTTCGTGGCTTAAATGACCCTGATAGATGTGATGTTGTTAGCGAGGTGGTGGCTTCGACCACCTGCCATATAGTTTGCTTGCAGGAGACAAAATTAGAAGTGGTTGATCAGTCCTTAGCTGCTCACCTTGGAGGGCAGAGGTTGCGCGGCTTCGCTCAGAGACCTACGATTGGCACTAGAGGAGGCATTCTAATGCTGTGGGATTAGAATGTGGTTCAGGTTACTGATATTGATACCCACGCCTTCTCGCTTTCGGCCATGGTCAAGGTGTTAGCCTCATCCACTGATTTCAAAATGACAACGGTCTACGGCCCAACTCAAGGAAACCTTAAGGATGACTTCTTTGCTGAGATGATTGCTGCCAAGCCTACTGCGGGATGCAGATGGTTGGTGACCGGTGATTTCAACCAGATTTATCGTGCTGGGGATAAAAACCGCCCCAACAGCAACCGTAGCCGCATAACTCGCTTCCGCAATACACTCAACACTTGTGAGCTCAAGGAGATTCATTTACAGAACCGGAAGTATACTTGGAGCAATGAACAACAAGACCCAACTTTCAGCAAGCTTGACAGTTTCTTTTGCAATGAGGAGTGGGACATCACTTTTGGCTCCCATATTTTGCATGCCCTTTCCTCCTCCTTGTCGGATCACTGCCCCCTTCTCCTCGCCAATGACAACGGCCCTCGGAGGCCTAAGGCATTTTGGTTCGAGAACATATGGATTAAAATGCCTGATTTCAAGGATGTGGTGCAAAGGGCATGGACCGAGAATCACTCGCATTTTGAACCATGCCAAATTCTCTTCCACAAGCTTAAGAGAACAAGCCAAAAGCTTCGTGTTTGGAGCAAATCGCTCTTTTCAAGTGCCAAGGTTCATTTCCACATGGCCCAGGAGATTAACCTTAGACTCGACATTGCACAAGAGTCGAGAACTCTAAGTAACGAGGAGAGAGAGCTAAGAGCTAGGCTAAAAAGGAGGGTTCTTGGACTAGTGGTGCTCGAGAAATCCAGGAAGCACCAAGCATCTAGAGTAAGGGGCATAAAAGAAGGAGATGCCAATACAAGATACTTCCATATTCGCATCAATGGGAGAAGAAGGAAAAACCTCATCCATCGCCTCAAGCATGGGAGCGGATGGGCGACCGATCATAGCCAAAAGGAAGAAATTGTCCACGCCCACTTCAAGAAAATCATCAAAAAGGGTCCTCCACGAACCAAAGACTTCAATTGGGCCAACATTCCGACACCAACTTGTGACCTCTCCAACATCGATGCCAATTTCACCAAAGAGGAGGTCAAAGCGGCTATCAACGCCTCCCATAGTGACAAGGCTCCGGGCCCGGATGGGTTCACTGGGGCTTTCTTTAAATCTTGTTGGGACATCATCAAACACGATATCATGGCCGCGATCAATGACTTCTCCAGCCTTCGCAACAACAACTTCCATTAGTTGAATTCCGCCAACATTGCCCTCATACCAAAGAAAGATGGTGCGGAGGACATCTCCGACTTTAGGCCCATTAGTCTCATACATGATATCGCCAAGATCATTGCCAAAGTCATCGCCACTAGACTCGCCCCCCACATGGACAAGCTTGTCTCCCATGCCCAAAGTGCCTTCATAAAAAAGAGGAGCATACATGACAATTTCCTCTCCGTCCGTAACTTGGCAAGAAAGTTTCATAGGACAAAAACTCCAACTCTTCTCTTCAAGTTAGATATCAAGAAAGCTTTTGATTCTGTGAGATGGGACTACCTTATGGATATGCTTGAGCACCTTGGCTTCCCCAGCAAATTCAAGGATTGGATCTCTGCTCTTCTTTCGTCGGCCACCTCACGGGTGCTCCTAAATGGGATTACCGGCGACCCTATTAAGCATGGAAGAGGCTTGAGGCAAGGAGACCCGCTATCTCCACTACTTTTTGTGCTTGCCATAGACCCTCTCCATCACATCCTTTGCAAAGCCACGAGTCAAGGACGCCTTCACCAACTTAGAGGACGAAGCCCTACGAATATCACCTCACTATATGCCGATGATGCGGCTATCTTTGTGGCATCATTTAAAGAGGATATTCGGTTCTTGGCCAACGCCTTGGATCACTTTGGAAGCGTCACCGGCCTAGTCACCAACTGCTTGAAGAGCCAAGTTGCTTCCATTCGGTGTGGATAGGTTGACCTTGAAGAGGTGCTTCAACCGTTCCCGGCAAGGCTTGCCACTTTCCCCATGCGATATCTTGGGCTACCCCTCTCCCTCACAAGGCTAAAGAGAATCCACCTCCAATATCTTGAAGATAAAGTCGCAGGGAAGCTTGCCCCGTGGGTTGGGAAGAATACTAATATGGCCGGTAGGTCCGTCCTTGTGAAATCGGTTCTCACTAGCATCGTCATCTACTTCATCACCGTGCTTGAGGTTCCGTCGGAAGTTTTGCTTAAGATTGATAGCATTCGTAGAGCCTTCCTTTGGGCGGGCTCTGACAAGGTATCGGGAGGAAATTGCAAAGTGAATTGGAACATTGTTTGTCGGCCAAAAGAAAAAGGAGGTCTTGGCATTCTCGACCTCAAAAGGTTTGCCACGGCTCTTCGCCTTCGATGGCTTTGGTTGGAATGGACGGATGACACCAAGCCATGGATTGGACTTGGCAACCCTTGCAACGCTCAAGACCATGACCTCTTTGCGATGGCCACAAAAGTTACCATTGGGAATGGAAGAAAAGCCTCCTTTTGGGAGTCATCTTGGATTAATGGAATAAGGCCACGAGACATCGCCCCCTTGGTCTTCGATGCTTGTCGAAAGAAGAAACTAACTGTAAGCAAAGCCGTGGACCAAAATTTCTGGGTCTCGCAAATTTGCACACAAGGAATTACCGTCGAGCACATTGAGCAATTCGCCACCCTTTGGGAATGGGTCTCCAACACCCCTCTCCATGTCGACACCGCCGATTCCATTGTTTGGAAGTTTCACAGTAATGGTCAATACTCCTCCTTGTCCGCATACAAGATGCAATTTGAGGGGCTCATCAACTCTTGCATGCCAAAGACGGTTTGGAAGCCATGGGCGACTCCAAAAAGTAAAACTTTCGCCTGCCTTGTCTTGCAAAATAGAATTTGGACGGCGGATCGTCTACAAAAGCGTGGATGGCAAAACCGTGGCAATTGCAAGCTTTGCAACCAAGTACAAGAAACCACTCCCCGCCTAATTTTCAAGTGTCGCTTCACGAGGCGAGTTTGGACTAATGTTAAAGAGTGGTTAAGCTTTCATGATGTGATGCCAAGCGATTGGGATGGTGCGACAAGCGTCCAAGAATGGTGGAGCTCTTTTGTTCTCAAGAGAGGCCATGCTAGGAAGGCGATGGCCTCCCTTGCTATGCTTGTCTCATGGGAGGTGTGGAAGGAGAGAAATGCCCGCGTCTTCCGCAATCACTACTCCACTATCCAAATGGTGGTTTCAAGAATCAAGGAGGAGATGGCTTTGTGGTCTAGGGCCGGAGCTAAAGCGATTAGTAATGTAATGCCGCGAGAGTAGTTGCTTATTTTGTTTCTTAGCCTCTTTGGCTTTTCGTTTGGTGTGTACCGCACTTAAGACCTCTTTCTTTCTCTATCAATGAACTGGCAAGCCTTTTGCCTCGTTTCAAAAAAAAAGGAAATCAGGGAGAAAGTTGTAGGCATTCGGGAATCGACACACATCATCACATAGGAGGCGAAGCGGGCGCAGGATTCCAATGAGGCCATAAATACCTGCTGCTCGCTGCCATTTTTATAAGTCAGAGATGGATGTCGGGGGCCGGTGGGTGGTCGCCGATAAGGGCATCTGTGACCGCCGGTGGGTGGTCGCCGATAAGGGCATCTGTGACCGATGTACAAAAATCGGTTACAGGAGTAGCTAACCACAGTTAATTGAAACCTAAAAGGTTTTAGAGGAGCAAATATTTTACTCATTGGTATCTCCGATCCCTATATTTACTCATCGGAGGCACCGATGAGTAAAAGATTCACTCCTTTTTTGCGTTCATACTCAAAATCCCCCACCCTATCTCGAGCTATCCTCCGTCTCCGGCGACCGCCGCTTCCAATTCCTACCTCCCGCCGGCCTCTCTCCCCTCCGCGATGGCCGGATCATCTCGTCGGCCGTCTCCGTCACCCATCCCCAGTGCACGCCGGCACCGGAGCCCCTCCCCCGCCATGAGCTCTTGCGGCCGCTTCGTCTTCCTCCTCCCGACGTCGTTCCCCTCGTCGATTGCCGCCACCAAAACATCGCCGGCAGCCCCTCCGCTCCGCCGGAACCCTCGATCTGCTGGTGCCCTGACGCCGGTGTACCATGGCGTGCGGCAGCGGGAATGGGGCACCTAGGTGTCGGAGATCACCGACCGCAACACCGGCAAGAAGGTGTGGGTCGGATCCTTCCAATCCGCCGAGCAGGTGGCGCGGGTGTACGACATTGCCAACGTGCACCTCCACGGGAGCGAGTGCGGCGAGCTCAACTTCCCGCTGGAGGTGCCGGGGCCGGCCGGGAGTGGAACCGAGGGCTCGCCGTCTCTGCATAGCGGCGGGGAGGAAGCGAGGCGCGGCGCGCCAAGGCGGCCGCGACGGCGATGGTGGCCGTGCTCGCCAGCTACAACCCCGAGCTCATCGAGAAGGATCGGAAGGCGCTGGAGGCCTTCGCTGAGGCCAAGCACAAGGTCGCCGCCGCGGCGGGGAAGCATGTGAAGAAGGAGGAGGAGGCGGGGCCGTCGGCAGCTCCGGTGCCGGCCACAGTGAAGGAGGAGGAGGAGGACTGGAAGGACGTGCCGCCGACGCCAGAGCCGACAGTGATCGAGCTCGACTCCGACTCCTCCTCCTTCGAATGGGACGACGAAGATTAGGGTTAGGTGGTCGAATTCGATCAAATTTTGTCAAATTCGGTGTGAAATTCGGTGTGAATCGGTTGATTTTGATCGAATTTGGAGGTGATCATTTGATTTACTCAGCTAACTATAGGAGATCGTTAGGAATGGCTACCGGTTAGAGGTTTTAGGCAGTTTACTTCTCTAACCGATTGGGGATTGGTTAGAGATGTCCTTAAGGCTCACTAGCAACGTCGATTGAGCCATATCAGTGAGGGTGGCCCTCCCCTGGTCGTTTTCCACTAACGACGACAGACTGATCCAGCAACATGGAAGGGGACCGAGCATACTGATGCCTCAGACCCGGTTGTGAGAGATGGGGAGCGGCGGCGCGGGGATTTTAGCAAGCCAATTAAGCTTGCGTAAATATTTCATAAACGCGAATAGAGAAAAAACTTTGCTAGAGAATTGTAAGGGCATTTTGTGAATACATTTTTGTATTTAGGTGCGTAGGATCGTCTTTACTTTTAACATATATCATGATCCTAGACACTTTTCTGCGAGGAACTCCTGAACTTTAGTCAGAGATATTCTAAAAAGTGTGGTTAGTGCCTAATCCTTTAGTTTAGAGTTCTATACCTTGTGGTGGAGATTATTATGCTATAAATATATATGCTCGTGAGACAACAGTTAACACTTAAAATGACGTGGTACTCTGTTGAATCTTCTTCTGCAATCGGCTTTGATCGTAAGAAGTGGGAGATAGGCTCCAGAAAGGCCGCTAAGTAACGTTAGTTTACTCCAAAAGTGTAATTAGATTAATCCCACTTTTGAATTTGCTTGTAGCCAAGCATGTGAAACTTAGTGGCACTTGATCAACTTATTATATAAATCCTCGAAACTATGAAGGATTAGAACGATTCTACAACCACATGTTCTTTTAAGCCTACCAATCGTGTCCAATAACCGGGCAGTAAACCACGACATATCAGATATGCTAATTAATGATGTGATCCGTATCGCATGATTCAAATCTTGTTACTACCTGAATCCGATCCAGACTACGGAGGCTTTACCGCTTTACGTACTCGTGGGTCCTGAGGGTTACTAAAGCGAAGAAAATTATAAGAAAAGTCAGATAAGATCCTGGAAAGGCCTCCAAGCATAGATATTTTACTGCAAAAGTGTAATTAGATTAATCCTCCTTTTGCAGTTGCATGTAGCTAAGCACTGAAACATAGTGACGCTTGATCAACCTATTATATATGTTAATCCTTGAAGCTGTTATGGATTAAAACGATTCGATCTTCTATGACCACCATAATGTCCAATAGAAACACGGTAAGAGCATTTCCAGCAGCGTCTCCCGTAAGACATCCGACGAAAGAGCCTGATTGGGTACATTGGGACGTCGGCACTAGTAACCGCATGGGGTATCTTCCTAGCTGCGTTCCATTGACTAAATTTCATCCAAATTACAAAGTTGAATAAAATTTAATGAGATTTTAACCAGAACTGAATTAAGCGTGACGCTGGAAGTAGAACCAGTTGTAGTCTTCCTCCTCTCCAGCCTTGCCGCTGACTCTGCTAGGATCGGCATTGGTGTCTACGTCGTTGTCGTTGACAATGTTGTTGTGGTCGTGTGTCAACCACGTCAGCCAATGTACAACGATGCTGCCATCCCGCTCGGGTCGTTGTGCGATGCTTCTAGGGAGAGGGAGGACCCGAGGTGTCAACGGGGTCGCACAATAGCACCTTATTCCGGCCGTACGCGAAACAGGGTCCTCCTCCTCCTTGACCCTCTTCTTCGGAGGCGGCAACTCCTTCTTCTGGTTGTGGAGGGAGAGCCTTCAACGAAGAGGTGATGATTTCCACACCGGCTAGCGGATGACAATGCCACCGCCGTCCTACATTGCGCACTTCCTTGTCAGGGAGAGGAGCTCCTCCTTCACCTTGTGCTTGTCGGTGGGAATGGCAGGGAGCGTGCTGAGGACGACGAAAACGCATCCTCGACGTTGATGGCGATAAGCACAACATAGTACTCAGAGCCCATCGAGCCAGTGTGGTCGGCGGATCCCAACACAGGGGCGAGGGCGGTAGAGCATGCAGTAGGTCCCCGCCGACCTGGATGTGGGCAATCATGGCATCGAGAGTGCGCTAAGACACACCCTACAACCATTCGTGTCCCTCCCAATTCTTGTTCTTGAGAGGGTACCAGGACGCCATCATTGGCAGGCATGACAAAAAACAGAACACATCTATTGCAAACACATCCAGAAGAGAAGAGATCGGATCTAGAAGGAGAAGAACACCATCTCATTATTCGATGATCCCTAGCCTCTAAACCATTCACTCCACCATCATCCCCATTTGTACTTAGAGAGAGAGAGAGAGATTGACACTTGTAAGATTAGGGTTTGATACTTTGATCTACCTCGGTTTGCATTTGATTCGGTCTACAAACGGCATTGCGGCTTGCTACAGTAACTTTGACATGATTTTTATTTGCAATACAATTATGCCTTTGATCTATCTTCGTCTCATGTATGATTAAATCCCTATAGGCATGGGATATGTAGGGGATTGGTGAAGATGTGGTGTGCCTCCTTTGTTTCCATCGACACCTCTGGACGCCGCCGGAGTATATCGATCTCGATCTATAGATGGACGGGCGGCAGCGACGGTGGCGGGGTCGTCGATAGCTAGGGCTAGGGCTAGTTTTCTTTTCTTTTTTTATGTTTTTGAATGTAATATATTTTGTATAATTATAAATAAACTTTGCTAGTTTATTTTATGCGCGTATCGTGCCGGTTTGAATTAAAAAAAACAGCCTGGCTCTGATGGCCAAGCGGCTCCCGCGCGGGCGGTCAGACCTGAGCAGCAGCACGGGCACGGGCATGGCCGTAGACGGGTTTTCGGGGAGCATTGTCGGCGTAGGTGTGGGAATGGAGCGGGAGTATGATATGTTGCTAACGTATCTATAATTTTTGATGTTCCATGCTAGTTTTATATCTACTTTCTTATGTTTTGTCTATACTTTGGACTATTTCTATATGCTTTCTTGGACTAACCTATTAACAAGATGACACAGTGCCAGTTGCCTATTTTTTGTTGTTTTTGGTTCCAGAAAAGTCAAAAAATGAATATTCTCGGAATTGGACCAGACAAAAGCCAAAGTCGATATTTTACCAGAAGACTCACGGAGCCAGAAGACGAGACGGAGAGGGGCCACAAGGCGGCCACACCCCCTTGGCACGGGTATCCCTAGGACGCGCCAGGGCATGGTGTGGGCCCCCTGGCCGCCCACCGACCTTGCCTCTTCGCCTATAAGAAGCCTCCCGATGCATAAACCCTAAATCGAACAGCCTCCAGCCACAAAAAGTTCATGTACGCCGCCATCGAAGGGAGATTCGGGGGAAAGTCTGTTAGGCACCTGCCGGAGGAAGTGCCCCTGGAGCCATCTCCATTGATCTCCACCACCATCTCCATCGTCGTTGTTGATTCCCATGATGATGAGGGAGTAGTTCTTCCTCGAGGCTAAGGGTTCTACCGGTAGCTATGTGTTCATCTCTCTCTCTCTATGCATGATCATATTGTGATCATGAGCTTTGTAATCAAGTAGATCTACCTTGCTACTCAAGTTCTTTAATAGATCTCTGCTATCCCCATGTGTGTGAAAGTGACAGCGTGCACACCATGGTGGCACTTAGGCTAGAGATTACAGATACTTGTTATGAGTTATATTTGGAGTTGGATATTTCTATGAAAATGTGGTGTTTGTTGGAACCATCTAGAGCTCAAGATGACAATGTGGGGTTATCTAGATGGGAAAGCAAACTTTTAGGTGTGCTGTTATAGCCCTACCATGGATTAGAGTGTCTAACCGGAGAGTAGTTCAGAGTAGTATCATGAAGAGAAGATATTTATATGAAAATGTTCACTAGCGAAAGTATGATCCCTAGGCCTTGTTTCTAAACATTGAAACACCGTTTACAACTAGATCTATTACATGTTTGCTTGCTTCCATCTTTTTGCCTTTAGTCTTTTCCTCCCGTCAAGCTATTTTCTGGCACCGTTGTCTTATATTTATACCACTTGTATTTCACTATCTCTTTGCCGAACTAGTGCACCTATACACCTAACAAGTGTATTGAGTGTGTTGGGGACACAAGAGACTTGTTGTATCTTAATTGCAGGGTTGCTTGAGAGGGATACCTTTGACCACTTCCTCCTCGAGTTCGATAAACCTTGGATAATAAGGAAAAACTTGCTGTTGTTCTACAAACATCTGCACTTGGAGGCCCAACAATTGTCTACAAGAATAGAAGTGTGTGGACATCAGAGTACTTCAGCGGGAGCCTAGTGGAGACCAAGAAGACGGGCGAGCAAGGACCGTGCCGGCGCGCTGAAGAGATCGTCGTCCTACAATGCCGATAGGTAGCATTACTCTTTCCCTAACTGCTTAGCTACCGCATTCCAGAAATCATGATACATAGTTAATAAAATAAATTTGTTACCATATGCGTAAAATAATAAATGTTCTGAGCATATAGATTGTCAAAACAGATATAGAGAGTAGACCACTTTTGTCACGGTTTAATCTTGAAAAGTTGTTCCTTTAAGCATTGCACACATCACATGACATATTTAAGGAAATAATATGCGTATTATGCGTAATCCTATTATGTTTGTTTAAATGGTCTTGAACACACATCTTTGACCACTATATTTTATAAGAACATATTATAGGAAGCTAAAAGTTGTAGTATGAAAATATATAGAATAACGGTCCCCGCTTCTGCTCTCCAACATCTTCGCTCGGCTAAGGCTTGGTAGGGGCGCGAAAGCGGGAGGATGAGGCGACGGATGGGAGCGTGACAAAGGGAGCGTGTTGGGGTCTATTAAATGCTAGAGGTAGGCGACGAGGCCCGTGGACACACTAATGTCGCCGTGTGAATCCCACACAACCGCCGCATGTGAATTATGCACACTCGTTGGCGTGTGAATCCCGCGCATTCGCCGCATGGGCAAGCCCTCACATTCGCCGCGTGGGAAAGCCATAACGATGACGAGACGTCTCACTGCGCCCACCTGGGGACCTGTCACAACTTTTACTAAAGCTAACATGTGGTTGATGATGACATTATTTTAGTGTCACCGGATGTTGTGCCAGTGATATGGCTGGCCCACCAGTCGATATCCGATGTGGCGTCGGTTGCCGTTGATGTCGTGTCTGGCGCTGTCACATAGCTCCGTGTGGAATCTCGGTCTGAGAGTGACGAGAAAATTATTGGCTCTCGCCGGGCACAATCAGGATATATGGACCGTGGCATGGTTTCATGTCTGACAGTCCAATAGCCCTTCGGGAGGGCTATTAGGAGGGCAGCCGAGTTCTCCAACCTCCAAAAGCACGACATATCATATGCTACCTCCATTCAAAATGTAAGATATCTTACTAAAGCATTTAATATTTTAAAATCAAGATAATTATAGTATCCATAATAAGTGTCATGGACTTAGTACGGTCCGATCCACACAATAAGTGAGTACAACTATACACTAAATCAACTACACTTGATTATGAATAGAAAGAAGTAGTAATTAATAATCTGATCCGTATCACATATTCAAATATTGTTATCTGGATATGATCCAGACCACGAAGGCATTACCGTTTTACGTACTCATGGGACCCGGCTACTAAAGTGACAATATGTACGTAGTAAGTTTTGAGTGCGTCCCAAAAGAATATACGCAGCTGCCAGTAGGTACCATCACTATCGGTAATCTACGCATGAATGTGGTGTGCGGTGCCAAGTGAAGAGGAAGAGCATGCTACGTCCGATCGATCTAACGCACTTTTTTTGACATCATCGATCCAACACACTTAGTAAACCATATCAACACCTGATCCAACAGACTTAGTTAATCAATTAACGATCCACCACACTTAGTTAACCATATCAGCTCCTGGCCAATCGCCATGCTCATTCCTCTCAGGCCATCTCCTCTCAGGCCGTCACTCACAGTCTCGTGCCATGTTCAGCTATGCTCTGGTTTTTTGCACGGCTGCCGGCTGCCATTAGTAAGCTTTTCAGCTTTTCTCGTGAAACCTACCAAATCTCTCAAAATCTTATCTACCAAAATCATTTATACTTTTAAATTAACGTTGAAACTACTAGTTAAAAAGTTTGAACGAATTTTAAAGATGAAACTCGAAAGAAAAGCGGTGGAGGATAGCTCAGGAGAAGGCTGAAAAAGAAGAGCTAAAAGCAATCTTGCGTCCATGCAAGAGTTGATTTTCAACTACCGTGCATGTATCCTCCATTCCACCCGTACACCTTCACTAAAGATCCACGAAGGTGATTTGAGCAAGACTATATAGTCTGATCTTTGAAGCTAGCCGAAAATCAACTCTACATATTATACTCCAGCCACGTATACTTACATACATATGGATCAAAATGACCAGACAATCAAACCCGAAACCTATCCAAAACCAGTTTTCCCCTCAATGTTTCCCTCGAGGGGGATACCGAAGCAAAGTTGCTCTCCATATTCATGCAAAGAACTTTTGCGCATTGCAGAACACACCCTAACCAAGAAGCCCCTACACTTTTCCATAACGGACCCTGCAAATTTTCTTAGCTTGTTCTTTGGTCCACAAGATTTGGAGGATGTACGGATCTCCTTTTCCTGATCCAAATTACTCGAGAAACAAATCGTGCATCGGAAGTCCTAGTTCTGCAATCCATATAAGGAAGAATCAAGGGAACATCAATACAACTTCCATGCCTTGGTCCAATCTCCATGGAATAGATCGAGGTCTCCTTCTCGCTATCAACAGTTTGGATGGCGACTTCCGCCAGCCCCTAGCGGCTGCTGCTCCGTGTAGCATAGTAGCAGTTTAGTTATTCTTTTCGGACTATGGGTAACTACCGCGCTAGCAGGACGTAAATAAATCTTACTGTCTTTAGCGCCATCCGACGAGTCGTACGTATTCACCACGTACACGCAGCTCCCACTCTCAGACCAGAATCCAGACAGCAGTAGAAAAAGGAAATATAGAGAAAGGGATGGATAATTTATGTAAGCGGAAAAAGGACCAGTCCACGTATTTACGCTGTCCTGGCCCCAGGCAAACGCCAGCCATGCTCCCCCCGTCTCCCTCCTATATATAACTGGCCCTCCCAACATTCACCTCCATCGCCATCTTCACTAGCATTTCTTCTTCCTCTCCTCGCCACAGGTTCACAACAACAACAACAACAGAATCACACAAGTTCACAACAACAGCAACAGCTAGCAGCTCAAATCAGACCGACGACAATGGGGCTCTGCATGTCTAGCGGCGCGGCAGCTGTGGCGGCGGTGCGTGCCGATGGGCTGCTCGCGTCCGCCGCAATGGTGCTGCTGCCAACAGGGGAGCTGCGGGAGTACACACCCGCAGCTACAGCGGCGCGGGTGCTCGAGGACTCCGTCGAGTCAGGGGGCGAGTGGTTCTTGTGCGACGCCGACGCGATCGGGTTCGAGGGCGCCGTGTCCGCCGTGGGCGGAGGCGAGGAGCTCCGCCCGGGGCAGATATACTTCGTGCTCCCCGCGGAGGCCCGGCGCAACGGGCTCCGGCGCGAGGACATCGCCTCGCTCGCCGTCAGGGCGTCCGCGGCGCTCGTACAGAAAGCCAGCACCGCCGGCGGCAGAGGACGGTGGAGGCGCGCCGGCTCTGCTTCGCCGCTCGTGTTCGCCCCGCCGGCGGAGAAGGTCGACCGGGCCTCCGCATACAAGACCGTGCCGGCGCTGGCAGCGAGGAAGCGGCAGGTGGTCCGCGCGAAGAGTGCCGGGAGAATGCAGACGCGCTTCGCCCCCGATCTGAGCGCCATCCCTGAGTGTGAGACGAATGAGTGAACGAACAGAATGGCGCTCGAGGTTCGATCGTAGGGAGGACTATTCCGAATTCCTAGCTAGCTTGAAGCTTGAGAAGCTCCGACCATTCTGGAAACAGAAGAAAATGGTGTGAATTGCTGGGACTGCAATCAGCGGCTGAGAAGATATCAGGTCGTCGGTTCAGATGTGGCTGATAGGGGTGACGTGATGGATTAGCATGTGTAATTTGTAGGAACAAAATTTTGGTCGTGGTAGTGGTAGCTGAGCTAGTGCTCTTAAAACGACGGATGGTGACAAAAAATATTGTGAATACAAATACTGAATTTTGCCAAAACATGCACTTACCTGTGTGTACTGCACTGTGTTAATCTGCTAGTTCTCCTAAGGACATCTCTAACCGATCCCAAAAATTTGGAGAAGTAAACCGACTCATAAAACTTAGAGGCTGTAAAGATCGGCGGTTTCTAACTGAATTTCTATATTTAGTGGAGTAATTTTTTTGTCAATTTCTTCTAGCATTTCATGTATTTGGAATAGAGTTTATAGAAGTGATTCAAACATACGAACAATTCAAATACAAGAAACACAACACTTAAACAATAGACATAGATATAGTTCATCGGATGGAACAATTCGATTTAAAACATGCATAGAGGTCATGAAACCACCACCACATCGATCAATGTCACAAAAAAAGCATATCGACTTTGTTTGATCCACACAAAAAAGAACACAACATATCACCTCATATGTTGTGGACCATCTCCGAAGAACTCAAGAATCGTCATCTCCGAAGAACTCATGTCCACCTCCAACACCAACACCATCACAATCACCTCCATGCTCACCGCCATCACCATCTACACCTCCTCGGCCAACACCAACACCACCATCACCACCTCCACCTTGAGGGAGTACTTATTTTATACTAAATCAGCTGCAACTAACATGGAATGGAGGGAGTACAAGAAATTTTAGCAAGCTAATTAAGTTTGTCAAAACGTTTTATCAAAGGGAATAGAGAAATTCCTTGCAATAAGTTCATGAGAATATATTTTGTGGATACATGTTACAGTACTAGTTTAGTGTGTAAGATTGTGTATACATTTGAAATATATATATCAAGATCCTACACTCTTTTGTTGCGAGGAAGACATGCACTTTAAACAAAGATTCTGAAAAGTGTGTATGTTAGAGCCTAAGCCTTAATAGAGAAATCTATAACTTGTGGTGGAGATTGTACCGTAAACATATATGGTTGTCATACGGCACTACAAATTTGAGATGAAAAGGTACTATGTTGAATCTTCTTTTGTAGATGGTTACGTCAGAAGAGGAAGATAAGCTCCAGGAAAGGCCGCCAAACAACGATATTTTACTCCAAAAGTACAATTACATTTAATTCTATTTTGGCCATTGCGTGTAGCCAAAGAATGGGAAGCGATAGTAGCAGGTTGATCAACATATTAGATAAATTCTCGAAACTACTACTCCCACGGTTTTTATTTACTTCGTGTTCGGGTTTAGTCATAAATGTTGATATATTGTAAGAAAAATTATCAACATATATCTATAATATAAAATATATTATACTGGAATAGTACCAAAGTATATTTTATAGGAAAATGATAGCTATCCTCCGGACGATGCCATCGTCCGGGTCGACAGCGCACTCCACCATGGTCGTGGGCCCCACCTTATCTCATCATTTTCCTCTTTCCTTTCGGTGAACCTTGTCGTCATGGAAAACTAGCGAAGACCAAACCTCCACCGGCTACCTGCCTTGCTCCACTGGCCGTCGCTGCCTTGCGTCGTCGCCCACCGCTGGCTTGTGTCGCCACCCGTTGCCACTGCCTGTTGTCGGCCGACATCGCCCTCCAAGCCCTCTCCGCAGCGAGACATGTTCACCACCGCCGTCGCACCCCGCGCCCATGCTGCTCCCAGCCGGCGCGCCATCCCCGTGCTACTTCTTTGGCGCTGTGTGCCGTGGCCGACCTTCCTTCTCAACCAGACACTTCACTATTATTACTTTTTTGCTATATTTGTTCTCCGATTTTGCTACAATAGCACAATTTTTTGCTACGACGTGAGGTCTTCGACGAGGTGCCCAGAAAAGTCTCCAGCGAGATCTTCGGCGAAGTAGGTTTTTTTCTATATTAGTAAATAAAATTGGTACCACCGTTTACTGGTTTTGGTACAATAGGTTAAATTTTTTTCTATTTTCTAGACCGAACCGTATTTTGCAAAAGCAGGATTTGGATGATATTAGGGGACACGTATCACGCAGAAGACCAGGACGATGGGAACTCTCCATCATTAGAGCGACGCCTAGCATGCGCCTAATTTATATTATATTCATTTGTTATCATGAATGTTGATATATTTATATATATTTTGGTCAACCTTCAAAAAGCTTGAACTTAACTGTACGTAGCACGAAATAAACAGAAACAGAGGGAGTACGGATTAGAACGATTCTTCCACCACATGTTCTTTTAGGCCAAACAATCATGTCCAATAACCGCACAATAAAGCACAACATATCAGATATGCTAACTAACAATCTGATCCGTATCTTAGGATTCAAATCTTGTCATCTCACTCTGATCCAGACCACGGGGGCTTTACGGCTTTACGTACCTGTGGACCGTAAGGCCCTGCTTATTTGATCGTTTCATATACTGGTCAGATTCAAAAATTACGGAGATTAGCAAGGTTTTAACGGGACCTATCGAGGTTCATAATATTTACATCCGGTTTTAGCTAATATCTAGCGATCCAAGCGGGCCTAAGCGATACTAAAGCGACAATATATATACTCACGGCAGGTACTATCACTGTCACTAATCTACGCATGCATATGTGTTGTGCCGTGCCAAGTGGGGAGGAAGAAGTGTGTCACGAGGCTGCTATGTCTGATTGATCCAACAGACTTAGTTAACCATATCAACTCATGATCCAGCACACTTAGTTAACCATATCAACACCTGATCCATCGACATGCCCATCGCTGGCTATCTCCTCCGGCTACCACTCATACTGTCGTGCCATTTTCAGCCATGTATAGTTTTTGAACGGCTGTCGCTGCCAAGTAAAGCCACCACTGCGTCCATGCAAGAGAGGATTTTCTACTGTCGTGCATGTATCTACCTGTGCGCACGATACACCTTCGTTGTAGATTCATGCACGTATTTTCTACTCCCGCTGTTCTAGTATAAGAAACTACGAACACAGTGAAAAAGAGACTCAGCGTCTCTCCCCCCCCCCCCCCCCCCCTCCACCCAGGGCGTGGGACGCCGCCAACCACCCCCTCCACCTCTTATCCCCCTTCGCCGCCGCCGGCCTAGGTCGCAGGGCAATGCCGGCGCCGGGCGGACTACCCTTCCCCGCGTCGGTGCGAGCGGGTCGGGGCCCGAGCTCTCTCCGGTGACGGTGCGCCTAGGGAGGTGATGGTCCACGAGGCGGCGGTGAAGGCTGGCGCAGCGTGGCTGGCCGGAGCGGCAGGGCACCACGACGGCAGGGCTCGCTGGCTCGGATTTCTCGTCCCAGATTTGGGCCCCTTGGGCCCCATCTGGCCCTGGTCGGGCCATCGGTTTTGCAGGCGGCGGGGCCTCCTAGAGTTGGCAGCGGTGACGAGGCGCGTACCCAGAATGGCGGCGAGGAGCCACGCTTGTTGCAGCAGGGCGGCGGAGGCTTCACGGGCTCTTGATCAGGGCCCGGCCTGGTGTGCCTCTGCTGCTCTGTCCGGTCGACTACCGCCTCTCGGTGGTGGAGGTTGTTCCCTCCCGCGTGGCTGCGGTGTCGCCGTCCCTAGTCATTGCGATGTCGTTTGCCACCGTCTTGCATGTTGTCTGCCAATGGTCATGAAGAGACAACGAGGGTGACTCCAAGATCGTGGTGGCCCATGCCGGTGAGCGGCGAGCTTGGTGGTGGTGCTCCGTTGCGCCCGGGGTTTTGTTGTAGATGGGTATCGGGAGAAATCCTTATCGGCCAGTTTGATCCCGATACGGTGCCGCCTTTGGGTGGCACCTCTCCTTCCTAAAGGGCATCGGGAGTATCCCTAGTCCATTTTACCCTGGGTACCGGGGTTAACCCTAGGACCATCAGCGGTCCGGGCAGCAGCCCCGTGTCGATGGTGTCCCCTTCCTGAAGGTGTTGCTTAGTACTGTGCGCTTCGGAGTACTTGGAGCGTGGTTGGACAAAGTCGGAGGGTGCAACTATGGCGGTTATCTTCGTGCAGTCGATTCGCCATTACCTTCATTTGTTTTTTGTTTTTTGGCATGTTGCTGTTGTTGCCCCAGCATCTTCCTTGGTTTGAACTCTTGTATCGTGTGTGGTTGTTATATTAATATAGCGGGGCTAAAGCCTGATTCGAGGAGTATAAGAAACTACACCCTCCGTCTCGAAATAGATATCGCATGTTTGTAAAAGTTTAGATGAATTTATATACTTCCTCCGTCCCAAAATATAAGGCGTCTAAGGATTAGTTAAAAGATAATATTTTTAAGTTTGATCATAATTATACATAAAAATATAAAAAATTATAATACTAAATTAATATCAATAGATTCACCATAAAGTATATTTTCTTAATATGTCCATTCAATATTGTAGATGTAGATATTTTTTTCTAAATATTTGGTCAAAGTTAGTAAGGTTTGACTTTTGACCAATCCTTAGGCGCCTTATATTTTGAAACGGAGGGAGTACTAAATAGTGTCTAGATTTATTTAAATTTTAAAAAATCTGAAACATCTATTTGAGACGGAGGGAGTAACATTTTATATTTAGAAACAGAGGTAGTAATTCTTTGCGATGCATTAGATTTTTTAGGGATTGCAGTACACATGGAGTTGACATATGTTTGGTTGTTCTTATCCACCCAAACCGATTGATTCAAAAATTTGTTGCTTAAGGGTGTGTTTAGTTCGGGAATAAAGTGGAACAGAATGTCATAGTTCCATTCCACTGGAATGGGTCGGTTATGTTCTTGTTTTTGGTTAGGACCAAAAAAAGTGTAATGGAATGGTTTCATTATATGTTTGGTTGGGCCAAAAAAGTGCAATGGAATGGTTTCGTTCTATGTTTCGGTGCATTTAGCAAAAAAAGATGGTAAGAGAATAGAGAGAGTGAGTAAGTCTGGATGGCTTTAGCATAGAGGAACTGACATATTCCACCATTTTTGAGGAATGCATGTGTTCTGAATCTAGAGAGAATATTCACTTTTGAGGAACCACCTCGTTTCATTCCATTTCTCAACCCAACACTATAATGACACTCCGGTGTGAAACCATTCCATTACAATCTACTTCGTGACCTCAACCGAACACACCCTAAATACATGCGGGGTGGGTTGGGCCTAATTCGTATGGAACTCAAAATAGCTCGCCGCTAGGCCCATGGTTTCCAGGGACGCAAAGGTGGGCAACTGCTGTATGCAGGACAACATTGCTAGAGATGGTGGAAGACGAAACATTCCTGGTTCGGTTTGGCGGCAGAGCTGATCTCGCATCCTCTTTAGTTGGTGTCTTCTCTCGAAACAGGCATGCGTCTAGCTATATTAGTACAGCAACGACGATTGACAATGCCCAAAAAAAGCAAAGAAAAAGAAAAAAGAATGTCCACCCCGCTCCTAGCATTCCGAAGCGGCGCGTACCGAGCAACACCCCCGAGAAGGAAAGCGATGACAACGATGCTGATGCCCAGACTAGTCCTAGGGTTTCCCTCAATACGCTACGGGAGGTTGTCGTCGGATTGATGACAAGTACGCCATGAGGGGGTCCTCGAGGCGTGCGGAAGAGAGGGGTGTGAGACGTACGGTATTCTGGGACGGTGAGCACACAAGTTTACCCAGGTTCGAATCCGCCGGCTTTGGACGGATCCTACTCCTGCTAGCAATCCAGTAATACGGCAGAGCCCGAATATGGGTTACAAGGGTTTCGCCTGTGCGAGTTGAGAGTCTAAAGTATTAGGTGCCCTAAAGGCTCTCCCTAGGACGGCTTATATAGATATCTGGCCTAAGGTTTACAAGAGAGATCTATCCGGCTATGACTAAGAGTCGGTTACAGAGTATATCTTGAACTACAAGTAACACTATGGGCCTAAGTCGGTAAGTCTTCTTCGCCTTCCCGTAGCCGGATTGGACTCCATCTTTCTCCCTGACCGGGCCGCCCGTGAAGCAAAGCTCTAACCCGAAGTGGGCCACCCTGGTCAGTGAGGAACTGTGAGGATACCCGGAAAGTATATCCCCAACAGCAGCCCTCGGAGGCCTCCAAGATCCAAAGTCGGATTTATCATCGTCTAGCTTAATCTTCGGCTTGCAGAATCTTGAAGGGTTTCTGAAACTTCATAACAAAAAATACGATCTGGGTCTTAAAAAATAAGTCGGACCTATCAACAGGTTACTCCATTTTCCAGCTTGATTTCAAACTAAGCCGGAACTTGGTCTCTAACGCCACCTGACACAAGTCATGGTCAAATCACGTCATCTGACAGGCATTCCGTCAGCACGACCGTTGGTGGGTCCGCGGTTCGCGGAACCGAGGCACCGTTTCAATGCGTGCGCGGAGATCAAGGCGACGTAATCATCGCGTGGGTCCTTTCCAGTTCCTTCCACGACGCGTGGCGGTTACACTGTAGCATTTGCACGAATCTTGGCACAGTTAGGTGGATATAAGGGGTTAGGATCTTCTCCTTCTCTCTTCACCTGTCCTTTGACTTTTCTTCTCCTCCCAATCTCGCTGCGTGCACAGAGCTCCTCCGTTCCTCCCCCAAAAAACTCCCAGCGTCGCCCATTCTAGGTCAACCGCTCGCCAGAGAAATGGCTTCTTCTTCCTCTTCCGGCATGGCGGCAGCAGCGGCGACGGCGGCGACGGAAGCGATGGCGGAGAA
Organism: Avena insularis; assembly: GCA_023614405.1. Taxonomy (NCBI): domain Eukaryota; kingdom Viridiplantae; phylum Streptophyta; class Magnoliopsida; order Poales; family Poaceae; genus Avena; species Avena insularis. Next base: position 415,745,360 of record CM042686.1, on the reverse strand, counting down.
GGAAAGCTTCCGCGGGCTCTGGATCCCCTGCGTGCTCGATGACGAGAATCTCCAGAACGTGGAGAAGGAAGGGCTCCTCCGCGCCGGCGACTGGCGGAGTGGCTTCGAGGAAACCGTCCCCAACCCGCGTGCCGGCGTGCGGGTCCACTTCGGCACCCACCTCGACAGAGGTTTGTCGTTTCCTCCCTCGGAGTTCTTCTCCGAGGTGATTGATCATTACGGAGTTCAACTCCATCATCTTCCTCCCAACTCTCTCTTAGAGATGAGCACTTACGCTTCTTTGTGTGAGGGCTTTCTCGGCATTAGGCCGAGTTTGACCTTATTCTGGTACTATTTTCATGTCCGGAGAAACTCTATTACTACCGGTGTTCCTTACATCACCGGTACTATTAGTTTTTCACTTAGACGTGAGCACGCATATCCCAAAATCTTAGCTAGTGACTCGGTCAAACAATGGTCAGCCACATTCTTTTATCATAAGGATATTCCGGCTCCCGGCTTTCATCGACGGAGCTGCCATGGCCCAACCATCTTGGGGCGAGGCTCCTCCGGCTCTCACTGACGATATGATCCTCGCTAAGAGGCGGATCAAATACTTGATCAAACACATGGGACTGAAGGGATCCGACTTGGTCTAATGCTGGGTCTCACGCTGGATCCAGCCCCTTCAGTACCACGGAACTCGACTGATGCACTCCATCATGTTGTCCAAGAAAGACTCCCTCTGCATCAGCCCCAAAGCCTACACCACTCAGGGCTATATAAGCCAAATCAAATGGTTGATCAGGGAGCAGATCGAGAGGAGGATCCCGGAGGTTTCTCTGGATATGCATACGGCGGAAAACCCCGTAGTGCCGGTAAGCTTCTAACAGTACACCTTGACATGGTTATACCCTATGGGTACGTAACTTCAGCATACCTAGTCCAGCCCAAGGAAGGCCCACGACAAATATACGCCGGCCCATGAAGATTTTCGGGTGGTCCAGGCCCATGACGCCTTCGGATCCTTGGAGAACAAGACTAGAGTTTGAATACAACTTGTAACCTACTCGGTGTTCCGAGACCTAGCCTCCCCATATATAAAGGCTAGGAGGGTCCAACGAGGAGGACAACTACTAGATTACGACATATACACCTCCACGCCAGATCGAATCTGCGCACCCCTGTAACCTTCGGTTCCGCCGTAATCAAAGAGCAGACAAGCAGGAGTAGGGTTTTCCCTCCGGGAGCCTGAACCTGGGTAAATCTCGTGTCCCCTGGTTGCTTGTCTGTTAACCGTGCCACGATCTCCAGCATCCCCATCTTCTCCAAAACCCAAGTCCATAACAATGGGCATTGACGAGATTAAACCTCGTCAATTGGCGCCGTCTGTGGGAATTGGGGCTGCTGATTGTGCGGTCGTGACGGTTCCGACCCGATCGATCTACAACTCCGCGGCGACGGAGAATCACCTCCTCTTCGGGCGCTCGACTTCACCGCCCACTCGCGGATACCATGAAGGATTTCGAGCCCGTGGCGACGGACTCGAAATTCGTTCGAGCTTTCGCTTCTAGGTGGGACAACCGCACCTCCGCCTCCTGAAGGGTGCCCGTGCCGCCAATCAGGCCCGCCGTGGGATCGCACCCGTGCTACGACGTCACCATCAACAGATGAGTTCTACATCAGCAGCAGCTGCAACTCCGATCTGTGCGATCCACCTTCGGAGGAAGGGACCTACGGCTCCGGATCCGAAAGCTGCGGCAGCAGTCAACCAATCTGCAGGCGCTATCTGTGCGCCGCAATCATCCAAACCGACGAGGAAACGCCTAACCCGCCGCCCAACCCCAACCCGCAGGACACAAACGGCGAAAACGGGGACAACAGGGGCCACCTCATCCAACTTAGCAAAGAAGGATGGGAAGGCCGCATGGCCGTCAAGAAGTAAATAGTCCTACCTCTGGACTCCCCACGTGATCTGCTGATGGCATACCACTACCTCCTCATCGAGGAGCACAAGAAGCAAGTCAAGATGCAGGAGACGCTCGACAAACGCAAGAAAGCAGCCTCTGAGTCCAGTGCGCGACGAGCTGCGCTCTCCGCCATGGGACCTGGCTCTAGCACGAACGGAAACTAGGGAAACAAGCACCACTCTCGGGTGGCAAACATGGACCCGAAGGAGCGGCGTGACGTGACCCGAACCCTCCACACATCGTTCATGGATATGGACGCCGACGGCAACATCACTCCAAAGACGCCACAAGCTGCGATCATGGCAGCCACTGCGTATCTCGCGGCTCACCCACCTCCGGAGGGGGATCCGAAAAGGGCCATGCATAGGTCCGCACTCACCGGACTAGGACTAATCGGAGCTGCGCTCCACGAAGATGCTCCTACGGAGCCGAAGAAGAAAGCTCCGGCCAGGCGCGACCGGAGCCCCACCCCTCATCCGAAGATGAAGAAGAACACGACCTTCCTCGAAGGAAGAAGAGCTCGCACCACCATAAACACGACTACGACGCCAGAGACAAGCTTACACAGCGCAAGATCGACAAAGCACGCGCCAAACGCGCATGCTCGTCTGAATCTGAGATGGATGAAGACGAAGGAGAACTCTGCGGGGCTCGATGCTTCAGCAGATCCGTCCGGCGAACACAGATGCCATGCAACTTCAAGCTTCCTTCGGATACTCCGAAATTCAACGGCACGCAAGATCCAAAGTCCTGGCTCAGTGACCATCTGTCATCCGTTAAGCTTCACGGAGGCAACAAAGAAACCGCCATGCAATGCCTTCAGTACCGGTGAAAGCGCGGCACGGTGCAGCTCGGCAGCCTATCATCGATCCATCCGAAGTGGGAGGAGCTCGCCATAGCTTCTTCCACAACTCCAACGGCACCACCAAGAGGCCCGCCTCAATCGAAGAGTAGCGAGCCGGCACTCAGAGCACGGGTGAATCTATTCGCTCGTACATACTATGCTGGTCTACAACCAAGAACTCAAGACACATCTCCAAGAGCGGGCCATCGACGCCGTGGACGCGGCGTCAAACGCCCATACTTCAAGGAAAAACTTGGGCGTGTAAAGCCCAAGACACTCGACCAGCTCATGGAAATCGCCAACATGATTGGGCAGACGGCGAAGATTGCATCCGGCGCAATCAGATGAAGAGGACGACTACGGCCGCAGACGCGAACGCCGCAGCAAGAGGAGATCGCGTGTCTACGAAGACCGCGACGGACCCGACATGGTCGCAGCCGGCTACGCCGACCGCCGTATCGACAACAGCCGCAGAATGCGAGGATACCGCAGCGAAACTTCCGCCACAACGACCAACGCAGCTGCGGGTAACGCCACGACGCGATAACGGACCCTCGGCATTCGACAAACTTTCGGGTCCATGCACCATCCACTTCTACATCGACAAACAAGATGGCAAAAGAAAGCTAGCCACATGCTCAAGGACGCCGCAAGTTCGAAACTCAGCGAAGGCATGATGCGATGAGGCAACAAGCTCCAACTCCTGCGTCGAAACGCACTGCGCCAGTGAAATAGCACGAGCTCCTCCACCACCGCCTATTGGAGGCCCACATCAACCAGTCGCACCAGCGCAAAACAACGCCGGGGCCGCATACCCCCCACCAAAGGGAGCACTAAATATGATACAGAAGGGACGCCCAACCAACAGGGTGCAGAAGAAAATCACCCGACAAATCAATATGGCCGTGGCAACTCCGCCTGCAATCCCTGAGTACCTCAGCGGATCGGAGTCCTGCATCACATTCACTCGCGCGGATCACCCTTGCCAGATCCCTCGCCCAGGTCATGCTGCCACAGTGCCGAGGCGCAGATCGGAGGCTTCGAGATGAGTCGCGTCTTCATGGACGGTGGCAGCGGCATCAACCTAATGTTCGCAAGCACTCTAGCAGCTATGCGGATCCCGCAATGCAGCCTGGAACAATCAGACACAACGTTCCACGGCATTGTCCCAGGGAAGGGCATCTTCCCCCTGGGCAAAATAGGGCTCGACGTCATCTTCGGGAAGCCGGACAACTTTCGGCAGGAGCGCCTAGAATTTGAAGTGGTGGACTGGCCGTCGCAATACCACGCCATCCTGGGACGTGTAGCATTCGCAAGGTTCCTGGCCGTCCCACACTACGCATACCTACTACTCAAGATGCCAGGACCAAGGAGCGTCATCACAGTCCACGGGAGCTTCACCCGATCGGACCAATGCGACAGGGATTTCAACAAAATCTCCCAGTCTTTCGGCATGCAAGACGAGCTTGTAAAGCTCCACGAAGCAAGAGACAATGGGCTACCCCCAGTCACCAAGCAGAACGCACCTGACATGTCTTTCGACTCCACCATCAACACCAAAAAAGTGCAGGTCCATCCAACGGATGCCTCCAAGACGGCGCTGATCGCCAACGACCTCAGCACCGCATAGGAAGGCGTGCTCGTCGAATTCCTCCGTGAGCGCTGGGAAATCTTCGCCTGATGTCCCGCAGACATGCCAGGAGTTCCCAAGGAATTCGCCGAGCACGCACTCAATGTCTTCGGACACCAAGCGATCAGCGGTCCATCCGAAGGCGCCGAGCCACGAGCGAAGCTATCGGCAAGAGATCAACAGTTACCGCGAGACTTCATCCGGGAAATCAAGGAAGCGAGTGGCTGGCAAACACGGTGATGGTCGAAGAAGGACACGGACATCCTGCGGATGTGCGTGGACTTCACATCACTAAATAAACACGCCCTAAAGACCACTTCCTCTTCCTTGGATCGACGGATCATCGATTCGACCGCAGTTGTGAAACTCTCCTTCCTCGGCGCCTACTCAGGCTATAACCAGATTCGACTCAAAGTCGAAGATCAAGAAAAACGGCGTTCATCACACCGCTCGGAGTATCTGCTACAACACAATGCCCTTGGGCTAAAGAACGCGGTGCCACGTACCAGCGATGCATGCGAGCTGCCTCAAGGAGCAGATCGGTCATAGCGTCCAAGTCTATGTCGACGACATAGTCATCAAAACCAAGGAGGCAAGAACACTTATCGACGATCTCCGCGAGACGTTCGACAACCTCGATCGCTACAGGATCAAGCTCAATCCAGAAAAGTGCGCCTTCGGCGTCCCCTCGGGTCAGCTGCTTGGATACTTCATCTCTCAACGAGGAATAGAAGCAAACCCAAAGAAAATCAAAGCTATCATGACAATGGAGAAGCCGAAAAACCTCAAGGGCGTCCAGCGCTCGCGAGCGTAGCGGCACTAAGCGAGTTCATCATCGGCCGCATGGTGAAAAGGCCCTACCATTTTACCGGTCTGCGCCAAAAGCAGACAAGTTCGAGTGGACACGAAGCAGCGCATTGAAAACCTCAAGCGGCTCCTCTCCACCTCGCCAGTTTTGGTCACGCCAAAAGAGCGCGAGCCGTTGTTGCTGTACATAGCAGCCACACACCAGGTGGTCAGCACAGTACTCGTGGTCGAACGACCCGAAGAAGGCAAGACCCACGGGGTACAACGCCCAATTACTACCTCGGAGGTTCTCACTCCAACAAAACAGCGGTACCCGACTACGAAGCTGGCCTACGGGCGTGTTCATGACGGCTCGACGGTGAGCCACTACTTCCGGGAGCATCGGTGATGGTCATCAGCGAGGCACCCCTAAACAGCATCTGAATAACCCGGAGGCCACAGGACGCGTGGCCTCGTGGGGCATTGAACTATCACCCTGGACATCATCTACGAGAAGCGACACGCAATCAAATCTCAAGTTCTTCCGGACTTTACGGTGCCTTTGGATGGAGCTGCAGCTGCGACACCCGGACATGTCGATCTGGACAATGCATTTTGACGGCTCCAAGCGAAGCGAAGCGGAGCAGGAAGTCATCTTGACCTCCCGCAAGGTGACAAGATGAAATCGTCCTTGGATGAAATTGAGCCTCCAACAACGAGGCGAATCTGAAGCCCTCATCCATGGCATGAAGATGGCAAAAATATGCGGCGCAACGCGCTGGTCATCTGGTGACTCCAACCTTGTCGTCAAAGAAAGCGATGAATGAGTGCGACACGCCGAAAACATGATGATCGCGTGCTGCGCTATACAACGCACTTTCGAAGGATAATTCGGCTGCGAACTTCGCACGTTGGAAGAGAGAGTAACGAGAGGCGATAGACTCGCCAACATCGGCTCCACTTGTGCAAAGGTACCACCAGGTGTGTTCCTCGAACAGATCTGCGTGCCATCCATCAAGCGGAAATTCCCCAAGGGATCACCCGAAGAAGCAGAACACTCGGGGGCCACGCTACCCGAAGGTCACAAAGGACCCGAAAAGTTGGACACCGAAGTTGCCATGGTTAACCTGATGCAGGTCATGGCAGTCGAAGAAACTTGGACACGTCCATACGTCCAGTTCCTGATAAACGGAGAATTGCGAGACCCGGCGGATGCGTGGCGTATCCCGTCGGTCGAAAGCTTTCACCATCATCAATGGCGAGCTGTACAAACACAGCATTACGGGCGTACTACAACGATGCGTCACCATCCATGACGGCAAGGACATACTCCAAGATATCCACGAGGGCATCTGCGGCCACCACGCAGGCAGTCGCTCCCTCGTCGCCAAAGCTCTGCGAGCAGGATTCTACTGGCCAACGACCATGAGCGACGCGAAGGACATCGTCCGAAGATGCAACGGGTGCCAACGGTTCGCCGACAAACCGCACGCACCTGGGTCCGAACTTCGACCCATACCCATAGCCTGGCCTTTCGCCCAATGGGGCCTCGACATGATCGGCAAACTGCCAAAATCCTCGAAGGGGGGACACGTCTTCCTCCTGGTCGCGGTCGACAAATTCACCAAGTGGATCGAAGCCATGCCAGTCACCAACCAGAAGGGCAAAACCGCCGTCAAATTCTTCGAATCCATTGTCTACAGATTTGGCGTACCGCACAGCATCATCACCGACAACGGATCGAACTTCATCTCAGAAGAATTCCAGGACTTCTGCGAAGGCCTCGGGATCAATATCACGTACGCCTCAGTGGCGCACCCGCAAACAAACGGGCAAGTGGAAAAGGCCAACGGCCTAATCAGCGCTGGCATCAAGAAACGCCTCATGAGCTCACTCGAGCACAAAGCTGGCAACTGGACGAAAGAGCTACCGTCTGTCCTGTGGAGCTTACGGACTACGCCAAACAGCTCCACCGGTTACACACCGTTCTTCATGGTGCACGGAGCTGAAGCCGTGCTACCGGCAATCGCCACCGGGCTCCACAGTCGTAAGCACATGACGAATCCACGGCTGCACTCGAAGATGCCGTTGACACACTCGACAAAGCACGAGATATAGCAGCAGCTAGATCAGCGGTGTATCAGCAAAGCCTCCGCAACTACCACAGCCGACGGTTGCGCCCAAGGTCCTTCGTCGAAGGAGACCTCGTTTTGCGACTTAAGCAAAAGCAACCGAATAAACTCGAGTCGCCATGGGAAGGACCCTATGCCATCACCGAGGTCATCCCAGGTGGCGCCTACCGCCTCAAGCATGTGGAGTCTGGAGTCGCATACTCCAACCCATGGAACATCTCGCACCTGCGACGATTCTACCCATAGCAATGTACCCTTTTCTTTTTACTCTCAATAAGGCTTACAACCAAGGCTACTCAGCCGAACCATGTACCTCCTCTATTACGCTACAAATAAAGCTAAGTGTCTCACCCCCAACCTTCGGTTGACTATTTTTCTGCAACTTTATTACATGCTACAAACGCACTCGGGGGCTCCCCCCACCTCACGATTTCATCGACTGAGGACAAAACGTGTACACCTGAGTAGCTGACCACGTCAGGCAAACAAAAAGGGCACGTACTACATCAAAGCACTCGGGGGCTCCCCCCACCTCACGATTTCATCGACTGAGGACAACACGTGTACACCTGAGTAGCTGACCACGTCAGGCTAACGAAAAGGACACGTACTAAATCAAAGCACTGCGTGCTCGCTAAACAAGCGAACCTTTACAACAAAGGGCACATACACGCCCAGCCGCAATATACAAATTTTACATCTATCTGTTTATTTTCAGGTACTACCTATTCTGAAGAATAACCTGAGCACGCTGCTCAAACAAATCTACAATCTGTTCGGCATACTGCCTTACAGCCGCGTAATGCGGACGCATATTCCACTCGCCACCATCTGGTGAGAGGTGGCCCGATCGCCAGCCAAATCTACATCAGGCGATGCACCCTCACAAGAGACAAGGCAGCCTTCACCCTGCGACGAGCTGCTGCCGAACCAGCTCCTTGACATTCTTGGTACTCGAAACTTCGCGGAAGACTGCAAGGGTCGTCGGCACGCCATCCAACGGAAACATGACGTGCAGCACCGAGGACAGCGATGTCTGCACCTGGCGAAGCACCCGCGAAACCTGGTAGACACGATCCTGCACCGTCGCCAGAACTATGGCGCGATCGCGATCCATCCAGAAGAAGCCGCCGGCTTCCATGCCCTGTTGAGTCAAGCAATTGACTCGAACAGCAATGCGCTCCTTTTCTTCCCTCGGAGCAAGATTCGCACCTGCGACAACAGCACAGAACAAGAGTAAGGCCAGCAGGCTCACCCGAAGGACTAAGCTACAGCCCGAAAGACGGATCAACTTACATTGCATTTGCTCGGACAGCCGACCCAGCTCTGCCATCAAATACTCCTCTCTGGCTGCACTATGATCTGCTTTGGACTTCCAAACATCAGCGCGACCGCGCAACCCAAGCAAATCTCTCTCCAAGCTGCGCACGCGATCTCGAAGAAACGCGAGCTGCGAGGAATCATCCAATGATGCTCGCAAGGGCCTTTCGGATGACGTGTCAACCGGGTCAGCACCCGAAGGAACCTATAGCAGCAGAAAAAAGAAAGCACACAGACATTCAGCCAAGGGAAAAGCTCAATTCGGAGGAATTCATTAAAATAAGGCCACCACGTGGCACAAGGATGGTGCTAAAAAAGATATTTACAGCAAAAGTAAACTACATACTACCCTACATCTCCTATGCCTAAGGCGTGGGACACCGAGTCGCCTCGAGCGGTCGCCTAGCTTTGGCCTCGCCTTCTTGCCGCAGCGTACTAGACAACAAGTCAATGAGCTTGGGCCCATATAAATGCGTGGCGGAGTAGGCAGCAGCGAAGGCTACCTCTGATCCATCCGCGGCCGTCGGCATCCGAGAAGTGATCTGGGCAAGTCCAGCTCCGCCCGGCCGCCATGGCTATCGCCAGCCCGGACGGACGACGATGCCCATACGCTGCGCTTATGCGCTGCGGTAACCGGTAAGAGCCTCTGCCAGGCACCCACGTCTTCAAGGGATCGCCCTTGGGAAGAGCTCTGGTAAGCGACCAAGGACCTCTTCGCCTTGGCAAGGGAGTTGACAGCGGTCTGCGGCGGTCTTCGACCGCCATGGCATCATCGAGCACTCCGTGCTCCGAGCACCATGGTCAAACTCGATGCTGCGGCATACGAGACAAAACAGAAGAAAACATGAAGAAAACGCGTAGAAGAAGACCCGAAGAAAAAGAAGCAAGTACAACAGCTAGCACTCACCCGAAATAGCCTTGGCAGCAGCCATGAGCTTCTCCGCCACCCCTACTTCACGAGCAGCCGCAATGGTAGCCAGCTGCTCCTCACGACCTGCGGCTTCCTGCTGCAAACGCTCTTTCGCTTCGGCTGCCTTCGTCAGCTCCAGCTCAAGGCGCTTTTTCGCCTCAGCGGCAGCTTCGGCCTTCTGCTCCGATTGGCCAAGGCTCTTCTTCAGAGCATCAACCTCACGGAGAGAGTCGTTATGCTCCTCTACATTTACAACAAGCAAGTGTCAAAGAACAGGACCAGGATAAGTAAGAAGTACTACAAGGCGGACAAATATTTTGAAGCTGCATGATTTAGCCTCGGCGTCGGCGTTCCTCCACCGCCTTTGGCCTCTTGGACAAAAGGCTATAACACCAGGCAATAATAGTAAGAACAGGACTTGGGGGCTACGCCCAACACAAATAAGCATAAAATTAGCACACGAAGACGCTCGGGGGCTCCCCCCATCAAGCGGAAAAACTTGCGTGCTCCAAAGGCGAACCCAAGAGCCCCTGCGACATTCTCGAGGCGCAACCACCAGCCTCTCTGCCAGAGAAACTAGCGCAGCACCACCCGAAGTCGCCACCGTCTGAGGAGGCGACGCAATGTTCGACTCCCCCATCATCTCCCCCGCACCATCACTGGAGCCGTCGGAGGATTGCCTGCATACGAACCAATCAGCACAGGTGCAAACATCATCAAAAGAAAAGGACAACAGTACAACAAGAAAACTTACGAGCCCAACGCGCTCAGGTCGAAGATAGGAGAAGCCCTTCGGGCCCTCTTCTCCTCCTTCTTTTCTTCCTTCTTCTCCTCCTTCTTCTCTTCCTTCTTCCGCTTTCTTTGGCGGGTCGAGCAACAGCCCGCATTGTGAATGGCAGGAAGGAGAGGAAGAACCCCATGAACATCATCATGACGCTCAAGGCCCAGAGGATTTCTAGGAGTCGAGGCATCCGAAGACTCGCTCGAGCTCCGTGATCGCTTGCTCGAATGCTCCTCACTCGATTCGTCGGCATCCTCCGCTGGGGATCGCGCTGACGGTAGCTCGGACACGGAATCCACCACTTCATTATCCGGGGCATTCGGATACCTTTCGGGCAATGGTGGCGCCATGCCCGGCACTTTGAAGCTCTGCAAAAGGAAAAAGAACTTTGTTAGCAAACAAAGGAAAAAGTACACAACCGACAAAAACAAAAGGGAAGCACTATGTGCGCAAATCTACACCTTCGGTACGACCAACGTCGAGGAAAAGGGAGGAGTCAGCGACTTCCCCGGGATTTTTTCGTCGACCTTGAACTTCAACAGCGCGCGAAGATCCTTGTCAAGTTCCGCCTCGGAGATTTTCTCACTCGAAACCCTCGTCGGATCACGGCGCCCAGAGTAAAGGAACATCGGGTGCGCCCTCGCTTGGAGAGGCTGCACCCGACGCTCAAGAAACGTCCGGATGATATCGACACCGTTCACCTCCTTCTCAGGAACCAATTGGAGATCCTCCACCCGGCAGTCAGGCCTCTATCTGCCACCTCACCATCCAAGATTTGGTTTTTCCAGGATCTTTTCTTCACAATCAACTGGGAGGGGTCAAAAGGAACGAGACCAAAATCTTGCCCAGGCAGCACGGAGTCACGGATGTAAAACCATTTCCTCCGCCAGTAATGGACAGATTCGGACATGGAGAAGGAAAAGAATTGCACATTGGGACTAAGGGAGATGATGAAACCCCCAATGGGAGACACACCATCCGAACCAGACTGCCTCTTCACGGAATAAAGCTTCCGGAAGAGGCCAAAGTGCGGCTCAATGCCAAGCCAACACTCACAAAGCGTGATAAAACACGCAATGTGGAGAAGGGAGTTGGGAGACAGATGATGGAGTTGAACCCCATAGAAAAAGAGCAGTCCACGAAGGAAGTCATGGACAGGAAAAGAAAACCCGCGAATCACGAAGGCGACGAACATAACCCGGAACCCAGATGGGGGACGGGGGATTACCTCATTGCTGGGGAGTATCATGGCCGTCGTGTCTTGCGGGATCAGGATCCGCTCGCGCAGCTTGCGGAGATCGCTCTCCCGCGTCTCTGATCGCCGCCAGCCACCATCGGTGACACGAGCAGCGGCGGCGCCCTTCTTGCCTCTGGCGGCGCTGGTCCCAACCGCAGATGAAGACTTCTTTGGTTTCCCCATCACGCTACGGCGGCGCCGGCGTTGCCAACAAAGAAAGACAAGGGCAATATGGAAGAAAACTCTCTGGCGCAGCAAGAACAGCCCAAGAACGAGGGAGCAGTAAAACACAAGAACTGGTGCGGTGAAAATAAACCACGATTTCACCACAGATTATAACAGCGAAGACGACGCACGCTGGCCGTCCATCGAGAAGACCTAACGACAATGGTAGATCTGGCCGTACACGTGTCAGCACCAAAACGAACCGTCTCTACCACGCCGTCCACTACGCGCGGAAATCGAGGAGACGCCGTAATCATCTCCACGACGCGCGTGACCGGTCAATTCAAAGTCAGCAAATGGGACCCACGATTCGTCCAGTCAAGTCATCTCTGGCGTAGCAGACGCTTGCGGTCATCGATCGTCAGCACTGACGTCATCCAAAGCTATACTAGCACCAATTTCGGCTCCACAGCTAAAAGTACTCACTCGAATCTACGATCCGACTAAATACTTGGGGGCTACTCCTATCAGGAGCGCTGGTCGCGCACCCGATGTACTTCCGGTCATGATGCGCCCAAGAGATTTTACTACTACAGTTACATGATGCAAGACTCGAGTCTACTTGAGTCTCGACTCCGCCAGACACTCGGGGCTACTCCAAAGCGGAGCAATGGTCGTTCACACACAAGATCTTCAAGTCCTCGTCAGTCTCGACTCCACTACGGACTTGGGGGTACTCCCATAGGGAGGATGGATTCAAGCATCCGAAAATTTTCGAGTCCTGAGGACTTAATGATTGAAACAATGCCTGAACTAAAAGTCTCCGTTTGAGTCTACGACTCGAGCAGGACATGAGCTACTCCCATAGGGGCGCTGGTCGCGCGCCCTATGAACTCTTCGACTGCGATCCTTCGGATCAGCATGCAAAACTTTTTTGGCAACTCTGCCCTAATTAACGCTAAGTGAGCAACGACCTCCTTGGCCACCCGAAACACCTTCGCGGTGATAAACTTTCGGATGCTGCGTCTACGACGCAAAGATAAGACTCTGAGATATCATCGATGGCACGCAACGCACACGACTGCGCTCTGCTAGTATAAATCCATGCCAACAGGCGTGATGAAAAATCCCGACGGACGCGTTGGGTACACCAATTAAAATCACTGGAATTCCACTCCTGTAAGTCCTCCGCGGCCTGAGTCGAATTACGCCAGCATATGTTCCGGGTTCGAGTCGAGGGACTCGCACCTGAAGAAGATCGTGTTGTTTTGTCCTAAGACGATTAATCGACCCGATCCGTCGGGTAAGTCGTGCACACGCATCAACAAGCCCTACCCATTCTCTTGAAAGACAGAGTTGCACCCGAAGGATTGAAGAGTCCTCAGCCGAATCTACGATTCAACTGAACACTCGGGGGCTACTGACATGGTTATACCCTATGGGTACGTAACTTCAGCATACCTAGTCCAGCCCAAGGAAGGCCCACGACAAATATACGCCGGCCCATGAAGATTTTCGGGTGGTCCAGGCCCATGATGCCTTCGGATCCTTGGAGAACAAGACTAGAGTTTGAATACAACTTGTAACCTACTCGTATCGGTACCCGAGACCTAGCCTCCCCATATATAAAGGCTAGGAGGGTCCAACGAGGAGGACAACTACTAGATTACGACATACACACCTCCACGCCAGATCGAATCTGCGCACCCCTGTAACCTTCGGTTCCGCCGTAATCAAAGAGCAGACAAGCAGGAGTAGGGTTTTCCCTCCGGGGGCCTGAACCTGGGTAAATCTCGTGTCCCCTGGTTGCTTGTCTGTTAACCGTGCCACGATCTCCAGCATCCCCATCTTCTCCAAAACCCAAGTCCATAACAATGGGCATTGACGAGATTAAACCTCGTCACACCTTTTTATGTGTTTCAATCTTCGAGTTCTATTGCAATACTGATATGTTTTCTTCTTTTCAGCTTGCTGACCTCCCCGAGTCGGAACTTGCTCCGCTCGAAGGATATCCTCTAGAGTTCTCTCAGGAGATAGAGGTGGTCCCATTGCCGGACCTCGCGCTCAAGAAGCGCAAAGCTCCGACAGTGGCTGTTGGCACAAAGGAGGTGCCCGTCATGAAGAGGTAACTTTCAATCACAACTTCCGTCTTTGCACTTTACTCGAATTTTCTTCCGAGATGTAATGTTTCCGACTTTATTACATTCTCAGAGCAAAACCGCTCATCAAGGGCAAGGGGAAGGGAACTTCTTCGAAGCCCTTGCGTCAGACGAAGCTTACCATAACTTCTCCTGTCGTGGCTCCTCCGAATCCTGCCCCTCAACCTTCTGCAACGCCGGTGACCATACCTTCTCCGGTCGTCGCAGAAGATCCGGCTCCTTCAACGGAGCCTGCGATCCTTGAATCGCAAACTGACGTCACCATGCGTGAGTCAGATTTAGATAAGGGTGAACCCTCTTTGGGTAATGATCCCTTGGCAGAAAACTTCGCGAAAACCTTATCAGTAATCCGGGACTTGCCAAGTTTGGCCTGTCCTGGAAATCTGCTGAAGAGATCCAGCGGCTCGCCAGGCAATGCCTGGAGAAAAGTACCTTATCTGCCGAAGAAGAGGCGCAAGAAGCAGAGGACGTCAAGTTCTCCGACCTTCTTGCCCAGGTGCACCTTCGCGATGAGAGGATAAGGACTGGTGAGCTTCCAACAGCACCAGTGATTCCTCTGACTCTCGCCGAGAAGGTTGTCGTTAAAGTGAACGCGAGTTTGGATAAACTCAATCGCGAACAATATGTAAGTCGGAATTCCAACTCCTATTTTTCATTTGTTTCATATCATATGCTCTAGCCCCCAAGCATGAAGTAGGATAAATAATCCGGGTTTATGCTTCATTAGGATGCCAAAGAATGAACTAGTGTAGCCCCAAAGCTCGTGCTGATATTAGCAAAAATATTAGCCCGAGTCTTTAGTAGCTTTCTGACTTTGGGTATTCTGACTTACAGAAAGTATGTTCCTATAACCAGGATTTATTGAAGAATGTATGTGATAAGCGAAGAGAGATCAAGGCTCTCCAACTTAAAAATGCTGAACTTAAAGTCTCCAAGGATGAGGCTGAAGGTAAACATTTCGAGACTCAAGCCTTGTCTTTCATGTTTTCATAGTCGAACTTTTTCTGAACTGTTGTTCTTTTTGACTTACAGCATTGGTAAAGCAATCCTGCGCCATGATTGAAGAGGCCGAGAACCTAAAGACTTTGGTGGTGGAGAACAAGGAGCTTCGCCAAGAGCTGGATAAGCTCAAGGCGGATCATGAGAAGAGCATAGCTCAAGTTCTCGAGTCCTCCTCCATGGCTACTAATGAGCGTGATCGCAAGATCGCTGCTCAAGATCAAAAAATCTCGGACTTCAAAAATGAGCTTAGCAAAGAGAGGGACCTTTCCGATGCGCTCCGGGCTGAACTCTAGAGTTTTCGGGAAGAGAAGACCAAAATTGACGACGTCATTTTTGGTACGTTCCATCTGCCTGACTTTTCCGCTTTCTTTGACTTCTATGAATGTTGGATTCTTCCTGACTTGTTTTGTGTATAGGTCCTCTGAACTTGACGGACTCTTCCTCCACCGAGCCCTCCACCCACCGGCTTACCCAAGTCGGTGACCTGCTTCATGACTTCCGCCAATCCCTTGAGGACATCAGCGAAGCTCTCAAGATTCCGGACATGCACAGCATGTCGGATTTTCAGGTGCGGGACAAGGCAAAGGATATGCCGCAGCTTGTCCGGGATTGGAACATGTCTTACGCGTGGACTGCAGCGCAAAATGCTCTCACCATGGTCATGAGCCACCATGGAAACATGAAAATATGGCAAGTGACCAGAGGTTAATGCAAAGTAGATGAAGACGGCCAGGAGCAGGACCTTCAAGCCATCATGCACTCCTGCGCCGGATATGGGTGTCACGTGGCTGATTTGACCAGCTACGAGACCCCTTTCTTCACCCGCGTGGATACTCCGCCTCCTCCTCCAGAAGAATCAACAAAAGTTTCCGATGATGAACGCACCACCTCGGATGTGGACATCTCGGAACGATACCAAGGCGGTGTATCCAGCGAGCCGGCAGCTCCTTCCTCTCCTGCATCATAGATTAACAGAAGTATTTGTGTTATTCTGAAAAATATGATGGGCCTGTAAATATGCCGTACTATAATTTTGCTAGTGCTAAGCTTTTGATCTATTCAACACTTTTGGCTTAAATTTTTTTTGCGTGCCTGAAATGTTTACATAAGCACTTGTATTTTTTTATCCATACTTATCGTTTATCTGGCTTTCCGCCTCGTCCCTTTCGTGAGCCGGCTAAACCTTCTGCATGAAACTTTGCCGAGCAACGGAGCTCAATTGCTAAACCAGTTTTAACTCAGAAACAAAGCCGGCTTCCAGTACCAACAATTCACTACTCGGAAAATGCCCGCATCCAGCAATCAGATAAATAACCAAAGTAAAGACTAGAAATTTTTAGAGTTATACCCGAGGGTAACAGTTTTAGAATCGGAAATCTAAACCAGAACGAAAATAAGCATAAAGTACTTTCAAGCATTCTGGTCGACTATGACATGATCATTCAGAAATAAGATGGTAAAAACTTGCCAGAAATAATTGAGGCAACCAAAACTTTATTTCTCATAGAACATGTACATATATATGTTTACAAAGAAGGATAAACTAAGAATAAAAGGGACGTAGCTGAGCAATATTCCACGGTCTGTCTAACTCATCCAGATTTGTACTGCCTCCAGCTCTCTTTCTCTTCTTAGTAGCAGGTCTTTCTTTGACTGGCCTCATGTCAGTTAAGTAGTACGATCCATTGTGCAATGCTCGACTAACTAAAAAGGGCCCTTTCCGTACCGGGAAAAGTTTGTGCTTTCTTTGTTGCACAAGTCGGAGAACCAAATCACCTTTATTGAAAAATCTCAACCTTATACTTCGGCATAGATGGCCGCGCAAATGCAGCTCTTTTGCACCAATTCCTCCCCATTCTCTAGCATTGGATATGCATACTCGTTGCCACCATTGGCCCCGGCGAGGGTCTTCCCACTACCACTCCTATCCAGGCCCGGCTCTGACCCCCGGCAACCATGTGCAGCGGCCAAGGGCCCATGTCTTGGAGGGGCACATGACCGCATCTTTTCCTATACTACCTCTATCCTAAGGTTTAAGACATATAACATTATTTAAAAGTCAAAATACCTAAAGTTTGACTAAGTTTTTTTAAAAAATATTAATATTTACAATACAATTCATACCGTTTCATACATCATAAAATATATTTTTATATGGTATCTATATAATATAATAGTTCTTGATAGTTTTTTAAAAAGTTTGGTCAAACTTTACATGACTTGACTTTTCAAAAAAATTATATGCCTTAAATCTTGAGATAGAGGGAGTACTATACTACCTGCACAGCTGTCTGAAAAAAAATTGCAAAGGAAGGAAAGGCCCAGCGCAGCCGCTTCCAGAAAGCCGTAACGACAGAACAACAGGAGTACGCACGGCCTGGGCGTCTGGCGATTGATCTCCGCCGCTCCTCTAGACAATCGATCCCCTATTCCGCTCTTCCTCTACGGACCAAGTGAACTACATCGGCCGCCTAGTCGTAGAGATTGGCAGATCGCCCCAAGCCCCTCTAGAGAAACTAATGAACTGAGTCGTTGCTCCCCTTCTCAGCCTTGCCTGTCCATTCCCGCTGCTCCTTTTATGTTCAATCCTCTGTGAATATATGATTAGGTTCTATCTTTAATTTGAGTCTTTCTATCATTGACATCTCAAAACTACTCTTTCTGTCACAAAATAGATGTCTCAGATTTATTAAAATTTAGATAAATTTAGACATTATTTAGTATATAGGTTCATTCAAATTTTGGCAAATCTAAAACATCTATTTTGAAACGGAGGGAGTAAGATATTTTAGCTTTGTCACCGGAGTGTATCTAGACCCCTTTTAGTGTGCAGGTTCACTTCGAATTTACACACTAAAAGGAATCTAGATACACTTTTTTCATAAAACTAAAACATCTTATATTTTAAAACAGAGGGAGTACTTATGATTAGGGTTCTATCTTTAATTCTTTTAATCTTTTTCTTAATAATATGACATTGCTTAATTGCTTAATAATTATTTATAGACATCTCAAACTAGGAGTACAAAATATGTGGTTGGGTTTTAACTTTTTTTTTGAGAAACATATTAAAAACGCAGACGCTCACGAGAGACTGAGATGGCGGTTCTTGAGATTGACGAAGTCACCGCAGACGCCTCCCACTGAAAAAATATTCCGTCTTTATGAGACACCAAAGCGTTAAACCTAGGTTTTGAACTCTGGTGATCCGGGAGTACCATTGTCCTCCTAACCATCCAACCACGGGTTGGTTCTCTTTTAACTTTTAAATTTTTGCAAGTCAAAGCAGATAGAAACACATTTGCCTATATTCTATATTTCTAGATATGCGTACATATATATTCTACTTAGAGGCCTTTGTCCCTTGACATTAAGTTCGCCAAGGGCCCCGCATTATATAGAGCCTGCTCTGCTCCTATCCATGGGCAACAACCCCTCCTCGAACCTCCTCCAGGAGGAAGATGTAGTAGTAGGGTGTCAAGTGGGATCCTGCCAAAGTCCCACCTCTAGTTTATTTGTCAAAATCGATTTCGCTAAATAAACTAAAAGTGAGATTTAGACGGGATCACACTTGACACCTTGGATGTAGACCGGTGTCCAAGGACTGTATCCCCGGTCGATGCAGACTTGTTCGCACAAAAGGTTGCATCCCAAGAGACCACAAGCTCGGCAAGCCATCCCGGGTGGTCGCCAGTAGCGAAGCAGCGTCGTTGATCTAGTGGCCGTTGCCAGTGGATGGGATTGCCGGTGGTGGGGCCGCCCGATCCTATTTTCCGTGGAGCAAATAGACTCCTTCACCTCCTTTTTTTCGTGAAATAAAGCCACTTAATATAGGCTCTCATTCTTTTCAGTAGAATTTGAGCCGGACCATATAGTGTCTGATATACTAAGCTAGCTAGCTTTGCTTAACTGGACCAGTGTAGTGTAGTTTAGTTTTTCTTTTAGGACTACGGTTAACTACCGTGTTTGCGACTTAGATTAGGGACCGCCATGGAAAAAAAACTACTCTCGTGACAGACTCGCCCCGCGGACGACTGGCCGCGCCGCCACACCTCCCCGTATCGAGCCCCTCCTCCTCAACTTCTCTCTCTCTCTCTCTCTCGCCATCTTCAGCGGCCGGTGTCGGGCAAGCCCAGGGCGGTGCTGGCGGCGGTGGCCCCCAGCCCCTACCCCCGGTGGCCTCTCCTGTGCGGGATGGCAGGGCGATGGGGGTGTCCCTAGGCGGTGGAGCCCCCAGAGTTGGCGAGGATGGTGCAGGAGGCGCAGGTGCCGCTGTTGGTGGCGGGGAACGGCGCCGGGCTGGTGGAGCTCGCCTTCTCGACCTAGGTCTGGACCCGCCGGGCTCAATTTGGGCATGGGCGGGCTGCCCGGTGCGGTGGTGGCTCTCCTGGTGGACGGTGAAGCTGGAGATGCTGTGGGGTTTGGCAGTGTCGATGGCGCCCTTGCTGCAGTGTGGCAGGGGGAGGGGGTTTACGGGCCGATTCGGGCTCGGCCGGGTCGGAAGGCCTAGTTTGCCCCTGCTGCTGCATCTGGTCGGCGGCCGCCCTCCGACGACTGAGGTAGTTCCCTCCCGCGTCTGATTGCCCCGCCGACCTTGCCAAAGCTTCCTTTTTATGGTCTACCGGGCTCGCATCCCGGGCCATGGTGTGACGATGGCGATGACTGCAAGAACGTGGTCGCGTGTGCTGGTGGGCGGCAAGCTTGGTGGAGCGAGGCGAAGCGTCCGGATACCGGTTCTTTGGGGTCGGACAAATCATCGCTGCTCGGCCACGATCGACGCCTTCCCGGCGGGCGCGTCGGGTGTACCTCCGCCCCAACCCCCGTAGGCGTACCAGGGGAAACCCTAGAACACGTTTCGGGGGAAACCCTTGGACTGGTTCGGGCAGCAGCGTCATCGTCGTCGCTTTCCTTCTTAGAGGTGTTACTTGGTACGCGACGCTTCAAAGTGCTTGGGGCGAGGTGGTAATTCTTCGAATGGCGTAGCGGTGGCGAGTCATCTCCTTTTGGGTTGTACAGCTGTTGTCGGTATTGTTTTCTCTTGGCTGGTTTTGTCTTGTGTGTCCGAGCAGGGATACGCCAGTTTGATAGTCTGCTATATTAATATAGCGGGAAAAAACTGATTCGAGGAACTACCGCGCTTGCACGACGTACACAAATCTCACTGTCTTTAGCGCCTTTGTGACGAGTCTGCACGTACGTATTCACCACGTACACGCAGCTTCCACTCCCCGTCCAGATAGCAGCAGCAACAGCGATATATAGAGAAAGTGACGGATAATTGAGAAACAGAAAAGTATCATGAGTCCAAGCATGTAGGCTGTTGTGGCCCCAGGCAAACGCCAGCCCATCGAGCTCCCCCGTCTCCCTCCACGCCTCCTCCTATATTGCCCTCCCAGCATTCACCTCCATCGCCATCTCCACCACAGGACACAGGTTCACACAACAGCAACAAAATCACACAAGCTCACAACAACAGCAGCTACAAGTTTAAATCAGACCGAAGACGATGGGGCTCTGCATGTCTAGCGGCGCGGCAGCTGTGGCGGCGGTGCGTGCCGACGGGCTGCCCGCCTCGACGGCAATGGTGCTGCTGCCAACAGGGGAGCTGCGGGAGTACCCACCCGCAGCTACGGCGGCGCGGGTGCTCGAGGACTCCGTCGAGGCAGTGGGCGAGTGGTTCTTGTGCGACGCCGACGCGATCGGGTTCGAGGGCGTCGTGTCCGCCGTGAGCGGAGGCGAGGAGCTCCGCCCGGGGCAGATATACTTCGTGCTCCCCGCGGAGGCCCAGCGCAAAGGGCTCCGGCGCGAGGACATCGGCGCGCTCGCCGTCAGGGCGTCCGCGGCGCTCATCAAGAAAGCCAGCACCGCCGGCGGCAGCCGACGGTGGAGGCGTGCCGGCTCTGCTTCGCCGCTCGTGTTCGCCCCGCCGGCGGAGAAGGTCGACCAGGCCTCCGCATACAAGACCGTGCCGGCGCTGGCAGCGAGAAAGCGGCAGGTGGTCCGCGCGAAGAGTGCCGGGAGAATGCAGACGCGCTTCGCCCCCGATCTGAGCGCCATTCCCGAGTGCGAGACAAATGAGTGAACGAACAGAATGGTGTCTCGCTGGCTGGGAGCAGAAGATATCAGATCGTCGGTTCAGATGTGGCTGATGGGGTGACGTGATGGATTAGCATGTGTGTAATTTGTAGGAACACAATTTTGGTCGTCGCATTGTGAATATGAAATACGGAGTACTGAATTTTACCTCAACTTGCACTTACCTGTCTACTACTCTGTTTAGAACTCCAAGTTAACTACAGATATTCGAAACCTGCGTCGAAAATAGCAGTATCACCGTGCATCAGAAAGGAAAGTGGAAAAACGGGACCACCCATTATCGTAGGCGAGTGCGTGCGCGACAGAGCCCAAGAGCATGGCGTCTGTAAACACGCGACCCGTAAATTGCGAGTACATGCGTTTCTACTGGTGATTTTCAACCGCGCCGTCGCAGAACAGCATTGCAAATGCAATCCGTAAAATCAAAAATTCAGAATTTTTTGGGAAGATCGAACTCGCGCGTTGATGCTCATCGTTCATACATATAATTACATAGCAAAATTACACCTAAAAATAAAAATGACAGTGGAGAGCTTGCCGGAGGACGCCGACGCGTCCTCAAATGGCCAAAATCCGAGCTCTGTTAGCCTCGCCAGAGCGCCGCGCCGTCGATCTAGTCATCGAGGACGATGATGTCCATCTCCATGTCATCGACGGCGCCTGGTCCGGACTACTCCTCCTCCGCGACGCGAATCGCAGCGAGGGCCTCCTCCAGCTTCTCCTGCCGTATGGCCGTCTCCACCTCACCAGCGCCTTCGCCGCCTCGTGGCCGCATGAATGCGGCGAGGACCTCCCAGGCGGCCGACGACCACCACCTCCTCCTCCTCCCCCGCCGCTATGGCTACCCCCCAGGCCGCATCCATGACGCAGGGTGGATATCTGCTCGTCGACAGGGCGAATCTGGCGCCGGAGCTGCGTGAATCGCTCGCCGGAGGAGAGGTCTGTGAGCGGTAGTGGCGCGACGCTAGGGTTTGGATGCGATGGAGGGATGCAGGTTCTAAACCGTGTCCGTTCCATCGGCCGGTACTAGTAGCGATCGGAGAGGGCTTTTAGCGGGGGCCCGTGAAAATTCTTTACGGGCTGGGCCATATACGGGCTCTGTTAGTTCCCCACGCGGCCCAGGGCCCGTATACTCGCCGGAAAAATGCGGGATTGGCCTGTTAGTCATGCTCTAAGCCTTGCCCTGCCCTCCCCTGGTTTTGCCGCTCATCTATGTTCGCGATATGGATACAGCTGCTTGTCTCATCTCGCATGGCCTCACTGCTTTGTTCCTAGAGTTTTTGGAGGCGGCCAATCATTGCTAACGAGTTTTGCTGTTTGGGAGTATATAAGTACTCTCTCTCCGCAAAGAAATAAGTTACTTAGGTTTGTCTAGATTCGTATAAATCTAGTGATAGTTTAGTGTGTACATATAGATAAATTTAAATAACTTATTTTCGACAAAGGAAGTACATGTCAATCCCTCCTCTTCCCTCCCCCTCTGCATCTGGCCATCCGCCATGTATGGGCGTGTTTGGTTGGTTGCCCGAGGCCTAGCTGTGCCCCGTGGAGAAGCAATTGTGCTGATTGGTTTACTGCTTGACCTCCGCGTTGTGGATGTCATGGACTCTAAAACAACCTGAGCTAGGCCCGCTGGGAAACCGATTCGGCCGTTTTGAGCGAGTCACCCTTGTTGTTTGCTCCCCATATGCAAAAAATGGAGATTCCCTACACAAGCTCGACCACACATGGAGATGGGGGCATCACGCATGCCGCGGTGAAAAGGGAAAAGGGGCAGGAAGGATTTTGTCACCTCCCACCAAAACCCTTCCTCTATTTCTACCCCCACAATCTCACCTCCATTTCAAAATCCACCATTTCTCCCTCCCTCTTCGAGCTCCATTGACGGGTTGGAGAGCAGGTAAGTCGTGCACTCATCACCGGCCGATGGTGGCAGCAAGACTACTATCCTCCCATTGATTCTCCTCCACCTCCACCGATGACTATAAATAATCATAGCCCCGCCTCCTCGATTTCATCTGTGACTGTAAGTAGATCTAGAGCTTGTTTAGATCATCTGTAGCTACTCTCATGTTAGATCTAAATCTTGTGTTAGATCATCTATAACTACTGTCATGTAGATCTAGAGCTTTTCTTAGATCATTTGTAGCTATTGCCATGTTAGATCTAGAGCCAAGCTAGATCATCTCTAGCTACTGACACATTGTTACATTGTATTGTCATGCGTGTTCAATGTAGGACTCTTTGTGTTTGATGCATTGGAATTGGGTTTGGAATTGAATTGGATTGGAAATTTCAAATCCAAGATGGAAAAGAAATGAGTTCCAATTTTAATCCTTTTGTTTGCATGTGCTTCAAATTTGTTGTTGAAATCAAAGGGTGGTACCTAATTTCAATTACTATTTTGATGTAGAAACCATGAATTGGATGATATTTTGGTTTTGGGCACTATAAACTTTACTTGAGACATGATGATCATGACTGTCAGACATGATGATAACATTAAATAATCTAGATAGCTTTACTTGAATATTTAAAGGTATTGTCAGCAATGCGGGGTACAAAGTTGTTTAAATATTTTATAACATATATTAGTGGTGTAACCTTTATTTTCAGCGAAATTCACATAACTAGGCTCAGACCATGGCTATATTAATAGCTTAAGCAAGTAACTGCATGCGTACATCCGAATATCAAGTACGTATATGTTTGCGGCGTGAAACAACACATACATAACAGCACGAATGCATGCGTGTTGATATGCTACGTTTGCGGTTTGAAACAACACATACATACGAGCACGGGACAACTCCATGACCATGCAATAAAACTTTATGGCTACATTTTCGAACGCATACGTATTGATCTTCCTAAGAATACCGAAGACAACTCGAATCCATGACAGTCCATATCAGTTCGGATCCAAACGTAGTTGTCTTGGAAACGATCACGAACCAGGATAGGACACCTGCATGCATACGTACTGAATCGATTCGGTTCTTATTGTTTAATCAATTAATCATATTGTTTGATTATCATACACAAAGTACAGAAATTGAACTCAGCTGCTACTAATTCACTAGAATATATATTGCTATTTATTGTTTTGGGTCCATTGCCAGTCCTTAGATCTTTGTGTTTCTATGCCATGTCATCTAATGTACAATGTACATATCTTATTATTTGTTCCATTTATGTGCCACGTGCTAATATGAAGTTTCTCATGCTATAGGAGAACAACATTAAAGGATGCTCTGGTTTTCAGGTTGGTCTTCACTATTCAGTTTGATCCAGTTTTATGTTGAATTTTGGCAGCCATTAGATCGAGCTTCAGGGCTATCCGTGAAGGGGTTGTCGGTGGGGGCGTGACGATCCTTCAAGCTCAGGCATGTAACGGCCACAAAGCAGGCCAGCGGGGAGCTATCGAGGCGGGGGAGGAGGACGACGGTGGGGATGGCTCTCACGATTGGCCTACGCCTTCCCCGAGAATGACATCAGGAAGGAGCACTAGAGCTCGACCGGCCTCTGCATCTCCCGAAGACGATGACAGAGACGATGCTCACGATTGGCCTCTGCCTCCCCCGAGGACGACGACGGGGAGGGGAACTGGAGCTGGGCCGGCCTCCGCCTTCCACGAGGATGACATCAGGGAGGGTACTGGAGCAGGACTGGCACTGGAGGTGGACCGGGGATCGCGCTGGGATTTCTAAATTTAAATTTTGCATATAGACCAATTTGGAACGATTTGAATCTACCTGGGTTTGCTTGTAAGAATCCATTGTAGATCACGCACATCCACTATTTCGGGCAGGAGGGAGTACATACATGCGTGGATCAACATTTACCCATCATAGCCACTATATGAAAATTTTACATTACTGTTTTGTTAAAGTTGCACCATCCACCTTCACAAAAAGTGCAATTTTATTCGTTAAAAGAGGTGCGGTTTTCTTAATTCTTTTGAAGCGTAAAAAGAATTATTGCGTGCTTGTCTTAGTGGCCTAAATTCTTTTTATCAGTCCAAATTGGCCTAGATTCAAATTCAAATCGTTCCAAATTGCCAAACGATCCAAATTGCGTGCAAACCATCCTGAAAACAAAATACTTCCTTCGTCCAGAAATAACTGATAGGTTTTTAGATAAACTCGAATCGGTTATTTCTGAAGGTAAAGGGAGTACATAGACTGCCAAACGATCCGACCAATATCATTGGTCAGGTAGGCGCCGGTCGGACCCAGATGAAACAGGTTCTGCGCGACGAGGGGCAGAGGGCATGTGACGACGCCTTCGGTTACGGGACCTACGTGGTTGTCCTCACCTACGTGGCCTGAATACTCGAGGTTTGATGCACATGCACGCTGCCACGGCGTCTAGAAATGCAGGCAACGTAGCCATAGATTCGTCCCGGTCCCGGTCCACTACCTACCGCATGCAAATGCAGCGCACTGATGCACTCTTTTCTTTTTATCATAACGTGTCATGCAAACCATTATTTGTGTAACCGTTTTTGGTGTATTCAGTCCTTCAACTGGACGATACAGCACACACATTTGGCCCGCCTGAACAGTGAGATTCGGTCCTCTCATGTCTCATCTGGTCGCACTAGTCGGCCCGGTTGCAACAAATGATCTGTCCTTGTGCGTGTCCAATTATCAATTGTTATCGGCACATGTTTTCCATTCCAGCTCCTGATTGTTCTGGACAGCTGGGAGTACCTGCATATACTAGTATGTCACTTTGATCTACTCATGACGGTTGAGCTAATAATACCAGTACTCATCCAGGTACTCTTAGTCTCGTGGCTCAGCCGGAGACACGTCGTCCCTAAGCTGGTGTGGGTCGTCTGATTAAATATACAGTATAAAACGCGGCCAAATCGAGCAATATGTACTCCCTCTGTTTCAAAATATAAGATGTTTTAGCTTTGTAAATGAAGTGTATCTAGACTCTTTTAGTATCTAGGTTCATCTAGTGTTGGAGTGAACCTAGACACTAAACAAGATCTAGATACACTCCTTTCACAAAACTAAAACATCTTATATTTTGAAACGGAGGGAGTAGGCAACAATTTTATGTACGCTATATGCGTCCATGTTTCCGAGAGTTGAGTTATAATCATGCGTTTTTTTAAACAGGACTTGCCATTTAATTAAAAAAGGGAGGTTTAAGAGGTCTTATAAACCAACATTCTTGACCAAAGTCAAGACAAAACAAGATAGTCTACTCTCGCGATATCATAATACTAAAGGCCTTAGCACCGGCTGAGCTCCACAAGGCCACTTTTTCTTTAATTTTGGTTACAAGCATGTTGGAAGAAGAGCATTGTTTCGAAAGACACGAGCTTTCATTTCCTTCCATATTTCCCAGAACACTAACATTGCTAGGGATGTCATGGTCTTTCTAGATTGTCCTCTCTTCTGAACCATCTCTTTCCACCATTCTTGAACACTTTGCATGGTGTGCCAATTATTTGGGTCAACGTCATAAAGCCAAAGCCAAGACCTGATGGTAGTCCAAATACGGGTAGTGAATCGCCACTTGAAAAGAAGATGCACCGCGGTCTTTTGCACTTGGTTGCAAAGCTTGCATCACCCACAATTAGGCCATCTTCTCTTCTCTAGCTTATCCGTCATCCAAACTCTATTTTGTAGGATCAACCAAACAAAGATTTTATATTTCGGAGACGCCCATGGTTTCCACACCAAGGAAGGCATGGAGGAGCTAGTTTGTCCCTAAAATTGCATTTTGTAGACCGACTTGGACGAGTAGCATCCATGGCTTGTGAGCTTCTATATAATAGAGTCCGGAGTGATTGCATCCAAATGCACTGATTGTAACATTTCCAAAAGGTTTGAGAATTGTACCATATAACCATGTGTTGTTTGTATAGTAATTTTTGTTCTGCCTAGCCCAACGGATTGGTTGTAACCGATTCACTGTTCAATCAGATAATTTCAAGTGGTGGATACTGGTAGTAGTATAAGAAATGAAGGGTCCTCGGCTACAGCGGCTGCAACAATCTTCCGCATACTTTCTTGGGGGTCAACAAGGTGACATATGACATGAGTACGTTATCTAAGGGAAGCCGATTCGGTGGCATACACTAGTAGAAAAAGGCCTTTGGTTCGTGACACTAGTCCCGACCGTGGCTGGGGCCAGGACTAATGGTTCGAATCGGACGGTCCGAGTTCGCCGAAGTCTTTTATCGCGGCTCGTAAGAGGCCATTAGTCCTAGTTTAAGATACAAACCGGAACTAATGGATCTGGACACGCTCGCGTGGTCCTGATAGAACCATTAGTCCTAGTTTATATCTCAAATCGGGAATAATGGTCTGGCGTATATATATATATATATATATATTTCAGTATCCAGGATGCGGAATAGTTATTTTGCACCCCACATATTTTTATGTTCTCACATACATAAATTTATGTTTTGTATACTAATAATTATGTTCATATTTATCAGAAACTAAAAAAACCGACATAAAAATACGATTTATGAGTCATTATAGTGTAAAAAATATAGAAAATTTGCATTTTACGCCGTATTTTTTTACGGCATGTAAATAATTTTCTTACGATATGTCTAAATTTTTTTATGTTCTTTTTTACTTCCGGGATAAGATAAAATTTACGTGACGTAAAAATCATGTACGGTTTGAAAGATATGGGGTGGATGAAGAATAACTATTCTACACCCTGGGTGTCAAATAGCGCCACTATATATATATATATATATATATATATATATATATATATATATATATATATATATATATATGCACCCAGCCCTTCACTCTCTCCTGTTTTTTTCCTATGTGAGGTGGGTATAACTTTGTGCTAATTTTTTTTCTTCATATGCACTAGAGGTGTTTGGTGAAATGCTTGTTAGTGCGATGTCACTTGAGTTCACACAAGACAAAATATGATATGAGGTGCCAGAGTCACACTTAAGTTTTCTCATCTTTGTTTCCAGGTGTCCTAAAAGGTTAGCAAGTATTTTCTCGTTTAGACCGCGCGGTAGTAATTTTATCGTTGTGATTGCGTTTGATATATATGGTTGTATGATGCAGATGAGCCATCCATGGATGTACGGTGACCGACGCTCTGACGCTTACAGAGAAGGCGTGCGTTCTTTTCGCCTTGTGGCCGAGGTGAACAAGCGACGGGATGGTTTTATGTGTTGTCCATGTGTTTGATGGCTCAGGATACGTTGAGCTCGTTGGAAACCCCAAGAGGAAGGTATGATGAGCACAACAGCAAGTTTCCCTCAGTTATGAAACCAAGGTTATCGAACCAGTAGGAGCAAGAAAAAAACCCCAAGGTGTTGTTACCAACTTGGAATCCTGAATAACACAACCACAAAACTTTGCCTCAACTTACAATGAGATTGTCAATCTCAAAGGTTTTGCTGAAAATAAAGGATTAAATATATTGTGTGGAGGATACTAATTGCCTACAGAAAGTAAACAATAAACATTAAATATTAGATGGTATATCAATGGTAAAAGAATGGACCGGGGTCCATAGTTCACTAGAGGTGATTCTCCTTAAGATAAATAACATGTTGGGTGAACAAATTACAGCGAGGCAATTGACAGACTCGAGAAAGCATACCATGCATATACTAATCATCTTGACTCCTATGGGATTTGATTGGGCATTACAATATTATACATAGACCGTAATCCAACTGCATCTGTGACTAATAATCCACCTTCAGGTTATCATCACCTCCTCCAGTATTAAGTTGCAAGCAACAGATAATTGCATTAAGCAAAATATGTAAAGTAAACAATACGATTGTCCCATGGACAAAGGATTGTTGTTTTCTCCCTAGTAGCAACAACAGATCTAGCACTTTAGAGATTCCTATCACTTCTCCAGATTACTAGAGGCATAAACCCACTATCGAGCATAAATACTCCCTATTGGAGTTGTAAGCATCTACTTGGCCAAGATAGCTACTAACAACGGAAAGCATGCAAGATCACAAATAGCATAGACATGATAGAATCAATAATCAATCTGAAATAGCATCTGAATATCCATCGGATCCCACAAACACAACATGTAAAATTACAAATAGATGATCTTGATCATGAATGGAGCTCACAAGATCTAAACATGATAGCACAAAGGAGGAGAACCAACCATCTAGCTACTACATGGACCCGTAGTCCAGGGATGAACTACTCACGCATCACACCGGAGGAAGTCATGGTGACAAAGAAGGCCTCTAGGGTGATCTCTCCCCTCCGGTAGGGTGCTAGGAAGATCTTTGGATCCCCCCGATCTAGGGATCAAGATGGCAGCGGCTACAGACTCTTCCGCGGATTTCTGATTGGGTCTTTGATCGGGTACTTAGGGTTTTTGTCCCGGGAGGCTTTTATAGGCGAAGGGGCAAGGTCAATGAAGCACCAGGGGGCCCACACCCCTGGTGGCGTGCCCCCTAGACCGCGCCGCTACCAGGTGTGGCCGCCCTGGTGCGCCACTTCGTCTCCCCTTCGGACTCCGTGTTGCTTCGGGTAAAATATTGATTTTGGCTTTTGTCCGGTCCAATTTTGAGAATATTTCCTTACTAGCTTTTCTGAAACCAAAAACAGCAGAAAACAGGCAATTGACACTATGGCATCTTGTTAATAGGTTAGTTCCAGAAAATGTATAAAAATACCCCAAAGTTTGGACAAAACATAAGAAAGTAGATACTAAACAAGCATGGAACATCAAAAATTATAGATACGTTTACGACGTATCAACATCCCCAAGCTTAACTCCTGCTCGTCCTCGAGTAGGTAAGTGATAAAAAAGAATAATTTTTGAGGTGACATGCACCATCACAATCTTGATCAAGGTATTTGTAAAATATTGATAGATGGGATCATAGTACTTTACCATAGCATGAGAGATATAGTTCTAACAATAAGACATAGCAACTATGTTGTAACATGAAAAGGTACAAACAAAATATTCATGAATAACAATGCTTTGAAAGACGTTGATTTGTTTCACATATAGAAAACATAATAAGAATGGTATTCAGCTTGTACCTCGTGGTATAGCAAAACATAAATGCATAGGACACCTTCAAAGTTCATAAGGGTGACTAGATACAAATAATTTAAGAACAAGCAATATCAAAGTTATGAATCAATCAACAAGTTTTGGGACAATGCACATTAAACTAAGAATGACCACTATGCTCTCTCAATAGGTGCATAAAGATACAATATGGAGACTCAACATAAAAGTAAAAAGAAAGGCCCTTCATAGAAGGAAGCAGGGATTCAAGTTTCATAAAGAGCTTCCAAAAATTATGGTACTTATTAGCTTTCAGCTCTCATTACCCCTATCATAAGCATCTTTAGGTGATTAAGGTTAAAGTGAACAAATATGAGGATATGCTTGACAAGTTATAAGTTGAAAATCTCATGCCCCTTGCTTACGAGTACCGAACCTCATGCTACTCAACTTTAGCCACGAGTAAGTTCTTGTCATTGTAAGTACATGTGTATCATAGAGAACTGCCAACGGGGTACCCCTTGCCCCATGATACAGGAGCTATCCCATATCAAAATTACAAGGTAATAGACAATGAGCATCTCAGCGATCTTTTTATTTGCTATTTGCATAGGTTTTTATTGAGGATGCTTCATAGATTGCTCACTATGGTTATGCTGCAAGTTCCACCATGATTAGGCATGTCTTAGGCTAGCCGCCCAGGCGTTTCTCTAGCACATATACAAACTCCATGAGCTTACAAGCTCCCTTTTTATTTCACACCGCCAGGATCCATAAGCAAAAGAACATGATATCAACTAAATAATGTGCAATGTTGAAAGCGTTCCCCATGGTAACATGGTTCTGCTAATTCACAACTTATAAAGCGCAAGCATATACGCAACATATATGGGCACAATGGTTCAAGTTTATTAAGTGCAAGAAAGTAAAGTGTGCCATCAAGTTTGTGAGAGCTTTAATCACTAATTTTCTCATAACAAGTTTAATTCGGAAGGTAGATAAAAAGATGAATATACTTGGAATAGCAATAATGCTAATAGGTAGGTATGGTGGACTCTTTGGAATAACTTGGTTTTATTTGGAGTTGGATGCATGAGCGGAACTCATACTTGGTACATGTGGAGGCTAGCAAAAGACTGGGAGCGACCAACGAAGAGAGCAATAATGGCCATAATCATGCAAAGCGACAAACCATTATTAATTAAAGCATAAAGTGATATTACAAGTCGAAAACTAAATGATCATAGAGGCTATTGCGACTGGTATAGTCTTAACATGGTGTGAGCATGCGCCAAGTCAACCCAAATAAAGCATCAAAGGAGAATACCATAATATTATGCTTTTGTATGCTAAAACAACGCATGATTCTTTCAAGGCACATTAAGCAATCTCAATTGTTTGGAACAAGTCATGCTACAGCAATAATCACTAAGCATAAAGTCAAAGCAATATCAAACGTGACATGATAAATTCTAGGCCACAGTCAAAACAAGACTCCTTTTGTACCACTTATAAGCATGAACTTTCCTACTCTTTTCCAATCCAAATCAACTTATTTGAAACTATGTATGAATGCAGGGGCCCAACCAATTTTTTTAAGAAAACCAAGCAAAAGAAAACTAAAAACAAAACGAAGACGCTCCAAGAACAACACAA
Source organism: Avena insularis (assembly GCA_023614405.1). Taxonomy (NCBI): domain Eukaryota; kingdom Viridiplantae; phylum Streptophyta; class Magnoliopsida; order Poales; family Poaceae; genus Avena; species Avena insularis. Next base: position 415,713,669 of record CM042686.1, on the reverse strand, counting down.
TTGTGCATGAAACAATAAAAATAAAGTGTTTGGAAGAAAACCTGAGATTTTTATTGATGAAGAAGGGGATGCCTTGGGGATCCCCAAGTTTTGACGCTTGCACTTCTTGAATATTTTTTGGGGTGACACGGGTGGCATCCCCAAGCTTGAGCTTTTGTCCATACTTCATATTATCACATTATTCTTCCCTACACTTTAAAATTTCCTTCATACAAAACTTCACACAATCTTCATTAGCAACATTAGTGTACTCAAGATAATAAGTCTTTGGGTTCAATTTCAACACAAGTAAAACTTCCATTAAAACACAAGCTACTGTAGCAATTCCTTCTAAAAGCTCAAGTGATCAAAGAGAACTCAAAGAGAAAGAGATTAAGCGGCAAATCCAAATAATGGCAGAAATCTGTCAAAACAGACCAGCAGGTAAAAACCGATTTTTTCGAAGACCTTCTGTTGCTCAAATCGAAAAGTTTTAAACTAACGATAGTTATATAACAACCTGGGTCAGAATCACAAAAAATTACAGCTCAATCCGACGTACAAGGATTTTTCACGAATTTTTAGAGTGAAGCAGAAAAATCTGTTTCGGGACAGCAACTTTCCCAAGTCTTACTTCTCTCTCATTAGAGGTTATTCTTGGCACAAAAACCACACAAAAAGGATAAGGAGAGGTTATTAATAAAGCAATAACTTCCAAGACTCGACAAAATAAAATATTACTAAATATAAAAATAATTTGGGTTATCTCCCAATAATTTTTCTTTATAGCCATTAAGATAGGCATGATAATTTCGATGATGCTCACATAAGAAATATGAATTGAAGTAAAAGAGAGCATCAAGAAGCAAATTCAAAACACATTTAAGTCTACCCCACTTCCTATGCATAGGAATCTTATACGTAAATAAATTCACAAAGAACAAAGTGACGGGCATAGGAACATAAAACGAGAGTAACTTCAAAACTTTCAGCAAATAGAGAGGTGTTTCAGTATCATTAAAACTTTTACAACCATATTTTCCTCTCTCATAATAATTTTCAGTAGCCTCATGAATAAACTCAACAATATAATTATCATATAAAGCATGCTTTTCATGATCTAAAAACACACAATTTTTATCAAGCTAAAAAATAGTGGGATTAAAACCTTCAAACCCACTTTTAACAATTTTATAACAAGATGAATGATCAATCTCATTTTCACTAGTAGTAAAATTAATATTATCAACCAATATAGGACCATCATCTAGAGCTTTATTATAAACATTTTCAAAAGAATCCACGGGAACATAACATTCATCCTCCTTTGGTAAGCATGGGGGACAATCAAATAATGTAAGGGGTAAAGAGTTACTCTTATTAGAAGGTAGGAATGGGTAGATCCATTCTTCCTCCTCTTGATCATCACTCTCCTCCTCTTTTTCATATAATGAACTTCCAGTTTCAGCAATTTCTTCTTCCATAGGCTCCCGCAAGGCATTTGTCTGTTTTGTTGGTGGAGAGAATCTATTAAGATATTCAAGAATATAGCCATTTTCTTCCTTGTAAGTATCAAATCAAAATTTAAGTATTTCATAAACCTCATATTTATAAGGTGTATCATCAGTATTTTCAAGCAAATAAGCAAGTTCTAATGCACCCTTCCAAGCAATAAATTCTTCAATTTGTTCCACATCATAAAAGTCATAATTTTCCTTAACATAAGAAGATATGGTAACATCATCATTATACTCACATTGAAAAGGGAGGTGTTTATACCTCTTACAGCAACAAGATTTATCAAAGCAAGAAGTAACATTATAAGTAGAGCACACGTTTCTAGCAATGGTATACAATTTATTAATTTGTTCCCATAAGTGTTTCCCTTTTTGTGACAAGCGGTGTTCCTTATAATAATATTTTTGTTCTTCCGTGAACCCACATTGCCAATAAGATTCAGTTTCAAAGAAACCAATCATTGATAGAAAGTATGATAAAGCAAGACAATAACAAACCAACGAAAATAACAACTATAGTAGGAACTAAATTTTTTTCTATTTTTTGATAAAAAGAGACAAGCAAACAAAGTAGAAATAAACTAAGCAAAACAAAAAACAAAGTAAAGAGATTGGTTGTGAGAGACTCCCCTTGTGAAGTTGTCCTTGACTCCCCGGCAACGGTGCCAAAAAAGGCTTGATGGCTTAGGATACGTTGAGCTTGTTGGGAACCCCAAGAGGAAGGTATGATGAGCACAACAGAAAGTTTCCTTCAGTTATGAAACCAAGGTTATCGAACCAGTAGGAGCAAGGAAACAACCCCAAGGTGTTGTTACCAACTTGGAATCCTACATAACACAACCATAGAACTTTGCCCCAACTTATAGTGAGGTTGTCAATCTCACCGGTTTTGCTGAAAACAAAGGATTAAACGTATTGTGTGGAAGATATTAATTGCTTGCAGAAAGTAAACAGTAAACAGTAAATAGTAGATGGTATATCAATGGTAAAAGAATGGACCGGGGTCCATAGTTCACTAGAGGTGATTCTCCTTAAGATAAATAACATGTTGGGTGAACAAATTACAGCGGGGCAATTGACAGACTCGAGAAAGCATACCATGCATATACTAATCATCTTGACTCCTATGAGATTTGATTGGGCATTATAACATTATACATAGACCAAAATCCAACTGCATCTATGACTAATAATCCACCTTCAGGTTATCATCCGAACCCCCTCCAGTATTAAGTTGCAAGCAACAGATAATTGCATTAAGAAAAGTGTGTAAAGTAAACAATACGATTGTCCCATGGACAAAGGATTGCTGTTTTCTCCATAGTAGCAACAGCACATCTAGCACTTTAGAGATTCCTATCACTTCCCCAGATTACTTGAGGCATGAACCCACTATCGAGCATAAGTACTCCCCCTTGGAGTTGCAAGCATCTACTTGGACAAGATAGCTACTAACAACGGAAAGCATGCAAGATCACTGATGCACTCAACTTTCAATGTAGAGCTCGTTGGGAACCTCAAGAGGAAGGTATGATGATCACAATAGTAAGTTTTCCCAGAGTTATGAAACCAAGGTTTAATCGAACCAGTAGGAGCAAGGAAACACCCCAAAGGTGTTACTAGCTGAGCTTTGGCAGGGCGCACTATCGGTGCTAGTAGCAATGTGGAGACCTGCACAACACAACCACAGAACTTTGTCCCCAACTTGCGATGAGGTTGTCAATCTCACTGTGTTTTGCGGAAAACAAAGGATTAAACGAATCGAATGGAAGGAAGTAATAGTTTGTAGAAAGTAAATACAAAGCAGAAACAGTTTATAGATTATATGTAAAGAAAAAGGACCGGGATCCATAGTTCACTAGAGGTGGCTCTCCTTAGATAGATAACATGCTGGGTGAACAAATTATAGCGGGCCAATTGACAAACAACGAGAAAGCAATACATGCATATACTAATCATCTTGACTCCTTTGAGACTTGATTGGGAAATACAACATAATACATAGCCGCCATCCAACTGCATCTATGACTAATAATCCACCTTCAGGTTATCATCTGAACCCCCTCCAGTATTAAGTTGCAAGCAACAGATTATTGCTTTACGAACTGCGTGTAAGGTAACAATATGATTGTTCTATGAACAAAGGATTGTTGTTTTCTCCCTAGTAGCAATAGCACATCTAGTACCTTAGAGATTTCTGTCACTTCCCCAGATTACCAGAGGCATGAACCCACTATCGAGCATAAATACTAACTCTTGGAGTTGCTAGCATCTACTTCGCCAAGATAGCTACTAACAACGGAAAGCATGTAAGATTTCAAATAACAAAGACATGATAGAATCAATAAGCAATCTGAAATAGCATCTCAATATCCATCGGATCCCCGCAAACACAACATGTATGGATTACAAATAGATGATCTTGATCATGAACGGAGCTCACAAGATCTAAACATGAAAGCACAAAGGAGGAGAAACCAGCCATCTAGCTACTACATGGATCCGTAGTCCAAGGATGAACTACTCACGCATCACACCGGAGGCTTGCATGGTGATGAGGAAGGCCTCCAGGGTGAATTCCCCTCTCCGGCAGGGTGCCGGGAAGAGCTTCAGATCCCTCCTGATCTAGGGATGGAGATGACGGCGGCTACAGACTCTTTCGTGGATTTTTGATCGGGTACCTAGGGTTTTCGTCCTGAGGGAAACTTATAGGCGGAAGGAGAGGCCGAGGGGGTCCTGGGGTCGGCTAGACCACCCCCTGGCGCGGGCCAAGCCTAGCCGCGCGGCCAGGTGGTGTGGCCGGCCCCTGGCCCCTCTCCGCCTCAGAAACCGCACTTGATCCTTCCAAAAATAGGCACTTTGGCTTTTGTCCCGTCAATTCGAGAATATTCATTTTCGACTTTCTGGAACCAAAACAAGAAACAGGCAACCTTTGTCGTGGCTCTTGTTAATAGGTTAGTCCAACAAATCATATGAAAAGTACTCCAAAGTTGGAACAAAACACAAGAAAGTGGATAAAACCAAGCATGGAATGTCAAAAATTATAGATACATTTGCAATGTATCAACCACAAATAACATAGACATGATAGAATCAATAATCAATCTGAAATAGCATCTCAATATCCATCGGATCCCTGCAAACACAACATGTAAGATTACAAATAGATGATCTTGATCATGAACGGAGCTCACAAGATCTAAACATGATAGCACAAAGGAGGAGAACCAACCATCTAGCTACTACATGGACCCGTAGTCTAGGGATGAACTACTCACGCATCACACCGGAGGCAGTCATGGTGATAAAGAAGGCCTCCAGGGTGATCTCTCCCCTCCAGCAGGGTGCCGGGAAGAGCTTTGGATCCCCCTGATCTAGGGATCAAGATGGCGGCGGTTACAGACTCTTCCGTGGATTTCCGATTGGGTCTTTGATCGGGTACTTAGGGTTTTTGTCTCGAGAGGCTTTTATAGGTGAAGGGGCAAGGTCGGTGGAGCACCAGGGGCCCACACCCCCTAGTGGCACGCCCCCCAGGCCGCGCCACCACAAGGTGTAGCTGCCCTGGTGCACCACTTCATCTCCCCTCCGGACTCCGTGTTGCTTTGGGTAAAATATTGACTTTGGCTTTTGTCTGGTCCAATTCCGAGAATATTTCCTTACTAGATTTTCTGAAACCAAAAACAGTAGAAAACAGGCAACTGGCACTGTGGCATCTTGTTAATAGTTTAGTTCCAGAAAATGTATAAAAATACCCCAAAGTGTGGACAAAACATAATAAAGTAGATACTAAACAAGCATGGAACATCAAAAATTATAGATACGTTTACGACGTATCAACATCCCCAAGCTTAACTCACGCTCGTCCTCGAGTAGGTCAGTGATAAAAAATAATACTTTTTAAGGTGACATGCACCATCACAATCTTGATCAAGGTATTTGTAAAACATTGATAGCTGGAATCATAGTACTTTAACATAGCATGAAAGATATAGTTCTAACAATAAGACATAGCAACTATGTTGTAACATGAAAAGTTACAAACAAAAGATTCATGAATAACAATGCTTTGAAAGACGTTTGTTTGTTTCACATATAGAAAACATAATAAGAATGGTATTCAGCTTGTCCCTCATGGTATAGCAAAACATAAATGCATAGGACACCTTCAAAGTTCATAAGGGTGACTAGATATAAATAATTTAAGAACAAGCAATATCAAAGTTATGAATCAATCAACAAGTTTTGGGACAATGCACATTAAACTAAGAATGAGCATGCAAAGGTTTTGCGATGGAACATGGAAGACTGTAAGAAAGACGGGAAGTTGAGGCACCCTGCTGATGGTTGGCAGTGGAGAAAAATCGAGAGAGGCTTCCCGGACTTTGCTGGTGACGCAAGGAACTTATGGTTTGGTCTAAGGACCGATGATATGAATCCTTTTGGGGAGCAGAATTGCAGTCACAGCACCTGGCCCGTGACTCTATGTATCTACAACCTTCCTCCTTGGTTGTGCATGAAGCGGAAGTTCATTATGATGCCAATGCTCATCCAAGGCCTGAAGCAACCTGGCAATGACATTGATGTGGACCTAAGGCCATTAGTTGATGAACTTTTATAGTTGTGGGCCACACCATGTGTACGTGTGTGGGATGAGCACAAATTGCAGAAATTTGACCTACAAGCGTTGTTGTTCATAACCATCAATGATTGGCCTGCTCTTAGTAACATTTCAGGACATACGAACAAAGGATACAATGAATGCATGCACTATTTAGATGAGACTAAAAGTATATATCTGGATAAATGTAGAAAGAATGTGTACCCGTACAATCGTCGTTTTCTTCCGTCCAGTCATCCCTTAAGGAAGAAAGGCAAGCATTTCAATGGCAAGGTAATAACCCGGACGAAGCCTGTCCCCCGTACTGGTGCTGATGTATTTGGTATGGTCAAGGATTTGGATGTAATCTTTGGAAATGGTCCTCAAGGACAACCTATTCCGAAAGACGCCGACGTACACGCACCCATGTGGAAGAAGAAATCTATATTTGGGAGCTACCCTATTGAAAAGTGCACGAGGTTCGCTCTACAATCAACGTGATGCACCTGACAAAGAATCTTTGCATGAATATTCTAGGCTTCCTAGGCTTGTATGGGAAGTCAAAAGATACCTAGGCAGCACGGGAGGACCAACAAAATCATAAAGGACGAGACGACAAGCATCCAGGATAGTTTTAAGGGCTTGCCAGCTATGCTCTTACCAAAGAAGAGAAGGAAATCTTTTTTGAAGTCCTTTTCAATATCAAGGTCCCGTTTGGCTTCTCATCGAATATAAAGGGAATAGTAAATATGAAAGAGAAAAAATTTCAAAACCTAAAGTCTCATGACTGCCACGTGCTTATGACGCAATTGCTTCCGGTTGCATTGAGGAGAATTCTACCAGAAAATGTTCGACTAGCCATTGTGAACGTATGTGCATTCCTCAATGCAATTATGGGTACATAGAGGAGATATGGAAACTTGACTATGGACCTACTTTTAAGGTCCCTTTGTTTCGATGCAAATGGGTCAAGCTGACAGGAGGCGGGGTACATGTAGACCAAAAGTTCAGCATGACAACAGTGGATCTCAACAATCTTGCGTACATGGATGAACCATTCGCCCTAGCCAACGGTGTGGCTCAGGTTTTCTATGTGAAGGACATGTCTACCAAACCGAGAAAAAGGAAAGATAAGCAAAAGAATACAAAATACGATGAGCCAAAGTGCCACATAGTTCTTTTAGGAAAAAAAACATCGTGGGAGTGGATAACAAGACAGACATGTCAGAAGATTACAATAAGTTTCATGAAATTCCGCCATTCAAAGTGAAAACTGACCCAAGCATCCTGTTAAATGATGAAGATTCGCCATGGCTACAGTGCAGAAGAAAACCACAACACTAGATGTTGGTGATGTGTAATAATGTATTAAAAACCTTTTATTTGAGACATAAATCTATGTAATGTATTAAACCTTTTATTTGAGACATAAAGGCCCCCTTTCATGTAACACATCTTGTTTAATCAAACTGGACGTCGACGACCGGGTTCTGAGCCGCAGGAGGTGGTCACCCAAAGAGAAGGAACCATCACAGGAGAATAGCTCGGGTGAGGTCCCTGAAGAAGCTGCTAGGTATTGGAAAACCTGACCTCCAACACATACATATAGCGGCGGGCGTGCTCGTCCTCCTCCCTGACACGCCTCTATACCACCTCCTCGGAGGCCGTCTCCCTCTGCACCACTCCTGGACCATGCGACCGCCACCAAAGAAGCTCCAAGTCGACGACGGGACCCGGATTCCTCACCAAGCTACGTGTCCCGGAAGGTAGCACCTCCCAGTGCTAGCCCCGCGGAGCCTAGTCTCGGACATGCCCGATGGAGCCCAGTACTCCGCCGTCGTTGCCGCCGAGTCATGGACAAACATGTTGGGGCATCCTAAAGTAGGCGGTGGGAAATGTGTAGATGTGTGATAGGGAATGTGTAGATGTGTGGTGGTCAGGACGGTCGCCGACCTATATATAGAGGGAAAGGGCGGGAAAACATGGCGGGAAAGACATATGGCGGGAAAACATGGCGGGAAAACATGGAGGGAAAACGCGGCGGGAAATATGTTTAGCCCCGGTTGGTGTTTCCAACCGGGACTAAAGATTCATCTTTAGTCCCGGTTGAAGAAACCAACTAGGACTAAACATGGGTGGAATCCTTGTGAAGTTATCATCTTTAGTCCCAGTTGAAGAAACCAACCGGGACTTAAGGGGTTGCAGCAGGCTAGAGCCGGCAAGAGCATGTTTAGTCCCGGTTGAAGAAACCAACCAGGACTTAAGGGGTGAGTGTCGACACTATGACAGGGGTAAGTGTCAACATTATGTCGTGAGTGTCGACACTATGTTGTGCTGCTTAATCTTTAAATAGGCATCCTTGTGAAGTTACCAACTGCAAAAAAGATGGTGTGAAAGAGCGGGGACAACACACTACGACCAGTTTGAGGGAGATGTCGGCGGAGCCTAGTCCTCCGGCATCTCCAACAAACTGGCCATAGATGTACTCCCTAATATTTGAAACATGATAGTGTGCGAGGGCAGGGACAACACTACGACCAACTTCAAGGGAGATGCCTAAGGATCCTGTCCTCAGGCATCTCTCTAAAGCTGGCCATAGAGATACTCCCTAATATGTAAAATTAGTTAGGTCCCCGGCATATTGATCTAGGTAGAGAAGTTATGAACTACAAGATGGTGTGCAAGAGAAGGGACAACACTACGGCTAGCTTTAGGGAGATACCGGAGGATCCAGTCCTCGGGCATCTCTCTGAAGCTGGCCATAGAGGCACTCCTTAATATGTGAAATTAGTTAGAATAGAACAACATCTTTATATATAGTTCGGGAAAGTTGTAAACAGACAAACAGTAGTAGGAAACAATATATTAGTCTCGGTTTCCTAAGTGGGACTATGAAATCGTCACTAAAGGCCCCCCTTTAGTCCCGCCGGTCCAGCCACAAACCGGGACTAACACTAAAAACATTTATTATTATTAAAAAAGGGGACTAAGGAATCGGGACTAAAGGCCCCCTTTAGTCATACTCATATATAGCCCCCTTTAGTCCCGGTTACTAGTTTTAATAGTTACACCCTAGAACCCTTTACCCTAAACCTGAAACAGAGATTTCAGTCAAATATAATAGTTAATGCATTTTTAAATTGAAAATGGCAAAATGGTTAATAGTTTGACTAGTTAGAATAATTATTTTATAAAACAAAAAATGGATTTGGATTACTTATTCAAATTCAAGCATTTTTTATGCTAAAAGTTTAGTGAGATTAAAAAATATGCAAAATATAATACTTAATGCATTTTTAAATTAAAAATGGCAAAATGGTTAATAGTTTGACTAGTTAGAATAATTATTTTATAAAACAGAAAATGGATTTGGATTACTTATTCAAATTTAAGAACTTTTCATGTTAAAAGTTTAGTGGGATTCAAAAATATGCAAAATATAATAGTTAATGCATTTTTAAATTGAAAATGGTAAAATGGTTAATAGTTTGACTACTTAGAATAATTATTTTATAAAACAGAAAATAGATTTGGATTACTTATGCAAATTCAAGAATTTTTCATGTTGAAAATTTTCTCAAATTCATAAGTATGCAAAAACTATATAATTCAAATGTTTAAAAAATATAATACAAATTGAATTTTTTTTAAACAGGCGCGCCACTTGTTTTGGTCAAAAATTTGAAAAAAAGGACTAAAGGGGTGTCGTTGGCGCGCACCCCTTGGGCGGTGCCGAAAATCCTTTACTCCTGGTGCATGCCACGAACCGGGACTAAAGGTCCATCCTCTTTATATTTCGTGCCCCTTCTTCTCCCAAATCACTCACTTTGCAGCAGGGGAAGCACGAGGACAATGACGCAGGATCCCGGTAGGCTGCCAGACCACATGCGAGGACTTTCCGGCCGCCACCAGCGCGTCGCCCCCCACTCTAGCTGCCACCACCCCCAACCTCCGCCATGCTCGCGTTGCCCCCTCTCCGGCCGCTACATCCAGCCGCCGTCTTGCCATCCCGGTCAGTACCCCGCCTCCCTTTCCCGTCAAGATCGGCATTGGGTAGTCAGACGACGCTGCAGCCCCGGCGGTCTTGAAGGAGCAGGCCGGGGTGGCACCCCTCGGCCACTTCTATTTATTTTTTTATTTTTTCTATTATATAGTATTATATAGTATGTTTTATATTGTAGTATATGTAGTATGTAGTATATAGTATGTTAGTGTAGTAGTATATAGTACGTAGTATATAGTATGTTAGTGTAATATTATATAGTAGTATATAGTATAGTATGTATTATATTGTATAGTATGTAGTATTGTATAGTATGTTAGTATAGTATGTTAGTGTAGTACTCCCTCCGTTTGGAAATATAAGACGTTTTAGCTTTGTGAATGAAATATATCTAGACATCTTTTAGTGTATAGGTTCGTAGAGGTTCGGAGTGAACCTATAAACTAAAAGGTGTCTAGATACATTCATTTCACAAAGCTAGAATGTCTTATATTTCCGAACGGAGGGAGTATTATATAATATGTTAGTGTAGTATATAGTATGTTAGTGTAGTATGCAGTATATAGTGTTATTATTAATATATAGTGTATAGTGTAATATATAGTGTATTTTTTAGTATATAGTTTTAGTGTAATATATAGTGTAATATATTTTCTAGTATAATATATAGTGTATATATTTATAGTGTATATATAATATATAGTGGTGTTGCGGGGCCCTGGAGTTAGGGTTAGGGTGGTGGTGCTCGCGGGCGACCGGTGATACGATTAGGGTGGTGGTGCTCGCGGGCCCCTGGACTTAGGGTTAGGGTGGTAGTGCTCGTGGGGCCCCGGACTTAGGGTTAGGGTGGTAGTGATCGTGGCCCCCGGACTTAGGGTTAGGGTGGTGGTGCTCTCGGACTAGAATTTTGCTATTGTTTAGTATTATTGTAGCAAATTAGGTGTACATATTATTATTTAGTATTATTTTATATTGTGTGCATTTTGCAGGAAACTATGGATCCACCGAGTCCAATTCGCAGAGACCTAGAACAAGAAGAAATTCTCGAGAATATGATCAACGACGCCCCCATGTTCATCCACCCGAATCTCCGTCGATATATTTGAACCTCTCTGGTGAGGGTGAGGAGGTCGACCGAAATAATCAGGGAGAAGCCAACGGATCCGATGATGGAGAAGCCGACGGCTCTGATGTCTCGGTGTTGATGTAGAGCTCGTTGGGAACCCCAAGAGGACGGTATGATGAGCACATCAGCAAGTTTCCCTCAGTTATGAACCAAGGTTTAATCGAACCAGTAGGACCAAGGAAACACCCCAAAGGTGTTGCTAGCTGAGCCTTGGCAGGGCGCACTACCGGTGCTAGTAGCAACGTGGAGACCTGCAGAACACAACCATAGAACTCTGTCCCCAACTTGCGATGAGGTTGTCAATCTCACCGTGTTTTGCTGAAAACAAAGGATTAAACGTATCGAATGGAATGAAGTAAAAGTTTGCAGAAAGTAAACACAAAGCAGTAAACAGTTTATAGATTGTATATATAAGAAGAAGGACCGGAATCCATAGTTCACTAGAGGTGGCTCTCCTTAAGATAGATAACATGTTGGGTGAACAAATTACAGCGGGGCAATTGACAAACATCGAGAAAGCATACAAGCATATACTAATTATCTTGACTCCTTTGAGACTTGATTGGGCATTACAACATTATACATAGACCGCCATCCAACTGCATCTATGACTAATAATCCACCTTTAGGTTATCATCTGAACCCCCTCCAGTATTAAGTTGCAAACAATAGATTATTGCTTTACGAATTGCGTGTAAAGTAAACCATACAGATTGTTCTATGAACAAAGGATTGTTGTTTTCTCCCTAGTAGCAATAGCACATCTAGTACCTTAGAGATTTCTGTCTCTTCCCCAGATTACCAGAGGCATGAACCACTATCGAGCATAAATACTAACTCTTGGAGTTGCTAGCATCTACTTGGCCAAGATAGCTACTAACAACAGAAAGCATGCAAGATCACAAATAACAAAGACATGATAGAATCAATAATCAATCTGAAATAACATCTCAATATCCATCGGATCCCTGTAAACACAACATGTAGAATTACAAATAGATGATCTTGATCATGAACGGAGCTCACAAGATCTAGACATGAAAGCACAAAGGAGGAGAACTAGCCATCTAGCTACTACATGGATCCGTAGTCCAAGGATGAACTACTCACGCATCACACCGGAGGCTTGCATGGTGATGAAGAAGGCCTCCAGGGTGAATTCCCCTCTCCGGTAGGGTGCCGAGAAGAGCTTCAGATCCCTCCCGATCTAGGGATGGAGATGACGGCGGCTACAGACTCTTTCGTGGATTTTTTGATCGGTTACTTAGGGTTTTCGTCCCGAGGGCATCTTATAGGCGGAAGGCCCCTAGCGCGGGCCAAGCCTGGTCGCGCGGCCAGGTGGTGTGGCCGCCCTCTGGCCCCGTCTCGTATTCTGGCATCTAATGACTTCCGAAAAAATAGGCACTTTGGCTTTTGTCCCGTCCAATTCCGAGAATATTCATTTTTTGACTTTCTTGGAACCAAAAACAGCAGAAAAACAGGCATAATGGCTCTTGTTAATAGGTTAGTCCAAGAAATCATATGAAAAGTACTCCAAAGTGTGGACAAAACACAAGAAAGTGGATAAAACCAAGCATGGAACATCAAAAAATATAGATACATTTGCAATGTATCAGGCTCCGGTGGACCCTTAACTAAGTCCAGCGAGGTATATATATGAAGTCTGGTGATCAGTACATGCATTAATTGAGTTGTATATATATAAATTGACGAATGATTCTTCTCTTAGGCCTCCACATCGAGCCAAAAATATTCCAAACAAGGCCCGGCCAAAAAGTTGGACTCATCTACGCGTTATACAATTACTCTGGTATCACCACGAGGTGAACCATTGGAACCCGAAAAGGCCAAAAGTGTATTTGTACAACAATGCGGAGTTATGGTTAGGGATCACATCCTGATCACCGTTTGAGAGTGCCATAGGACAAAAGGGTGGAAGAGGGTGAGTATGTCACCGATAGGTACAAAGAGGGTCTTTGGAATGACCTCATGACACATTTCACCCTGCCAGAATTTGAGGATGATGCCGACACAACTACATTGAGGAAGAAAGTCAATTTAGTGGACTCTTACAAAGATGGCCGAACTATTCAAGAACTGGAAGAAATCATTATGCCAAAAGTATCAGAAGAAGAAGACTCCTCCTAAATTCGAAGCCTATCTAACGAAGCAGCATGCTAACTTGGATGCATTTGTGAAGTACAAGGAGTCAGAAGCTGCTCAGGAAAAGTCTTGAAAAAAGGTTAAATGCCATGAAGAAGAAATATCACCATCACCTGGGTCCAGGGGCTACGCGACTTCCATGCCAAAGTGGGATGCTAAAGAGAATGAGATGCTTGCTAAAGGGATCACTCTAGAACCAATACGCGAAGAATGGGATTTGAGGGCAAGAAATTGGTTCCTTGGGCATGGGAGTGAATATGACAAAAATACAGGGGACCTTATTTGAAGTGACGGGATTAGGATACCCCGGGAGACCTGGCAGAGAGTGGTGAAGGAAATTAAAGAGGGGACAACAAAGTTTTGTCCCGATAGAGAGAAAGACTTCCTAACAAAGGTCCTCAGGAATGACGAACGCGAAGGACGAGTACAAGGCCTTGGCCCTAGTTATACATGGGAGATGGGGTTTCCCAAAGACAGAGATACTTATAGGAGCCGAGAGAGAGCAAAGCGGTGACAACAGGAGGAGGAGGGAGATAGGTTCAACGAGTTGCTAGGAACACTTCAAAAGCATCGACAGCATTGATTTAACTTGAGAGTAGCGCCACCGCAAGATCCACCTTTCGATAGCAAATGTATCTATAATGTTTGACGCTCCATGCTTGGTTTTATCTACTTTCTTATGTTTTGTCCACACTTTGGAGTACTTTTCATATGATTTCTTGGACTAACCTATTAACAAGAGCCACAGTGCCAGCTGCCTATTTTCTGCTATTTTTGGTTTCAGGAAGTCAGAAAATGAATATTCTCGGAATTGGACGGGACAAAAGCCAAAGTTATTATTTTATCGGGGGACATCTGGAGCCAGAATACGAGACGGAGAGGGGATGGGGCCCGGCCACACCACCTGGCCACGCGGCCAGGCCTGGCCCACGCCAGGGGGTGGTCTGGCCGCCCCAGGCACCCCCTCGACCTATCCTTCCGCCTATATATTGCCTCTGATACAGAAACCCTAAGTACCCGATCAAAATTCAACAAAAGAGTCTGTAGCCACTGTCATCTCCATCCCTAGATCGGGAGGGATCTGAAGCTCTTCCCGGCACCCTGCCGGAGAGGGGAATTCACCCTGGAGGCCTTCTTCATCATCATGCAAGCCTCCGGTGTGATGCATGAGTAGTTCATCTTTGGACTACGGGTCCATGTAGTAGCTAGATGGCTGGTTCTCCTCCTTTGTGCTTTCATGTCTAGATCTTGTGAGCTCCATTAATGATCAAGATCATCTATTTGTAATTCTGCATGTTGTGTTTGCGGGGATCCGATGGATATTGAGATGCTATTTCAGATTGATTATTGATTCTATCATGTCTTTGTTATTTGTGATCTTGCATGCTTTCTGTTGTTAGTAGCTATCTTGGCCAAGTAGATGTTAGCAACTCCAAGAGTTAGTATTTATGCTCGATAGTGGGTTCATGCCTCCGTAACTGGGAAGTGACAGAAATCTCTAAGGTACTACATGTGCTGTTGCTACTAGGGAGAAAACAACAATCCTTTGTTCATAGAACAATCGTATTGTTTACTTTACACGCAATTCGTAATGCAATAATCTGTTGCTTGCAACTTAATACTGGAGGGGGTTCGGATGATGACCTGAAGGTGGATTATTAGTCATAGATGCAGTTGGATGGCGGTCTATGTATAATGTTGTAATGAACAATCGAATCTCAAAGGAGTCAAGATGATTAGTATATGCTTGTATGCTTTCTCGATGTTTGTCAATTGCCCCACTGTAATTTGTTCACCCAACATGTTATCTATCTTAAGGAGAGCCACCTCTAGTGAACTATGGACCCCGGTCCTTTCTTTTACATTCAATCTACAATCAACTGTTTACTACTTTGTGTTTACTTTCTGCAAACGATTACTTCCTTCCATTCGATACGTTTAATCCTTTGTTTTCAGCAAAACCGGTGAGATTGACAACCTCGTCGCAAGTTGGGGGCAAAGTTCTGTGGTTGTGTTGTGCAGGTCTCCACGTTGCTGCTGGCACCGGTAGTGCGCCCTGCCAACGTTCAGCTAGCTACACCTTTAGGGTGTTTCCTTGCTCCTACTGGATTGATACCCTTGATTTCGTACTGAGGGAAAACTTGTTGTTGTGCTCATCATACCTTCCTCTTGGGGTTCCCCAACGAGCTCGATATTATTTTGGGCCATCAAGCTCTTTTTCTGGCGCCGTTGCCGGGGAGTCAAGGACATCTTCACAAGGGGAGTCCCTCATAACCAATCTCTTTACTTTGTTATTTTTGTTTTGCTTAGTTTGCTTGTTTCTTTATCAAAAACACAAAAAATTAGTTTTACTAGTTCGCTTTCTTTATTGAAAACACAAAAAAATGACTACTCTTGAAAACACTAAGTTGTGTGACTTCACTAGCACCAACAACAATGATTTTATGAGCACACCTATTGCTCCACATGTTCCTGAAGCTAATTTCTTTGAGATTAAACCTGCTTTACTCAATCTTGTTATGAGAGAACAATTTTATGGTATTGGTAATGAAGATGCTGCTGCCCATCTAAATAACTTTGTTGAACTTTGTGAGATGCAAAAGCATAGGGATATAGATGGAGATATTATTAAGCTTAAATTGTTTCCTTTCTCTTTGAGAGGAAAAGCTAAAGAATGGTTGAATTCCTTAACTAGGAATAGTATTGATTCTTGGACTAAATGCAAAGATGCTTTCATTGGAAAATACTATCCTCCTGCTAAGATTATATCTATGAGAAGTGAAATAATGAAGTTTAAACAATCTGATAATGAACATGTTACTCAAGCTTGGGAAAGAATGAAATCTTTGGTAAAGAATTGTCCCATTAATGGACTGACTGCTTGGATGATCATCTAAACTTTTTATGCAGGATTGAACTATTCTTCACGGAACCTATTGGATTCTGCTTCTAGAGGCACCTTTATTACCATTACTTTGGGTGTTGCAACAAAGCTTCTGGATAATATGATGGTTAACTATTCTGAATGGCATACTGAAAGAGCTCCACAAGGTAAGAAGGTAAATTCTATTGAGGAAACCTCCTCCTTGAGTGATAAGATTGATGTTATTATGTCTATGCTTGTTAATGGGAAATCACATATTGATCCAAATAATGTTCCCTTAGCCTCTTTGGTTGCTCAAGAAGAGCAAGTTGATGTGAACTTTATGAGAAATAACAATTTTAGCAACAATGCCTACAGGAATAATTTTGTTAACAACAATTATAAGCCATATCCTCCCAACAATGGTAATGCTTATGGAAATTCTTACAACAATAATATGAGTGCTCCCTCTGAACTTGAAGTTATGCTTAAAGACTTTATTAGTAAACAAACTGCTTTCAATAAAACTATTGAGGAAAAACTCTCTAATGCTGAAAGAAATATAGCATCTTTGGCTGAAGGTCAATCTTCTTTGAATAAAATAGCTGCTAAACCTGAAACTATTGATAATCCTTTTGCAGCTAATAATGCCATACAAGTAAGAATTGATGAAAATGTTAGACTATTAGCTGAATTACATGCTAAGTGGGAAAGAGAAGATGAAATTGCTAGAAACATTAGTGTTTCTACTATCACTACCACTAGTGTTGAGGCTAGTAATAGCTCTACTACCTTAGATGATAATTATGGTTTTAATCTTGATGGTTGCAATATCTCTGAAGTTATTAAGTTCCTACAAAAGCTCGCTAAAAGTCCTAATGCTAGTGCTATGAACATGGCCTTTACAAAACACATTATTGATGCTCTCATAAAGATTAAAGAAGAAAAGATGAAACATAAAGCTTCTATTCCTATAAAACAAGAAGATGGTTGGGAACCCATCATTAATATGAAAGTGAATGATTTTGATTTCAAAGCTTTATGTGATCTTGATAGTAGTGTTTCTATTATGCCTAGAAGGATTTATGATATGCTTGATTTGCCACCACTTGAAGATTGTTATTTGAATGTCCCACTTGATGATAATGCTAAAAAGAAACTCATGGGGAGTATTAATGATGTTCTTATTATGGTTAACAATGCCTATGTCCCTGTTGATTTCTATGTTTTGGATGTTGAATGCAATGCTTCTTGTCCTATTACTTTGGGAAGACCTTTTCTTAGAACTGTTGGTGCCATTATTGATATGAAAGAAGGCACCATTAAATATCAACTCCCACTCAAGAAAGGTATAGAACACTTCCCTAAGAAGAGAGAGAAGATTTCTTTTGCCTCTCCTATGAAAACAAAATTTGGTCTTAATGCTTCTTCATTTGAGAACACTTGATTCTTTTTGCTTCTTATGCCTAACTTAAAGGCGTTAAAGAAAAGTACTTATTGGGAGATAACCCAAAAGTTTTAGATGAGTCTTGGAAGTTATTACTTCAGTAATAACCGCTCCTTATCCTTTTTATTTGCTTTTTGTACCAAGAGTAAGCTCTAATGAGAGAGAAGTAATGATTGGGAAAGTTGCTGTCCCGAAACAGATTTCTGTGCTTCACCGTAAACATTCGTGTAAACTATCTGTACATCCTTTTGAGGCGTGCATTTTTGTGATTTTGACCCAGGTTGTTATCTAACTTTCGTTAGTTCAACACTTTTTGATTTGAGCAAAAGAAGGTCTTCGAAAAAATCGTCTTTACCTGCTGGTCTGTTTTGACAGATTTCTGTCATTTTCTGCATTTGCTTCTTGTTGGTTGCTTTTTGAGTTCTTTTGGGGAATTGAGATTTTTGAGGGAAGTGCTACAGTAGCTAGTGTTCTAATGGAAGTTTTATTGGTGTTAGAACTGAACCTTAAAGACCTATTATCTTGAGTGCAATAATGTTGCTAATAAAGATTGTGTGAAGTTTTGTATGAAGGAAAAATTTCAGGTGTATGGAAGGAATGAGTAATGAGATGAAGGATGGACTAAAGCTCAAGCTTGGGAATGCCACACGTGTCACCCCAAGAAATATCCAAGAATTACAAGCATCAAAGCTTGGGGATCCCCAAGGCATCCCCCTCTTCATCAATAAAAATCCCAGGTTTCTTCCAAACGCTTCATTTTTATTGTTTCATGCACAGTTGTGTTGTTCTTGGAGCGTCTTCTTTTTCGTTTTCGTTTTCATTTTGGTTTTTCGTTTTCTTTGTTTGCTTAGTTTGCTAAATAAATTGGTTGGACTCCCTCTTTCATACATTGGTTTTTAAATAGTTTGGTTTGGTTTGGAAAAGAGTAGGAAAGTTCATGTTTAAGTGTTAAAGAGAGTTTGTTTTTGACTGTGGCATATGCTTTGTCATGCCATGCTTGATATTGTTTTGGCTTTATGCTTAGTATTCTTTGCTGTAGCATGACTTATTATAAACAATTGAGATTGCTAATGTGCCTTGGATGAATCATGCGTTGTTTTAGCATATTAAAGCATAATATTGTGGTATTCTCCTTTGATGCTTTATTTGGGTTGACTTGGCGCATGCTCACACCATGTTATGACTATCCCAAGTAACCATAAGCCTTTATGATCCTTTAGTTTTCAACTTGTAGTATCACTTTATGCTTTGATCAATGATGTTTTGTCGCTCTGCATGATTATGGCCATTATTGCTCTCTTAGTTTGTCGCTCCCAGTCTTTTGCTAGCCTCCACAACCAAGTATGAGTTCCACTCATGCATCCAACTCCCTAAACCAAGTTATTCCAAAGAGTCCACCATACCTACCTATTAGCATATGCTATTCCAAGTATATTCGTGTTTTTGTTTACCTTCCAAATTAAACTTGTTATGAGAAAACTAGTGATTAAAGCTCTCACGAACTTGATGGCACAATTTACTTTTCTTGCCCTTAATAAACTTGAACCATTGTGTCATCTATGTTGTATATGCTTGCACTTATTTTTTGGGCATTAGCAGAACCATGCTGTCATGGGGAACGCTTTCAACATTGCACTGGTACTATGTACCTAGTTGATATCATGCTCTTTTGTCTATGGATGTCATCGGTGTGAAATGAAAGGGGAGCTTGTAAGTCCATGGAGTTATATATATATGTGTTAGAGAAACGCCTGGGCCGCTTGTCTAATCCATGCTGACATGGTGGAAACCTGCAGCGTAACCATAATGAGCTATCTATGAAGCATTCTTCTTATAAAAAAGAGTCCTATATTGAAAAAAAAGAAAAAAAAGAAAAAAAAAGATATTATGAAAAGAAGAAAGAGAGAAAAAAGCACCATATTCCCATGGTAAATAAGAAGATTGCTGAGATGCTTGTTATCTGCTTGCCTTGTCATTTTGATATGGGGATTCTTCCGTATCATCGGGCAAGGGGTACCCCGTTGGCGGTTCTCTATGATACACAAGTACTTACAATGACAAGAACTTACCGGTGACTAAACTTGAGTAGCATGAGGAGCGGCCCTCGTATTCAAGGGACATGAGATTTCTAACTTATACTTCATCAAGTGTGTACACCATAGGTTGTTCACTTTAACCTTAATCACTTCAAGATGCTTATGATAGGGGCAATGAGAGCTGAAAGCTATAAGTACCATAATTTTTGGAAGCTCTTTATGAAACTTGAATCTCTGCTTCCTTCTATGAAGGCCTTTCTTCCACTTATATATTGAGTCTCCACCTTCTACCTTTATGCACTTACTTTGGGAGCATAGTGGCCATTCTTAGTTCTATGTGCATTGTCGCAAGACTAGTTGATTATTGCATAACTTGATATTGCTTGTTTTAAACTATTTGTATCTAGTCACTCTTATGAACTTTGAAGGTGTCCTATGCATTTATACTTGCTCTCTATGAGGGACAAGCTGAATGCCATTATGCTATGTTTTCTTTATGTGAAACAAACAAACGTCTTGCAAAGCATTGTTATTCATGAATCTTTTGTTTGTGCCTTTTCATGTTGCATCATAGTTTCTTTGTCTTATTGCTAGAACTTTGTCTTTCATGCTATGATTGAAGTACTATGGTCCTAGCTTTGAATGTTTTATAAATACTTTGATCAAGTCTTTGATGGTGCATGTCACCTCAAAAATTATTCTTTCTTTTTATCACTTACCTACTCGAGGACGAGCAGGAGTTAAGCTTGGGGATGTTGATACATTGCAAATGTATCTATAATTTTTGATGTTCCATGCTTGGTTTTATCTACTTTCTTATGTTTTGTCCACACTTTGGAGTACTTTTCATATGATTTCTTGGACTAACTTATTAACAAGAGCCATAGTGCCAGTTGCCTGTTTTCTGCTGTTTTTGGTTTCAGGAAGTCAGAGAATGAATATTCTCGGAATTGGATGGGACAAAAGCCAAAGTTATTATTTTACCGGGGGACATCTGGAGCCAGAATACGAGACGGAGAGGGGCTGGGGCCCGGCCACACCACCTGGCTGCGCGGGTAGGCCTGGCCCGCGCCAGGGGTGGTCTGGCCACCCCAGGCACCCCCTCGGCCTCTCCTTCCGCCTATATATTGCCTCTGATACGGAAACCCTAAGTGCCTGATCAAAATTCCACGAAAGAGTCTGTAGCCGCCATCATCTCCATCCCTAGATCGGGAGGGATCTGAAGCTCTTCCAAGCACCCTCCTAGAGAGGGGAATTCACCCTGGAGGCCTTCTTCATCATCATGCAAGCCTCCGGTGTGATGCGTGAGTAGTTCATCTCTGGACTACGGGTCCATCTAGTAGCTAGATGGCTGGTTATCCTCCTTTGTGCTTTCATGTCTAGATCTTGTGAGCTCCGTTCATGATCAAGATCATCTATTTGTAATTCTGCATGTTGTGTTTGCGGGGATCCGATGGATATTGAGATGTTATTTCAGATTGATTATTGATTCTATCATGTCTTTGTTATTTGTGATCTTGCATGCTTTCCGTTGTTAGTAGCTATCTTGGCCAAGTAGATGCTAGTAACTCCAAGAGTTAGTATTTATGCTCGATAGTGGTTTCATGCCTCTGGTAATCTGGGGAAGTGACAGAAATCTCTAAGGTACTACATGTGTTGTTGCTACTAGGGAGAAAACAACAATCCTTTGTTCATAGAACAATCTTATTGTTTACTTTACACGCAATTCATAATGCAATAATCTGTTGCTTGCAACTTAATACTGGAGGGGGGTCGGATGATAACCTAAAGGTGCATTATTAGTCATAAATGCAGTTGGATGGCGGTCTATGTATAATGTTGTAATGCCCAATCGAATCTCAAAGGATTCAAGATGATTAGTATATGCTTGTATGCTTTATCGATGTTTGTCAATTGCCCCGCTGTAATTTATTCACCCAACATGTTATCTATCTTAAGGAGAGCCACCTCTAGTGAACTATGGAACCCGGTCCTTTCTTTTACATTCAATATACAATCAACTATTTACTGTTTTGTGTTTACTTTCTGAAAACTATTACTTCCTTCCATTCGATACGTTTAATCCTTTATTTTCAGCAAAACCAGTGAGATTGACAACCTCGTCGCAAGTTGGGGGCAAAGTTCTGTGGTTGTGTTGTGCAGGTCTCCACGTTGCTGCTGGCACCGGTAGTGCGCCCTGCCAATGTTCAACTAGCTACACCTTTGGGGTGTTTCCTTGCTCCTACTGGATTGATAACCTTGGTTTCGTACTGAAGGAAAACTAGCTGCTGTGCTCATCATACCTTCCTCTTGGGGTTCCCCAACGAGCTCGATATATTTTGGGCCATCAATGACATCCACAGAACACTATTCCATAAATATCACATCCCTCAGAGTGGTAGAACAGAAACATTACGGGTCCAAATTACAAGCATACACACTTCATTATTATTACAATACCAAAAGTTTGAGACTTCAAGAGATTCAAACTTACAAACCAAATAACTTATCTCATAAGTTTAGTGGAAGAATGAAAAACACAACGGTAATAAAGATGTGAGCTCAACAACTTATTCTATAGAGTTCGTGTTACTCGGCTCAACCTAGATAACTATATTACGGCCTGAAAACTACTCTGACTCATTGTCTTCAGCTCCATAGTGTATCCCGTAGTCCACTCCTTCGATTCCACCGGACAGGTCCGGCTCTTCATAGTAGACGTCGTTCTGGACCTCCGTAGCATACACTGGTCATTCTCCTGGCCCTCAAAGTCTAACAAGGGGTTCAAAGGAAAGGGTGAGTAACAGCGTTACCCAGCAAGTTCACTATATGCAAGGTGGGAACTTTGATGCTCTATCTACCACCTCAGACTATAAGTCGTTGGTACTATGCAATTTTGGTAAACATTTCTTCAAAGATTGATTTTATTATCAAAAACTATGCCCATCAGCCTTCACAGGTTAACCAGAACTTCATGGAGTTCCTTTCCTACTGCGTTCGTAACTCCTTCCCGGAATAGAGAGTAACATGTCACAATTCTTACACTCTGCAGAGGTGCGTTGCTTTACCCATAAGAGATCAACTCCTTGTTGCACAACCGAGCGTACTTTCCTGTCCACAATTCCTTGATGTGGGGCCCAGTGGGTGATCCAAGCCAATCACTGCCCCTCTCCGTGACCCCGCATGAAGACACGATCCTCCAGAACCTTCCCTACCTCTGTTAAGCCCCATATAGGATAAGCTATAACTCTAGTAGGCACCCTAAGACTCTATGAGCCAATTGTGCCCCTGGCAAGCCCCATAAAGGACTAGCTATACCTCCGACAACCCCTAATAGATAATCAAGACACCAGTATCGCGAGGAACTAAGGGGTCCCACCCATGTGTTGGATTCTCCACGAGAAATTCACAGCCTCACGATAAGCTCATCCATCCATGCGAGAGGAAGAAGATCCAGCTGACTTCTCCGTCCCATTCCAAATCTTATGGTTAACGCCTAATATATGGTGCTAGAATCACTGATGTCATGGGTTATTAAGTCCTAGATGTTTTGCAAGTGGAATCTTAGATTTCCCTGCAATTCTTAGTATCTATCATCACTTAGGATGATAATAGCATTTCATTTGTTTGGGAAAATACTTATTTTCTGTCACTTTTAGAACATAGATGATAACACACAATTTTCAAATACTTTCATAAACACTCTTCAAAGGACATGAGCAAGTGATGAACTTGCCTTGTGACTGCAAGGTAGTGAAGTCGGATACTTCCACCTGACCTTGAGCTCCGGTTTCTATAGAAAACCATTGTTGCCTAGTAAGGACAATATTTAAACAAGCAATATGCAATGTATAGTAATGTCATGCAATGATTCATTTTCTTTCTTCTTTGCGTGTTTTACCCATCTTGTATAGGTTTTAAGTTTATTTTAATTAATAAAAGAAAAGCATTATTTAAGAAATCATTAAATTCATATTATTTTAACATTTAGCAATTTTATAATAACTAGTATTATTCTAAGAGTTTAAAAATTAATTTATTTAATATTTAACTCTTTTAAATATTTAACTAAAATTCCTTTAAGGAAATAAGACTTTATTTCTATTATACATGATTTAATTTTCAAAAATACAAACTAGTATTTTTCTATAATAGTACTTCCTTTTAGAATCTTAAAAATGAATTTTATTCAATTTTAAGTGTTTTGTATATTTTTTATAAATTTCCATAAGTAATTTATATAATTTTAATAATAGATCTATATTTAATTGCTTAAAATTATTTCTTATTATTTTTATTGGGACAAGGATATTTTTGTGGGTTCATAGATATATGATTTATATTTTTAGGATTTTTATATATTTTTCTAGAGCTAATTTTGTTCAGGGGCATATTTGTAAATATTTATTTTTAGATACGTCTTTTGAGACATGGGTCCGGCCCACTGGGCTGGCCCGGTCCAACCAGACCCGGCCTACCCCGCCTGGTCAAAGACCACCTGGGCTGTACTGGGCAGCCCACTGACCCAGTACCCCCACACGCACTCTCTCTTGCTCACCCATATCTCTCCCACGACTCTCTCTGGCGCTCGATGCCGCCGCCACTGCTGCGCATGATTCCGGCCAAGTCCGGCCGTCGTGGCTGCCACCGTGGTACAGGACGACCATGTCGACGCTGCTGCATAATGCTGTCCAAGCCGATTCGTTGTTGGTACCCTCTTCTAGCCGCGCTAACCCCTACACGGGGCTAGGGTTAGGGTTGGCCGCCTATGTGCTTCTTCGTCGACGTGCTGGGTTGCTTGTGGTGTGTTCCCCTTCTTCTCTGGATGCTTCCAACATGCTGCAGGCGCGGGTTGTAGCGCCCCCTCCGGGTGCTCCCTATGTCGCCACCTCTACCGCTGGCCTCCTCTCTACTTCCTCTTCAAACAAATTTACAAGGACCTTGAGTAAGTTCTTCTACTTCTCTCTATGCTCTCCCTTCCCTCTGTTGCGTGCCATGTGACTATTGCAACGAATTCCTATTTAGGGTTCGTTCCTAATTTCTAGGGTTTATTCCCCCTGTAGCGATGTTTAGTTGGCTCCTTGGTTAATCCTGTCTATGCAAATCCCTTGATGTTGATCTGTTGTTAGTGTAATGTCAGTCTAGGTTGAGCATGTTTGTTACTATGTTCTCTATCAGAGAATACCCTGCTGATCATGCTTGTGTTACTTTGTTCTCTGTCCTAGGATGCTCTGTAAAAGCATGATTAGATTACTGTGAATGCTCAAATTCTTGTGGCTATGGATTTACTCCTATGGAGTTAAGTTGAGATTGCTCTCTGTACTAATGCTTGGTTAACTGTCACTTGTGAAACACTGCTATGTTCAGTCTCAGGATTTAATCCTGTTACTATGTAAATCAAGTGCTAGTGCTAGTCCCTGCTCTGTGATTAATAAGAAGGTGATTTATAATGATATGATTCCTATATGCTTGTAGGAAAATGATTAAGCTTAGTGGTTTATGTATAGTGTGGCCTAATGATAGACAATGTTGATCTTTTCTATATTTTCTAAAAGAAATGTTTGTTTATGATTCCTAAATAATTTAGGAAGATGATTATTTCTGTTGAAAAAAAATATGCTTTGAATTTGAATTCAAGCAAACATGAACCTGCTAGGTACAGAGGTGCTACCCTTCTGGGAATGTGCCATGTACCAGCAGCTGTGATGAGTATCTATCTAGTTAAAACTAGATTATAGGTCAATGATGCTGGTCTGAGACCCTGCCTGTGCAAGAACACTTGCATACTCTGGCTGTTTATTATCTGTTTTTGATATGTTCATTATCATGTGTTTGTAAGAAAATGAATGTGTAAGATGAAAAATGATTAGGTTTACATGTTGGAACATACTCTGGTTGCTTTGTCTAATGGTTGCCTTCTACTTATGGATTGTGGTAGACCTGGATTTGTGTTGGCTTCCTCCTGGTGTTGTTGCTCATGTGTGACCTTGCTGTCCACCCAATACATCCCCCTCCTCAAGTCACCATCTTTGCTGGTGATTTCTTGGGTTTTCTATGGTGGAAAGTGGTTTGATCTAATGATATTATTGCAAGATTTGATGATGTTCTTGTGTTATTCTTGGTTGTGCTGGTGAGAAGTTGTGGTTGGGCTCGCTATGAAGTGAGTAGCAAAGCTTGCTTTGCTCTATATGTGACATGGGTATACCCTACAGGTACTCGATCTTGGTATATACGGTCTAAATACGTAAAGGCCCACAGTGTCGCCAAGGCCCAAATGAAGGACTCGAGTAACCTACGGACTCTCGATTGCTTGAAGAACAAGAAGAAGTTAAAGATAGAAAGTTTGAAGGGGAATATCCTAACTTGTAACCGACTCGACCTGCTACCCGAGACCTAGCCTACCTATATAAAGGCTAGGAGGGGGAGGCGAGGAGGACACACGCAACCCTAGTTTCCACAACCCTCGCCAGATTGCATCTACGCACCACTGTAATCTTTGATTCCTTCGATAATTCCACGAGCAGACAAGCAGGAGTAGGGACCTCTACGAGGCCTGAACCTGGGTAAATCATTGTCCCCTGTGTGCTTGTTTCCTAGCCGATAGATGTCTCCAGCGCTCCCTCCTTCTCCAAAACCCAAGTCCATAACGATGGGCATTGATGAGTTAAACCCTCGTCAATTGGCGCCGTCTGTGGGAATTGGGAGTGTTGATGTTGCGGCTTCTTTGGCCCCATCAACCGCAATCTACAACTCCGCAACAACGGAGATCCGCCAGCTCTTTGGCGCGTTCGACTTCACCATCCACACGCCAGCCACTCGCCCGGCCTTCGAGTCCGTGGGCGACGGAATCAGCCTGGCGATAGGGAGCTTCCGCTTCCAAGTCGGTCAGATGGGCACGCTTCGCATGCCTGATCAGCCGACGACATCGTCGATTGCCCTAGCATCATGGTTCCCTCCATCGATCGGCACCCTCAGTGAGCTCAACGCCCCGACAACAGTCGAGAACACGGTCAGCGACAGCAGTCGCGACTCCGATCTGAGCAATCTGGCCACTGAAGATGGGACTTACGGTTCCGGATCTGAGAGTTGTGGAAGCAGCAGCTTCCCCAATCACTTCATGTGCGCCATCATCAACGCAGGCGATACCTCTGCCAACCGCGACAACAGTGGCAATCGCGGCAACGGAACCGACCTGCCTAATGGCGGCAACGGCGGTAACGGTGGCGATCGCACCAACGCCAACAACGGAGGAGCAGTCGAACCTCCAACCATAATAAACGAGCAAACCGGCGAACGCGTTGTGATCAGGCTCAACGAGCAAGAATGGGCTCGCTGTTGCGAAGCCCTATGAGGCACTCCTCTACCCTTCGGATCTCCGCAAGAACTGCTAATGGGCTACCATTGTCTCCTGAAGGGAGAATTCAAGCGCCAAGTACAAACAATTGCGCAACTCGAGGCGCGCAAAAAGGCAGCAGACGAGTCGAGCCTTCGCCGTGCTAGGCTCTCCTCCCACGGAGGATCCTCCTCAAAGGGCAACGAGTACCTCGCCAAGAAGAGGCAATCTTGGATGGCCCATCTCACCGAGCAAGAACGCATAGAAGCTGCAAAGGTCCTCGACTTCAGCTCTATGATAGTCGACACACGGGGCAACGTGGTCCCCAAGACGCCGCAGGCTTCGGTGACAGTGGCCACCATGTACCTCCTTAACAACCAGCCGTCGGCTGGAGATCCCCGAGTCGCCATGCACCGATCTACGATCGCGGGCTTGGGACTAATCGAGGCCGCCCTCGACAAGGAGCCAACACCAAAGCCGAAAAAGGGCAAAGCGCTAGCAAAGCGCTACTCCTTGCCCTCGTCCAGCGACGACAGTCACGACTAGTCTCGACACTGCCGCTCACGGCGTCACGATCGCGACTATGATGCGTGCGACGACCTCACGCAGCGCAAGATTGACAAATCCAGGGCGCGACGTGCTCGGTCGACTGACTCGGAAGAGGAAGATGTGGAGCTCTGCGGTGCCAGATGCTTCAGCGGATCCATTAGGCAGAAGCGAATGCCTAAGGGGTTCAAACTCCCGTCGGAGAACCCGAAGTTTGACGGCTTATTGATGCGCTCGACGATCGACGTAGAGCTCTTTGGGAACCCCAAGAGGAAGGTATGATGAGCACAGCAGCAAGTTTTCCCTCAGTTATGAAACCAAGATTTAATCGAACCAGTAGGAGCAAGTAAACACCCCAAAGGTGTTACTAGCTAAGCTTTGGGAGGGCGTACTACCGGTGCTAGTAGCAATGTGGAGACCTGCACAACACAACCATAGAACTTTGTCCCCAACTTGCGATGAGGTTGTCAATCTCACCGTGTTTTGTGGAAAACAAAGGATTAAACGTATCGAATGGAAAGAAGTAAAAGTTTGAAGAAAGTAAACACAAAGCAATAAAGGATTGTAGATTGTATGTAAAGACAAAGGACCGGGATCCATAGTTCACTAGAGGTGGCTCTCCTTAAGATAGATAACATGCTGGGTGAACAAATTACAGCGGGGCAATTGACAAACACCGAGAAAGCAATACATGCATATACTAATCATCTTGACTCCTTTGAGACTTGATTGGGCAATAGAACATAATACATAGACCGCCATCCACCTGCATCTATGACTAATAATCCACCTTCAGGTTATCATCCGAACCCCCTCCAGTATTAAGTTGCAAGCAACAGATTATTGCTTTACGAACTGCGTGTAAGGTAAACAATACGATTGTTTTATGAACAAAGGATTCTTGTTTTCTCCCTAGTAGCAACAGCACATCTAGTACCTTAGAGATTTCTGTCACTTCCCCAGATTACCAGAGGCATGAACCCACTATCGAGCATAAATACTAACTCTTGGAGTTGCTAGCATCTACTTGGCCAAGATATCTACTAACAACGGAAAGCATGCAAGACCACAAATAACAAAGACATGATAGAATCAATAATCAATCTGAAATAGCATCTCAATATCCATCGGATCCCCGCAAACACAACATGTATGGATTACAAATAGATGATCTTGATCATGAACGGAGCTCACAAGATCTAAACATGAAAGCACAAAGGAGGAGAAACCAGCCATCTAGCTACTACATGGATCCGTAGTCCAAGGATGAACTACTCACGCATCACACCGGAGGCTTGCATGGTGATGAAGAAGGCCTCGTGGTGAATTCCCTCTCAAGTGGTGCCGGAAGAGCTTCAGATCCCTCCTGATCTAGGGATGGAGATGACGGCTCTGAGACTCTTTCGTGGATTTTGATCGGTGCTTAGGGTTTTCGTCGAGGGCAACTTATAGGCGAAGGAGAGGCCGAGGGGTGCCGAGGCGGCCACACCACCCCCTGGCACGGGCCAGGCCTGGCCGCGCGGCCAGGTGGTGTGCTGGCTCCCTGGCCCTTCTCCATCTCGTATTCTGGCACTTGATCCCTTCCGGAAAAATAGGCACTTTGGCTTTTGTCCCGTCCAATTCCGAGAATATTCATTTTCTGACTTTCCTGGAACCAAAAACAGCAGAAAACAGAAAGCTAGCACTGTGGCTCTTGTTAATAGGTTAGTCCAAGAAATCATATGAAAAGTACTCCAAAGTTGGAACAAAACATAAGAAAGTGGATAAAACCAAGCATGGAACATCAAAAATTATAGATACATTTGCAATGTATCAACATCCCCAAGCTTAACTCCTGCTCGTCCTCGAGTAGGTAAGTGATAAAAAGAAAGAATAATTTTTGAGGTGACATGCACCATCAAAGACTTGATCAAAGTATTTGCAAAACATTCAAGGCTAGGATCATAGTACTTCAATCATAACATGAAAGACAAAGTTCTAGCAATAAGCAAAGAAACTATGATGCAACATGAAAAGGCACAAACAAAAGATTTATGAATAATAATGCTTTGCAAGACGTTTGTTTGTTTCACATAAAGAAAACATAGCATAATAGTATTCGGCTTGTCCCTCAATAGATTAGCAAATATAAATGCATAGGACACCTTCAAAGTTCTTAAGAGTGACTAGATACAATAGTTTAAAACAAGCAATAACAAGTTATGCATCAATCAACTAGTCTTGGGACAATGCACATAGAACTAAGAATGGACACTATGCTCTCAAAGTAGTGTATAAAGATAGAAGGCGGAGACTCAATATTATGGTGGAAGAAAGGCCTTTATAAAAGGAAGTAGAGATTCAAGTCTCATAAAGAGCTTCCAAAAATTATGGTACTTATAGCTTTCAGCTCTCATTGCCCCTATCATAAGCATCTTGAAGGTGATTAAGGTTAAAGTGACACAACTAAGAGGATATGCTTGACAAGTTATAAACCGAAATCTCATGCCCCTTACTTACGAAGACCGATCCTCATGCTACTCAACTTCAGTCACAAGTAAGCTCTTGTCATTGTAAGTATATGTATATCATTAAGAACCGCCAATGGGGTACCCCTTGCACATGATACGGGAGCTTTCCCATAATCAAAATGACAAGGCAAGCAGACAATGAGCATCTTAGCGATCTTTTTATTTGCTATTTGCATAGGTTTTTATTGAGGATGCTTCATAGAGTGCTCATTATGGTGATGCTGCAAGTTTCCACCATGATTAGGCATGGCTTAGGCTAGCGGCCCAGGCGTTTCTCTAACACACATACAAACTCCATGATCTTACAAGTTCCACTTTTATTTTACACCGTCGGGATCTGTAAGCAAAAGAACATGATATCAACGGGGTACAAAGTACAAGTGCAATGTTGAAAGCGTTCCCCATGAAACATGGTTCTGCTAATTTCAACTTATAAAGCGCAAGCATATACGCAACAAAGAAGGACCCAATGGTTCAAGTTTATTAGAGGAAATAAAGTAAAGTGTGCCATCAAGTTCGTGAGAGCTTTAATCACTAGTTTTCTCATAACAAGTGGAAGGTAAACAAAAGCATGAATATACTTGGAATAGCATAAGCTAGTAGGTAGGTATGGTGGACTCTTTGGAAAAACTTGGTTTAGGGAGTTGGATGCATGAGTGGAACTCATACTTGGTGGTGGAGGCTAGCAAAGAGGGGGGCGACAAACTAAGAGAGCAATAATGGCCATAATCATGCAGAGCGACAAAACATCATTGATCAAAGCATTAAGTGATACTACAAGTTGAAAACTAAAGGATCATAAAGGCTATGGTAACTTGTGACAGTCATAACATGGTGTGAGCATGTGCCAAGTCAACCCAAATAAAGCATCAAAGGAGAATACCACTATACTATGCTTTAATATGCTAAAACAACGCATGATTCATCCAAGGCATATTAAGTAATCTCAATTGTTTATAACAAGTCATTCTACATCAAAGAATACTAAGCATAAAGCCAAAACAATATCAACCATGGCATGACAAAGCATAGCCACAGTAAAAACAAGCTCTTTTTACCACATAAGCATGACCTTTCCTACTCCTTTTCAAACCAAACCAAACTAATTGCAAACCAATGTATGAAAGAGGGGGTCCAACCAACTTATTTATAAAACTAAGCAAACCAAGAAAACTAAAAACCAAAACAAAAACAAAAAATAAGACGCTCCAAGAAAAACACAACTATGCATGAAACAATAAAAATGAAGCGTTTGGAAGAAACCTGGGATTTTTATTGATGAAGAAGGGGATGCCTTGGGCATCCCCAAGATTTGAAGCTTGTACTTCTTGTATATTTATTGGGGTGACACGCGTGGAATCTCCAAGCTTGAGCTTTAGTCCATCCTTCATGTCATTACTCATTCCTTCCATACACCTGAAAATTTTCCTTCATACAAAACTTCACACAATCTTTATTAGCAACATTAGTGCACTCAAGATAAATAAGTCTTAAGGTTCAGTTATAACACCAAACAAACTTCCATTAGAACACTAGCTACTGTATCACTTCCCTCAAAAAGCTCAATTCCCCAAAAGAACTCAAAAAGGAACCCACAAGAAGCAAATGCAGAAAATGGCAGAAATCTGTCAAAACAGACCAGCAGGTAAATACTAATTTTTTCGAAGACCTTATGTTGGTCAAATCAAAACGTGTTTAACTAACTAAAGTTAGATAACAACCTGGGGCAGAAGCACAAAAAATTACAGCTCATTCTGACGTACAGAGCTCTCTCAGGAATTTTTACGGTGAAGCACAAAAATCTGTTTCGGGACAGCAACTTTCCCAATCATTACTTCACTCTCATTAGTGGTTACTCTTGACACAAAAATCAAATAAAAAGGATAAGGAGAGGTTATTACAGAGTTAATAACTTACAAGACTCATCTAAAACTCTTGGGTTATCTCCCAACAAGTACTTTTCTTTAACGCCTTTAAGTTATGCATAAGAAGCAAAGAAAGAATCAAGTGTTCTCAAATGAAGAAGCATTAAGATCAATACCAGAAATATTTTCAACAAGGCAAGGTATATCATCCAAATAAGTTCTAGAGGATTCTCTCTCAATGCTCTTAGATTCACTATTATCATCAAAAGGGTTTGCAGGAATAATCCAATCAAGATTCTTTTCTATGGCATCATGTATTGCTACTAGTTTAAAGGGTATTGGTGTCTTAGGTTCCTCCCCATTAGGTTCGGTTTTGTTCATCTTTTCTCGTGTACCAACAACATCTACACATGAGCCTAGCATATTGAAACATTCAAAGACTTTTCTAGCTTCCTTGGCAACATCATAGAACTCCTTAAACAAAGTTTCTAGAATAAAATCCCTCTTTTCAGGGTCCTCAATTTCTTTAAGCTTAAGAAACATTACTTGCATTAAGGGGTTGAGGTTAACAAACCTAGCTTCTAACATGTGAATTAAAGAAGCTGCATCAATCTCATAGTTTGGAGCAAGTTCTACAAGGGATCTATCCTCAGTATCTTCATGCTTGCTTACATGATTAAAGAATTCTTTAATATTATCTTTCCCAATTATAGAACCACTACCAATTGAAAGGTCTTTCAAGGTGAATGTAGGGATCAACATGGTGAGCTAAGGAAGAGGTGACAACTAAAGGAGACTTAATTTTTTTGTGTTTTTGATAAAGAAAGCAAACAAGTAAAACTAATTTTTTTGTGTTTTTGAAGAACAAAACAAGCAAACAAAGCAAAAAGAAACTAAGCAAAACAAAAACAACAAAGTAAAGAGATTGGTTATGAGGGACTCCCCTTGTGAAGATGTCCTTGACACCCTGGCAACGGCGCCAGAAAACGTCTTGATGCGCTCGACGATCGATGTAGAGCTTGTTGGGAACCGCAAGAGGAAGGTATGATGAGCACAGCAGCAAGTTTTCCCTTAGTTATGAAACCAAGGTTTAATCGAACCAGTAGGAGCAAGGAAACACCCCAAAGGTGTTACTAGCTAAGCTTTGGCAGGGCGCACTACTGGTGCTAGTAGCAACATGGAGACCTGCACAACACAACCACAGAACTTTGTCCCCAACTTGCGATGAGGTTGTCAATCTCACCATGTTTTGCGGAAAACAAAGGATTAAACGTATCAAATGGAAAGAAGTAAAAGTTTGCAAAAAGTAAACACAAAGCAGTAAAGGATTGTAGATTGTATGTAAAGACAAAGGACCGGGATCCATAGTTCACTAGAGGTGGCTCTCCTTAAGATGGATAACATGCTGGGTGAACAAATTACAGCGGGGCAATTGACAAACACCGAGAAAGCAATACATGCATATACTAATCATCTTGACTCCTTTGAGACTTGATTGGGCAATACAACATAATACATAGACCGCCATACAACTGCATCTATGACTAATAATCCACCTTTAGGTTATCATCCGAACCCCCTCCAGTATTAAGTTGAAAGCAACAGATCATTGCTTTACGAACTGCGTGTAAGGTAAACAATACGATTGTTCTATGAACAAATGATTGTTGTTTTCTCCCTAGTAGCAACAGCAAATCTAGTACCTTAGTGATTTTTGTCACTTCCCCAGATTACCAGAGGCATGAACCCACTATCGAGCATAAATACTAACTCTTCGAGTTGCTAGCATCTACTTGGCTAAGATAGCTAGTAACAACGGAAAGCATGCAAGATCACAAATAACAAAGACATGATAGAATCAATAATCAATCTGAAATAGCACCTCAATATCCATCGGATCCCCGTAAACACAACATGTATGGATTACAAATAGATGATCTTGATCATGAACGGAGCTCACAAGATGTAAACATGAAAGCACAAAGGAGGAGAAACCAGCCATCTAGCTACTACATGGATCCGTAGTCTAAGGATGAACTACTCACGCATCACACCGGAGGCTTGCATGGTGATGAAGAAGGCCTCCAGGGTGAATTCCCCTCTCCGGCAGGGTGCCGGGAAGAGCTTCAGATCTCTCTCGATCTAGGGATGGAGATGACGGCGGCTATAGACTCTTTCGTGGATTTTTGATCGGGTACTTAGGGTTTTCGTCCCGAGGGCAACTTATAGGCGGAAGGAGAGGCCGAGGGGGTGCCGGGAGCGGCCACACCATCCCCTGGCGTGGGCCAGGCCTGGCCGCGTGGCCTGGTGGTGTGGTGGCTCCCTGGCCCTTCTTCGTCTCGTATTCTGGCACTTGATCCCTTCCGGAAAAATAGGCACTTTGGCTTTTCTCCCGTCCAATTCCGAGAATATTCATTTTCTGACTTTCATGGAACCAAAAACAGCAGAAAACAGGCAGCTGGCACTGTGGCTCTTGTTAATAGGTTAGTCCAAGAAATCATATGAAAAGTACTCCAAAGTTGGAACAAAACACAAGAACGTGGATAAAACCAAGCATGGAACATCAAAAATTATAGATACATTTGCAATGTATCACTTACAGGACCCAAAAATCTAGCTGGAAGACCACATCTCCTCCGTCAGGCTCCACGGAGGCAGTCGAAGCACGGCCATGCAATGCTTGCCGCTACAGCTACAGGGCGCCGCCCGAGCATGGCTCAACAACCTCCCACATGGACCCATTCGCAGTTGGGATGAGCTGGTTTACAGCTTCGTGCGCAACTTTAAGGGCACATATAAGCGGCCCGCATCAATCGAAGAGCTGAGATGCTGCCAGCAAAGATCTGGCCAATCGCTGCGCTCCTACATCCAAAGATGGTCCATCATCAATAACTCCGCAGAAAACATATCGGAGGATCGCGCGATTGACGCATTCAACGGCGGCGTCCGCCGCCTAGAACTCAGGGAGGAGCTGGGCCACTCAAAGCCCAAGACCATCGACCACTTGATGGAGATCGTGAATCGGTGGGCCGATGGAGAAGATTCGGTGAAGAATCGCGCCCACTCCAACGAGGAGGCGGAACTCGAGCGCAGACGCGATCGCCGAGGCAAACGCCGTATGCGCATCTATGATGACCGCGATGACGTCAACATGGTCGCAGCCGGCTACGCCGACAGACGCGACGACAACCGCAACAGCGGATACCATAACGGTGGATACCGCAACTCCGGGAAGACCACGCAAGTATGGCAATGTTGCGACCGTGACGAAGCACCCGCAACATCCATTGAAGACAAACTATCTAGGCCATGCACGGTGCACTTCTACATCGACAAACACGATGGGAAGAAGAAGTCCAGCCACCTCCTGAAGGACTGTCGCGAGTTCCTCAAACTACACGAGGGATTAGCTCGGATGAACCGCAACGCAGTCGAAAGAGGCTATGGAGCCACTCCAGGCGCTATGGCACATGGCGCTCCGCCACCACCACCTGGAATGCCAGCAAACGCAGCTGCACCAGACCAGCACCAAGGAGGCGAACCCTACCCAAGGGCCATGGGTACCATGATGATCCAAAAAGGACGCCCCTCCAATCGGGTGCAGAAGGCCATCACTCGCCAAGTCAACTTGGCCACACACTCGCCACCATCTACCACTGAGTACCTCAGTGGAAGCGAGTCATGCATTACCTTCGACAAATGCGACCACCCGCCTCAAGTACCTCGTCCAGGCCATTGTCCCCTCGTACTCGAGGCGCAAATCGGAGGTTTCGACATGAGCCGCGTCTTCATGGATGGCGGGAGCGACATTAACCTTATATTCGCGAGTACCTTGCGAGCAATGAGGATCCCTCTAACTTGCCTGGAGGTCTCGGACACAACATTCCACGACATTGTCCCAGGGAAAGGCGTATACCCCCTGGGAAAAATCAACCTCGGCACGCCAAAGAACTTCCGGTGCGAGCGCATCGACTTTGAGGTCGTCGACTGGCCCTCACAGTACCACTGCATCCTCGGACGTGTCGCGTTCGCTAGGTTCATGGCAGTGCCACACTACGCCTACCTGCAGATGAAAATGCCAGGTCCCAATGGCGTCATCACAATCAACGGGAGCTTCGAGAGATCCAACAGTTGCGACAGGGAATTCAACAGAATTTCCCAGTCCTTCGGCATGCAGGAAGAACTCGCAAGGCTAAAAGAGTCGACAGACAACAGTCTGCCCCCCCTGAGCCAGCCAAGCTCCCCTGATCTATCCTTCGACTCATCGGTGCACACAAAGAAAGTGCAGGTCCACCCATCGGATCCCGCCAAGACAACCCTCATCGCCAACAACTTGAGTCCCGCATAGGAACTCGCGCTCATCAAATTCCTCCGTGAGCACTAGGAAATTTTCTCCTGGTGTCCTGCGGACATGCCAGAAGTTCCCAGGGAATTCGCCGAGCACGCACTCAACGTCAACCCCGACGCAAGGCCAGTCAAGCAAACAATTCGACGATTGTCTGAGCCACGAGCGCAAGCAATTGGAATGGAGATCAACAGACTCCTCGACGCCAAATTCATACGCGAGATCAAGGAAAGCACTTGGCTCGCCAACACGGTGCTGGTACCAAAAAAGGACACGGATATCCTGCGGATGTGCGTGGACTTCACCTCTCTGAATAAGCACTGCCCAAAGGATCACTTCCCGTTGCCGCGCATCGACCAGATCATCGATTCCACCGTGGGATGCGAGCGCCTCTGCTTCCTCGACGCCTACTCAGGCTATAATCAAATTCGAATGAAGGAGGAGGATGAAG
Organism: Avena insularis; assembly: GCA_023614405.1. Taxonomy (NCBI): domain Eukaryota; kingdom Viridiplantae; phylum Streptophyta; class Magnoliopsida; order Poales; family Poaceae; genus Avena; species Avena insularis. Next base: position 415,676,888 of record CM042686.1, on the reverse strand, counting down.
AGAAAACAACGTTTACAACGCCCTTTGGTGTGTTCTGCTACAACACAATGCCCTTCGGGCTAAAAAACACGGGAGCCACCTACTAGCGGTGCATGTAGGCTTGCCTCAAGGAACAACTGTGTCGCAACATTCAAGTCTATGTCGACGACATAGTAATCAAGACCAAGGAGGAAGCCTCCCTAATCGACGATTTGCGCGAAACCTTCGCCAACCTCGACCGCTACCGGATCAAGCTCAATTCGGACAAATGCACCTTCGGCGTGCCATCTGGGCAACTACTCGGGTACCTCATCTCCGCGAGCGGAATTGAGGCAAACCCAAAGAAAATAAAAGCCATACTGGCCATGGAGAAGCCGAAAAACATAAGGGGCGTTCAGCAGCTGGCTGGGCGAATCGCGGCCCTCAGTGGATTCATCAGTCGGATGGGTGAAAAGGCGCTGCCCTTCTACCAGCTCCTTCGCAAAGCTGAAAAATTTGAGTGGACCAATGGAGCGCAAGAAGCATTCAAAGACCTCAAGCACCTGCTATCCATTTCGCCAGTACTGGTGACCCCACGAGAAAGGGAACCACTGTTACTATATATCTCGGCCACCAACCAGGTGGGCAGCATAGTGCTCGTCGTTGAGCGAGCCGAGGAAAACAAGGTCCACGGGGTACAACGCCCAGTATACTACCTCAGCGAGGTCCTCACGTCAACAAAACAGCGGTACCCGCACTACCAGAAACTGGCATACGGTGTCTTCATGACCGCCCAGCGACTGCGCCATTACTTCCAGGAACACCCAATCGTGGTGGTCAACGATGCCCGGTTGGAACATATCCTCAATAACCCCAACGCCACGGGACGAGTCGCGCTTTGGGGAATAGAATTGTCTCCACGAGACATCACATACGAAAAGCGCGACGCAATCAAGTCGCAAGTTCTCCCTGACTTCCTCGTGCACTGGATGGAGAACCAGCTCCCGGACAAACCAGATATGTCCTACCTCTGGACAATGCACTTCGATGGGTCCAAACGGAAGGACGAAGCAGGCGCAGGTGTCATACTGACATCACCTTAAGGGGACAAGTTGAAGTATATCCTGCGAATGCAGTTCACAGCCTCCAACAATGAGGCTGAATATGAGGCCATGTTGCACGGGAAGAGGATGGCAAAAGCCTGCGGCACCAAGAGGCTCATCATATACGGCGACTCCAAGCTGGTCGTCAACCAAACAATGCATGAGTGCGACGCACTGAATGACAACATGATCACGTACCATGACCTCTACGACACACTCGAGGGAGACTTCGACGGTTGCGAGCTGCGGTACGTAGGTCGCGAAAGCAACGAAGAGGCGGACGCACTCGCCAACATAGGCTCTACCTATGCCCCCATACCACCCGGGGTATTTCTCGAGCGCATCTACGAACGCTCCATCAAGCCAAAGGCCGTAGAGAAGAAAACAAGCGCAGCAACGGACTCGGGGCTACGCCGCCCAATGAGTCAATGGCACTCGATGACTTGGAGTTGGACACAGGACTCGAGGGACCAATGAGCGTCATGATGATTGAGCAATCCTAGACGCAGCCGTACATCACGTACCTCCTCAGCAAAAGGCTCCTGGATGATTCGACTGATGCAGGGCACATCGCGCGGCGATCCAAGGCATTCGCTGTTATCAACGGCGAACTGTATAAACGTAGCATCACAAGAGTACTCCAGCGATGCGTCTCCACGGCCGATGGAAGAGCTGTTCTTCTCGAAATCCATGAGGGGACCTGTGGGCACCACGCCGGCAGTCGTGCCCTCGTCGCCAAAGCTCTACGAGATGGATGCTATTGGCCTACGGCCATGCGCGATGCTAAGGACATCGTCCAAAAATGCAACGCTTGCCAACGATTCGTGGACAAGCCGCACGCACCGGGCGCAGAACTCTGGCCAATTCCATTGGCCTGGCCCTTCGCGCAATGGGGACTCGACATGGTTGGCAAACTCCCAAGGTCCTCACGAGGAGGCTACGTCTACCTCTTGGTCGCAGTCGACAAATTCACCAAGTGGATTGAGGCCATGCCAATGACCAACCAATCAGGACATAGCGCAGTCAAGTTCTTCGAATCCATCGTCTACCGCTTCGGAGTACCACACAACATCATCACCGATAATGGAACGAACTTCACATCCAAAGAGTTCCAATAATTCTGCGAGAATCTAAGGGATCAACATCAGCTACGCCTCTATAGGACATCCATAGACCAACGGTCAGGTGGAAAAAGCAAACGGGCTCGTCTACGGCGGCATCAAGAAGCGACTCCTCCGGCCACTCGAACAAGCCGCGGGTTGCTGGCCAGACGAACTGCAATCCGTACTCTAGAGCCTACGCACAACTCCAAACAGTGCCACGGGCTACACGTTCTTTATGGTGCACGGAGCTGAGGCAGTGCTACCCGCCGAGGTACGGTACAAGGCGTCACGCGTAGTCGCTTACAGCGAACAAGAGTCATCCCTCGCACTCGAAGACTCCATCGACCTCCTTGACGAGGAAAGAGAAATCGCTGCGGAAAGATCAACGATCTACCAGCAGAACCTGCGCAACTACCACAGTAGGAGGCTACGCCCTAGATCCTTCGTTGAAGGCGACCTGGTCCTGCGACTGAAGCAGCAGGGACATCTCAAGCTCGAGTCCCCCTGGGAAGGACCATACGTGATTACAGAAGTAATCCCAGGTGGCGCATATCACCTTCAAGATTTAGAGACAGGAGTCGCATACTCCAAACCCTGGAACGTCGCACAGTTGCGACTCTTCTACCCTTAGTCATTTTACTTTTGCATCGCAAAATAAGGCACTCAGCCAGGGCTACTTAGCCACACATTGTACCTCATACTATCTCACGAATAAATAAAGCTAAGTGCCCCAAAACTCTGTGCCTTCCTTTATTTTTCCACAACTTCTCGACTCGGGCGCTACGCCACCCTACACACATTTGTTCTACGAACTAAAACGTGATATCCTGAGTAGCTGGCACATCAATCTAAACCCTTGACACAATATCAACCCAGTTGCAACGCATCTGACAGGTTGACAAGGGACTAAGATAAAACGCATGGCCAGGCTAACGAAAAGGAGTCGTGTAGTGCAACGCACTCACACGCTAGCAAGCTCTTTATACATATTCGACAATAAATTATATACAACATTTATACGAACTTTACAACACGGGTACACTTATGTGCAGGATACAAACTAAGCCACTACTGCAGCAAGAGAATGTTGGTTTGTTCTTCAAAGAAGTCGACGATCTCTTCCGCTAGGCGGTCCACAGCCTGGTAGTGCGGCACCATATTCCAGGCAGAACCTGCTCGTGGCGCAGGCGGCCCAGCCGCAATTGTCGCCACATCTACGTCAGGCCTATGCAGTCGCACCAGCGATAGAGCGGCCTTGGCACCAGCCACCAACTGTTGCCTCATGCACTCGCGAACCACGGTCAGGTCTTGAAACTTGGCAAGGAGGGCCAGCAGGCTTGACGGAATAACATCCAGCGGAAACATCGTCCGATAAATGTTCTTCAAACAAGACTGCGACTTCTTCAGAAAGTGCAGCACTCGCGACGCGCGATCCTGCAGGGTCGCCAGCGCAATCGCACGATCATTATCTACCCAGAACTATCCACTCTCTTGAAGTTGCTCCTGGGTAAGATCATGCATACAAATGGCAATTCTATCCTTCTCATCCTGCGGATGACGCACGCCGACAACTACACGAAGCAGCAAACAGCAGCATAAGTACAACACAATCGCGAGTGACTACAAGGTAAAGATAAGAGCAAGCAAACTAACACTTGAATTGGTCGCCCAGCTGTGTCACCTCGCCAAGCAGATACTGCTCTCGGGCGGCGGCTTTCTCCGCCTTTGACTTCCATACATCTGTGTTCCCGCGGAGCACGGGCAACTCACGCTCCAGCTGCTTCACGCGGTCATGCAGTTGCGAAAGCAGCGATAGCTCATCTACCTTGGAGCGCGGCGGTGCCAAAGTATCATCAAGAGGCGGCGAGTCCTGATTTTCCCTCAAAGGATCACTCGATGTACCCTACCACAAGCCAAGATAGAAACAAATAAGACGACCAAATCAACACAAAGACAAAAGATTCAAGTGCATTCAAGACTAGCAAAAGTATCAGCATATACACTTGCCAGCAGGCATGTTCTTAACAAAGGACATAAACTAGTTAACTATTATAAAGATACTAAGGAGCGATTGGCTTCTTTGACTTCGATGGCTTCGGGGGCTTCATTGAGTCCGTGGCAGTGTCAGATGCCACTGACTTTCCGCCAGCCCCTGATGCCGCAGCCTTTGCCGCCTTCTTGGCGCGCTTCAGCTCCTCAGAATACTTCGCGATCGTGTTTATCAGCTGCAGCCCATATTTACCATAGGCAGTCGCGAAAGGAGTGAAGACTACCTGCTGGCCGTCCGCGCTAACAGGCATCGCCTTTGACACAGCGGCAGGATCAATCGTGACTCCGTGGGCCTGCACCATGGCAAGTGACATGGATGCGCCAGCCGCGCGAAGTGAGTTCTTGAAGCTGGAAGGAACACCCCCGCCGAAAGACTCCACCAGCTCGCCCATGTTCTCGATTAGCTTAGCCTTGGGCATCAGCTCCTCCCAGAGGCGACTGAGAAGGCCCTTGGCCTTGGAGAGCGTATCTTGAACGGCGATGCTGCGGTCCTCGACTATCGAAAGCGCACCCGCCAAAGCGTCGTCGCGGCGGAGGGCCTGAGGATCGAAGCTCAAACCGCTAGCATCTGCACACAAACCAACACATGAATATCAAACATCAATGCCAACAGGCAAAACAACAAATAGAGAACAACAATGATATCCAGACAAGGTACCTGAGAGGGCTTTGGCAATCGAGAAAAGTTGTTCTTCGAACAACTTCTCCCTGGATGCAATGGAAGCACGAAGATCCTCTTCGCGCCTTTGCGCCTCGTCACGCGCCGTGATTGCTTCATCACGACCCTTCACATCCGCGGCGAGAGTTTTCTCCATGGTAGCAGCGTCACGCAGGAGGGCATTATGTTCAGCTACACAGCAAAAAGGTTTGACTATCAGTCGACTATATCAAAGGAGAAGAAGAACAAGAAGAAGAAGAAGAAGTGCAGGACACTCACTCTCAACCACGCGATGACGCGTCTCCAGCATCGCATGCTGGCGGCCCATCACAAGCACTTGCTCCGCCAAGTGCGCGGCTTCCTTCACAAGGAGCTATCACACAACAAAGAATCAGTAGAAGTAATAGATAACATCGACTGCAACACGCAAAGAAGAAAATCTACACTTACATGATCCTCCAATGACTCCGAAGATGTCTGCTGTACCGTCATCCGGGTAACCATTCGATGCTCCCCTGCATGAGGAGAACTGGAAGAGTTGTGCCCGGAGTGGGCCGCCAATGGAGGGAAGGATCACGCTCGACCTCTTTCTTGGCCCTTGAGGTTGCGACTCCTGATTCTTTCAAAAATTGGACGTCGCCAGAAGATGACAACAGCTCTTGACTGCAAAGACAAAATCAACATCAAGAACAAGACAAAAATATAGAGACGAACCAAAAGGGGCAAAAACAGAGAAGAACAAGTAAACTAGAAAACTTACCAATCAAACTTGTCAAAGTCAAAAGTGGCCTCCTTCGACTCTGACAAGGACTCCTTGGGTAATCGCATCTTCTTGCGAGAGGATGGTGCCACGGCGCTCACAGGAACGGCAGGGATTGGCGACTCCGCACCAACACCTGCACCTTCTGGAGTCAAAGGAGACGACGCATCGGAATCCTTGCTGCGCAAACGCTTGCGAGTATCCGGACTACCGGACTCAGGGGCTTCCTCCTCCACATCAGATGGGATGGTCGACTCTGACTCGTCCTCTTCCAAGGCTTCGCGAGGGATAATCCCCTTAGGAAGAGGGGGCATACAAGGTGACACCGCCCAATCCTGCATATAGACAACAAAATTAGCACAAAGACAAGAAAACAGCAGAGAAGCAATCGACAAACTAAGCTACTGCGTAGCACAACTATACCCTGGGAGGAGGATTAGTAGAATCAAATGGAGGAACAACTGGCTCACTGGGGAGCACATCCTTGACGGTGTACTTGGTGACCAGCCGAACCCTTTTGTCCACCTCACTCGCGGACATGCCATAGGCAAACACCCGAGTGGCATCGTCAACGCCAGTCCACTGAAACATGGGGTGGACTCTGGCCTGCAGGGGCTGGACGCGATGACGTAGCCAGGTGCGAATGAGGGTGCAGCCTCCCTCTTCTTTGCTGATGCGATTCTCGAGGTCGTAGACATGCTCGTACAGCACATCTGTCTCCGCGGACTCGCCAGGCATGACTACATTTTTCCAGGAGCGCCTCCTCGTGCACGGCGTCGCCGGATCAAAAGGCGCGAGTCCGAAGTGCTCCCCGTCAGCCTTCTCATCGCGGATGTAGAACCACCTGTCCCTCCACCCTTGGACGGACGCTGTGAACTTAATGTCGAAATAGGTGGCGGATGGGTCGATGTGGATTCTGCAACCACCTACATCGTACACTATGGAGCCAGAAGCAGATTGGTGCTTCAGCTTGAAGAGGCGTTTGAAGAGGCCGAAGTGTGGCCCGATTCCGAGCCAGCACTCACAGAGGGTAATGAAGCAAGAGATATGGAGGATAGAGTTCGGGGACAGATGATGGAGCTGAAGCCCGTAGAAACAAAGGAGGCCCCTAAAAAGGGGGTGAAGGGGCAAGGAGAGACCACGAATGATGAATGCCAAAAACATCACTCGAAAACCAGCGGGAGGAACAGGAATTGTCTCACTGCCGGGGACGCGCGCGTCGGCGACTGCGTCAGACAGCACTCCGTCTTGGCGAAGAAGACGGAGATCCGATGACTTGATGATGGATGGATGCCATGCGCCATTCGTGACGCGGGTGCCCGTGCCCTTCTTCTTCCCGCCGGCAGCGGTGCTGGTGCCCGCAGCAGCGGAGCCGCCTTTCTTCTTCGCCGCAGTAGTGGTGGCCGCGGAATCGGCCGCAGCGCCTCCCTTCCTCTTCCCCATTGCGCGGCAGCGATGCGACCGAAGGAAGTAGCATGGAAACGAGCGGAGCTGGTCCAGCGTCGTGGATGAGACGAGCGCAGAGAAAGCATAGGAGCAGTGGCAATGGCGATGAAAGCAAAGGATGAATGAGAGCAGATGATAAATTACCATCGCAGCGCCGCTACTTAACCCCTGGAAGATGCAATCCAACGGCTCAGAAAAACCCTACTGGACGTGTGGCAAACATCGTACTGGACACGTGGAGGAGTGGAAGCGCGAACCGTCCCTCCACTACTCCCATTACGCGCGGAAATCAAGGAGGCACAGTTAAAATAAAAGATTACGCACGCCCAGTCAAATCAAAGTCAGAGAGTGGGACCTACTGCTCGTCACGTCCCGTCAAACTTGCTCACGCGGGCAACTGAGGTCATGAAATCGTCAGCACTGACATCATCAAAGCTACACAGCAGAAGACTTCGACTACTTTAGTCCTTGCTCGAGTCTTCGACTCCACCAAGCACTCGGGGGCTACTCCCATAGGGAGCGCTGGTCGCGCACCCTATGATTTTTTCTCTTCTTTTTGCAGGAACATGGACAATCACAGGCAAACCCAACCACTCGAAATACGGTTTGACTATGGACATGGGTTACTCCCATAGGGAGCGCCGGAAACAAATTCGACTGAAACAAGCAAACAAAAGACGACAGCAGTCGCAAAAGTTCTTTAGTCCCTACCTGAGTCTTCGACTCAACCAGGCACTCGGGGGCTACTCCCATAGGGAGCGTTGGTCGCGCACCCTATGATTATTTGTACTAAGTACTATGTGTTGATAACATCCACACTCGAAGTTTATGGCGACACCACCTTATTTCCCTACAAAGAGACTGCGTCTCCTGGGTCACCCGAATCGTCTCCGCGATGATAAAATTTCGGATGTCGCGCTTACAGCGTGAAGGTAAGACCTGAATAAGGCCTGGCAACACATTTGCTGCGCACTACCAGAAATATATCCGTGCCTACAGGTACGATGAATATGCCTTGACGGACGCGTCGAGTTATCACACCCATATAACTGGAAATCGACTCCTGTAAGACCTCCGCGGCTTGAGTCGAATTACACTAGCACTTTTCCGGATTCGAGTCCGGGGACTCGAGTTCGAGTAGATTGCATCCTTTCACCCTAAGGTGGTTAACTAATACTGATACTTCGGTTATATCAAGCACGCACATCAACAATCCCTATGACACAAACAAAGCAGTCGAAAATATACTCATTCATGCACTCAAAATACTTCAAAAAGTCCCCAGTCGAATCTGCGATTCCACTGGACACTTGAGGGCTACTGACATGGGTATACCCTAAAGGTACTCGAGCTTGGTATATACGGTCTAAATACGTAAAGGCTCACGGTGTCGCCAAGGCCCAAATGAAGGACTCGAGTAACCTACGGACTCTCGATTACTTGAAGAACAAGAAGAAGTTAAAGATAGAAAGTTTGAAGGGGAAAACCCTAACTTGTAACCGACTCGACCTGCTACCCGAGACCTAGCCTACCTATATAAAGGCTAGGAAGGGGCGGCGAGGAGGACACACGCAACCCTAGTTTCCACAACCCTCACTAGATTGCATCTGCGCACCACTGTAATCTTTGATTCCTTCGATAATTCCACGAGCAGACAAGCAGGAGTAGGGACCTCTACGAGGCCTGAACCTGGGTAAATCTTTGTCCCCTGTGTGCTTGTTTGCTAGCCTATAGATGTCTCCAGCGCTCCCTCCTTCTCCAAAACCCAAGTCCATAACAATGGGCATTGATGAGTTAAACCCTCGTCAATACGGCTGTAACTTAAGTTGTCCCTTTGCTCTCTGTTGTTGACAGCTCAATGCATGCATTTAGGTGTGTAAGCTACTTCTCTACTTGTTTTGGCTATGGATGAGATCAAGTAATTGGACTTTTACTTCCTACCCTTTTACTGGTTACTTGCCGTGGTAAAACTTACCACTATTCCATGTGACTTATGATGTGGTACTGAAGCTATTTGCTTAATAGAACAGATTCTATACTTTGGTGAAACTTGCCCCTTCCAATTACTCTATGATGTAATATGAACAATGCGCTTCACTGTTCACCACTAAGAGTAAAATTAATCACTAACATTTTATTTCTTTGTTGAGTTGTTTACCTTATTTTGCAGGAACACAATCTGGATTGTCAAGATGTAGTATAGGAATAGATAAATAATGTAAATTCTTATTGTAATCTTATTTCTATTTGCTTTGTAAAGAATATTGTAATAGTTTTTATATGATTTAATAAAGATTCATTTTATTGGACGCAATCCCTTGTAATATTCTGTCTTGGTGTATATATATACGTTTGTAATCTTATTATGAGGTAAAGAAAAGAAATAAGAATTCATTTCTTGTTTGAATTTACTTGTCTTAAATTCATATTGTTGTTTAATATATCTATGATATAATCAAACAATGTTAATACCTATTTTGGAAAACCACTTAATGATTTTAACTTATAATTTTCAAATATTATTTAAATGATTTGAATTTCAAATGTGAATTCAAAATATTTCCCCCAAAACACAATAATGCCTAAAGGTCATGTCAAAATTTATAGAAATCACCTCATAGAGCTATTCCTACCTCTAGATAGTGAAAGAAACTCTGATCTCTTTAGGTTTTTGTTTAGCGAAAAATTTACCCTGATTTTACAGACAAATGCATGCATATGCACAAATTCCTATTTCTACCCTTTGTTGGTTCCAAAATGCTAGGGTGTTACAGACTTTCCCCCTTAAATTAAACTTTATCCCGAAGTTTGCTGATGTAGCCTCTCTCTCCGGGTGATGTTCCCATTGTACTTTGCAGTATTTGATTGCCTTGTTTCTCAACCTTTTCCAGTTCTCTTCTAGAATTTTACAGGGTTTCTCCACATAAGTCAAATCTTCTTGCAACTCAATTTCTTGATGTGTAATTGCATCATCAGGAACTTTAATACATTTCCGTAAGTGCGACACATGGAAAACATTATGAACTTGAGCCAATCTTTTTGGTAACTCAAGAGCATAAGCTATTGTTTTGTTCTGACTTAGTATCTTAAATGGTCCAATATATCTTGGACTTAGTTTTCCTTTGACTCTGAATCTCTTAACTCTCTTCATTGGACTTACTTTGAGATATACCATATCCCCCACTTCTGGATGCCATGATCTCCGACTTTGATCAGCATAGCTCGTCTGGCGACTTTGAGCTATCTTCAATCGATCTCTAATAATATCGATGATATTTTGTTTCTCCTTGATATAGTATGGTTCAAATTCCTTGCTACTACCATGTTCATACGAACATATTGGTGACCTACATCTTCTCCCATAAAGTACTTGATATGGTGCGGCTTTTAGACTACTTTGATAGCTATCGTTGTAGGAAAATTCTGCCAACGGTAGATGATCTTCCCACGAACCTCCAAAATCTAATGCACAAGCTCTAAGCATGTCCTCCAAGATTTGATTGGTTCTTTCTGTTTGGCCTCCAGTTTCTAGATGATAGGCTGTACTGAAATCTAACTTTGAGCCAAGTGCTTCATGTAATTGTTTCCAAAATGCTGAAGTAAACACATATCCTCTATCTGATACAATCTTCTTGGGTACTCCGTGCTTACTTACTATCTCTTTGACATAAATTTCAACTAACTTCTCGGCATTATCTTTTTGATTTACCGGGATAAAATGTGCACTTTTCGTGAATCTATCAACAATCACCCATATCATATCCTTTCGCTTTGGTGTCATAGGTAATCCTGTGATAAAATCCATACCAATTTCTTCCCATTTCCATTCCGGAATTTCTAAAGGTTTTAATGGTCCTGTTGGACTTTGATCTTCTTCTTTTACCCTTTGACAAGTATGGCATTAAGATACATACTTTGCAATATCCCTTTTCATGTTATTCCACTAGAATAATTCCTTAAGATCCATGTACATCTTCGTACTTCCTGGATGAATTGAATATGGTGTTTCATGTGCTTCTCTGAGTATCACCTCTCCGATCTCCGGTACATCTGGTACACAAAGACGGTTTTGGAACCATAAAGATACATAATCTCCAAGGTGAAAAAACTGATTTTTGTCCTTTGGAAATTCTTCTGATTTCTTCAGTAATAAATGGATCATCAAGTTGATGTTGATAGATCTCATGACGAAGATCACTTCTTTGCTCTTCTACAACCCTCATGGTCGCTAAGCCTATACAAACTTCTATCCTTAAGAACTATATTTCTAACCTCTCCAACTCTTTTGGTAATTCTCTATTAATGGGTTGAATATCCGTACTCTTCCGACTTAAAGCATCTGCTACTACATTGGCCTTTCTTGGAGTTTAGTTGATTGTAAGATCATAATCCTTGATCAACTATAGCCATCTTTTCTGGCTCATATTCAGTTCCTTCTGAGTAAAGAAATATTTAAGACTTTTATGATCCGTGTATAGTTTGCACCTTGCTCCATAGAGAAAATGTCTCCATCATTTCAAATCAAAGACCACAGTTGCTAGCTCCAAGTCATGTGTTGGGTAGTTTACTTCATGACGTTTGAGTTGTCTAGACCCATAAGCAATTACTTTGCGATCTTGCATTAGCACACATCCTAGTCCTTCTTTGGATGCATCACAATAAACTGTGTAATCTTTTCCTGTTTCCGGTATAGCTAGGATTGGTGTGGTTGTTAATCTGATTTTCAATTGCTAAAAACTTGCTTTGAACTTCTCATCCCATATGAATGGTGCATTCTTTCTTAGCAATTTGTTCATTGGTCCAGCTATCTTGGAAAAACCTTCAATGAATCTCCGATAATAGCCTGCCATGCCTAGGAAACCTCGAATTTGTTTCACATTGGTTGGTGCATTCCATTCCAATACTGATTGAACTTTCGACGGATTCACCGCAATTCCATCCTTACTGATTACATGACCAAGAAAATCTACCTTGTCCAACCAAAATTCACACTTGCTGAATTTAGCATACACCTTATGTTCTCTCAAGATTTGCAATACTATCCTCAAATGATCAGCATGCTCTTCTTTATCCTTAGAGTATATCAAAATATCATCAATAAACACTATGACAAACTTATCCAGATATGACATGAAGATTTTGTTCATCAGGTTCATAAATATTGCTGGTGCATTGGTCAATCCAAAAGGTACGATGAGATACTCATGATGTCCATATCTTGACACAAATGTTGTTTTTGGAACATCTTCAGGTTTGATTTTTATCTGACGATATCCTGATCTTAGATCAATCTTGGAAAACACTCTAGCTCCTTTGACTTGATCAAACAGATCTTGGATTCTTGGTAATGGATATTTGTTCTTGATGGTAACACTGTTGAGATTTCTGTAATCACCACACATTCTTCGTCCTCCATCTCTTTTATCCACAAAAATTACCGGAGTTCCCCATGGGGATACACTTTCCTGAATAAATCCTTTTCTGGCTAACTCATCAATTTTCTCCTTAAGCTCTTTTAATTCTTTTGGTCCCATCTTATACGGTGCTTGGTCTATTGGTGTTGTACTAGGTATCAGGTCAATAGTGAACTCTATTTCTCGATCAGGTGGCATTCCTGGTAACTCTACTGGAAAAACATCTTGAAATTCCTTCACTACCGGAATATCTTCCAATTTGACCTCCTTCATTGAGTTCAACTGCAGATCTACCCCAATATGACTATGTTTATCCGCCTGATAGACTATCATTCCTCCACTTGGAGACTTGATTGAAACGGTTTTATCCTCACAATTGATCTGAGCTCCATACTCAGCCATCTAATCCATTCCCAACACTACTGCTATTCCCCTTAATGGAATCACATAAAGATCCGCATAATAGGTTTGGCCACAGATTGAGATAACTTGGTTTAATTTAATGTTTCTAACTACCACTATCCCTCTAGCGGTAACTACGGTCATATGTTTTTCTAACGGTGCCCTTCTAATCCTGAAATTATCACAAAATTGTTCACATATGAATGAAGTAGTTGCACTGGTATCAAATAGAACTTTTCCAGGATTTGTGAGAATATTGAGCTACCTATCACCGCTTGATCCGAGTTATCCACCTCCTCCAAGGTTGCGCAATTTAGCTTTCTAGTATGTCTACCTCTCTTGCCATTGTCATTTTTGCCATAGCTTCCACCTCTGTTAGGTTGTCCACCTCCACCTCTTGTTTGACCACCACCAGTTGTAGGCCAACCACCTATTGGTTTGCTTGGGCAGTCAGGCTTGATGTGCCCCTTCTGACCACACCCGTAGCATATGATTACCGGTTTTAGGCGGTCCTTACTAAGGTGCCCTAGGAGCTTACAATTATGGCAAATGACATTCCTCTTGATTGTGGTTGCACCACGATTGGGGTTGTTACCCTTGTTAAAGGACCTATTTCGAGCTTTGAACTCCATATTAGGTTTAGGTCTATTTTCTTGGATGCTCTTGGTTTCCTTCTTTGCTCTCTTCCTGCTGTCCTCTTGAACATTCTTGTAATCATCCTCAAATGTGATGGCTGCATCAAGTAGCTGTTGAAAAGTTGCTTATTGGCTAACCTCGGCTGCATCTTCACAAATGGATTTAAACCACGCAGGAAACATTTCGTCCTCTTTTCCTCAGTGTTCACCTCATCCTCAGCATAACGAGATAGTTGACTGAACTCCCGGATGTATTTTATAACACTAGTATATCCATGCTGAAGCTCTTCAAACTCCCTACGCTTTAGTTCAATAACACTTCCCGGAACATGATATTCACGAAATCTCTGCTTAAACTCCTCCTAGGTATACTCCCTACCTGGAGGTTGCATTGCTAGCTGATTCTCCCACCTAGATGTTGCAGGTCCAGTTAAGAGATGTGTTGCATACCTCAACTTTTCCTCATCATTGCATCCTACAGTCCTCAACTTTCTCTCTGTATCTGCTAGCCAATCCTCTGCATCCATTGGCTCAGGGGCTGATGCAAAAGGTAATGGCCTTGCATTTTGAAAGTCAGAAAGACTCACACCACGCCCTTCAGGTTCTCTCTGATGTCCCACTCGATCCACTAACCCCTCCATGAACTTGTTCTGGGACTCTTGCATCATCTGCATGTACTGCATAAATTTCTGCTCCATCAACGGCCTCATTGGTGGTGGTGGTGGTAAATTTGCATGCATTCTGGCGTCTTCATCCGCCTTTTCCTTAGTTTCGCGCTCCATGCGCTACTGTTCGGTCTCGTCCTCTACACATGTTTCCATACCCCCCTTAGTCTTGTAAATAAAGCGAACACTCATAATTACATCATGCATATGTGTTCTGAGCTCAACTTCATGCACAGAACTAGTCACACAATGGAAAACAAGATCCAAATAAGGACCAAATATGAATTTCACATATTATACATTACAAACAACATAGTTAGTACAACGTCACTACAATCCCATACCATTTAGGTATTACGAACTCATGTGGATGCTATCCCACTTATTTATTTACATCAAGTGCTCCAACTCTACTCATGTATCATCATTGGGATATTCCTCCTCAAGGTCATGCTCCCTAGAAGCTGCGACGTTCATCGTACATTCCAGGGAGTACAATCATGCTGACATGAAGTACGACGCACCGTCTGTGGAATGACTTGCCTCTTTGATGGACGATACTTAGTATCTGAAGTATCTAGATGTAGCATCCCAATTGTCTAACAATTGCAATGCTACTAGCCTAGTCTATATATATGCAACCTTCCTACATATAATTGTTGCATCATAATTATATCATGCTCATGTCATGATGCCACCTTGCATTTGAGCATCATATAAAACCCTTTTCATTTGGTTCTTATCTCATATGCACTATTAATTGTATTTGCCTCTTGATATATTATATTTGGTTCTTGATAAATGCTTGATGCCCAAGTTGAGTTGGGCGGGCATATCTTTTATTAACTCCACCACCTTTCTTGTCACCACCCTATAATTCCACCATCCAAACTATATGTGGGCATTTGCACTTCTTTGGCTCTTGTCTAGCTCACATATATTTAAGATGGATCCACTCTACTTCCACATGCTCCCATATTTGCATCATGTTGTTTTCACAATATTGGTATGTGGAGCCTCATGGCCACCTTTGCATGCCATGTGAGTAGAACTCCCTTTATTTAGCTCATATGGTTTTATCTAATATATGCTTATGTATGAGGCTATTTTGGCCACAAGTGGAATAAGTGGGAAAATACACACTATCTTGGTCATTTGGCTTCATATGTGTGCATATGTCGAATATTCTCCTATGATTAACAAGCTTCCTTCTCTTGTGGAGCCACAATACAAAATCTTGAATGCATGTATGAATATATGTCCATGTGTGCAATAGTTGTTTTCACAACCAGAAATATTGGTCCTATATCACATGTGCATGTTCCATGCAAGCTTCCTCTCTCTCCTTTTTCTACCTATTGGATTTTTTGCTTTGGTTTTGGAAGAGTTTTGAGTAGATTGTTTTCAAACTAATAAAATAAATAAAAGAGGAATACACCTACCCTATCTCTACATCATGTCATACTACATGCAATACTAATCTCTAATCACATGTGATATCATGCCACTAGTGACCTTTCTTCTATTCAAATTCTTTTGCACTTGTTTGCTTGTTCAAATTTTGATCAAATCCTATATCTACACTCCAACTACCAAGTTTTCCTAGCTAATATAGCTATCTAAATAAAGACTTCATCTCTAATATTAATTTATTTATTCTTTGTCTCTTGATCTCTGCCTAAACCTTTGACACTAAATCCGTCTAAAGGTTTTGTCTAAAACTAGTCCCATCTAGTCTAGTTTAGACTATATAAAAACTTCAATCCCCTTCTACGTTTCCAAAAATCCTAATCACTCATACATATACACACATACACCCGCATGTATATGCACACTCTCACACCCAAAGCTACACGCATCGTTAATGCTAGCTAGCTGATTGCCTAGCTGCACCTGAACCTAATCCCTCTCTCTGAATTTGAATCTGTACCAAACAATCGAGCTGCTCCTTGCCTCTGATCTCTGGTGCCAAACCAACCCCTCTCCCTTGGTCTGGGTCGACCCAACCTAGTGGAGTCCAAAGCATGGACAAGGCCAGCTGCACTAGACCAGGTTCCGTGCCCATGTTGCTCTTCTTCCTCCCGGTCACGTGCCCAACGCCAGCAACAGCCCACGCCTCTCTCGGCATCGCGTGACCCTCTCTTTCTCATCCCTATCCTCCCAACCACTCCAGATCGAGTCCCCTTTCCCTTCTCCTTCCTTGCTAAGGAAACCTTCCGCCTCGCCGTCCTCCACCACTAGCTGGAGCAAGCCGGAGCTGGCGTCGCAGTCCCTGCGTGTGGACCAGGAGAAGAACCGCCGCGCCTCGCCGTCCACACTCTCCACCATCACCGGCATCGTCCCCACCTCCCACACCGTCCTCGCCGTCATAGTTGCAGCGCTCTAGGAGGAGCAGGTTGGCGCGCACGCCGCTGCACACCACCTTCTCGCCGCGCCTCCGTCCTCGACGCTCTCCGGCTAGGACCCACCGTCACCGACACACCCCGGTGAGCATCCATGCGCCCAGGTTCCCTCCCTCAACCTTGCTTGCTCTACCCGTCCGAAGCATCGCCGTCGCTGCACGCTGCTCGCCACCGTCGCTGCACCGCACGCGCGCCGCGCTCTGCGCGCACCAGCAGCAACAGCAGCTCAGCAGCACCAGCTCGCGCGCCCCTGTCCCCGACGTTTTTTCTGGTGATCTAGACCTCCTCCGGCAGAATTGCCAACACGGAAGTTTCTCTCAGTACATCAGGCTACATCTAGGCGAAAACCGCGCTTTAAATGGATTCCTAGATCACCCGCAATCTTCTCGTGAAGTACTCTGAAAATCTATGTTGACTGCTACTCTGTTCTGCAGTTTTCGAATCCGATGCCACACCTCTGTTCATCCCAAGTTTCTGAGTGTTTCATTCAACCTTAGGAGTTTTTCCAAAGATCAAAGTTCTACTACTATGTATCCTTGTAATCTTGGAGAAAACGGCGATCAAATCGGAGCAGTAACGCTCTCGCAATCTTCCTCTGAAGTCGGGTCGATCTCGCAATTTTTCTCCGTCAGAAAATTCAGTCCCGCGCATTCGATCATGCCCCTGTTCCGGGCGACCTACCGATGTCCACATATGGTCTCCGGCATTATCCTCCGCGTATACCTATTCTCCTTTGTCCCATCTTGGCATAACCGCAAACATCACATCAAATCCGAGCAACGATGAGCTCGCAATCATCTGGCGAATTCTTCTTGATATCACTGTCAGTTGAGTACGTGTGAAGCAGTCTGTTTTCGTTCGTGTTCCCAAATTCTTTTCCATCCATCTCAGCTGTTCTACGGCAAACCTTTTGATTCTACAATATTCTCCTAGGTACTAGCTTCCAGCAGAGCCAAACCTTTCGCAAAACGGACACCCGTAGCTCGCAGAATCATGATCGAAACTTCGTTCGATCTCACAGTTTCAGCTGACGAATTTCAGAGTTTCCCACATCGACACTTGGCAAATTCAGAAAAAACAGTTTTAACACTTTTATGCTCACAAAACCCCTCTATATCAGTGTTTTCAGTCTGAATCAGGGAAGGTCTCCTTGACGTAAGTTGGAGATCTAGTTATCCTCTACAAAGAACTACACTGCAGCGAAGTCCAATTCTTCCTTGTTCTGACTCCATCGTCGTTTGAAAACTGCAGATAATAACCAGTTTTGTGTCCATTTTTTGGCTATCGCTTAATCCACAAAACTTCTCTGTAGCTGCACTTTAACGTGTTCTATTCGAAAAACTTAAAACATAAAACGTGTATCCCTCACATCCTCTACAACTTTATTCTTTATCGATCCTCCTAATTCTTGTTGGATAGCTTGCAATCTTCTGGGGAGAATCGTGTCAGCTAGCAGGTTACGCACACGCACCATTTTCAGTCTTCCGGTCAGTTCAAGAAGCTTTTCTAAAAACACCCTGTCCTTTTTGTTTTTCCTCAACCAAGGTCCTTCTAGTCTCACTTGTCACACCTCATAACTTCCAGTCCAGTCAGCGTGCCTGCCCCACTAACCAGCGTCTCTGGCTAGAACCAGTTGAGTAACAAAATCATCGTGTCCGCTTCCTTTTTCCAGAAAATCAATAAAATGAAAAATAAATGCATATACCTTATCTTTTCATTGCCAAACCCAAATACAACAAACGATATATGTTTTTGAATCAGAAAATGTGAGGATTTCAAATATGCAATCCAAAATAATGTTTGAGCTGTTTAAAATTTTCGAAATTATTTAAAATTGCAATAAATGCCTTTTTTTCCATTAATTAATAACTTTAAATCTATAATTCCAAATTTGACAAATAATATGTCTAAATCGATCAGCGTGACGAGCCCGTTCGGATTATGCATTCCATGATATGAATTGAAGCATGCATTATATAAATATTAAATAATCAGAACTGTTTATGGTAATAAAACTTGGCCAAATAATTAATAAAATGAGTTATTCTTGTCCCCACACCTCATCCTTGCCATGCTACTTTATTGCCATGTAAATTGTGCATCATTCATCATGACATGCTTGTTTGCTTGTCGCATTTTAGTTATATGCTTGTGCACTTTATTTATGTTGGCCCTTGTTTGTTTGGTTCTTCTTTCGAATAGACGAAAGGTGAGAAATATCAGAATCCTGGAGTACTACCAGATCATCTCTCGCTCAACTGAGTGCTGTGCAAGCACTACCACATGCTTGCATACATATAGTACCTATTGCCTCTATCTTATTCTTGCATCATTGAGTCGCGATTGCATTAAATTGTATCCCAAGTACTGCATAGCCTTTACTTTTAAACCCCACCGAAGCTTGTTCCTCCATCCCATGAGCTATTACTACAGGAGTTGTTTGAGCCATGCGAGTCGTAGAACAGCATGTGTAGGGTATGTGAGTGTATGATGGATAACGAGGTACCTAAACAACTTAACCTGAGTAGTAATGGGATAACTAATGAAAGAGGCACCGGTTAGTAATATCTGTTATTTGATTTTTCATGCTCACTTGTGTCCCGTAGGACCCCGAGTACTTAATTCCTGTTCCTTGACTATTTGCACTGTCCATATCCGGGAGGCCTTATGGACCCCCTGAGCCAGAGCTTGATTCATTTCTATTTCTTGGGGCCACAAACTAGTTTGGGGTTTTATTTACTATCCTGTACTTATGCCATGCTTTACTGTATTATTTAAGATTGTGTGTGGAACACCTGTACTGTTTTGGATGTGGAGTGTTTTCGCGGTATCGACAAGCCCAGTCACATTTTTGGGTTCCTAGTCGTTTACAACCATTGACGCAAACCTTGGGTCCGTCTCGGAGTCGGCCAACTTCGTTGCGGGTAGCTTAATGGGGTGGCCCCTGAAATATTTTATGAATCCTGTGATCGCTTTGTCGTGAATGCCTCGTTGGTTTTTGAGTTGGTTTTTCCGAGGTTGATCGAGTGTGTGTTGCATTTGTGCACCCCTGCAGGGTAAATCTTTCTGAAAGCCGTGTCCGCGGTTATGGACGACTTAGAGCACAGTTTCTCGATCATAGACAAGTATAACTAAAGTATCGCTTTTAATTTGACTAAATACCTGACTAGTAAATAGTGCAATGCTGATGGAATGGTTAATAAAACTGCCAACGGATGGGTTGTTCATCCGCTTTCTCGTTGGTAAGCGAGAAGGAGGATGGATCTGCTACTATATAATGTTATAACTGTTGTTTCTAATTAACGGACATCCGTCTATCATTGGTTAGGCGGATGGTTAGCGAGTATCTATAGACTTGTTAGTATTATATTTTGCTGCAATTGCGTCACCCCAGGTTATGTCCCCTTTAGAGGCATAAAGACTTGCTGAGTACCCCTAGGGTCTCACACGATAAATTGTTTGATTCAGATGAACAGGTGTATTCGCAAGATGGATACTGGGTGGAGGAGACAGATGATGTTGGCAACGATCACTCGGTGTAGAGATTCCGAGGATGGGGATCCGTGAGATCTGTGGGCGGGATGTGCTTACTTATGTGGCATCTTATGCCGATTTGCTTCTTGTCCGTACTCGGATCTTGTTTCCCGCTTCCGCTTGATACTCTGATGTTTGATGTATGAGGAGCTATCCTACACTATTATCTCTATCTAGGATATTTGTATCTCGCCGTATGGCGTTGCAATATTTCTATTTCTTTTAGATGGTATGGCTCTGAGAACTGTTGTAAGGTAGCTTGCATACATACTCACTTGTGTATGTATTTGATCTCTTCTTTGTTGCGCCGCTCGCTCTTGTCCCGATGTCTTGGAAGTGGTTAGGACGGACGGTCTACACGGGTGGCCCTGGCCCCATTGTACTATTTTAACCACTTTCGGTTCATCTAGGCTTGAACTTAGAGCGTAGGGTTCGAGGTTGTTACAATTGGTATCAGAGCCATCCCTCCCTTCAGGGTCTCAGCCAAATGGTCGTTGTCAGTCTAGCAAATATTTTGGTAGCTATGTATACTAGGGAAAAACAAAACGTGAGAGTATGACTGCTTCCATTTTTCTTGTTAGCCACCCACCCACCCTTTTCTGGTAAGAAAGTGTAACGTTTTCAATCCTCTTCTAAAAATTCAAACTAGGATTCACGTGTTCTGGGTTTCCGTAGTACCATAGAAAGTGTGTGTGTGTGTGTAATTCTTTGTCTATCTGTTGCATCCAACTTGTTGTCGCTATCTGCCTTTTGGTTATCAACTGTTGGTACATTCCATACCGACAGGCTTTTGTAAACCGACGCCATCTATCCGACTCTTGGTTAACCGGTGCCATCTTGTTAAGAGTGTTCTTCCTTCCAGCATGCTTTCACAGAATGTGGAGTTGCTAATCCCTATCTGATAAGTGGTTTTGCGCATCTATTGGTATTTTAATGCCGAAAATGCGGGAAATTTTTCTTTGATACATCTATGTTTCCACACTCCTCTTCAGTCGTGTGTGAAACATTATCTATCTTCCTTTTATCGGCATGTTCATGCTAACTCATTCTTTTGTCACCGGTGCTTGATCTAGGAGTTTTCCTTTTTCTTCAATTCTTTTGGGCTAAATACATAACGTGTGTCGATCCGATGCTTGTGATTGTAATTTGGTTCGCGGCATAGCTATATGACACTTATCATGAGTGGAATATGGTCAATGCTATCGACCCTATCCTCCAAATGATGGCGGGTATCTCCTGTGATTTTGAGTTATACCGTGATCATCTCTTTATTATATTCAAGTATCTTTGCCAATCCAGAGTTTTTCTTAAGGCCCTACGGTGGTCTATCATCTGTCCATCATGCTGCACATCTTTTTGAACTCCATATCTGCAAAATTCTCTTTGATACAAGGGAATTGCATCTTTTCGTCTTTGATAGCTTTGCTTAAGGTATGAGCTATCATAGTTTCTTTAGCCAAGATCTCTTTATCTTTGTAACCGGTGATCCGATCGACAATGTGAACCAGGCGGCATCTCTTTTTCTTCCGAAGGACCAGATAATCTATTCTGCCAGTGCATCTTCTTCAACACGAATCCTTGCTCTTAACGTTGATCTTTCAAAGAGCGGTGAGCTCAAGAAGTGTTTTGAGCATTGTTCGTTCTCCTGCCTCTTGATCTTGATATTCTTGGAAGATTTTGTTAATCCGTGGTGGTATATCTTGATGATATGCTGGCCTATTCTATATCAATGGAAGAACATGGAAGATCATATGTGTCTCTTTCTCTCAAGCTGCGAGAACACTGCCTGTGTGCAAAGTTCTCAAAGTGTGAATTCTGACTTCTTGAAGTCACCTATCTCGACCACGTCTTTCTGATAAATACATCGCTTCAACTCTAGAATCAGCAAGTCCATTGTTAATTCCATCCTCCACCTTCAATCAAACCTGGAGTTTTTCCTTGTTAGCAAGTTATCATCATAGTTTTCGCTGAAGATTTTCCTCAAGACTACTAAATCTCTCTCAATCATTTCAAGAAGAACATGGAGTTCTTTTCACCTCTGTCTCGTCAAGTAATCTTTTGAAATCCTCTCGTTCCATCTTCTATCCTCAATCCAGCGAAGGCCGTGAAGACTTTTCATATCTTTTGTAATCCTTCTATTCAAGTTGGCGCTATCTTAATCTATCTGTGGAACCTTCATCTGGTTGCCATGTGCTTCCTTCATATCTTTTTTGGTGGCTTGAGACTTCCGACATGACGACAACATCATCATATTTATCTATCTTGAATCCATCATATCTTTGTTTTCCTACGGAGTTCCATGAGCCTTTTTGTCATAATCTTCAGTCGTTTTCGGTAGTTGGGTTGCATGGTTTTTCCTCTTCATGTGCGGAGTAATGCTTTGAGTGTGGGATGGAGTAGCTACCATACCACTACTCTTATCATTTGCTCTTGTACATTGGATTGGCGGAGTAATGTAATTTAACTCATTCCACGGAAGTTAGAAGTGTCCTTTATCCCTCGATACTTTTACTTCCGTCCTTGTCTATTCGGAGTGCTCTCTCGAAGAAAGTAATCAATAATCTCTTGTTGGTGGTCTATCTATTCTAGATGGAGCAAAATCTTCAATTATCTGGTGGGAACAAACGCAAACTCTTTTCTGTCCTCGTCATTCTACCGGTGCTCTACATCCCCAAACAAGATGAAAGGAAACTATCTCTCTCTTTGTTTCATCAATTCTTTTTATTTGGTAAAGCCAATTATGATTAATGCCATCAGCCGCAAATCTATTGCGTTAGCCTCAAGGTTAAAGAAAGCAATAAGTATCTCTACAATAAACTCAAGATCCTCTAAATTCTTTTCTTCTCGGGATTCCACCATAATCTAGCATCACCTCCTTCTCTTGAAGTATATCCGCGCACCTCAATTGCGTGATCCTTTGGTTCTTACCGGCGCAAGAAGAATGTAATCCGACAATGTCTAACTAAATATTTCCGTTGATATCAAGGAACTCTATTGTTTGAAGGCGATATTGTTTCCGAACTTCTTTTCCCAAATCCGAGAGAAGAAACAATGATATTTTCATAGTGGTTGATAACTTCTAAAAAGTCATTCTTTTCTTCCGGTGAGACAAAGATTCATCTTCGCTTGCATCTGTTGATCTCTAATCCTAACGATGTGTCTTTTCTTTCTCCATGATACAGCGTTCCTTCTAATCCTTTCAACAAGTGTTTCTATTCTTTTATCATGTTTCTCGAGAAAACCGGAGCTATGTTCATCCTATCCTTCTTGTCTCACGACAATCCTTCAACTCTTCTAACACGTTGTTTCTCAAGCAAAACGCAAGACTCGCAACAACTCTAGCAAGCTTTGCAAGGTGTAATGGTCGCACCATTCCGTTGTTCATCATCTTGGGAATGCGAGGATCACCTCCGTTCCGAACACCCGCCTCTCCTTGTGTTGTTTTCTTTTTCCTAGGAATCTCGGGGCGAGATTCTTGTTTAGTGGGGGAGAGTTGTAGCATCCCAATTGTCTAACAATTGCAATGCTACTAGCCTAGTCTATATATATGCGACCTTCCTACATATAATTGTTGCATCATAATTATATCATGCTCATGTCATCATGCCACCTTGCATTTGAGCATCACATAAAACCATTTTCATTTGGTTCTTATCTCATATGCACTATTAATTGTATTTGCCTCTTGATATATTGTATTTGGTTCTTGATAAATGCTTGATGCCCAAGTTGAGTTGGGGGGCATATCTTTTATTAACTCCACCACCTTTCTTGTCACCACCCTATAATTC
The DNA here is from genome assembly GCA_023614405.1 of Avena insularis. Taxonomy (NCBI): domain Eukaryota; kingdom Viridiplantae; phylum Streptophyta; class Magnoliopsida; order Poales; family Poaceae; genus Avena; species Avena insularis. The sequence goes on along the minus strand of CM042686.1, from coordinate 415,652,968 downwards.
CACCATCAAAACTATATGTGGGCATTTGCACTTCTTTGGCTCTTGTCTAGCTCACATATATTTAAGATGGATCCACTCTACTTCCACATGCTCCCATATTTGCATCATGTTGTTTTCACAATATTGGTATGTGGAGCCTCATGGCCACCTTTGCATGCCATGTGAGTAGAACTCCCTTTATTTAGCTCATATGGTTTTATCTAATATATGCTTATGTATGAGGCTATTTTGGCCACAAGTGGAACAAGTGGGAAAATACACACTATCTTGGTCATTTGGCTTCATATGTGTGCATATGTCGAATATTCTCCTATGATTAACAAGCTTCCTTCTCTTGTGGAGCCACAATACAAAATCTTGAATGCATGTATGAATATATGTCCATGTGTGCAATAGTTGTTTTCACAACCAGAAGTATTGGTCCTATATCACATGTGCATGCCCCATGCAAGCTTCCTCTCTCTCCTTTTTCTACCTATTGGATTTTTTGCTTTGGTTTTGGAAGAGTTTTGAGTAGATTGTTTTCAAACTAATAAAATAAATAAAAGAGGAATACACCTACCCTATCTCTACATCATGTCATACTACATGCAATATTAGTCTCTAATCACATGTGATATCATGCCACTAGTGACCTTTCTTCTATTCAAATTCTTTTGCACTTGTTTGCTTGTTCAAATTTTGATCAAATCCTATTTCTACACTCCAACTACCAAGTTTTCCTAGCTAATCTAGCTATCTAAATAAAGACTTCATCTCTAATATTTATTTATTTATTCTTTGTCTCTTGATCTCTGCCTAAATCTTTGACACTAAATCCATCTAAAGGCTTTGTCTAAAACTAGTCCCATCTAGTCTAGTTTAGACTATATAAAAACTTCAATCCTCTTCTTCGTTCCCAAAAATCCTAATCACGTGTACATATACACACATACACCCGCATGTATATGCACACTCTCAAAAGCTACACACATTGTTAATGCTAGCTAGCTGATTGCCTAGCTGCACCTGAACCTAATCCCTCTCTCTGAATTTGAATCTGTACCAAACAATCGAGCTGCTCCTTGCCTCTGATCTCTGGTGCCAAACCAACCCCTCTCCCTTGGTCTGGGTCGACCCAACCTAGTGGAGTCCAAAGCATGGACAAGGCCAGCTGCACTAGACCAGGTTCCGTGCCCCTGTTGCTCTTCTTCCTCCCGGTCACGTGCCCAACGCCAGCAACAGCCCATGCCTCTCTCGGCATCGCGTGACCCTCTCTTTCTCATCCCTATCCTCCCAACCACTCCAGATTGAGTCCCCTTTCCCTTCTCCTTCCTCGCTAAGGAAACCTTCCGCCTCGCCGTCCTCCGCCGCTAGCTAGAGCAAGCCGGAGCTGGCGTCGCAGTCCCTGCGTGTGGACCAGGAGAAGAACCGACGCGCCTCGCCGTCCACACTCTCCACCATCACCGGCATCGTTCCCACCTCCCACACCGTCCTCGCCGTCTTAGTTGCAGCGCTCCAGGAGGAGTAGGTTGGCGCGCACGCCGCTGCACACCGCCTTCTCGCCGCGCCTCCGTCCTTGACGCTCTCCGGCCAGGACCCACCGTCATCGACACACCCCGGTGAGAATCCACGCGCCCAGGTTCCCTCCCTCAACCTTGCTTGCTCTACCCGTCCGAAGCATCGCCGTCGCTGCACGCTGCTCGCCACCGTCGCCAAGACGCTGCACAAGGCATTGGCAAGCTCGCAGCAGCAAGAGCTCAGCATCGCAGCGCCTACTGTCCCCGACGTTTTTTCTGGTGATCTAGACCTCCTCCGGCAGAATTGCCAACACGGAAGTTTCTCTCAGTACATCAGGCTACATCTAGGCGAAAACCGCGCTTCAAATGGATTCCTAGATCACCCGCAATCTTCTCGTGAAGTACTCTGAAAATCTATGTTGACTGCTACTCTGTTCTGCAGTTTTCGAATCCGACGCCACACCTCTGTTCATCCCAAGTTTCTGAGTGTTTCATTCAACCTTAGGAGTTTTTCCAAAGATCAAAGTTCTAATACTATGTATCCTTGTAATCTTGGAGAAAACGGCGATCAAATCGGAGCAGTAACGCTCTCGCAATCTTCCTCCGAAGTCGGGTCGATCTCGCAATTTTTCTCCGTCAGAAAATTCAGTCCCGCGCATTCGATCATGCCCCTGTTCCGGGCGACCTACCGATGTCCACATATGGTCTCCGGCATTATCCTCCGCGTATACCTATTCTCCTTTGTCCCATCTTGGCATAACCGCAAACATCACATCAAATCCGAGCAACGATGAGCTCGCAATCATCTGGCGAATTCTTCTCGATATCACCGTCAGTTGAGTACGTGTGAAACAGTCTGTTTTCGTTCATGTTCCCAAATTCTTTTCCATCCATCTCAGTTGTTCTACGGCAAACCTTTTGATTCTACAATATTCTCCTAGGTACTAGCTTCCAGCAGAGCCAAACCTCTCGCAAAACAGACACCCGTAGCTCGCAGAATCATGATCGAAACTTCGTTCGATCTCACAGTTTCAGCTGACGAATTTCAAAGTTTCCTACATCGACACTTGGCAAATTCAGAAAAAACAGTTTTAACACTTTTATGCTCACAAAACCCCTCTATATCAGTGTTTTCAGTCTGAATCAGGGAAGGTCTCCTTGTCGTAAGTTGGAGATCTAGTCATCCACTACAAAGAACTACACTACAGCGAAGTCCAATTCTTTCTTGTTCTGACTCCATCGTCGTTTAAAAACTGCAGATAATAACCAGTTTTGTGTCCAGTTTTTGGCTATCGCTTAATCCACAAAACTTCTCCGTAGCTGCACTATAACGTGTTCTATTCGAAAAACTTAAAACATAAAACGTGTATCCCTCACATCCCTCTACAACTTTATTCTTTATCGTTCCTCCTAATTCTTGTTGGATAGCTCCCAATCTTCTGGGGAGAATCGTGTCAGCTAGCAGGTTACGCACGTGCACCATTTTCAGTCTTCCCGTCAGTTCAAGAAGCTTTTCTAAAAGCACCCTGTCCTTTTTGTTTTTCTCAACCAAGGTCCCTCTAGTCTCACCTGTCGCACCTCATAACTTCTAGTCCAGTCAGCGTGCCTGCCCCACTAACCAGCGTCTCTGGCTAGAACCAGTTGAGTAACAAAATCATCGTGTCCACTTCCTTTTTCCAGAAAATCAATAAAATGAAAAATAAATGCATATACCTTATCTTTTAATTGCCAAACCCAAATACAACAAACGATATATGTTTTTGAATCAGAAAAATGTGAGGATTTCAAATATGCAATCCAAAATAATGTTTGAGCTGTTTAAAATTTTCAAAATTATTTAAAATTGCAATAAATGCCTTTTTCTCCATTAATTAATAACTTTAAATTTATAATTCCAAATTTGACAAATAATATGTCTAAATCGATCAGCGTGTCGAGCCCGTTCTGATTATGTATTCCATGATATGAATTGAAGCATGCATTATATAAATATTAAATAATCAGAACTGTTTATGGTAATAAAACTTGGCCAAATAATTAATAAAATGAGTTATTCTTGTCCCCACACCTCACCCTTGCCATGCTACTTTATTACCATGTAAATTGTGCATCATTCATCATGGCATGTTTGTTTGCTTGTCGCATTTTAGTTATATGCTTGTGCACTTTATTTATGTTGGCTCTTGTTTGTTTGGTTCTTCTTTTGAATAGACGCCGAGCAGGGGAAATATCAGGAATCCCGGGAGTTTTATCCAGATCCGTCTCTCGCTTCAACTGAGCTGCCAGGCAAGCACTACCACATGCTTGCATACATATAGTACCTATTGTCTCTATCTTATTCTTGCATCATTGAGTCGCGATTGCATTAAATTGTATCCCAAGTACTGCATAGCCTTTACTTTTAAACCCCATCAAAGCTTGTTCCTCCATCCCATGAGCCATTACTACAGGAGTTGTTTGAGCCATGTGAGTCGTAGAACAGCATATGTAGGGTATGTGAGTGTCTGATGGATAACGAGGTACCTAAAAAACTTAACCTGAGTAGTAATGGGATAACTAATGAAAGAGACACCGGTGAGCAATATCTGTTATTTGATTTTTCATGCTCACTTGTGTCCTGTAGGACCCTGAGTACTTGATTCCTGTTCCTTGACTATTCGCACTATCCATATCCGGGAGGCCTTATGGACCCCCCTTGAGCTAGAGCTTGATTCATTTCTATTTCTTGGGGCCACAAACTAGTTTGGGGTTTTATTTACTATCCTGTACTTATGCCATGCTTTACTGTATTATTTAAGATTGTGCGTGGAGCACCTGTACTGTTTTGGATGTGGAGTGTTTTCGCGGTATCGACAAGCCCAGTCACATTTTCGGGTTCCCAGTCGTTTACAGCCATTAACGCAAACCTTGGGTCCGTCTCGGAGTCGGCTAACTTCGTTGCGGGTAGCTTAATGGGGTGGCCCCCTGAAATATTTTATGAATCCTGTGATCGCTTTGTCGTGAATGCCTTGTTGGTTTTTGAGTTGGTTTTTCCGAGGTTGATCGAGTGTGTGTTGCTATTTGTGCACCCCTGCAGGGTAAATCTTTCTGAAAGTCGTGTCCGCGGTTATGGACGACTTGGAGCACAGTTTCTCGATCATAGACAAGTATAACTAAAGTACCGATTTTATTTTGACTAAATACCTGACTAGTAAATAGTGCAATGCTCATGGAATGGTTAATAAAACTGCCAACGGATGGGTTGTTCGTCCGCTTTCTCGTTGGTAAGCGAGAAGGAGGATGGATCTGCTACTATATAATGTTATAACTATTATTTCTAATTAACGGACATCCGTCTATCATTGGTTAGGCGGATGGTTAGCGAGTATCTATACACTTGTTAGTATTATCTTTTGCTGCAATTGCGTCACCCCAGGTTATGTCCCCTTTAGAGGCATAAAGACTTGTTGAGTATCCCTAGGGTCTCACACGATAAATTGTTTGATTCAGATGAACAGGTGTATTCGCAAGATGGATACTAGATGGAAGAGACAGATGATGTTGGCAACGATCACTCGGTGTAGAGATTCCGGGGATGGGGATCCGCGAGATCTATGGGCGGGATGTGCTTACTTATGTGGCATCTTATGCCGATTTGCTTCTTGTCCGTACTCGGATCTTGTTTCCCGCTTCCGCTTGATACTCTGATGTTTGATGTATGAGGAGCTATCCTACACTATTATCTCTATCTAGGATATTTGGATCTTGCCGTATGGCGTTGCAATATTTCTATTTCTTTTAGATGGTATGGCTCGAACTGCTAGGTAGCTTGCATACATACTCACTTGTGTATGTATTTGATCTCTTCGCCTGTTGCCTACGCCGCTCGCTCTTGTCCCGATGTCTTGGAAGTGGTTAGGACGGCTGACGGGTCTACACATGGGTGGCCCCTGGGCCCCCGCTGTACTATTTTAACCACTTTCGGTTCATCTAGGCTTGAACTTAGAGCGTAGGGTCCGAGGTTGTTACACTGGACTTGACACATCATCTAGGTGAAGTGTGTCCATACCTTTCAACTCATCTGAGGTGTCTTCAAAATCATCCTCATCACTGTCTTCTTCAATCGCCTCCTATATTTCGACTCCAGAATAATCAACAGAATATTCCGCTTTTGATGCTCCCCAAGTACTCTACTGGGTACGATAGTTCTCAGCTATAATTGGATAGTGCACATTATCTGGAGTAGGATAATGTTCTGGTGACTCAAACACCCTTTCTTTAGGATCTTCCTCATCGGACTCTACATCCTCTACATGGACATCTCTTCCATCAACGGAATAAGATCTCACTCCCATGCGACTAGTTTGCCCGATATCCCCAACTGAGTCTTCCATAGGAATAGGATTCCCGGCAGATCCATCTATCGATTTGTACCTCCATCCTTCAGAATTTCCAATAGTTAGTTCCGAGTCCTCGGTTCCCCAAGAATTCTATGGTATTGTATGACTACTGCCCTCATCAGGATATCTAGTAGGTTCTGGCATAGGTGAATAAGGATATGGTGTAAAAGATGATGGATCTATAGGTATATCCTTAAAAATTCGGCTAAGACTATTGATGTCTATGCACTTCTATTCTTATAGACAGTTGTTGGGCCTCCAAGTGCAGAGGTTTGTAGAATAGTAGCAAGTTTTCACTTAAGTGGATCACCCAAGGTTTATCGAACTCAGGGAGGAAGTGGTCAAAGGTATCCCCTCTCAAGCAACCCTGCAATCAAGATACAAGAAGTCTCTTGTGTCCCCAACACACCCAATATACTTGTCAGGTGTATAGGTGCACTAGTTGAGCGAAGAGATAGTGAAATACAAGTGGTATAGATAATTATAAGTGGTAATGGTGATAGAAAATAGCTGGATGGCGTGGAAGATACTAAAGGCAAACTGAAATAAAGATGGAAGCAAGCAAACATGTAATAGATCTAATTGCAAATGGTGTTTCAATGCTTAGAAACAAGGCCTAGGGATCATACTTTCACTAGTGAACACTCTCATATAAATATATTCTTCTTTATGATACTACTCTGAACAACTCTCTGGTTGAACACTCTAATCCATGGTAGGGCTATAACAGCACACCTCAAAGTAAGCCTTTCCCATCTAGATAACCCCACACTGTCATCTTGAGCACTAGATGGTTCCAACAAACACCACAATTTCATAAAGACATCCAACTCCAAATATAACTTATAACAAGTAATTGTAATCTCTAGCCTAAGTGCCACCAAGGTGTGCATGCTGTCACTTTCACACACATGGGGAGAGCAGAGATCTATTAAAACACTTGAGTAGCAGAATAGATCTATAGATTACAAAGCTCATGATCTCATAAGATCACGCATAGAGAGAGAGATGAACACATAGCTACCGGTAGAACCCTTAGCCTCGAGAGAGAAGTACTCCCTCCTCATCATGAGAGTCAGCAACGGCGATGGAGATGGCGGTGGAGTCGATGGAGATGGCGGTGAAGATGGTGAAGAGGCAGCGGGGGCGATGGCGTGGAGGACTCCTTCCCCGCCACCGGTATCACAGGGGAGCACCTCCCCTTAGCACCCTTCCTTCATGGCTTCTTGGGAGCCCTTCCCCATGGAGATGGGATCCATGGGGGAGGCAAAAAAGGCTTTGGTGGCTGCAAATTCGTGGGTGGAGGTGTCTCCCACGAATTAGGTTTTCCTCCCTTTATATAGCCTTTCGGATTCCCGTCACCCCATCTTGGGCTGTAGTAAATCGGGTATATTGGGCCCGACCGGACTCGGAAGCAGATAAATTGTATATCCAGAACGTTTGTCGCGAAATTTCCAACAACTTTGTAGTTAAAGAGTTTTCTGTTTGACGTCGTCTTCAACCCTAAACATGACCATCTTCAAAACGAGTTCCGAGACAGATTTCTGGAAAATCCCAATTTGACTCCAACAAGGTTTCCACTTGTATTTTTGGTAATTCCTACACATCAAAGTGTAAAACAAGAACATTGTGCACTTTTGCAACTATTAGTAGGTTAGTCCAAATAAATCATAAACTTTATATAAAAAGGAGCATCAAAAGCATATTATTAGCATAAAACCATCAAAAATTATAGATGCGTTATGAACGTATCAACTATCCACTTCTTCATTCTCCAGTTTAGATGCTAACTTCTCCCTTCGTTCAGGATTAGTTAAATCCTCTAGCATATCAATCTGATCCTCTACAATAACCTGATGTGTCTTATACAAAGACCCAACCATCAGTCGATAGAGATCCGTAAACTTGGAAGCTAGTTTTGGATGCTTCTTTACTAAAGTAAGATGATCCGGAACTGGTTCCATGTCTATTGAGTCATGAGGAATCACAAAATATGTGCTTCCCGCTAACTCTTCTGCTTTGTGCTCCCGAACATTTGATATCTCCTCCAGAATAGCAACATGGTATGCTGCTACGTGACTTCTACCTTCACCCATAGGTAAATCGTGACATAAAAAAAGCTTTTTTGGTAGTTGGATGCTAACACGATATTTGGATAACATTACCCCATCATAGTATGTCATGGTATTAATTGGAATATTAGTTGTGCAACCAAAAACCCTCAGAAGTTCTCGGAGTTGTTCAGTTAAAGCCGCCTGATAATCATCGAGAGTCTCTTCTTTCCTTGCCACTGTATAGAAAATATTCATAATTAGTAACCACTAATTATAATGATGCATCATAGTAAAGAATTATCGCACTAAAAAATATAATGAAATATTCCCAATTGAGTATTCATCATATAATCTAGAGAACTCTTTAATATTGCCTAAGACTCCTACAGGTAGTTCCCTTTACTAGGTTTCCAACCTAAGGTCAAAGAAATTGCTCTGATACCAGCTGCGGTGACCCAGCATACCACTGCATGTGTAGTACACTACAGTCGTTGACATGACATCCACAGAACACCGTTCCGTAAATATCACATCCCTCAGAGTGGTACAACATAAACATTGCGGGTCCAAATTACAAACATACACACTTCATTATTATTACAATGCCATAAGTTTGAGACTTCAAGAGATTCAAACTTACAAACCAAATAACTTATCTCATAAGTTCAGCGGAAGAACGAAAAACACAAGGGTAATAAAGACGTGAGCTCAACAGCTTATTCTATAGAGTTCGTGCTGCTCGGCTCAACCTAGATAACTATATTACGGCCTGACAACTACTCTGACTCATTGTCTTTAGCTCCATAGTGTATCCCGTAGTCCACTCCTTCGATTCCACCGAACAGGGCCGGCTCTTCATAGTAGACGCCGTTCTGGACCTCCGTAGCATACAACTGGTCATTCTCTTGGCCCTCAAAGTCTAGCAAGGGGTTCAAAGGAAAGGGTGAGTAACAACGTTACCCAGCAAGTTCACTATATGCAAGGTGGGAAGTTTGATGCTCTATCTACCACCTCGGACTATAAGTCCTTGGTACTATGAAGTTTTGGTAAACATTTCTTCAAAGATTGATTTTATTATCAAAAACTATGCCCATCAGCCTTCACAGGTTGACTAGAACTTCATGGAGTTCCTTTCCTGCCGCGTTCGTAGCTCCTTCCCGGAATAGGGAGTAACATGTCACAATTCTTACACTCTGTAGAGGTGCGTAGCTTTACCCATAAGAGAACAACTCATTGTTGCACAACCGAGCGTACTTTCCCGTCCACAATTCCTTGATGCGGGGCCCAGTAGGTGATCCAAGCCAATCACTGCCCCTCTCCGCGACCCCGCATGAAGACACGATCCTCCAGGACCTGCCCCACCTCTGTTAAGCCCCATACAGGACAATCTATAACTCTGTTAGGCACCCGAAGACTCTGTGAGCCGGTTGTGCCCCTGGCAAGCCCCATAAAGGACTAGATATACCTCTAGTAGCCCCTCATAGATAATCAAGACACCAGTATCGTGGGGAACTAAGGGGTCCCACCCATGTGCTGGATTCTCCATGATAAATTCACAGCCTCACGATAAGGTCATCCGTCCATGCGAAAGGAAGAAGATCCAGCTGACTTCTCCATCCCATTCCAAATCTTATGGTTAACGCGTAATATACGACGCTAGAATCACTGATGTCATGGGTTATTAAGTCCTAAATGTTTTGCAAGTGGAATCTTAGATTTCCCTGCAATTCTTAGTATCTATCATCACTTAGGATGATAATAGCATTTCATTTGTTTGGGAAAATACTTATTTTCTGTCTCTTTTAGAATATAGATGATAACACACAATTTTCAAATACTTTCATAAAGACTCTTCAAAGGACATGAGCAAGTGATGAACTTGCCTTGTGACTACAAGGTAGTGAAGTCGGATACTTCCACCTGACCTTGAGCTCCGGTTCTACAGAAAACCATTGTTGCCCGGTAAGGACAATATTTAAAGAAGCAATATGCAATGGTAATGTCATGCAATGATTCATTTTCTTTCTTCTTTGTGTGTTTTACCCATCTTGTATAGGTTTTAAGTTTCTTTTAATTAATAAAAGAAAAGAATTATTTAATAAATCATTAAATTCATATTATTTTGACATTTAGCAATTTTATAATAACTAGTATTATTCCAAGAGTTTAAAAATGAATTTATTTAATTTTGAACTCTTTTAAATATTTAACTAAAATTCCTTTAAGGAAATAAGACTTTATTTCTATTATACATGATTTACTTTTGAAAAATACAAACTAGTATTTTTCTATAATAGTACTTCCTTTTAGAATCTTAAAAATGAATTTTATTCAATTTTAAGTGTTCTGTATATTTTTATAAAATTCTAGAAGTAATTTATATAATTTTAATAATAGATCTATATTTAATTTCTTAAAATTATTTATTATTGTTTTTATTGGGTAAAGGATATTTTTGTGGGCATATTCGTAAATATGATTTATATTTTTAGGATTTTTATTTATTTTTCTAGAGTTGATTTTGTTCAGGGGCATATTTGTAAATATTTATTTTTAGATACGTCTTTTGAGACATGGGTCCCTTAATCACTGGCAGACCCGTCCTACTGACCGCCTGGCCCGTCAAAGACCACTTCGGTCAGACTGGCATCCCATGGCCCAAGACTTCCCACGCACTCTCTCTTCCTCACCTCCATCTCCCCCACGACTCTCTCTAGCGCTCGATGCCGCCTTCGCTGGTGCGCATGATTTCGGCCAAGTCCAGCCACCGTGGCTGCCGCCGTGGCACAGGAGGACCATGTCGACGCTGCTACACAATGCTGTCCAAGTCGATTCATCGCTGGTGCCCTCTTCTGGTCGCGCTAACCCCTACACGAGGTTAGGGTTGGCCGCCTCTGTTCTTCTTCGTCGACATGTTGGGTTGCTCGTGGTGTGTTCCCCTTCTTGTCCAGCTGCTTCCAACGTGCTGCAGGCGCAGGTTGCAGCGCCCCCTCGGGGTGCTCCCTGTGCCGCCACCTCTCTAGCGCCGGCCTCCTCTATGCTTACTCTTCAAAAAAATTTACGAGGACCTTGAGTAAGTTCTTCTACTTCTATTTGAGTTATCTCTTACCTCTGCTCCGTGCCATGTGACTATTGCAACGAATTCCCTATTTAGTGTTCATTCCTAATTTCTAGGGTTTATTCCCCCCTTAGCGATGTTTAGTTGGATCCTTGGTTAATCCTGTCTATACAAATCCCTTGATGTTGATCTGCTATTGTGTAATGTCAGTCTCAGTAGAGCATGTTTATTACTCTATTCTCTATCTGAGAATACCCTGCTGATCATGCTTGTGTTACTCTGTTCTCTGTCCTAGGCTGCTCTGTAAAAGCATGATTAGATTACTGTGGATGCTCAAATTCTTGTGGCTATGGATTTACTCCTATGGAGTTAAGCCGAGATTGCTCTCTGTACTGATGCTTGGTTAACTGTCACTTGTGAAACACTGCTATGTTCAGTCTCAGGATTTAATCATGTTACTATGTAAATCAAGTGCTAGTGCTAGTCCCTCCTATGTGATTAATAAGAAGGTGATTTATAATGATATGATTCCTATATGCTTGTAGGAAAATGATTAAGCTTAGTGGTTTCTGTACTGTGTGGCCTAATAATAGACAGTGTTGATCTTTTTTGTCTTTTCTAAAAGAAATGTTTGTTTATGATTCCTAAATCATTTAGGAAGATGATTATTTCTGTTGAAAAAAATATGCTTTGAATTTGAATTCAAGCAAACATGAACCTGCTAGGTACAGAGGTGCTACCCTTCTGGGAATGTGCCCTATACCAGCAGTTGTGATGAGTATCTATCTAGTTAAAACTAGATTATAGGTCAATGATGTTGCTCTGAGACCCTGCCTATGCAAGAACACTTGCATACTCTGGCTATTTATTATTTGTTGTCTGATATGTTCATTATCATGTGCTTGTAATAAAATGAATGTGTAACATGAAAAATGATTAGATTTACATGTTGGAACATACTCTGGTTGCTTTGTCTAATGGTTGCCTTCTACTTCTGGATTGTGGTAGCCTTGGATTTGTGTTGGCTTCCTCCTGGTGTTGTTGCTCATGTGTGACCTTGCTGTCCACCCAATACACCCCCCTCCTCAAGTCACCATCTTTGCTGGTGATTTCCTAGGTTTTATATGGTAGAAAGTGGTTTGATCTAATGATATTATTGCAAGATTTGATGCTGTTCTTGTGCTGTTCTTGGTTTTGCTGGTGAGAACTGTGGTTGGGCTAACTGTGAAGTGAATAGCAAAGCTTTATTTGCTCTATACGGCTGTAACTTAAGCTGCCCCTTTGCTCTCTATTGTTGTCACCTCAATGCATGCATTTAGGTGTGTAAGCTGCTTCTCTACTTGCTTTGGCTATGGATGAGATCAAGTAATTGGACTTTTACTTTCTACCCTTTTACTGGTTACTTGCTCTGGTGAAACTTACCACTATTCCATGTGACTTATGATGTGGTACTGAAGCTATTTGCTTAATAGAACAGATTCTATACTTTGGTGAAACTTGCCCCTTCCAATTACTCTATGATGTAATATGAACAGTGCACTTTACTGTTCACCACTGAGAGTAAAACTAATCACTAACATTTTATTTCTTTGTTGAGTTGTTTACCTTATTTTGCAGGAACACCGTCTGGATTATCAAGATGTAGTATAGGAATAGATAAATAGTGTAAATTCTTATTGTAATCTTATTTCTATTTGCTTTGTAAAGAATCGTGTAATAGTTTTTCTATGATTTAATAAAGATTTATTTTATTGGACTCAATCCCTTGTAATATTCTGTCTTTGTATATATATGTTTGTAATCTTATTATGAGGTAAAGAAAAGAAATAAGAATTCATTTCTTATTTGAATTTACTTGTCTTAAATTCATATTGTTGTTAAATTTATCTATGATATAATCAAACAATGTTAATACCTATTTTGGAAAACCACTTAATGATTCTAACTTCTAATTTTCAAATATTATTTAAATGATTTTAATTTCAAATGTGAATTCAAAATATTCCCCCCAAAATACAATAATGCCTAAAGGTCATGTCAAAATTTATATCAATCACCTCATAGAGCTATTCCTACATCTAGATAGTGAAAGAAACTCTGATCTCTTTAGGTTTTTGTTTGGCGAAAAAATTACCCCAATTTTACAGATGAATGCATGCATATGCACAAATTCCTATTTCTACCCTTCGTTGATTCCTAAATGCTAGGGTGTTATAACATTCAACTTGATAAGGGAAGAGTTTGATGGGTTCGTAGCATGGAAAACAAAAAAATTCTACCGCAAGAACGAACAAAACCCAGATCTAATCTAGATAAAAGCCAAGATCTAATCTATTAGACATATGCAACGAGATAGATCTGTACTAACCTCAGAGATCCGAAGCGTTACGAGATTAGATCTCGGGTTGATGTAGTCGATCACTTGCCGATCTCAAGATCGTGGACGATCCTTCCAAGGCCACGCTCCTGCGATCAATGGTCACACGTGGAGTCGATAGACATTCCTCTCCCTGCTCCAAATGAGCCGGAGGTAGTAGATCTTCTCCACGGAATCCCAGCAGCACGACGGTGTGGTGGTGGTGGTGGAGTAGAGAATTCTGCAGGGCTTCACCTAAGCCTGAGCAGAGGGAAGGAGGAGGAGAGAGGCGGCGGCTAGGGCTTGAAGTGAAGGGGGCAAGGGGGTGGCGCCCCCACCCCTCTATTTAATGGAGGGAGGCGCCATGGGAGGGGGAGTCCTAGTAGGACTCCCCTCCCTCCTTGGCCGGCGGATTGGGAGGGGGGAGGAGTCCTCCTCCCCCACGACCCCTTGTCTTGCCCCACAAGGACTCCTTGATCCTTTCTTGGTTTTCAAGCAAACTCCAAGAAATCTCCTAGAACCTTCCAGAACATTCCGAAACCTTCTAGAATCTCCATACAAACACTCCAGAACATTTCCTAACTTAGAAAATGATCCCCAATATATGAATCTTATTCTCCGGACAATTCCGGATCTCCTCGTGATGTCCCGGATCCAATCCGAGACTCCGAACAACATTCGGTCTCTAGCGCATATTCCATATCTACTTAAAACAACTTCGAACCTTAAGTGTGTCACCCTACGATTCGTGAATATGCAGACATGATGAAGACACCTCTCCGATCAATAACCATCAGCGGGATCTGGAGATCCATAATGGCTCCCACATACTCAACGATGACTTCGTGATCGATAGAACCATTAATATACGAAACCAATTCCCTTTGTCACGCGATATTCTACTTCTCCGAGGTTTGACTCGTATCTCCATACCTAGTTCTACCTCACATCGATAAGTACTCTTTACTCGTTCCATGTTATGTCATCCCTTGTGACCTAGTCACATGCTTGCAAGCTAACTAGATGACATTCCACCGAGAGGGCCCAGAGCATATCTATCCGTCATATGGATGGACAAATCCCAATCTTGGTCCATGCGCTTCAACACATACTTTCGTATACCCAATGACACCTTTATAACCACCTGCCACTGAAGCGGTGTTTGATGTCATCAAAGTACCCATCCGGTGATGGTGATTAACATAACCTCATGATCGAAGGATTAGGTTACTATGCATTTGAAAGCTTATAGCAATACGAACTTAATGACTTGATCTTATGCTACGCTTACTATGGGTGTGTGTCCATCACATCATTCTCCTAATGATATAACCTTGTTATTAATGACATCCAGTGTCCATGATCAGGAAACCATGATCATCATTTAATCAACAAGCTAGTTCCACAAGAGGCTTACTAGGGACTCTTTTATGTTTACAAAACACACATGTATCAGTGTTTCCTTATAATACAATTATAGCATGGGATGTAAATATTCATCATAAACACAAATATATAATAATAACCACTTTTATTATTGCCTCTTGGGCATATCTCCAACAGAGTTAAAGTCATAGACCCATTAAAGAGACCCCTGGAACAGTTTACGGACATGCAGGACATGCTCCAGACGTAATTTTCGCGACACATCGGTCTCTTTCGTTGATTTCCTGAGATATCACGTAATAAATAACTCATTCATTTTCGTTACCGGGTAGGGTTTGGAACCAGTTCAAGAGTGCGGTTACAAGTGACTTTAGTAAGAAGCTAACGTTTAAGACGGTCTCGGTAAGCAGTCCGCGCATATATTTACTTCTAATTTCAATATAATTATGATGCTAGATTATTATTCTGATTGAATTATATTCTCGTAAAGTGCGCGAGGCAGCCACCCAGGACGCATATATGTGGATTCTACGTTTGTGAGTTCATTCGCACATCTACCGCTGAGCACAAAGATTATAGAGTTGATGTAAGCAATACATTCACAGCATTATTTCATTACCGTCACCTTTTGTTATCATGATTGATATTCATATTGATCTCCTTTTCTTATATAGTTCGATAGAATGCGAGATCAGCTCCTACCAGAGCAATGCGTACTAGGAATTGCTGAATAACTAGCAGGATTCTTGATGAACGAGATGATAGATGACGCCGGAGAATTTAGTGTGAATAGATGCTAATGATGATCCCCGACCGTGTAATTGAATAGACGGGCTCTAGTCCCGGTTATTGTGATGTCCATGTAACTATCATGTATATATTTGTATGCTCGATCCTAAGACAAGTTATCTTATATATATGCACAAACGTGTATGGTATGTGGTAGCGTAGAAAACTATTTTGAAATGAAAAAGAAATAAATAAAATTGATACAAAATGAATTCTCTGCCACGGCAGAGAAACTACCTAAAATACTTCCACGGTAGAGAACCATTAGTCCCGGTTTGTAACAGGAACCGAGACTAATGGGGAGGGCACCTAGCGCGCGCAGGGCGACCACGTGGACGCCCATTGGTCCCAGCTGGTAAGCAGGCCGGGACTAGTGGGTGTGCCTTTAGTCCCGCCTCTCTAGTCCAGGTACCAGAACTGGGACTAAAGGCCCTTACGGGCCGGGACTAAAGGCCCGTTCTCCACTAGTGTCATGAACTTGCTAGGCTTTGTTTTTAGTCTTCTAATTCTTGTTATTGGTCACTTTTGCTTCGGTGTCCCCCTTCTTTTCAAACTTGGAGAACAAAAACTTGATACCGATTCGTTTCGGAGATCGTATGAACCCACCCAAAGCCCGTATGTTCCTCTTAAACGTATACTCACCGTACACGTATACACACTTTCCTATGGGGGGAGGAAATCGGGAGGTATATAGCAACAGCAATAAAATTTCAAAACATAGTATGCAAAGACGTAGATCGCGATAACAGGAGGTGGGATCAGCCGGTAAGAACGTGAAGTATACCCAGCTCAACCAAGTACACCTATACGGAGATATACATAGTATGGATATAGCTTTCGACCACTCAAAATAAAACTGGCCCATACAAATCTAAGTTTTAGGGAGGACACCGAAGCACACCTCGTTATTGGTACGATGATCCCCTAGCCTTATTTTACCTATGATGATAAATGATGTAAGTATGTTTGAAAGTCAATATGTAGGCCACCTATGTGGCTGCATGCGCTCTGTTTTCATTTTGGGTGGGTGCATTCTCGAATCAGGCTTTCGCCCCGCTTTATAAATAAAGCACACATGTGAGACCGTTGCTGGGCCAGACAGCACAATGCCTAAAGACGACACAACACGATACACGATGCTGGGGCAGCAACACACACACGCCCGAACTAAACCAAGGAAAAAAACAAAAAGGAATGGAGACGGAGACGGATCGACTAGACGAGGAAGCCCGCAACCGCTGCGCCCTCCGAAGAATGCCCACCACGCTCCTAGCCCCGACTCGTCGAGCACCAAGCAGCACCCTCAAGAGGGAAAGCGACCGCTGCTGCCCGGACCAAAGACTGGCCCTAGGGTTTCCTCCGGCACACAAGGGGAATGGATGAAGGGAAGCCACGACGCCCTCCAGGAAGGGAGATGCCACCCGCGGGCGACAGCGCGTCGGTGTCGGTCGAGCCTATGACCATTTCTCCCGAGGGCCCTATCCACAACCCCGGACGAGCCGTTGGACAGGGGACCCGCGAGGGCGAGGCCTCGCCACCACCAAAACTTGTCGTCCACGAGCATGCGTCACGCCGGTCCCGACTTCGTCATCATCGTCTCACCTAGCAATTCGACGTGAGGTCTGCAACATCATAGCACAGGTAGAAGTGAAATAGGGCCCACGGTACCGCGGCCGCGCGGGAGGGGACTTCCTCCACCGCAGGAGGCAATAGTCGACCGGACGCGGCTGCAGACAAACTAGTCCTCCATAGGTCCGGCTGGGTCCCGCGGACCCGTAAAGCGTCCGCGGAGGCAAACCAGTCTCATGATGGTCTGGTCGGGCGCCGACGGACCCGTAAAATCCACCACCACGCTGCAACAGGCCGGCCGAGGACGCCACGGATCCCATCCATCCTAACCCGTCAAGATCTACAGAGCAGCCAAAACACCACAGGCCGACCCACCAAACCCAGCCAAGTGGGCCCGATCTGGGCCGCCAGGCCCTGCCCGCCCGGGGCTCAGGCTGCGGTGGGTGCATTCTGGGTAAGGAGATTACGTACACTAGTTGAATGATTAAACAAAGCTAACATTTCAGCTATGCATGCCGGTTCCTTGTTACAGTAATACACGATCAAACATTTTTCTTTCGCGAGTTGATTTTCCCGGAGTTACAGTAATACACGATCAAACAGCTATGCACCCACAATTCCCGGAGTTGATTTTCTTTCGCGAAAGAATTATAACCGTGTGTTGATCCTACATGCTACAGTAATGTTTTGTTCCGAATTGCAAACTTAGGTGGGGACAGGGGGCTGACTGTGTAAGCACGAGGAAACAAAATTAGGCGCAAGCAATATCACACAACTGGCCACTGGGGCGTGTTTTGGTTGGCCCAACTGGCGTTTCTCGCACGGCTTGGAAAGAATTAAACCCATTTTAAGAGTTGTGCTGTATGAAATTTTTATACCGCACGGATTTTAAAACAGGCCAAAACTTAGCCCACTGTGAACGCGAATTTTAGATGTTTTCAAGCGAACAGGCCCGCTGAGTGCAAATTCTTGACCCCGCGTGCAACCAAACTTTTCTCTCCAAACGTGGTTAACTTAATTCACTTTGATCTATAAAACCTGCATCGATTCAAGATAAGTTGTACATAAAAAGATGCGAATCGATGTTGCGAATCTATCCGTATGATTGGTTCCTAGTTTTATTGACCTTTTAGGGTCTATTTCGTGTTCATATTTATACGTTTTGTGAATAAATTTTGCCAAATTCTTTGTACACGGACGATCGTTTGAAATTTTCTTTGGGGTGTAGCCTGGCCTCATCGAATCACACAACTTTTGTGTTGTGAGTTTTTCATTATGACATTCATAACTACTTAGATCTAAACTGTCGTATTATACGTAGGTACACGTAGATCTACTCGTATAGCAATGTCAAAACAGAAAACTTACAATATTAAAGTCGTGTAAAATGATGGACTGGATCTTTCCTCTCAAGGAAATTTCATATGATCAACTTTGTTTGACGAATTTGACAAAATTCGTTCAAAAAAGCTCTAAAAGGGAAAACAATGTCGCGTTTCAAACACTCAACGAAATTACAAATTGTTCACCGCAATGGATTCATAATATCGAGGGGCATCTTTTTCATATACAACTTATCTCGAATGGAGGCGTAGTTAGATAGATTAGAGATGATTATGATAAGTATGTTAGATTAAAGAGATAATATTTATTGTCTACTGTGTGCAGCGAGAAACCAATCACTGCGCTTTTTGAAGAAAACGAGGATACATGAGAACAAACAAGAACTTAAAGTTGGCCCATATCAAATCTTTTCCCCATACAGCATCCAGCGGATCAAAAGAAAAAAAGTTGAAATTTAGACAGCCGAGTAACCAAATACGCCCTGGGCGTCACGCTTGATGAAACGCACACGAGTTTCTGCGGAAGCCGTTTGATCTCCATCGCTTTTGACTTTGCGCTAGCTTACATGCACGGAATACACCCACCTGTTCTAGCTTTTCCTTTCTCGGTAGCATTCATCACAGCAAATATAGCTACTCCCAGTACGCAGTGGCGGAGCAAGGAAACAAGATAAGCCGGGTTAAACATATAAGGTCTTAATTTTTTAAGGCACAAAAGAAAGCTTTAAAAAATATGTCACAAAGATTTATTTTTCATAATTTATGAAGTGCAACTACCAACAACATGAAAAGACATAAAAATGACTTATAATCTACTAGCATGGACCGTTGGCACATGGGTTGCTGAATTGGCCTGCTGAATTGCCCATCGATGCAGAATTAACATATATAGCCAACTTGCTGTCTAGTGGAAGTCACAACACTCTCTTCGTTCCCCCTTTCCCCCTGTTCTCCTGCTGAGAGTCGCCTTTGAGGAACCGGCCTGCCCTCGAGCCCTCTCCGGCGGCGCTGCCGGCCGGAGATGGCGGAGGGGAGGCGCCGTAGTAGGTAGGAGTAGTAGTAGTTTCGGTTGCTTGCCGTGTTTGGGCGTGCTGCCAGGTAGTTGGAGTAGGGTGTCGATCTATTTCGGTCAGATCTGGCGCATCTTGAGGTGCTGCCTCCTCCTGTTTGAGCTCCGGTGGACGGAGAGGTTTAGGGCGTTGCTGCCTCAAGCATCTCCGCAAATAAGACTGTTTGCCTCTCTTTGATCTGGGGCTCTGTTTTGCTGCATCCTCTCTTGTCGGCCGGCAGTGGAGGCGAGGGGGAGGGAGGTCGCAGGAGTGGTGCTGGCAGTTTGGAAGAGAGCTGGAGGTCCTCTGTCCAGGCGCATCGGCGCAGCGCCAGGCGTTCGTCTACACTACCTGTCGTTGTGCTTCCATGGGGGAAGACAGAGGTGACTTTGTTGGACGTGAGCCTCATTTTTAATAAGCGATGTCGTGTGGGGTGCTGTAGCTTCAAGTGGAGCGGAGGAGTTGGTGAGCTTTCCCTGGTCGGCCTCGGTGGCGAGGGGGGAGCAGACTAGCGCCTGCGCTCTTACCTCTGGGCGACAGCAGAGTTGGTTCGAGCAGCACCATGGAACACAACACGCGGCGGCTAGTCTTGCCGTCGCGATATGCGGCCGATTCGGCGACCATTGCAGACGCCAGAGCAACGCCTTATCAACCTCCAAGACGGAGGCCTCATCTAGAGTTCCTCATCGGCGCTCATCGCTCTCCCACGGCTAAGTGGTGCGTCCCCGGTGGCGGAAGAGTGGCCAGAGTTGGAATCTCGACCAGGAACTTGATTGCTTTTCTAAATTTTCTCCTAGGGGCCTTTGTGTAAACATACAGACCTTATCTGCAGTGCTGTTTTCCTGCAGGATCCTGTATGCAAAATTGTACCCACCGCTTGAAAATTGAATGCTGTTTCGGGATCCTTCGAGACCCCTCCCTTGTTAAAAAAGAAAAAGAAAACTTGCTGTCTAGTGCTCCTCGCCAAAGTGTATCCACCGCACTACAATACGCGGGCGGGAGTGAGATTTTTGTGGTAATTTTGGAAAAATGTTGGCTAGATTCATAGACCCTGCGACACGTAGTAGTAGTTTGGACCGGGAGGAGATTTGGAGTAGTACTTACTTTGGCTATTCTTATCGGACTATGGGTAAACTATCGCGGTTACACGACGTACTTACTTATTTACCCCGACTGGCGCCGTCTGACGAGTCTGCACGTAGTACGTATACACCACGTACACGCTGCGTCCAGCCTTCCGCTCCGCGTCCAGAGATAGCAGAAGGAAAAACAAAAAATCAGAAATACTTACACAGAAAGGAAGGAATAAACAAAAATATCCGAGTTCACGCACGCGCGCTGCCCTGTTCCCAGCCAAACGCCAGCCCGTCATGCTCCCCATTCACACAGCTACTGGACAAAAATCCTCCTTTTCTCCCTCCTCTCGCCTCCTCCTATATATATATAACCGCACCTCCTGCACCTCCATCGCAATCTTAGTATTTCTTCTTCCTCCCACCACAGGTTCACCCTTCACACGACAACAATTTCACACAAGTTCACGACTGGAAGATCAAATCAGACCAAAGACAATGGGACTATGCATGTCTAGCGGCGCGGCCACTGTGGCGGCGGTGCAGGCCGATGGGCTGACCGCTTCGACAGCCATGGTACTCCTACCGACAGGGGAGCTGCGGGAGTACACGCCCCCGGCTACAGCTGGGAGGGTGCTCGAGGACTCCGTCCACGCAGGAGCCGGCTGGTTCCTGTGCGACGCCGACGCGATGGGGTTCGAGGGCGCCGTGTCCGCCATGGGAGAGGCCGAGGGGCTCCGCCCGGGACAGATCTACTTCGTGCTTCCCGTCGAGGCCAGGCGCAATGGGCTCCGGCGGGAGGACATCGCGGCGCTCGCCGTCAGGGCGTCCGCGGCCCTCGTCAAGAAGTCCAGCACCGGCTGCGGCAGCGGACGGCGGAGGCGCGCCGGCTCTGTGTCGCCGCTCGTGTTCGCCCCGCCAGCGGAGAAGGTCGACCAGACCTCCGCCTACAGCTACAAGACCGTGCCCGCGCTGGCTGCGAAGAGGCGGCAGGTGGCGCGCGCGAAGAGTGCCGGGAGGATGCAGCCGCGGTTCGCCCCCGATCTGAGCGCCATTCCCGAGTGCGACACCAGCGAGTGAACCAAGCAGAATGGCGTTTCGTGGGATCGAACCAAGAAGAGAGACTTAGGGGATTGATTGGTTCCGAATTTGCAATCTCGGATTTGGAGGCGCTCCGACCATTCTGGAGACAGAAGAACAATGAACTGACGCGGACGGGCGGAATTGATGTCGCCAGGCTGGCGGGACTGTTGCACTCGCAGACAGAGTGGGTGGCCGTCGGATCCTGATCTGACGGACTGTGCTGAGTATGAGGAGAGCACACAGAGGATAATCGCACTACCATCAGATTCAGTAGAACCTGTAATAATTTGTAGGAAAACAATTTTGCTCGCGATAGTTGTTTAGTTGGTTCTTTGTAAACGAGACAATGGAGGCAATGAAATGCGAATAGGAATTACCCAGCTTCTGAATTTTGACTAAACACATGCGATTTTCTTGTCTACTGATCTCTTCTCTCTTCTTAATCCTCCCCCGATCTTGCACGATCGAAATTTATCTTGCCCGCCGCGAGAAACAGACGATGCATTTTTACAGCTCGGGCTTAGCTGGATACAGGGACGGTTGCGGCTTCTCGTGATCGATCTCGCCTCTGCCTCACGTACTGTACAGCGAGGCAGCTGAGATAGCAGCTCCGTGCGTCGGTAGCTTGGCTTTGTCTCTGCGCCGTGTACGGGATTTTGCTGTTTGTTCGGCGGGATCCATCGTTGCGTGTGTGCGTGATGGCACACGGCCTGACGGCCACTAGGCCCACTACTACCGCGTGGGGAGTGGTAGCGGCGCACACTGATTTGCTCCTACTACGGTTTTCATCAGCGGTGGCCTGCCATAGGCAACGTGTTCCCGTGTCCTCACGACCTCAACTCTCGTTCTGCAGCTAGTTGGCTATGTAGAACTGTTGGGTCTATGCTCCTGTATGGTATGTACGCGTCGCTGCATCTGTTGCTGGTCTGAAACTGCAGAACCCGGCCGTCGACAGGTCGACGTCGGGATGGTTGCCTCGTGCACGTAACAGGGCCGGCCACCGCCCGTGCTCCTTGCATCTTTTGCAAGCCTGGCTTGTCTTAGTAACCTGTAGTGGTGGTGATGAGGTTATCACCAAATCGTACTACACGCGCGAGCGGCGGCACGGATACTACCTCCGTTCTGTATAATATAACCATTTTTAGAAAGCTAAAATAGTTTGCTAAAAAAGCGTTATACTGTGGAACATAAGGTCGGCTCGTGTGGACTCACAGGCTGCAGCGAAAAAAAGTTGTCTGGCGTAACGCTCTTTGCAAGGTCAACTTGGGACTTGGGTAGTAGCGTCGCCGGCTCGCCGCCCCTCAATCCTGATGAGTGATGACCCATGCGGATGGAGCGCGGCTAGAGGGAACAGGCCATGCGTCCGCTTGCTACTCCACCTGATATTCATGCGGGATGCGGCGCGCGTATTGGCAGCTTCAATCTATGTGCTCGCTATCCCCAAGAAAATAATGTATTACGTCGACACGATCGTCTGACGTACGTACACGCAAAGAATAACGGAATTACAGTTCGCGACGAGGCGGGCATGGTGGACACTGGCTAAGTGACAGCCAGCCAGGGTGTGCATACGTACGCCTTGGATCGTGTATCGAACCGTGCGATCGAGTGCGACAAACCTCTGCTTTATGTCCTGATCCCGTCTTAACAGCACCGTTTCACACACACACGGAGAGAGAGAGAGAACAGGGCGCCCGATGCTTCTGGAGTCTCTGTCTCATCCGGCCCGTCCACGTCTCCTTTGCTTTTCGATAAGTGCTCTCGCTAGCTGCATTTGCTGCGCTTTTCATTCGCCGACGTCATGATCGCATCCTGCACGTAACCACGAAGCATCCACGCTAGATCGATCTAGTACTACGTACCAGGCCACATTTTCTTGGATCGTCGCGTCTCGTGAACGTATGTACGTACGTGGCCTACAAGGCTACAACGTACGCGTGCCTGCACTGCACGTTCTAGCAACGCCAGATTGGTGAGCTACCTCGCTAGCACTGCAGGTAGGGTGTCAAACGGGACGAGTTACGGCACAACTTTTTTACTAAGCCTTCTCTAATTTTATTAATTTTTAAGACCCTCTTTTGTCTATATTTTACTCCGCGGGTGGGTGGTTATGCGGTTGCCGCTTGCCACCCTAACTGCAGCAGAGCGAAACCGTGTGCTCTGTCCAGCGTCAGCATCAGTGGTGAAGTCATCCCCGCGCGCGGCCATTGCAGGGCAGCTTGCAGAAAGCGACGCTACGTAGTTAGACGTACGCCCTTTTCTTTTTCGTGCTCACACTTAACACGCACGGGTGCGTGTGTCCAACGGCCTGGGTAGACTGACGGGTCGCTGTTACAGCTGTAGCTGTGTACCCAGTGTGGACGTACTGGGAAAGCTAGCACGGAAAAAGTTGGTTCGAACATTTCGAGGTTAACATGGGCACTCGATCGGGCAGCGTCGCCACGCCGCCGTCCCAATCAAGCCGATCGATCGCGCGCGCGGCTACAGTTTTTAGGCTGCGGCGAATAGACCCTGCACCGGCCAGTCGCTGTCACTCACTTTAATTGCCGTGCGTGCGCGTAAACTCGACACCCGCCGCCATCTCCCCTGTTTTCCGACGGGCTACTACTACTTGCACAATGCGCTTTAACTGAAACTAGACAAACATGCGAGCTTCGTCTCGCTGTTTACAATATGTTTTGGCACTGCGTGATAGGTATGATGGAGCCACCAATGATACAATTTTTGATTGTTATGGATTTTTGTTGTAGTGTCATCCGTAGACTGAATAGTCCCTCCGTTCCAAAATAAATGATTTAAATTTATCTAGACTCACATGTATCAATGTACTAAAACGTGTCTAGATACATCCGAATCTAGACAAACCCACGTCACTTATTTTGGGACGGAGAGAGTATAAGATCATGGGTGGGAATAGATAGCATTAAAACTCTAGTGCCGACATCAATTTTTATTGGTAAATCAGTGCACCGTCTACATGTTGTCATGGCTGAAATTGAAAGATGCGAGAAGTTACACTTCTTAAAGATAAAAGAAGCAGGCTCTTATTTCATTTTGAATCTTCTTACACAGGAAGCATGCCCTTATTTTCATTTAAAGCTGATGAGCAACACAAGTACAAGTAGTTATTCAAGTAAATAAATAGGTACATCAAGCAAATTTAAAAAAAAAATACACTGAGAAACAGACCGAGTTTAATAGCGCAAGCAACATGCATGTCACTTGATCAAGGTAATAAGCTAATGATGTTAAACCCAACTAACTTATGAAGACCACATATTAGGCTTATTCGACTGCTACAAAATTGATGGCTACAGCATGTTGCATTGCAGCGTTCCAAGGAAAGTTTCTTAACATCTACTTTCAATTTTAGCCAACTCAATACAGAGAACTGGACTTGAGTACATTCTCCCGCTCTAACAATAACGAAACCAAAATAATAGCAATCTCATGGTTCTTCCACCAACTACAACTCATAATTGAAAACAAAAAAAAGTTGAACTACCATTTAGTCATTTGCATGCTTGTATGGTGATAAGAAAAAAGGAAAATAAAACTACCATAGGAGAAGTGCCTAATTAATAGAGCAATTTACAGAGGCAACATAGTTCTCCTTGTCTCCTAGAACATAAATTCAACACTTGGGCTCGTTGGAAAACAAAATTAAAGGCACAGCTTTAGCTTCAACACTTATAAGCAGTTGGAATATCAAATGATTAATTTTAACAATACAGACGACCAAATTATACATACATACTATTTATATTTATTTTATTGTCAAGGGAAGGATTTATGATTAATATATTCACAATTATTCATTGGTACCATAAAATGTACATCAAAAGGTATGGCCAGAAGTTGCTTCGACTACTTTTACAATGAAAGAAAGATCTAGTATGTAGTATGTAATCAAGTTTGATAATTTCTGCATATCAAAAGGAAAAATAGAGGGTACAACCTTGCTGCACACATCCTAGTTCACTTGATCCATATTATCTTACCATATAGATAAAGCTATTATCTTACCATATAGATAAAGCCACCGTAATTTATCTTCCTATACGATCGCATGATTTCATCCTAGATTACATAATCACCAAATTAAACTTACTCTAACTGATGATCATCAGTAATCATCCTCGGAGGACGTGCCTCAAGGCATGGAACGCGTCACAAATAATGTAATCAGACCAACCACAAAACTAAAATAGACTCGGTTAATTGAGGTACCACAATGGATTACTATTTTCACATATGACTTCTTTGTGTTCATCATTATCTAATAAGCGAAAGCACACATGGAAAACATTTGAAACTCAAATTTTCATACAGATACTTGTGAGGAAAAAATTATCGAGCACATGCGGGCTGAAACTGGGGTAATGGACGTCCTTCATACCAAGAGCAGACGTATTTGCTCACTCATGTCTTGCAGAAAAATATAGAGTATCAATATATGTCTTCCAAGAAATTAACATACACATAAATAGATACGAATAAAAAATCAAGCCAAGAAGAGCAATATGGTTTGTACATCTAAATATTGAGGAACTGTAAAGTACCATGTTTTTGCTGCAAGAATAATAAAATAAATAGTCTATAATTTGTTCTTTGTTTGCAAAAATTGTTGGCACTTATGTAGTAAAAGCATTGCTGAACTAACTAAAAGATTTTAGCTGTACAGAGGACGAATTTGAGTAGGAAATATTCCGTGGACAAAAAATTATGGTACTTAGATAACCTTCATCCTAACATGATGATTTTAAGCATATAAATGAGATCAACTATTGCTAATTTAGCCATCTATTTTCGTCAATCCCGCAATTCATCAGGTATTGCCTACTTATCCTCATAGTACTGTTTCTCTAGACTACGTTGCAGTGGATTTTTTTTTGAACCACATAAAATGGGAAAGAGAGGTAGCATGACATACATGATTTTTGCTCGATCACCACACTAATCATTTTGAGTAGGCTCTCACAAAAGGGCTCCATGTTAATTTGTTAGGACCATAACTTTTTGGAGAGCACTGTAGCTTTATTAGCTCAACACACCATCATTACAACCAACATTAAGGCTGTTTTGTAGGATTTTAAAACTCCAAGACATACGGAGGTAAAAACCAATATAATATCACAATAAAAGCTTCAAGGCTGCCATATCAGTGAGATGGACAAACCTTGAAAGGTTCATGGAGCACCGAAAAAACTTCATCCATGAACTCCGTTCAATCTGCCTGTCACTGTCAACATGTTTGGCGAGCATTCTCTGAAGTCTAGGCCCTGCATGCTGCCACTATTTCAAGTATCATATGATAGAAAATATGAAAATATGTCACAATCAATTTGTTTTCTAAAGAAAGCAGATTGTTTCCTTAGTTTGAAAAGTGATCCTTGTTAAGTTAAATACAAATGTGTCACCCTCTATATGGTACCTCAGCGTTATTCCTCCGAACCCGATGAAACTTTTCTCACTATCTAGTCTCTTCCTGACAATGTTGACAGTTTCTTCTCAGGCGGGCCTTACTGCTCAAGGCCTATAACAAAAGGGATCCATGTTAGGGAATATATAAATTGTGTGGTTGACTAACCACAAAGAGCAGAGAAAATGTGTACACAGTATAAATAGATTTTAGCTTAGTACGTCCTACGATTGTTGGACACAACACTTTGGTTATGAATAGGCACACATAAAGAAGGGAAGAAGGTTGGCGGCGCAAGGAGATATGTGCGGAAAGGCCGTACCTAGAGCTCGTCGTGATGGAGGCCAGAAACCCCAACTCTCATGCATGGTTTAGACATATTTATATATATTTTTTATTTTTTTGAGGACTCTGGAGGGAGTTTCAGGAGAGAGGAGACCATGCAAGTTAGCTATGGGGCTCGATATGGGTGGTGTGACTATGACGTTACTCAACCTCGCTGAACCATGGGGAAGCCATGTTATGGGACCTGTTGTCAGCCATAGCAGAAAGCTATTTTTTGCAAATGCCATAAAATAAAGCTAGGCTAGTGTAACCAAGTACTCACCGCTGCAGCCACATCTTAGGATCGAGATCTTTTTTTGGTGACGATACAGCGGTTGAAACTATGCACGCCATAAGGTCCTAATGAGCTGCACTCATGCTTTTGGTAGCATCCTACTTCATAGAAGTTGCCAAAATTAGAAAAGCCAAGGTTACTTCTAATAACAATTGTTCATAGACAATAAAGAGTCCCTACTATGCAAGATAGACATGGTAGCCCTTCGAAGTAAATGAAATTGAGGTGGTCTATGGTAAAAGTAGTGTTACTGAAATCCTAAACAAAACTACGTATTTAATATAACCATAAATGATTGAATGTGGGACATGTCCTAAAAGTTCTCTCTTGAATATGCATGCTCTACTATTATTGTATAGACAATGAGAAATCCAGAAGCACAAGTAACAAAACTGTCATAGTTTAATTGGAAAAGATCAAAGCCCAGAATGTCGAGAGCTCTTCCAAGAGGCATAAGTCTTCTTCGTTGACATTAAAATAAGTAGGATGAACATATCATTAGCGCACTGAACTACCTGACAGCCTTCATTTGCCTAATTTCAGGACTATCAAGGCGCCAACCCTATTAAAATTACAGGAGGAGACTATTAGAATAATTTCTTGCTGATGTTTCAACATTAGCTAAACTTCAGTTTTTCAAGAAATGGTGCATCCAAATAAAACCGCCAATTGGTAAATGTTGGACGTCTGCCTAAAAAGTAAGTCTAACATTTTTTAGATTGTCAAAGTAGTATGGATCCTATGGCAAAATGAAGACTTTAGGAGCTGGCTTGAAACTACAACCAAAGGGTTAGATTGTTGATCAATATCACCTTGCGCCACATCTATAAGCATCGAAACACATGTGTTTTTAGGTTGCAATGTCTGGTTCTAAAATATAAAAGCCATTATCAATGAGGTATATGTAGTTTAGCTTATTTTGAGTATTCTTGTTTACATACAGTATATTGTTTGTCATTGTACCATTTTTGGTGTTGTACTTCATGCCTTCTAATACAAAACGACACACATTTACACGTGTCTTCGAGAAAAGAGAATGGATCACACTCGTATATGCAAACTGTGGATTTTCTGAAAGACATGTACCGCATGTACAATCAGATCCCACAAACTAAACCATGAGAATAGAGGACACTAAGGCACTAAGTTTACCGAACCCACAACCAAGTAGCTATGCTCAATATGAACAAAACAGTCATGTTTTCGGAGAATTAGATATGATATAATGATAATACAACCATAGATAAAAAGATGCCCAGATTTATGTAATATATTACACTCTAGCAACAACATGAGTACATAATCTAAATCTAACATAAGAAAAAAATTGCTATCATTGTTAAACCTGAAAATCACAATTATTACAGCAAAATGTATTCGTTGCGCCAATGACAACACATTGTACAAATCAATGAATCAATAAAATTTTGGTACTAATATGCTGCCAAGTTGAACAAATCACTAAAGCAAGAAAGAATATTTTTTCCAAACATAGCTTTATAGTTGCTAATAATATTGCCACTATTTTACTTTCGTTTACTTAGCTTATTTTTTCTCAAACTGGAATTTCCATTGATTTGAAGTTGCGCTTTTCAAGACATCTCAAAGAAATAACTGAAAATGTATGGAAGGTAACCTTTAGTCCACCAGATTGGTGGTTCATTGTGGTTCTTGAACCAGAGTGAAGACATTTGCAATCCATATCCATCACCAGTTCACTCCGCCCTCCTTATCGCCAATGACAACGGCAACTACTTCTAAAGGAGAGCACCGTCTCCTTTGAGTTTCTGTTCTGCACACTTAACTTAATCAGTTCCAACAGCAATGCTGAATTAGGTGTATCTAAAACGCCAATAACAAACAAATAAAAGTAGCTATATAAATTGGAGATCTAGCTCCTCCATGATTACTTAAAAATGGAGGGAACATTAGAGGAAATGGTAGCTCTACAAAACTATCAGAGCATGTCAGATCAATAAAGCTAGACCATATTTGTCAGATCGCTTCATATATCACTTTTTTAGTAACAGGCTATTATGCCGTGTCAACAAAAAACTAATGGGCCTAGGGGAACAAACCAAGAAAATATCTACTCATATGTCAACCAGACTCCAACAGAAGTAAAATGCAAAGCAACAAACAGATTACAAATCAAGAGATACCCAAAGAAAAGAGTTGGGTAAACTTGAAGAAATGCAATGCGTGCCAGTTAATCTTCCAACACATGTTACTTTTCAAAAAGAGTAATTTAATATTTACGTGTTGCCAAGGTTATGAAGATAAAAGGGTGCAATTCAACCTTTTCATAGAGCTTGATGAAAATATCATAAGGAAAAAGTGTCTGAAAAATTAGAAGTTGTTAGCAAATAAAGTAAGAAAATAGATGACTAACTAAGCAGAGATACTCGATTCAATTACCAATTCTGATGTATAGTGCCTCACAACTTTTGGTACTGTTTGTTGTCTGACCATTTTCTTCAGAGATGCTGCAAGGCTATTTGCTGCTAAACCTGCTCTATCTGATGGATTATCAGACCTTTTCGGTGGAATAGATGTTACAGAATGGCCACCTTGAATAGACGAAACTTTATCAGCAGCTAAGACAGATGGCACAAATGTTGAGCTTTCAATGTTGTTTGTTGAAGGTGATATGCCCTAGAGGCAAATAATAAATAGGTTTTTATTGTCATATCTCAATTAGTTCGTAATAGTTTCATACTGTGCTATAACTATATTAATACAAAACGTTAATACACGTGTGGTATGTAAACAAACCAAGTCTCTAGTTGCCTCTAGCGAGCTAGTTCATTGGTCATGAGGATGATCTAGGGTTTCGAGATCATGGGCATTTATGCCAATTGACAATAAGGTCACATCATTAGTTGAATGATGCGATAGACAAACAACCCAACCAGTTGTATCTTAATGAGATCTACTTACAAAGTTCACCATTAATGATAAAACTAAGGAAACCTCGTGACCTATCCTTAGACTGTGAGATAATGCAAATCACCGTTTTGGAGGGAGCTTAGATGGTTATCAAGTATCACTCCGTGACTGGGTGATCAAAAAGGTGTCACTCAGGTTTCCCAAAGGAGCGTGTAGAGGATTACATATCAAGACCAGGATTTTCCCATCCATGTAACGGGCAGATACATTTGTGGCCATCTCGGTGACGTTGCATTAACGAAGCTTGCAAGCATGTGACTAGGTCACAGAATGCAACGACACAGAAATGAGAAAACAAGTTCATCGGTAATGAGATCGAACGAAGGTATGGAGATATTGTAGATCAAATCTTGGGTGAACTAGGTATCAAGTGGCAAAGGGAATGGGAAACGACTGTTTACGGTTCAAACGACATTGTCATCATGGAATGCACAGAGGTCAATATGGGCATCCCGGTCCCGTTATTGATCATTGATGGAGATCATGTCTGTGCCATTCTCGAGTCGTGGGGAAATACACTTAAGGGTACGATGAGCTAGAGATCCTCTGTAAGTTGGAATCACCATATGAAAGAGAAAAGGAAACCGGAAAAGTTCCGTGAGAGAACCAAAATCGTTCTAGGAAAGATCCGAAGTCGTTCGGAGGAAATTGAAAGGGAACCGAAAGGTGTTTCGGGTCAAGTCGGATTTTGTAATATGTATTTACATGTTAATTAATGTAATTAATATTAAATATAATATTAAAATACAATTTAAAGGGGTATTCCACTAATGGGCCAAACTTCCTAGGGAAAAAGGGCCCATGAGGGAAAACCGAAGGAGGGAAGGGCCAAGGGCCAAAGGGCCAAGGCCCAGGCGCCTCAAGGGGGCCCACCCGGCCAGCCTAGGGTTGTGCGCGGGGTGGGGCCCACCCTAGGATGGCTGGACCATGAAGGCCCATGCGCCTCCCCCTCTCTCCCTTGTTTAGTTGTAACTACCTCGGTGAATTACGCTCTAAGTTGCATGCCTGGATGAGCGAAAGTGGTTAAAATAGTACGGTGGGACCAGGGGCCACTCACAGGTAGACCTTTCGGCCGTCCTAACCACTTCCAGAACATCAGGACAAGAACGAAGCGATAATCGGCGTGAGGATCAACTACATACACAAGTGAGTATGTATGCAAGCCACCATACAACAGTTTTCAGAGCCATTCCATCTAAGAGAAATAGAAATATTGCAACGACATACGGCAAGATCCAAATATCCTAGATAGCGATAATAGTTTAGGATAGCTCCTCATACATCAAACATCAGAGTATCTGGCGGAAGCGGAAAACAAGATCCGAGTACGGATAAGAAGCAAATCGGCATAAGATGCTACATAAATAAACACATCCCGCCCACAGATCTCACGGATCCCCATCCCCGAAATCTCTACACCGTGTGATCGTTGCCAACATCATCTGTCTCCTCCACCCAGTATCCATCTTGCGAGTACACCTGTTCATCTGAATCAAACAATTTATCGTGTGAGACCCTAGGGGTACTCAGCAAGTCTGTATGCCTCTAAAGGGGACATAACCTGGGGTGACGCAATTGCAGCAAAAGATAATAACTAACAAGTCTATAGATACTCGCTAACCATCCGCCTAACCAATGATAGACGGATGTCCGTTAATTAGTAACAACAGTTATAACAGTATAATTAACAGATCCATCCTCATTCTCGCTTACCAACGAGAAAGCGGACGAACAACCCATCCGTTGGCAGTTTTATTAACCATTCCATGAGTATTGCAATATTTACTAGTCAGGTACTTAGTCAAATTAAAAGCGGTACTTTAGTTATACTTGTCTATGATTGAGAAACTGTGCTCCAAGTCGTCCATAACCGCGGACACGGCTTTCAGAAAGATTTACCCTGTAGGGGTGCACAAATAGCAACACACACTCGATCAACCTCGGAAAAACCAAATCAAAACCCAACGAGGCATTCACGACAAGGCGATCACAGGATTCAGAAATATTTCAGGGGGCCACCCCAATAAGCTACCCGCAACGAAGTCGGCCGGCTCCGAGACGGACCCAGGGTTTGCGACAACGGCTGTAAACGACTGGGAACCCGAAAGTGTGACTGGGCTTGTCGATACCGCGAAAATGTGGCGCGATCCAAAACAGTGCAGGTGCTCCACGCACAATCTTAAATAAAGCAGTAAAGCATGGCATAAGTACAGGATAGTAATAAAACCCCAAACTAGTTTGTGGCCCCAAGAAGTAGATATGAATCACGCTCTGGCTCAGGGGGGTCCACGGCCTCCCGGATGTGGATAGTGCGAATAGTCAAGGAACAGGAATCAAGTACTCGGAGTCCTACGGGACACAAGTGAGCATGAAAAACCAAATAACAGATATTACCCACTAGTGCCTCTTTCATTAGTTATCCCATTACTACTCAGGTTAAGTTGTTTAGGTACCTCGTTATCCATCATACACTCACATATCCTACACATGCTGTTCTACGACTCGCATGGCTCAAACAACTCTTGTAGTAATGGCTCATGGGATGGAGGAACAAGCTTTGGTGGGGTTTAAAAGCAAAGGCTAGGCAGTACTTGGGATTCAATTTAATGCAATCATGACTCAATGAGGCAAGAATAAGATAGAGGCAATAGGTACTATATGTATCCAAGCATGTGGTAGTGCTTGCCTGGCAGCTCAGTTGAAGCGAGAGACGGATCTGGGCAGTACTCCTGGGATTCCTGATATTTCCGCTCTAAAGCCTATTGAAAGAAGAACCAAACAAACAAGGGCCAACATAAATAAAGTGCACAAGCATATAAATAAAATGCGACAAGCAAACAAGCATGCCATGATGAATGATGCACCATTTACATGGCAATAATGTAGCATGGCATGGGTGAGGTGTGGGGTACAAGAATAAAGCGTTTTATTAAGTTTTAGTCATGTTTTGCTCCCATAACACTTGCTGTCCACTTAATATTTATATGATGCATGCTGCAATTCAGAACATGGAATGCATAGTTAGAATAGGCTCGTCGCGCTGATCGATTTAGACATATTATTTGTCGAATTTGGAGTTATAGAATTAAAGTTATTAATTGATTAAGAAAGGCATTTTTATTGCATTTAAACAATTTCGAAAATTTAAAATAGTTAAACATTAATTTGGATGGCAGTTTTGAAATCCTCACATTTTTCTGATCAAGAAACATATATCATTTGTATTAATTGGATAAGTCAATTAAAAGATATTGTTTTCTAGATTTAAAACGTTTAATCAAATTCTGGAAAAGATTCTATTAAATAGAAAATAACTCTGACTTTTTTCGCAGAGGGGCAGCTAGCCGTAATCGACGGTGGGCCAACGCTGACTCAACACAGGTGATGCGTGGGAACTTTGTCGCTGAGGGTTGAGCTGACAGTGTGGATGGCAGATGGGACCGCATCCGCGGTCCATCCGCGGCGACCACAGGAGCTTGCCACGCGGCGATCCAGAGGCGCAGGCGTGAAACAACATACCGAGTGCCTTTTGTGAAAACCTTGGCCGCTGACATGTGGGGCCAAAGGCTACAGGGACCGGGTTGGCAAAAAGCAAAACGGTGGCTTATCAAGGAAATGAGGCCATGCCGTGGCTGCGCCACTGATCCGAGGAAATGAGGCCACGGCGCTGGGAATTTTGCGTCGCTGTAAAAACCAAAGTTGTAGAGGGGACAAAGCTCTAGATCTTTCGTTTAGGAGGTTTCAGCAGAGGCGGACCAGGTTGACCGAGATCTGGTGATGAACAGAGGCCAAACGCAGATCGGAAGTTAACGTGCTGAAGGCAGTTTTGACAGAGAAAAATTGTGATCTTCAGAAGAAGATGGCGAGAGCTACGGTGGATGGTTTTGGGTGTATAGGTAGTCGTTTTGAAGAGGGGAGTTAGGGCTACGTTTTTGGTGTTTGGGGATTTCGCGAAGGAGGTCTCCAGCAACGGGAAAAACATGTAGAACAGAGGGTACATGCGCGCGCAGGTGCAGCGGGTGGCGGCGGCGCCAGCGCGCAGGGCGTTCGACGGAGCGCGACGGCGATACCGTACGAGAGGAAGGAGGCGAACATGTCCGGCGAGTAGAGGGGCTCACCAGAGGCTCACGTGAGCGGTACTAGAGGCAGAGGTGGAGGTGATCCGCGACGGGGCTTGGCGGCAGCGGAGACAGTTCAGCGCGGGCACGATGGCGGCGAGGTGGCTCCGGCGAGGTAGCTGCTCCTCTTACGCGTACACAGCGGCGGCAAGCTCCCAGTAGTCTTCCCCAACTCCCACGATCCTCTTCTCCGTCTCGTCCACGTCGGATGGAGCTAGCCCGTCTAGGGTTTTAGGTGGCTCCCGGAGCGGCCATGGCCAGGCTTGGCGCGGTTGGGGAGGAAGAAAAAGGAGGGTCCTGGGGTCTAAATCGATCTAGGAGGAGGGGATGGAGTGGTTGCGTGGCCAGGCTTGCGTGCTTTAACAAAAGCGAGAGAGAGGTTCGAGAGGTCACGAGAGCGGCAGGTGCACGTGATCGGCTGCCGAGAAGAGGAACAGGTCGCGTGGGTCTCGGCTCGGTGCTAGGATGGTCGAGTCAAGCAGGAGGAGGGGATGGGTCGGGCCAGGTCAGAGAAGAGGGGTCTGATGCACCGGTGCAGGTGCAGCTAGGCTGGGTGGACAGGGTGCAGAGGGAGGGTTCGACCAAGCTTAGAGAAAAAAAGAGGGTTTAGGCTAGGTGGGTTTTGGGCTGGGTTTACTTCGGTTTAGGGGGTAAATCTAGGTAGATTAGAGAGAGAGAGAGAGAGAGAGAGAGAGATAGGCTCACGTGTAGACACACATGCATGTGTAGGTGTATGAGTAGATGTAGGTGTGGGTGTATATGTTCACATGCATATACATGGTCATGGTGAGAGATAAAAGAGAGATGAGGTGGTAGATATGGAGTTTAGGTTGATAGGTTTGTAAAAGATTTGCTCAAACAAAAACCAAAAGAAAACATGGTGGCCAACACTAGAATATTGAAAAGATGGAGAAAGAAGGAGATGGTTATATTGCATGCACATGCAATAATGGGCATCAAAGAAGGAAAAGGAAGGGGTGGTCAAATAGGGTTTGGTTTGAATTTTGAAAACCCATTGCTTGATTTTCCACAAACAAACTTCCCTCCGAGACCAAAAGAAGCCCAAAGGAAGAAAATAAGGGGACCTTGCATGGCCCATGCATAATTAGATAAATGCCACATTCATTAGTTGTGAAAACAACTACATATACCTATGGGCACTTATTACACCCATGCACAACCATACTTGATTAAAGGACACACCATAAGCTTGATAAATATGGTAAGGGTAGATTTAAGCATCATTGAATATAATAGACCATGCTAGTGTGTATGTTCCACTAGAAGATCATTTGGCAACAATTATATGTAAACAATGCTCAATTATTCCTGAACAACCCATATGGAAGATAGAACAAGTGAAATTAACCACATGCATGCAAAGGTGGCCATGTGGCTCTCCACATATCAACAATGTGAAAATAACATGAGGCATAAATGGAAGCATGTGGAATTAGAAGTGGATCCATCCCAACCCACATGAGCTAGAGGTAAACCCAACTAAAAAGCAAAGCTCACATATGGTTGGATGGTGGAGTTATGGGGTGGTGACAAAGAAAGGTGGTGGAGTTAAATAAAATATATGCCCCCAACTCAACTTGGGCATCAAGCATTTATCAAGAACCAAATACAATATATCAAGAGGCAACAACAATTAATAATGCATCTGAAATAAGAACCAAATGAAAAGGGTTTTATATGATGCTCAAATGCAAGGTGGCATGATGATATGAGCATGATATAATTATGATGCACAATTATATGTAGGAAGTAGCATTTTATTATTAGACCATGTAGCATTACAGATGTTTGACAGATGGGATGCTACAACTCTCCCCCACTAAACAGGAATCTCGCCCCGAGATTCTAGGAAGAAGAAGAAGACATGAAGAGGGTAGGATACTTGGCACGGAGCTCATCCTCGTGTTCCCAAGTGGCTTCATCAACGGAATGGTGCGACCACTGCACCTTGCAGAACTTGATGGACTTGTTGCGAGTCCTTCTTTCTGCGACTTCTAAGATTTGTGTGGGGTGTTCTTGATAAGACAGGTCTTCTTGGAGATTGATGAGCTCATGGTCCATGGTCCTGCCGGGATCCTTGAAGCACTTATTGAGTTGAGAGATATGGAAAACATCATGGACCTTGAGTTTTTTAGGGAGCTCAAGATCATAAGCAACTTCTCCTCTTCTTCCACGAACTTTGAAAGGCCCGATGTATCTAGGAGCCAGCTTTCCTTTGATACCAAACCGGTGCGTGCCTCTTATGGGAGTGACACGAAGGTAAACAAGATCACCAGGGACATACTCCATGTCCGTGTGCTTTCTGTCATAGTTGCTCTTCTGGCGACTTTGAGTAACCTTCAGGTTTTCAAGAATGATGTGAACCTTCTCCTCCGCTTGAGTTACAATGTCGGGGCCAAACAATGTTCTTTCACCTACGCCGACCAACCAATCGGAGTTCTGCATTTGCGGCCATAGAGAACCTCAAATGGTGCCATCTTTAGACTCTTCTGGAAGCTGTTGTTGTAAGAGAATTCAGCATAAGGAAGGCATTCTTCCCACTTCATGCCGAAAGAGATAACGTAAGCACGGAGCATATCTTCCAGAATCTGATTGATCCTTTCAACTTGTCCTTGCGACTGAGGATGGTAAGCTGTGCTGAAGTTCAACTTTGTTCCCAAAGCATTTTGGAAACTGCCCCAGAACTTGGAAGTGAAGATGCTTCCACGGTCTGAACTGATCTCAAGAGGAACCCCATATAGAGAGACAATTCTGTTGATATAGAGCTCCGCCAACTGAATTGCCGAAATTGTTTCCTTGACGGGAAAGAAGTGAGCCACTTTAGAAAGCCTGTCGATGACAACAAAGATTGCATTGTTGCCCTTCTGCGACCTTGGAAAACCAGTTATGAAGTCCATCTCTACTTTCTCCCATTTCCATTCCGGAGGTTTCAATGGCTGTAGAAGACCGGAAGGTTTCTGATGGATAGCTTTAACTCTACGGCAGACATCACATTCTGAGACATACTTGGCACAATATTGTTTCAACCCAGGCCACCAATACTGTGTTTTCAAGTCCATGTACATCTTAGTGCTGACAGGGTGGATAGAAAGAACAGAATCATGCGCCTCCTTAAGAACTTGCTCTCTCAATCCCCGGTCGTTCGGAACGAACATCCGGTGTTCAAAGAATAGAGCTCCTTGATCATCGACGTGGAAGAACTCATACCTCGGCAGTTGAATGTTGGAGATTATGTTTTTGGCGTAAGCATCACCTCGCTGACTAGCACGAATCTTTTCTTCCAAGAGAGGGGTTGCCAGAAGATTCAGAAGATACCCTTGATCCACAATTTCAAGGTTGAGCTTGCGGAATTCCTCGCACAAGAGAGGTTGTTGTTCTAGCATGAGGTTGTTGACATAAGCTTTTCGGCTAAGAGCATCGGCCATCACATTAGCTTTGCCAGGAGTGTAGTTGATGGTCAAATCGAAATCATTAATTGCTTCAATCCACCTCCTCTGACGAAGGTTGAGATCAGGTTGTGTGAAGATATATTTCAGACTCTTGTGATCAAAAAAGATTTCACAACGATTGCCAAGCAAGTAGTGCCTCCATATTTTCAAAGCAAAGACAACTGCTGCGAGTTCAAGGTCATGTGTAGGATAGTTGATCTCATGCGTCTTCAACTGTCGAGAGGCATAAGCAACAACTTGTTTTTCTTGCATAAGGACCGCACCCAATCCTTGCAAGGAGGCGTCACAGAATATCTGGAAAGGCTTTGATGTATCTGCGTAATCAAGATCGGTGGAAGTGAGCTTCTCTTTGAGTATTTCAAAGCTTGCTTGACATGCAGGAGTCCAAAGGTATTTCTTGCCTTTCTTGAGGAGATCGGTAAGAGGCTTCGCAATCTTCGAGAAATTCTAAACGAAGCAACATCAGTAACTAGCCAAACCAAGGAAACTCCGGACTTCTTTGACATTTATGGGAGGAAGCCAGTCAACAATTGTCTTAACAGTTTCTGGGTTGACGGCAATGCCCTTGGCAAAGATGACGTGACGAAGGTAGGTGACTTCAGGCAGCCAGAACTCACATTTGGAGAACTTTGCATAAAGGCGTTTCTCATGAAGCTTGTTTAGGACACACCAAAGGTGTTCTTCATGTTCTTCCTTTGACTTAGAATAGACTAGGATGTCATCCAGATAGACCACAACGAACTTATCAAGATACTCCATGAAAACCGAGTTCATAAGCCTCGAGAAGGTGGTAGGTGCGTTGGTGAGACTGAAAGACATGACCGTGTACTCATACAGGACATAGCGGGTGGTGAAAGCTGTTTTGGGAACATCTTCCTTGCGAATCTTGATTTGATGATATCCACTTCTCAAGTCAAGCTTAGAGAAAACCACAGCTCCAGCTAGCTGATCGAAGAGATCATTAATCCACGGAAGGGGATATTTATTCTTGATGGTTTTAGCATTGAGAGCCCGATAGTCAACACAAAGTCTATCAGTCTTGTCTCGCTTCTTCACAAAGATGGTTGGGCTACCCCAAGAAGAAGTACTGTGCTGAATGAAACCCAACTTCTCTTGTTCATCAAGCTGATGTTTGAGTTCAGCCAACTCAGCAGGACCCATTTTATAAGGCCGCTTGGAGATAGGAGCGGTACCAGGTTCAAGTTCAATCACAAACTCGACCTCTCGATCCGGAGGAATGCCTGGCAACTCTTCAGGAAAAACATCTGGGAACTCACAGACCACCGGAACACTCTGAATAGCTTCCATAGCATCATCATTCAGAGCCGCCAAAGAGAAAAGCTGAATTGCAGGAGTCAGACTTGGAGAATAGACTATATGGCCTTAGGATTTTTCAGAGAAACCGAGCGTTCAGCACAATCAATCACAGCTGCAT
Source organism: Avena insularis (assembly GCA_023614405.1). NCBI lineage: Eukaryota > Viridiplantae > Streptophyta > Magnoliopsida > Poales > Poaceae > Avena > Avena insularis. The sequence continues at coordinate 415,613,317 of CM042686.1, read as the reverse complement.
TTGCTGTTAACCAATCCATGCCCAAGATAACATCAATGTCAGAACTGCCCAGAATAATTAAGGAAGCCGGGAACGAAGAACCACCAATCTTAATTTGATTGCCATGGCTGATTTTAGAAGCCCTCATGTTTGATCCAGGAGATTGCACCATGAGGCGAGTTGGTAAAGCATCATAAGGTAACCCATTACTCTCCGCAAACTTGTATGACACGAAAGAATGTGATGCACTAGAATCAAATAAAACTCGTGCAGGAACTGAGTTAACAGGAAGCATACCCATCACAACTCCAGGTGCATGCTCAGCTTGAGCGACATTGACACAGTTGGCACGAGAAACCGTAGACCCAGGCTTGGTGTTGATGTTCAGAGCCCGAGGTGGAGGTGCACGAACCATAGAAGAACTTGCCGCAGGTCTTGGAGGTGGTGGTGGAAGAGCTTTGTTGTTCATTGGACAATTCCAGTGTTGATGCCCAGTGTTTCCATAGGTGTAACAGGCACCAGGTGGACGTGGAGCAGCATAGCCAGGGACTCCGCCAGGCGCTCTAGGGTAGTTCTGGTTGTAGCCCCTAGGAGCAGCAGTGAAGGAGTTTGGTGGCCTTGCCGCGTAGCTTGAAGGTCTTGGTGGAGCCGGGAGCGACGATGGGGTGTTAGGAACCCACACGCGGCGCTTAGGAGGAGCTAACATAGCTGAAGAGCTTGCTGCATCGCGGTTGTGTTTCTTGGACTCCTCAAACACTTGCCTACTTGCTTCTTCCTGCAGAGCTGTATGTTGGTGTTGGGTCCGCAGCATAGAAAACAAAAAATTTCCTACGGTGTGAACTACAGGCCAAGATCTATCTACTAGGTACAAAGCAACGGGTGGACATACATCCAACGAGAACTTACCCTCGTAGACAACGAGCTTTGTTAACGAGTAGGAACTCGTGGTTGATGTAGTCGTACACTTGCCGATCTCAAGATCGTGAGGAAGTCGGCGCGCAACTCAGCGGCGCATCCGCACACACGCTCAAGCCACGGACAACCTCCACCTCCTCGCTCCAGCGATCCAGTGAGCAACAACTCCTTCCGCATTTAAATGCCACTGGAACATGTATCTCGCTAATCCGAGACCATGGGGAATAATTCTAGAGGGGAGAGAGATCCTTCACAAGGAGGTGTAAGGATGAAGGAGGAATGGGTGGCCTTTTATAGGAGGAGGGGTGCCCCTCTCTCCATGGCAGCGCATGGGGGTGACCCTCACCTCCCCCATTCATGTGGTGGTAACCCCCCCCACACATTAAAATGCCTCTTCACATTCCCTTTTAAAGTCTCCACTTTAAATGCATTAAATTTCTCCAAATTTAATGCTCTCTCATTTAATAAAACTCTTTTTATTAAATTTATTCAGAATTTTGTTAATTACTTTAATTAACAAACATTCACATATAGCCTTGCAATATTTCAATATCACATGCGAACCACCTACGCAATTTCACCGAAACAATTTCCGGTTTCTATTGAAACAATTCCTGCGCTTTGCAATTCTTTAAATCGAAACATATGTGCTCTAAAATGGTGTCCGTAACTCTTAAGTGTGCCACCCTACGGTTCATGAATAATGCGTACATGATCGAGACCCTTCTCCGATCAATAATCAGCAGCGGGACTGGAGATCCGTACTGACTCTTACACATTCAACGATGACTCCTGTGATCGTGAGAACCTTTAACGCTTAACTAAATCCCTTTGTCTCTCAATATATTACATGTCCGAGATTCGATCATCGGTATCTCCATACCTAGTTTGATCTCGTATCGACATGCACTCTTTTCTCGTTCCGTGATATAACATTCTAGTGATCACATCACTTGCTTGCAAGCTATCCTAATGTGATATCACCGAGAGGGCCCAGTATATCTATCCATCATGGATTGACAAATTCCACTCTTGATCCATGAGCCTCAACATAACACCTTCGTAATCTGAACCCATCTTTATAGTCACCTGTTATGGTGTGACGTTTGATGTTATCAAGATACTCTTCCGGTGTCAAGAATTAACATGATCTCATGGTCTAAGGATAAAGATTACTTATTATGATGTTATAGAAATATAAACATAATGACTTGATCGTAATGCTATACTTGGATGAATGTTCATCACATCATTCCACCAATGGTGTGACCTTGTTATTAACAACATCCAATGTCCATGATCGAAACCTTGATCATCTGTTAATCAACAAGCTAGTCTATAAGAGAGGCATGACTAGGAACCCTTTTGTTTATTAAACACACATGTATTGATGTTTCGAATCAATACATTTCTAGCATGTAAAATAAACATCTATCATGTATAAGGAATATATAATAACAACTTTATTATTGCCTCTCGGGGCATATTTCCTTCATCTCCCACTTGCACTAGAGACAATAATCTAGTTCACATAGTGATAAATCTAACACCCATGGAGTTCGGTGTTGATCATGTTTTTCCCTAGGGAGAACTTTAGTCAGCGGATCTGCTACATTTAGGTCCGTGTGTACTTTACAAATCTTTATATCTCCATCCTTGACATGCTCATGGATGGAGTGAAACCGGCGCTTAATATGCTTGGAATTCTTGTGAGACCTTGGTTCCTTTGCGTTGGCTATGGCTCCATTGTTGTCACAATAGATCACCATCGGGTCCAACGCACTGGGAACCACACCCAGTTCCATAATGAACTCTTTCATCCAAATCGCTTCTGCGCTTAAAGCAGCAACATATTCCGCCTCCGTTGTTGATCCAGCCACCACAGGTTGTTTGGAACTCCTCCAACTAACTGCTGCTCCGTTCAAGAGAAATACGTATCCGGATTGAGACTTAGAGTCATCTGGATCGGTGTCAAAGCTAGCATCGACATAACACTTATCGACTAGCTCTTCTTCACCTCCGTATATAAGAAACATATCCTTAGTTCTTCTTAAGTACTTGAGGATGTTCTTTACCGCTATCCAGTGTTCCGAACCTGGATCAGATTGGTACCTACTAGTCAAACTAATAGCATGTGCCACATCGGGTCTTGTACATAGCATGGCATACATAATAGAGCCTATGGCCGAGGCATAGGGGATCTTATCCATCATCTCTCTTTCTTCCGCCGTAGCCGGACTTTGAGTCTTACTCAATGTCTTGCCTTGCAACATAGTTAAGAACCCCTTCTTACTTTTTTCCATATTAAACTTATTTAATATCTTATCAAGGTATGTACTCTGTGATAGCCCAATTAGGTGCCTTGATCTATCTCTATAGATTTTAATGCCTAATATATATGATGCTTCACCAAGGTCTTTCATCGAAAATTTGCTGTTTAGATAACTTTTAACACTGTTTAAAAGATCTATATCATTTTCAATCAATAATATGTCATCCACATATAATATCAGAAATGCCACATTGCTCCCACTCACTTTCTTGTAAATACAAGCCTCTCCATAAGTTTGGACAAATCCAAACTCTTTGATCACCTCATCAAAGCGGAGATTCCAACCGTGATGCTTGCTTGGTCCATAGATGGATCGCTGAAGTTTGCACACCTTATTAGCATCCTTAGGATCGACAAAACCCTTAGGTTGTATCATATACAACTCTTCTTCAATCTTACCATTGAGGAACGCAGTTTTGACATCCATCTGCCATATTTCATAATCGAAATATGCAGCAATTGCTAACATAATCCTAACTGACTTAAGCATCGCTACGGGAGAGAATGTCTCATCGTAGTCAACTCCTTGAATTTGTCGAAACCCCTTTGCGACAAGTCGAGCCTTATAGATGGTCACATTACCATCAGCATCAGTTTTCCTTTTGAAAATCCATTTATTCTCCACGGCCTTTCGGTCGTGAGGTAAGTCCACCAAGTTCCAAACTTGGTTCTCGTACATGTATTCCATCTTGGATTTCATGGCTTCTAGCCATTTGTTGGAATCCGGGCTCATCATCGCTTCTTCATACGTCGCAGGGTCATCCATTTCATCAACCATGAAATTCACAACAGGATTGTCGTGCGATTCGGGGCTGACGTGTCACCTTGACCAGAGGTTCAAGAGTGTCCTCTTCGAGTTTCATGATCATGATCATTATCATTAGCTCTCTCTTCATCGGTGAAGTCAACTCGAAACAACTTCGGTGCTCGCCACTCGCCATTCCATGAAGAGAAGGTTCAATAACCTCTTCGAGTTCTACCTTCCGACTACTCACACCTTTTGCGAGAAACTCCTTCTCAAGAAAGGATCCATTCTTGGCAACAAAAACCTTGCCCTCGGATCTGTGATAGAAGGTATACCCAATTGTTTCCTTAGGGTATCCTATGAAGACGCATTTTTCCGCTTTGGGTTTGAGTTTATCTGGTTGAAGTTTCTTCACATAAACATCGCATCCCTAAACCTTAAGAAATGACAGCTTAGGTTTGTTTCCAAACCATAATTCATACGGTGTCGTTTCAACGGATTTAGATGGTGCCCGATTTAAAGTGAATGCAGCTGTTTCAAAGGCATAACCCCAAAATGACAGAGGTAAGTCATTAGAGACATCATAGATCGAACCATATCCAATAAGGTACGATTCTGACGTCCGACACACCATTACGTTGTGGTGTTCCTAAGCGTGAGTTGTGAAACTATTCCACACTCTTTCATGTGTGCTAAACTCGTAACTTAGATACTCTCCTCCACGGTCGCATAGTAGAAATTTGATCTTTCTATTACGATGATTTTCCACTTCATTCTGAAATTCCTTGAACTTTTCAAAAGTTTCAGACTTGTGTTTCATCAAATAGATATACCCATATCTACTCAAATCATCCGTGAAAGTAACAAAATACTGATATCCACCTCGCGCCGACACACTCATTGGTACACACACATGAGTATGTATGATTTCCAATAGATCTGTCGCCCGTTCCATTGAACCGGAAAACGACGTTCTAGTCATCTTGCCCATAAGGCATGGCTCACATGTATCAAATGATTCAAAATCAAGTGATTCCAAAAGTCCATCAGAATGGAGTTTCTTCATGCGTTTAACGCCAATATGACCTAGACGGCAGTGCCACATATATGTAGACATATCATCATCAAGTTTAATCTTTTTAGCATTAACATTATGAATGTGCGTAATATTACTATCGAGATCCAATAGAAATAAACAATTCAACATAGGTACATGACCATAAAAGATATCATTCTTATAAATCGAACAACCATTGTTTTTAGATTTAAAGGAATGACCACTTTGCATCAAACACGATCCAGATACAATGTTCATGCTCAGTGCAGGCACCAAATAACAATTATTTAGGTTTATAACTAATCCCGATGGCAAATGGAGAGGTAGCGTCCTGACGGCGATCACATCAACTCTTGATCCATTGCCGACCGCATCGACCTCATCCCTTGCTAGTTGTCGCTTGTTCGTAGCCCACGAACCGAGTTACATATATTAGCAACCGATCCGGTATCAAATACCGGTGCTATCTGAGTACTAGTCAAGTACACATCAATAACATTTATATCACATATACCTTTGTTTGCCTTGCTGGAATTCTTGTCCGCCAAATACTTGGGGCAGTTGCGCTTCCAATGGCCAGTTCCCTTGCAATAGTAGCACTCGGTGTCAGACTTAGGGCCAGCCCGGGGTTTCTTTTCAGGCGTGGCAACAGACTTGCCACCCTTCTTTCCCTTGTGCTTGCCTTTCTTATCCTTCTTGAAACCGGTGGTCCTATTGATCATCAACACTTGATGTTCTTTCCTAATCTCCACTTGCAGGTCTTAAGCATTGTGAAGCTCGGGAAGAGACTTCTTCATGCCCTGCATATTATAGTTCATCACGAAGCTCTTGTAGCTAGGTGGCAGAGATTGGAGAACACGATGTATGCCTAAGTCAATGGGAATAGTTATTCCCAATGACACAAGCTTATTGGCGTACCTAGACATTTTGAGTACGTGCTCACTAACGGAGCTGTTTTCCTCCATCATGCGGCTAAAGAACTTTTCTGTAGCATTATAACTCTCTACGGTAGCATGGGTATCGAAAATCATTTTCAATTCTCCCATGGTATCAAAGGCATTACCATTTTCGAAACGCTTTCAAAGTTCTGGCTCTAGCCCATACAGTATGCCGCAATGAACTAAGTTGTGGTCCTCCTGACGAGTCACATAGACATTCTTTTCCTCGTCAGGGGCATCAGGAGTTGGTGGGGGGCCTAGCGGCGCATCTAGCACATATTGCTTTTGTGCGTGATGAGGAGAATCCTCAAATTCATAGCCCAGTTGGTGAAGTTGCTACCATTCGCAGCAAGTTTCTCTTTCTCCATGAACACATTGAAATTAAAAGCAGGTGGTGCCATCTACAACAGAATTTGTAAAGTATATTTAGACTAAGTTTATGATAGATTGATTTAAACTAATCCAAATTACTAATGAACTCCCACTCAAAAACGACATCCCTCGTGTCCTTTTGGTGATTACATGAACCAAATCCACTATATCAAGTCTGATCATCACGTGAGTTGATATAGCTTCAAAGGCGAGCATCTATATGGGCATCATATCAACCATATGACTCATGCTTAACCTTTCGGTCCGTGTTCCGAGGCCATGTCTGTACATGCTAGGCTCGCCAAGTAAGAACCTTAGTATTGCGTGTGTAAAACTGTCTTACACCCGTTCCTATGAAAGCGTAGATTTGAGTACACCCGATCATCACGTGATGTCTCGAAACACGATCCATAGAACGGTGCATACTCAAGGAAGAACACATTTTTATCTTGATATCTAAATGAGGGATCATCTTATAATGCTACCAAACGCGCCAAACTAGCAGTATAAGATGCTAACATCTAATGTGTAAAGTGAGATGATATGGTCCATGCATTTGATCTCTATCACTTGCATCATGGTATGATCTCTATCATTCCTTTGTGTGTAAGGCCAATGTCTATGGAACTTACATGTTGACTGTGTTGTAAGAGTATCTACCATACATCTACTTACAATAATACCATATCAATACACTAGCCCAGCAACGATCTAAACTAGACGCCTCTAATTTATCAATTGCAAGTTTTACGTGGCTTAGGGCTTTCGGAGATAGAACCGTTCTCACCTACGAACATGAACCACAACGAGGATAACTAAGTTATTAGCAACTCGTTGTAAATCAGATATTGACTATAGTAGGAGAGACAGACACCCGCCAGCCACTTATGCAAAACAAGTTGCATGTCAGTCGTGGAACCGGTCTCATGTACGATGATATGTAAGGTTGGTCCGGGCCGCTTCTTCCCACTATGCCACTGACGTAGCTGAAGAGCTTGCTACATCGCGGTTGTGTTTCTTGGACTCCTCAAACACTTGCCTACTTGCTTCTTCCTGCAGAGTTGTATGTTGGTGTTGGGTCCGCAGCATAGAAAACAAAAAATTTCCTACGGTGTGAACTACACGCCAAGATCTATCTACTAGGTACAAAGCAACGGGTGGACATACATCCAACGAGAACTTACCCTCGTAGACAACGAGCTTTGTTAACGAGTAGGAACTCATGGTTGATGTAGTCGTACACTTGCCGATCTCAAGATCGTGAGGAAGTCCGAGCCAACTCAGCGGCGCATCCGCACTTCCTTCGCACAAGCCACCGGACAACCTCCACCTCCTCGCTCCAGCGATCCAAGGAAGCAAAGAACTCCTTCCAGACGAAATGCCACCGGGAACATGTATCTCGCTAATCCGAGACCATGGGGGAATAATTCTAGAGGGGGAGAGAGATCCTTCACAAGGAGGTGTAAGGATGAAGGAGGGAATGGGTGGCCTTTTATAGGAGGAGGGGGGTGCCCCCTCTCACCATGGCCAGCGCATGGGGGGGTGACCCCTCACCTCCCCCATTCATGTGGTGGTAACCCCCCCACATTAAAATTCCTCTTCACATTCCCTTTTAAAGTCTCCACTTTAAATGCATTAAATTTCTCCAAATTTAATGCTCTCTCATTTAATAAAACTCTTTTTTTAAATTTATTCAGAATTTTGTTAATTACTTTAATTAACAAACATTCACATATAGCCCCTTGCAATATTTCAATATCACATGCAGAACCACCTTCTTCAATTTCACCCGAAACAATTTCCGGTTTCTATTGAAACAATTCCTGCGCTTTGCAATTCTTTCGTCTGAAACATATGTGCTCCAAAATGGTGTTCGATAACTCTTAAGTGTGCCACCCTACGGTTCGCGAATAATGCAGATATGATCGAGACCCTTCTCCAATCAATAATCAGCAGCTGGACCTGGAGATCTGTACTGACTCCTACACATTCAACGATGACTCCTGTGATCGTGAGAACCTTTAACGCTTGTAACTAAATCCCTTTGTCTCTCGATATATTACATGTCTAAGATTCGATCATCGGTATCTCCATACCTAGTTTGATCTCGTTACCGACATGCACTCTTTTCTCGTTCCCGTGATATAACATTCTAGTGATCACATCACTTGCTTGCAAGCTATCCTAATATGATATCACCGAGAGGGCCTAGAGTATATCTATCCGTCATCTGGATTGACAAATTCCACTCTTGATCCATGAGCCTCAACATAACACCTTCCTATTACTGAAACCATCTTTATAGTCACTCTGTTACGATGTGACGTTTGATGTTATCAAGATACTCTTCCGGTGTCAGCAATTAACATGATCTCATGGGCTAAGGATAAAGATTACTTCGTATGATGTTATAGCAATATAAACATAATGACTTGATCGTAATGCTATACTTCGGATGAATGTTCATCACATCATTCCACCAATGGTGTGACCTTGTTATTAACAACATCCAATGTCCATGATCAGGAAACCTTGATCATCCTGTTAATCAACAAGCTAGTCTATAAGAGAGGCATGACTAGGAACCCGTTTTGTTTATTAAACACACATGTATTGATGTTTCCGAATCAATACATTTCTAGCATGTAAAATAAACATCTATCATGTATAAGGAATATATAATAACAACTTTATTATTGCCTCTTAGGGCATATTTCCTTCAGTTGGAGTTCTAGAAAAGACCCCGGTCTTGCATGAGTGATTGCATATTTGATTGATGCATTGAGCCCTTATCTGAACCTCTTTTGCTTCTTCTTGTCATCAGAGATCTCATCGCCACCATACCGAGAAAGGTTCATGAAGTTTCTGATATAGGTGTTGACATTGTCATTGCCCTGCTTGAGGTTGAGAAACACTTCCTTCATCCTTTCCATGATAATTTCTGACAGATATTGCTCTTTGAAAGCTCCAGTGAACTGCTCCCAAGTAGGCTGAAACTCAGAGTGGTTTGCCTTCAGGTAATTCTCCCACCACAGAGCTGCATCTCCCTTCAGAAGGTGAGTGGCACATTTTACCCATTCTTGCTCAGGAACATCAGCAGTCATCAGCAACCTTGACATTTCACGCAGCCAATCATCTGCTTCCAGAGGCTGATCAGACACCTCAAAGTGGCGCGGGTTGAACTTCAGAAAACTCTTGATGTCTCCTCGCTTGGGAGGTGGAGGTAGCGGAACAAACTCATTCCTCCTGACACTTTCTTCAAAACGCTGCTGGTTCTGCTGCATTGCTCCCAAGGCATTAGCAATACTTGCCAACGCAACCCCCAGTTCAGGTGGTATGTCCTCCTCAGAACGGCGTGGTGGTGCCATCCTGTGATTGATATAAAACACAAGTCAGTACCATAATGGAGAATAATAATAATCCAAAATAGTACCAAAATGGAATTAACCAAGATTAAAGGATACAAATTACTAAGATGATATTAAAATATCAACAAAGTTCAAAGCACCTAGAAGATATTAAGTATATCGCACTTTAATCGAACAAGGAGTGTGGTACACAAAACTATCAAAGAAAAAAATTCCGCAAATTTCGGCATTAAAATACCACTATATGCGCAAAACCACTTAACGAATCAAGATTAGTAACTCTACCAATTCAATATACAAGAGCGAATGATAAAAGTAGTGGTATGGTCGCGACTCCATCCCACACTCAAATCATTACTCCGCACATGAATAAGTAAAACACATATCCCAACACCTTCTTTTTAAGATGAACCTAAAGATTAACAACTACGGAAACGAACACCCCAAACAAGATAACGTCGGATAACAAAGAGTAAGACAGATCACACTGGTATACAACAAATCAGATAGATCGCGTCGGTTTACAAAGGCCTGTCGGTATGGAATGTACCAACAGTTGATAACCAAAAGGCAGATAGTGATAACATGTTGGATGCAACAGATAGACAAGGAATTCACACACAAACACACAACCTATGGTACTACGGAACCCAGAACACGTGAATCCTAGTTTGAATTTTAAAAGAGGATTGAAAACGTTACACTTCCTTACCAGAAAAAGGGTGGGTGGGTGGGTAAGAAGAAAAATGGAAGCAGTCCTACTCTCACGTTTTGTTTTTCCCTAGTATACATAGCTACCAAAATATTTGCTAGACTGACAACGACCATTTGGCTGAGACCCTGAAGGGCGGGATGGCTCTGACCAATTGTAACTACCTCAGTGAATTACGCTCTAAGTTGCATGCCTGGATGAGCGAAAGTGGTTAAAATAGTACGGTGGGACCAGTGGCCACTCACAGGTAGACCTTTCGGCCGTCCTAACCACTTCCAGAACATCGGGACAAGAACGAAGCGAATGTCGGCGAAGGGATCAACTACATACACAAGTGAGTATGTATGCAAGCCACCATACAACAGTTTTTAGAGCCATTCCATCTAAAAGAAATAGAAATATTGCAATGCCATACGGCAAGATCCAAATATCCTAGATAGAGATAATAGTTTAGGATAGCTCCTCATACATCAAACATCAGAGTATCAGGCGGAAGTAGAAAACAAGATCCGAGTATGGATAAGAAGCAAATCGGCATAAGATGCCACATAAATAAACACATCCCGTCCACAGATCTCACAGATCCCCATCCCCGGAATCTCTACACCGCGTGATCGTTGCCAACATCATCTGTCTCCTCCACCCAATATCCATCTTGCGAGTACACCTGTTCATCTGAATCAAACAATTTATCGTGTGAGACCCTAGGGGTACTCAGCAAGTCTTTATGCCTCTAAAGGGGACATAACCTGGGGTGACGCAATTGCATCAAAAGATAATAACTGACAAGTCTATAGATACTCGCTAACCATCCGCCTAACCAATGATAGACGGATGTCCGTTAATTAGTAACAACAGTTATAATAGTATAATTAATAGATCCATCCTCATTCTCGCTTACCAACGAGAAAGCGGACGAACAACCCATCCGTTGGCAGTTTTATTAACCATTCCATGAGTATTGCACTATTTACTAGTCAGGTACTTAGTCAAATTAAAAGCGGTACTTTAGTTATACTTGTCTATGATCGAGAAAGCGTGCTCCAAGTCGTCCATAACATGGACACGGCTTTGAAAGATTTACCATAGGGTGCACAAATAGCAACACACACTCGATCAACCTCGGAAAAACCAAATCAAAACCCAACGAGGCATTCACGACAAGGCGATCACAGGATTCAGAAATATTTCAGGGGGCCACCCCAATAAGCTACCATAACAAAGTCGGGCTCGAGACGGACCTGGGGTTTGCGATGGCGGTAACGACTGGGAACCCGAAAGTGTGACTGGGCTTGTCGATACCGCGAAAACGTGGCGCGATCCAAAACAGTGCAGATGCTCCACGCACAATCTTAAATATAGCAATAAAGCATGGCATAAGTACAAGATAGTAATAAAACCCCAAACTCGTTTGTGGCCCCAAGAAATAGATATGAATCACGCTCTGGCTCAGGGGGGTCCACGGCCTCCTGGATGTGGATAGTGCGAATAGTCAAGGAACAAGAATAAAGTACTCGGGGTCCTACGGGACACAAGTGAGCATGAAAAACCAAATAACAGATATTACCCACCGGTGCCTCTTTCATTAGTTATCCCATTACTACTCAGGTTAAGTTGTTTAGGTACCTCGTTATCCATCATACACCCACATACCCTACACATGCTGTTCTACGACTCGCATGGCTCAAACAACTCCTGTAGTAATGGCTCATGGGATGGAGGAACAAGCTTCGGTGGGGTTTAAAAGTAAAGGCTATACAGTACTTGGGATTCAATTTAATGCAATCACGACTCAATGATGCAAGAATAAGATAGAGGCAATAGGTACTATATGTATGCAGCATGTGGTAGTGCTTGCCTGGCAGCTCAGTTGAAGCGAGAGACGGATCTGGGTAGTACTCCTGGGATTCCTGATATTTCCCCTGCTCGGTGTCTATTCGAAAGAAGAACCAAACAAACAAGGGCCAACATAAATAAAGTGCACAAGCATATAAATAAAATGCGACAAGCAAACAAGCATGCCATGATGAATGATGCACCATTTACATGGCAATAATGTAGCATGGCATGGGTGAGGTATGGGGTACAAGAATAAAACGTTTTATTAAGTTTTAGTCATGTTTTGCTCCCATAACACTTGCTGTCCACTTAATATTTATATGATGCATGCTGCAATTCAGAACATGGAATGCATAGTTAGAACAGGCTCGTCGCGCTGATCGATTTAGACATATTATTTGTCGAATTTGGAGTTGTAGAATTAAAGTTATTAATTGATTAAGAAAGGCATTTTTATTGCATTTAAACAATTTCGAAAATTTAAAATAGTCAAACATTAATTTGGATGGCAGTTTTAAAATCCTCACATTTTTCTGATCAAGAAACATATATCATTTGTATTAATTGGACAAGTCAACTAAAAGATATTGTTTTCTGGATTTAAAACATTTAATCAAATTCTGGAAAAGATTCTATTAAATAGAAAATAACTCTGACTTTTCGCACACAGAGGGCAACTAGCCAGAATCGCTGACGGGTGGGCCAACCGCTGACTCAGCACAGGTGACACGGCGGGATTGGCGTGGGAACTTTTGTCACCGCGGGGTGAGCTAGCCGGTGCGGATGACAGATGGGACCGGCATCCGGCGGGTCCACCGCGCGCGCGACCCAGCCAGGGCTTGCCACGCGGCCGATCCAGGGAGGCGCGGGCGTGAAACAACAGCTACCGGAGTGCCTTTTTGTGAAAAACCCTTGGCCGCTGACATGTGGGGCCAAAGGCTACCGGGGGGACTGCGGGTTGGCTTAGCAAAAAGGCAGGGGCGAAACTGTAAAACGGTGTTGGCTGCTGCTGCTCACTGAAGGAAATGAGGCCATGCCGGCGGCGGGTCCGATCGTTTTCCGACGACGGTGGCGACGAATACGCTGGGAATTTTGCGTCGTGGTAAAAACCAAAGTTGTAGAGGGGACAAAGCTCTAGATCTTTCGTTTAGGAGGTTTCAGCAGAGGCGGACCAGGTTGACCAAGATCTGGTGATGAACAGAGGCCAAACGCAGATCGGAAGTTAACGTCCTGAAGGCAGTTTTGACAGAGAAAAATTGTGATCTTCCGAAGAAGATGGCGAGAGCTACGGTGGATGGTTTTGGGTGTATAGGTAGTCGTTTTGAAGAGGGGAGTTAGGGCTATGTTTTTGGTGTTTGGGGATTTCGCGAAGGAGGTCTCCAGCAACGGGAAAAACGTGTAGAACAGAGGGTACATGCGCGCGCAGGTGCAGCGGGTGGCGGCGGCGGCAGCGCGCAGGGCGTTCGACGGAGCGCGGCGGTGATACCGTACGAGAGGGAGGAAGCAAACATGTCCGGCGAGTAGAGGGGCTCACCAGAGGCTCACGTGAGCGGTTCTAGAGGCGTAGGTGGAGGTGATCCGCGATGGGGCTTGGCGGCAGCGGAGACAGTTCAGCGCGGGCACGGTGGCAGCGAGGTGGCTCCGGCAAGGTAGCTGCTCCTCTTCCACGTACACAGCAGCGGCGAGCTCCCAGTAGTCTTCCCCAACTCCCACGATCCTCTTCTCCGTCTCGTCCACATCGGATGGAGCTAGCCCGGCTAGGGTTTTATGTGGCTCCCGGAGCGGCCATGGCCAGGCTTGGCGCGGTTGGGGAGGAAGAAAAAGGAGGGTCCTACGGTCTAAATCGATCTGGGAGGAGGGGATGGAGTGGTTGTGTGGCTAGGCTTGCGTGCTTTAACAAAAGCGAGAGAGAGGTTCGAGAGGTCACGAGAGCGGCAGGTGCACGTGATCGGCTACCGAGAAGAGGAACATGTCGCGTGGGTCTCGGCTCGCTGCTAGGATGGTCAAGTCAAGCAGGAGGAGGGGGATGGGTCGGGCCAGATCAGAGAAGAGGGGTCTGATGCACCGGTGCAGGTGCAGCTAGGCTGGGTGGACAGGGTGCAGAGGGAGGGTTCGGCCAAGCTTAGAGAAAAAAAGAGGGTTTAGGCTAGGTGGGTTTTGGGCTGGGTTTACTTCGGTTTAGGGGGTAAAGCTAGGTAGATTAGAGAGAGAGGGAGAGAGAGAGAGAGATAGGCTCACGTGTAGACACACATGCATGTGTAGGTGTAGGAGTAGATGTAGGTGTGGGTGTATATGTTCACATGCATATACATGGTCATGGTGAGAGATAAAAGAGATATGAGGTGGTATATATGGATTTTAGGTTGATAGTTTTGTAAAAGATTTGCTCAAACAAAACCCAAAAGAAAACATGGTGGCCAACACTAGAATATTGAAAAGATGGAGAAAGAAGGACATGGTTATATTGCATGCACATGCAATAATGGGCATCAAAGAAGGAAAAGGAAGGGGTGGTCAAATAGGGTTTGGTTTGAATTTTGAAAACCCATTGCTTGATTTTCCACAAACAAACTTCCCTCCGAGACCAAAAGAAGCCCAAAGGAAGAAAATAAGGGGACCTTGCATGGCCCATGCATAATTAGATAAATGCCACATTCATTAGTTGTGAAAACAACTACATATACCTATGGGCACTTATTACACCCATGCACAACCATACTTGATTAAAGGACACACCATAAGCTTGATAAATATGGTAAGGGTAGATTTAAGCATCATTGAATATAATAGACCATGCTAGTGTGTATGTTCCACTAGAAGATCATTTGGCCACAATTATATGTAAACAATGCTCAATTATTCCTGAACAACCCATATGGAAGATAGAACAAGTGAAATTAACCACATGCATGCAAAGGTGGTCATGTAGCTCTCCACATATCAACAATGTGAAAATAACATGAGGCATAAATGGAAGCATGTGGAATTAGAAGTGGATCCATCCCAACCCACATGAGCTAGAGGTAAACCCAACTAAAAAGCAAAGCTCACATATGGTTGGATGGTGGAGTTATGGGGTGGTGACAAAGAAAGGTGGTGGAGTTAAATAAAAGATACGCCCCCAACTCAACTTGGGCATCAAGCATTTATCAAGAACCAAATACAATATATCAAGAGGCAACTACAATTAATAATGCATCTAAAATAAGAACCAAATGAAAAGGGTTTTATATGATGCTCAAATGCAAGGTGGCATGATGATATGAGCATGATATAATTATGATGCACAATTATATGTAGGAAGTAGCATTTTATTATTAGACCATGTAGCATTACAGATGTTTGACAGATGGGATGCTACATTAGTCCCACATGGGAAACCCAAAGGGGAGGGCACACCCCTTCCCCCTATATAAAGGGGTGCCCATGGGTGGGAATATACACACCAATATTTGGAGAAGTCCTTTGGTTGACTTTCTCCTTCCCTCTCTCTCGTCTCCATGCGTTGGTACGGTCCCAAGTAAGGACTGTCCGATCATGAGACACCGCACCTGCAGCACGCCGTTGCACTGTAGGGATTCCAAACCGGAGATCTACTTCCGCACTCCCGATAGGGATCAAGGAGCCGGAGGTCGTCATCGTACACCGTATGTGTTGGGGATCGGCGCGGAAAACAAAAATTTCCCTACGAAGGATCCCCAGAAACTTAGCCTAGGATCTATCTATGTAGTAATGCAGTAACGGCCAATGCTTAGAGAATACATACCCTTGTAGTATGTACGCGGTTAACGTTCCGCGGGGAACGTGGTTGATGTAGTCGGACTCGAAGCCGACCTCAAGGTCACGAAGCTCCTCGCAGGTCACCCCTTGCTCCTTCTTGATCTTCATCATCTTCATCGTGCAACAGCTCTGGCTCACGACATTTAAGCGCCCCAAGTGTTGCGCCTCGTGTCTTCGTACACATCCAGTGCACGGTGAGACCTCCGGCTCCCCGATCCCGCCGGGAGTGCAGAAGTTGATATCCGGCTAGGAATCCCTGCAGCGCAACGGCGTACTACAGGAGTGCCTCGATCGCACAGCCCAGACGTGGGGCCATGGTCACGAGGTATGGAGAGAGAGAGAGAGAAGGAGGAAGTCAACCAAAGGACTTCTCCAATTGATGGTGTGTTCAATCCCACCCATGGGCACCCCTTTATATAGGGGGAGAGGGTGTGCCCTCCCCTTTGGGTTTCCCATGTGGGACTATTCAAGGGAGAGGGGGGAGGCGCATGGGCCTTAATGGGCCAGCCGGCCTAGGGTGGGCCCCACCCCGCACACAGCCCTAGGCTGGCTAGGTGGGCCACCTCAAGGCGCCTGGCCCTTGGCCCTTCCCTCCTCCGGTTTTCCCTCATGGGCCCTATTTCCCTAGGAAGTTTGGCCCATTAGTGGAATAACTCTTCAAATTAGATTTTAATATTATATTTAATATTAATTACACTAATTAATATGTAAATACATATTACAAAATCCATCTTGACCCGAAACACCTTTCGGTTCCCTTTCGATTTCCTCTGAATGACTTCGGATCTTTTTCGGAATGATTCCGATCCTTTATTCTTTCTTCGAACAACTTCGGATCTCTCTGCGGAACAATTCTGGCTTTCTCTCTTTCTCTAATGTGATTCCGTCTTACGAATGATCGCTCTCATCGTACCCTTAAGTGTATCCTCTCACGGCTCGGGAATGCTCTAGACATGATCTGTATCAATGATCAACAGAGGGACCAGGGATATCCATGTGACCCCTATGCATTCCTGATGACAATGTCGTTTGAACCGTCTAAATGTAGCATCCTCTTCCTTTTGTTTCTCGATACAACTTGTCCGAGATCCGATCACTGGTATCCCATACCTTTGTTCAATCTCGTTCACAACAAGTTATGTTTTCTTGTTACCGTTATATTACATCCCCGTGACCTAGTCACATGTTGCAACATATATAGATGTAATCTCACCAAGTCAGCCGTATGTATCTTTACCCGTCATGTGGGTGAACAAATCCTGGTCTTGCAGTCACATGTCATCTACTGTTCCTTCGGAATACCCAACGCACACCTTTATAGCCACCGCATTACCAGATGACGTTTGATGCAGTCAAAGCAGCCTAGGGAAACAGTGAGTAATATGAGCTCACGGTCTAAGGAGAAGGAGTCTAGGTATAGCTGTTGCAACAATGAACTATATGACTTGATCGTGTTGCAATCCTTCGAGGAATGTCCAATCACATCATTCTCCAATGACATGATCTTGTTGTCAGTCGGCATAAATGCCCATGATCTTGAAACCCAGATCATCTTCGTGACCAACGAACTAGTATGAATAGAGGCTACTAGGGACTTGGTTGTTTCATACCACACCTGTACCAATGTTTCTACTTGGCACAGTTCTAGCACAATATGAAACTATTATAAACTAATTGAGATATGATAATAAAAACCTATTTCTTATTTGCCTCTAGGGCATATCTCCTTCAGTATGTGTACGAAACCACGAGGGGCCTTGCTTGAGAAACCTTGGATGTCGTGAGCCGGAGCTGCTGCACGATGATGAAGGAGCAAGGGGTGACCTGCGAGGAGCTTCGCGACCTTGAGGTCGGCTACAGGTTCGACTACTTCAACCACGTCCCTCTCGGAACGTTAACCGCGTACGGTCTACAAGGGTATGTATTCCTTACGCTCCGGCCGTTGCCGCATTACTACATAGATAGATCTTGGGCGTTAGGAGGTTCCATCGTAGGAAATTTTTTGTTTTCTGCTGCGGAACCCTTCAGTGGTATCAGAGCCGATCTATGCGTAGGAGTGTTGTACGGCCAGTACGCACATGTATTGTGCGGGCATTGATCCCTTAGTTGTTACCCTCTAACATGTACTTCTTTATATTGCGGTATTGTTTGATTAAGCAGCCCGGACCGACCTTACGCCAGATTAAATGCGCGAGGCCAGTTCCACGCTCGACATACGGCTTGTTCCGTATAAGTGGCTAGCGGGTGTCTGTCTCTCATTCAATAGTTGATATAGCATTTACAACGGAGGGCCCCGAAAGGGGTGTAGTAGAGACAACTATTGGATCCATGTTGTGGTTAGAAAGTTCGTAGATTAGAAACGGTTCTATTGCGAAAGCCCTAACAACCACGTAAAACTTGCAAAAGATAAAGTAGAGGCGTCTAACTTTATTTTGTAGGAGGGCTTGTGTTATGATATGGCATTGGTCATTACAAAGGTAAAGTTTTTTACTTTTATGTTACTAAGTTAAGTAGTAATAGCCATCGTTCCGATGGACGACCGGGTGGTGGCGTCGTGGACTTGGCGTCAAACCAGGGGCAAGATGGAGATCATGCCGGAGCGCTCGATGGAGATTAAGGCGCAAGAAGAAGGACCATATCATATCACAAATTTACATGTGATGTTGATACCTGTTTTATATCTTAGTTTATGCTAGTATAAGATACTCAACAGTAGCAAATAAGATAATCCCTATATAATTCCAATGATAGTGTTCCCCTTGTGTGTGCACCACCAATAAATTTTGCCGTTATGAAGCCGGTCGTGACGATCGGGGGCTAGACATACCTACATTCGCATACAGTGGGTGTAAGCCATGTTGCATAGCGAATACACACAAGTTAGATTTGGCGAGCCTAGAATGTGTAGACATGGCCTCGGAACACAAGAGATCGAAAGATCGAGCATGAGTCACATGGTTGATGTGATTGACATTAGGGAATGTATACCTTTGATGCTACACTAATGGCCGTGATGATCGGGGCAGGTGCAGAGGATTGGGATCATGTGATCACTAAAATCGTCCAGGGGATGACAATTTTAGTGGGAGCTCAATTAGGATTGAACTCATATTATGAACTTAGTCTAGATGTATGTTTGCAAATATCTTAGTAGATCATGGCCTATCCCATTGAGGTCCTTTGCGACCATGGGAATATACTTCTTGATATGGAACTTAGCAAAA
The DNA here is from genome assembly GCA_023614405.1 of Avena insularis. Taxonomy (NCBI): domain Eukaryota; kingdom Viridiplantae; phylum Streptophyta; class Magnoliopsida; order Poales; family Poaceae; genus Avena; species Avena insularis. The sequence continues at coordinate 415,594,056 of CM042686.1, read as the reverse complement.
GGGTCCAACTTCATAGATTAATACCCATGCTTGAGGGATATCCTCGTAAAAGGTGATCTTCTCTTCTTGATACAATGACCATTAGGAGATAATCCGATGACTCCGCAATGTCTGTGTGTTCTCCGTAATCATCCAACAAGCCATTCTCCATTCGATGGAGAGTTGGATTACAATCTTGTATTCTGCAAGATCAGGCACATAAAGTATGAGCCGTTGGATGAGTTTTCTTGCATGATGGATGAAAAAGAGAATATTTGGAGAAACACTTAGCAATCTTGTGTTAGAGTTATGAACTCTCAGAAGGGCTTGATTGCAATGGAGGTCATGAATGAAAAAGGGTATATGTTAGATATACAAAGTTATAAATGTAATCCTTGCAAAACTCATTGCAGTTTATATAAGTATTGGATACTTGTCCTGTTTTGTGAAAACAGGATGGTCTGCTTGAGAATTGCTGGAATTGAGGCAATGTGGCATGATGTCGGCAAGCAAAACAGTTGATGGCCGACATCACCCCTTTTCCTCAAAGATTATCATTTGGGTTAGTGGACTTGAATATAATTTTGTAATCCTTGTTTGTGTGTCTTGCTTTTAGCAAGACAATTGTTCATATGAATAAGTTGCAAGCCAGTTGTACTATTCTTATGAATAATACCTTTATGGTCACATTACGATTATAAATGAGTTATTCTCATCACTATGTTAATGATAATAGTTTAAGCATTTATAAAGGATTATAATGCTAAAAGATATCCAAAGTTTAATAATGACATGACACTATAGTTTAAGTCATTTTGGTTACTGCATGTTCTTCATTCTAAATGAAGATCGGGGTCCTAGATGCTTAATCTAGAGACTTTGCAAAACCATGCCTCTTGGGAAGAATGACTAAAACTCCGCATTCTGGTAAAACGGTGATATGCGAAGAAATGTTGAATCTTATACATAGTGATGTGTCGTATTTTCAACAAGTAGTGGAAATCATTAATTAATTGTGGACTTAAGTAAATAAGCGTATTTACTTAATGAAACATTAGTTTGAAATGATTTGAATTGTTCAAATGAGTTCACAACAAAGTGGGATATTGAAATTAACAAGAATACAAAGTATCTTCGATTTGATCGACATGACTAAAGTATTTAAGTTAATTTTGGCATAAAAAGACGTTTGAAAGAGGTTTCACAAATTATGATAATTGGACGAATTTCAAAGTGTATTGACATGTCTAAATATCATAATCATTATGTATTAGATACATATGGTATAATATTATCTCTTATCGGGGTTATAGTTATCATTTAGAGTTAGAGATCAAAATGAGCAAACACTCGGTTGACATACAAAGGAACATCTAAAGATTCGTGGAAACAACACCATAAGTGTTATGGCATGTTCGAGTTTCTGGAGGTTTCGATAATTCGAAATCGTGGCGAATAAACAAGTCTTTGTAGCATATTCTTAGGCAACTATGAATACATGTTCCTGCTGTTGTCCAAAGTTGATGTGTCTTGATGAAGATACAGGTGGAAGAAAGTAAAAGATCAAAACAAGGTATTTGACCTTGCCTCCGAATTGTTGAGTGGCGCAGCGGAATTTATTTTGTGAAACTGAACTCTACAAATAGAGGAGAAACTAATGATAATGATCATAAAAGTTTCAGCGAATATTTTTACTAAAGAAAGTAGGATTCAACAATATATACTCTACAAGTTCATGGAAATATGTTATTGATTCACTTGTCATGTTTATGAACATGACATACCTACAAATTACAAATTAGCGTGATGGACCTAAGTGCGAGAAATGACTAAGAGTCATAAAATCCTATATTAAGTTACATTTAAGATTGCAAAGTAATATGTTACTTTATCTTATTAAGTAAAGAAGTTTACTTGATATTTCTGAATGACTTCAAAGTCATAAGCTGGAAATGAAACTTAATGAAGACGTAAAAGCTCGATTTGTCTCAAAGTATGGACAAATTCAAGGAGTTGACTACAATTGTAGTGATGCTTGAGTCTATTGGATTTACACTAGCAATATATGGATATTGAAGTCTCGTAGCTGGAATTCTCAATTTGATGATGACCAAAGAATTTTGGAATGTCCAAGATTATAGAGAGGACCTGCATTTGAGTGGGAGCTAATTAGCTTGGCCAAATCTTAATATGTAAGAGACATATTTTGAGTGGGAGCTAAGTAGCTTGGCTGAATCATAATATGTATCAGACATATTTTGAGTGGGAGCTAAGTGAAATCCCTGGATCTCAAATATGGATGCCATATTTGAGTGGGAGCATGAGATCATTCTAGGATATGTGGACGACATATGTGAATGATGTGATTGGTATTGATAACATTTAAGTTAGTAAGTATGGATGAAGTTGAACAAGTTATTAAACAATAAGATCTATCGAGATAGATTGGTAAGTTTAATAAACATCACAATTGAATGCTTCCTAGACTTGATTCTGAAGAAGTTCAGAATATCCTAGATGAGATTCTGAAGTAGTTCAGAATGGAACAAGGAAAAGGAAGAGGTTCTTACTTGTATGAAGCATTGAGTTAGTCTTAGTATTGCAACGATGGTTAAAATCAATAAAGAGATGTGTTGCATCTCCTATGCCTCAGTCATAGGTTCTTCCATACAACTATACTGTATACTCGACATAATGTGACCCGAAGTTCTGGTTGGAAGGACAAGCTCTTAACTGTAAGAACATGTCTTGAAGTGATTCTTGGGTTAATCACTGAACCAGAATTAAGTTTGTACTTAAATGGCAAGAAGCAAAGTAAGTGGCATAGTTGCATGTCATGCACTAGGATTTACATAGATATAGAAGTATAAAGGCTCCATCTGATGTGATGTATATTGTTATGGCGGGGCTAGTTCACTTTTAACGTAGAATGATGTGTCCCAGGGCACAATGCCCATGAGAAAGCCCTCAAGGTTGATCTAAAGTCACTGTAGGCTCTTGGAAATCGGCCTCGTTCTGCTGCCATAACTACCGTATATACACAAAGGATTGCAAAGTGTGTTTCGAAGTTTAGATGACAACAGTGAAAACAAACGTCATTATAAATAGTAGAAACAAAGTCTCACTTTGTTGCCAAACGAATACTTCGACCCATTATGAGATAATGGTGTGAATGTCAAAGTTAGGAAGACATTAACGATTTGCAAAGACATAATGATCTAGTAAAACAGAACATGGATATGATGTTTTCCATAAGCAGGCATGATCAATAAACTCATATGTGATATCGTTTATGATGAGTAAAATGCGAGCTAGATTATTTGCACTCTTGTGCAACTGGGAGACTGAAGGAGATATGCCCTAGAGGCAAATAATAAATAGGTTTTTATTGTCATATCTCAATTAGTTCGTAATAGTTTCATACTGTGCTATAATCAGATTAATGTAAACGTTAATACACGTGTGGTATGTAAACAAACCAAGTCTCTAGTTGCCTCTAGAGAACTAGTTCATTGGTCATGAGGATGATCTAGGGTTTCGAGATAATGGGCATTTATGCCAATTGACAATGAGGTCACATCATTAGTTGAATGATGTGATAGACAAACAACCCAACCAGTTGTATCTTAATGAGATCTAGTTACAAAGTTCACCATTAATGATAAAACTAAGGAAACCTCGCGACCCGTCCTTAGACTGTGAGATAATGCAAATCACCGTTCTGGAGGGAGCTTAGATGGTTATCAAGTATCACTCCGTGACTGGGTGATTGAAAAGGTGCCACTCAGGTTTCCCAAAGGGGCGTGTAGAGGAGTACATATCAAGACCAGGATTTTCCCATCCATGTAACGGACAGATACATTTGTGGCCATCTCGGTGACGTTGCATTAACGAAGCTTGCAAGCATGTGACTAGGTCACAGAATGCAACGACACAGAAATGAGAAAACAAGTTCATCGGTAATGAGATCGAACGAAGGTATGGAGATATTGTAGATCAAATCTTGGGTGAACTAGGTATCAAGTGGCAAAGGGAATGGGAAACGACTGTTTACGGTTCAAACGACATTGTCATCATGGAATGCACAGAGGTCAATATGGGCATCCCGGTCCCGTTATTGATCATTGATGGAGATCATGTCTGTGCCATTCTCGAGTCGTGGGGAAATACACTTAAGGGTACGATGAGCTAGAGATCCTCTGTAAGTTGGAATCACCATATGAAAGAGAAAAGGAAACCGGAAAAGTTCCGTGAGAGAACCGAAATCGTTCTAGGAAAGATCCGAAGTCGTTCGGAGGAAATTGAAAGGGAACCGAAAGGTGTTTCGGGTCAAGTCGGATTTTGTAATATGTATTTACATGTTAATTAATGTAATTAATATTAAATATAATATTAAAATATAATTTAAAGGGGTATTCCACTAATGGGCCAAACTTCCTAGGGAAAAAGGGCCCATGAGGGAAAACCGAAGGAGGGAAGGGCCAAGGCCCAGGCTCCTCAAGGGGGCCCACCCGGCCAGCCTAGGGATGTGCACGGGGTGGGGCCCACCCCAGGCCGGCTGGCCCATGAAGGCCCATGCGCCTCCCCCTCTCTCCCTTGTTTAGTCCCACATGGGAAACCCAAAGGGGAGGGCACACCCCCTCCCCCTATATAAAGGGCTGCCCATGGGTGGGAATAGACACACCAATATTTGGAGAAGTCCTTTGGTTGACTTTCTCCTTCCCTCTCTCTCTCTCGTCTCCATGCGTTGGTACGGTCAAAATGGGGGATCCGGGCATGAGACACCGCAAGCTGACGCTTGTTGCGCGCAGGATTCCAAGCCGGAGATCTACTTCCGCACTCCCGACAGGGATCAAGGAGCCGGAGGTCGTCATCATACATCGTATGTGTATGAAACCACGAAGGGCCTTGCTTGAGGCACCTTGGATGTCGTGAGCCGGAGCTGCTGCACGATGATGAAGGAGCAAGGGGTGACCTGTGAGGAGCTTCGCGACCTTGAGGTCGGCTACGGGTTCGACTACTTCAACCATGTTCCCCTCAGAACGTTAACCGCGTACGGTCTACAAGGGTATGTATTCCTTATGCTCCGGCCGTTACCGCATTACTACATAGATTGATCTTGGGCGTTAGGAGGTTCCATCGTAGGAATTTTTTTGTTTTCTGCTGCGGAACCCTTCATTTGTACCAGTAGCTTTTATTTCACACTATTCAACTTCAACACGAAGGAAAGTCCTATAACTTCTGGGTGTTGGTTCAGCAGTTACAGCAGCTTCCGAGTTATTCTTATTTGAAGGGTTTGTAGTATGTGTAACCAAAGAGAAATCCTCACTAACATCACCATCCTGAGTGTTACCATGTTCCTTGGAATGAACTGATAGATATTCATTGATGAAACTGCTAAGGCCACTCATCTTTGGTGTAGAAACTTGAGATTTATGAACGAATATCTCATCCAAGTCCTTCATGTAAGAGCCATTTTCAACAAAATTTGTAGGTTTTATATTTGATTCTGTCCTTTTACTGTCAAAGGATGTTGGTGTACTTTGTTTAAGTTTGACAGCACTGTCATAATTGCTATTGTCAGGATCCTCTATGGTAGCAGATACCTCTTCAAAAGGTGTATATATCCTTTTATCATTTAAGCTCATCGCAATATGGTTTGTGCCAGCATTATCAGAACCAACAACAACCGGTATGTTGATTTCATCCACTGGTTGTACACCAGCCACCACATTGTCTTGAGAAACTCTCCTCTGTTCAATGATTCCTTCCTTTGCAACAGAAAATGTAGCGCCATCATCTGGCCTAGCATTAGCACTTGGTGTATGGCATTCATCTTTGTGACCTTGTCTCCAGTGGGCTATCTGGCATTTGAAGGAACTGCAATGAACCGGAGGTAATCAGATCAGGATATTCAAGTGTCAACTTGTCTGTATCAACATACTTTTAACTTCACAAAAAAGACAAAGTGTGTATATAAAGGTTCAAAACAGGATGAAACCTATACTCAAGACTATTACTTCAAATACTAAGAGTACCAACAAATAAGTCGACGGAAATGCCTAAATTTAGCCAATAGCAATTGGAGTTGGACATCCCAAGTTCTAATATTTAAGAATATGACTTAAAGCAACCATCCTTAACTTCCAACCAATGTGGCTCAGTATATCATCCATGCATTTAAGGTGAAGTACTTCCAACCGAAGTAGCTTAGCAACTAATAGACACTCGCTCGTGTTAACGTCTGCAAGAACCCTCAGTGCAAGCAAGCACCAATTCTAGGACAGCATCAACGACCACTCGTGCCAGAGGAACCGAGCCGAGAACCACCCCGCTGGAGCACACGCCAGTCATGAAACCAGGAACAAATACCAAGGCCTTGACGACAAAGTAAGAACCCGGTTGCTCCGGTGCGGTGGAGCAAGCAAATTGTACAAGAAAGGTAGTAGATTCAACAACTTGGGAACCAGGACACCACCATGTGGGGCAAAATCATCAGAAGTAGAGAAGCAATGACCAAGCCATGCCATCGTAGCCAGGTTCTGTAGTACGGGGTCAATCTGAGCGGCACTTGAATAATTTTTAGAGTACATCATTGGTGGTGAAAAGGAAGGGCTATGTGGATTTAGTTACTGGGCAGGTCAGCGGCGGTACGGCGGCTGGTCGCTGATATGTTGCAAACGAATCCATAAATTTTGATGTTCCATGCTTGTTTTTTATCTACTTTCTTATGTTTTGTTCCAACTTTGGAGTACTTTTCATACACTTTCTTGGACTAACCTATTAACAAGATGCCACAGTGCCAGCTGCTTGTTTTCTGCTATTTTTGGTTCCAGGAAAGTGAGAAAATGAATATTCTCGGAATTGGACGGGACAAAAGCCAAAGTCAGTTTTTCACCGAGGGGGACATGGAGCCAGAATACGAGATGGAGAGGGGCCAGAGGGCTGCCACACCACCTGGCCGCACGGGTCAGGCCTCGCCACGCCGGGGGGTGGTGTGGCCGCCTAGGGCACTCCCTAGGCCTCCCCTTTCTCCTATAAGATGCCTCCGATACAGAAACCCTAAGTACCCGATCAAAATTGCACGAAAGAGTCTATAGCCGCCGTCATCTCCATCCCTGGACCGGAGGATTCAAGCTCTTCCGGCACCTGTGGAGGGAGAATTCACCACAGGCCTTCTTTATCACCATGCAAGCCTCCGGTGTGATGCGTGAGTAGTTCATCCTTGGACTACGGGTCCATGTAGTAGCTAGATGACTGGTTCTTCTCCTTTGTGCTATCATGTTTAGATCTTGTGAGCTCATTCATGATTGTAGCATCCCAATTGTCTAACGATTGCAATGCTACTAGCCTAGTCTATATATATGCTACTTCCTATATATAATTGTTGCATCATAATGATATCATGCTCATGTCATCATGCCACCTTGCATTTGAGCATCATATAAAACCATTTTCATTTGGTTCTTATCTGATATGCATTATTCATTATTTTTGCCTCTTGATATATTGTATTTGGTTCTTGATAAATGCTTGATGCCCAAGTTGAGTTGGGGGCATATCTTTTATTAACTCCACCACCTTTCTTGTCATCACCCCATCATTCCACCATTCCACCATATATGAGCATTGCAACTTATTTGGTTTTACCTCTAGCTCATGTGGGTTGGGATGGATCCAATTCTATTTCCACATGCTCTCATATTAGCATCATGTTGTTTTCACATTAGTGATATGTGGAGCCACCTTTGTATGCCTTGTGAGTGGAACCTTTTTCTAGCTCCCATATGGGTTGTTTTGGGGTTATTCTCATGTTGGGATATTTTTGGGCTTACTAAATACCTAGTGGCACATACACACTAGCATGTCCCATTTTTATTCAAATATGGTCATCTCCATCTACTCCACATGGGGCATCCTTTTAATTCTTTTAGCTTGGCTTTATTCCATATTTTGGAATGCATATGCACAAATGCCATGATTATTTATTCTGTTTTCACAAGATTAAAACATGGCATTTAATGTTTTTGCATGGGCCATGCAACCATCACCACCATTTGATCTCCTTTGGTTTTTCTTTGGTTTTTGAGTGGATCATCTTCTCATCTCTCTCTCTCCTCTTTCCTCATCAAAACCCTAAGCCACCCTCCCTTCCTCTCTCGGCCAGCAAGGGGCCACCACCTCCTCTCTCTCCCTGGTCCACACCCCAGCCACCCCTCTCTCTAACCCTAAACAAAACCCTAACCCAAGACTACCCCATCTACCTAGCCCGAGGCTACCCTACCCGACCCTCTCGCTCGGCCCCTCTCCCTTTCTCTATGCCATGCAGGCCCCACCTAGCTACCCCATCTACCCTCTCTTCTTTACCCATGCCGAGGCACCCCTCTCTCTAACCCTAAACAAAACCCTAACCAAGGCTACCCCATCTACCTAACCCGAGGCCACCATCTAACCTACCCCAGGTCGAAGCCTACACCTAACCAAAACCCTAACCCGAGCCTACTCCATCCAACCCTAGCTCCATGCCACACCTCTCTCTCTCTCTCTCTCTCTCTCTCTCTCTCTCTCTCTCTCTCTATCCCTGCCAGGCCAACCCCACACCCGAGCCAGCCACCTTGGCCACGCCCTGACCCCACCTGCTGACCCCTGCACTTGCCTTGGTCAAGCACGTGAGGTGGAGAGGAAGGAAAGGTGGCCACCACCACCTTTCCACCCCGAGCCCCCACGCCATCTACCCCTCCCTCTCGTCCCTATCTACTCCCTCTCTCTCTACTTTATGCCCCAGATCCGCCTGTGCCATCACAGCTCCTTTTCCCTCCCTGCCTTCCCCTACCACCTTCTTCTTCCTCGCCGGCCATCGTCGGTGCCGATCACCAACTCCTCGAAACAGGCGGCGGGCGAGGTGCTCTGGTTGTCGAGGAAGACCGTGAGGCCCCTGTGTCGCCCCCGTACACCGCAGCGAGGAGGAGGAGGCCTGTACCGCAGCACGCCGACGCGCCCCGACAAAACCCTAGGCTGCCGTTCGTGAGCCTCGTCGACGATCCCCTGCTTCCCGGCTCGATCTGCCACCATCGACCTCCCCGCGGTGAGCCTCCGAACCTCCTAGACACCCCCTCTTGCCGATCCACCCCTTGTACGCGCTAGTCAATCCGTCAAGCGCTCTCTGTGCGGCGCGCTCGCAGTCGCGTCCTTGCCGTCGTGCCGCGATAGTGACTTCTGGCCTGCTCCAAAGACTAACCTCGGCCCACCGCAGTGTAGTAGCCGCCACGCTGGCGCCGTCGCGGGTTCGATCTGCGCCGTGCCTCTGTTTCCCGTACATGCGCGCGTCGTCAGTTTCGTCAGTCAACAGCGAGAAGAACAACAGTGCAACGTGGCTTCGTGTGGCCCTTTTTCGTTTACCCCCCTGCCTTTTGTTTTCCTCAACCCGCGGTCCATCCAGGCCCACCTGTCTGTCGCTGTGGCATTTTTACGAAAAGGCACCCGCAGTTCCGGGGTTCTCAACCCGCGCTCCCGGGCTCCCCATCGCAGCACGCCATTGGCCTGGCAGTGGCCCCGAGGTCTGCCGTGACCCCACCCATCGATTCTTGGTGAATGAATGCGCGGTAAGAAAAGTATGCCGCACGTTGGTTACGCCAGCTCAGCGCAGGCCCCACCTGTCTGTGACTCGGGCTAGTTTCCTCTGGGTGTAAAAAGTCTCGGTTCTTTTCTGTTTAATATAAATCTTTTCCAGAATTTGTTTAAATGATTTTAAATCCAGAAATTAATAACTTTTTATTAATAAATCCAAATAATACATATGATATATGTTTTTGAATCAGAAAAATGTGAGGAATTAAAATATGCCCTTCAAAATATATTTTGGACACTTTAAATTTCGAGTTGATTAAAATTACAAATAAAATGCCCTTTGCCTTAATTAATTAATAACTTTTGTTTTATAACTCCGAATTTGACAAATAATATGTCAAAATCGATCAGCGCGACGAGGCCTTTCTGTTTATGCATTCCATGTTCTGAATTGCAGCATGCATCATATAAATATGAAGTATACAGCAACTTATTTGAGGATAAAAGGTGACTAAAACGCCATAAAATGCTTTATTCTTGTACTCCACACCTCACCCATGCCATGCTACATTATTGCCATGCAAATTGTGCATCATTCATCATGGCATGATTGTTTGCTTGTCGCATCTTATTCATATGCTTGTGCACTTTATTTATGTTGGCCCTTGTTTGTTTGGTTCTTCTTCGAATAGACACGAAAGGTGGGATATATCAAGAAACCAGTGAGCACTACCGGATCCTTCTCTCGCTTCAATCGAGCTGCTGTGCAAGCACTACCACATGCTTGCATACATATAGTACCTATTGCCTCTCTTATTCTTGCATCATTGAGTCGCGATTGCATTAAACTGAATCCCAAATCGCATAGCCTTTACTATTAAACCCCACGAAGCTTGTTCCTCCATCCCATGAGCCATTACTACAGAGTTGTTTGAGCCATGCGGTCGAGAACGACATGTGCAGGGTATGTGAGTGTCGATGGATAACGAGGTACCTAAACAACTTAACCTGAGTAGTAATGGGATAACTAATGAAAGTGGCACCGTGAGCAATATCTCGCTATTTGGTTTTCATGCTCACTTGTGTCCCGTAGGACCCAGTACTTGATTCCTGTTCCTTGAATATTCACGCTATCCACATCCGGGAGGCTTATGAACCCCCGAGCGAGCTTGATTCATTCTTATTTCTTGGGGCCACAAAGTAGTTTGGGGCTTTATTACTATCTGTACTTATGCCATGCTTTCTGCTTTATTTAAGATTGTGCGTGGAGCACTGTACTGTTTAGGACCGTGACACGTTTTGTATCGAAAATCCCACATTTTCGGGTTCGATCATTACCGCCGTCCACACAAACCACAGGTCCGTTTGAGCCGGCCAACTTCGTTATGGTAGCTTAGTGGGGTGGCCTGAAATATTTCTGAATCCTGTGATCGCTTTGTCGTGAATGCCTCGTTGGGTTTTGATTTGGTTTTTCCGAGGTTGATCGAGTGTGTGTTGCTATTTGTGCACCCCTGCAGGGTAAATCTTTCTGAAAGCCGTGTCCACGGTTATGGACGACTTGGAGCACAGTTTCTCGATCATAGACAAGGATAACTAAAGTACCGCTTTTAATTTGACTAAGTACCTGACTAGTAATTAGTGCAACACTCATGGAATGGATAATAAAACTGCCAACGGATGGGGGGCTGTTCGTCCGCTTCCTCGTTGGTAAGCGAGGAGGAGGATGGATCTGTTAATATTACTGTTATAACTGTTGTTATTAATTCACGGACATCCGTCTATCTTTGGTTAGGCGGATGGTTAGCGAGTATCCCTAGAATTGTTAGGTATTATCTTTTGCTGCAATTGTGTCACCCCAGGTTGTGTCCCCTTTAGAGGCATAAAGACTTGCTGAGTACCCCTAGGGTCTCACACGATAAATTGTTTGATTCAGATGAACAGGTATGCTCGCAAGATGGATACTGGGTGGAGAAGACGGACGCTGTTGGCAACGATCACTCGGTGTAGAGATTCCGGGAACGGGGATCCGTGAGATCTGTGGGCGGGATGTGTTTATTTATGGGGCATCTTATGCCGATTTGCTTCTTATCCGTACTCGGATCTTGTTTTCCGCTCACCGATACTCGATGTTTGATGTATGAGGAGATATCCTAAACTATTATATCTATCTAGGATATTTGGATCTTGCCGTATGGCGTTGCAATATTTCTATTTCTTTTAGATGGAATGGCTCTGAGGACTGTTGTATGGTGGCTTGCATACATACTCATTTGTGTATGTAGTTGATCCCTTCGCCGACACGCCGCTCGTTCTTGTCCCGATGTTTTGGAAATGGTTAGGACGGCCGAAAGGTCTACCTGTGAGTGGCATTTGGCCCCACCGTACTATTTTAACCATTTCCGCTCATCCAGGCTTGTAACTAAGAGCGTAATTCACCGAGGTAGTTACAATGATCAAGATCATCTATTTGTAATCCTACATGTTGTGTTTGCAGGGATCCGATGGATATTGAGATGCTATTTCAGATTGATTATTGATTCTATCATGTCTTTGTTATTTGTGATCTTGCATGCTTTCCGTTGTTAGTAGCTATCTTGGCCAAGTAGATGCTAGCAACTCCAAGAGTTAGTATTTATGCTTGATAGTGGGTTCATGCCTCTAGTAATCTAGGGAAGTGACAAAAATATCTAAGGTACTAGATGTGTTGTTGCTACTAGGGAGAAAACATCAATCCTTTGTTCATAGAACAATCGTATTATTTACTTTACACGCAATGCCTAATGAAATTATCTGTTGCTTGCAACTTAATACTGGAGGGGGTTCAGATGATAACCTGAAGGTAGATTATTAGTCATAGATGCAGTTGGATTACGGTCTATTTATAATGTTGTAATGCCCAATCAATCTCAAAGAAGTCAAGATGATTAGTATATGCATCTATGCTTTCTCGATGTTTGTCAATTGCTGTAACTACCTCGGTGAATTACGCTCCTAGTTACAAGCCTGGATGAGCAGAAATGGTTGAAATAGTACGGTGGGGCCCAAATGCCACTCACAGGTAGACCTTTCGGCCGTCCCAACCATTTCCAAACATCGGGACAAGAACAGGGGCGAATCGGCGAAGGGATCAACTACATACACAAATGAGTATGTATGCAAGCCACCATACAATAGTACATCAGAGCCATTCCATCTAAAAAGAAAGGAAATATAGCAACGCCATACGGCAAGATCCAAATATCCTAGATAGATATAATAGTTTAGGATATCTCCTCATACATCAAACATCAGAGTATCAGGCGGAAGCGGAAGACAAAAATCCGAGTACGGATAAGAAGCAAATCGGCATAAGATGCCCCAAAATAAGCACATCCCGCCCACAGATCTCACGGATCCCCGTTCCCGGAATCTCTACACCGAATGATCGTTGCCCACATCGTCCGTCTCTTCCACCCAGTATCCATCTTGTGAGTGTACCTGTTCATCTGAACCAATAATTTATCGTGAGACCCTAGGGTACTCGCAAGTCTTTATGCCTCTAAAGGGACACAACTGGGTGACGAATTGCAGCCAAAGGTAAACCCTAGCAATTCTATAGATACCGCTAACCATCCGCCTAACCAGATAAACGGATGTCCGTGAATTAATAACAGGTCAGCTTATAACGGTAATCTTAACAGATCCATCCTCCTCCTCGCCATCGACGAGGAAGCGACGAATAACCCCCATCCGCTGGCAGTTTTATTATCCATTCAATGAGTGTTGCACTATTTACTAGTCATGTACATATTCTAGTCAATTTAAAAGCGGTACTTTAGTTATGCTTGTCTATGATCGAGAAATCGCTCTAAGTCGTCCATAATCATGGACACGGCTTTCAGAAGTTTACCGCAGGGTGCACAAATAGCAACACACACTCGATATGCCTCGGAAAAACCAAATCAAAACCCAACGAGGCAGTCACGACAAAGCAATTACAGGATTCAGAAATATTTCAGGGGGCCACCCCATTGAGCTACCCGCAACGAAGTTAGCTGACTCCGAGACGGACTCAAGGTTTGCGTCAATGGCTATGAACGACTGGGAACCCGAAAATGTGACTGGGCTTGTCGACACCGCGAAAACACTCCGCTTTCCTAAACAGTACAGTGTGCAGTACCTCGCACAATTTAAATAAAGAAGTAAAGCATGGCATAAGTACAGGATAGTAAATAAAACCTCAAACTAGTTTGTGGCCCCAAGAAATAAGAATGAATCAAGCTCGCTGTGGGGGTCCATAAGGCCTCCCGGATGTGGATAGCGCGAATATTCTTGGAACAGGAATCAAGTACTCGGGGTCTTACGGGACACAAGTGAGCATGAAAAACCAAATAACAGATATTGCTCACCGGTGCCACTTTCATTAGTTATCCCATTACTACTCAGGTTAAGTTGTTTAAGTACCTCGTTCTCCATCAGACACTCACATACCCTACACATGCTGTTCTACGACTTGCATGGCTCAAACAACTCCTGTAGTAATGGCTCATGGGATGGAGGAACAAGCTTCGATGGGGTTTAAAAGTAAAGGCTATGCAATACTTGGGATTCAGATTAATGCAATCGCGACTCAATGATGCAAGAATAAGATAGAGGCAATAGGTGCTGTATGTATGCAAGCATGTGGTAGTGCTTGCCTGGCAGCTCAGTTGAAGCAGTGGATGGATCTGGGTAGTGCTCCTGGTTCTCTTGGTATATCCCCTGCTCAGCGTCTATTCGAAGAACAACCAAACAAACAAGGGCCAACATAAATAAAGTGCACAAGCATATGAATTAAATTCATCAAGCAACCAATCATGCCATGATGAATGATGCACAATTTGCATGGCATTAAAGTAGCATGGCATGGGTGAGGTGTGGAATACAAGATTAAATCATTTTATTGAGTTTTGGCCCCATTTTAACCTCAATTAAGTTGCTGTACCCATTATATTTATATGATGCATGCTCCAAAACAAACCATGGAATGCATAAACAGAAAGGTCTCGTCGAGCTAATCATTTTAGACATATTATTTGTTAAATTCGGACTTATAAAACAAAAGTTATTAATTAAATAAGTCAAAGGGCATTTTATTGTAATTTAAATAAACTTGGCAATTTTAAATGTTCAAAATATATTTTGGATTGCATAATTGAAATCCTCACATTTCTATGATTTGAAAACATATATTATTTGTATTGTTTGGATTTGTATTATAAAAGTTATAATAAAACAGATTTGAATTTTGAATTTGAATTAATTTGAAATAAGTTTGAATTAAAACAGGATTAGACAGAAACTTTTCTCACTTAGACAGAGCTAGCCAGAGGCAATGACAGGTGGGTCCAGAGCTGACTCAGCATCTCAGCGCGCAGAAATACGTTTTACACCGCGGGTTTAGCTAGCCACTAAGACCGACAGGCGGGCCCGACAGTGGCTTCGGCCCCACGCGACAGCGAAGGCCCAGGGTGGACCACGTGGCATCGCTAGGGGAGCGCGGGTTGAGGTTCACGAAAGCCAGGGGGTTTTCTGGGAGAAGGCGACAGCGGCTGACTAGTGGGGCCTAGTGTACCGCGGGTTGAGCAGAAAAAGAAGCAGGGGGGTATGCGCAAAAAGGGGGCCCGGTCACTGTTTTTCTTCTACCGCGTCTGCAGACGGATCGGTGCGCGTCAGCGGACGGTGCGGCGCGCAGGATTTGAACCTGGGTCGCGGGTGCGTGCGCTGCGTGGGCAAGCCAGCGCGGCTGGCGCTAGGAAGGTGACAGGAGGGCGGACGGGGCCTAGATGGGGCTTACGCGACGCCACGGCGAGGAGAAAAGAACGCGACGCCGGCGCACAGAGGCCGTTCGTCAGATTGTATGGCGCGTACAGGCATCGGCAACGAAGAGGAGCGTGTCCAGGGGGTTTAGGGGCTCACCGCGAGGTGGTCGACGGTGTTGGATCGGGTCGGCGCACAGCAGGACGGCGGTGAAGCAGACGGACGGTGGATTAGGGTTTCCGGGGTCGGCGTCGCGGTGTTCTCCGGCTCTGGTGCGCCTCCTCCTCGCTGGCGGGTACAGGACGTGGGCGTTCTCGACGAGCCTCTCCTCGACGTTGCCTGGCATTTGGATCGACCGACGTGGTGGAGGCCGACGGTGGCAAGAGAGAGGTGGTGTGGTGGAGAGGAAGGGGAGGAGAGGGCAAGGCCCTGGGTGGATCTGGGAGAGGTAGCAGGGCGAGGCAGAGAGGTGGGGGTGGATAGGAACGGAGGGAGGGGGTAGATGGCGTGGTGGAGGGGAAAGGTGGCGTCGGCCACCTTTTCTTCTCCTTCACGTGCTCGGTCGGGCAGGGCACGGGAGCTGGCGAGGTGGAGCCGGGTGGGGCCAGGAGATAGGGTGGGGTAGGGCCTCACTGGCAGAGAGAGAGGAGCTAGAGAGAGGGGGTAGGCTCGGGTTTGAGCTAGGTTTGGGTAGATGGGAGGCTCGGGCTAGGGTTTGTCTAGGGTTGGAGAGGGGTAGGTAGTTGGGTGGGGTTTGATCCTGGTGGGGCCAGCTAGATAGAGAGAAGAGAGAGGCCGAGAGGGGTGATGGGGTGGTTTAGGGTTTAGCTAGAACTAGGTTTAGATTAGGGGGGGTATGGTGATGATTAAGTGGGGGTGTGGTTTAGAGAGGATGGTAAAGAGAGGAGAGATAAGTGGTAAGGTGATAGGGGTAGGTGATTAGGGTGGTAGGGTGGTGATGGATTAGGGTTTTAGAAAAAGCATGCTCCAAGCTAGATCAAGCAAGAGAGGGGGAAGGTGATGGATTAGAGAGAGAGAGATGGATGGAGGTAGATGTAGGTTTTAGGGTTTAAGCAAGATCAACAAGATCAAGCCAAAAGGAGGGGTAGGGAGAGAGAGATGATGATCCACTCAAAAATTCAAATAAAAACCAAAGACTAGAATGAGGTGGTGCTTGCATGGCCCATGCATAAATAAATAATACCATGCTTATTTTGTGAAAACAAGATCATTTTCATGGCATTATTCTTATGCATTCCAAAATGTGGAGTAAGGCCTAAGCAAAAGAATTTAGAAGGAATTCCAAGTGGATTAGATGAAGATGTTCACATTGGATTATAATTGGGAATTACTAGTGTGTATATTCCACTAGGTGTTTAATAGTCCCAAAAATATTCCCACATGAGCATAAATCCATAATAATCCATATGGAAGCTAGGGACAATGGTTCCACTCACAAGGCATGCAAAGGTGGCCAAGTGGCTCTCATATATCAATAATGTGAAAACAACATGATGCTAAGATGAGAGCATGTGGAAATAGAATTGGATCCATCCCAACCCACATGAGCTAGAGGTAAAACCAATAAGTGCCAAGCTCATATTTAGTTGGGTGGTGGAATTATAAGGTGGTGAAGGAAAAGGTGGTGGAGTTGAATAAAAGATATGCCCCCAACTCAACTTGGGCATTTAGACAATATATCAAGAACCAAATACATTATCAAGAGGCAAATACAATTTACAATGCATATGAGAGAAGAACCAAAACAAAAAGGGGTTTTATATGATGCTCAAATGCAAGGAGGCATGATGACATGAGCATGATATAATGATGATGCAACAATTATATCCTTGAAGTAGCCATTATATTACTAGACCAAGTAGCATTACAATTGTTAGACAATTGGGATGCTACAATTGCCCCGCTGTAATTTGTTCATCCAACATGTTATCTATCTTAAGGAGAGCCACCACTAGTGAACTATGGACCCCGGTCCTTTCTTTTACCATCAATCTACAACTGTTTATTGTTTTCTGTTTACTTTCTGCAAGCTTTTACTTTCTTCCACTCGATACGTTTAATCCTTTGTTTTCAGCAAAACTGCTAAGATTGACAACCTCACTATAAGTTGGGGCAAAGTTCTATGGTTGTGTTGTGCAGGTTTCCACATCGCTGCTGGCACCGGTAGTGCGCCCTGCCAAAGTCCAGCTAGCAACACCTTGGAGGTGTTTCCTTGCTCCTACTGGTTCGATAAACCTTGGTTTCATAACTGAGGGAAAACTTGCTGATGTACTGAGCATAACTTCCTCTTGGGATTCCCCAACGAGCTCGATATAATTTGGGCCATCAAGCATATTTTCTGGCGCCGTTGTCGGGGAGTCAAGGACATCTTCACAAGGGGGGTCCCTCATAACCAATATCTTTACTTTGTTGTTTTTGTTTTGCTTAGTTTATTTTCTATTTTTGTTTGCTTGTTTCTTTATCAAAAATACACACAAAAATAGTTTCACTAGTTTGCTTTCTTTATTAAAAACAAAAAGACAAAAAATGACTACTCTTGAAAACACTAAGTTGTGTGACTTCACTAGCACCAACAACAATGATTTCATGTGCACACCTATTGCTCCACCTGTTCCTGAAGCTACTTTCTTTGAAATAAAACCTGCTTTACTCAATCTTGTTATGTGGGAACAATTTTCTGGTATTGGTAATGAAGATGCTGCTGCTCATCTAAATAAATTTGTTGATCTTTGTGAGATGCAAAAGCATAGGGATATAGATGGGGATATTATTAAGCTTAAATTGTTTCCTTTATCTTTGAGAGGAAAAGCTAAAGAATGGTTGAATTCCTTAACTAGAAATAGTATTGATTCTTGGACTAAATGCAGAGATGCTTTCATTGGAAAATACTATCCTCCTGCTAAGATTCTATCTATGAGAAGTGAAATAATGAAGTTTAAACAATCTGATAATGAACATGTTGCTCAAGCTTGGGAAAGAATGAAATCTTTAGTAAAGAATTGTCCCACTTATGGACTAACTTCTTGGATGATTATCCAAACCTTTTATGCAGGATTGAACTATTCTTCAAGAAATCTATAGGATTCTGCTACTGGAGGTACCTTTATGACCATTACTTTGGGTGTTGCAAGGAAGCTTCTAGATAATATGATGGTTAATTTTTCTGAATGGCAAACTAAAAGAGCTCCACAAGGTAAGAAGGTAAATTTTATTAAAGAAACCTCCTCCTTGAGTGATAAAATTGATGTTATTATGTTTATGCTTGTTAATGGGAAAGCTCATATTGATCCAAATCATGTTCCTTTAGCTTCTTTGGTTGCTCAAGAAGAGCAAGTTGATGTGAACTTCATAAGAAATAATAATTTTGGCAACAATGCTTATGGTAATAACAATTATAGGCCTTACCCACCTAATAATACTTATGGTTATAATGGCAAACCTGGAATACCTAGTGAAGGAAGAATTTTAGAAGTTGAAAGAGCCACTAAAAACTTCATGCAAATGCAATATGAACAAAATAAATTATTTGCTAAAACTATGGAGGAACAATCTACCATTTTGAAGAATATTAGTCATCAACTTGAGAGTTTGAATAGGGAAATTCCTAGTTTGCAATTGAAACTTTCTACTGCTGAAAGAAATATATCATCTTTGTCTGAAGCACAATCCTCTTTGATTAATAAAATGGCTGCTAAACCTGAAACTATTGAGAACCCCTTTGCTGCTACTAATGCCATACAAGTTAGAATTGATGAAAATGTTAGACTATTAGCTGAATTGCATGCTAAGTGGGAAAGGGAAGATGAAATTGCAAGAAACATTAGTGTTTCTACTATCACTACCAGTAGTGTTGAAGCTAGTAATAGCTCTACTACTTTAGATGATAATTATGATTTTGATCTTGATGGTTGCAATATCTCTGAAGTTATTAAGTTCCTACAAAAGATTGCTGAAAGTCCTAATGCTAGTGCTATGAATATGGCTTTTACAAAACACATTACTGATGCTCTCATAAAAATTAAAGAAGAAAATATGAAACATAAAGCTTCTATTCCCATAAAACAAGAAGATGTTGGGAACCCATCATTAATATGAAAGTGAATGATTTTCATTTCAAAGCTTTATGTGATCTTGATAGTAGTGTTTCTATTATGCCTAGAAAGATTTATGATATGCTTGATTTGCCACCACTTGAAGATTGTTATTTGAATGTCCCACTTGATGATAATGCTAAAAAGAAACTCATGGGGAGTCTTAATGATGTCCTTATCATGGTTAACAATGCCTATGTCCCTGTTGATTTCTATGTTTTGGATGTTGAATGCAATGCTTCTTGTCCTATTACTTTGGGAAGACCTTTTCTTAGAACTATTGGTGCCATTATTGATATGAAAGAAGGCACCATTAAATATCAACTCCCACTCAAGAAAGGTATAGAACACTTCCCTAAAAAGAGAGAGAAGATCTCTTTTGTTCTGCCACATGTTGTTATCTAACTTTTGTTAGTTTAACACTTTTTTGATTTGAGCAACAGAAGGCCTTCGAATCGTCTTTACCTGTTGGTCTGTTTTGATAGATTTCTGCCATTATTTGCATTTGCTTCTTGTTGGTTCCTTTTTTGAGTTCTTTTGGGGAATTGAGCTTTTTGAGGGAAGTGCTACAGTAGCTTGTGTTTTAATGGAAGTTTTATTGTTGTTGAAACTGAACACAAAGACTTATTATCTTGAGTGCACTAATGTTGCTAATAAAGATTGTGTGAAGTTTTGTATGAAGAAAAATTTCAGGTGTATGGAAGGAATGAGTAATGAGATGAAGAATGGACTAAAGCTCAAGCTTGGAGATTCCACGCGTGTCACCCCAAGAAATATCTAAGAAGTACAAGCGTCAAAGCTTGGGGATGCCCAAGGCATCCCCTTCTTCATTAATAAAAATCCCAGGTTTCTTCCAAACACTTCATTTTTATTGTTTCATGCACGGTGGTGTTGTTCTTGGAGCGTCTTATTTTTCGTTTTGGTTTTTTGTTTGCTTGGTTTTCTTAGTTTGCTGAATAAATTGGTTGGACCCCCTCTTTCATACATTAGTTTTCAAATAGTTTGGTTTGGATTGGAAAAGAGTAGGAAAGCTCATGCTAAGTGGTAAAGAGAGCTTGTTTTTGACTGTGGCCTATGCTTTGCCATGCCATGCTTGATATTGTTTTGGATTTATTCTTAGTGATCTTTGTTGTAGCATGACATGTTATAAACAATTGAGATTGCTTAATGTGCCTTGGAAGAATCATGCGTTGTTTTAGCATATTAAAGCATAGTATTGTGGTATTCTCCTTTGATGCTTTATTTGGGTTGACTTGGCGCATGCTCACACCATGTTATGACTATCCCAAGTCACCAATAGCCTTGATGATCTTTTAGTTTTCGACTTGTAATATCACTTTATGCTTTGATTAATGATGTTTTGTCGCTCTGCATGATTATGGCCATTATTGCTCTCTTAGTTGGTCGCTCCCAGTCTTTTGCTAGCCTTCGTAACCAAGTATGAGTTCCACTCATGCATCCAACTCCTAAAACCAAGTTATTCCAAAGAGTCCACCATACCTATCTATTAGCATTTGCTATTCCAAGTATATTCATGTTTTATCTACCTTCCGAATTAAACTTGTTATGAGAAAACTAGTGATTAAAGCTCTCACAAACTTGATCGCACACTTTACTTTTCCTTCCCTTAATAAACTTGAACCATTGTGTCATCTATGTTGTATATGCTTGCACTTATATGTTGGGGATTAGCAGAACCATGCTGTCATGGGGAACGCTTTCAACATTGCACTTGTACTTTGTACCTAGTTGATATTATGCTCTTTTGTCTATGGATGTCGTCAGTGTGAAATGAAAGAGGAGCTTGTAAGTCCATGTAGTTATGTATGTGTGTTAGAGAAACGCCTGGGCCGCCGGTCTAATCCATGTTGTCATGGTGGAAACCTGTAGCGTAACCATAATGAGCTGTCCATGAAGCATTCTTCTTATAAAAAAAGAGATAGAGATTGAGAAAAAGAGAAAAAGAAAAGAAAAGAAAAAAAGAGATATGAGAAAAGAGGAAAGAGAGAAAAAAGCACCATTTTCCCATGGTAAATAAGAAGATTGCTGAGATGCTCGTTGTCTTCTTGCCTTGTCATTTTGATATGAGGATTCTTCCGTATTATCGGGCAAGGGGTACCCCATTGGCGGTTCTCTATGATACACATGTACTTACTATGACAAGAACTTACCGGTGACTAAACTTGAGTAGCATGAGGAGCGGCCCTCGTATTCAAGGGACATGAGATTTCCAACTTATACTTTGTCAAGCATATACTCCATAGTTTGTTCACTTTAACCTTAATCACTTCAAGATGCTTATGATAGGGGCAATGAGAGCTGAAAGTTAATAAGTACCATAATTTTTGGAAGCTCTTTATGAAACTTGAATCTCTGCTTCCTTCTATGAAGGCCTTTCTTTTACTTTTATGTTGAGTCTCCACCTTCTATCTTTATACACCTACTTTGAGAGCATAGTGGACATTCTAAGTTCTATGTGCATTGCCCCAAGACTTGTTGATTGATGCATAACTTGATATTGCTTGTTCTGGAACTACTTGTATCTAGTCACTCTTATGAACTTTGAAGGTGTCCTATACATTTATATTTGCTACTCTATGAGGGACAAGTTGAATGCCACTATGCTATGTTTTCTTTATGTGAAACAAAAAACGTCTTGCAAAGCATTGTTATTCATGAATCTTTTGTTTGTGCCTTTTCATGTTACAACATAGTTGCTATGTCTTAATTGCTAGAACATTATCTTTCATGTTTTGTTGAAGTACTTTGATCCCAACTTTCAATGTTTTACAAATACTTTGATCAAGTTTATGATGGTGCATGTCACCTCAAAAATTATTCTTTCTTTTTATCACTTACCTACTCAAGGACGAGCAGGAGTTAAGCTTGGGGATGTTGATACGTTGCAAAGGTATCCATAATTTTGGATGTTCCATGCTTGTTTTTATCTACTTTCTTATATTTTGTTCCAACTTCGGAGTACTTTTCATACAGTTTCTTGGACTAACCTATTAACAAGATGCCATAGTGCCAGCTGCCTGTTTTCTGCTGTTTTTGGTTTCAGGAAAGTCAGAAAATGAATATTCTCGGAATTGGACGGGGACACGGAGCCAGAATACGAGACAGAGAGGGGCCAGAGGGCCGCCACACCACCTGGCTGCGCGGGCCAGGCCTGGCCGCACCAGGGGGTGGTGTGGCCGCCTAGGGCACCCCCTCGGCCTCCCCTTTCGCCTATAAGATGCCTCCTATATAGAAACCCTAAGTACCTGATCAAAATTCCATGAAAGAGTCTATAGCCGCCGTCATCTCCATCCCTAGATCGGGAGGGATCTGAAGCTCTTCCCGGCACCTATTTGGAGGGAGAATTCACCACGAGGCCTTCTTCATCATCATACAAGCCTCCGGTGTGATGCGTGAGTAGTTCGTCCTTGGACTAGGAGTCCATATAGTAGCTAGATGGCTGGTTCTTCTTCTTTGTGCTAACATGTTTAGATCTTGTGAGCTTCGTTCATGATCAAGATCATCTATTTGTAATCCTACATGTTGTGTTTGCGGGGATCCGATGGATATTGAGATGCTATTTCAGATTGATTATTGATTCTATCATGTCTTTGTTATTTGTGATCTTGCATGCTTTCCGTTGTTAGTAGCTATCTTGGCCAAGTAGATGCTAGCAACTCCAAGAGTTAGTATTTATGCTCGATAGTGGGTTCATGCCTCTAGTAATCTGGAGAAGTGACAGAAATCTCTAAGGTACTAGATATTCTGTTGCTACTAGGGAGAAAACAACAATCCTTTGTTCATAGAACAATCGTATTGTTTACTTATACGCAATGCGTAATGCAATTATCTGTTGCTTGTAACTTAATACTGGAGGGGGTTCGGATGATAACCTAAAGGTGGATTATTAGTCATAGATGCAGTTGGATTACGGTCTATCTATAATATTGTAATGCCCAATTGAATCTCAAAGGAGTCAAGATGATTAGTATATGCATGTATGCTTTCTCGATATTTGTCAATTGCCCCGCTGTAATTTGTTCACCCAACATGTTATCTATCTTAAGGAGAGCCACCACTAGTGAACTATGGACCCCGGTCCTTTCTTTTACCATTAATCTACAACTGTTTACTGTTTTTTCTGTTTACTTTCTACAAGCTTTTACTTTCTTCCACTCGATACGTTTAATCCTTTGTTTTCACCAAAACCGGTGAGATTGACAACCTCACTGTAAGTTGGGGGCAAAATTTTGTGGTTGTGTTATGCAGGTTTTCACGTTGCTGCTGGCACCGGTAGTGCTCCCTGCCAAAGTCCAGCTAGCAACACCTTGAAGGTGTTTCCTTGCTCCTAGTGGTTCGATAAACCTTGATTTCATAACTGAGGGAAAACTTGCTGCTGTGCTCATCATACCTTCCTCTTGGGGTTCCCCAACAAGCTCGATATAATTTGGGCCATCAGTCGTCGCGGAGCACATGGCGGAGCCGGGTCAATGCAAAAGATGGAGGTGGTGGTGTGAGGGTGGGTCTGTCGGAGCGATGGCGGGATGCAGGCAGGCAAGGTCGACGGCGAAGAAACACATGTGGGCAAGGGGAGCTCCAACCACGAGGAGTGGCATTCTGCGGCGGGAGTCGTGGGAGGTGTGAAGCGGCACGCGGTCGCTACGGCACCGGTGGTGGTGCCAGGTGGTGGGCGGTGGCGGCAGCCCGGTGCCTGAGGAACCCTAATGTGAGGGGTGAAATCGAGGCCTCCAGCTCCCGCTCGCAGCAAACTCGAAGCATGCTAGTTGCGTGGCCTCCGGCAAGCTCGATCTTGCTGCTTCGCATACAAATCTGGTCCGGTGAGAGAAGGGGCAGCGCCGCCCGTCGCGATGGGAGAGAAAAGACAGAAAGAGGAGGAAATCGAGATAATCCTGGGGAGATCTAGAGCTATGGATTGAGATGGAGCGGCTGGGCGGCCTCGTTGCAGGGAGTTCGTCCGATGGCCTCTCGTCGAGTAGGAGAGAACAGCAGCGTCAGCCTTCCCTCGGCCATGGCAAACTCGGCGGAGATATGGGGTAGGGAAGGGGAGGATATTGGGTAGCGCGGCTGAGGAGGAGACGTCACAGGAGGAGTGGTGGAGAAGGAGGATAGTGTTTGGCTTCGGTGACAGCAGCGAGAGGCAATGACGCGTTGAAAGACCCACGTCCAGCGAGAAGAAGAAAAAACCCCACACGCAGAGACAACGGACCACGTGACGCGCCTCGCGATCGCTGAGAGAGCTCCCAGCAGCTCACGCTTAAGCTTTTAAATAATTAGTAACATGTATACAATTTCGGGTGATCGAGATTTAGTAATCTTGCACCATGTCGGTTTATTCTCACAAATTCAGGTTTAGTAATCTTTAAATAGGTGTTCTATGGCAAGCCAACCAGGTATAGTACCAACGAGAAGGGTACCACAAAGAAAAATCCCCGAAACATCAATGCAACGGGCAAGCAATGAGCTGAGTTCAGATTCCTGCTGCATAGCTGAATAGGGATGTAAGTAGGATCCGACTTTTACACCCTTAATCTAACTTTGAACTAAATGGGATAAGTGTAATTTCACATATCCTACTTATCCCAAGTTAAACTAGGGTTCTAAACGTGGGATCCCACTTTCCGCATCCCTACAGGGCTACTACAGCTGAAGCCTATATGCCAGATATAGAAGTCTCATATTTTTCAAAATTTAAATGAATCTACACACAATTTAGTACTCCTCTAATCCATATTAATATTTTCAAATTTGTCTAGATTCGGATGTATCTAGTCAAGTTTTAGTGGTATATATATCGAATCTTGACAAATCTGAGAATATTATTTTGAATCGGAGGGAGTATATATGTTCATCCAAATTTTAACAAACCTGCGACATCTATTTCAAGATAGAGAGAGTACATAATTAAGAGAGCATGTGAATGGAATCACTTATATACTAGCTCCGATCCAAATTAATATTTTCAAATTTGTCTAGATTCGAATGTATCTAGCACTAAAACATGACTAGATATATCCAAACCTAGACAAATCCGAGAACAATAATTTGGATTAGAGGGAGTAGTGATATTAGTTCAGCACCATACATACTCATGGACTTTGCCATGGCGACAATGGACAAGGAGCAGTTTTAACAGCTGATGATACATAATCCGGAGTTAGTCACACAACTCCGTCCTATAAGTTTATATAGCTAGTCTAGAAATAACTGATTTGAGTTGTCTAGATTCGAATATATCTAGTCGTGTTTTATTGTATAGATACATTTAAATTTACACAAATTTAAGTCATTTCTGGACGGAAGGAGTAGTTCAAATTAACCATATTGGTTTATTCCCAACCTCTAAATAGGTGTTCTACGGCAAGTATAGTAACAACGAGAAGAATACAGCAAAGAAAAATCCTCGAAACATCAATGTAACGGGCCAGCAATGAGCTGGGTTCAGATTCCTGCTGCAGAGCTGAATCCACATGCCAGCGAGCCCCTCTCTGTTCCAAATCAGAAACTTGCCCCTTCAGCTTCAGGTGCCGATGTGTGATATTCAGGGATTGAAGTACTAGTACTGTTATATGAGACTTCACAGATCCCTTAGTAACATACTGAGCTACATAATTAAGAGAGCATGTGAATGGAATCACTGATATAGTGATATTAGTTCGGTACCATACATACTCATTGACTTCGCCATGACGACAATGAACAAGGATCAATTTTAACAGCTGACGATACACAAGCCCAAATGAGTTTCGACAGGCGACGCTCAGGGCTAAACAAGGAAATATAAATATCCAAGGACTAGTTAGCTACAGTAGACCCTAATATTCACACGAGCCTATTTCAAATTCAACCTAAGCCATAGCTCGCATCTGGGGTGGCGAGGTTGGTGCCGAAGGGGATCTCGACTCTTTCCTTCACGACGCAGTGCGCCCTGCCATCTTCGACCAGCATTACCTTCCCTGGAGGGCACTGGAGAGCAGGAACCTCCTCCCTTGCACCAGTCGCCTCTTTGCCAAACAGCCTTGCCATGTCAAGTTTTATGCCGCTCCTTACTGTGGGCTCGTAGCCAGCAGCCTTCATGATTGATACAGCGCCTGCAGCCATGACCACTGTTTTTGCCATCCATCCGATGAAAGATCTGATTCCTCCTGAATTACGGTTTGATGTGCTCTTTTGCTGCCCGTTGGTCCTTGTACCATCTTCAGTCTTGCCATTAGAACCCATTCCATTGTGCAAGCACTTGGCCTTGGACACATAGTTTGTAGGATAGAGATCATCGAGCACAAAGGAATTGGTGACATGGCTCGAGTAAGGAGGTAAGATGAGGCCGTCATCATTTTCAATTTTTTCTCCAGCAAAAGCAGCTGCCTCATAGATTACCTCACAGTCCTCTCCCTTGTATTCTTTGAGCTTGTTAAGGAGAGATGTTCGACTGCGATCAATCTGGCTCAGGATTGTTTCTCGTTCATATCTTTGTTGGTGTTGGAGGTCCTGGAAGTGGCATTAAGATGTTAGGGTACTTATTGCCAAAAACAGAAGCATGTATCAACAGTATAAACCTTGCATAGAGAAACACTACTATAAAGGTAAAAACCATATTCCTGATGCAGTTACTGATATCCAATAGGAGAAACAAACTTCTTGAGGTAAATATCACCCAATTAAATGAAGCCACCGTTTCACTTGTAGCAGTACAAATGTAAATGTACTTCACAGGTCTGATACCATTTGGCGTGTCATGCTTAAATGCGTTTATGCCACACATATCATTATCATAAAGTAAGCATTTTGTGCAAGAAAGCATGTCTGGGGGATTCAACCAGCAATACAGGCAAAACTCAGAAGAATTTCACTGTTTAGTAACTATGAAGTAGATATTTTTCATCTTAACAGCTGATTGTGTCTCTTATAGGGTTGCAAGGCGGGATTCCGCTTCGGACCCTTTCTAGGGGAACTCCATATTTAAAAGTCAAATCTGCATTGAGATTAGATCCTGCTTCTATGTCAATTTTGAACCAGCGAGTCATTATGCGGGATAAGCGGGATCCCGCTTCTGTAACCCTAGTCTCTTAGCGAACGACATTTCTCTTATACTCGGAAAATTCCGTATGAACGAATGTCAACTTTTCCAACACAAAATAAGCAAGAGAGAACACTAGTTTGTGCAAAAAGAGATGTGCTGAACACTGATACTTCCTATAAGTTAAGCAGAGGGATAAATAAGTTCTCTTTGTAAACCATGCAACATACTACACAGTTGGAAGAAAAATTTCTGTTCATTAGGCAATTTCTATCTAGTTTCCGTTGCAATAGAAATAAATATGTACCTCACGCATAATTAGTAAACCAGCATTGTAATCCTGGTGGAACCAAAGACATATATCTTACAATATCCATCTTTACCCTAATTTGATACGACGATACACGATTAGGCTGGCCACCAGGAAATTAACATGTAAGGAATGCTGTTAATATGCCCCTCTCTAGGTAGCAACATGCTACTAGCCTAGATTGAGTCCTCACAAAAAATACAGTACGACTAGAAAAACAAGATACTATATGATCATATCAACTCCAGCTTCTGGTACAAAACAGGAACTAGTTAATCTTTTACCATAGTCACAACAGCAACCCCATTTTACCGAATGACGAACCGGGACTAAGAACCAGACCTGCAGGGAGGCGAGCTGCCGCTCAAGCGACTCGAGCGCGTGGTTGATGCCAACTAGGCACTCCACTTCCACCTCCTCCTCCTCGCCGTCTTCCTCTCCGCGTTCTTCCTCCTCCGCGGCACCCAACCGCGGCGGGGGCCGTGCGGCGGCGGCACAGGCGGAGATCCTGGAGCGGAGATCCGAGGCTCGGGCGAGGACGAGGCCAATCTCCTCTTCCCCTTCCATGGTCATCGCCGCCGGCGCGGGGCGTGAAAAACCCTAGCTAAACCCCACTCTGCTACTGGCGGCGAGCAGTGGAAGCTGCAATCTTGCACTTCGCGGCGACTCTTGCGCCTTTCGTGGCTGCGAGAGGGCCTGACGGATGGAGGCGTATCCGAAGTGTTTTTGTCTTTTGCTCTCTCTCTAACTACCTATAAGTGGGCTCGGGCCGGATTGGAAAGTAAGATAAGCCTTGTTGTACTAAAGCGAGGTGGCGAGATCATGGGCTAGGCCGTCTCATGTATTGTGCATTTCCTATCTCAAGTGTACTCAGGATCATCAGGAACAGGAACAAGAGAATGAGAGTAGAGTTTTTTTTTCTGGGAAAGGAGAGTAGAGATTTGTGCACATGCGCAGCAGTTATCCTGTTTTTTTTTAAATAAGAATCTTCTTTTTGAGTTTTAATAAAAATAAATAAATAGAGACATAGCCAATGTATACCAAGAAGTGTGAAATATCAATTACTCCCTCCGTTTTAAAATATAAGATATTTAGCTTTGAGAAAAAAGTATATCTAGACTAATTTTAATGTGTAGGTTCATCTAGATTTGAAGTAAACCTGACACTAAAAAGGGTCTAGATACACTACTTTCACAATGTTGATCAAATAGTTGTCTATGGTATACCTCTTTTGGGGCCCTCCGTTGTAAATAGCGTACCGACTAATGCGAGAGAGACAAACACCCCAAAGCCACTTTATACGGTATAAGCCGTATGTCAAGCGTGAACCAGTCTCGCGAATGGACGCGTAAAGTCGGTTGAGAGCCGTTTCATCAAGCATTACTGCGGTATGGACAAGTACACGTAGGAAAGTAACAACTATAAGATCAACGCCCACACGCTATAACTCATGTGTTCTACCCGTATTAGCAATAATATGCATAGATCTAGCTCTGATACCACTGTAGGGGTTCGGGCCTGAAAATAATAAATTTTCCTACGCCAAGAACCCTAATGTCAGGATCTATCTATTAGTAATGCAGTAACAGGAGGGTTTTTTCGCGAACTTACCCTTAAAGACCGAAAAGCGTTGTCAACGCTCGGGAGAGCGCGGTTGATGTAGTCATACTGACGCCGACCTCGGGGTCATGTTGAAGTCATGCGGCTCCTGCGGCTCCGACGACTTTTAGTGCCCCAAGTGTTGCACCTCCGAGGGAGTTATACATGTTCTTGTATAGAACCTTTAAGACTGCATGCAAAATAGAAGGTACAGGACCTGACAATAAATAGTCATATACACTAACTAAATTTGTTATCGGGAGGATTGCTTGACCTAAATGTGGTGCTTCATAAAGAGTGCTGCTATGCGTATGACGTTGTGCATACGATTTTTATACTACATGCAGATCAGGACGTCCATGTTAATACTTAAACAGTAACACACTGCCGGATTACTAGTCGTACAGGCATCGGACATACAAGATCGTACGCATAGAGGTTTCGCTTCATAAACACTAATCATAAGCCTAAATATCTAAATATGGTCAGTTTTAAGACAATATATATAAATTGAGATTGCCTAAAAATTACTCCCTCTGATGCATTTCTTAGAACTTTAACCCTTACTCCTAGCATTTCGTAAAGGTTACTCTCCATACCAACAGATCTTTAAAAATTGATGGTAGAATCCAATAGAACTAATGAATTACTTTTTGGAATAAGAATATAAAAAATACAGAAATAATGCTTAAAGCCTAAGGAAAAATAAAATTATGTATATACCTATACGGTTTTGCTAGTTCTCAGGCGTCTGAGAACTTCTTAGGTCTCAGTCGCCTGTTTCACCGTTCGATTTACCTTGTGATTCGTGCAAAGTGGAAGTTACACATGAGTTACAACTAGGATGTAACTGAGAATTTAATGAGTTGCAACTAGGTTGCAACTGAAAATTAGTACAAATCTTATGAGGGTTGCAACTGAGAATTAGCACAAATATTAGGATGACATCAACGACTTAGACCTAAGAGTTCTCAGGCGCCTAAGATCTAGGCACTCCCATACCTATATGGATTCGTTCGGAAATAAATGCTTCAAGCCTAAACCATTATAATCTGTAATTTTCTACTCCAAAATATGAAGTTTTTCTTGCAGGGCTGACAGTTTGTTTCTTCAGTAATTAAGAAAGGACTCTGAATCTTAAAGCAAGTTGATCTAAATGGTTGCTATAATACACATTAGGATTCTCCCTTTTCCCGGTGTAAATTTAAACTTGACTTTCACTTATACTTTATTTTTTTCTTATCTACAGCTTCTTCTAGGAACAGAAGTACTGAAATTTGCATGAATCGATAAAGAGAAGGAACATGACATATCTCATTTACAAATCGAGTAACCAGGGGAGAAGATGCGTAGGAATCGAGATACTGCGTCTCTCGCCATCATCCTCCATGACCTTGGTGAACATGGGCCAAACACAGCGCCATGTGAGCTGCGACCAGGCAAAGGGCACAAATGTCCCACACCTTAAGAAACCTAGGATCACAACAAAATGAATTTTAGAAGCCAAAAAATGCCACATGAACCTGGATCTAGATACGCATGAGGAGAACAAATGAAGAAAGGTAAAATCAAGAAAGACAATGGTTTTAAATGACTCTCCTCTGTAGGGCCTGCACCAAATGATTTCTCCCCAACTCTAGGCACAGGCCGTGAACACAACCAGAAAATGAAAAGAACAAAACAGATAACCTGTAGGTTCATGAACAGAGCAGTACCAGGCAGGAGATCAGCGAGGCAGATCACACGATCTGAGGTGCTAGACAAACAGTAGATAATAACAATGTTGAGACCACATCAGCGGCCGAATCATTGCAAACACCGGCCAAATGACATCAAAGCCTACTCTTTTGGATAAAGAGAGGGGGAGGCACCTAGTCCGACGGAACCACGGATGTGGGCTGCAGCGGTGCCAGCGAAGGCGCCGGGGACACGGACAACAGGGCTGAACGTGCACAGTTTTTGATTTTTATGATAGAAAATGAAAAGAGCATCAGGCAATGCAAACAATCAAAACCAACTACGTCTGCAAAAGATATAGACTGAAATGCCATATAGAAAAGAGTACTAATTGTGTAAACTAAAGCAACCTAAGAGGTAATCTTAAGGGTGAACTGACTGCTGCCAACTCAATATATACTCTGATATATCATGATCTTGAGTGAGACATTTTCTTCTTACGGGATTTCACTGGAACTCGCCTTTATACAAATATTCTCACCATAAACACTAATAAAACTATAGTTACTAATTCTCAAACGTTCTAGAATAAGCTCAATCTGGCTAATGTTCAAGCGAGTCAAACAACCCCATTATTTACGGTCACAGAATAAATCAGCATAGCATTATTGAGCAAGGGCGACATCTATGGTCTGTATGGTATATCAGAATTTCAGGAGACCGCTATAAAATTACCCCCAAAACATGAATTAATCTATTATATTAGTATTAGTCTATTCAAAAACGGACGAGGCATATAAGTACATGGTAGTATGGTACTGACACCAAAAGTACTATACGGCCACCAGTGACCCACAATCCACCAGAAAAACCAGATTAACACTATAGCAAAGGAACAAATGACAATGATTACAAATCAGTGTTCAGGATCAGGCCATCCACATTAATCTAAATTAGATGCTAATCCAATCTATATTCCGTCACATCACCTTCTTCCATCCCCACATCACTAAACCATAATCCTCACCAGGCATGCATGCTACCAGAGAGACTTACATTGGACGTACGGTCTATCGGCTCATGGGGTAAACGATACATAATTGGAAAACACATGTATTTGACCCAATGATGTCCATGTAGATCAGTGCACATATTATCTAATAAAGAATACATAAACAATACCAGAAAATATGAGTAAAAGTAACGCATACGTTCTAGAATAAGCTCAATCTGGCTAATGTTCAAGCGAGTCAAACAACCCCATTATTTACGGTCACAGAATAAATCAGCATAGCATTATTGAGCAAGGGCGACATCTATGGTCTGTATGGTATATCCGAATTTCAGGAGACCGCTATAAAATTACCCCCAAAACATGAATTAATCTATTATATTAGTATTAGTCTATTCGAAAATGGACGAGGCATATAAGTACATGGTAGTATGGTACTGACACCAAAAGTACTATACGGCCACCAGTGACCCACAATCCACCAGAAAAACCAGATTAACACTATAGCAAAGGAACAAATGACAATGATTACAAATCAGTGTTCAGGATCAGGCCATCCACATTAATCTAAATTAGATGCTAATCCAATCTATATTCCGTCACATCACCTTCTTCCATCCCCACATCACTAAACCATAATCCTCACCAGGCATGCATGCTACCAGAGAGACTTACGTTGGACGTACGGTCTATCGGCTCGTGGGGTAAACGATACATAATTGGAAAACACATGTATTTGACCCAATGATGTCCATGTAGATCAGTGCACATATTATCTAATAAAGAATACATAAACAATACCAGAAAATATGAGTAAAAGTAACGCATACGTTCTAGAATAAGCTCAATCTGGCTAATATTCAAGCGAGTCAAACAACCCCATTATTTACGGTCACAGAATAAATCAGCATAGCATTATTGAGCAAGGGCGACATCTATGGTCTGTATGGTATATCAATTTTTTTTTTTTTTGAGAAAACACAAAGGACCTTTGCGTTGAAAAGATGGAGTTGAGATACATCCTCCTAGGAGGCCGGACAAACAAAACAAAAGAGCCCATCAGTGCACATCCCAAGTGGATGGCAGAACTACTCGGAGCCCCTTGGCTCCAGCCCTAGCCCATAGCCTGACTTCTTCCTTGATGTTTGCAGCGAGGCGCGACGTCGAAGGTTGGGCTCCATTGAAGACGCAGTCGTTGCGGTGTTTCCACACCATCCATGGGATCGCTAGGGCCATAGAAGCCAGTGCATCATGTAGCTGCTTCGGCGTGCGTCTCCTAGCCTTCTGCCACCAATCCATGAGTGTGTTCTCGCCATCAGGCACCAGAGCAGTCATTCGCATCCACGCCAGGATCTCGTGCCAGATCTGCTTTGTGAAGGAGCAGGTCATCATCATGTGTTGGATCCTCTCTGGCTCCTGGTCACAAAGGAGGCATCTAGGGTGGTGTTGTAGTCCATGGAGAGCAAGCCTCTCAGCAGTCCAGCAACGGTCCTATAGTGCCAGCCATAAGAAGAATTTGACTCTTGGGGGCGCCCAGGACTTCCAGACTAGCTTCCAGGAGACACTCGCGGTGGAGCCATTAAAGGTTGCGAGTAGCTCCTGGCCGTAAACGCCGTCATTGTCCATTTCCATAGGAGCGAGTCCGGCTCGTCGGTGAGGGTGACAACCTCAAGCTGGCTCCATAGCAGCAGGTACTGACCAATCTCATGCACGCCGAGGACTCCATGTATGTCACGCGCCCAGCCGTTCTCATGTAAGGCCTCGGCGACCGTCCTCTGTCTCCTCCGCCTCTTGGGCACACAATTGTAAAGGTTGGGGACAATCTCGCAAATGGAACTCCCTCCCAGCCATCTGTCCTCCCAGAACAGCGCTTTCTTCCCGTTGCCTAGCGTCATGGGGGTCGAGACGAAGAACAGCTGGCGTTCCTCCGGCGAGAAGTGCAGATCTAGGCCACTCCAGGCTCTGTTGTCGTCCGTCTTGGCGAGCCACATCCATCTAAGCCTCAGGGAGAGACCATGCGGCGCTCAAGATCATGATTCTGTGCCGCCAAGCTCCAGTGGTCGACAAACCCTCTACCAGTTGGCATGGCAATGGCCTCCACTCGCCTCAGCGCGGCCCGCCTAGAGGAAGCCCCGTTCGATCCTCTCGATCTGTCTGAAGGTTTTCTTGGATGGTGCAATGACTAATAATTGATGTATGGGTATCACACTCAACACCGCCTTGATCATGGCTAACCTCCCAGTCTTGGTCATCAACCATGACATCCACGATGGTAGCTTGCCCGCAATCTTGTCGGCGCTGCCGTAGGTGGTAGGCTTTCAGATGGTGAGGGGGATGCCCAAGTAGGTGATGGGTAGCTCCTCGATGGGGCATCCGAGCGTCTGGATGGCCGTGGTGGCCTCTTCGTCGTTGCAACGCAGCAGTGTCGCCGTGCTCTTAGTATAGTTCACCCAGAGGCCAGAGGCGTCTCCAAACAGCTGCAAGATCTCTTTCACCGCCGCGATGTCGCTCAGCTGTGGGTGGCAGAATAGGACGACGTCGTCCGCGTAAAGCGAGATGGGTGGGACGATACGTCGCGGGTGCAGCCGCTGCAAAACTCTGACGTTAATGGCCTGCCTGACCAATCTCCCGAGTACGTCCACGGCCAGCACGAACAACTGTTGGGAGAGCGGGTCGCCCTGCCGAAGGCCTCTGCGGTGCCAAATGGGTGGCCCAGGCTCACCGTTCAGAAGGATGCGGGTGCTTGCCGAGGTTAGAAGGATGACCAGCCACTCGATGAATCTATGCCCGAACCCGTACTGTCTCAGCACCTCAAGAAGGAATGGCCAGGCTATCGAGTCGAAGGCCTTCGTCAGGTCAAGCTTGAGTAGTATGCGTGGGGCGCCCAGATGGTGAAGGAGCTTAGCCGATTGCCTCACCAGGACAAAGTTGTCGTGGAGGCTCCGTCCGGCAATGAACGCGTTTTGATTGTTGCTGACCATGTCATTCAGATTGGGCGCCAGCCGTAGGGATAACGTTTTGGCGAACAGCTTCGCCACCAAATGGATCAGGCTAATGGGGCGGTAGTCACCTAGCATGCTCGCATCCGCCTTCTTAGGCAGCAGGGTTAGCAGGGCTTGGTTAAGTTTGCTAAAGCCTCTGCCTCGCATCTCATACAGCCTCTGGAACACCTCGGTGAAGTCGTGTTTAACGATGTTCCAGCATGCTCGGAGGAATTCCGCAGTAAAACCGTCAGGCCTAGGCGCCTTGTGCGCAGGCAGGCTTCTCACTGTGCCCCAAATCTCCTCAACACTGAAAGGTGCATCGAGGTCCTCCAGGTCATGATGCTCAATAAGCGTCTCTAGGTCAATAGCCCGGGCACGTTCCAATGTTGTGCCGAGCAGAGCGTCATAGTGTGAGTGCGCACCCTCGGCCATTTGGGCGTGCTCCGTGAGCACCTGAGTGGCCGTGGTGATGCTGAATATGCGCTTCTTTTGTTGCCGATATGTGCATTGGCGGTGGAAGAATGAGGTGTTGGCGTCACCGTCCTTGAGGTTAGCAAGACGGGCCCGCTGTCTGGCTATGGTGCGCTCAAGGGAAGCGAGGCCCAGGTAGGAGATCTTGAGCTTCTTACGGAATTGGTTCTCCTCCGGCGTGAGCATTCTGTCCTCTTGGGCCTTATCGGAGCGCGATATCAGCTCGCGGGAGATCGCCATCTTGTGCTTGATATTGCCTACTGAGCGGGTGCTCCAGCTAGTCAGCTTGCGAGCCGTCGCTCTGAGGCGCATCGATAACCTCAAAAAAGGGTCTGCCTCCTCCATCGAGCCCCAAGCCTCAGCAACGGTCTCATGGAACCCCTCCATCCTCAACCAAAATTCTTCGAAATGGAATCTCCTGTAAATCGTAGGCAAGGGGGAGCAGTCCAGGAGAAGAGGACAATGATCAGACACCACCGACGCGAGGCATCTAAGGTGGTTCTCTCCGTGCATGTCCTCCCAGTCCACGGTGCAAAGCACACGGTCGAGGTGTACCAAGGTTGGGGGCGATTGCTCGTTAGACCATGTGTATCTGTGACCATTCACGTAAGCCTCCTTGAGGGCGAGGTCATCTATTAGTTTGCGAAATCTCCCCATCATGCGGCGGTTCAGGTTGCTGTTGTTCTTGTCAGCCGCGCGGTAGATGAGGTTGAAATCCCCACAAAGCATCCATGGGCCGGTGCAATCGGCCCGGATATCTCTCAGCTCCTGGAGGAACGCAATTTTCTCCTCATCAATATGAGGCCCATATACCACCGAGATCCACCAGGGCGTGCCAGACTCGTAGGAGACCTTGGCAGTGATGGCGTTGGTGGTGAACAATGGGTCCGTAATTTCTACAACCCTGCTCTTCCACGCAAGCAAAATGCTGCCTCGAGTGCCATCCGCCGGTAGGTAGGTGTAATCGTCGAACTCCGGCCCTAGAGTCTCGAGGACAATGGACGAACACAACAACTCCACTTTTGTTTCTTGAAAGCATACAATGCTAGCACCTGTGGTGTTGATCAAGGATCTAATGGCTAACCTCTTGGCCCGTGAGTTGAGCCTTCTAACGTTCCAAACCACAATCTTAAGCCCGCGATCCATACGAGGGAGATCGACAGGAGAAGGGGTGTGGGCAACAGCAGGGCTAAGTCGCGCCCTCATCGACGACCACGGCCGAAGCGTCCGGCGGCGGCGCGGTAATCTCCTAGTCAACGAGCTTGGCGATGGCTGCTAATACGGATTGTGGGATTGGCATCGCAAACATGCAGTCATACATCTCCTCCGCTGTGATCTTCTGGTCGAGCTCGATGAGCCCTAGGGTACGCAAGATCTGGACCTGTGCCCTGCGCTCGGCCGTTAGCGGGGCGGCCCCCGTCTTCGCGGAGCTTGCCGAGCGACCTCGCCTGGGCGTGAAGTTCAGCGGCAGGCGTCGCTTCTTCTTCCCTGGTGACGGTAGGCAAGCATCGATGTGCTTGGTAGCAGCCTTGAGAAAATCGCCTAGCGTCCAGGTGTCCACGATCAGACCGGCACGGACAACACCGTGGCGGTAGGTTTTTGAAGGCGTCGCGAACCGACCTGGTGCCATGCGCAAGTGGGCGCGGGCGTCACCTGAGCGGCTCGGCACGGTAGAGGGTGGCGCCCCCAATACTTCGGTCTGGCAAAGCGTCGTGGGCTGCTGTTGATCGACCGCCGGTGTCACCTGGGCCGTGGACGTGTGGACCAACTCCCCCTCAGGCGGGCGGCTGGCAGGAACAGGAGTACGCGAATCCACTTCATCTGGCAGCTGTTGCGCGGTAGAGTCCAAGGGCTGGCCGATCCACATGCCAGTGAAAGACTCTTTTTGCCCCGACAGCGAATCGGCGTTGGAAACCGGGTTGCCCGCCTCAGAGTCCTGGACCACCGTGTCCAACGATAAAGAAACGCGGTGCAGGGGAGGGGGGGCTGTCCGAGCCTGCATGGGCCCCAGCTCCGGTGTTGTTAGACGCTTTTGAGTTTGAACTCGACGACCTGGTCGTGCCTGGCTCCTCAGCGGGCGCGCCCTCAGGTCCAGAAGAAGACGAGGAGGCATGCGCCCCAGCCAATGAGGGCTTGCCAGCTGCATCTCCAGAAGGATCGATGTGGCTCAAATCTGGGGCCACCAGGGTGGTGGTCGCCCCTACGTCAGCCGTGACCAGGACGTTTGCCAGCTGCCGGTCCTTGCGCATCCAGACAAGTTGTCCCTGGGCACGGGAGTGGCGGGCCCCGCCTTGGAATGGCCATGGACACATGCTCCGATCGTGGGCGGCGCCGGCAGCAAGGGGAGGCCTTGGCGGCGCCGGCGCCGGCCGGCAAACGTCCGACCAGCGCGCATCCAGGGCTAGGCCGTCCGCGCGTTGACCACGAATGTCCAGCGCACACGCGAAGGCGTCGAGCTCCATGCCGTCATCACGGTCGGGCTGGTGGTTGGGCGGGGCGCCGTTTCGCCGGCGCTTGCGATTTCTCCGCCTCTGGCCACGCCTAGGCTGCTGCTCAGCAAGCCTCCACCCTCCAAGCTGCCGTCATCATCTCTCCGGCTCTCGTCGACGTGGTCGGCTGGCCGCGCGTCACCACCGATCGGCGCGCTGCTAACCACCCGGATGGAGATGGGATAGGTGAGCGTGCGCACGGTCGACGCCTCGGACTGGGAACGTGCTGGGACGAGCTCGACCACCTCGAGAATGGCTTCGCGGCGGATGGCGGCCGGGTTTGGTGTGCGCGCCGTCATGCGGAACGTTGCCATGTCCGCGCGTGAGCGCGTGTCCGGGTGCAGGCGTTCCACCCAACAGCTCCCGCGCAGCAGCGCCTCCACCGTCGATAGGTTCCAGGAGTTCACGGGTATACCACGGAGCTCGAGTTCGGCGCTAAAGTCCAGCCTGCCCACGCCGGCGTGAGCCAGCTTGCACCAGGGTCTAAGCGAGAGGGTGAAGCTAGCACTCTCGTTGCCGATGAAGTGGTCGCCGGCGATCCGGTCCTTGATGGGCTGCGTGCTGCAGATAATGAGGAAATCCTCGGGGTAATGGAGGTGGATGGAGAAGTCGCCGGCCTGCAGGTCGAATTCTATAGCGGTAATAGATTAATTCAGATGGAAAAGTTTTTGGGGTATACTAAAATTACCCCCAAAACATGAATTAATCTATTATATTAGTATTAGTCTATTCAAAAACGAACGAGCCATATAAGTACATGGTAGTATGGTACTGACACCAAAAGTACTATACGGCCACCAGTGACCCACAATCCACCAGAAAAACCAGATTTACGCTATAGCAAAGGAACAAATGACAACGATTACAAATCAGTGTTCAGGATCAGGCCGTCCACATTACTCTAAATTAGATGCTAATCAAATCTATATTCCATCACATCACCCTCTTCCATCCCCACATCACTAAACCATAATCTTCACCAGGCATGCATGCTACCAGAGAGACTTACGTTGGACGTACGGTCTATCGGACCGTGGGGTAAACGATACATAATTGGAAAACACATGTATTTGACCCAATGATGTCCATGTAGATCAGTGCACATATTATCTAATAAAGAATACATAAACAATACCAGAAAATATGAGTAAAAGTAACGCATACGCTTAGCATATATGCTTATGGACAGGCAAATATGATCACGATAAGCATTTCAATTATCTAATATCTCTGTGATGCAGGCCCTTTCAAATAAAAGAAGACGCACGTACTACGCCATCTTTTTCAAGCAGACTTTTGTTGGATAATTAGGCACAATTTCCGTAATTAATTTCAGAATATTAAACATGACAATACCAGCTACTAGCACATGTAACTCGAACATACTAGATGTACTAAATAACAAGATGAACGAAAACAGACAGCAGCTAAACATGTACTCGCAGAACATGATGAATAACCAGACAGCAACACGTCGCACGTACCGTTCGATTGCAGTAGTCGCTGTAGTAACCTTGGGGAAGATTGGTCGAAGTAGACGGCGGCGAAGACGACGATAGGCAGCACCGCCTGACTTGGATGGAAGACGAGCCGTGATGCAGAACTCGAGCAGTCGCGCAGAGCGCTTCCCAAAAACCTTATTCGCCTTCTCCCGTACAAGATCGCAAAGGCGAGTGGTGGTGAAAGCCGCACTGGCCACGTCGTGGATCAAGATTCCCGCAACCCGCGGCGCGCGCGCGTCGTGGCGAGACGAGACGAGACAGACGGGCGGGCGGGCGTGCGAGCGGCGTCGTCGTCGGAGGAGCCCACGTGTAGTTCTCCTCTTCTCACTCGCTTTACTAAGTGGTGAACCACTCCACCTTATAAGGTGGTGTAACTCTCCTCCAACTTTTCATGTGGGACTAAACTTTAGCTCCCACTCCACTCATATGTGAGCTGCCACCAAATTGGGCCAAATCACACATGGACTTCCACACACATGGAGTTTGAGATTTAGGGATAAACTGAAATCACATATAAGCTTAAATAAATTAGTCCATTATTTCTAACAACTATGTCCTTAGATATTTGCACAAACATCTTCTGTCAACTATTGTGACCTCATAATAGGGGAGGAATGGAGGTGTTGCAAATCAGTCGTGGAAATAGGAAGAGATGTTCGATCAAGGAATGGAGAGGTAAGGTAAGATGCCAGCTATACCTGACGACGGTGCGATGACGCCAGGGACATCCTCCCAGTTCTGGACGGTGACTCCATGTCAGCACTACTTGACTTGTCATGCCGCTGTTCACCATCTTCCCCCCGAAGAACCAGAGTCAGGCACCGGGCTGCTGGCCATCGTCCTCCTCGACGAACTGGAGCTGAGAACACTCTCGGTATCGCCAGGTCCTCCTACTCTCCGCTTGTTCTGTCTCGTTTCCGCTGGCCACATTTTTTTTCGAAATGGGGTACCACGGTTTCTGCATCGAGTGATGCATACCGACTTTTTATTACTTTATTACCAATCAGTTACCGTACAATTGATACATGAATTAGCCACTCAAAAATAGAAAGTAAAATTGTAAACTGATGGGCCATCAAAGCGATATTCTAGAAACAGGTTGCCAGCTGTAAAGGTTGAACAAATCCCGTGCTACCGTCTCTAAACGGTTGCACCCAGAGTCCGCGGCCTGCCGCTGCTGCTCCGACTGAAGGAAAGACCACGTACGGATCCAGTGTGTAGTACGAGGGATAACCTGCAAAAAAGTTGTTTTTAAGATTTGTTAAACACAAAGTCATTCCGTACCGTCCATATTGCCCAAATTAAAGCGCATGCACCCACTCTAATTTGCACTTTCTCTTCTTTACTAACCCCCCTGTAACCATGTACTGACCAGGTTTGAGATGTTAGTAGGAGATGGAATATTGAAAGCTATATACACAATGCGCCACATAATTTTAGCTAGAGGGCAATAAATAAACAAATGCTCAATAGTTTCGTTGTCATTACAGAAGCAACATTTCTCACAACCCTGCCATCTTCTGTTCTTTAGATTACCTTTTGTTAGAATGACTTTGTGATAGAGGAACCACATGAAAATTCTGATCAGGGACTCCTAACCTTATCGATAGTGGACATAGTAGTGGACCTTGGCGCAAGCCTTAGTAAGTCGTCTCGCAGGCGTTTTTATTGAAACTTTGATCTTTCAAATATATTTTTTAAGAAAAAGCCTATGCCCATTCATAAGGCCCAGATACATGGATTTAACTGAAAAACTTTTGTATTGGACAGATTCCACTGGAACACATCTTCGTGGTTGTTAATGTTCACAGACATAAGCCTTTCTACTAAATGTACCCAACGACTCCACTTGTTAGCAGTAAGAGCTCGTCTAAATTGAATGTTTAAAGGCGTGTTAGAAAAGATATCAGCCACTATGGCATCCTTCTTCCGGACAATATTATATAGTGACGGATATTGCTCCGCCAGAGTCGTATTCCCAAGCCAGATGTCTTCCCAAAATCTAGTTTTTGACCATTACCTATCTGAAATTAACCTCTACTGAAGAAGTCGTTTTTAACTTTCATTAACCCTTTTCAGAAAGGCAAATCTGAAGGACATGCCTTAACCTGAGTTAAACTTTTAGTTTGAAGACATTTATTATGTATCAAGTCATGCCAAACCCCCTCCCCTTCCAACCACTTGCTCAAAAGACATCTATTTTTCAACTCCAAAACCTCAATACCTAATCCTCCCTGATCTTTAGGCCTACAAACAATGTTCCACTTAGTGAGCCTCTATTTCCATTTGTGATCATCACTCTGCCAAAAAAATCTTGATCTATAAAAACAAATTTTCTTTCTTACTCCTATTGGCACTTCAAAGAATGATAATAAAAACATTGGAAGGCTTATCAAAACCGAATTAATGAGCACCAGACGGTCTCCATATGAAAGCATTTTTTCCAATCCAACTAGCTAGCTTTTTCTCGAATCTATCTTCGATGGGTTTCCACTCGCCATTTTTTAGCTTGCGGTAATGAATGGGTATTCCTAAATATCTAAAAGGAAATGATCCTATCTCACAACCAAATAGATACAGTAATGATCCTCCTCAAGCTTGGCTTTCCCAAAACAAAATAATTCACTTTGAAATTGATTTTAAGACCCGATAGTTGTTCAAAAATACTGAGAATCAATTTCATATTCATAGCCTTATCATGATCATGTTCCATGAAGACGATAGTATCATCCGCATATTGTAAAATAGACACCCCATCCCCCACAAGGTGAGGCACGAGTACACTTATAAGACCTTCATTTTTAGCTCTTCCGATCAATATTGCCAGAGCGTCCGCCACAATATTGAATAAGATAGGAGACAAAGGGTCCCCCTGTCTCAAGCCTTTTTATGTTTGAAAATAGTGTCTAATATCATCATTAACTTTTATACCCACACTCCCTTTTATTACAAAGTGCTCAATCCAATTACACCACTTGGGGTCAAAACTTTTCATACGCAACACTTGTTGCAAGAAATTCCATTTCACTTTATCGTATGCTTTCTCAAAATCTAATTTTAAGATTACCCCATCTAGTTTTTTCGAATGTAATTCATGTATGGTCTCATGTAGCACAAGAACACCTTCTATAATATGACGGCCGGGCATGAACGCAGTTTGTGTGGGCCGAACTACTTTATGAGAAATATCCGTCAATCTGTTGGTACCTACTTTTGTAAAGATTTTAAAGGTCACGTTTAAAAGGCATATCGGGCGATATTGCTGAATTTGAATTGCATTCTCCTTCTTGGGTAACAAAATAATAGTGCCATAGTTAAGGTGAAACCGGGGAAGCTCCCCTTGTTCGAAGTTTTTAAACATGGCCAATAAATCAAATTTGATCACCTCCTAGAAAACTTGATAGAATTCAGCTGAGAATCCATCGGGCCCAGACGCTTTGTTTTTTTCCATTTGTAAAATAGCTTCATGCACTTCTTTCTCTATAAAATTCATGACCAAAATACTATTTTCTTGAACGGAAATCTATGGGATGTCAGAAGTTTTCGATTCAATAAGAGAACAAAAACTAGGTTCATGAGGCCCAAACAGGTTTTTGTAGTAGTTAGAAATGTAGTTTTTTTATGTTGTCATGCCCCACATAGGTACCCTCATCTTGTTCTAGTTGAAAGATCAGTTTTCTTCTATATTTACCATTGGCAATTAAGTGAAAGTATTTGGTATTATTGCCACCCTCTTGGATGTGTTTCACTTTTGCTCTTTGAGCTCATTTGGCCTCCTCCTCTCTTCGCAATCTAGTAAGTTTTTCATCAGCCTCCTTCAAAGATTGTCTCTTAGCATCAGATAGTGGAATGGACTCGGCTTTCAAATCCAGTTTCTCAATGATATGTAACAACTGTTCCTTTTCAAACCTATAAGATCCACTCTGGTTTTTTGCCCACCCCCGAAGGAACGTACGGAGATGTCTTATCTTATTTTGCCGAATATCTAGAGATTTTTTTCCACAAACATGTCTTTTCCGTCGATCTGCTACCAAATCAAAAAAAAAAACGTTTGCTTGAGCCAAGAAAGCTCGAAGGAAAATGTGCTTTTATTGCCAAGGTGTGCTTGATCCCCCGAGTCAAGTATTAGGGGTGTGTGATCTGACCCAGCTTTAGGCAGTGCTCTAACCGAGACCAAAGGGAACTTCTGTTCTCAAGATATACTTGAAAACACTCTATCTAACTTTTCGTATGTGGGTGTGTCTCTGCGATTCGCCCACGTGAAATATCTGCCCGATAATGCTATCTCACGTAGGTTCAGGCTCTCAATTATTACGTTAAACATGAACGCCCAACGCGTACTGAAATTATCATTATTTTTTCATTCTATCTACGAATAAGATTAAAATCCCCTCTAACTAATAAAGGAATCTCAACATTCTCACAAACTCTAAACTCTGACAGAAACTCTGGTTTCTGAGCATCTTGGGCTGCCCCGTAGACAGAAACCAAACACCGTCAGCTGGCCACATGGTGTGTACGCTGCTTCTGCTTACACGTCGAGGCGCCTGCCTCGACCTCCACCCGATCCTCCTCCCACGCCACCTGCTCTCTCCCGTGTCAACCGTCGACTTCATGGTGTGCGTTGCTGCTGCTCGTGTGGCGAGGCGACTATGAGGCGGCGTGTGGCCGTGTTTTTTTTGAAATGGGGTTTTTTCCGGGCCTCTGCATCTTAGGATGCACACAACCCTTTATTGAAAAAACCAAGAAGTATCACCATATGGTCTTACAAAAGAGAGAACTCAGATGATCGTACGCAGTCCAAACATCTGTAAGAAAACAAAAAGTCTCACAAGAGATAGTAACTACAACCACTAGACCTCGGTCAATCTGCTGGAATGACGCCGCGAAGCCTGGTTGAAAAAATCTAAAGTAACAGCCACAAGATGGGTGCATCCAGAAACCATGGATTGTCTCTGATGCACATGGAGAAGGAAAGCCCATAGTTGGATCCAGTGCGACGTCATAAAAATAACTTACATAAAAGAGGGAACTCTGATTTTGTTAAAAATACAATTATTATGATATTTCCAAATAGACCAACAAATGGCTGAAATGCTTATGCGTATTCTCCCTTTGTTTACTTTATCTATTCCATTTAGCCAATTTTCAAATATATTAGTAATA
Organism: Avena insularis; assembly: GCA_023614405.1. Classification (NCBI taxonomy): domain Eukaryota; kingdom Viridiplantae; phylum Streptophyta; class Magnoliopsida; order Poales; family Poaceae; genus Avena; species Avena insularis. The sequence goes on along the minus strand of CM042686.1, from coordinate 415,549,375 downwards.
TTGGTTGGTGGATAAAAATTAAAAGTACAAAAGACCATACGCCAAATGATTTTTACAAACGGACAAGAAAGGAATACATGTTCTATTGTTTCAACCTTGTTACAAAAGCAACATTTTTACATCCCTTCCAGTTTCTCTTAGTTAGGTTATCCTTGGTTAACAGAACTTTGTTGTTAAGAAACCACATGAAAATCTTTATTTTCAGAGAAATTTTCAACTTCCACAAATACTTGCTAGGAAAGCTCAGATGATCATTCATAAGGTCTTCATACATACACTTGACTAAAAAAATTCTATTTTCAGTAAGTTTCCAAATAAACTCGTCATGCTCATTCGTAAGGTTTACCTCCATCAATCTCTCACATAGGTCCAACCATGCCAATTTATTTCCATTTAAGTTACGCCTAAAGGTAATATGCAATGGTTATTGAGATAGAATTTCGTGAACCAAAACATTTTTTCTGTGCACAATAGTGTAGAGTGAAGGGTATTGTTGGGCTAACGAGGACTCTCCTAGCCAAACATCTTCCTATAACTTGTGCCATCTCTGTTTCCAATTTTAAAAGATCCTCGGGTAAAGAACTCATCTTTTACCCCCATTAAACCTTTCCAAAATGATGAATCAGTTGGTTTAGCTTCAACTTGTGCCAGTGTTTTATTAGAGAGATATTTGTTATGAAGCAACTCATGCCACATACCCTCCTCAGTCAATAATGTATTCAACCATTTACTTAGTAAGCATTTATTTTTAAGTTCCAACACCTCTATGCCCAAACCTCCCTGGTCTTTGGGCCGACAAATAATGTTCCACCTAGTTAACCTATATTTTTTCTTATGCTCGTCACTTTGCTAAAAGTATCTTGAGCAATAGAAACCTAATCTTTTCCTAACACCTTTCAGTATTTTCTGAAAAGATAGCATGAACATAGGCAAACTAGTTAGGACCGAATTAATTAAGACAAGTCTATCCCCATATGACAAGAGCTTCCCTTGCCAAAAACTGAGCTTTCCTTCGCATCGATTCTCTACTGGGTTCCACTCTGAATTGCGAAGTCTCCTATGGTGTATAGGTACTCCAAGGTATCTAAAAGGTAAGGATCCTGACTCACAACCAAAAATCTCCCTATAAGTTTGAGCCTGCTCGACAGCCTTACCAAAACAGTAAATCTCACTCTTATGGAAATACATTTTTAAACCTGAAAGTTGTTAAAAAATGCAAAGGGTTAATTTCATGTTCATAGCTTTATGGAAATCATGCTCCATGAATAGAATCGTATCGTCCGCATATTGTAAAATGGACACCCCCCTTCTACAAGATGAGGGATTAGTCCTCCAACCTGACCGTTCTCCTTTGCTCTGGCAATCAAAATTGCAAGCATAGCAGCAATGATATTAAAAAGCATTGGGGATAGACGGTCTCCTTGCCTGAGTCCTTTTCTAGTCTGAAAATAGTGGCCAATGTTATCATTAACTCTAATGGCCACACTCCCATCCTGTACAAAACTATAGATCCACTTACACCATAGAGGATCAAAGCCTTTCATACATAGGACCTGTTGTAAGAAGGGCCATTTAACTTTATCATAGGCCTTTTCAAAATTAATTTTAAAAAGAACACTATCAAATTTCTTTCTATGCAACTCATGAATAGTCTCGTGTAACACAACAACCCCTTCCAGAATATGTCGGCTAGACATGAAAGCCATTTGAGTGGGTTTAATTAATTTTTGAGCAATCACAGAAATACGGTTTGTTGCAACCTTAGTAAAGATTTTAAAACTAACATTAAGTAAACATATAGGTCTGTATTGCTGAATTTGTACAACATTCTCTTTTTAGGTAAAAGGGTGACAACACCAAAATTAAGCTTGGACAAGGATAAGTTGTTGCTATGCAACTGTGCAAAAAGCTCCATCAGATCTTGTTTGACTACTACCTAGAAAGTCTAGTAGAATTCCGCAGGGAACCCATCCGGACCCGGTGCCTTATTATGCTCCATCGAGAAAATAGCATCATAAATTTCTTGTTCAGAAAACATGCTAGCTAGAATTTTGTTTTCCTCTGGTGACACCTAAAGTATGTCATCAATTCTATCTTCCATAAGCGTGAAACTATTGGGAGTCGGCTCCCCAAATAGGCGCTTATAGTATTTAGTAATGTAGACATTCAGGTTGTATTCACCCACAATGGTACCCTCATCTTGTTCTAGTTGAAAGATCTTCTTCTTCCTATGTTTGCCATTCACAATAAGGTGGAAATATTTAATATTATTACCTCCCTCCTGAACATGTTTAACTTTCACATGTTGAGCCCACTTAGACTCCTCATCCCTTCTAAGCTTACACATTCGTTCATTTGCATCACGCAACTCGTTTCTCTCACTTTGGGATAGCGGAGATGTTTCGGCCTTAATGTCCAAATCATCAACGATAGACAAAAGTCTCTCCTTCTCCAACTTGTATTTGCCGCTCTGATTTTTCGCCCACCCACGCAGGAACTAACGTAGATGTCTTATTTTTCGTTTCCACTGCTCAATATGAGTGCCACCTGATACGTTGCAAACATACCTATAATTTTTGATGTTCCATGCTTGTTTTATATCTACTTTCTTACGTTTTGTCCATACTTTAGAGTATTTTTACACATTTCCTGGAACTAACCTATTAACAAGATGCCACAGTGCCAGCTGCCTATTTTCTGCTGTTTTGGTTTCAGAAAAGATAGTAAGGAAATATTCTCGAAATTGGACCGGACAAAAGCCCAAGTCAATATTTCACCAGAAGGAACACGGAGTCCGGAGGGAGAACAGGAGCAGGTGTCCACACACAGTGGTGGCGGCCAGCCCTAGCCGCGCCACCAGGGTGTGGGCCCCTGGCACTCCACCGACCTTGCCCCTTCGCCTATATATTGCCCTCGGGACGAAAACCCTAGGCACCCGATCAAAATTCCATGAAAGAGTCAGTAGGCGCCGCCAACTCCATTCCTAGATAGGGAGGGATCTGAGGCTCTTCCTAACACCCTGCCGGAGGGGAGAGATCACCCTGGAGGCCTTCTTCATCACCATGACTGCCTCCGGTGTGATGCGTGAGTAGTTCATCCCTGGACTACGGGTCCATGTAGTAGCTATATGGTTGGTTCCTCTTTTTTGTGCTATCATGTTTAGATCTTGTGAGCTCTTTTCATGATCAAGATCATCTATTTGTAATCCTACATGTTCTGTTTGCGGGGATCCGATGGATATTGAGATGCTATTTCAGATTGATTATTGATTCTAGCATGTCTTTGTTATTTGTGATCTTTCATGCTTTCCGTTGTTAGTAGCTATCTTGGCCAAGTAGATGCTAGCAACTCCAAGAGTTAGTATTTATGCTCGATGGTGGGTTCATGTCTCTAGTAATCTGGGGAAGTGACAGAAATCTCTAAGGTACTAGATGTGCTGTTGCTACTAGGGAGAAAACATCAATCCTTTGTTCATAGAATAATCGTATTGTTTACTTTACACACTTTGCTTAATGCAATTATCTGTTGCTTGCAACTTAATACTGGAGGGGGTTCGGATGATAACCTGAAGGTGGATTATTAGTCATAGATGCAGTTGGATTACGGTCTATGTATAATGTTGTAATGCCTAATCAAATCTCATAGGAGTTAAGATGATTAGTATATTCTTGTATGCTTTCTCAATGTTTGTCAATTGCCCCGTTGTAATTTGTTCACCCAACATGTCATCTATCTTAAGGAGAATCACCACTAGTGAACTATGGACCCCGGTCCATTCTTTTACCATCAATCTACAACTATTTACCGTTTTCTGTTTACGTTCTGCAAGCAATTACTATCTTCCACACAATACGTTTAATCCTTTGTTTTTAGCAAAACCGGTGAGATTGACAACCTCACTGTAAGTTGGGGGCAAAGTTTTGTGGTTGTGTTGTGTAGGATTTCAAGTTGGAAACAACACCTTGGAGGTGTTTGCTTGCTCCTACTGGTTCAATAACCTTGGTTTCATAACTGAGGGAAAACTTGTTGCTGTGCTCATCATGTTGGGGATCGGTGCGGAAAACAAAAATTTCCCTACGATGTAACCCAGAAACTGCCTAGGATCTATCTATGTAGTAATGCGGTAACGGCCAATGCGTAGAGAATACATACCCTTGTAGACCGTACGCGGCGTTCCACGTGGAACATGGTTGATGTAGTCGTACTCGAAGCCGACCTTAAGGTCGCGAAGCTCCTCGCAGGTCACCCCTTGCTCCTTCTTGATCTTCATCATTTTCATCGCGCAACAGCTCCGGCACACGACATTCTAGCGCCCCAAGTGTTGCGCCTCATGTCTTCGTACACATCCGGTGCACGATGAGACCTCCGGCTCCCCGATCCCGCCGGGAGTGCGGAAGTTGATATCCGGCTAGGAATCCTGCAGTAGCAAGATCGCAGTGTGCCTTGATCGCTGCCCCATACTTGGGGCCATGGTCACAAGGTATAGAGAGAGGGAGGGGGAGAAAGTCAACCAAAGGACTTCTCCAATTGTGTGTTTTAGTCCTCCCATGGGCACCCCTTTATATAGGCGGAGGGGGGCGTGTCCTCTCCCCTAGGTGCCCCATGTGAGACTAATTACTAAAGGAAAAGGGCAAAATAAGGCAGCACTCTCAGCCAAAGCTTAAGCCAAAGGAGCCAAAGAAGCATAGATAGCGGCCACTGGTGGGCGGCGTGCCACCATGCCCATAGCTGGGGTGCCCTACTGGCGACCAGCGATGATGGGCAGGCCACGCTGTGGCCGCCTGGTGGTGGCGAGGCAAGACGGAGAAGCCTGGGGGCCAAGACTGCGTTTCGCGCCCAAAGAAGGCCAACGAGGCGTCTGGCAGCGTCACGCCGCCTCGCTTCGGTGGGCCTAGGATGGCGCGACCGCCAAGCTTAAGACAAGACCAGCGCTTCTGCGGCGCATAATACCGGCCGCCCTCCTTTGGGCCGGCTTACACAGGCCCATGACAGGAGTGATGCTGTTTTCCTTTGCTGTTTTCTGCAGCTTTTCTCTCAGGCCATTTCCCTCCGGGGATTTGGCCTAATATAAAAGTTGACTTTATAAATCTTAAATTAAATATTATATAGAATATATTAATTCATAATTAACATATAGTAAATATATATTTAAATTCCCATTTATTCGAAAACACTTTTCCCGTCTTTTCCTTTATTCTTTCTCCGAACAACTTCGGATCTCTCTGCGGAATGATTCCGGCTTTCTCTCTTTCTCTACTATGATTCCGTCTTACGAATGATCGCTCTCATCGTACCCTTAAGTGTATCCTCTCACGGCTCGGGAATGCTCTAGACATGATCTTTATCAATGATCAACAGAGGGACCATGGATATCCATGTGACCCCTATGCATTCATGATGACAATGTCATTTGAACTGTCTAAATGTAGCATCCTCTTCCTTTTGTTTCTCGATACATCTTGTACGAGATCCGATCACCGGTATCCCATACCTTTGTTCAATCTCGTTCACAACAAGTTATGTTTTCTTGTTACCGTGATATTACATCCCTGTGACCTAGTCATATGTTGCAACATTTATAGATGTAATCTCACCAAGTCGGCCGTATGTATATTTACCCGTCATGTGGGTGAACAAGTCCCGGTCTTGCAGTCACATGTCATCTACTGTTCCTTCGGAATACCCAACATACACCTTTATGGCCACCGCATTACCAGATGACGTTTGATGCAGTCAAAGCAGCTTAGGGAAACAGTGAGTAATATGAGCTCACGGTCTAAGGAGAAGGAGTCTAGGTATAGTCGTTGCAACAATAAACTATATGACTTGATCGTGTTGCAATCCTTCGAGGAATGTCCAACCACATCATTCTCCAATGATATGATTTTGTTGTTAGTCGGCATAAATGCCCATGATCTTGAAACCCAGATCATCTTCGTGACCAACGAACTAGTATGAATAGAGGCTACTAGGGACTTGGTTGTTTCATACCACACCTGTACCAATGTTTCTACTTGGCACAGTTCTAGCACAATATGAAACTATTATAAACTAATTGAGATATGACAATAAAAACCTATTTCTTATTTGCCTCTAGGGCATATCTTCTTCAGTCTCCCACTTGCACTAGAGTACAAATAATCCAGCTTGCATTTTACTCATATAAACCATATACCATATGCGTTTACAGATCATGCATGCTCATGGGAAACGTCATGTCCATGTTCTATTTTACCAGATCATTATGTCTTTTGCAAATCGTTAATGTCTTCCTAATTTTGACATTCACTCCATTATCGTATAATGGGTCAAAGCATTTGTATGGCAACAAAGCGAGACTTTGTTTCTAGTGTTTATGATGACGGTCGTTTTTCACTGTTGTCATCTAAACTTCGAAACACACTTTGCTATCCTTTGTGTATATACTATAGTCATGGCAGCAGAACGAGGTCGGATTTCAGGAGCTTACAGTGACGTAGATCAACCTCGAGGGCTTTCTCATGGGCACTGGGCCCTGGGACACATCATTCTATGTTAAAAGCGAACTAGCCCCGCCATAACATTATACATCACATTAGATGTAGCCTTTATACTTCTATATCTATGTAGATCCTAGTGCATGAAATGCAACTATGCCACTTACATTGCTTCTTGCTATTTATGTACAAACTTAATTCTGGTTCAGTGATCAACTCAGGAATCACTTAAAGACACGTTCTTACAGTTAAGACTTTGTCCTATCAACCAGAACCTCGGGTCACTTTATGTCGAGTATACAACATGATTATATGGAAGAACCTATGACTGAGGCATAGGAGATGCAACGCATCTCTTTCTTTCAACCATAGTTGCAATACTATCTCAGTGCTTCATACAGTAAGAACTTCTTTCTTACCTTATTCCATTTTGAGCTACTTCAGAATCTTGTCTTAGGACATTTTGAACATCTTTCAGAATCAAGTCCAGGAAGCATTTGACATTCAGTGTTTATTAAACTTACCAATCTATCTCGATAGATCTTATTGTTTAATAACTTCAACTTCATCCTAACTTAAATACCAATCACATCATTCACATATGTCATCCACATATCCCAGAATGATTTCACGCTCCCACTCAAATATGACATTCATGTTTGAGATCTAGGGATTTCACTTAGCTCCCACTCAAAATATGTCAACTACATATTATGAATTAGCCAAGCTGATTTGCTCCCACTCAAATCTAGGTCCTCTCGATAATCTTGGACATTCCAAAATTCCTTGATCATCATCAAATCGAGAATTCCACTAGCGAGATTTCAATGACCATTCATTTCTCGTACTCAGGTCCATCACGCTTCTTTGTATTTCGTAGGTATGTCTTGTTCAAAACATTACAAGTGAATCAATAATATAATTCCACAAACTTGTAGAATATATAGTTGAATCCTACTTTCTTTAGTAAAAGTATTCACTGATACTTTATGATCATTATCAATAGTTTCTCCTCTATTTGTAGAGTTTGGATTCACAAAACAAATTTCGCTGCGCCACTCAACAATTCAGAGGCAGGTCAAATACCTTGTTTTGATCTTTTACTTTCTTCCACCTGTATCTTCATCAAGACACATCAACTTAAGACAACAGCAAGTTTGCCCATTGTGGAAGATGCATTCATAGCTTCCTAAGAATGCTCTACAAAGACTTATTTATTCGCCACGACTTCGACTTATCGAAATCTCCAGAAACTCGAACATGCCATAACACTTATGGTGTTGTTTCCACGAATCTTTTAGATGTTCCTTTGTATTTCAAATGAGTGTTTGCTTATTTTGATCTTTAACTCTAAATGATAACTATAACCCCTATAAGAGATAATACTATACCATATGTATCTTAATACATAATGATTATGATGTTTAGACATTTCAACATAGTTTGAATTCGTCCAATTATCATAATTTGTGAAACATCTTTCACAAGTCCCTTTTATGCTAAACTTAACTCGAATACCTTAGTCATGTCGATCAAATCGAAGAGACTTGTTAATTTAGTTAATTCAATATCCCATTTGGTTATGAACTTATTTGAACAATTCAAATCATTTCAAACTTCATGTTTCATTAAGTAAATACGCTTATTCACTTAAGTCCACAATTAACTAATAATTTCCACTACTTGTTGAAAATACGATACATCATTATGTATAAGTTTCAATATTTCTTCGCATATCACCGTTTTACCAGAATGCGGAATTTTAGTCATTCTGCCCAAGAGGCATGGTTTTACAAAGTCTCTAGATTAAGCATCTAGGACCCCGATCTTTCATAAAGAACCCACAATAACCAAAATGACTTAAATTGTAGTGTCATTTCATTATTAAGCTTTGGATATCTTTTAGCATTCTAATCTTTTATAAATTATTAAACTATTATCATTAACATAGTGATGTGAATAACTTATTTGTAATCGTAATGTGACCATAAGGTATTGTTCCTAAGAATAGTACAAATTGGTTTGTAACTTGTTCATATGAATAATCGTCTCGCCAAAAGCAAGACACACAAACTAAGATTACAAATCTATATTCAAGTCCACTAATCCAAATGATAGACTTTGAGGGAAGAAGTGATGTCGGCCATCAACTGTTTTGCTTGCCGTCATCAAGTCACATTTCCTCAAATCCAGCAATTCTCAAGCAGATCATCCTGTTTTCACAAAACAGGACAAGTATCAAATACTTTGCAAACTGCAATGAGTTCTGCAAGAACCACATTTATAGTTTGTATATCTTATATATACCTTTTCATCTATGACCTCCTTTTGCAATCAAGCCCTTCTAAGAGTTCTTAACTCTAATGCAAGATCACTAAGTGTTTTTTCCAAACATTCTGGAGTCGTCGAATTATCTCCTAATGGTTATTGTATCAAGAAGAAAAGATCACCTTTTACGAGGATATCCCTCAGGCGTGGGTATTAATCTATGAAGTTTGACCCTCTTGCTAAGTTCCAAATTAAGCAATATATTCCCATGGTCACAAAGGACCTCAATGGGATAGGCTAAGATCTACTAAGATATTTGCAAATAGACATCTAGACTAAGTTCATAATTAGAGATCAATTTATAATTGGTCTCCACTAAAACGGTCATCCCCTGGACGATTTTAGTGATCGCATGATCCCTATCCTCTACACCTCCCCCGATCATCACGTCCATCAATGCAGTATCAAAGGTAGACATTCACTAATGCCAATCACATCATCCATGTGACTCATGCTCAATCTTTCGATCTCTTGTGTTCCGAGGCCATGTCTGTACATGCTAGGCTCGCCAAATCTAACTTGTGTGTATTCGATGTGCAACATGGCTTACACCCACTGTATGCGAACATAGATATGTCTGACCCCCGATCATCATGACCAGCCTCATACCGAAGAACTTTCTTGGTGGTGCACACACAAGGGGAACACGGAACATTGGAATTAAATAGGGATTATCTTATTTGCTACCGTTGAGTATCTAAATACTAGCACACAATAAGATGTAAAAACTGGTATCAACATCATATGTATAATGTGATATGATATGGTCTTTCTTGCGCCTTGATCTCCATCGAGCTCTCCGGCACGATTTCCATCTTGCCCTTGGTTTGACGCCAAGTCCACGATGCCTCCACTAGGTCGTCCATCGGAACGATGACTATCACTATAGTACTTAGTAACAGAAAAGTAAACTACTTTACCTTCGTAACGACATTTGCCATATCATAATCACATGCCCCCCTGCAAAATAAAGTTAGACGCCTCTACTTTATCTATTGCAAGTTTTACGTGGTTGTTAGGGCTTTCACACTAGAACCGTTTCTAAACTACGAACTTTCCAACCACAACATAGATTCGATAGTTGTCTCTACTACACCCCTTTTGGGGCCTCCGTTGTAAATGCTATATCAACTATTGAATGAGAGACAGACACCCGCTAGCCACTTATATGGTACAAGCCGTATGTTGAGCGTGGAACTAGTCTCGCGTACGAATACGCGTAAGGTCGGTCCGGGCCGCTTCATCAAACAATACCGTGATATCAACAAGTGCACGTTAGAGGGTAACAACTAAGGTATCAATGTCGGCACAAAAGTTGTGCGTACTGGCCGTACAACACTCCTACGCATAGATCGGCTCTAATACCACTGTATGGGGATCGGTGCAGAAAACAAAAATTTCCCTACGATGTAACCCCAGAAACTGTCTAGGATCTATCTATGTAGTTATGCGGTAACGGCCAATGCGTAGAGAATACATACCGTTGTATACCGTACGCGGTTAACGTTCCACGTGGAACGTGGTTGATGTAGTCGTACTCGAAGCCGACCTCAAGGTCGCGAAGCTCCTCGCAGGTCACCCCTTGCTCCTTCTTGATCTTCATCATCTTCATCGCGCAACAGCTCCGGCACACGACATTCTAGCGCCCCAAGTGTTGCGCCTCGTGTCTTCGTACACATCCGGAGCATGACGAGACCTCCGGCTCCCTGATCCCGCTAGGAGTGCGGAAGTTGATATCCGGCTAGAAATCCCTGCAGCACAATAGCATACTGCAGGTGTGCCTTGATCGCACAGCCCAGACTTGGGGCCATGGTCACAAGGTATAGAGAGAGGGAGGGGAGAAAGTCAACCAAAGGACTTCTCCAATTGTGTGCTTTAGTCCTCCCATGGGCACCCCTTTATATAGGCGGAGGGGGCGTGTCCTCTCCCCTAGGTGCCCCATGTGGGACTAATTACTAAAGGAAAAGGGGCAAAATTAACTCCCCAGCCGGGGCAGTTAAGGCCTAACAGCACACAGCACTACGGCCAAAGGAGCCAAGAAGACAAGGTCACGGGGTGGGCAGGCGTGCCACCATGACCCATAAGCGCGCTTCCAGCTGGCAGTGGCGACCATGATGGGCCAGCAAGACGCTGCGTGGCTCATCGCTCAAGGTGGCGATGATGGCAGACGGATAATCCGGCGGGCACTGCAAGACGTCGTGGCTCAAAGAAGGCTAACGAGGCGGTAACTGGCGTCTGCCTCCGCTTCTCGGGCGGGCCTAGGATGGCCGCGGCCCGCGAAGCGAAGCACAGCGCCCAGCACCCCCGTGCGGCGCATAATACCGGCCTCCCTCCTTTGGGCTGGCTTACACAGGCCCATGACAGTAGTGATGTTGTTTTCTGCAGCTTTTCTCTCAGGCATTTCCCTCCAGGGATTTGGCCTAATATAAAAGTTGCCTTTATAAATCTTAACTTAAATATTATTTAGAATATATTAATTCATAATTAACATATAATAAATATATATTTAAATTCCCATTTATCCGAAAACACTTTTCCGGTCTTTTCCTTTATTCTTTCTCGGAACAACTTCGGATCTCTCCGCGGAATGATTCCGGCTTTCTCTCTTTATCTACTGTGATTCGGTCTTACGAATGATCGCTCTCATCGTACCCGTAAGTGTATCCTATCACGGCTCGGGAGAGCTCTAGACATGATCTGTATCAATGATCAACAGAGGGACCAGGGATATCCATGTGACCCCTATGCATTCCTGATGACAATGTTGTTGGAACCGTCTAAATGTAGCATCCTCTTCCTTTTGTTTCTTGATACAACTTGTCCGAGATCCGATCACCGGTATCCCATACCTTTGTTCAATCTCGTTCACAACAAGTTATGTTTTCTTGTTACCGTGATATTACATCCCCGTGACCTAGTCACATGTTGCAACATTTATAGATGTAATCTCACCAAGTCGGCCGTATGTATCTTTACCCGTCATGTGGGTGAACAAATCCTGGTCTTGCAGTCACATGTCATCTACTGTTCCTTCGGAATACCCAACATACACCTTTATGGCCACCGCATTACCAGATGACGTTTGATGCAGTCAAAGCAGCCTAGGGAAACAGTGAGTAATATGAGCTCACGGCCTAAGGAGGAGTCTAGGTATAGTTGTTGCAACAATGAACTATATGACTTGATCGTGTTGCAATCCTTCGAGGAATGTCCAACCACATCATTCTCCAATGATATGATCTCGTTGTCAGTCGGCATAAATGCCCATGATCTTGAAACCCAGATCATCTTCGTGACCAACGAACTAGTATGAATAGAGGCTACTAGGGACTTGGTTGTTTCATACCACACCTATACCAATGTTTCTACTTGGCATAGTTCTAGCACAATATGAAACTATTATAAACTAATTGAGATATGACAATAAAAATCTATTTCTTATTTTCCTCTAGGGCATATCTCCTTCACATCATACCTTCCTCTTAGGGTTCCCCAACGAGCTCTACATATTGAGCAAGCAAGACTTTTTCTGGCGCCGTTGCCGGGGAGTCAAGGACATCTTCACAAGGGGAGTCCCTCATAACCAATCTCTTTACTTTGTTTTATTTGTTTTGCTTAGTTTATTTTTTGCTTTGTTTGCTTGTTTCTTTATCAAAAACACACAAAAAATTAGTTGTACTGGTTTGCTTCTTTATCAAAAACATAAAAATGACTACTCTTGAAAACACTAAGTTGTGTGACTTCACTAGCACCAACAACAATGATTTCATGTTCACACCTATTGCTCCACATGTTCCTGAAGCTACTTTATTTGAAATTAAACCTGCTTTACTCAATCTTGTTATGAGAGAACAATTTTCTAGAATTGGTACTGAAGATGTTGCTGCTCATCTTAATAACTTTGTTGAACTTTGTGAGATGCAAAAACATAGGGATATAGATGGGGATATTATTAAGCTTAAATTGTTTCCTTTCTCTTTGAGAGGAAAAGCTAAAGAATGGTTGCAATCCCTAACTAGAAATAGTATTGATTCTTGGACTAAATGCAAAGATGCTTTCATTGGAAAATACTATCCTCCTGCTATGATTATATCTATGAGAAGTGAAATAATGAAATTTAAACGGTCTGATAATCAACATGTTGCTCAAGCTTGGGAAAGAATGAAATCTTTGGTAAAGAATTGTCCCACTCATGGACTGACTGCTTGGATGATTATCCAAATCTTTTATGCATGACTGAATTATTCTTCAAGAAATCTACTGGATTCTGCTGCTGGAGGTACCTTTATGACCATTACTTTGGGTGCTGCAACAAAGCTTCTGGATAATATGATGGTTAACTATTCTGAATGGCACTCTGAGAGAGCTCCACAAGGTAAGAAGGTAAACTCTGTTGAAGAAACCTCCTCCTAGAGGGATAAAATTGATGTTATTATGTCTATTCTTGTTCATAGGAAAGCTCATATTGATCCAATTCATGTCCCCTAGCCTTTTTGGTTGCTCAAGAAGAGCAAGTTGATGTGAACTTTATTAGAAATAATAATTTTAGCAACAATGCCTACATGAATAATTTTGGTAATAATAATTATAGGCCATATCCTCCCAATAATGGTAATGCTTATGGAAATTCCTACAACAATAATAGAAGTGCACCCTCTGAACTTGAAGTTATGCTTAAAGATTTTATTAGTAAACAAACTGATTTCAATAAAACTATTGAGGAAAAACTCTCTAATACTGTAAGAAATAAAGCATCATTGTCTGAAGCACAATCTTCTTTGAATAAAATGGCTGCTAAACGTGAAACTATTGAAAATCCCTTTGCTGCTACTAATGCTATACAAGTTAGAATTGATGAAAATGTTAGACTGTTAGCTGAATTGCATGCTAAGTGGGAGAGAGAAGATGAAATTGTTAGAAATATTAGTATTTCTACTATCACTACCACTAATGTTGAATCTAGTAAACCCAATGGAACCTTTTCTAATAAAAATGCTGAAATTCTTCGAAATATGGGAAACAATAGCTCTACTACTTTAGATGATAATTATGATTTTGATCTTGATGATTGCAATATATCTAATGTAATTATGTTCCTACAAAAGCTTACTAAAAGTCCTAATGCTAGTGCTATGAATATGGCTTTTACAAAACACATTACTGATGCTCTCATAAAAATTAAAGAAGAAAAGATAAAACATAAAGCTTCTATTCCTATGAAATTACAAGATGGTTTGGAAGCCATCATTAATATGAAAGTGAATGATTTTGATCTCAAAGCTTTATGTGATCTTGATAGTAGTGTTTCTATTATGCCTAGAAAGATTTATGAAATGCTTGATTTACCACCATTGGAGGATTGTTATTTAGATGTCCAACTTAATGATAATGCTAAAAGGAAACTCATAGGGAGTATTAATGATGTTCTTATTATGGTTAACAATGCCTATGTCCTGCTGATTTCTATGTTTTGGATGTTGAATGCAATGCTTCTTGTCCTATTATTTTGGGAAGACCTTTTCTTAGAACTGTTGGTGCCATTATTGATATGAAAGAAGACACCATTAAATATCAATGTCCACTCAAGAAAGGTATAGAACACTTCCCTAAGAAGAGAGAAAATATTCCTTTTGACTCTCCTATTAAAACAAAATTTTCTCTTAATGCTTCTTCATTTGAGAATACTTGATTCTTTTCTTGCTTCTTATGCCTAGCTCAAAGGCGTTAAACAAAAGCACTTATTGGGAGATAACCCACATTTTGTTAGGAACCTTTTTGTTGAGTCTTGGAAGTTATTACCTCTGTAATAACCGTTCCTCATCATGTTTGTGTGGTTTTTGTGCCAAGAGTAACCTCTAATGAGAGAGAAGTAATTCTTGGGAAAGTTGTTGTACCGAAGCAGATTTTTGTGCTTTGCTGTAAAAATTCGTGAAACATCTCTGTACGTCGGTTTGAGCTGTAATTTTTTGTTCTTCTGCCCCATGTTGTTATCCAACTTTCATTAGTTCAGCACTTGTCGATTTGAGCAACAGAAGGTCTTCCAAAAAATTGGTTTTTACCTGCTGGTCTGTTTTGACAGATTTCTGCCATTATTTGCATTTGCCTCTTAATCTCTTTCTCTTTGAGTTCTCTTTGATCATTTGAACTTTTTAAAGGAAGTGCTACAGTATCTTGTGTTTTAATGGAAGTTTTACTTGTGTTGAAACTGAACCAAAAGACTTATTATCTTGAGTACATTAATGTTCCTAATGAAGAGTGTGTGAAGTTTTGTATGAAGGAAATTTTTAAGTGTAGGGAAGAGTAATGTGATAAGATGAAGTATGGACAAAATCTCAAGCTTGGGGACGCCACCCGTGTCACCCCAAGAAATATTCAAGAGGTACAAGCATCAAAGCTTGGGGATGCCCAAGGCCATCCCCTTCTTCATCAATAAAAATCTCAGGTTTCTTCCAAACACTTCATTTTTATTGTTTCATGCACAATTGTGTTGTTCTTGGAGCGTCTTCGTTTTTGTTTTTGGTTTTATTTTGTTTAGTTTGCTTAGTTTTATTGAATAAATTGGTTGGACCCCCTCATTCATACATTAGTTTTCAAATAATTTGGTTTGGATTGGAAAAGAGTGGGAAATCTCATGCTTAAGTGGTGTAAAAAGGAGTTTGTTTTTGACTGTGACTTAGGCTTTGTCATGTCATGCTTGATATTGTTTTGGCTTTATGCTTAGTGATTTTTGCTGTAGCATCACTTGTTACAAATAATTGAGAGTGCTTAATGTGCCTTGAAAGAATCATGCGTTGTTTTAGCATATTAAAGCATAGTATTGTGGTATTCTCCTTTGATGCTTTATTTGGGTTGACTTGGCGCATGCTCACACCATGTTAAGACTATACCAAGTCACCATATCCTCTATGAGCATTTAGTTTTCGACTTGTAATATCACTTTATTCTTTAATTAATGATGTTGTGTCGCTTTGCATGATTATGGCCATTATTGCTCTCTTAGTTGGTCGCTCCCAGTCTTTTGCTAGCCTCCATACCAAGTATGAGTTCGAGTCATGCATCCAACTCCAAAAAAAACCAAGTTATTCTAAAGAATCCACCATACCTACCTATTAGCATTTGCTATTCCAAGTATATTCATGTTTTTTCTACCTTCCGAATTAAACTTGTTATGTGAAAATTAGTGATTAAAGATCTCACGAACTTGATGGCACACTTTAATTTTCTTGCTCCTAATAAACTTGAACCATTGTGTCATCTATGCTGTATATGCTTGCACTTATACGTTGGGATTAGTAGAACGATGTGTCATGGGGAACACTTTCAACATTGCACTTGTACATTGTACCCAGTTGATATCATGCTATTTTGTTTATGGATGTCGTCGGTGTGAAATGAAAGGGGAGCTTTTTATCGCTTACCTACTCGAGGACGAGCAGGAGTTAATCTTGGGGATGTTGATACATTGCAAACGTATCTATAATTTTTGATGTTCCATGCTTGTTTTATATCTACTTTCTTATGTTTTGTCCACACTTTGGAGTATTTTTACACATTTCCTTGAACTAACCTATTAACAAGATGCCATAGTGCCAGCTACCTATTTTCTGCTGTTTTTGGTTTCAGAAAAGCTAGTAAGGAAATATTCTCGAAATTGGACCGGACAAAATCCCAAGTCAATATTTCACCAGAAGGAACATGGAGTCCGGAGGGGAGGCGAAGAGGGGAGCCAGGTCGGCCACACCTAGTGGTAGCCGCCGTCATCTCCATCCCTAGATTGGGAGGGATCTGAAGCTCTTCCCGGCACCCTGTCGGAGGGAAGAGATCACCCTGGAGGCCTTCTTCATCACCATGACTTCCTCCGGTGTGATGCGTGAGTAGTTCATCCCTGGACTACGGGTCCATGTAGTAGCTATATGGTTGGTTCCTCTTTTTTGTGCTATCATGTTTAGATCTTGTGAGCTCTGTTCATGATCAAGATCATCTATTTGTAATCCTACATGTTCTGTTTGCGGGGATCCGATGGATATTGAGATGCTACTTCAGATTGATTATTGATTCTAGCATGTCTTTGTTATTTGTGATCTTTCATGCTTTCCGTTGTTAGTAGCTATCTTGGCCAAGTAAATGCTAGCAACTCCAAGAGTTAGTATTTATGCTCGATGGTGGGTTCATGTCTCTAGTAATCTGGGGAAGTGACAGAAATCTCTAAGGTACTAGATGTGTTGTTGCTACTAGGGAGAAAACATCAATCCTTTGTTCATAGAACAATTGTATTGTTTACTTTACACACTTTGCTTAATGCAATTATCTGTTGCTTGCAACTTAATACTGGAGGGGGTTCGGATGATAACCTGAAGGTGGATTATTAGTCATAGATGCAGTTGGATTACAGTCTATGTATAATGTTGTAATGCCTAATCAAATCTCATAGGAGTTAAGATGATTAGTATATTCTTGTATGCTTTCTCAATGTTTGTCAATTGCCCCGTTGTAATTTGTTCACCCAACATGTCATCTATCTTAAGGAGAATCACCACTAGTGAACTATGGACCCCGGTCCATTCTTTTACCATCAATCTACAACTATTTACTGTTTTCTGTTTACGTTCTGCAAGCAATTACTATCTTCCACACAATACGTTTAATCCTTTGTTTTTAGCAAAACCGGTGAGATTTAAAACCTCACTATAAGTTGGGGGCAAAGTTCTGTGGTTGTGTTGTGCAGGGTTCCAAGTTGGAAACAACACCTTGGAGGTGTTTCCTTGCTTTTACTGGTTCGATAACCTTGGTTTCATAACTGAGGGAAAACTTGTTGATGTGCTCATCATACCTTCCTCTTGGGGTTCCCCAACGAGCTCTACATATTGAGCAACCACCACCGTATGGCACTGAATCCCATTCGGTAGCAACTAAATCATAGAAACCCTCTTGTCGTAACCATGAGAGCTCAAAAGCAAATCTAGGATTATTTCCTAGATGAGCTTGCACTCCTAAGTCAATCAAGAGTGGTGTATGATCCAAACCTGTTCTAGTTAGATCTCTAACTGTTACCAAAGGAAATTTATGTTCCCATTCAATAGAGGATAAGACACGATCAATTTTTTCGTAAGTGGATGTACTCCTTCGATTTGCCCAAGTAAACTGTCTACCAGAGAGAACAATCTCTCGAAGACATAAACTTTCAATGATTGCATTAAACATAAATGGCCAGCGTGTGTTAAAATTGTCATTATTCTGATCTTCCCTTCTCCTCAAAATATTAAAATCACCCCAACCAGAATAGTTAAAGTCTCCTTATCACACAACCGAACCAATTCGGCAAGAAACATATGTTTTAAATTATCTTGAGCAACCCCATATACATGCACCAAAATCTATTGGAAACCATCTTGTCGGCATTTCAAAAAAATCTTAACACAAAATTCCCCGGTTCCACCTTAATAACATGTCGAGTTTCGATATTGATTCCAACTAAAATCCCTCCCGATCTACCATGGGGTGGTAAGCAGAACCATGCGAAATCCTTCCCCTGAGTCAAGTTTTTAAGGAAAGGAACAGCAGAATTTGATCTCCCTATTTCCAACAGTGCGATAAAATCAAGTTTCTGTTCCCTAACAGTTTCAGACACAAAAAGGTGCTTTCCTATATCTCGAAAACCTTTACTATTCCAAATAATCCCCTTTAAGCCCTGCATGTTAAAAAGTTTTCTTTACCCTAAATCTTGTGCCTCGACGCACACTAGCGTGATCGTAAACCTTCTTCTTGCGGGCACGCACCTGAGGATGCTCCTGTGCAAGATTATCAGCAAGATTATCAAGCTCAGTTACCTCCTCCTCAACTAGATCATCACATAGATTCGAAATTTTTGACACCGCTAAACAAGCTTCGCCTGTATGATTTGTGTTTGTAGTTGCAACCTTATTCTCAAGTAAAGTTAACGTTCTATGCATCTCATTATATTTTATTAATTTTGCCGCAACATTATTCTGTAAAGGTGTTTCCCTGAGTGATACCCCAACCGACTTCGCTCTCTCGATAATATCAATATTGGAAAACGACAAGATAGAAAAGGCGGTATTTATGTTTTTACCTTGGAACTCATCATGACGTTGCACCAGATCCACTGCATGCTCCAGCTATGTGGCGTCAGCATTGGGTTGAGCTCATACACAATCACTAGACCGTAACTTTGTGGCCGCCGTCTTTGCAATACCTCCAAAAGCAATAACCTTCGCCAAAGAAGGTTTCTTCCTATCCAATCTTCCATCGGTGGATAGTGATTCAGCCCCGAAGACCCTCAATCTGTTAATGGGAGTATAAGGTGTTACAACTTTCAGCATCGATTTCTCCCCACTAGCAATCTCTGTCGCGGCAGGATAATGGGCTGAAAAAGTCTGGCGTGACGCTCCGGCAGACAGATCCTGTGCCGCGGCAGCCGGGCAGGAGCTGCCACGGCAGAGGAAACGACCTCGTCAGCCTGCCATCGTGCCATGTCAGGTGAAAGCTATGTCACGGCAGGCGAAAGAGATGTCTCGTCCACCACCACAACCAGCCTCTCCTCCCGCGCACATAGTTCCTATAACACAACAGGCACCTCTTATGCGGCAGGGAAAACATCTGCGATAGCCTTCCCTTGCTCCATGGCAAGCAGAATCGGTGCTGTGGCAGCACCTGGCACAGTCCGCTCTACAGCATCAGTGCCGCGAGGCGAAAAAATAATGGGTAGTGCTGATACATTGCAAATGTATCTATAATTTTTGATGTTCCATGCTTGGTTTTATCTACTTTCTTGTGTTTTGTCCACACTTTGGAGTACTTTTTATATGATTTCTTGGACTAACCTATTAACAAGAGCCATAGTGCCAGCTGCCTATTTTCTGCTGATTTTGGTTCCAGGAAGTCAGAAAATGAATATTCTCGGAATTGGACGGGACAAAAGCCAAAGTTATTATTTTACCAGGGGACACTTGGAGCCAGAATACGAGACGGAGAAGGGCCAGGGGGTGGCCACACCCCCCAGGCACGGGTCCCCCCAGGCCGCGCCAGGGCATGGTGTGGGCCCTTCCGGCACCCCCTCGGTCTCCCCTCTCGCCTATAAGAGCCTCCCGATGCATAAAACCTAAGTCGTCAAGCCTCTAGCCACGAAAAGTTCCACAACGCCGCCGCCACTGAAGGGGAGATTCGGGGGACGAAGTCTGTTCAAGCACTCGCCGACGGGAAGTACACCCGGAGCCATCTCCATCGATCTCCACCACCATCTCCATCGCTGTTGCTGATTCCCATGATGATGAGGGAGTAGTTCTTCCTCGAGGCTAAGGGATCTACCGGTAGCTATGTGTTCATCTCTCTCTCTATGCATGATCATATTGTAATCAAGTAGATCTACCGTGCTACTCAAGTGCTTTAATAGATCTCTGCTCTCCCCATGTGTGTGAAAGTGATAGCATGCACACCATGGTGGCACTTAGGCTAGAGATTACAATTACTTGTTATGAGTTATATTTGGAGTTGGATGTTTCTATGAAAAATTGTGGTGTTTGTTGGAACCATTTAGAGCTCAAGATGACAGTGTGGGGGTTATCTAGATGGGGAAAGCAGACTTTGAGGTGTGCTGTTATAGCCCTACCATGGATTAGAGTGTCCAACTGGAGAGTAGTTCAGAGTAGTATCACGAAGAGAATATATTTATATGAGAGTGTTCACTAGTGAAAGTATGATCCCTAGGCCTTGTTTCTAAGCATTGAAACACCGTTTGCTACTAGATTTGTTACATGTTTGCCTGCTTCCATCTTTATTTCAGTTTGCCTTTAGTCTTTTCCCACATCAACCACATACCATCAAGCTATTTTCTAGCACCGTTACCACTTATAATTATCTATACCACTTGTATTTCACTATCTCTTCGCCGAAGTAGTGCACCTATACACCTGACAAGTGTATTGGGTGTGTTGGGGACACAAGAGACTTCTTGTATCTTGATTGCAGGGTTGCTTGAGAGGGGATACCTTTGACAACTTCCTCCGAGAGTTCGATAAACCTTGGGTGATCCACTTAAGGGAAAACTTGCTGCTATTCTACAAACCTCTGCACTTGGAGGCTCAACAACTGTCTACAAGAATAGAAGTGCGTAGACATCAAGTGCCACCTCCTGAGTGTGCACCAAAGTAATACCACGATTAGGAAGAAAAGAACTAGAATCAAAAGAATTTATGCAAGTGTTATTATCGGTTTGTGATACCTCTTTCATCTGAAGTTCAAAAGAACCGATACTGACACCCGAAGAAGACAGCAACGTTGCCATCTGAACCTCACTCGACACTGAATTCTTTCCACCATCTTGGTGTTCATCGCTTGATTCCTTTGATTTTTTTGAGAGCTTCTATCCTCATCCAAATCAAGATTGCCCTTGTTCTTTCCATCATCAGTCCCATCATCTCCATCCTTGCTAATATGAGAAACCTAGGATTCCCGAGCCTCATTGGCCGAAGCCTCCTCCACCAGGAATTTCAGTCTATAAAAACCTCTCTTAATCCAGACATCAAGGTATGGAGGAATAAAAGCTGGATCAACACAATACACCAATATCTTGACAATGCCTTGCTGCCTTGTAAAATACATATCCACACTTTTAGTCTTTCCCAAAAGAGATCCAAGTCCCCAAAGAGAAAGAAAATCTCCCCTAACATCTTTGGGCACTCCCTCAATCTGCACATAAACCTTAGGTAGCAAGAACATTGGTTCATCAACCACTCCCATTCATCAAACTTAGATAAATAGGAGTGTCAGGTATTTGGTATTGCTTAAGTGATTTCATTCTTTGTACTTCATTCTTTGTAGGAAATTTGACTTTGAACACATTAGGCTGAAACTCAATAACCTCCCAAATGTAACTCGGTGATAAAACGAGCCTCTTTAAAATTTCAATTACCTGAGCCACCGTCAAAGAACCCCCTTCTACAGCAACTCTGCCACCCTTGAGTTATCAACTCTTGGTATGATGTATGTCTCCGTAGTTGGAAGCTCCAAAAAGGTGAGCTTATTGTTGCCAAGTCCATGGACCACCACAGGCGGTTTAGGACAAGCAGCAAGGGGCATGAAGATGTTATATGTTGAGGGGACTCACAATTATCGCAAACAATCACCATACAATCCTCATGGAAATGACCAGCTTGATTACATCTAAAGCATCTAAGTTTTTCATTCTCTTTAGGCTTTTTTGCAGGCCCATTACCAATATCCATATCGTTACCTTGGCTAGATACAGCTGCTCTGCCAGGATTAGTTGTTGCCGCAGCAGCCGAAGAACCAACGACAGCCCAATCCTCAAGGTGAGATCGCACCATGGCGAGTTGATTTTGTGCCGCATGTAGCTTTCAAAGACCATGGCAGGCTAAAAATCTGTCATGTAGGATATCCAGCAGACACGGCAGAGCTGGATTGCGTTGTGGATGGTATCTGTACCACCAAAGGCCGCTAGTTCGTGCATGCACCCGACTGACCCAAAATCAACTAACCGCTAGTACCAGTCCTAGAAGCATCCCCCATCTGAAGAATCGGTTGATGAGGCAGAGTAATGGCACCACTTTGAGCTGCCGCAACAACCGCGTCCACCACCTGCTTGAGGATGCCTTGATCGAGAGCCCCAATAGGCATATTTCTCGCTTGCAAAGCATTATTATCGGAGCTGAAGTTCCTGTTTCCATCCTTCCCAAAATTGTTTCTGCCACCAGACCTTCCCCCATTCCAGTTCTGACCTCCTCCACGAGTTGATCGAAACTCGTAGCGTCTTCTATTATTAGCCTAAGTCACTATTGTTCGAGTTGTGTTGCGGAAAACTGGATCCACCATGGAATCCTTCATCTCTGTGAAAGTTATTTTCGGAGAAACCACTGAACTGATTCCCTTCGTACCTCTGGAAATCTTGAGTACCATTGCCACCCCCATCACCATGTTGATTCCCTTCAAACCTCTGGAAATCACGACCTCCATTGCCGCTCCCTTCACCGTGGAAAAAATTCCGTCCACCATTGTAATTTCTGCGACCCCTTCCTTGGAAACCCTGACCACCACCCGGACCATTCCCTCTCCCTATGACGGCACCGCCTCTGCCGCCATGGCTCATCTCTCTTAGCCGCCTCCCAGTTAGGGTTTTGGCTGTCGCAAGCGTGAACGTATGACGGAAAAGAAAACCACTCCCAAAATTTACGTCTAAAGGTAACTTTACCTTAGATCGTAGTTTGGGTTTAGGCCCAGTTGTAGCATTAGTCGGCAGAGATGGGTGCGGGTAGGGCTTGCATACTCGATCCTGCAGCGGAATAGGGCCTGCCCATTGTCAACACCCGGATTTTTAATCCCAGATGCCTGTTATGCCATACAACGCAATCCCAGGATTACCATTTTTATGAGACATAACAAATTGGATATCATAGTACATCATCCATTACAGACCATAATAAGGTCTTACACAAATAAAGGATCCCATGATCCAGTCTTAGTACAATCAAGTAGCGGAATAAATAGGTAGCGGTGGGGTCCATCTTCGGAGTCACAGGCAATGCTGACGATGGGAGATGATCCTAATTGTCGTAGCCATCCTGCTGTCCTCCTTCAGGGTAGTCCTCCTCATAGTCTGGCCATAGGAATAGGCAGGGACAAAGCAATGAGTACTCTTTAAGTACTCGCAAACTATCACTAACAAGTAAAGTAGTTCTAGTAGGAATGCTAAGTTCTAAGTTTATTTGTAAAGTTAAGTTTGAAACCTAAGCTGAGTTCAGAAACAAAGAAAGATAAAATAAAGTTTGAAATCACCTAAGCATGAACTTAGTTATCATAGTCACAACTCTATTCTGGTCAAGTCATGTCACAATTCATTTCATAAGTCATTTTGAAAACATCTGACAACGGAACAGTATGGCCACTCCAACTGTCCATAACCGCAGACACGGCTATTCGAATAGTTTGACACTCTGCAGAGGTGGTACACTTTCACCACAAGATTCGATACATCTGTCAGGGATAACCCTGAATCATCATACTTAGTATGCAGATAATCAAACATAACCTTTCCTTTACACACTCTAGTATAAGCACCTCTCCTATGAGTATGGCCTCCCAGCCATGACCATCTGTCATCCTGGGCACTGCATAGGTGCACAACATTGAGAGGTAGCCTCAGCTCAAACCTCTCCCGTGAGGGAACTAATACTAATGCATATAAACTTCCGGCTAAGCCTTACCCAATTCAGGTATTGTGGTTGTTGATGACTCACAAGTATAGGGGTGTATCGTAGTATTTCGAGGGAAGTGAAACCCAATTTATTGATTCGACACAAGGGGAGCCAAAGAATATTTATAAGCCTTAATAACTAAGTTGTCAATTCAGCTGCACCTGGAAACAATCTTGCTCACAACAGTTTATCAGTAGCAACAGTTTTGTAGTAGGAATAGCAGAGTAGCAGCAGTAGTAAAGCAAAGACAGTAGTAACAAAAGCAGTAAATAGTGGGATTCGAGTGCGGTAGGCATAGGGATAGATGGACGGGTGTTGCATGGACAACACAATTCACATAGCAATCAGAATAAAGGGCAATTGCAGATAAATAAGATAAAGCATCCAAGTACTAGACAATCCTAGGCATGTGTTCCAAATATAGTCATACGTGCTTGCAATGAGAACTTGCACAACATCTTTTGTCCTGCCAGCCCGTTTGCAGCGGGGCCTCTAGGGAATTACTGGCAATTAAGGTGCTCCTTTTAATAGAGCACCGGAGCAAAGCATTAACACTCCGTGAACACAAGTGATCCTCACATCAAAGCCTTTCCCTTCCGGTTATACCGATTTCTGTCACTTTGGGGCCATAGGTTCCGGACATCAACGTGTGTATACAACTTGCAGATAAGACCAAGAACAATACTATCATAATGAATCAATAACATGTTCAGATCTGAAATCATGGCACTCGGGCCCTAGTGACAAGCATTAAGCACAACAAGTCGCAACAAGGTCATAAAGCACTAATAAAAGATACTAGGCACCATGCCCTAACAATCTGATGCCATTACATGAACGATCTCATCCAATCCCTACCATCCCCATAGCCTACAGTGGGGGATTACTCACACATAGATGGGGGAAACATGGATGGTGGATGGAGAAGCGATGGTGATGATGATGGCGATGATCTCCTCCCATTCCCGTCCGACAGTGCGAACAGGTTTACAGTGCTGTTTAAATGGAATCTGGTGGTGGCGGTGAGCGGAACTCCTCGGAAAACGTCGAACCTCCCAAGTTTTTAGGTCAAGGCTCCTTATAGGCGAAGAGAGGCCGAGAGGGTGCCTGGGGCCCACCACCCCTGGCGCGGCTGCCTGGCTCGTGCCACTGGTGGTGTGGCCACCGGCTCTTCTCCGTCTCGTATTCTAGCTCCTGAGTCTTCGGTGAAATAGGATTTTGGCATATTTTCCGGATTTTTCACGATAGTTGGTTTTCGCACAAAAAGTAGACACCAAGGCAATTCGCTAAAACAGCGTCGATCCATTAGTTGCGTCCAAATCACACAAGTTTAGAGGAGAAACAATAGCAAAAGTGTTCGGGAAAGTAGATACATTTTGGACGTATCAACTCCCCCCAAGCTTAGCTTATTGCTTGTCCTCAAGCAATTTAGTTGAAAACTGAGTGCGATAAAAGAACTTTCACGAACACATTTGCTTTATATGATGTAAATATTCTCAGAAATGTGATCAACTACTTGGAAAATTCATAATAAAGAGTATGCAACCAAGTCTACTTAATAGTCTTTGCAATCTATGATAGATTCCAACTCAAGAATAATAAGTAGCATGAAGCACGAACATAAGCGACATTACAATGCTCATAAAAAGTTATGATAGAGTGGTATCTCGCTTGCCTTTGATTATGAATGCCAAGGCACCTCTGAAGTTCAAGTGATGACTAGAAGTAAAGATATCAAGAATACAAGCATCAAAGTCATAACACAAATAATCAAGTAATGGAACAAACATAAAGAATGACAACTATGCTCTCAAGAAGGTGCTCAAAGAATATGTGGAGACTCAACAAGTAGAGGAAAAAGGTTTTGAATAATTTTGAAAGGCTTCCAAATGCTGAAAGTATGGTACTCATTAGCTTTGAGCTCTCATTGCCCCTATCATAAGCATCTTTAATGTGGTTAAGGTGAAAGTGACACAACTAAGAGGATATGCTTGACAAGTTATAAATCGAAGTCTCATGCCCCTTACTTACGAAGACCGATCCTCATGCTACTCAACTTCAGTCACAAGTAAGCTCTTGTCATTGTAAGTATATACGTATCATAGAGAACCGCCAACAGGGTACCCCTTGCACATGACACGGGAGCTATCCCATAATCAAAATACAAGGCAAGCAGACAATGAGCATCTCGGCGATCTTTTTATTTACTATGTGCATAGATTTTTATTGAGGATGCTTCATAGAATGCTCATTATGGTTATGCTGCAAGTTTCCACCATGATTAGGCATGGCTTAGGCTAGCGCCCAGCGCTTTCTAACATACATACAAACTCCATGATCTTACAAGTTCCACTTTTATTTCACACCACCGGGATCCATAAGCAAAAGAACATGATATCAACTAGGTACAAAATACCTATGAAGCGTTGAAAGCGGTCCCCATGATACATGGTTCTGCTAACTTCAACTCATAAAGCGCAAGCATATGCACAACAAAGAAGGACGCACTGGTTCAGGTTTATTAAGTGCAAGAAAATAAAGTGTGCCATCAAGTTCATGAGAGATTTACTAACTAACTTTCTCATAACAAGCAAACATTTTATTCAGAAGAAAACAAGGCATATTGAATATGCACGGAGGTAGCAAATGATGCTAATGGGTAGGTATGGTGGACACTTTGGAAATATTTGGTTTAGGGAGTTGAAAACATGAGTAAAACACTCAGTGGAAATGAAGGCTAGCAATAGTAAGGGAGCGACAAACGAGAGAGCAATAGCTGTCATTATCATGCTTGCAACAAAACAGGACTACTCATGGCATGAAAGTGATTCAAGATCCTCAAGGCAAAATAATTCGTCGAGGCTTAACTGATTATTACAGTCATGTGCATGCGTGAGCATGTGCCAAGTCAATCAAATGAAACATTCAAAGGAGGATACCACGGTGTCATACCAATTTATGAATAGAGTAATGCAAGCAAACATTCATAAGACATGCTACAAACTATTAGCGAGCTGGAGCTAATCATAAAAAAGCAAGAACTACTAAGCATCCAAAGATAACATACAACCTACTTGAATGGACTAAGCAAGCTCACAATGATGATTATATGTACAAAATGAAAACAAATAGAGTTCGTTACCAGCCTCTTACCACGCCTCAAGTTGTCATTGATCCTCATTATTGCTCTTCACTTGTGTGTCTTGAATAATAATATGAAACCAATATCCACTGAGGACTGCCGAACCCTGAAACAAACTCGCAAAAACCAAAGAAGAACGACAAATATTTTTGGTGTTTTTGATTTTTAAACAAGAACCAAAAGGGAAAAACAAACAAAGCAAAATATTTTTGGGTTTTTCGAATAGTTCAAACAAAGCAAAAAGGGAAAATCAAACCAAGGCAAAAAAGGAGAAGCAAACCAAAGAGAAACAACAAAAATATTTTTTGGTCTTTTTGTGTTTTTAGAAAGCAAAAGCAAAGAAGAACGAAAACTAAAAAGAGAACGAAAACATGAATATACAAAGTACCGACGCAATATGATATGAAGATGAGTGCGGTGTCGGCGTACCTCCCCCCAAGCTTAGGCTTTTGGCCTAAGTGGGTATCATTCCCAAGCTAGCCAGGATGAAGTGTCACCCTGGTACGACGAAGAGGTCCCCTCATCCTGGTGCGAACTCGAATACGTCCCTCCGTAATGGGAGGAGTAATCATAGGAGGGCACATCCTCCTGGTGCTGCTCGTGGAAACCCAGCAAGCGAAGTTGCTTGTCCACCTCCTCCTTGGAGCGTGACCACGGTCTCCTGTGAACACTAAACAAAGCAGGCTGTGGCAAAAGGATCTCCCTTTCATCCCCGTCAGTGAAAAGCATCCTATATACTAGATTGTTCAAATCAGAGGTAGCAGTGACAAAGTGATGAGTTTTCATGGCAACAAGGTCAAGCATCTGTGGTGCCAGCATAGCATCATAGGGATCCACTGAAATACCTAATGCATTGACTATGCGCGATGCAATGATGCCCCCATAGATAGGCCCCCTAGCAGCTAGGCGGCGAGCAATAAGCGAGCCAAGATTGTACCGAGTATCATTGTTAAGTGCAGCAG
Organism: Avena insularis; assembly: GCA_023614405.1. Lineage (NCBI taxonomy): Eukaryota > Viridiplantae > Streptophyta > Magnoliopsida > Poales > Poaceae > Avena > Avena insularis. Next base: position 415,521,240 of record CM042686.1, on the reverse strand, counting down.
CAAGGAATGCTAAATGATAGTTGGAGATATTAATAGTGTTCTCCCTACCTAATACACTAGTGGCAAGATAATATGCAAAGTATCTAAGAGCAGGGAGTTGGATATTTATTATCTTTCCGCGCTACGCTACGTGGTCATCATCATTGGTCACCCCTCGGTAAAGCTCCAACAAATCAGCGGGTCGCCCTTGAATTTTCTTCACGGTCCCTGTCATACGCACACCTACAATATTGCAAAATCTCTCCAAAGGCATGGTGAAGGGCAGACCATAGATTTTAAAAGAGACAGTAGATTGATAGGGTGTGTTAGTAAACGTGAAGCTCTCAACAAAAGTTTTGGTGAGCATAGCGTATTGTGCACTCTCATCTTGCATATATGAGGTCAAACCAACCCTCTCAATCAGTAGAAAGAAATCATCAAGAATACCTGCAGCTTGCAAGAAAGTAAAACAAGGAAAAGAGGATGGGTGAGCATCCCCATCATCCCTTTCACTGCCAATACAGGTTGCAATGAGGTCTTCATTGTATGATGGCCTAGCTTGAGAGGCTGTTCTTGAGGGCCTCGACCTCCTAGGTGCATCACTCTCAAATATCTCTCCAAAAGTATGGTTGTTCATGCTTGGTATTCTGAAATTTAAACACCTATTAAACAAGTGATTGCAAAGTAAATATAATGAAGGATTCTACTCATAGGGACTTGCAAGAGGCCTAAACATGCATCAAAATTATATCTCTAAGCATCAAACAAGCTTACAAGATCTCATAACCAGTCACCTACAGTAGCAAAATACTCAACAAATAATCTACTAAACACAAATCTACTTGGACAAGAGGAGGAGTCACATACCAGAGAACAAATGCTCCAAATTTCAGCAAGAAAGATTGGCTGAGCAAGGAGATCGAAAAAATCGAGAGCAAGCACAGCAAGAGCATGATTTTGAGCTATGAACTGGAGCTTACTCGGGAGAGAGAAGAAAGTGGCAGGTGAGAGAGTTAGTGGGGGGCCAGGGGTGGCCCACACCAGGGCATGGCGCCACCCAAGGCTGGCCACGCCACCATGTGGTGTGCCTGCCTGGTGGGCCCCCCTGGTACCTACCAGGTACTCCTCTGCCCCTTTTTTCACGTAAAAAATTAATATGAATTTTCTGGAATTTTTTGAGACACTTTATTTTTGGGCATTTTTCAGAAATAGAAGAATGATTTTTCTGACAGACAATTTTTTCTTCTTTTGGAAACATGATGCAAGGACAAAACAAGGCTAGAACTACAGAAGCTCTAACATGCAAGTAACTAACAACACAAAGAAAACTAAACGAAAGCAAAAACTAAAATGCAAAGGATAGAAATAAACGGAGATAATCATAATGAAAACATTGTTTTGTTCAATGGAATCCTTTTGTTAGCAAGGTTGATCAAGTCTTGCTACCAAAACAATTGCATATGAGACATAACTTTGTACTCCACTAATGATTATGTTACCTTAACCTTGATAGCAATGGTCCCAATCATAATAGTTTCAAATTTTTCTCTTGGTATGGGACAATATATTTCTCCAACTTGAATGCCTTCACCATGTTCAATTGAATTCAAACCATAAGTCCTTTCAATCTTCTTGGGGAAATAGACAGTATGTTCCTTGTCATTAACATTGAAGGTCACCTTTCGTTGATTACAATTAGTAACAGCTCCTGCAGTATTAAGAAAAGGCCTCCCAAGAATAATAGACATATTATCATCTTCAGGCATTTCAAGCACAACAAAATCAGTTAATATCAAGCAATTGTGAGCCACTGAATAGGTACATCCTCACATATACCCACAGGAATGGTGGTAGATTTATCAGCGATTTGCAAAGATATATCAGTTGGTATCAATTTTTCAAGTTGAAGCCTCTTATAGAGGGATAAGGCATAACACTAACTCTAGCTCCCAAATCACACAAAGCAGTTCTAACATAACTTTTCTTAATAGAGCAAGGGATAGTTGGAATCCCTGGGTCTCCAAGTTTCTTAGGAACCTTACCATTGAAGGAATAATTAGCAAGCAAAGTAGAAATTTCTTCATTAGGGATCTTCCTTTTATTCGAGACAATGTCCTTCATATACTTTGAGTAAGGAGGCAATTTAATAGCATCAGTCAAAGGAATTTGCAAGAATAAAGGCTTCATCCACTCACAAAACTTATTATAGTGTTCATCTTCCTTTGACTTGTGTTTCTTATCAGGGAAAGGCATAGGTTTTTGGACCCAAGGTTCTCTCTCACTACCATGTTTCTTAGCAATAAAATCTTCTTTGGTGTATTTAGTATTCTTAGTGTGTTTTTCAGGTTCTTCTTCAACTTTTTCTTCATTAGGAACAACATTTTCTTCATTACCACTTTCAGTTTCAGCATCAGAGATAGATATACTATTAGGATCTATAGCAGGTTCAGAGGGTTCTACAACAGTTTTATGTTTCTTTTTCCTTTTCTTACGAGTAGAACCACCATTTTCAGCTTGTTGAGAATCCTGCTCAATTCTTTTGGGATGCCCCTCGGGATATAGAGGATCCTGGGTACAGCTCCACTTCTAGTTCTAATTTCATAAGCATGTTTTTCTTTAGCAGCATTAACTAGCAAGTCGTTTTGCACTTTAACGAGTTGATCTATTTGAGTTTGAACCATTTGAAACTGTTTAACAATCATTTGAACACCATTAGAGGTTCTTTCCACAATATCTTTCAACTCAACAATAGCTCTAGTGTTTTCCATTAGATGATTTTGCACCCTTTTATTAAAGTTATCCTGCTTAACAATAAAGATATCAAATTCTTCTAAGCATTGATCAGGAGGTTTAGAGGAAGGGATATCTCCTTCATCAAAGTGTTGGAGAGAGTGTACCTCAATAGTGGATGAGTAGGGAATATGCTTACATAATTCTTCTATAGGAGGTAAATTCTTGACATCTGCAACTTTAATTCCCTTCTCCTTAAGACATTTCTTAGCTTCCTTCATCACTTCATCATTTAATTCAATAACTCTTCTCTTCTTTGATGTTGGAATAGGCACAGGAATAGATGGTTCAGGTACAGTTACTTCAGGTATATCTTGTTTAGGAGGAGTCCAATCTTCATAATTCTTGCTTATTTTAGCCATTAATTCCTCAGCTTCCTTTGGAGTCCTATTCCTGAAAACACAATCAGCACAACTATCTAGGTATGTCCTAGATTCCTCGGTTAGTCCATTATAAAATATATCAAGAAGCTCATTCTTAGGTAAAGGACTTCCAGCCTGTGCATGAAATCAAAGCATAAAACCTTGTCCAAGATTAGGGCAATACCTCTTTTTCTCCCTATTTAAAATCAAAAAGTTCCTGCAAAATAGCATGTCTAGCACTAGGAGGAAAATATTTCTGCAGGAAAGTACTAATCAAGCACTGTGGCTATCAATAGATCCAGGAGGTAAATTACTAAACCAAGTTTTAGCTTCTCCTTTCAGTGAAAAGGGAAAAATCTTAGCAACAAAGTAAGTACGCATCTTAATATCATCAGAAAACAAGCCACTCATGGTAGAAAGTTCTTTCATATGTGCTACCGCACTTTCATTCTTAGTCCCACAAAAAGGTTCTTTCTCGACAATAGCTATGTAAGATAGATCGAGAGAGAAATCATAATCTTCATCTATAATGTTTATGGGAGAAGCAGCAAACTTAGCAGCAGGATATAATTTCGGTCTAATAGTACGCCTCTCAAGGAGACTCTTAGCAGCGCTCCTATCATGGGTGTTCTTACATTCTTTAGTAAACTCATCGGTCATCTCAACATAACCATCTTCAATATCATAACTCTCACTAGACTCAGGTGAGCTAACAGGTGTGGTCGTGTCTTCATTAGGAGTTTCGGTATTTCCAGCTATAGTTCTAGCAATCGTAGCATCTAGGAAAGGACCTAATGAACCACTCTTATCAAGCACAGTAGAAGCAGCATCATAAGCATCAGAAATTTCAGATTCAACAGTAGTAGCAGTGTGTGTAGCATGTGTATGTGGTGGTGTAAGGAACTTACTCAAAACAGACAGTGAATCAAGAGCAACAGAGGTGTTCAGAACCATACCTCTTCTTGTAGTGGATGGTAAAATAGGAACCTTGCCATCACGAGACTTACCCATGATGGATGGATAGCAGCGAACAATAGAGAATCCAAGTGAACTTGATAAATAAAGCTATGCTCCCCGGCAACGGCGCTATAAAATAGTCTTGATGACCCACAAGTATAGGGGGTGTATCACAATATTTTCGAGGGAAGTGAAATCCAATTTATTGATTCGACACAAGGGGAGCCAAAGAATATTTATAAGCCTTAACAACTGAGTTGTCAATTCAGCTGCACCTGGAAACAATCTTGCTCACAGCAGTTATCAGTAGCAACAGTTTTGTAGTAGGAATCGCAGAGTAGCAACAGTAGTAAAGCAAAGACAGTAGTAACAAAAGCAGTAAACAGTGGGATTCGAGTGCGGTAGGCATAGGGATGGATGGACGGGCGTTGCATGGACAAGACAATTCACATAGCAATCAGAACAAAGGGCAATTGCAGATAAATAAGATAAAGCATCCAAGTACTAGACAATCCTAGGCATGTGTTCCAAATATAGTCATACGTGCTCGCAATGAGAACTTGCACAACATCTTTTGTCCTGCCAGCCCGTTTGCAGCGGGGCCTCTAGGGAACTACTGGCAATTAAGGTGCTCCTTTTAATAGAGAACCGGAGCAAAGCATTAACACTCCGTGAACACACGTGATCCTCACATCAAAGCCTTTCCCTTCCGGTTATCCTGATTTCTGTCACTTTGGGGCCATAGGTTCCGGACATCAACGTGTGTATACAACTTGCAGATAAGACCAAGAACAATACTATCATAATGAATCAATAACATGTTCAGATCTGAAATCATGGTACTCGGGCCCTAGTGACAAGCATTAAGCACAACAAGTCGCAACAAGGTCATAAAGCACTAATAAAATATACTAGGCACCATACCATAACAATCTGATGCCATTACATGAACGATCTCATCCAATCCCTACCATCCCCATAGCCTACAGCGGGGGATTACTCACTCATAGATGGGGGAAACATGGATGGTCGATGGAGAAGCGATGGTGATGATGATGGCGATGATCTCCTCCCATTCCCCATCCCGGCAGGGTGCCAGAACGGAGTTTCTGGTGCTGTTTCGTGGAATCTGGTGGTTGCGGCGGAGCGGAACTCCTTCTGGAAAAACGTCGAACCCCCCGAAGTTTTTAGGTTAGAAGGCTCCTTATAGGCGAAGAGAGAGGCAGAGGGGGTGCCTGGGGGCCCACACCACCTGGCGGCGGGCCAAGCCCAGCGCCACCAGGTGGTGTGGCCACCCCCTGGCTCTTCTCCATCTCGTATTCTGGCTCCTGGAGTCTTTGGGTGAAATAGGATTTTTGGCATATTTTCCGGAATTTTTCCTGATAGTTGGTTTTCTGCACAAAAAATAGACACCAAGGCAATTCTGCTGAAAACAGCGTCAGTCCGCATTAGTTGCATCCAAATCACACAGGTTTATAGGAGAAACAATAGCAAAAGTGTTCGGGAAAGTAGATACGTTTTGTACGTATCAACTCCCCCAAGCTTAGCTTATTGCTTGTCCTCAAGGAATTTAGTTGAAAACTGGGTGCGATAAAAGAACTTTCATGAACACATTTGCTTTATATGATGTAAATATTCTCAGCAATGTGATCAACTACTTGGACAATTCATAATAAAGAGTATGCAACCAAGTCTACTTAATAGTCTTTGCAATCTATGAGAGATTCCAACTCAAGAATAATAAGTAGCATGAAGCACGAACATAAGAGACATTACAATGCTCATAAAAAGTTATGATAGAGTGGTATCTCGCTTGCCTTTGATTATGAATGCCAAGGCACCTCTGAAGTTCAAGTGATGACTAGAAGTAAAGATATCAAGAATACAAGCATCAAAGTCATAACACAAATAATCAAGTAATGGAACAAACATAAAGAATGATAACTATGCTCTCATGAAGGTGCTCAAAGAATATGTGGAGACTCAACAAGTAGAAGAAAAAGGTTTTGAATAATTTTGAAAGGCTTCCAAATGCTAAAAGTATGGTATTCATTAGCTTTGAGCTCTCATTGCCCCTATCATAAGCATCTTTAATTTGGTTAAGGTGAAAGTGACACAACTAAGAGGATATGCTTGACAAGTTATAAATCGAAGTCTCATGCCCCGTACTTACGAAGACCGATCCTCATGCTACTCAACTTCAGTCACAAGTAAGCTCTTGTCATTGTAAGTATATACGTATCATAGAGAACCGCCAACAGGGTACCCCTTGCACATGACACGGGAGCTATCCCATAATCAAAATACAAGGCAAGCAGACAATGAGCATCTCGGCGATCTTTTTATTTACTATGTGCATAGATTTTTATTGAGGATGCTTCATAGAATGCTCATTATGGTTATGCTGCAAGTTTCCACCATGATTAGGCATGGCTTAGGCTAGTGTCCCAGGCGTTTCTCTAACATACATACAAACTCCATGATCTTACAAGTTCCACTTTTATTTCACACCGCCGGGATCCATAAGCAAAAGAACATGATATCAACTAGGTATAAATACCTATGAAGCGTTCAAAGCGGTCCCCATGATACATGGTTCTGCTAACTTCAACTCATAAAGCGCAAGCATATGCACAACAAAGAAGGACGCAATGGTTCAGGTTTATTAAGTGCAAGAAAATAAAGTGTGCCATCAAGTTCGTGAGAGCTTTACTAACTAACTTTCTCATAACAAGCAAATATTTTATTCGGAAGAAAACAAGGCATATTGAATATGCACGGAGGTAGCAAATGATGCTAATGGGTAGGTATGGTGGACACTTTGGAAATATTTGGTTTAGGGAGTTGAAAACATGAGTAAAACACTCAGTGGAAGTGAAGGCTAGCAATAGTAAGGGAGCGACAAATGAGAGTGCAATAGCTTTCATTATCATGCTTGCAACAAAACAGGACTACTCATGGCATGAAAGTGATTCAAGATCCTCAAGGCAAAATAATTCGTCGAGGCTTAACTGATTATTACAGTCATGTGCATGCGTGAGCATGTGCCAAGTCAATCAAATGAAACATTCAGAGGAGGATACCACGGTGTCATACCAATTTATGAATAGAGTAATGCAAGCAAACATTCATAAGACATGCTACAAACTATTAGCGAGCTGGAGCTAATCATAAGAAAGCAAGAACTACTAAGCATCCAAAGATAACATACACCCTACTTGAACGGACTAAGCAAGCTCACAATGATGAGTATATGTACAAAATGAAAACAAATAGAGTTCGTTACTAGCCTCTTACCACGCCTCAAGTTGTCATTGATCCTCATTATTGCTCTTCACTTGTGTGGCTTGAATAATAATATGAAACCAATATCCACTGAGGACTGCCGAACCCTGAAGCAAACTCGCAAAAACCAAAGAAGAACGACAAATATTTTTGGTGTTTTTGATTTTTAAACAAGAACCAAAAGGGAAAAACAAACAAAGCAAAATCTTTTTGGGTTTTTCGAATAGTTCAAACAAAGCAAAAAGTGAAAAGCAAACCAAGGCAAAAAGGAGAAGCAAACCAAAGAGAAACAACAAAAATATTTTTGGTCTTTTTGTGTTTTTAGAAAGCAAAAGCAAAGAAGATTGAAAACAGGGCGAGCTCGGCATGGGCGGCGTAGGCGGCGAGGGCAAGGGCGATCTCGTTGGTGATGACGATACAGGGCGCTATCGACATGGGCGGCGTAGGCGGACGGTAGCTTGCCTCCTGGAGGTCCTCTACGGCTTTATGGAGCAGCTAGGGGCGGTGACAATCGGTCGGAAGCGTCGCGCGCTCTGGGAGACATGGGCGGTGCTCGACGGGGTTCCTGGCGACTGTGGGTCGTGCGGCGGTGCACGGCCGTGTCTGGCGGGGTGAGGTGTTCAAGGCGGAGCGACGCGCACGGTCTGCGATCGAGGCGTGCTCTATGGCATGCTGGCGGTGAAGGCGCTCTGGCGTGCTCTGGCGCGGCACAGAGAGGAAAGTGTGGCGCTGCTCTGGGGTGGTCCAGGGGATGGCAGTGATCGTGGGGTGGACCCTGGACGGTAGTGAGGTGGCGCCTTGCTTCCTGGAGAGGCGGAGAGGGGCTGGAGGTCTGCTACGGCTTAGGCCTGATCGGCCGGCGATCTTGGCCTCGGTGCGGTGTTGCACTGGCGCCAGGGGCTAGGGGATGGGCTGGTTTTGGTCTGGTTGGGTCTAGGGGATACCAAGATGATTAATGTGGCTCAAATGGCTCAACAATTTTTGATCCAAAACAGTATTAGTTAGGCCACTTTGATTCTGCTCACAAGGTGCTCGACACAATGGCCACATGAAGGAAACTTTTGAATTTTTGAAAGATTTTTGGTGGAACTGTTTGTCACATGCTTAAACCTCTATGGTTGCTAGGATTTGTCAAATGGAACTCATTTGAGTGGTTTTTGAAAAAGTGTGATCTATACATATGAACTAGATTCCATTTTCAATTGTCATTTAAAATTAGAGTTTGAATGTTTTTGGGAGATCATAAAGTGGGCCTTGGCACATCACTACTTGTACTAGCAAGGGGTGCAAAGATCCACAATTTTCTCTATTGGAAATTGAGTGCTAGGAACACCCAAAGTTGGCTAGTTGATTAAAATGGCAAAAGTGACCATTTCCTTTATTTAATTCTTTTTGATTTCTTTTTCTTTGGGATTGGCTTGAGGATGATCTAGATGATGTGTAATTTACCTTAGAGTCGTTTTACAACCAATAGATCACTCAATGATGGCAATTCAAATCAATTCCTATTTAATGCAACACTCATATGCATGCTTAAAGATTTTAAATGGAAAAAGTTTTTGGTAACCCTAAATTGGGTAGATTTGATCTTGATTAACCTTGATTAAAGTTTTGGGATGTTACAAACCTTCCCCCCTTAAACAAAATCTCGTCCTGAGATTTAAGAAAGAAAACTAGGAACTAAAGAGATCTGGGAACTCAGTCCTAATGTAATCTTCTCGCTCCCAAGTGGCTTCTTCTTCGGTATGGTTGCTCCATTGAATCTTGAGAAATTTGATACTCCGGGTCCTGGTGGTTCTGTAGGCTTCTTCCAAGATACGGATGGGCACTTCACGATACGTCAGATCCTTGTTGATATCAACAGCCCGGTGATCGATGTTCTTGAACACTTCGTTCTTCTCTGGCACTTCTAAGCATTTGCGAAGTAACGAGATATGGAACACACTGTGGATGGCTGACATCTCTTCTGGAAGTTCCAGTTGATACGATACTTCTCCTCGGCGGTTTAGAATCTTGAAGGGTCCAATATATCTGGGGGCTAACTTTCCTTTCAAACTAAAACGTTGGGTTCCCTTCAATGGTGAAACCTTGAGATACACGAAATCTCTGACATTGAAAGTCAGGTCTCTCCTTCTCTTGTCAGCATAACTCTTCTGTCTGGATTGGGCAATCTTGAGGTGCTCACGAACTTTGTGAACCTTTTCTTCGGCTTCTCAGAGAATGTTGTGTCCGAAAATATGACTCTCTCCTACTTGCGACCAATTCAAAGGGGTACGGCACTTTCTTCCGTATAGGAATTCAAATGGTGCCATTTGCAAATTGGCTTGATAACTGTTGTTGTATGAGAATTCTGCGAAAGGCAGACAATCTTCTCATTTTGGTCCATATTCTAACACACAAGCTCTCAACATATCTTCTAAGATCTAGTTGACTCTTTCAGTCTGTCCATCAGTTTGCGGGTGATAAGCTGTGCTGAAATTCAACTTGGTTCCTAATCCTTCCTAGACTTTCTGCCAAAATCTCGAGGTAAATTGGGTTCCTCGATCCGATACTATGGTCTTGGGGGTTCCATGCAAACTAACAATTCTAGCAATGTACAACTCTGCTAGCTTCGAACTCTGGTAGGTTGTCTTAACAGGTATAAAATGAGCTACCTTGGACAGTCTATCAACTATGACCCAGATTGAGTCATTTCCCCTACTAGAAGTAGGCAAACCGCTGATAAAGTCCATTCTGATGGAATCCAATTTCCATTCCGGAATCTGCAATGGTTGCAACAGTCCTGCAGGTCTCTGATGTTCCGCTTTGACTCTCTGACAGATGTCACACTTGGCGATGTAGCTTCCGATTTCTCTCTTCATCTTGTGCCACCAAAATTGCTATTTCAAATCTTGATACATCTTTGTTCCTCTGGGGTGGATATAATAAAGAGTATCATGAGCTTCCTGCATGATGACTTGCTTGAGCTCTGAATCTGCTGGCACACAAATACATCCTTTGTACCACAAAACTCCTTCTTCGCCTTCGGTGAATCCAGGTATCTTTCCTGTACCAATACGACGTTTGATTCCGTCGATACTTTCATTTCCCTTCTGCGCTTCCTTGATTTGGCTAATCAAAGTGGGTTGAAGTTCAATGCTAGCTAAAAATCCTTTGCTAACTAGCTCAGTTCTAAACTGCTCCAACTCCTCATACAAACTTGGTTGCTTCTCCTTGATCATGGTGTTTAGCCTACACGACAATCGGCTAAGAGCATCCGCTACCACATTGGCTTTGCCGTGGTGATAGTGAATGTCAAGGTCATAATCCTTGATTAACTCTATCCATCTCCTTTGCCTCATATTCAGCTCCTTCTGGGTGAAAATATACTTCAAGCTTTTGTGGTCTGAGTAAATCTCACAGCGATTACCCATGTCTTCAATGCCAAAACTACGGCTGCTAACTCAAGGTCATGGGTAGGATAGTTCTGCTCATGCTGCTTCAGTTGTCGAGACAAATAGGCGATGACTTTGCCTTCTTGCATCAATACACATCCGAGACCAATCTTGGATGCATCACAATACACATCAAACAGCTTCTTGATATCTGGCATGATCAATATTGGGGCTGAAATCAATCTCTTCTTGAGCTCTTGGAAACTGGCTTCACATTTGTTGGTCGATTCAAACTTCTTGTCCTTCTTCAACAATTGGGTCATGGGTCTGGCGATGCTCGATAATCCTTCGACGAACTTGCGGTAGTATCCCGCTAATCCGAGAAATGCACGGACTTGGGTTTGAGTGGTTGGGGCTTCCCATGCTTCAACATCTCTGATCTTGGTGGGATCGACAGCGATTCCTCCGGCAGACACAATATGTCCTAGGAATCCTACTTCTTTCAGCCAAAACTCACATTTGCTGAACTTGGCATACAACCGATGCTCTCTAAGGGTTTCAAGGATGATTCTCAGATGTTGCTCATGCTCTTCTTCTGACTTGGAGTAGATAAGGATATCGTCTAAAAACACAATGACAAACTTGTCTAGAAAATTCATAAAGATCTTATTCATGGATTCATGAAATAAGCAGGGGCATTGGTTAATCCAAAAGACATGACCATATACTCGTATAATCCATAACGAGTTGTAAAGGCGGTCTTTGGAATATCCGTTGCACGAATATTAAGTTGGTGATAACCAGTCCTAAGGTCAATCTTAGAGAACACATTTGCTCCAGTCAACTGATCAAATAGATCCTCTATCTTTGGAAAAGGGTACTTGTTCTTGATGGTGACGTCATCCAGCTTCCTGTAATCTGTGCACAAACGGTTGCCTCCATCCTTCTTGTCGACGAACAAAACATGCGATCTCCATGGCGATGCGCTTGGTTGAATCAAGCCTGTTGCCAACATAACATCCAACTGCTTCTTCAATTCCACTAACTATAAGGGGTTCATACTATAGGGTCTCTGGGCTATGGGTCCGGTTCCAGGGATTAGTTCAATAATGAACTCAATATCCCTATCCGGGGGCATACCTGGCAATTCATCTAGGAATACGTCGGGGTATTCACAGACTACTCTGACTTGGTCTATGGTGGGTAGGGCTAGACTCTTGTTGCACTTGAATTGCCGGGGCAAGGTTTCAGAGATATGCTCTACTGAGACTCCAGAGCTACTGGTCATGGTGATGGCTTTCTTAGTAGAGTCTACCAGTCCCTAATGCTTTGACATCCAATCCATTCCTAGTACTACTTCCAAACCTTTGGTTCCAAGTACTATTAGATTGGCATAAAAATCTATCCCATGTATTCTGATAGGCACAGCTTTGTAAATTTTTCTAGCTTTTGTAGTTGAACCAAGGATTTGAACTATCATGTTGGGTGAATCTTACTAGTGCATGCAAATTCTTCGGTGACAAATGAGTGCGATGCTCTAGAATCAAACAACACTCTTGCTAAAACTGAGTTGACAGAAAACATACCCAGCACTACATCTGGTGCTTCTTGGGCTTCTTCGGCGTTCATGTGGAAGAGATGGCCATTGCAGTTGTGAGGGTTCCCTGGGGCGTATCTTCTTCCTGGTTGAACACGACGCTGCTGTTGAGCTGGGGCATTCACATTGGTAGTGGCGGCAATCTTCTTGGGACACTCATTGGAATAGTGACCTTTCACTCCACACTCGAAACAAGTAATCCGAGACTTGTCTTTCGCTGCCACAGGCACAGCATTGCTTCCAGTTATGGGTGCGGTGTTGTTGTTGTTGTGCTTGGGAGGTGCACGGTTGAAATTGTTGGAGTTGCCGAGGTGATTGTTTTTCCTCCAGACTTCACCTTTCCTCCGCTACGGTTGGGGTAGCTGGGGCGAGACATTGGGGGTCGATTGTTCCACGGGGCATATCCTGCAGAAGGGTTGGGACAGTACTTCTGGTGACTGCTGGATCCAGCTTGGTGCATCATACGACGTTTGCGGTTGTCGTTTCCTGGTTGATCTTCCCTTCCATCTAAATGGCAGAGTCGACTAGATCTTCAAGATCCTCGAAACGGATGTTGACGAGGACAGTCTGCATCTCATCGTGCAGTCCGTTCAGGAATCTCTCCTTCTTCTTGGCCTTCGTGTTGATCTCATCAGGTGCATACCTGGCAAGGGACAAGAATCTGTCACGGTACTCCACTACAGTCATTCTACCTTGCTTCAACTCTCCGAATTCATCCCTCATTCTGGTGACTAGACCCTGCGGCACGTGGGTGCGGCTGAACTTGATTTTGAAGGCTTCCCATGTCATCACTTGACCATGGTTCATCGTACGGGTGCTGTTCCACCATGCTCTTACATCTCCTGCCAAATAGTGGGTGGCAAAAAGAACTTTCTCGTTGTCATCAACTCTGGCTACTTCTAAGTTGTTCTCCATTGTCTGCAACCAGTCATCAGCATCTAGTGGGTTCTCCGAAGTGCTAAAGATTGGGGGATTGGTATTCTGGAAATTTTTAAGCTTGGATCCTGGATGAACCTGATTTCCATGGTTCTGATTGTTGTGAGCCATCTGGGCGATCTGCTGCAGTGTTGCTAGATTAGCTTGGCGCTCTGCCCTACTAGCTTCACGGTCTGCAATGAGAGTCTGCAGCATTGGGTCTTGCGATGAGCTGTCCCCTCCTTGGTTTCCACGAGTCATCTAAAGATTGAGATAGATAAAGGGGTAAGAGGGAAAGTTCTAAGGTTCATGGTTTTGATTTCAAAGTTAAAACTTTGAGTTTGACTCAGGTTTTGCAACTAACTTCTTTTCATTCATTCAAGCAAAGCACACGATACAGACACACACACTCGACAACATCAAAGGAAAATAGGTGGTTTTAAGAACCATTCTGCAAGCTACGATACAATGGGACCGATACTCCTCACTCTATGATAGTGCTCTAGTGCATCTACTCATCTTCGATGAAGTCAGAGTCATCATCGTCGGTGTAGAAGTCCACAACATCCTCCTCTAGATAGTCATCATCATTGTTGAGGTAGGAGTCAATATCCCCTTGGATATCCTCCCCTTCTTCTTCTTCTTCCTTTGCTGCAAGCTGAGATTCTTGCTCCTTGATGGTCTTCTCGAGGTCTGCCACCTTCTTGCAAAGACGGTCGATGGTGCGATCCTTCTTTGCACGTTGACGGCAAAGAGACTGACTATCCTTGACTAGCAGTGAGAAAGTCTGGTCCTTCTGGGCGGCAAGGGCGAGGTTATGGTTGGTGACTTCTCTAGCATTGTCTAACTCCTTCTGTCTGTCGTACAGTAGGAAGTCGAGGTTCTCCACTTGACGTTTTAATATTGGGTGACTTGGCATCTCTAGCGACATTCCCATGGAATCACGCCTTTCATAGTGAACAAAGCGGGTTCCTTGGATTAGGTTGACACTCTAGGCACACAGACGTGTGAGAGCTTCATGCATTGCCCTGGCTAATCCATCTAGCCAGTTGTTCTCTCTCACTGAGAACTGAATCCTCCCAGATACTGGTGCTTCTATCTTGCCTCGAAGATCAGCAGTTACTAGCTGATACATTGCAAATGTATCTATAATTTTTGATGTTCCATGCTTGGTTTTATCCACTTTCTTGTGTTTTGTCCCAACTTTGGAGTACTTTTCATATGATTTCTTGGACTAACCTATTAACAAGAGCCATAGTGCCAGCTGCCTGTTTTCTGCTGTTTTTGGTTCCAGGAAAGTCAGAAAATGAATATTCTCAGAATCGGACGGGACAAAAGCCAAAGTGTCTATTTTTCTGGAAGTGATCAAGTGCCAGAATACGAGACGGAGAAGGGACAGGGAGCCACCACACCACCTGGCCGCGTGACCAGGCCTGGCACACGCCAGGGGGTGGTGTGGCCGCTCCCGGCACCCCATCGGCCTCTCCTTCCGCCTATATATTTCCCTCGGGACGAAAACCCTAAGTACCCGATCAAAAATCCACGAAAGAGTCTGTAGCTGCTGTCATCTCCATCCCTAGATTGGGAGGGATCTGAAGCACTTCCCGGCACCCTGCCGGCAAGGGGAATTCACCCTAGAGGCCTTCTTCATCACCATGCAAGCCTCCGATGTGATGCATGAGTAGTTCATCCTTGGACTACGGATCCATGTAGTAGCTAGATGGCTGGTTCTCCTCCTTTGTGCTTTCATGTTTAGATCTTGTGAGCTCCGTTCATGATCAAGATCATCTATTTGTAATTCATACATGTTGTGTTTGCGGGGATCCGATGGATATTGAGATGCTATTTCAGATCGATTATTGATTCTATCATGTCTTTGTTATTTGTGATCTTGCATGCTTTCCGTTGTTAGTAGCTATCTTGGCCAAGTAGATGCTAGCAACTCCAAGAGTTAGTATTTATGCTCGATAGTGGGTTCATGCCTCTGGTAATCTGGGGAAGTGACAGAAATCTCTAAGGTACTAGATGTGCTGTGGCTACTAGGGAGAAAACAACAATCCTTTGTTCATAGAACAATCGTATTGTTTACTTTCGTAAAGCAATAATCTATTGCTTGCAACTTATCTTGGAGGGGGTTTGGATGATAACCTGAAGGTGGATTATTAGTCATAGATGCAATTGGATGGCGGTCTATGTATTATGTTGTAATGCCCAATCAAGTCTCAAAGGAGTCAAGATGATTAGTATATGCATGTATTGCTTTCTCGGTGTTTGTCAATTGCCCCGCTGTAATTTGTTCACCCAGCATGTTATCTATCTAAGGAGAGCCACCTCTAGTGAACTATGGATCCGGTCCTTTCTCTTTACATACAATCTTTTCTTTGCTTTGTGTTTACTTTCTACAAACTTTTACTTCTTTCCATTCGATACATTTAATCCTTTGTTTTCCGCAAAACACGGTGAGATTGGCAACCTCATCGCAAGTTGGGGACAAAGTTCTGTGGTTGTGTTGTGCAGGTCTCCACGTTGCTACTAGCACCGCATGCGCCACCAAAGCTTAGCTAGTAACACCTTTGGGGTGTTTCCTTGCTCCTACTGGTTCGATTAAACCTTGGTTTCATAACTGAGGGAAAACTTGCTGATGTGCTCATCATACCTTCCTCTTGGGGTTCCCAACGAGCTCTACGTCGAACGACGAGCACATCAAGATCTTTTCTGGCGCTGCTGCCAGGGAGTCAAGGACATCTTCACAAGGTGAGTCCCTCATAACCAATCCCTTTACTTTGTTGATTTTGTTTTGCTTAGTTTCTTTTTGCTTTGTTTGCTGGTTTCGTTCTTCAAAAACACAAAAAAGTTAGTTTTACTTGTTTGCTTTCTTATTCAAAAACCCAAAAAATGACTACTCTTGAAAACACTAAGTTGTGTGACTTCACTAGCACCAACAACAATGATTTTATGAGCACACCTATTGCTCCACCTGTGGCTGAAAATATTTTCTTTGAGATAAAGCCTGCTTTGATCAATCTTGTTATGAGAGAACAATTTTCTGGTATTGGTAATGAAGATGCTGCTTCCCATCTAAATAACTTTGTTGAACTTTGTGAGATGCAAAAGCATAGGGATATAGATGGTGATATTATTAAGCTGAAATTGTTTCCTTTCTCTTTGAGAGGAAAAGCTAAAGAATGGTTGAATTCCTTAACTAGGAATAGTATTGATTCTTGGACTAAATGCAAAGATTATATCCATGAGAAGTAAAATAATGAAGTTTAAACAACTTGATAATGAGCATGTTGCTCAAGCTTGGGAAAGAATGAAATCTTTGGTAAAGAATTGTCCCACTCATGGACTGACTGCTTGGATGATCATCCAAACTTTTTATGCAGGATTGAACTATTCTTCAAGGAACCTATTGGATTCTGCTGCTGGAGGTACCTTTATGACCATCACTTTGGGTGCTGCAACAAAACTTCTGGACAATATGATGGTTAATTATTATGAATGGCATACTGAGAGAGATCCACAAGGTAAGAAGGTAAATTCTGTTGAGGAAACCTCCTCCTTGAGTGATAAGATTGATATTATTATGTCTATGCTTGTTAATGGGAATGCCTATATTGATCCAAATAATGTTCCTTTAGCCTCTTTGGTTGCTCAAGAAGAGCAAGTTGATGTGAACTTCATAAGAAATAAAATTTTTGGCAACAATGCTTATGGTCATAACAATTATAGGCCCTACCCTCCTAATAATACTTATGGCTATAATGGTAAACCTGGATTACCTAGTGAAGGAAGAATTTTAGAAGTTGAAAGAGCCACTAAAAACTTCATGCAAATGCAATATGATCAAAATAAACTATTCACTAAAACTATGGAGGAACAATCTATCATTTTGAAGAACATTAGCCATCAACTTGAGATTCTAAATAGGGAAATTCCTAGTTTACAATTGAAACTCTCTAATGCTGAAAGAAATATATCGTCTTTGTCTGAAGCTCAATCTTCATTGATTAACAAAATGGCTGCTAAACCTGAAACTAATGATAATCCCTTTGCAGCTACCAATGCTATACAAGTAAGAATTGATGAAAATATTAGACTATTAGCTGAATTACATGCTAAGTGGGAAAGAGAAGATGAAATTGCTAGAAACATTAGTGTTTCTACTATTACCACCACTAGTGTTGAGGCTAGTAATAGTTCTACTACTTTAGATGATAAATTTGATTTTGATCTTGATGGTTGCAATATCTCTGAAGTTATTAAGTTCCTACAAAAGCTTGCTAAAAGTCCTAATGCTAGTGCTATGAACATGGCCTTTACAAAACACATTACCGATGCTCTCATAAAGATTAAGGAAGAAAAGATGAAACATAAAGCTTCTATTCCTATAAAACAAGAGGATGGTTGGGAACCCATCATTAATATGAAAGTGAATGACTTTGATTTCAAAGCTTTGTGTGATCTTGATAGTAGTGTTTCTATTATGCCTAGAAGGATTTATGATATGCTTGATTTGCCTCCTCTTGAAGATTGTTATTTGAATGTCCCACTTGATGATAATGCTAAAAAGAAACTCATGGGGAGTCTTAATGATGTTCTTATTATGGTTAATAATGCCTATGTCCCTGTTGACTTCTATGGTTTGGATGTTGAATACAATGCTTCTTGTCCTATTACTTTGGGAAGACCTTTTCTTAGAACTGTTGGTGCCATCATTGATATGAAAGAAGGCACCATTAAATATCAACTCCCACTCAAGAAAGGTATATAACACTTCCCTAAAAAGAGAGAAAAGATTTCTTTTGCTTCTCCTATGAAAACAAAATTTGGTCTTAATGCTTCTTCATTTGAGAACACTTGATTCTTTCTTTGCTTCTTATGCCTAACTTAAAGGCGTTAAAGAAAAGTACTTATTGGGAGATAACCCAAAAGTTTTAGATGAGTCTTGGAAGTTATTACCTCTGAAATAACCTCTCCTTATCATTTTTATTTGCTTTTTGTGCCAATAGTAACCTCTAATGAGAGTGAAGTAATGATTGGGAAAGTTGCTGTCCCGAAACAGATTTCTGTGCTTCACCATAAAAATTCGTGAGAGAGCTCTGTATGTCGGATTGAGATGTAATTTTTTGTTCTTCTGACCCAGGTTATTATCTAACTTTCGTTAGTTCAACACTTTTTTATTTGAGCAACATAAGATCTTAGAAAAAAATCGTCTTTACCTGCTGGTCTGTTTTGACAAATTTTTGCCATTTTCTGCATTTGCTTCTTGTGGGTTCCTTTTTGAATTCTTTTGGGGAATTGAGCTTTTTGAGGGAAGTGCTGCAGTAGATAGTATTCTAATGGAAGTTTATTTGGTGTTAGAACTGAACCTTAAGACTTATTTATCTTGAGTGCACTAATGTTGCTAATAAAGATTGTGTGAAGTTTTGTATGAAGGAAATTTTTCAGGTGTATGGAAGGAATGAGTAATGAGATGAAGGATGGACTAAAGCTCAAGCTTGGGGATGCCACATGTGTCACCCCAAGAAATATACAAGAAGTACAAGCATCAAAGCTTGGGGATGCCCAAGGCATCCCCTTCTTCATCAATAAAAATCCCAGGTTTCTTCCAAACAATTCATTTTTATTGTTTCATGCACAGTTGTGTTTTTCTTGGAGCGTCTTCTTTTTCATTTTTGTTTTGGTTTTTAGTTTGCTTGGTTTGCTTAGTTTTCTGAATAAATTGGTTGGACCCCCTCTTTCATATATTGGTTTGCGAATAGTTTGGTTTGGTTTGGAAAAGAGTAGGAAAGTTCATGCTTATGTGGTAAAAAGAGCTTGTTTTTGACTGTGGCCTATGCTTTGTCATGCCATGCTTGATATTGTTTTGGCTTTATGCTTAGTATTCTTTGCTGTAGCATGACTTGTTATAAACAATTGATATTGCTTAATGTGCCTTGGATGAATCTTGCGTTGTTTTAGCATATTAAAGCATAGTATAGTGGTATTCTCCTTTGATGCTTTATTTGGGTTGACTTGGCGCATGCTCACACCATGTTATGACTATCTCGAGTCACCATAAGCCTTTATGATCCTTTAGTTTTCAACTTGTAGTATCACTTTATGCTTTTATCAATGATGTTTTGTCGTCTGCATGATTATGGCCATTATTGCTCTCTTAGTTTGTCGCTCCCAGTCTTTTGCTAGCCTCCACAACAAAGTATGAGTTCCACTCATGCATCCAACTCCCTAAACCAAGTTTTTACAAAGAGTCCACCATACCTACCTACTAGCTTATGCTATTCCAAGTATATTCAGGCTTTTGTTTACCTTCCACTTGTTATGAGAAAACTAGTGATTAAAGCTCTCACAAACTTGATGGCACACTTTACTTTACTTGCCCTTAATAAACTTGAACCATTGTGTCTTCTATGTTGTATATGCTTGCACTTATTTGTTGGGAATTAGCAGAACCATGCTTTCATGGGGAACGCTTTCAACATTGCACTTGGTACTTGTACCTAGTTGATATCATGCTCTTTTGTATATGGATGTAGTCGGTGTGAAATGAAAGGGGAGCTTGTAAGTCCATGGAGTTATGTATATGTGTTAGAGAAACGCCTGGGCCGCTGGTATAATCCATGCTGACATGGTGGAAACCTGCAGCGTAACCATAATGAGCTGTCTATGAAGCATTCTTCTTATAAAAAAAAGAGAGTCCTATATTGAGAAAAAAAAGAGAAAAGAGAAAAAAAGAGATACTATGAAAAGAGGAAAGAGAGAAAAAAGGACCATATTCCCATGGTAAATAAGAAGAATGCTGAGATGCTCGTTGTCTGCTTGCCTTGTCATTTTGATATGGGGATTCTTCCGTATCATCGGGCAAGGGGTACCCCGTTGGTGGTTCTCAATGATACACATGTACTTACAATGACAAGAACTTACCTGTGACTAAACTTGAGTAGCATGAGGAGCGGCACTCGTATACAAGGGACATGAGATTTCTGACTTATACTTCGTCAAGCATGTACACCATAGTTTGTTCACTTTAACCTTAATCACCTTCAAGATGCTTATGATAGGGGCAATGAGAGCTGAAAGCTACAAGTACCATAATTTTTGGAAGCTCTTTATGAGACTTGAATCCCTACTTACTTTTACAAAGGCTTTTCTTCCACCATTATATTGAGTCTCTACCTTCTATCTTTATGCACCTACTTTGAGAGCATAGTGGCCATTCTTAGTTCTATGTGCATTGTCCCAAGACTAGTTGATTGATGCATAACTTGATATTGCTTGTTTTAAACTATTGTATCTAGTCACTCTTATGAACTTTGAAGGTGTCCTATGCATTTATATTTGCTACTCTATTGAGGGACAAGCTGAATACTATTATGCTATGTTTTCTTTATGTAAAACAAACAAACGTCTTGCAAAGCATTGTTATTCATGAATCTTTTGTTTGTGCCTTTTCATGTTGCATCATAGTTTCTTTGCTTATTGCTAGAACTTTGTCTTTCATGTTATGATTGAAGTATTATGATCCCAGCTTTGAATGTTTTGCAAATACTTTGATCAAGTCTTTGATGGTGCATGTCACCTCAAAAATTATTCTTTCTTTTTATCACTTACCTACTCGAGGACGAGCAGGAGTTAAGCTTGGGGATGTTGATACATTGCAAATGTATCTATAATTTTTGATGTTCCATGCTTGGTTTTATCCACTTTCTTGTGTTTTGTTCCAACTTTGGAGTACTTTTCATATGATTTCTTGGACTAACCTATTAACAAGAGCCACAGTGCCAGCTGCCTGTTTTCTGCTGTTTTTGGTTCCAGGAAAGTCAGAAAATTAATATTCTCAGAATTGGACCGGACAAAAGCCAAAGTGCCTATTTTTCCGGAAGTGATCAAGTGCCAGAATACGAGACGGAGAAGGGCCAGGGAGCCACCACACCACCTGGTCGCGCAGCCAGGCCTGGCCCACGCCAGGGGGTGGTGTGGCTGCTCCCAGCACCCCCTCAGCCTCTCCTTCCGCCTATATATTGCCCTCAGGACGAAAACCCTAAGTACCCGATCAAAAATCCACGAAAGAGTCTGTAGCCACCGTCATCTCCATCCCTAGATCGGGAGGGATCTGAAGCTCTTCCCGGCACCCTGCCGGAGAGGGGAATTCACCCTGGAGGCCTTCTTCATCACCATGCAAGCCTCTGGTGTGATACTTGAGTAGTTCATCCTTGGACTACGGATCCATGTAGTAGCTAGATGGCTGGTTCTCCTCCTTTGTGCTTTCATGTTTAGATCTTGTGAGCTCCGTTCATGATCAAGATCATCTATTTGTAATCCATACATGTTGTGTTTGTGGGGATCCGATGGATATTGAGGTGCTATTTCAGATTGATTATTGATTCTATCATGTCTTTGTTATTTGTGATCTTGCATGCTTTCCGTTGTTAGTAGCTATCTTGGCCAAGTAGATGCTAGCAACTCCAAGAGTTAGTATTTATGCTCGATAGTGGGTTCATGCCTCCGTAACTGGGAAGTGATGTAAATCTTTAAGGTACTAGATGTGTTGTTGCTACTAGGGAGAAAACAACAATCCTTTGTTCATAGAACAATCGTATTGTTTACTTTACACGCAGTTCATAAAGCAATAATCTGTTGCTTGCAACTTAATACTAGAGGGGGTTCGGATGATAACTGAAGGTGGATTATTAGTCATAGATGCGCTTGGATGGCGGTCTATGTATTATGTTGTAATGCCCAATCAAGTCTCAAAGGAGTCAAGATGATTAGTATATGCATGTATTGCTTTCTCGGTGTTTGTCAATTGCCCGCTGTAATTTGTTCACCCAAAGATGTTATCTATCTAAGGAGAGCCACCTCTAGTGAACTATGGATCCGGTCCTTTTTCTTTACATACAATCTACAATCTTTTCGCTTTGTGTTTACTTTACGCAAACTTTTACTTCTTTCCATTCGATACGTTTAATCCTTTGTTTTCCGCAAAACACGGTGAGATTGACAACCTCATCGCAAGTTGGGGACAAAGTTCTGTGGTTGTGTTGTGCAGGCCTCCATGTGGGCCCTGCCAAAGCTCAGCTAGTAACACCTTTGGGGTGTTTCCTTGCTCCTACTGGTTCGATTAAACCTTGGTTTCATAACTAAGGGAAAACTTGCTGCTATGCTCATCATACCTTCCTATTGGGGTTCCCAACGAGCTCTACGTCGAACGATGAGCACATCACTAGCCATTGTAAATCTCCTCCCGGTGGATCCGGGAGTTGAGCTCTAAGAAATTCCGGATGCGGATGCTCCAAGAACTCAGACAGTGAATCTAGATCCCTCTCGAAGATTAGTTGGCCTCCGTTGCCCAACTGGTAGAACTTGATGTATTGGGCTTCCATCTATAATAATTTAGGATGAGCAAGTTAGTGAAGTGATCAAGTGTGTCAAGGTTTAATGTAGTAATGTAAGAAATTGGAGGAACATGAATTTTTTTGAGAGAAAGAATTCCCAAGGATAAGAGAGGAAATAGTTTTCACAAATACTCACTTTGGTTTTTGAAATTAAGTTTTTGTTCGGACGTCCATTCTAACTAGGGTCTCCTATGGTCAGGATGGCTCTGATACCAACTTGTCAACACCCAGATTTTTAATCCCAGATGCCTTTTATGCCATACATCGCAATCCCAGGATTACCATTGTTGCGAGACATAACAGATTGGATATCGCAGTACATCATCCATTACAAACCATAATAAGGTCTTACACAAATAAAGGATCTCATGATCCAGTCTTAGTACAATCAAGTAGCAGAATAAATAGCGTAGCGGTGGGGTCCATCTTCGGAGTCACAGGCAATGCTGACGATGGGAGATGATCCTAGTTGTCGTAGCCATCCTGCTGTCCTCCTTCAGGGTAGTCCTCCTCATAGTCTGGCCATAGGAATAGCAGGGACAAAGCCATGAGTACTCTTTAAGTACTCGCAAACTATCACTAACAAGTAAAGTAGTTCTAGTAGGAATGCTAAGTTCTAAGTTTATTTGTAAAGTTAAGTTTGAAATCTAAGCTGAGTTCAGAAACAAAGGAAGATAAAATAAAGTTTGAAATCACCTAAGCGGGAACTTAGTTATCATAGTCACAACTCTGTTGTGGTCAAGTCATGTCACAATTCATTTCATAAGTCATTTTCAAAACATCTGACAATGGAACAGTATGGCCACTCCAACTGTCCATAACCGTGGATGCGGCTATTCGAATAGTTTGACACTCTGCAGAGGTGGTACACTTTCACCATAAGATTCGATACATCTGTCAGGGATAACCCTGAATCATCATACTTAGTATGCAGATAATCAAACATAACCTTTCCTTTACAGACTCTAGTATAAGCACCTCTCCTATGAGTATGGCCTCCCAGCCATGACCATCTGTCATCATCCAGGCACCTTTGCATAGGTGGACAACATTGAGAGGTAGCCTCAGCTCAAACCTCTCCCGCGAGGGAACTAATACTAATGCATATAAACTTCCGTCTAAGCCTTACCCAATTCAGGTATTGTGGTTGTACGATAAAATTGGAATGGTATCGCATCCAAACCCAACCATCAGTTTTTATAAAAGGGTTAGGCTCATGCCTCAACATTTTCATCATCATAAACCATTTGTGTTTCTCAACACATGTCAAAACATCTCAATAGAATGACTCATCATTCCAAGGTTTTCACAAGTCATTTTCACCAAGTACTCCCATCTAAAGTGACCAAGTTTTTGGTTTGGCTCTAAACTACTAAGTTAAGAGTGTTTACTAAAGTGGGATGCTAAGATCAATCTCATGCCATAGAATGACATCTACTTCTAACTAGATAGGCCAAGTTTCATACTCTTTATGCTACCTTTAAACAAAGTAAAGGACTTTGGTAAAGTAAAGAAAGTAAAGCTTGTAAATAAAACTTGGAGTAGGTTTAAGTCAAAGGGGTATAACCAAGCATGCCTATTGCATCTTGCTTAAGTTATGTAGCTTGCAAGGTTTAGCTTGCATTGTTAATGATGGCTTGCAAGATTTAGCTTGCCAATAATAGCTTGCTCAGTTTACTTGAAGTGCTAGGCTTGCCTTGAGTAGTGAAGTGGTTGAAATTCTCTTCCTCCTCCTCTTGGTAGAACTCCTCCTCCTCGAAGACTTGATCGATACTATCATCTATAAATACATATGGAATACACAATCACCAAACAATACTTAACTAGTCTACTTAGCACACTAAGGCACACATTTGATGATCTAGTATCATCACAAACATCACAAGGTTTAATGGACTAGTTTCATTTATTTTATTTGAGAAAAGTAATTTCTACTCATTGAAATTAACTAAGATTTAATATTCTCCAATTTAAAATATGGGATCATATGGACACATGTCATCTCCACATATTCTACTATATGGGAATGTGATTTAAAGGTTTGATCACATTTTAATAAGTTTAAGTTTAATATTTAATGATCTAAAGTGACTAGAAATGCCTATATAGCATTCTTTTGGTACTAATCCAAAGTCACTGCATGCAATCCTTAATATTATTATATATTCAGATAGGTATGGTTAAATGTGATTTTTGAGAGTTGGAATCAACTCCAAAGCTATTAGGGTTGATTTTATAAAAATGTTTGAATGTGCAAAAGCTTCTGTCTTGTTATTTTTACTAGGAGAGATATCTAACTTTAAATGATTTAAATCCAACGAGCTTGGATAGAGATTTTCATTACCTTTCCAACAAAATTGGAATCACTCAATTTGGATTTGTAAAACTCTCTGAATTGATTTTTAAACTAAGGGATATAATCTAGTTTAAGTCTAAAAAGAAAAATCCTAATTTGAATTAACTGGGTCGCGCGCGAAACTAATTGGGCCGGCCCAGATTCACTCCACGGCGCAGAGGACAGCTGACAGAGGGGTCCGCCTGTCAGTGGCTCATTACACGCGAAGCGGTACGGGGCGATACGGACCGCAGGATTAGAACGAGATCAACGACGGACTCGTCGCCGATGACGGACTTGTCACCGGCGAGACTGAACCCTAGCGGCTCGGTGGGGGTGCAGTGGGGACGTACCGGGGCTCTAGCTAGTGCGGCGAGGCGGGCAAGCGAACAAGACGACGACGGCGGGCTCAGGCAAAGTCGCGACAGGGGCTGAGGTGGACGAAATCAACCGCAACCTCTCCTCCTCTGATGCGGCTGCCTCTAGTGAAATTCCGGCGACCTGCTGCTCGAGATGCTCCGGCGAGAGGTGGGGAAGGACTGGTGGAGAGAGGGAGTGGAAGGGTGTGGCGATTGAGGCTGGGGAAGGCCTCCTTATATAGGCTCGAGGAGGGGACCGAAGGGGCGACGGCGAGCTCGTCGGTGACGATGATACAGGGCGCTATCGGCATGGGCGGCATAGGCGGACGGTGGCTTGCCTCCCGGCGGTCCTCTACGTCTTTATGGCGCAGCTAGGGGCGATGGCAATCGGTCGGGAGCGTCGCGCGCTCTGGGAGACAGGAGCGGTGCTCGACGGGGTTCCTGGCGGCTGTGGGTCGCACGGCGGTGCACGACCGTGTCTGACGGGGTGAGGTGGTCAAGGCGGTGAAGGCGCTCTGGCGTGCTCTGGCGCAGCACAGAGAGGAAAGTGCGGCGCTGCTCTAGGGTGGTCCAGGGGCTGGCAGTGATCGTGGGGTGGACCATGGACGGCGGTGAGGTGGCGCCTTACTTCCTGGAGCGGCGGAGAGGGGCTGGCGGTCTGCTGTAGCTTGGGCACGATCGGCCGGCGATCATGGCCTCGGTGCGGCGTTGCACTAGCGCCAGGGGCTAGGGGATGGGTTGGTTTTGGTCTGGTTGGGTCTGGGGGAGACCAAGATGATTAATGTGGCTCAAATGGCTCGACGATTTTTGATCCAAAACAGTATTAGTTAGACCAGTTTGATTCTGCTCACAAGGTGCTCGACACAATGGCCGCATGAAGAAAACTTTTGAATTTTTGAAATATTTTTGGTGGAGTTGTTTGTCACATGCTTAAACCTCTGTGGTTGCTAGGATTTGTCAAATGGAACTCATTTGAGTGATTTTTGAAAAAGTGTAATCTATACATATGAACTAGATTCCATTTTCAATTGTCATTTAAAATTAGAGTTTGAATGTTTTTGGGAGATCATAAAGTGGGCCTTGGCACATCACTACTTGTAGCAAGGGGTACAAAGATCCACAATTTTCTCGGTTGGAAATTGAGTGCTAGGAACACCCAAAGTTGGCTAGTTGATTAAAATGGCAAAAGTGACCATTTCCTTTATTTAATTCTTTTTGATTTCTTTTTCTTTGAGATTGGCTTGAGGATGATCTAGATAATGTGTAATTTACCTTAGAGTCATTTTACAACCAATAGATCACTCAATGATGGCAATTTAAATCAATTCCTATTTAATGCAACACTCATATGTATGCTTAAAGATTTTAAATAGAAAAAGTTTTTGTTAACCCTAAATTAGGTAGATTTGATCTTGATTAACCTTGATTAAAGTTTTGGGATGTTACACCCATGCACGTCTAGGGCCCAAACACATGAAATTCAAATCGTGCGAAAAAGATGGATCCCCGGATCTCGCCTGAGCAGACAATGAAGACGGCGAGCAAGCCCTCTTCGGTTGTCGCTATCAACGGACCAGGGTCCAACCCTCATCATTATCATCGGAGGTACCCCCAAGATGAACAGAAGCTTCCATCGGTGGTCTTCTGAGAGATCTAAGGGTACCAGAAAAATTCTTCGCAGAAACAATTCTGCTACCATCAGATGTAACCGATCATACATGTGATTTCACCGGCAAGACCCATAGCTTCAATGCAGCAAGTCTCTGTTGGCGACGACGGTTCAAACGCTTCACCATCCATGCGGAGAACACTGATTTGTCCTCCTCCACCAGCGAAAGGAGATAGCAGGTGGAACTCACCTCTCGATCCTCCGCCGCAGCCCCCGATATCTCCTCGCCATCATCCAAATCCTCCTCGCCATTCGACGCAAGCTCCTAGAATCTACTCCCTCCCGAAGAAAATTCCAGAGGTGATGAAGGATCACCCCTGAAATCTCCATTCGAAAGGGCCCCGGGAAAACCGGAGTCGCCCCCGAGATCGCCGCTCCTCATCGCTTTTGATAATGATCACTTGCATACCACTAATATATGAAGACTGTAGAGGATGATGCAGAGCAGGCGGTAGAAGCGCAAGGAAGATAAGGCGGGCACGGGAGCCGTCGGCGGCGCAGAGGAGGTCGAGGAGAGGGAGAGGCACAGGTGTGGGAGGCGGCTGGGTGAATCGGAACAGGGATAGGGTATGAGCTAGAGGACAATAACGACACACAATCCTACTCTATAGCCCGGGGTCCCCTGTAAAAATAATAACCGGGAGACTGCATAGCGGGTCTGGTGTCGTCAAGTCCCACCGGCAGAGACCAAATCCCGGTGCGCGCAGCTGTAGGGAAAAACACTGTTTGCGAGAGTAAAAATGTATTTACTGCAAACGGATGATCCAGATTCATTACTGGGGCTCGATCCAACGGTCGAAAGGCTCTGATCGCTGTGATACCAGCTGGAGGGTGGTCCTATTATACTTTTAAATGTGATGGTAGTTTTATCTTACCCTCCAGGGTGTGGGCTGAGTAGAGAAGTCGTTTTCTGAAGAGAAAGAGGATTGGTAGGTGTGTGAGAAGATGGTTGTAATAAGCTCTAAGATGTTTGGGACTTCTGGTTTTATTTTGAAAAGAAATGGGGGGCGGGAAAGCCTTCCAATTTGATAAAAAAAAGATTCATGATCGGCACCATATATACACATAATACCCGCAAAAAATAATACACATGATTGACGCAGTCATACGAACCCACGGACTCGTAGTACTCCCTCTGTCTAAAAATAGATGTCACATATTTTTCAAAAATTGGATGAATGTAAATACTACTAAATACTGTTTGAATTTTGATAAATCTGCAAAATCTATTTTGAGACGGAGGGAAGGGAGTACGTAATTTTGTTATTACCTGTTCAGATTAAACGTCACTTGCTTCTCATCTTTTCTTTATCTCTTTATCTACAGAAGTCAAAAAGAAAAGAAAAATCTTTACAGAGCGTGGAGACCACACACAGCACATCTCCTTACAAAGTACAGACGCACAGGAAAATGGAAATCAAGCCGTGTAATCCTAGAACCAAATCTATCAACAAATTAATGACTGCTTAATTAATATCTCTCACTTCCACTAACCAACTAATGCAGTCAAGTCAAGCCATGGTCCATGGAGCTCACTGTCAGTGCACCAATGCAGGTGTTGGCCAGGCCATGAAAGCCCTGCTCGAACGCAGCTCAGCTTAGGTGCGGGAACGCGAGGTCCCTGGCGAGCAGGTACCGGAAGCTTTGTCTGTGCGGCGCCCACTCCACCAAGGCCGCCGTGTGCTGCTGCTGCCGGCACCGTTGCACCGCCGCCCGTACGCTCTCCGGCAGGCACCTCTGCGCCGCGTCCAGGAGCCGTTCCGGCGATAGCCCCATGTCCCTGGCGTACGCCTCCACCAGCTTCGGCAGCACCACCCTGCCGCGGTGGTGGCGGTGCTGATGCTCCGGTGGCCGGACCCCCACGGTGGCGCGGATGTACTCCTCCTTGGCCGCCTCCAGCTGCTGGAACAGCCGCTTCGGCGTGTACACCCTCACCTGCACGATCCCCCGAAAGAAACGGAGAGACAGAAAGAGATGAGCCGTGATGATTGATGCATCTACGACGACTACCGAATTAAAGGAGATACTGCGTACTTTGATGAGCAAAAAAAGTGCAGAAAACATTCCGTGGTACATGGTACTCGACACTAGTAGGGGATAAAAGGAGTAAGTGTCAAGCTCTTTTCATGATTGTGTCATGTCAAGGTGTCGCATGTGTGTAAACTAGCTTTATCACTTTCAGAAACATTTGTGCCACTCGACTAGGGTTGTTCTCATGTTTCCAGATTGATGATTCAACAAAGTATGCGCAGCTTCGTTGCAGTGTATGGCTCGATGCTAGAATGTTCTGCCTTTTGGGAGCATAAAATGAAAACTGAAAAATGCCATTTGAGAAAAGCATACTACACTTTCGCGAAATTTCTAGAAAAGATGTGCTACCAGTGGAAAGTGTTACCACCCGTGCAAACGTTCTACTTTGATAACGGTTACATTTACGAAATACAACTTGATATTGTCTGACACTATTCATAAGAGATTTTGGGCTTTCTGTTTGTATGTGCTCCTGTCTTTTAGACCTTTTTTTTATTTCTAAACGCTGGAACTTCACAGGAAATAGTTCGATTCCCAGTACGACAATAGAGATGAGACCGAGCTCATACCGCAGGATCAGAATGGCTTCCGGAGCAAAGCGCGAACCGCAGAAGAGGCTCGGGTCGACTGATGGCAAAGGCTTGCCACTGCCCTCCTCCTCCTCCTTTGCTCACTCTGCTTTTGATCCTCGGGTGCAGCAGAGTCCTCAGCCACTGCGCCGAAAGGACACAATCAAACATGTCAAAAACTGTCCAGACAACATCTACGTAAGTATATCTGCTAGTACTAATCAAGTGTCTCAGGAACACCGCACTCGATCTTCGCCACGTCTTTTGACCAAATGATGTGCAGCGTAGCCATACGCTCTAATACTCGATCTGCACAATGCTTTCTTGACCGAATGATGCAGTGCAGCGTAGCGGAGTAGATACCTGTCCGGGAGAGTGGTGGGTGCTGCACCCGAGAACCAGCCCCTGGATTGCTGCTGCGTTGATGGTGCGGCCGGCGATCCTGCACTCTGCCTGGGGAAGAAAATCATCTGTCAGTCAGTGTAATGTCTCCACAAGAAAAGGATCATTCGTCGGCGGTGTTCCATGGTCCCACTTTACCTTGACAAGAAGTGATGTCTTCTTCAGATGGTTCTGCGGGACGCCATGCTTGAGGTAAGCCTGTGGGAGTTTGTGCCAGACAAGAGTTGGTTTATCATTTCACTCATTCGAAACAAATGAGTACTAGACACAACACTACAACAGTGATTAATTCCTAGTACTGCTTGTATAGGGGGCAAAATAAGCCTTACGTGCATCAACAATGCATTGTGTACGTTGATCCAGAAGGACAGCTTCTCTTCGTTCGCCATCCTTCGGAGGTCGGCGGTCTCTAGCCGATGAAGAATTAACCTGAAAAACACCAACTTGTCACTATTCATATCCCCAACTATTCTGAAAATACCCACAGTACTGAACATATGATAAGAACACAACATTTTACATCAATTCGCAGGAGCAACTCACTTGTAAGTTTGGAGCAGGTCTTCGACTTCGCTTAGCCTTCGGCGGTCGCGGGAGATCGACGGGACCTCAACCATGGTGTTGTACGGCCCACTGAACTCCTTGAGCCCCTCGACGTGGAACGGGTTGATCAGCCGCGAGTCCAGGGTGGCCTCTCTCCTGCAATTGGGGCTCCACATGTCCCCGAGGTACTGCGGAGAGACCACGCTGGCTGAGGAGAGCGACGATGTCGGCGACGACGACGCGCGGTGATGAACTAGAGGTGGATCTGCAAGCTTGCAGTATACCCCTGCCATGCACCTCACCATTTCCTCGGACAGGTTGTTGGGGGTTTCAGGGATGTGGTCAGCTACGTTGGTCCCCAGATAGTCGGCTAGGCTCACCACTCCTGATGTGGTAGCAGTCTCCCCTTCCTGCAAAATAACAAAATAATATCACAAAAGTTAGTTGATAACAGAATTTAGAATCTTGCAACTGTTCAAAATTCTGAAAATTGATACAGTGCTGCACATATTCAAATTTCAGTTCAGTTTCTGCAGATATTTATTTTTCTGCCCATATTTCTGTCAGTATCCTATTGTCTGAACTGCAACGCAAAACTCCCTCAAAGAATGCAACAGAAAACGGAACCATTTCAGAATTATCAAATTCACATGGTGACTCGACAATCACCTCCAAGAATGAGAAAGGCTGAGAGTGGCAGGAGCGAAGAGCCCTCGCCAGGCTCTCCTCTGACGGCGATATCCTCGACGAACACACGCCACGGAACGACAGCGCAGACTGGCTGCGCAAGCCATGGTCAGAGTCCATGGTCTTCCTTGGGCAGGTAGACGGGGAGCAATCGTCCACCGCGCCATTCCTCCTCTTGCTAAGGGGAGGACAGCTGTAATGGAGCGTCGCATCGCCACCTCTTCCGGCAGTAGTCGCCTTCGCCTTGGGCGTCTCTTCGACCAGCGCGGCAGAACGTGAGCTCACTGACGGCTTCGACGGCGCCGGCGCCTCCCGGTGAACGTCCGAAGATGGCAATGTGGGTGCTTGGTCGAATGCTTTCCTGTACAGTGTCAGGAGGTACTGCTCCAGGTGCTTGATCTCCAGCTCCAGTGTGGCAACCTCCCTTATCAGTTGATTAGCGGGCTGACAGAAAACATCAGTTGAATCTGATGAATATACTGTCCCTGAATTCATTCATTCACGAACCAAGAATATATAGTAGTATCATGTTAAATAAAATGTCACCTTGAGGATTGGGCTCTCATTGGACAGGGTGACTGGAGCAGGGTCAGGGCCCAGAGCTTTCTCTAGTGCGCCGCGCACCGTCTGCTGATCATCCAGGTGCCTCTCCAGCTGCACAATCTGCATCAGAACACCACCCACCTTCATCTTATTAGACCAAAATGCTGGATGGGATTCAGTATCTAGGGATGAAAACTCGTGACTTCCGACAATTAATTCAAGATTTGGGCTCTATTATTCTTCTGTCTGTGAGCCAAGAACCGTAAAGGAAATTCAGTGCTTGCCTCCTTTCTCAGGGAATTTTGAGCCTCACTCTTGGGCTGGATCACCTTCTTGGTTTCGCCGTACAGATGAGAGTTTGATTTTATACCATTCTGGAAGAAACCACGGGGAACAAAATGCTCAAATTTACAGAGAACCAGTGGTTGGTACATGGCGCATAAGAAAATGGATAAAAACTTGAAAACTTACCATCTTCTGCTGACTCTGTGGTTTCTGTGAAGAACACAGTGCATCCTTGGCATTTTTCTCCCCTAAATCACTGCCATTACACAAAGTATAAGATGATTCCTAATGAGGAATTCCAAGCATCAACATGAAGAAAAAGAACAGAGGAGAGGATCATGTTTCCAACCTCTTGGAACGCCTGTAGGTGGGCTTCACTGGTTTGGCAAAGGATCTCTGCACTTTTCTCTCCAATGTCTCCATCTCCCTCATTATCCACGCACTTTGACGAAACCAGCGAAGAACTGAATGCAATCAGCACGGACTCAAAGACAGAACCATAGCACTAAAGAGCAAGTGATCAAGAACCCAGCTGGTAGTGCCAACAAACAAGGAGAGAGAGCCAGAGAGAAAGACAGAGAGGAATGCAGAGCACAATAAAAGAACTCACGCAATTAGCTGGTGTGGTTCTCAGAATTGAAGGCTGGAGGAGTGGAGAGAGGAAGCACCCAATGATGCAAGCGAGCAGAATGGTGCCTTCAGAAAGACAGGGGCCGCCGCACTAGGATCCAACAAGCTCTGTACTGCAATGCACATACATAGCCACCAGTGTCCAGTGGCATGTACCCACCAGCCAGCCAGCCAGACAGCACCTACTCCTCAGGTCAAAGAGCTAAGTAAAGTGAGCAATTTTGCAAAGCCCCCTTTAATCACCCCCAGTTAATCACACAAGCAAACAACATCACCATTACTATGTTTGTGCCTGACAAAAAGGATTTGGCAATGACACCTCATAAAGAACTACTCCTACACAAACTTTTTTTTATTTGCCTCTCTTCCTTGTTGTGAGTACTCAGTGTAGTGTACTGGCCCTGGAGACAGTACATGCAATAACTATGCTGCACCTTTCTACTACTAGGTCAGGAAGAAACTAGGAAAAGGTGCTACCTTTTAAACCTGTGCTTGGTTACTTGTGTGCTAGTACAACTAGTTTCATGTGCTGTGAGCCTGAGAGAGGTAAGAGACTTTTGGGGTTAGATTAATGGAAGATTGGGCTCTCCTCCTAATAGAGCCAACGTTTGCTGACAAATGCCAACGCAAGCGTTAGGATTGGTCTCTCCCTCTCTCTCCCTCAAACTAATCTCCAAGATTTCAACAATATAATAGTGATCAGGGCTCAAGGGGCACATGAAGCAATGAGAAATTAATACTACTGCAAGACATCATTAATTGAGTATTACATTAGGACCATGTCTCTGCTTAATCCTGGCGCACAGTTTCAGTTGCAGTTGTTGGCTTTCAGAGGCTGAGACAGTCAAGAGAACTCATTTCAAAATCTCTGTACTAGTATTTCCCTAGCTTTCACATGGAGATCGTTGTGGCATTGATGGACAAGGAAACAAAGAGGGTGTGATATGAGTGCAAGAGATCTGCTACAACATTTATAGTAGCAGTTTCAGAATGACAGGATCTTTGACTGTTGCATTCATTAAGTATCCCAACAACCACACACAGCTTCAGAAGCTGGCTCATTTAAATTTGAAAATGTGGCAGTTGCATCCATAATAAGTGCAGTATAGTAGATATTTTTTGTGAATTTTAATGATGGATTTAAAACTCTGTATCCTCATCATGGCTTCGGTTAAGGCATCTAAAACTAGTGGCACTCCGACAGAGGATGCTTATTGGTGAAAGCCTCCATCTAGAGCTGTTAAACAAAAGCTTCCGCGAGCATGGAAATGGTAGACCATGCACACACAAGTATAAGAACAAGCCATTAGAGACAAAACCATGTTTTGTCCTAAGAATGTTTAAACTTGAAACCTTCTTCAGGTGCATAAAACTAAAAGAATGGAAGGAAAGGCGCAGGGGCGGCCTCAAAAGCGGTGAAAAGTGTGGGGATAAAAGGAGGCTGTTGCTGTGCCCCAAGGAAAACAAACCGTCTTCTGTTGGGATTTTCCTCTTGTTTCTCCTCTCAAAAGAAAACCTCATCTAAAACTAAGTACTTGTCCTCTGCACTAAGGCAGCTTCTTGCTTGGAACGTGGTCTCTGCCTGTCTCATTTGGATGGGGTTCTTCGCATTTTTTGAGCATGGGCTAAGTAGGAGTGCAGGTTAGGTAGGCTTAGAGAAAGTGAAGGAGGCAAAAGGAGAGATCAGATCAGACAAAAGGTATGGATCTTCTGTTTAGGAGAAAGAAATATCTTTTCTCAAATCAATTTTACAACCCAAACATGCTGGTCACTTACCAAAATTCACATTATATGGAGTATTCTGTTTAGGTCTTTCTAAGTTGTTTTCCCATGTCTACTTTCTCAATGTGTATTCAAATGCCCTGAGGATGATAATGGAATTCCTAAAGGTGATGTGTCTCCATTGTTCATCAAATTAAAAGAACATGTCACATAGTATTAAAATAGGTAGTATCTGATCAATATAATAGGACAACAGTTCCAGTCAGCATTCATGTTACTGGTTTATGTCTATTGCCATAACAGTGTCCTTTATTATCTAAATGATTATAAGATGATGCGGAAGAAATATTTATATGCCCAACAGCCACAACAAGATAACAAGATCGACAGACAGGAAGACAGCCGGACGCGGTCGCAGCCTGCTTGATGAGGCTAGCTTGGAATCTCTGAACAAATATAAAAATCTTACATGGATCTTCAGATCTGACGTATGAATTGAAGTTCTTGTGCTCAGATGCTAAACCAATCCTCAATTTCGCAGGAGAGTCCGAATTAACTTACACGAGGAAGGTTGTTTCTGGAATGATGCTAACCAATCCTCAAACTTTCAAAACACCTTGTGTTCCAAAAAATGTCTTTCAAAACGCCACTGTTGTTTTTCAAAATAGACTGAATTCGTTGTAAATCATGCATGTGTATGGATTTGTCTTGCAAATTACGATTTTATGAGCACTTCTGCTTCGGTACCCCCCCCCCCCCTACGTTGGTATCGATGCATCGGACGGTCCGGATCGTTCCTTATCTGCCCGTTTCCACCTTCTTTTCTGCGTGGCCTGGATCTGGTCACGGACAACTCCAAAACCCTAGAATCGGGTTGATCCAACCTGGCCTCTTCCGACGTGGCAGAGATCGACTTCGATCTACAGCGGTATCAGGCGGTGGAGACGCTTGGTTCGGCGGCGGTCGATGGGTTCAGGCGTCGTCCGATCGAGTCGCCGAGTCTGCCGAGTTCCCGTACGTTTAACACATGCGGTATCAGATCGAGAGCACTCCTCGGTCGAGAGAAGGAACGTTCAGGTCCCGAACATACGACCTCCCCAGAGTTTCTATACAATACGAGTGGGCAATACGAAACAATCTGACTGTGTTAGAGGTACGTGTTGGAAATCATATTTCTGTCTAAATTTACAGCTTTTGTGAACCGGAGAAAGAATTACTAGCTTGAGCTCAAGGACTCAAATGATACTACAACTTTAAAATTCGAATTCACGTGTTACCAATCAATGCTGGATACATCTTTAACTAATCTAAATGTCCCCAAGTCCAAGTGTGCAAACCTTTAGTCTATCGACCAGGTCCTCTCCCTAGGTTACTGCACCATTTTCATATTGTTTATTGGGAGGTCAAAAGACAGGAGAATCCAATATCTTCTACCGAAGTCCACACAGATGCTGTGAGCTGTACTACTACAAAACAAGTTGGGTGATTATCCAATTAATTATATTGCTCCAACTCTTTTTTTTAAAAAAATATTGCTCCAACTCTCGTTTTGATAGACAAATGTAAAGGGGATTTTTTTTCGCAGTGTCTTTTTTCCGCTTTGAAGTGCTAGTAGTTGTGGATAGCTTTAGTCTGTACAGAAGGATAATACTCTCCGCCAACTGGAAATACAATATTAGTGTACTCTCGAAAGAAAAACAGTAATACATTTGTAAATGTGCACTACGAAAAGGGTGTGATCTTGGTTTAATAACATAATAGATTCTCTGAAACTTACTTTAAGCAGCAGGTTGTTGAGCTGCAAATACTTCAAGTGAATTTCATTAAATAACATATATTTACTTTTGTATTGTACATCAAAAGGTTGGTTCTTGTAGCAGAAGTATACATAATAAATTGTAAAAGTACACCAGAAAATTATGCCGAAATTCAAGGGTGTCTCTCGTCATGCTATTCCACTTGCCTAGAATGGAGTTGAGATCAAAATGTTCACACCTGAATCCAAATCTTGATGTGCACATAAAACTTGAAAAACAAGAGTTAAAATCTTCTTTCTCTGTTACCTGTCCCATATACACTCAGCAACACAGCTCCTGCTCAACATAGCTCCTGCTTAATCTCGTTAGAATAAACATTTGTCACGGGGAACCGTGCTCCTGTCTGTGCATGCATGCACGTAAAAGCCAAAAAAGGTCAATCATACGTGCGCCCAAACAGAGACATGCATCAAAAAACACGAACGGAAAAAGAAATACTAAAAAGATAAAAATGAAAGGCCCATGCAACTAAAGCCAAAAGGGGTCAAAAGGGAGAAAGAACAAAAGGGTTCAACAGCCATAATTAGTATTATGCAAAAAAGAAGACAAACAATGTTTCTTCTTAAATGAAAAGGCAAAAAAAAAAAAAGACGCATATGTGACTGGAAGAAAGCTCTCGTTTGCTTCCAATAATCTTTCCGCCAAAAGAGGGCCATGCTACAATATTAGCCTGCGAGCATTGCGTGCAGCAGTTTTAAAAACTTAATTTGCTCACTACCGATTTGCATGGAATAGTTATAGGAAAAAACAGGTTTGATTTCTCGAGATTTTTCTACAAATTTTGTCGATAAAATTACAACCTTTTCGTAGTGAGATGAGTTCTTCATGATTGCATCACTAAGATATTTAAAATCTATTGTCCAAATAAATTATTTCATAACAAACAAGAAGTGTGATGTGTGTCAATTTCCTCATGTCAAAAATAGTAATGGAAAATTAGAAAGCATAAATGGAAAGAAAAACTTCAGAAAAAAAGAAAAAAAGGATGACATCTCACATATGTACCAATTGATGCATGTAGCTATTTATTAACTTCTAGTGGAATACTAGACAAATAGGCGAGCTTCGTTTCACCGCCTGCATGTCATGGACACATCGTAGAAAGTGCACACTGTCTACATAGGACATGTATGTGTGGGTCGCTCGTAAACTGTGTTTGATTGGATGGGCAAATGGACGATAATTATAAAAAATAAGCCCACATGGCAGTCTCACAGTAGCGGGTGGATAGCCTCAGAATGCTTGCATGTTAGCAAGCTTAAACTATTAGATAATATTTCAAGGTTGACTGTGTATTCACTAACCAAGGGATATGTGTGCACTCATGGGTATACAACGATTTAAGCAGCAATGATTCATTTTAGCTTGTTTTTCTAGTAGAACGCGGATTTGGTGTACAAAAGTGGTTTCATACATTTGGTTTGAATTTGTGTTGGTCAAATGTCTGAAACCACTTTTCTACACCAGAAAGCCGCATTCTACTAGAAAAACAATCCAAAATAGGTTCATATTATTTAAAGGGATTTCTATTTTCGTGCCCACGATTTGTTAGTTGTACTTATTTTTTTCCAGCTGCTTAGTCATCTCCTTGTACGAAACTCTCACATGGTCTAAAACTCACCGTCCGTCAGCCTTCCCATTACGTGCTGACAAGTGGGGCCGCGTTTAGTCGGGTCCCGTAGTGGACCCTCGCTGTTACGTGCTGACAAGTAGGGCCGCGTTCTGTCGGATTCCGTAGTGTACCCTTGTCGTTACATGCTAACAAGTGTGGCCGTGTTCAGTTGATTCCCGTAGTGAACACATCTCTCAACTTATCCAGATCAGCATCGGACACATAGCTTATCCACGTGAGCGCCGGACCCATAGCTTATCCACGTGAGCGCCAAACCTACAGCTTACCCATGTTGGCATTGTAAGATGGGACCCCGAGTCAGCCTGACGCCCGCATCCCCGTGCCGTTGCTTCATTTTCATATAGTAAAATATAATGCATATACGAAAATTATACGAATATTATACAACTTTGAACTCTTTTAAATCACACTTAGGACATGATAATGTTGTGCTAATAAAATCCTGATCATTTATCATTTCCATGAAGTGAAATATAATGTATAAACTTGCGTATAAAAAATTATACACCTTTGAATTTTTTGAAATCGCACTTAATACGTGATAATGTCGTTCTAAGAAAATCTTGAGAGATTATCATTTTCATAGAGTGGAATGTAATGCATAAATTTACATATGTGAAAATTATAAATCTTTGAACACTTTTAAATCACACTTAATACGTGATAATGATGTGCTAACAAAATTTTGAGAGATTATTATTTTCTCCCCATTTTCATAGAGTGGAATGTAATGCATAAACTTGCATATACAAAGTTTATACACCTTTGAACTCTTTGAAATCGCACTTAATACGTGATAATGTTATGCTAAGAAAATTTTGAGAGATTATTATTTTCATAGAGTGGAAGGTAATGCATAAATTTGCATATATGAAAATTATACACCTTTAAACTCTTTGAAATCGCACTTAATATGTGATAATGTTGTGCTAAGAAAATCTTGAGAGATTATCATTTTTATATAGTGGAATGTAATACATAAAATGGCATATACGAAAATTATACACCTTTGAACTCTTTGAAATCGCACTTAGGTCATGATAATGTTGTGCTAATAAAATCCTGATCATTTATCATTTCCATGGAATGAAATATAATGCATAAACTTGCGTATACAAAAAATTTAAACCTTTGAACACTATAAAATCGCACTTAATAACGATATAATGATGTGCTAGCAAAATTTTGAGAGATTATCATTTTCGCCCGCATTTTCATAGAGTGGAATGTAATGCATAAACTTGCATATACGAAAATTATACATATTTGAACTCTTTGAAATCGCACTTAATACGTGATAATATTGTGCTAAGAAAATCTTGAGAGATTATCATTTTCATAGAGTGGAATGTAATGCACAAATTATACACCTTCGAACTCGTTCCCTTCAAATTATATTCAAGTTCATTTGTTTATGGAGTTAAAGTACCGGTGGCAAAATCGTTATTTTGCAAGGATAGAGGGGTGTTCCTGATAGATATAGGGGTTATCCTATCCGCTAGATCACAGAGGATCAACGATTGGTGGACACGATCCACGTGACAACTGTCTCAACCAATCAGAGCGTGGCAGCGAAGATGAGCACATGTGCGAGAGATTGATACTAAGAGAGGAGAAAATTGAGTAGCACTTAAAAACCAAGAGCAAAACTGAGTAGAACTTAAAAACCAAGGGCAAGACTGACAAAGGGATTCAGATATAAAATAGAAAAAGATTTAAGAATGGAAAATGCGTATTTTATACAATAAAATACATCTTGGCATACATGAAACTATTTGCAATTCAAATATACACCAGTTTGAAAATTATTGCCTCATTTAGACAAACTATGTTTTGGGGAGGGATGTTTTGGGAAGAGGTTTGAGTAGAAAGCCATGAACCTTCATAGATAGTAGGTGATTTGAGAAGTGGTGATTTAGGTTAGAATTTGGTTTATATACATTTCTTATGGTGGCAGGTCACATAATAAGATTCCCTAGGTAGATGCCACTATGTTTTGTTCTTTTTGAATTTGTTGTGCATAAAATGACTCAATTAGCTAGCTAAAAACTATTCATTGACTCTCTGTTGACCAGCCACCAGAGGGTAAAAACTGAGTATATTACACACGGCAATGTTAGTACTGGAGGGAAAAACTGAGTACAACCAAACTGCCAGTATTACACTTGAGGGAAAAACTGAGTACAACTGAGTCGCCAGGGTTAGATACGAGGGAAAAAACGTGACTCACGGTACGCGTGTGCGGTGCACGGGGTGGTAGCGGACACGTGTGGTCGTGCATGGTGCAGTAGCGTACGGGGTTACGCGGTGCACGGTAGTGCAACAAAACGTCGCTTTTCTTCTCCTTTAATAGAGGCCTTCCCACTCTCACTCATCACTCACTCGCTCACTCAACCGTCTCCACTGTCCCATCACCTTCTTCAAACCCCCAAGAAAATCCCAACCACGCCGGCAATGGAGAAGAACAAGAAGGGCCATCGGCGCCCAAGGCCGCCCGAGAGGGCTCCCCCTGTCTCAAGATCCGCCATAGCCGCTAGCGAGGAGGCCCCCGCCGGTCTCGGGCAGATCCCGCTCGGCTGGGACCCCTACGAGGAGGTTGATTACATAAGGCCGGAGAACCCCTACGACACCAGCATCGCCGACCCATGGTCGGAGGTAACCAGGGTTTTCTTCCCTTCCCTTGTTCTTCCCCCATTCCCATCGTCGGATGCTAGATCGTATGTTATTAGGGCTCGGTTGTTCGTATTTTTACAGTAGCTAATCCTCTTGTATTAGTTCTCGTATTTCGATGAATCCTCCTGTTTGTATTTGAACCCTCATGTTTGTAGTTGGGATCAGTATCCGATTTGGTTTGAGATTTAGGGAATAATCAGGAGATCTCAATCGATTAATTTATGCAAATAATCAATCCCGATAATCAAAGTATATCAATCATGTCTTTATTGCACTCTACTATTTTTCCAACAAGAGGATATCAGCGACGTTCGCAGCGACGACGAGTCCAAAGACACCAAGACTCGTCATCTGCCGAGGAGGCTGAAGTCTGGCTAGTACAACAACTTCTTCGCCGGCGACGTGTACATGTGCCCCTTCTGCCCCACCAGGAGGCTCCACGCCACGGACTTCAACTCCCTCATGAAGCATGCCGAGGACGTGAGAACCTGCGGCGAGTTCGTGAACATCCACGGCTTCATAGCCAAACACCAGACGCTCGGTTTTCACCTCCGCAACCTCTAGAAGGTGGCTATCGAGGAGGGTCGCATGCCCCCGATCAAGCCCAAGGCGCCCAAGGTCAAGGTACTAGGCAGCAAGAAGTGGAGGAGGCGCCAGAGGGAGGAGGCGGAGGCCCTCCTGGCAGAAGCCATGAGGGGCCACTGATCTGGTGCTGCAACTGCTGCTGAAAAGCAGTTTCTTTTGTCTTGTCTATGTTGAACTTGTCCGCTGCTGCTGCAGAACAACCTAATTGTCGAACCTCGTTAAGTACCGTACTATATAACCTATATTGGCTGCTTTATCTACATCTGTACTGTTTACTGTATTTATTTATAGTGCTGGTTAGTTTTGCTGCTCTAGATTTGCTACCAAATTGGGAAAAAACGAGGGCAAAAGGAACAATGAATAAAGAGAGAAGCTGATATAGATTCGCTACCTTTTTGGAAAAAACATAAATGTTAGCGAGAGAGAGGGGAAAAGGTTCTCTTAAAAAGGCCAATCATTAAAATAACAAAAAATAAAACTTCCAATTTAGGCGACAGGACGCACGTAACCACCAAACACGTCCCATATGGTCCCACACCACGCCCCCCATAATCAGCGAGAGATGGATGGCTAGTCCGCTGTGTATTCTGGCCCCACCTATCATCATGTAACGGTCGATGCGACATAATATAACACTCAACGCACGACCAGCCCAACGTGGTCCCACCGGTCAGCATGTAACGGTCAAAACTTTGACTTGACGGCATCCTACCGTCCGAGCGCATGTGAGGGTTTTGGAATAGAGGAAGGGAAAAAGTGAGGAAAAACTAAGCGATTGTGGAAAACTGAGTACAACTAACGAATCAGGGGAACGAAAATAGAAATCCCTTATTTAAATCCCCGTAAACCCATGAGTGTATAGCTATCCCCTAGTTAGCATGTATATTCCGTTTTAAGATCATTCATAAGACTACCACTGAATTCATATGTGATATTTTTATTTATTGTGCATAGGCTCCGGACTCTAGCTAGGTGCATGCAGAAACTTGTGACTAAGATCAACATATGTTAAACTGACATGGACGACATGTGACTAAGTTTGATCATCCATTTAATGAGGTATCTTAAGAGGTTCTTCGGAACTTCTCGTGTCTTGATCTAAAAAATCCATTTGTTAGATTCCGTGTAAATACTTGGTCGGCTTACCGTGGTTTATCGTAGGATCACTACAAGAACGCATGGCATATCCCGACGGACTTTTTGGATGTTATCCTAAAATTAACTCCATAAAACCACATAAAAGTACAAAACATGACCAAATACTTTTTTTACCGCTACATGACCAAATACTCACAACATACTATATAAATCACAACCAATCCATCTTATACTTTCCTGGATCATGGGGAACTACTCACAATGGTGAAACATGATAATGATCAGTGATATATAGTATACAACACAACCTGAAAATATTACTTCCCCTCCAAATAACAAGTTACTGAGCACAAGCATGCACACAACACTAGAAACTTATTTAAGGTTCTGATCTATCACAAACTATAAGGGGATGAAGTGGACCTCGATATAGAGATAGTGCTAGTATTGGGCATAATGGAGATGGTGATGAAGACACCCCCTCCTACACCAAGGAGGAGTTGGTGAAGATGATGGCGCCGAGTTCCCGCAGCAGAGGCCTCAGAGCAGTAGGATCTGCCCTCTCCCGAAGTAGGAAAAGACTTTTTCCCCACCGCCACCTATATAAATCTTAGAAAAATTATGGTGTAGGTTTTGTTGTGATATAGATCTCTTGGTAAAAAAGACAGAGATGAGACAACGCTCAAGGGCTAGATGGGCCCTGCTCACGTGGCTGGGGTATCTAGCCGCATGAG
This sequence comes from Avena insularis, assembly GCA_023614405.1. Taxonomy (NCBI): domain Eukaryota; kingdom Viridiplantae; phylum Streptophyta; class Magnoliopsida; order Poales; family Poaceae; genus Avena; species Avena insularis. Next base: position 415,478,268 of record CM042686.1, on the reverse strand, counting down.
CAGGTCCATTTTCGGTCTCGTGGCTCCCCTCATTGCCTTCCAGTGCACACGGTATTTGTTTTGATGAAAAACTTTTATGGCATTTTTCCTAAAATATTTGGTTACCTAAAGGTCCCTAAAACATAAAATATGAAACAAGAGGTTTTTTGCCGCTCGGGAATTAAATGATAAAACAGGTGTCTTTGTAGGAAAGTCTCGTAAATCATCTAAATAATTGAAAATAAGGTAAATAACATTATAAACTATTACGTACTATATGATGCAAACATGAGGATATAAAATGCATGTATCGCATAGCTTGTCTATCGATGAGCTAGAGTAAATGTGTCATTGGAAGTTCGGCTTACTCACACGACTCTAATGAAAAGGGGTAACCCTCACCTCACCGGTGCACATCGCTTTACTTCCTCCTCCCAAGACCGGTCCATAGATTTTGGGGGCCCTAAGACAATATGACACCAAAGACCCCTCATTTAAGGTGGCAAAATTTCATTGAGTCAAGGGGAGGGGGCAATGGCCCCCATATTTCAGAAAATTTCTTAAATATTTCTTTAATATCTATGTTAAAAATAGTATTTCTCAAAATTTAAGCATAATTAGTGTTTTTTGCTAAACAATTATAAAATACATACATTTGATAGATTTATGGTCTTTGAAATCTCCATAAAGACACTCAAAACTACTCATTTCTATTGATCGAGAAAAATATTTACCATGATACTTATGCCTATCAATTGCTCCTTGTGTACCTCTAGAATTAATCACAGAACAAAATTATGGAAGTAACAAATTCATATGTATGTGCAAAATTGAGTGGAAGCGTAGACACATTGGGCACTGAATTAATAAGAGAATGAAATACTCTTTAGAACAATGGATGATGGGGGACAAGTAGACCCATTCGAAATCGGAGAAGAGTTGCTTGTGGAATGATATAGTTATGTGTTTGCATCATTATTCTCCACTAATAAATAGTAACGACTTTGTAGAGGCACACGATGGCCGGTATTGTTCTATGCATTTGCCACAAAAATGATGCATCGAGAAAAAATATTCAGAAATGCTAGAGTATTTGCTAGGACGATGTTGATGTTGTTCCCCATGATCGAAAGTAAATGATGTATCTCTATGGGTTTTTAAGTGGAACTTGCACTTCCCTCTTTTCTATATAAAATTTTGCAGTATTTTTTGGAAAGAGAAGTCAGAGTATAGATATAATAGGCTATAACTTGGGTCATCTATATTTTTAGAATTATTTCATCTTGCTGGGACTCAAAAATAGAATACAAATATAGATATTGATGCAGCCCGTCCTATCGATCCCACTACATCTACTATGCCAAGTACCCCAAGTGGACCAATCACCCGCGCTCGAGCCAAACTCCTACATGAGAAGGTGAACTCGCTCCTCTCCATGTGTGACTTTGACTCCCCTTTGAATGGCATGCTACTTCATGATAATACTTTATGCATCCTCAGATATGACCCTCAAGAAGGAACGCCAAGAGCACGTGGGAAGGAAGCACCAGCTGTTTTCGATGCTAGTTTTGACGATGCCAGGGTCTGCGCTGAACCAAACCAGCGACCAGCAGAACAAACCGGCTCCCCTCCAAAAATGCTCTCTGTATTCCATTCCGTATAAGGCCGGAACAAACCAGGGACCGCTGAAAACTTTCGGCGACAGATCCTTACCGCCAGAATTCCTGTCTGCGCACGGATCTGGGTTTGATGCTCTATAATATTCCCTTTACCTACCCTTTCACCATGAGTACTGTAAATAGCCTCTATGGCTCCCCTTTATTCCTTAGACTTGGATAATTGAATTAGAAGAAACCTCTTTGAGGATCTAACTAGTTCTAGTCTCATGCTCCTTGACAAGGAGCACCAATTATCCTCCAACCTTTTGAGCTTTGCATAGTGCGTTCAAGTTGTACAATGCCTTGAAGTCGGTATACCTTCTCCAAGTTGTCAAGATCTCGCCAAGGCTCCCACTCACCGTGTCGATTAGAGAGAGTGTGTACTTACCCGCCACCGATCCTAGGGATTGTGTTGGACCGGTTGTTGCCGGCGTGAGCTATAGACTTGTATCATGTATCGAGTGTGAGTGTGTTCATCGTGTTTCTTTGCGTGTGTGTTCGTGGAATTCCTCCACTCCCTCAGCCCTACTCGCCTTCACCTCAATTTCCATAGAGATTCGTGAAAGATCGGGCAACCCTAAGGGGTCACCCCTAACATATTGGTATCAAGAGCTTTGTTCATTACGAATTTCTCCACAAATTTTCTTATATCCACCATAAATACGAAAATCCCCCCAAAAAGATCCCCAAATTGGCCTTCAGATTGATCTCGAGTTTTGGTGAGTTTTCTGTGGTTTTGATCCGTAGATCTATAGCTATTGGTGTCAATCTACCTTCCTTGACCTTCCCTAGCCCCAGTTTTGACCGATTTTCGAAGATTTTTGCGAGTTGACTTTTTGTGTTCATCACGAACATGTTTTGGCACTAGTTCTAGTGAACCGAACCGAATGCCAAAATTTTTTTGGCAAAATTCCTGGCGATGTCGGAATATTCACGAAAATTTTTGGCGCCCGGTCCAGCGCTGCCATTTGGCTGCTGACAACCACTTTTGACTCAATTTTGACAGTTTTCCTCCTTTACTTGTTCGTGTTTCGTGTGCATGTCGCCCTAACTAATAGCAAGCTTCCGCAACATTACATTCCGCGCTATCCGACACCGCGGCACCCGAACATCTTCCCCAACACTGGTTGCAAGTCATCATCAATACCGAAGGTATAAGTTGCTCCACCTTGTTAGCCCCATATCTTCCTTTGTGTGTAACTATCCTATGAGAGCATCTCATTTTGTGTTTTCCTAAGCATTGTGCACTTGTCCTTGGAAAGTGAGAGTGTGTAAGAAAATATAAATGTTGACATAGTAGTATATAAAGGGAGAAAAAGAATCAAAAAAGGAAAAAAAAAAGAAAAATAGAAAGATACATAGTCTCCCAATACAAAGAAAGTATCAAGCTTGTAAGTGTTGGGGGGATGCTGCCGGATAGGGTGAAGCCGGGGTATAAAGGCGAGGTCTACCGAGGTACAGTGAGGTCAAAACACGTGTTGGCCGGCGTACCTTAAGGCCAGCCGAGTTACGGTCGACCTGGCCTAGGTGGAGTTCACCCAATGTTACCTCGTCCGACATCAAGCATATGTCGGCACCCCTCAAGTTACTTGTTTGCAGGTACCACCAAGGATGACTTAACCAGGAAGGAGCCGGGTTACAAGTTGGCTTACAAGATAAGCAAGGTTTCTTCCATAGTCAGCGCTTTTCTCTCTCCACTAGAGAGTGAGCACAAAAGATAGAGAGAAGGACCAGCAGCACGGGACGACAAGGGTGACATCGTCTAACTGTTGCTGGTCGGGAGACACAGCGCCACAGAGGCTTTTTCCAGGGGTTCAGAGAGGCTTACGCCATGAGCCCTGGGAGGCTATGAAGGGAAAAAGGAGTGCACCGTTTTGCTATTTTGGGAGGAGCATATTCGGGGAATATGCTCTCCACGTATGCCCTAACTGTAACCTGGCCACCCCTTTATAAGGTGTGCCAGGACCTCCATAGGAGGGAATCATTTGTACTAGAGGAAAAACCCGAAGGAGAGAAGCTAGCAGGAAAGAACTTCATCTTCCTCCTCTCCCCAATACAGCTCAAGGAGCATCTGTAAACCACCATACATCTTAAGAATACAAAACATCTGTGTATGGAATCACCACACTATCCCTCTCTAGATATCTCTGGTGCACATTGGCCCCATCTTTATCCTATCCATGGCATCTGTCATGACACCACCATGATAGTTGGCGCCCACCGTGGGGCCAGCAGCGGAGCTAGCAGGAGTCAAGATCCGGATGAGAAGCTTCATCGTCACCGGCGAGGGAATCGTCTCCGGGCTCGTTCAACGCTTGGAGCGCTGGACTATGTTAGTGACAGCGTGTGCAGCTTCGGCAACCGCCCTTCACCGTGCAACGGCCTCTTCATCAGCTTTGGTGCCCACAAGATCTACATCGGCATGGACGAGTCCTGCGTTCACCCGCTGCATGTTGTCGAGGGAGGAGAACCACCTATCAGTGTGGCTCGCGGCCCGCGTATCACTTGCTCCACTAGCTGCGTTGATGTAATGATGACTGCGCCTAACACGGGAATAAGCAAAGACCTGGTAGAAGACCCAGAGGCAACACCCAAGGTACCTAGGACTATGGGTCCTCCACTAGAGAGGCCAAAGAATGTGTTCCAGTAGGCAATACAGAATTTAGCCACTCCCATAGCACCTATAGCAGATCTGACTCAAGCATAGGCCGAGTTAGAGGAGACCCAGCTGAAAATGTTAGTAGGGGAAAGAGGATAGCGGCGTTACAACAATCATTGAACATCACACTGCACGAGTATGCGAAAGCAAACCAGATTAGTCCCACCCGTATGGATGGTGTGAAGATTAGGGGTAGAAACCTCATCACTGAGATAAACAAGGAATATGTACCTAAGTCGGGGTATTCAACTACCCTTGTGACAGCAGGGCTGCCGAGGTACAACACCCCGACAAAGAATCTCAGGGCTATGGATGCAGCAGCGTCTGAGTTAGAGGGTTTGACCAGTGAAGCCCGGGAGAGGTAGCAGGAAAGAGTTAATCACCTAGTAAAGGTTGCTAACAAGCAGAATGAGGAGTTGCTCAAAGCAAACCCGGCACGAGCAGGAGGTTCCCGTGTTGTTCATTCGGTAGGGGGCACTCTGACAAAATCCGCTGGGGCAGCATCATCCCCTCATGATGGCCCAATAAGAGAAGAGGTGGTAACCTCGGGAAGAAAGAATAAGTAGATGGTCCCGTATGACCCGGCAAGGGTTGGGAATGGAAAAGCAGTGCAATGTGATGAGGATCGCCACAGTGCTAGCCGAAGTGAAGCTGGACAAGGTAACCACGACCAAGGCCATGCAGGACAGGGAAACGTTGGGCATGGCAACATCGGACAGCATAACTCGGTAGGAGCTAGACAAAATCCACCTCGACAACATCAGCAATAGCACATATCTCGGCAAGAGCAAAGTGTCAGCCTAGCTATGCAACAACAATATGTTCGCCCGGGTCAAGATAGATACGATGATGATTATTCGGCAATGGCTCATGCCGGGTTTCCCAAGCCGGATCATCATGTGATAGGGTTGAGGCTGGGAAACAGGAACCTACAGCCGGATGATGCTAGATTGAAGTTGGACCAGATTTATAGGTCAGAGATGATGGAGGGACAAGGTCCTCCGGGTCTAGCATGCGTTGGACCTCAGATTATGAGGGAACCACCTGTGCCGAACTTCTAGTTGTCTAGAGGGACAAAAACATATGATGGAAGTACCAAGTCGGAAGATTGGTTAATTTACTATGCAACATCCATGAACATTGCCACGGCAATTTGAGATGGGCGGTGAGGTATGTGCCTCAAATGATAGAAGGACCAGCAAGAGTCTGGCTTAATAATCTGCCAGCAGGAAGTATCAACTGTTGGCTAGATTTTGAAGAGATGTTTATCAGCAATTTCACAAGCACATACAAGAGGCCGAATAGGCCACAACAGCTCGCAATGTGTAAGCAGTAGCCGAATGAGATGGACCGCAAGTTTCTGACTCGGTGGTGTAACATGCGTAACTCATGCGAAGGGGTAATCGAGTCACAAGCTATTGCTTGGTTTGTGCAAGGATGCAGATATGCAAGTACACTGTGGCAAAGGCTACAAAGAGATATGCCAACCACATTGGTTGAGACGATCTGAATTGCCGACTCATATGCATTGGGTGATCTGACTCAACCTCGTCTTACGACATGCAAGTCAAACAAGGAATATTACCCTTGGGATGGAGCCGAATCAGGCCGGTGAAATGATTTCCGGGGTAAGAGGAGAGATGAGCGGACGGATTACAAATACGGTTTTCAACAAGTTGCAGCAGTGGACAAAGATCAACCGGAGCTAGGAATAGCCAGTGACAGAGAGTGGAGGTCAACAGTGGGCACAAAAAAGTGATGGCAAGAAGCCTTCGACCAGTGAATAGAAAAAAGTGGCAAGAAAGGAAAGATAGGCCGAGGTATACGTATGAGGCTATGTTGGATCAACCATGCAAGTTCCACACACCTAACCTGAGTAACCCAGCAAACCACACGACTCAGCAATGTGAGTGGATGAGGAAGATAGAGCAGAGTAGCACGGGGAATGCTTAGGCACCTCGGCATGATGCACCTCGGTAGTAACAGCTCGCAGGAGCAAGTGGGTAGCAACAGATGTTACCACCGCCCCCGTCGAGGTATGAGAACCATGAGAGAAGGGATGCAGTGCATCATGTGAATGACCAGAACCAGCCGAACCAAAGATACCTCGGCAATGACGGAAGAAATGAATACAGGGAGCATCATCAGAGTTACTGTGTGTTGACCACATAAGAAACTGACAGGCAGAGTGTGCGGCGCCGACATATGGAAGTCAATGCGATTATGCCAGCTGTGCTGAGGTACATGTCGTGGTCTGATCAGGAAATCACATGGAGTATCAAGGATCATCCCAGGGTCATGCCGAGTCTTGGATCGTACGCTTTGGTGCTTAACCCAACTTTCATCAGGCCAAACATCAACGTGAAATTTTCCAAGGTGTTGATTGACAATGACAGCAGTATTAATATCTTGTACAAGGACATAATGCACAAGCTGTGAGTCTTAGAGAATATGCTACAGGCAACCAAGACCATGTTTCACAGCATTGTTCTGGGTTTGTCTTGTGAGCCTATTGGGAAGGTCCGAATTGATGTCTTATTCGGCACAAGGAACAATTGTCGGACAAAAAATTTGGAGTTTGAGGTAGTGGATTTGGACAGCGCTTACCATGCGTTACTCGACAGACCAGCTCTTTCAAAATTTATGGCAAGTGACCACATTAGTTATTTGAAGATGAAGATGCCAGGGCCAAATGGAATAATCACCATATCAGGATATTTCAGGCGCTCAATGGAATGTGCTTCGGCCGGGTCAAACTTGGTTGAGTCACTCGTGATAGCACAGGAGAAGAGAAGGATCCAAGAGGTTGTAGCACTAGCTCAGTCCACGCAGTTGAATATGCCGGCTCCAAGTAACCCACATGGAAGTTTCTCATTTCAGCTGACAAAAGATACCAAGAAGGTGCCCATTGATGATCAGTTCCTAGAGCGCACCGTGATAATTGGTGTCGGGCTTGATGACAAATAGGAAAGCGAGCTTGTCAGCTTCCTCTGTGAGAATTGGGATATCTTTGCTTGGTCCACACAGGATCTTCAAGGTGTACTGAGGGAGTTGGCCGAGAACTCTTTGCATGTAAGACCCGGAGCAAAGCCGGTGAAGCATCCTCTCCGCCACTTTGCCGAAGATAGTAGAAAAGTTATTGGTGATGAGATAGCTCGGATCCTTGCAGCCGGGTTTATCGTGGAGGTACTCTATCCGGATTGGCTATCTAATCCGGTGCTTGTGGAAAAGAAGAAAGATGATCCGAATATAGCAGTGGTGTGGCGTATGTGTATCGATTACATGAACCTGAACAAGGCATGTCCGAAAGATCCTTTCCCACTGCCAAGGATAGATCAGGTCATTGACTCGACTACTGGGTGTGAGATATTGTCATTTGTAGATGCGTATTCTGGTTTCCACCAGATACACTTGAACCTGGATTATCAAAAAAACTGCTTTCATTACCCGTATGGGGCTTATTGCTATCGCACCATGCCATTTGGCTTACGTAATGCAGGAGCAACGTATCAGAGGTGGATGCAAAAATGTTTACATGATCAAATTGGCAAAAAATGTCCAAGTATATGTCAATGATATCCGGTAGACATTCGCGAACTTAAGGAGGTTCCGAATGAAGTTTAACCCAGAGAAGTGCACCTTTGGTGTCTCAGCGGGGAAGTTACTCGGTTTCCTCGTGTCCAGCCAAGGTACCAAAGCTAACCCAACTAAGATTCAGGCTATTGAGCAAATGGAACTGCCGAAGTGTCTTAATGATATTCAGAACTTCACTGGTTGCCTGGCATCATTAAGTTGGTTTGTATGTCGGCTGGAAAAAAGGCATTGCCTCTCTATCAGCTAATAAAAAAGTCGGATAAGTTCATATGGACCCTGCAAGCAGATAGTGCATTTCATGAGCTCAAAAATATGCTAGCCTCTGCACCTGTGTTAGCTTCACCATTATCCAAAGAGCCGATGTTGCTCTATATAGCAGCGACCAACCGAGTCGTAGGTGCTATGATAATGGCGGAGCATAACGAGGAGGGTAAGTCGGTGCAGAGGCCAGTATATTACCTAAGCAAAGTGTTATCCGCTTCAAAGCAGAACTATCCTCATTATCAGAAGATGGCGTATGGCGTGTATATGGCGGCCAAGAATCTCAAACATTATTTTGAAGAACACCCGGTGAAGGTGATATGTGAGGCGCCCATATCCGAGATAATGAGCAACAAAGATGCAAGTGGCCGGATAGCCAAATGGGAAATTGAGTTAGCCCCTTATGCTCCACAATATGACAGAAGGGACACGATCAAGTCTCAGGTCGTGGATGAATTTTTCGTGGATTGGGCAGAAATGCAATTCGAACCACCCTTGTTGGACTCAAACTACTAGAGGATGCACTTTGATGGATCCAAGTTGAAGGACGGATTAGGGGCCGGGGTAGTCCTTACCTCACCCAAGAAAGACTAGTTGAGATATGTGCTTCAGATCCACTTTCGAGCATCAAACAATGTGGCCGAATATGAAGAGCTCGTGCACGGACTAAAAGTGTCAAAAGAGATTGGGATACGTCGGATACAATGCTTCGGTGATTTGGATTTGGTGGTATAGCAAGTATCTGGTCACTGGGATACGTTGGACGCAAACATGGCTCTGTATAGATTTCACGTCCAAAAGATATGTGGTTACTTTGAGGGATGCAAATTCCATCATGTGCCAAGAGCTGAAAATGATGCAGCCGACGTGTTATCTAAACTGGGATCATCTCGGCAAGCCATCCCGCCAGGAGTTGCTTTGGAACATTTGAGAAAACCATCTATTACCCCTTCACCAGAATCCCAGTCAATCTATATCCTGGCAAACCCCAGATCAGAAGCTACCCCAATGGACATTGACTGGGGGAATACCTTGTCAAACCCAGGGACTACCTCGGTAAACCCGGGGACTTCCTTGCAGAACCTGGGGACTGTTCAGCTTGATCCGACAGAGGTTATATCGGTTGATGCAATGGAGGTTGACTAAGTACTTTTCCTAGCTCGTACAGTACCAACATGGGTGCAACCAATATTTGAGTTATTTAAAGATGGAACTTTGCCAAGTAATGAGGTACTCTCGAGGCAAGTGCATAGGAGAGTAAAGGCCTACACTATCATCAATGCCGAGTTATACAAGAGAAGTGTCACGAGTGTCTTGCAGAGGTGCGTTGACCCGGAAGAAGGGCTGGACATCCTCCGAGATATCCATCAGGGGGAGTGTGGGCATCATGCTTCGTCTAGATCCCTAGTGGCAAAAGCTTTCCGACATGGGTTTTATTGGCCAAGTGCCTTACAGCAAGCCGAGGAATTGGTGAGGAAGTGCAATGGATGTCAAAGATATGCAAGCAAGATCCATATGCCATCATCCAATTTAAAAACCATACCAATCACTTGGCCATTAGTTGTGTGGTGCTTAGACATGGTCGAACCATTTAAGCCGGCACGAGGAAACATGACCCATATCTTGGTCATGGTGGACAAGTTTACAAAGTGGATTGAAGTAAAGCCAATAAGAAAATGTGATGGAGCTACTGCCCTGACATTCCTCAAAGATATCATCTTGAGATACGGCTATCCACATAGTATCATAACAGATAATGGCATAGATTTCGCCGAAGGAGCGTTTGCCCGGTTCTACCGAGATAAGAAGATTCGGCTAGATGTCGCATCAGTGGCCCACCCGGCGTCGAACAAGCAAGTGGAAAGATCCAACGGACTGGTACTATCCAGGATAAAACCTTGGCTCATTGAGCCACTGCAAAGATCAGCAGGGTGCTGGATTGATGAACTTCCAGCGGTACTGTGGAGGTTAAGAACAACTCTAAATCGATCAACAGGTTATACACCATTCTTTTTGGTATATGGGTCCGAAGGGGTATTACTAGCCGACATAGAGCATGAATCGCCTAGAGTCACCCAAACACAGAAGCCGAAGTGCAATAAGCCCGGCAAAATGATGTTGATCTGCTAGAAGAAGCGAGAGAATTGGCATTGTCCAGATCTGCCATATATCAGCAAAATCTTCGATGCTATCATAGCCGAAAAGTGAACCCCCGAGTCTTCCGGAAAGGAGATCTGGTACTTTGGCTGGTGCAGCGCACTACCGGCATGCATAAACTATCCCCCCATGGGAAGGGACATTCATTGTAAGCAAGGCAATGCACAATGATGCGTACTACCTCATTGATGCACAACCACATGAGAAGAACAAGGCGGACAGGTCCGGCGAGGAATCAAAGCGGCCATGGAACGTAGCTCTACTTCATCTGTTTTACACTTAGCAAAAGTGTATGTATCCCGAACTCTCGTATGTCGGCCTATACATCGGTAATGAGCTTATTAATGAAATCTCAGCACCCCGAGCAGAAACTCAGGGACTGCCTTAATTATAATTGTCTTTTTCTGTATTTACTTTTTATACGTCAGCTGGCTTAAATTACTTACACCTTAGCCGAATTAGTAGTGTGTCGGCACCAAAAGCTAACTCTTCGACTTGCTATTGTCCAACAAGAATTGGCTTCATGGCAAGCAAGAGAACAAGTTTGGAATTGCAAGGCACATGAAAAACGACTAAGGAAAGGAACGTAATCGAGCCGCCGTTTGTTTTTGGACTAACCCCTATATTTACTTTATCTTTGTTATGTCGTGTTATCTTGATCTAATACCAAAAGTTCCAAGTATTGTTAGATCAATTTTTTGAACCTCGGACTCGTAAGTACAAGGCCGAATAAAGGTAGATGCGAGCCGAGTCACTGAATTGGGAGAACAAGAAAATGAAATCCGGGGACTTCGCCCAAGCTAGTCCGACAAAAGAACATAAACTGCAGCAAAATAACACATTGTTTACTACATCTGCACCCGTCATATCGGGGATCTAATGAATTTTAAAAGTTTATCGCTTCAAGGAGTAGCAGGTGCCGGGTCACCCGCAGCAGGAGGAGGCATATTGTCTCCGGCATTGGCAGCCTCAGCTTCGGCATCATAATCATCCAGATTTGCCTCGGCATCCTCGGCATAGTCCGAATCTTCTTGGTCCTCATCCGCGTATCCTTCGATGTTTTGATCGTCGATGGCTTCGAGGAAGCTCGGCCCCTTGTTCCATTGATGATAATGGGCATATTGGATAAGGTCATAGGCGCGAGCTTGACGTTGGGCAATTTAGGCCGGGTCATTGGTCCATCTGGATCCGGTGCACAGGCGACTAAGTACATTCAGATCAATGCTTTCATACCAGGACAACACAAAGGATAAGGCAATGTCAGCTCCGGGACGTGCAGCGGATTCTCGCCACAAACTGAGTTGCCTGCTGCTATCCCGGAGTCTCTCGATCAATGCGGCAACTCCCTCCAGATCAGTTTCACCTGGCCACAGGGTATGAAAAGCATGGATGGCAGTGCCGAGGAGCTCCACTCCAAAAACCTGGCCCAAGACAGGCCACAAGACCATCCAAGGACTCGTCAATGGTTGTTTCTTCGGAGATAGGGCCAGCTTCAGCTTTCTTCTCCCGGAGCTTGCGGATGGCAACGTCGGAGCAGGCCTTAGACTAAGGAAAATTCTCTAAAATTACAAACAAAAGGCAACTCAGAAAATGCAAAGAGAAGAGTAAACTCGGCAATAAAAAGTAAACTCGGAACAAAGGAACTTATGAGCTATGAGGCCGTGGATCCAGGTCATTTGGGCAAACCAAGCTGTCTGGTTCTTCCAGAATTCTTCAAGAGCGGTATTCATCGACTCAATTTTGGCCTCGGATTCTTGGAGAAGTCCTTTGTTTTTGTCAAGCTGGCCTAACAGCTGGGCCTTTGCATCAGAGAACTCGTGATCCAACTTTTCAAGCTCAGATTTCTAGAGTAGTTTGAGGTTATCATTCTCGCCACAGAGCCGAGCGATCTCCTCATCCTTCTCCTTAAGCTGGGCCTAGTATTGTCCTGATTGTTTGAGAAAATGGAGCATCGTATCAGGAAGTGGCACGCTATCTTGAAGAGACACTACAATGATTTTTTGACCTGGCAGAGCCGAGGTATAACAACCTGTCGAGCAAGAATTAAAAAGGACAAAGGGTAAGACGCGAAAGAAAAGTACCTTTTACCTTAGCCACCTCCTTCTTTAGCTCCTCGTTCTGGGCCTCCACATTGGCTGCAAGATCTGAGTCACATGTTAATTCAGCAAGCCAATGATGAAGGGATGTAAGAATGAGAATTTCAAAGAGAAAAATTTACCTTTCTTCTTCAGCTCGGGCAGCAAGGCCTTGTGCTTTGAAGAAAGATCTTTATGTGTGTCCAGAAGCCAATGAAACTCGACGGTGTGACGGTTGCTGGTGATTCGAAAAGAAAAGTGATACTTCAGGAATGATAAGAAAAATCAAAGTTATTCAACACCCGGGAAAGTGGAACTTAACCCAACTCTAGGTGAGTGAATATTTGAAGTTACTCAAGACCCAGGCCAAGTGGAACTTAACCCGGCTCTAAGTGAGTGGATATTTGAAGTTACTCAAGATCGGGACCAAGTGGAACTTAACCCGACTCTAGGTGAGTGAATATTTTAAGTTTCTCAAGACCCGGGCCAAGTGGAACTTAACCCGGTTCGAGGTGAGTGAATATTTGAAGTTACTCAAGACCCGGGCCAAGTGGAACTTTACTGGATCTAGGTGAGTGAATATTTGAAGTTACTCAAGACCCAAGCTAAGTGGAACTTAACCCGGCTCTAGGTGAGTGAGTGAATATTTGAAGTTACTCAAGGCCCGGGCCAAGTGGAACTTAACCCGGCTCTAGGAGATTGGATATTCGAAGCTACTCAATAATCTAACCAAGTTAAGATACTTCGGATTTGGGAACATGTTACGGAAAAATTGCACAAGTGTACTAGGAGCATCCGACCGAGTAATGTGTTACTCCCCCAGAGGCTCGGGGACTAGACGATATATCTACAAGTACTTGCGCATATGTAAACAGATACCTAAATGGTTTACCTCCATCATTTTACTGGCATAAGAAATGGCTTTGGAAGCTGTATTCATCTGGGAACCAAAATCTCCACATGACCAAACTTTGCTAGGTTGCCGGAGCTGACATCAACGTATTCAGTGTTATTCCAGTTCTCGGCAAACTCAGCGAGCGAGCCGAGGCTCCCACCACTGAGAGTCCGAGCCAGGACTAACCCTTCCTCGTGCGTAGCTTGGCGTACAACCTTGGCAGCGGCCGGACTAGAATGCAGCGTGAGTTGCTTGTCTGGAGTTGGGCTAGAGGCAGCGCTGCCCTGCTGCATCATGGATGCAATGGTGCGCTGCCCAGACCCGGACGTTGATCCTTTGGCTACAGCCTTTGTTGCCTCAGCAACGGGCTTGGCCTTGGTCATGTCGGCAGCTTTCTTGGCGGCTAGCTTTTCTTGCTGCTGCGAAGCTTAAGGTTGCGCTCCGGCCGAAGAAGTTGGCATGGGAGATTTGGCCTTCGGGCTATGCCGAGTTTGGTTCTTCTCGCTGAGTCTTGGGAGACTTGGACGAGGCAGGAGGTGTTTGGGGAGAAGAGCTTGAAGCTGGAGCTGGTTGAGGTTGAGACTGAGGTGGAACTTAGGTCGGTGCAGGAGTCACCGACACCTCGGTAGAGTCTTTTTTGTGCCAATGTTGCTGGCACCATCATCTTGTTGCTGCTGCTGAGTAGAGGAAGCACTTGGCTGATCCAACATAGCCACGTCCTCAGGGGCGCCACCTCCACTCGTGCCGACATTGCCCTCCTCCCGCAGAGGTGAACCGACGTTCGACGCAGCAGGAGAATTATCCTGGACTGGGCTCGGAACGGGAGCATTGTCGTGGCACGGAGAAGGTGGATTCTGGCAAAGAGGAGAGGCTATGCTGGTACTGCTCTGGAAAATTTCCTTGGGGGCCCTGCCAAGTCGAACGGAAACAAGTATCAAGTTAGGTCAGAAAGAGAGAAACAAGAAATACATGTAAAAGAGCTACGCTACTCAAAGAACAAGAAAGAAAAGAAGTTACTCGAATGCGATAGGTGGATCCTTGGGCTTTGGAGCCTTCCAGATGGTGGCCTTAGCAAGGGGCTTACTGGTGACCTTTTTTGGCATATTTCGTGTATCTTTTCCCGACCCTGGGTGGTTCGGAAGGAGGAGCCGAGGTAGCAGCTCGCTTCTTCACAGGGGCTTGTTCACCCACAACAAGAGGAGGATCGGTGTGGACCTGACCAGCCGGGTTAGCTGGAGTCGAATTAGTTAGAAAATCATATGAGATAGGCAACAAAATACCTCCAAGACTTCACAATCATCACCAGCTCCGTCATCATTCGGCCAATCCCTTAAGACAGAAGTCTTACAAGAGGGTCGGCTGGAGCCAGAGTCCGGGATAGGCATGAAGTCCTCGATGTCCGGCTCCTCCAGATTCGAGGTATCCTGATCCTTGCCCTACTTGAGGGCCGGAGTCGTGGTGTCCTCTATTGTTTGCTGAAGGAATTTCTGAAAAGAACAAAGCAAAGGAGTTAAATAGGAGATGAAAGCCGACATGTAACATCCCAAAACTTTAATCCAAGTGATCAAGATCAAATCTACCCAATTTAAGGTTAACAAAACCTTTTTCTATTTAAAAATCTTTAAGCATTCATATGTGTGTGCATTTAAATAGGAGTTGTTTTGAATTGCCATGTTTGAGTGATCTATTGATTGTAAAATGACTCTAAGGTGAATTACACATCATCTAGATCATCCCCAAGCAAATCCCAAAGAAAAAGAAATCAAAAAGAATTAAATAATAAAATGGTCACTTTTGCCATTTTAATCACATAGCCCACTTTGGCTATTCCTAGCACTCAAATCTTAACAGAAACAATTGTGGATCTTTGCACCCCTTGCTAGTACAAGTAGTGATGTACCAAGGCCCACTTTGTTTCATCCCAAAAACTTTCAAACTCTAAATTTAATTGTCATTTGAAAATTGAATCTAGTTCATATGCCTAGATCACACTTTTTCAAAAACCACTCAAATGACTTCCATTTGACAAATCCTAGAAACTAGAGATGCTTAAGCATGTGACAAACCACTCCACCAAAAATCTTTGAAAAATTCAAATAAAACTTTCATGCGGCCATTTGATCGAACAGTTGGCAGGCAGATAAAAAGTGGCCTAACTAATACTGTTTAGGAGCAAATCTTGTCGAGCCAATTGATTCACATTGATCACCTTGGTCTCTCCCAGGCCCAACCAGACCAAAACCACCCCTATCCCTAGCCCCTGGCGCCAGTGCACCGCCACCCCGACGCCATGCTCGCTGGCCAAACATGCACAAGCCACAGGCGACCACCAGACCCTCTCCACCGCTCTAGGGAGTGAGGTGTGACCTCACCGCTGCCCACGGTCCACCCCACGGCCGCAGATAGCCCCTGGACCACCCCACAGCATCGCCGCCCTTTCTCTCTGTGCGTAGCCAGAGCACGTCAGAGCACGATCGTCGCCAGCACGCAGCAAACCGCGCCTCGACACCCAATCACGCACGCCGCTCCGCCTCGACACCAGCACCCCGCCAGACACGGCCGTGCACCGCCATGCAACCCATAGTCGCCGGGAGCCGCGTCGAGCATCGCCTCTGTCTCCTAGAGCGCGGGAAGCTCCCGACCATTAGGCACCGCCCCTAGCCGCGCCATTGCACCGTAGCTGACCGCCCACCGTTCGCCTACCTCGCCCACACTGGTAGCCCTCTGTACCGCCCTCGCCGGAGACGCCAGCCCACACCCATCGGTCCCCTCGTCGAACCTATATAAGGAGGCCACCCCCAGCCTCATTCTGCACACCATCTCACTCCCCTCTCTCCACTGACCGTTTCCCCTCTCTCGCCGGAGCTGCTCGAGCCGCACATCGCCGGAATTGCACCAGAGGTAGCCGCTATAGAGGACGAGAAGTTGCCGTCGATTCCGTCCACCTCACCCCCTGCCGCAACCTTGCCTGAGCTCGCCGTCATCCACCAGTTCGTTTGCCTGCCTCGCCGCACTAGCTGGAGCCCTGGTACATCCCCAGTAGACCCCCACCGGCCGTTTAGGGTTCAGTCTCGCCGGCGACGAGTCCTTCATTGACGACGACCGTGAGCCGTTGATCTGCGTTCTAATCGTGTGACCAGATCGCCCCGTACCATTTCGGGTGTTAAGTGTCGCTGACATGCGGACCCTCCTTGTCGGTCGCCCTCTGCGCCGCTGAGCGTCACTGGGCCGGCCCATTTACTTTCCCGCGCTAACCCAGTAGTTCAAATTTAGTTTTTTCTATTTAGACTTAAAACCATTTTTGTTCCTTAGTTCAAAAATCATTTCAGGAAGATTTACTGAACCAAATTGAGTGATTCCAATTTTTTTGGAAAGATACTGAAAATATCTATCCAAGCCCGTTGGATGTAAATCATTTAGAGTTAGAGATCGCTCCTAGTTAAAATAACAAAACAGAAGCTTTTGCACATTCAAACATTTTTATAAAATCAACCATAATAGTTTTTGAGTTGATTCCAACTCTCAAAAATCACATTTAACCATACCTATCTGAATATGTAATAATATTAAGGTTTACATGCAGTGAATTTGGAATAGTACCAAAATAATGCTATATAGGCATTTCTAGTCACTTTAAATCATTATTTATTAAACTTAAACTTATTAAAATATGATCCAACCCTTAAATCACATTCCCCTATGTTAGAATATGTGGTGATGACATGTGTCCACATGATCCCATATTTTAATTGGAGAATATTAAATCTTAGTTATTTTTCAATGAGTAGAAATTACTTTTCTCAAATAAAATAAATGAAACTAGTTCATTAAACCTTGTGATGCTTGTGATGATAATAGATCATCAAATATGTGCCTTAATGTGCTAAGTAGACTAGTTAAGTATTGTTTGGTGATTGTGTATTCCGTATGTATTTATAGACGATAGTACCGACCAAGCTTTCGAAGAGGAGGAGTTCTACCAAGAGGAGGAGGAAGAAAACTTCAACCACTACACTGCACAAGGCAAGCCATCATTAACAATGCAAGTTAACACTTGAAAGTATTATACCTAGCAATCTAGAACTAAGCAAGTTAACACTTTCCCCCTTAACTTGAGCAAATGCTTTAGGCATGCCCTGGGTTACACCCTTTGACTTATATCTATTCCAAGTTTTATTTACAAGCTTTACTTCCTTTACTTTACCAAAGTCCTTTACTTGTTTAAAGGTAGCATAACGAGTATAAAACATGACCTATCTAGTTAGACTTAGATGTCATTCTATGGCATGAGATTGATCTTAGCATCCCACATTAGTGAACACTCTTAACTTAGTAGTTGGAACAAAACCCAAAACTTGATTCACTTTAGATGGGAATACTTGGTGAAAATGACTGTGAAAACCTTGGAATGATGAGTCATTCTATTGAGATGTTTTGACATGTGTTGAGAAACAAAAATGGTTTTTGATGATGAAAATATTGAGGCATGAGCCTTAGCCCTTTTACAAAACTGATGGTTGGGTTCGGATGCGATACCATTCCAATTTCACCGTACAACCACACTACCTGAATTGGGTAAGGCTTAGCCGGAAGTTTTTATGCATTAGGATTAGTTCCCTCAGGGGAGAGGTTTGAGCTGAGGCTACCTCTCAATGTTGTCCACCTATGCAGTGCCCAAGATGACAGATGGTCATGATTGGGATGCCATGCTCATAGGAGAGGTTCTTATACTAGGGTGTGTAAAGGAAAGGTTATGTTTGATTATCTGCATACTAAGTATGATGATTCAGGGTTATCCCTGACAAATGTATCGAATCTTGTGGTGAAAGTGTACCACCTCTGCAGAGTGTCAAACTATTCGAATAGCTGCGTCCACGGTTATGGATAGTTGGAGTGGCAATACTGTTCCGTTGTCAGATGTTTTCAAAACAACTTATGAAATGAATTGTGACATGACTTGACCACAACAGAGTTGTGACTATGACAATTAAGTTCCCACTTAGGTGTTTTCAAACTTGTTTTATCTTTCTTTGTTTCTGAACTCAGCTTAGGTTTCAAACTTAACTTTACAAATAAACTTAGAGTTAGCATTCCTACTAGAACTATCTTACTTGTTAGTGATAGTTTGTGAGTACTTAAAGAGTACTCATGGCTTTTGTCCCTGGCTATTCCTATGGC
Source organism: Avena insularis (assembly GCA_023614405.1). NCBI lineage: Eukaryota > Viridiplantae > Streptophyta > Magnoliopsida > Poales > Poaceae > Avena > Avena insularis. Next base: position 415,459,812 of record CM042686.1, on the reverse strand, counting down.
CAGACTATGAAGGAGATTACCAAGATGAAGGAAAGCAGGACGGCTATGATAACTAGGACTATCTCCCATCGTCAGCATTGCCTGTGACTCTGAAGATGGACCCCACTGCTGTGCTATTTATTCCGCTGCTTGATCGTACTAAGACTGGATCATGAGATCCTTATTTGTGTAAGACCTTATTTATGGTTTGTAATGGATGATGTACTGTGATATCCAATCTGTTGTGTCTCGCAAAAATGGTAATCTTGGGATTGCGAGGTATGGCATAATAGGCATCTAGGATTAAAAATCCGCGTGTTGACATGACATAAAGTATAACTCGAAAAAAGAGTCGCGTAAGAGATGTACCGCGGGAGCTGGCCTATCTCGGCTGGAGTGCTCTAGCCCCCACTCCCAATCTTCGGTCAAGGGCGTCTTGAAGATAGAATTAACCCGACGATAGATCTAGGAGTCGGAGAGCTCGATCAATGAAGTCCGGTTGGGGTCGAGGTGCCCACTCATGTGACAAAGTTTGTGTGTGCGTTTCTACAGCAGGCAGATTCGGCTCTAGATGAAAGTGAGCATTAGATCCTCGCCAGACATCCCCTCAATTTTCAGCTTGATGATGCGTTTCTCTACCAGATCAAGCAAGGTGCTGGACTTCTTCGGGATCCGGCCCCATCGAGTCCTATCAGTGACGCCGGAGGAAAAAGGAGGTAGTCGAATCTTGTCCTCCGAGGTATCGTTCTTCACATAGAAGAACATCTTGGCCCACCCTTTACAGGACTCCAAGCTGACAACCTGGAGAAATACTGAATCCCTCCGAGGTGAGATGGAAGCCGCCCTGCATTGGGTAAGAGATTTGTCAGCAAGGCGAAGTTCCTTATTCGGAACAACATTAGCCCGGAAGCCAAAGAACTTGAACCAAATTTGTATGGAGGGTCACAGGCCGAGATAGCCCTCGACACCGGATACAAAGGCAGAGAGAGAGGTGATGGCATTCATAGTAAGATGGTGGGGTTGAAGAACGAAGGTGGTGAGGAAATCATGGAATAAATCGCTAATAGGAAGACCGAAGCCATGCTGGAAGTGGGAAAGGAAAACCACAAACTCATAGGGCTCAGCAGCAGGGACAAGTTCTTCACCGGGAATGCGACAGCTAACCTTGGCGGGGACGCAGCGGGTCCAGATGAGCCAATCTATGTCATCTTGGCGCACCCAGGATTCGGCCTAGGAATCACGCTCATGGGAAACTCCATCCTCCTCGTGCTCCTCGGTGGCGGTGATGCCTTGAGGCATCTCCATATCTTCTTTCTCAGAGGCGCAATCCGAAGCGGGGGAGAAGGGTCGCGATTGACGGGCCCCATGGCTACAGCGAGAAGCACTGCTATGGTGGAGCGAGTGAGAACAGAGCATGGCAGCAGCGGTGCAATTGCTAAGCGGAAGCGGCGGTGGCGACAGTGCTGCGAGGAATAAGAAGAGGATAAGGAGGCGGACGGGGGAAGTGGCTAAGGGATGTCCCCGATCCCCTATTTAATCACGCCCTTAGTGGGGGTAGTGGGATCAAAATTTGTGTCGGCCCACACGGTGTGGCCGTGTATTTGCCGGAGGAGCCAAACATCGACAAGCCACATGGAGGGTTACACGGCGCAATGGATCGTGCGATGCGACGTGGCTCTGGGGTTATCTAAGAGACAACCACGATTTGAATGTCGTGCAGTAATTCCTAACAGCATGCGCAGTAACTGACACATGCCCTTAAAATAAGGCAACGGTGATGATTACCCTCCACGTACGGCGTGGGGAAGTGTACACGAGAAGGAAGGCATCTAAGTGGGATAGCCCGGATACAAGGTTAAGACCTGGCCAACTAGAAGTAACTCGGAAAGAGCCAAGGGAGGTCAAAGAAAATACCAAGTCACTAAAGTAAGCAGCCGAGTTAAGTTCGGAATGTGTCGAATAAAAATACCTCGGCAAGAACTAAGAATCTGACGGGTTGAACCTGCTGTGGCCTTATCAGCTGAAGCTGCTAAGCCCGCACTAGCTTCGGGGACTAATGTTGGCAGGATGACCCCGGGTAGGGTCAAGCCGGGGTATAAAGGCGAGGTTTGCCGAGGTACAGTGAGGTCAAAGAAGGTGCTGGCCGATTGATAGCTGTGAGATTCGACACATTTTTGATGGCTTTTATTGAGGGTTTTCTCCCGGATTTGATCGTTTCTGGTTTTAACTAACGCTAATACTTTGGTAGCAAAGAAAACTTGGTTTTTAATGTGTGTTTCAGGTTCTGAACGTCAACATGAGAATTTAACTAGAGAAACACAATATTCTGGGGAAAACAAGCAAGTCTCACTTTGGAAGCACGCAAGAGGAGTCAACAGAAGCTCCAACGAGCAACTATACGGCGGGAATATTTTTTCGTCTGTATAGTTCCCGCCATATAGTTGTCGCCGCCTCTGTCTTGTCAAAAGGGACAACTTCCATGAAGGGACCGGGGATGAAAACACAACACATCAGCCGCCACACCATCCAGAAGGGAGAAAGAAGAGATCCATAGAAGGATAAGACGTTCTTCATCTCGCTCCATGATCTTCGACCTCCTAGCCAATACACCCCATAGCCACTACTTATACTTGAGAGAGAGAGAGAGGGATCTCCACCTTGCAAGACTAGGGTTTGAGATTGTTTCTTCCCATCTTGAATTGTGTTGGATATTTTTCTATTCTTATTGTGGATCTCCACGGTAATACCAAGACAAATTCCCTTTATTCAATTATATTGATGATCTATTCGTCTCTCATGAGTGAGTAATTCCCTTGGGCGTGGGAGATGTAGGGGATTGGTGAGATGTGATGTGCATACATATATTTTCCGTTAGTTTGTGATTGATTCTAATTACTATAATATGTGTGCTTGACTATCTGTGGGATGCCTAATGCTTGTTGTCCAATTAAAGGGCCCAGACAACATGATACCTTGTTCTACGCAGATAAGATCTTGTACGCTAGTGGACCGGCGACCCTCGGGTGACACGGGGATATCAATGGAAATCTAGTTGACTCGAGGATAACCACTCTGCTTATTGCATTAGTCCGATCCAAGGAGATTAATCGCTAAGCAACCTGAAGGGTCTTAATCGTCTAGTGTCTGGCCATGGTTTTGGTAGCAGGCTAGTAGGTTTATTGAAGTTGGGATGAAATCTACCAAGAGGAGTTCCGGCTAATTATGGGTTGCTCGCCTACACATATATCTATAAGATTATAATTATTACATTTACCACTCGCCCACCTGGCACAATCACTATCACCATGAACTGAATCTCCCCGCGCCTTGTTTCGTCATTTGCAGGAAACAACATACATGCAAAGCTGTTCTTTACTTTTATGCTTTTTATTTCTGAAGTTTACATTTTAGTTTTATTTAAATATATCACATTTAATCAAAACCCATTCTTATTTCAACACTTGCAGTCAATTCACTCAAAGACCTGTGACAACTTCGGGTGTGACAGAGACTTCACCAATAAACACTTACCTTTGGGCTCCCTGTGGGATCGATATCTGAACTTCGAAACTAGCTATAAACGATCTCTGCTCTTGCAGACATCAAGCTATTTTCTGGTGCTGTTGCCGGGGAGCTAAGCGCTAAGTGTTTGTCTTTTGACATTTCAGGTGTTGCTACTACAAAATGTTCTCCTTAGGAGATAAAGGTTCTACACGCTCTGGTAGTACTTATCTGCCAGATTATATTGAGCGCATGCCTGCTCAAAGGCGCGAAGAAATTATTGAAAAACTTTAAGATCAAATAAAGTTGAAGTTGAAAACCCGAGTGATATTATGGAAATTATGTCTATTTACAGGACAACTCCTATGAAACCTGATAAAACTCTCAGGGAATACAGTGCTCCATGTTCTGAATTTCTTAAACAACCAATAAAGTTCCCTCATCCTGGAGTTAGAGAATTGTAACACCCTCGAATCGGCCCTATGCAAGTTTTAGCCCTTTCCGCCAAACCCGCATAGAAACGATTCAAAGACGCCCACCAGGCACTTTCGTGCGGGTGGAAAACAAAGTAATACCATTATACAACAGTCCTCGATGGGACCCACAGAACATATATATACAACAACGACTCCATGAGTCCAGAATACAGATATAATATATAAAGATCCAAATCACCTTGAAAACGATAGAGCGTCCGACTACGGACAAGATGCAAATGGGGCTAAGAGCCCTGAAGATTAACCAATGGCGTCCATAACCATACCCAGGCCAAGCCGGAAGGGTAACCCTGCTAACAACGTCGATCTCAAACCTGCTAAAACAAAAGGGGCGCCGACAAAGGGCAAAGGAAAAAGAGGAGCGTCAGTACTGAGGCCAGTACACGGCGAGGCTAGAATTCGGCGGCTCTCGCCTACATAGGTATGGTGGACTGAAGCGGCAGCGCAGCATGCACTAAACAACCTATAGAGACTCGATTCATCTGTCGGCTATTAGAGAGGGATAAGAAAGACCTATTCAGATCCAACCTGATAGTAACACCAATCATACCCATCCTGGTATTTCCCCCTCGAGACCAAACGAGGAAGTCGGACCAAGGAACTCACACAGTTGGCAATTTTACTCATTCCGTTATAGTTGCAGCACTTACTAATCAGATATAGATAGCATGAGTCATCCTGAAGCATAAGTAGTGGGCAGTTTTAATCACCCTTCCGTTATAATTAGAACATTTTGTAGTCAGATATAATTGTCCTGAGGAATCCCAAAAACCCAGCAGTTGTTGGCATTTTTATCACATTCCATTGGAGTTGCAATACTTACTAGGTAGGTATATTATGACACGGATCACCACAGATCCACCAGTTGTTGGCATTTTTATTATCCCTTCCATTGTAGTGAAGCTGAAATACTAGTCACATATTAAGTCAAATTTATAGCACTACTTTAGTTATGCTTGTCTATGATCGAGATACTGTGCTCCAAGTCGTCCATAACCGCGGACATGGCTTTCAGAAATATTTACCCTGCAGGGGTGCGCAAATAGCAACACACACACGATCAACCTCGGAAAAACCAACTCAAAACCCAACGAGGCTTTCACGACAAAGCAATCACAGGATTCATAAATTATTTTAGGGGGGCACCCCATTAAGCTACCATAACGAAGTTGGCGGCTCAAGACGGACCCAAGGTTTGTGTGAATGGACTGTAGCGACTAGGAACCCGAAAGTGTGGTGGGCTTGTCGACACTGACGGCGTGTCACGATCCTAAACGGTACAGGTGCTCCATGCACAATCGTAAATAAAGCAGTAAAGCATGGCATAAGTACAGGATAGTAATAAAGCCCCAAACTAGTTTGTGGCCCCAAGAAATAAGAAATGAATCAAGCTCTGGCTAAGGGGATTCATGGTCCCATATGCGGATAGTGCGATAGTCAAGGAACAGGTATCAAGTACTCGGGGTCCTACGGGACACAAGTGAGCGTGGAAGAACCAAATAACATCTATTGCCCACCGATGCCTCTGCATTAGTTATATCTAGCAATTTAATAGTTGTATTTAAAGTCATGATCATCTTCACCATAAACATCTGCCAACATTCCAACAACTGTGGTACTCGACAACACAAGATCGCACCTGAGCAAGCAACTACGACTCGCAAGGCCAGCTATCTACCAAACAACAGGTAATAGGAGGTGTCCAAGGCAATATAGAGGCTGCACGGGATATATGTGGTACGGAACACTAAAGCATCAAGACACGGATAGCAATAGATCAACGGCAGGAAATAAAGACTATAAATGCAAAATAGGTAGAAGGGGGAGAGATGCTCGCCTGGGAAACAGAGCCGAAGGTTCATATCCGAAGAACTTGTCGATACTCGCATCCACTCATCGGCCTAATCCGCGAAGAAGCAAACACTAGAAGAAACACCGGATGCAATATTTAATACAACGACAGAAGATCCGGCATGCTATGATATGATGCATGGCATGGCACAGATGCGGTGCAATTAGGAAATATTAAGCGGAACCGGGGTCCCGACAATTAATTAATAGGTTCCAGTTATTTAGATACCCCGTAATTTAAATGTTGTCTTAACAAGGCAAATATGGCATCGGTTCGCTACACAAATTTAAATGGAGTCCGGAATAAGTCAAAGATATCCCGCATAAACACTCCATATTTAATTATGAGGTGAATCGGCATAATGCTCCCAAACTACAGACAGGTATGCATGCATGAACAATTTAATATGCGACAGTTGATAATGTCATATTATAAAATAGGGGCTAGGGTCACACATCTGGGTTCAGAAGATCTTGGGTTCCAGGGGTCCAGGGTCTGGTCTCAGGGTTCGACGGGGTAACGGTTCAACGGGAACGGCGGGGATCGATGAGGTTCGGACTCGCGATGGAGAACTTGCCGTTCCATGTAGGCGACCTTGGCCCTCGACGAACTTGGCGTCCTTGTCGAAGTCCTCAGGTGACATTGGCGGCCTTGGGTTCGGCGCCGGTAGATCTTGGCAATTCCATGTCGAAGGCCCGAGGAAGATCATGTTAACGGTCTAGTCGTCTTCGATCCGGGTTGAAGAGCATGAGGTCCCGACACCACCGGGTCCGGGTTGAAGTTCTTGACGTGGCGTCTCGCGCGACAGAGATCAAAAACGGCACAAGCCGGTTGCCGTCAGGTTGGTACACGCGCATGGCCTGAGGCAGGAGTTGACCGCGAGGGTCGAGCGACGCGGGGAGATGGGCGGCCGAGCGCGGGCAACGGAGGACGAGAGGCGGCCTGCGCGACGAGGTGGCCCCGGGGCGGGCTCAGACGGCCGGTGGGGAGGCGAGGAGGGAGGTTGGGCTCCATGGTGGCGTCCTTGAGAGGCGGCGGAGACCTGGCGGCGTGCGACCAGGGAGGAAGCGGGCGATGGCGCCTGGAGCAGGGAGGAGGAGATCAACGCTCGAGGGAGGCCTCGGTGAAGGAATCGAACAGGGGTTGGTGAGGACTCATGGTGGAAGCGAGATCGGGTCTCGAGGTGGAGGTGGCAGGGCTGCACTCCGGGACGCGGGCCCGACGGGCTCGAGAGGACGCTGAGAACGGCGCTGGACGGCGAGAGAGAGACGGTGGTGGCTCAGGGCGAGCAAGGAGGAGGGAGCAGGGCCTGCGCATCCATGGCCGGAGTTGCGGGGTGGCGGAGCAAGGATCCGGCAGCGGCGGCGTGCGCGGTTGGTGCAAGGGAGAGGCCGAGCCGACACGGAGGCACCGGGGAGAGGCGGATGAGGGAGAGGCGGGGTGGAGACGTGTGGGAGCGGTGGCGTGACCACGTGAGTGTCCTGAGGGGTGGGGCCAAGTGTAGGTGGGACTGTCGGATTGGTGGGATGGGTGCACGTGGTCAGGCCAGGCGGGCGCGGGGTGGACGCGGGGGTTGGCGCGTTGGTGGTGGGATTTGGGCAGGGGGCGAGCGGGAGCATGGTGCGGGGAGGACGGTTGGTGAGCCGGGCGGGTATCACGGGGACAGAGAGGGAGCGGGGTCACGTGGTGGTGGGGCCAGGGAGCGCGAGGCGGAACGTGCACCGCACGGCGCTGGCGTCCCGTGCGTGTCGTGTTGCGTGTTTGGGTGGGGCTGGGCGATTTGCGGTAGGTGGGGCTAGGTGAGTGGAGCGCGTCGGTCGCTGGGGCCGGGAATGCAACGCGCGCGTGTGGTTTTTTGCGTGCCTTGAGAGGTGGCTCGCTGCGTATATGCGGTCTTGTTATATGTGAAGTCTGCAGGTGTGGTGGCTAGGGGTGTGGGTGATGGAGTAGCTAGGGTTAGGTTTTAGGTAGGAGTTTGTCTAGTTTGGGCCGGGTTGTAGGTTGCTGGTTTACCGGGCTTTTGGCCTGGCAGGCTGGCGGCCTCCCCAGGTTTTATAAAACTGTTTATTTTATTTTTAAATAGACTTTTGTAAATAGTTTCTAGATAAAAGATCCAGATAAGTCCGGGGTTTTACATTTGAAATATCGAGGGGGTATTTAGAAAACAAAATAGGCTTTTAGAAAATAGTTTTAGGCAAATAAATGCATGATGACATGACGATGCTCAAATGCAATGTGGCATGATGACATGAGCATGCGGTCATGATGATGCAATGCACAAAAACACAGCGATTTTCTAGTAGTGGTTTTAGCGGGATGCCACAAGAATATCGATTGATGGTGGAATCATTAAACTTTTGCAGGAAAAATCTTTTAGTGGAAGGAAAGATGAAGACCTAGGAAGACACATTAGAGAGTTTGACGATTTGATAACATCGCTTGGACCAAAAGGTTTGCCAAGAGACTTCTCTCGTCTTAAATTATTTCGATGGTCTCTTAAAGGTAAAGCTCTAGACTGGTTATATTCTCTCCCTCGCCATTACATTAAATGTTGGGAAAACTGCATTACTAAATTCATAAACAGATTTATTCCTTTTAAAAAGGTAACTGAACTAACAAAGAACATAGGAAGTTTTAGTCAGAACATGGGAGAAAATTACCCACAAGCCTAGGAAAGATTCTTTGGAATGATTAATAGTGTTCCTAATCATGGCTATTCTAAACTAATAATTTGCCATTTATTTTACCATGGTCTTAATACTCAATGTAGAGAGTTGCTTTACTTCTCAGTAGGAGGATCAATAAATACTTTAACTATTAAAGAATGTTTGGAATTAATGTCTACTAGGGCTAAGAATGATTCTCTATATAATCCTGATTTTGGTACTAAAAGCTAGAAAGAGGGATATTTCGGATAACTCCTGATCTTATGCCTGAGGTACGCAAAACTATGAAAGAAAAAGGTATACCTTCTGAACTTGCTAAGGAAAACAAAGAAGATTTGTTTCAAGTTTTTACTGAAGAAGATGAAACTAGAAAAGTTTTTCAAGAATTAAAACATCGACAAGTAAAATCTCATAATAACTTGCATAGGAATTTCCAAAAACATAAAAAGATTTTGGCAGAACTCACGGAAAATTATGATGAGATATGCCAAGAAATAAAATTATTTCATAAGTATCTTAATATGATTGAAACCCAGTGTGAGAAAATAGCATCTGGTTATCAAATTTTTCTTCGTGAAGACAAAGATATTTCTGTTTCTGCTAATGTTGTCACAAGGAGGGGTGCAGTTGTTACAGGACCCTTAGGACCACCGGAATATGAAGCTGAAAAAGAGTGCAAGGAAAAAGCCTTGCTTGAAGCAAGCCAAGAAGATGATACATTGGTAGATCCTCAAGATGAAACTGAGACACAGGAGCAGACCAAGGGGGACCAAAATGATGCACAAGATGATTACTATGACTCTAATGCAGAGACAGTTGATCCAAGAGAAGATAAAGAAACAAGTAAGGAAGATGAAGTTGTTGTAGTAGAAAAGAAGAAAAACAATAAGCAACAACAAAAGAGAGCAACTAAAGAGCCTGAGCCCCCCCCAAAAGGTAAAAGACAAGAATAAGTCAGGTGAGAAAAAGCTTCCTTACCTTCCTTACCCTCATCAAAAAAGAAAGCACCGGATGAGGTAATTTATAATTCCTTTACAAAGGCACTTAGTGACCTACATCTGGAAATTCCATTTGTTGATGCAATCAAAGTTCCAGCCTATGGTAAATTCCTTCGTGATATTCTTAGTAGAAAGAAAGAAAGAACTGAAACGGTTGCCATGGTAACTAGCTATCCTGCCAATGGGAAGCTGTTATCTAAGTCTGGAGATCCCAGAATACCAACTATTTCATGCTCAATAGGTAAAACTGATATTCACAATGCCTTGTGTGATCTAGGAGCAGGAGTTAGTGTAATGCCATACTCCCTCTATAATAGGTTAGGATTAGGGGAGTATTCTCCTACTACTATCACCTTACAGATGGATGACAAGTCCACTAAACAACCTGTTGGTATGATTGAGGATGCCTTACTTAGGATAGATGACCATGTTATTCCCATTGATTTTATTATTCTTGAATTGTTGGATGATGAAAGATTATCTATAATACTTGGAAGACCTTTCCTCAGTACTGCAGGTGCATCAGTAGATTGTGCAGAAGGGAAGATAATCTTTAATGTTTATGATGCTAATATCATCCGGTATTTTCTAAAGAAGCTAGAAGTAGGAGAAAGATATGTTCCACCGGCAAAATGAGTTCACGTGGTAAGTGCCATTGATAAGGGGCAACCAAAGGTAAGAATTCGAGAAGAGAGAAGATGTTGAGTTATTCAACCATTTTTAATAAATGCTTGATGGGAGTCAACCCATTTTCTTCAATTTAGTAGAATAAAGAATAAAAAGTCCATCGCATTCCTACCACTTTTTCACAGACATTCTTGCGGAAGCACGCTCGTGAAGATGTAGCTATCAAAAAGTAGTAGAAACATCGATTGAATAAGTAGAGAATAATAATAAGAATAAAACTTTGAGTTTTCTATTTACAGAAGCTAAAATTTTGCTTTTAATATGCTAATGTTGGTCAACAGATTTTACTGTCATTTTTCTATTAAAAACTAGGTATTTCACTAAGTTATGGAATAAGAAGGTATCCTTGAAGAAATAGAATTTTTTTGATGTTTACTGATGGTTTAACGACCAACTATACGGCCGGAATAGCTCCGGTCATATAGTTATCTTTGCATCACCAAATTTTCTTCGAAGGCACAGAGAGTTTAATGACCAACTATACGGCGGGAATAAAAATTCCGGCCGTATAGATATCGATGCCTCCATACAAAATTTTCTGAAAGGTACTGAGAGTTTAACGACCAACTATACGGCGGGAAGAAAAACTTCCAGCCGTATAGCTACGGTCGTATAGATATTGGTGCCTTTGTAGATTTTCATTCCAAAGGTACTGGGAGTTTAACGACCAACTATACGGCGGGAATAAAAATTCCGTCCGTATAGTTCCGGTCGTATAGATATCGATGCTAGTTTTAGAAATTTATCTCGAGGGACAGACAGTTTAACGACCAACTATACAGCAGGATCATTTTGATCTGGCCGTATAGTTGCACCCGTATAGCTGATTTCTGAATAAAGAAGCCCTAGTTTGATGCGCCGCCGTAACTATACGGGCGGAACAACTTCACCCACCCATATAGTTCCGGCCGTATAGGTCGGCGCGACCAGTTAATCGCACCGGGGCGGCTAGGGAATCCTCCTCTCCTCATTATTTCTCTCATATTCTCTCTCCAAACCTCTCAAAATCCACCTAGAACTCTTGATTCTTCGCGGATTTCATTCGTTTGAGTGGGGGAATCAACAGATCGGTATGTTTCTCTCCCTATCCATGCTTTATTTTCAGATTTCCATGGTTGAAACTCTCACATTGATCTAGTGGATGAACTCAAGCTTGTATTGTTTTTTCTATTAATTTCTCACGTTAGGATTGAATTTTTCCACGTAGAATCGTTCATATATCATATAGAAACTATATGCCTAAGGTTCCATGGTGAAATTTTTCAGTGCATCACGATGAAAAAAATTGGTAACCTTTTTCGTTCGAGCAAGAGCCAACGGGGTGAGGGCTCAAGCTCGGGGTCCTGAGCTTCGTGCAACCCCAAGATGGACGTTGTCTCAGCGAGGAGGGTGCTACCCACACGTTAGGTCAACCATAACTTTCTCACCACGACAGGGTTGAAGGAGGACTTCGACCTAACGTGCAGCAGGTCGGGGCTAGCGGTGATCAGTTTCGCAAGCCTCGACACCTACGTTGAGCTCACCCACGAGTTCCTCACCACCTTCTACGATGACCACAAGGAGGAAGGTAACATGTGCACTATCAGCTTCAACATGAACCGGCAGCACTGTGACATAAGTTACGAACAATTTTGGACTGCCTTTAGCCTCCCCTACTGGGGAGCCCAATATTACTAACCTCTATAGCTTCATGAGTGGGACGACTTGGGAGGTTATTTCTGCTAATGGTGGCAGGCATTTTTATTAGAAGAAGATGTCCACTATTCAGAACCCAACCATTTGCTAATATGCTCTGTTCCTCGCCAACACACTACTGGGAGAGGTGATACAGGCTCCATGGCCAATGCGGACATGGCAATGATCACCAAGGCTCTTTTCCCTACTTCACCACAGAGCCCCAGCCCTGCAGCTCTACTCATCCAGCACTTTCGCCACCAAAGCAACAAGACCAAAAGGTGATATTTGCATTGGTGGATTGGTAACCCACCTTGCCTTTGCATTGAATGTTGTACTACCTGTCATGGAACCTATTGACGGCTCCAAACTTATGGATGTCAAGTATTTGACTACTTGTGGCTTCCTTGGTGTTTACCATGCTAACCCGAGGCTCCGAGCATATCAATTTGGTTATCTTGATGATATACAGGGTGAGCAGGTCTAGTTTCCCTGCCCTCAGGCCTTCTCAATTGTGGACAAGAACGCTTGGATCCTCACCAAGGACCAAGTGACGGTGATCCTGGCCGAGCACCAGCCCGAGGAGGAGGAAGATGGAGGACAACAGGATGATGAGGAGCAGTAGCAGGAGAAGGAGGGAGAGCAGGGACACAATCCTGCTTGGGAAGGACAGCAGCAGCAACATCAAGAAGGAGCATGGGACCCATAGCCCAACCAGCCACATCAGGGGTACGGCTACGTCCCCTACCAGGAGTTCCAGCAGCTCAACCAGCGCGTTGGGGAGATCGACCACACTCTTCAGGATGTGAGTGAAGATGTGAACACTTTGACTCACAACTTTAGTCACTTCACGACTCACTTCTCCGACTTCTATCAATAGTACCCGCACCAACCGCCAAATGATGGCAACAACTGAGCCTAGCAATTGCCTAAGCTTGGGGGAGGTTTGAAAACCTCCAAACTTTGCATACATATTTTTATTTTCTTCTTTTGATTTATTTTATTGTTTCAAATTTTCATGTTTACCTTCAGCTTTGCATGTCTAAAAAAAATACAAAAAAGTTAGTTGTAATTCCGTTTGCAAGTTTGTTTATTTGTTTCTCTCGGAGATTGCTTAATTTCAGGTGACTTGGCAATAGGAAAGCATAGAGGGGTTTCGACTCAAATACAAGAATGAAGCAAGTTAGAAGAGGTATCATGGTCCTTTCATCATCCTCTCTGCAACCTTAAATTGATCCTATAAATATTTACTCACTTGCACTGAGGACACTCCCCACTTAGCTTGTTATCTCATAAATTCTATTCCTTTGCTAGTGTCTCCTTTTTAGCCTTGAAACAACGAGCAAAGAACTTGGTTTAAAATAATTCCTACATTTTTACAACAAGAAAAAGCATCTGAAAGCTGACTTGAGTCCATGTTTATCCCGAAGAGTTTAATTTTTGAACCACTCCATCCCATTTGAGCTTAATACACATAGACTTGATAGTACCCTTGATTGAAATTGTTTGATGAAACGAATGCTTCGAAGTAATAGAAATTATGCCACTACTTTTTTGATAATTACCATAAGATATTGCTTTACGCGTGTCATTACAACTCTGTTGTGCTCCATGTGGAACTATTAACTCCGCTGGCCTGCGAACGATCTAAATGTGGGAAACCACTTGATTTCGGCTATTGAGTTATGTAAACGTCTGTAGCAGCAATGCTATGACAGGTAAATTTTTTAGTCTCCTCATGGTTTCACGTTCCAAGTGAAGTTGTAGTACTCCTATGACCCACTATTGCTCAACAATTATTTATTGGCATGGTCACGAGTGCACAACACATCCCCAATTAAACATGATACAAATAGTGGCATGATTTCTCTATGAAAGAGCTAAAGTTTTTGAAAGGCAAAAGAAAAGAAAAGAGGTACTTTGATAGTCTTGAGATTTTGACATGGGAAAGATGAGTTGTTCTAAAATTATATACTTTGATTCCTACCCGAGTACACTTAACTGGGTAAACAAATAAGAACTAAAAGTTTTCATCTCTCTATAAAGAGAGTGACCAAAAGAATTTGTCTCACTTTCCTAGCTAAACCGTTGACACTTGCTTGGGCATATGATTTATTTGCTAACAAGATATACGTGGTTAGGAAGTGGACTCAGTGCAATCTTGTGAATACTTGTATGATTATATTTAAGATTGCAGGGATTATGAAGAAAATAATTTGACACCAATTCAAACTTGTGAGTTCCTCTATTTTCAGTTTCGAATCTCCGCTATTCTTCTTTATTTCCTTGTCACTCGAGGGAGAGCAACATCTAAGCTTGGGGGAGTTGATAGCTGTGAGATTCGACACATTTTTGATGGCTTTTATTGATGGTTTTCTCCCGGATTTGATCATTTTCTGGTTTTACCTAACGCTAATACTTCGGTAGCAAAGAAAACGTGTTTCAGGTTCTGAACGTCAAGAAGAGGATTTAACTAGAGAAACACAATATTCTGGGGAAAACAAGCAAGTCTCACTTTGGAAGCACACAAGAGGAGTCAATAGAAGCTCCAATGAGCAACTATATGGCGGGAATATTTTTCCGATCGTATAGTTCCCGCTGTATAGTTGCCGCCGCCTCTGTCTTGTCAAAAGGACAACTTCCGTGAAGGGACCAGGGATGAAAACACAACACAGCAGGCACCACACCATCCAGAAGGGAGAAAGAAGAGATTCGGAGAAGAAGGAGAAGACGTTCTTCATCTTGCTCCATGATCTTCGACCTCCTAGCCAATACACCCCATAGCCACTACTTGTACTTAAGAGAGAGAGGGATCCCCACCTTGCAATACTATGGTTTGAGATTGTTTCTTACCATCTTGAATTGTGTTGGATATTTTTCTATTCTTATTGTGGATATCCATGGTAATACCAAGAAGAATTCCCTTTATTCAATTATATTGATGATCCATTCTTCTCTCATGAGTGAGTAATTCCCTTGGGCATGGGAGATGTAGGGGATTGGTGAGATGTGATGTGCATGCATATATTTTCCGTTAGTTTGTGATTGATTATAATTACTATAATCTGTGTGCTTGACTATCTGTGGGATGCCTAATGCTTGTTGCCCAATTAAGGGCCCATACAACATGATACCTTGTTCTACACAGATAAGATCTTGTACACTAGTGGACCGGCGACCCTCAAGTGACACGGGGATATCAATGGAAAGCTAGTTGACTCGAGGATAATGAGTAACCACTGTGCTTATTGCATTAGTCCAATCCAAGGAGCTTAATCGCTAAGCAACCTGAAGGGTCTTAATCGTCTAGTGTTTGGCCATGGTTTTGGTAGCAGGCTAGTAGGATTATTGAAGTTGGGATGAAATCTACCAAGAGGAGTTCTGGATAATTATGGGTTGCTCTCCTACACATATATCTATAAGATTATAATTATTACATTTACCACTCGCCCACCTGGCATAGTCACTATCACCATGAGATGAATCTCCCCGCGCCTTCTTTCGTCATTTGCAGGAAACAACAAACAAGAAAAGCCGTTCTTTACTTTTATGCTTTTTATTTCTGAAGTTTACATTTTAGTTTTATTTAAATCTATTGCATTTAATCAAAACCCATTCTTATTTCAACACTTCCAATCAATTCACTCGAAGACCTATGACAACTTCGGGTGTGACAGAGACTTCACCAATAAACACTTACCTTTGGGATCCCTATGGGATCGATATCTGAACTTCGAAACTAGATACAAACAATCTGTGCTCTTGTAGACATCACCGATGTACCATAAAAGGCCAGCCGAGTTACGGTCGACCCAGCCTAGGTGGCGTTCACCCGACGTTACCTCGGCCGACATCAAGCATATGTCTGCACCCTCAAGTTACTTGTTTGCAGATACCACCAAGGCCGACTTAACCAGGTAGGATCCGGGTTACAAGTTGGCTTACAAGGGAAGGTAGGTATCTTCCATAGTCAGCGCTTTTCTATCTCCACTGTAGAGTGAGGGCAGAAGACAGAGAGAAGGACCAGCAGCACGAGCCAACAAGGGTGACATCGTCTGACCGTTGATGGTCGGGTGACACGGCGCCGCAGAGGCTTACGCCAGGGGTTTAGATAGGCTTACGCCATGAGCTACAAAGGGAAAAAGGAGTGCACTATTTTGCTATTTTGGGAGGAGCATATTCGGGGAATATGCTCTCCACTTATGGCCTAACTGTAACCTGGCCACCCCTTTATAAGGTGCGCTAGGACCTCCATAGGGGGGATCATTTTTACTTGAGGAAAAACCCGAAGGAGAGAAGCTAGCAGGGAAGAACTTCATCTTCCTCCTCTCCCCAATACAGCTCAAGGAGCATCTGTAAACCACCATAGATCTTAAGAATACAAACCATTTGTGTGTGGAGTCATCACACTATCCCTCCCTAGATACCTCTAGCGCATATTGGCCCCATCTTTAGCCTATCCATGGCATCTGTTGTGACACCACCATGACAGTAAGCAGAGAGAGAGAGAGAAAGCATAACCAAGGAAAGTGCACATGCTTACCCTAATTTGGTAAACGAGTTGCAGTCTCTCTCCTTGAGTTGGCACGACAACCGAGCGTAGTCTTTGTTAGGACATTTTGGTGCTCATTTTCATAGTCGTGCTAACCTCGTTCATCTCCACGTGTGTGTATCCTTGTGTTTTTTGTAGATCGTATCCTTTTGGCTTTTGTCTTTGGTTCTTTTCCACTTTTGACAATAATATTTTCTTTGGATCGTTTATTTTGGCTTTCCACCATCCGAACCTTCCACCGAGAGATTTTGAGAGTTTTAGTTCTTTCTTTAGTGTGACCTTTCTTTGCGATTTCACTTCACAAGTTCATAGTTTTCACATGTGGGTTCTAGTTTGATAAAATCCCCAAGGTAAGGTAAAAGGCTGACCCCCACCACATATTACCTTCCATATAAAATTCTTGTGTGTCTTGCATCATGGATAGGCATGGTAAGGCGAGCCAACCATCTCCCGAAGAAAAGAAGAAGAATAAAAAGAAGAAGAAGGACCGTACATGACGCAAGCAAAGAACTTCATCATTCAACAAGAATTTTGTGACCGTTGCAATGCCCTTGAGACGAGCAATTCATAGAAACTCAAATGGAGTTCAAGAGCATAGACAACTACTTCAATGGCCTCAAAAGTAAAATGCATGCCATGCAAGATATCTTTGGGAACTAACATGAAGCTCTTCAATGTACCATCGACGCGACAAATGACACAGTTCGGCGCTTCATCGATGGAATGACAAGCAACACAAGGTCGCGTTCACGCACACCAAGTTCTTCAAGGCACCATTCGAGTGCGTCAAGCTCATCACGCCATCATTATACTGATCGACAAGACCCTGATGCAAGTGCTCCAAGACACAATGATGGCCCCGTGCTTGACCCGTGAGCTCTTTGCAATATATACCTTCTCCATGGCATGCTGCAACGTCAAGCTATGATGGTTATTTCTTCTCAAGACCACCAAGGCGGGAAGAACATCGTCATCACGCAAGCGCACTAGTGATCCAACAAGAGCAACCATGTGAAGAACCTTAAGTTCATCGTCAACACTAGCAAGACCTTCACTCAACAACAATTGATGACTCCCACTTGGAAGAACAAGTTATTCGTTGACGTGAAGCTCTTGAAGACCCTCCTCGTCGTCATCACCGTCATGAACATCAACGCTGAAACCATGGTCACCATGACGAGCCTCCTCCACCACATCAATACATGGACCATAAAAGTGTACATGTTGAGCAACGCCAACTATGTCGAGAGGCTCAAGACCATGACCCACATCGAGAGGCCCAAGTGCCTAACCCGCATCACCAACGAGGAATGAGCCTCGTCCTCATCCACAACCGCGTCAAGAGGCACCGCATCCTCAACACCCTCGTGAGGCCCAAGTGCCTCAACCTTGTCAATAATCGCGACATGAGCCTCCTCAACCGCCTCAACCACACTAAGATCAAGATCCTCAAAAAACGTCATGAGGACCAAGTTCCACCTCCCCCAAACGCGACTCAACAACCACAAGTGCAACAACAATATCACCAAGCTTGTCACAATGATTGCATGGAAGATGAAGACCATCAACATCATGGAAGCCGTTGCTAACGTGACCGCAATGAGGAAGAAACTTTTGGCAAGCTCAAGTTCACCATGCCCAAGTTCACTGGTTCCAATGATCCCTAAGAATACCTCTCATGGGAACTCAAAGTTGACAAAATCTTCTGCATGCACAACTATAGTGATGAGACGATGGTATCCATGGCTTCTCTTGAGTTTGATGATTATGCCAACCTTTGGTGCAACAAGTCCAAGTCGCTCGTGAATCAAGAGGAGAGCCTCCAATCAACACTTGGCACGATATGAAGGATCATATAAGATCATGTTTTGTTCCTTCGCACTACACGCGACCTCTAGAACAAGCTTCAAATGATTAACCAAGGAACAAATATTGTGGAAGAGTACTTGAAGCAAATGGAGCTCAACATGATACATGCCAACATTGTAGAGTGTGAGGAGCAAACAATAGCATGTTTCCTCATTGGCTTGAACAATCCAATCAAGCACATCGTCGGGTTCCAAAAGTACAACAACATGGTTGAGATTGTTCATAATGCAACAAAGGCCCAGCGTCAAGTACAAGAGGACATCAAATACAACAATCTGAATATGTACTTCACCTACAATAAAGCTCCAACCCTACACCACCGAACATCAAAGGAAGCTCCTCAAGTACCTCCAAGCCTCCTTTCAAGCCAACACTTTCTCAAGGAAAACATCCCCTAAGTGGCAAGCAAACTTTGGATGACCCCCCATTTTATGGATAATGCTACAAGTGTGCAGGCAAAGGACACAAGTCATTCAAATTTGGAAAAACCAAAGTCTTGTTCATTCATGGCAATGGTGACGAGGAATACTTGAGTGAAGATGAATTTGATGCAAGAGTCAAAGAAGCAATTGCAAGGCAACATGTGGGAGATGACCAAGAACTCCTCATGCGTGATCATGACGCAAGTCCTTCGCTTGTCGTCACAAGAATCTTGACTACTCAAGACCAAGAGCATGAAGATCAAACATCCAACATCTTCCAAACACGTGCAGGCATCAATGGGAAATCCATCGATGGAGGGAGCTACCACAACCTTTCAAGCACCAAGTTATGTAAAAATCTCAACCTCACCCTCCATCCACAGAAGCATCTCTACCATCTCCATTGGCTAAGTGACCAAGGGTCCATGAAGATCAAGCACACTGTCTCGGTAACATTCTCAATTGGACCATACAAAGACATGGTGGAGTATGATGTGGTCCCCATGATGGTATGCCATATGTTTCTTGGTAGACCGTGACAATATGACAAATGTGCTCTACATGATGGTCACACAAATGTGTATACCTTCAAATGGCTTGACAAGACATGTGTATCCAAGACATGTGTTTTGCAACCGATGACTCCTAGCTAAATAATTGCAGACAATGCAAAGGTTTTAGCGAAGGTGCAAACTAGAAAACCAACTTATGAGAAGAGTGGTGAGCGAGAGAACCACAATATAGCAAGTGAGAGCCACAAGTCAAACTCGAGTGAAAAAACTAAGAGTATTCTTCTTGCTACCAAAAGTGAGACGGGAGAAGTAAGGAATAACCCATCTATCTTGCACTATGTCCTCGTTTGCAAGGGACTAGCGCAAGGAACTAATGACTCGACAAAAACTCCTACCTCTTTGGTGGCTATTTTGCAGGAATTCAATGACGTGTTTCCCGAAGAGCTCCCACATGGACTACCTCCTCTTCACAGAATCGAGTATCGCATTTACCTCACACCCGGTGCACCTCTACCAAACCATGCCGCATACCGCATGAACCCGAAGGAGACAAAGGAGATCGAATGCCAAATCAACCACCGCCTCTCCAAAGGTTTGATCCAAGTAAGCACAAGCCCAAGTGTGTTACCCATGATTGTTGTCCCAAAGACAGATGCTACGTTGCGGTTATGCATGGAATGTCATCCAAATCAATGTTATAACCGTGCGTTATCGATATCCTATACCACGTCTCGATGACATGCTTGATGATTTACTATTTCTCAAAAATTCATCTTCGTAGTGGTTTCCATCAAATACGCATGTTAGAAGGTGACGAGTGGAAAACCGCCTTCAAGACCAAACTTGGTCTCTATGAATGGTTGGTCATGCCATTTGGCCTATCTAATGCCCCATCCACCTCCATGTGCCTTATGAATCATATTTTGATATCTCCCATTGGAAAAAGTGTAGTGGTCTATTTTGACAATATTCTTGTTTATAGCAAGTCACTTGATGAGCATGTTATACATGTTAAGGATGTTTTGCAAATCCTTCGAAATGAAAATTTATATGCTAATCTTCCCAAGTGCACCTTTTCTAAAGACAAGTTGATTTTTCTTAGATCTGTTGTCTTGTCGAATGGTATTGAAGTGGATGTTTCTAAGGTCAAAGACATACGAGATTGGCCCATTCCCACAAGTGTGAGTGAACTTTGAAGTTTTCATGGTTTGGCTAGTTTCTATTGTTGATTTGTGAAAGATTTATTTACCATTGCTTGTCCTCTCAACAAATTAACCAAAAAGAATATCACCTTTGTTTGGGGAAAAGCACAACAAAAGGCCTTTGATGAGCTCAAAAAGAGGCTTACCGAAGCACCTATCCTTGCTCTACCAGATTTCACAAAACTTTTGAGATAGAGTGTGACTCTAGTGGTATTGGCATTGGAGGATTCCTCGTGAAAAATGGACGTCCTATTGCGTACCATAGTGAGAAACTAGATGACACACGCCTTAACTATCTGATTTACGACAAAGATATTATTTCTTTAGGTCATTTTCTTCAAGTTTGGCAACATTACCTTTGGCCTAAGGAATATATCATACATTTCGACCATGAGTTGTTGAAATATCTCAAAGGCCAAGACAACTTGAGTAAAAGGCACACTAAGTGGGTTGAGATCTTGGAATCCTTTCCCTATATTGTCAAGTACAAAAAGGGTAAAGAGAATGTTGTAGCGGATGCCTTGTCATGCAAGAACACAAGCCTTCTTACGCGCCTCGAAGTGAACGTGTTGGGTCTTGATGATATCAAAACTCTGTATGCTTCTGACCCGTTCTTTGGACCAATATTTGCAAAGTGTTCAAATGAAAAAGGATTTGATGACTTCTATTTGCACAAGGGTTTTCTCTTTAAACAAAACGAGCTTTGCATTCTGAAGTCATCTCTCCAAATTTTGCTTCTCCAAGAGTCTCATGGTGGAGGCCTTATGGGTCACTTTGGTTGTGATAATACATATTACATGCTCTCCACACACTACTATTGGCCCAAAATGCGTGGAGTGCCATGTCTAATGATGTACTACATGTGTCCAAGCTAAGTCTAAGTCTAACCCATTTGGTATTTATATGCCATTGCCTATTCCTCATGCACCTTGGTTGGACATTAGCATTGACTTTGTGTTAGAATTGCCTAGATCTAAGCATGGTCATGATTCCCTATTTTTCATGCCATAAAACCGATGATGCTTCACATGTTGCAAATCTATTTTTCAGGGAAATAGTTTTACTTCATGGTGTGCCAAGAACCATCGTCTCAGACCGAGATGTCACAATTAGGAGCTACATGTAAAAGATTCTAAATGTCCAAGATCAGCGTCAAGCTCCTCTTCTCGTCCGCCTCACATCCTCAAACTGATGGACAAACAGAGGTCGTCAATCGAAGCCTCAGAACCCTCCTTCGTGTGTTGATCAAGAAAAATCTTAGGGATCGGGAGGAATGCATTTCCTATACCAAGTTCTCCTACAACCGAGCCAAGCATTCCACAACATTGAAGAGTCCATTCAAGGTCGTCTATGGTTTCGAGCCCCTCACCGCACTCGACATCCTACCACTTCCTCTCCACGAGCGCACCAACATGGACATCGACAAGCATGCTCAAGCTATGAAGAAACTACATGAAGAGATAAGAGCTCCGATCGAGCAACAAGTGCTTCACTAAGCGTCAAGGCTAAACAAGGACAAGAAAGAGATGATCTTTGAAGAAGATGACCTTGTGTGGATACACATAAGCAAGGACCATTTACCCAAGGAACGTGATTCCAGGCTCAAGCTAAGAGGACATGGCCCTTTCAAGGTCCTCAAGAAGATCAACAACAATGCATATATCATCAACATCCCTATGTCCAAGAATCTCGCGAGCAATACATTCAATGTGAAGGACCTATCACCATTCCATGGAGATGATGAGGATGAAGAGTCGAGGACAAATCATTCCCAAGGGGGGAGCTGATGCAGCCCATCCTATCGATGCCACTACATCTACTACGCCAAGTCCCCCAAGTGGACCAATCACTCGCGCTCAAGCCAAACTCCTACATGAGAAGGTGAACTCGCTCCTCTCCATGTATGAATTTGACTCCCCTTTGAATGGCATGCTACTTCATGCCAATACGTTATGCATCCTAAGATATGACCCTCAAGAAGGGACGCTAAGAGCACGTGAGAAGGAAGTACCAGACGATTTCGGTGCCAGTTCCGGTGACGCCGGGGTTTGCCTCGAACCAAACCGGCGACCGCTGGAACAAACTGGTGCCCCACTGAAAACGCTCTCTATATGCCATTCCGTATAAGGCCGGAACAAACCGGCGACCGCTGAAAACTTTCACCGATAAATTTGGTGCCACCGAACTTATTGCCGAAATTCCTGCCTGCACATGGATCTGGGTTTGATGCCCTAGAATATTCACTTTACCTACCCTTTCACCCTGGGTACTATAAATAGCCCTGATGGCTCCACCTTTATTCCTTAGACTTGGATAATTGAATTAGAAGAAACCTCTTCGAGGATCTATCTAGTTCTAGTCTCATGCTCCTTGACAAGGAACACAAATTATCCCCCAACCTCTTGAGCTTTGCATAGTGCGTTCAAGTTGTACAAGGCCTTGGAGTTGGTGTCCCTTCTCCAAGTTGTCAAGATCTCGCCAAGCCTCCTGCTCGTCGTGCTGGTTAGAGAGAGAGAGAGAGTGTTCTTGCCTGCCACCGATCATATGGATTGTGTCAGACCGGTTGCCACCGGTGTGAGCTATAGGCTTGTATCGTGTATCGCATGTGAGTGTGTTCATCGTGTTCTTCACGTGTATGTTCGTGGCTTTCCTCCTCTCCCTCACCCCTGCTCGCCTTCACCTCAATTTCCATGGAGATTCATGAAAGATTGGATAACCCTAAGGGTCACCCCTAACAGATACACATATAAGTCTCGGACTAAGCCCCTACCTCCTTGGGGCCCAGGGAAAGCGCCCCACTGCCATGCCCTATGGGTTGGCCCTGCCTCCTCCCTTGCTTGCCTCACCTAACCGACACCGACACTTTCCTTCGATGGGCTATGATGACCATGAAGTGGGTGGCAGCATGAGCGATAGAAGCAAGGTCGTCATGCGGCCACACAACCTCACCATGTACGAGGCGATGGTGATGGCTAAGAACAACCTTCTCGTGGCACTGGATTGGCGCCTCCCATCCGGGTGGAACATCAACAATGGTGGTTTCTCCATCCCTCCCCTTCCATGCGACAATGACCTCGACGAGGTGATCTAGTAATGCATCGCCCTGATGCCACCGAAGCAATATGCATACCCATCCTAGGCTGACAAGGGTTGGTGGCTGGCAATACTCCACCAGGAGTGCGAGGACGCAGTGGCCCGTAATGTCGTCCCATATGGCGGGCCATGGTACTGTGATGGGTGACTCAGAGGAATATGCCCGAGAGGCAATAATAAAATGGTTATTATATTATATTCCATGTTTATGATAAATGTTTATTTCTCATGCTATAATTGTGTTAACCGGAAACATTAATACATCTGTGTTTAATAAACAAAGAAAAGGTTCCTAGTATTGCCTCTCATTACACTAGCTTGTTGATTAACAGATGATCAAGGTTTCCCGGTCATGACATTGGATGTTGTTAATAACAAGGTCACACTATTGTTTGAATGATGTGATGAACATACTCCCAAAGTATAGTAACACGATCAAGCCATTATGTTTACACTACTATAACGTCATTCAAAGTAACCCTAATCCTTAGACCATGAGATCACGATCACTGACTCTAGAAGAGTACTTTGATTTTATCAAATGTCACACCGTAACAGGGTGATTATAAAGGTGTCATCGGGTACTTTGAAAGTGTTAGTCGAGGCTCGTGGATCAAGAGTGGGATTTGTCCATCCTGATGACGGAGAGATATACTCATGGCTCTCTCGGTGATATCATATTAACATAGCTTGCAAGAAAGTGATAATGATGACTAAGAATGTTATATCACGGGAACAAGAAAAGAGTACTTGTCAGTAATGGGATTTAACTAGGTATGAATGTACCGAATGATCGGATCCCAGACAAGTAAAATACCGCGAGACAAAAAGAATAGGTTACTGTGAATAAAAGGTCACACGATCACTAAGTCATCGCATGAACTGGTGGGAATCATTATGGATCTCTAGATCCCGCTGATAATTATTGATAGGAGAATGTCTCGATCATTTCCAAATAGTTCGTGACCCATAGGGAGACACACTTAAGGGTAGTCGACGCATTTGAGTGGATAGAGAACACCGGAGAAAATACTGGACATCACAGGAATTTGTTGTGATAAATCTGCCGGAATGGTTTCGGTGTATCGAAATATCATCGGGATTAAATTGTTAGCATGTGCATTAAATGAAGTGTTCATTAAATGCAGTACTCATTAAATGAAGTGTTCATTAATTGAGTGACATTAAATCAAGTGAATTAAAAGTGGTTTTAATAAAGGGACTCTTGATTTTTGAGTGGAGAATCAATGGGAGAAAGTGAAGAGTATTTTTATGTGAGTGGAGAGTCCACCCACATAATTGGGGAAGAGATGGGGCAGCCATATGGCTGTGCGCCTATCCCCCTTGGGCTCCCCCTCACCTATAAAAGACCCCCCCTCCTCTCATCTCTCTCACACACATTCACCTCTCCTTTCATATGCCCTTTGGTTGGCATCTTCCTCCCCTACTAGCCTCGTCCATTGCCACGAGCGAGGTGCTTAGGCGAAGCCCTGCTATACATCTTCTCCACCACCATCACCACCATATCATAATGTTGGCGGAGTTCCCAGGGATCCGCTACTTCCGCTGCCCGGCTAGAGCGAGGGTTCGTGAGTCGTCGACACACTGTACGTGTGACCGACTACGGAGGTGCTACACGTCCAGCACTGTCATCGCATCCTTTAGGACGGTTGAGTACACTCTACAACATCCACGTTTGTTTGTGGTAACACTATCCCGCGTTATGGTCTTCGAGGGTGAGTCCATCTAAAATCGTTACATGTATCTCTTAGATATGATCTTGGTGGTTGCAATCGTAGGATTTTTTTTGTTTTCTATGCAACCAACCCCATCAGTGGTATCAGAGCTATATCTATGCATAGATGCTTTGTACGGTTAGAAAACATAGGGATGTGGGCGTTGATAGTCTTGTTGTTTCATACTTGCATAAATTTTGATCATGGTAGCATGTTGGGATGAAGCGACCCAGACTAACTTTACATGTCCCCGCACATGAGACCTGTCCCACGCTTGTCATGCAACTCGTATTGCATAAGTGGCCCAGTGGTTGTCTGTATCTTGAAACATAACCATGATCTAATTTACAACGGTTTGCAAATAGCTTGATTCTCAACATTGTGGATAAAATTCATAGGTAGAGAGATTCTCTCCTAGAAAGCCCAAAGCCACGTAAAATATGCAAAAATAAATTAGAAGATGTCTAACTTGTTTTTGCAGGGTATGTGATGTGATATGGTCATTGTTACAAAAAATGTTGTATGCAATGAGATTTATTATATGTTAAACAATCTGTAGGAGCCATATGGTTGTCTTTATATTTTATGGCTGGCGTGCTATTCATGTATATCCAAGAGATATATTGTAATGGAGAAGACGGTCATGATGGTGGCACCATGGAACTTGGAGCCACGCCGGTGGAATGATGGAGATCATACCATGGAGCACATGATGGAGATCAAGTGCAAGAAAGGACCATATCATATCACATTTTATATGCATATAATGTTTATCCCTTTTTGCATATTATTTTGATTATGTCTTTCTTAGTTCTTGGCGGTAGCATTATAAGATGATCCCTCCCACTAATATCAAGATAATAATATGTTCTTCCTTAGTATGCGTTAAGAAAGTTCGTCGTTTTGAAGCACCACATGATGATCAGGTGTGATAGAATCTATGTTCGCATACAACGGGTGTAAGATAGTTTTACACACGCGGGTACTAAGGTTCTTACTTGGCGAGCCTAGCATGTATATACATGGCCTCGGAACATGAACCGAAAGGTAAAGCACGAGTCATATGAATGATATGATGTCCATATGATGCTCGCAATTGGAGCTGCACCACTACTCGTGATGATCGGTCATGGTGTAGTGAATTTGGTTCGTGTAATCACCAAAACAACTCGAGGGATGTTGTTTTTAGTGGGAGTTAAATTTAGTAATTTGGATGAATTTGAACTCAATTTATCATAAATTAAATTGAAGTGAATTTGCATAGTTCGTTGTAGTCACTGGCATTCGTTTACTACATTGTATTTAGCTATAATTAAGATAATAGAACTATAGAATTCTGGAATTTTACTTTACGGGCTGGTATCATATTGCTTTATGAGTGTCAATATAAAGTTTAAAGTACTATTGCAAACTTTCAGCAAAACCTCACTTACTCTGTGAAATTTAATAAGTTGTATTGAATCAAGAGTAACAAATTCTAGCGTTAGTATCTAAGTATCATGCTTGCCTCCATGATTCTTGATAATGAAACATTGTTTTAATATCAACGTTATCTAGGAGCTGAAAATTGTTTTGGTAACCATCATCTATAGAAGATATTATGATATCTAAAACAATGCTTGCTTGCAATATGATGGAGTATAATTTAATAAAATACATATTCTCGTATTGTATGAGAATTTGTAAAGGTTAGAGATGTTAGGCGTCCTAATACCCCAAAAGGTTTTGGAATTAAAATTATATTCACGATTCGTCCTTATGAGCTATAATAGCCTGATCATGAAAGTTGTCATGATAAGGATGGGTAGAAGATGTAGGTAAAATGCTTTCTACATTAAAAATATTACTAAAAAGAATGAAATTTTTAAAGAACGCCAATCATTTGATGATGGTGATCTACTTCAAAAGTGCAAGTCCAAAGGTATTAGTATTTGACTATACATGCTTTGACCTACGTGTCATATGTATGGCACCACTATTGATGTTGATAGTTTCTTTTAAAAGAGAAAAGGAAATGCTGAAAGAGAATCTTGGAAATATTTGGAAGAAAAGAAAAGACTGGAAATGTCCAGCTTAGTTATATAAATGATATACACGTTATGGGTGTATTCTTTGCTTGTTAAACAGTGTGGTTCTTAAGTATTGGATACTGAATTGGTTGGTGTGAACTGTCACACAGAGCAACACAATTCATGAACTGCAATGACCTAAGTAACTAGCAAAAGAATATGTGATGATGTTCATCAAAAACAAATAAAGTGTTATTGTGTTTCTCGTTGACATCAAAGCTTCAATAATTGTTATTTTGTTCCGGTATTATGAGAACGGTGGTTGTTAAAATAATTACCATATTACATTAAATATGGATGAACTCTTACAAATCTAGTTGGATAAATCATATCCATAAACACTAATGCTAAAGTGTTGTAAGACGAATGATTATAAGATCACTTATGAGCAACACTGCAGTTTAAATCATATTGGAAAGAAAACATGAAGAAACTCCATATTGATGGAATTTTGGAGTCTTTTTGATTTTTGAATCAATTGACGCTTGTGATAATTTCCTAGAAATGATAAATTTCGTTCATAGGCCAAAGAGGAACGAACGACTAACTTGTTGGGCATTGTGCATATCGATGCATATAGTCCATTATGTGCTTACTGGACATTGTGCATATTGATGTATATAGTCCATTATGTGTAGCCATATGTGGTGGATCATTCAAACCTCATATACTTTAACCAAAGATTTGAGTGAATATATCTATATTTACTTAGTCAAGAAGAAGTATGAAACATTTGAAATGTTCAAATGATTTCAAGATGAAGTGGAAAATCATTGTAACGAGAAAATAAAGAATTTATGATTGTATCATAAAGGAAAATATTTGAGTTAAAAGTTTAGCAAAAACACCTTAAATTCAAGGAATCGTTCCATGGATTTATATTTCCCAATAAACCATAGGAGTATGGAGTATTCGAGAGATGTAATCAAACCTTGTTTGACATGGTAGGATCAAAAGTGTTATTTATAAAATTGCCATTATATTTTGAAGATTAAGCTTTTAGTGACTATCGCTTTTACACTAAAAAGAGCTCCATCATGATCTGTTGAAATGACACCATATGAGTTATGGATTGGGATAAAACCCAAGTTGTCTTTTTCTTAAAATTTTGGTATGCTAGGCATAAGTAAAATGTTTACAACCAAAGTCGGATAAGCACATATTTGTAGGTTATCTCAAATAATTGTTGGGTGTTCCTCCATAACACCAAAGACAAAATTGTTTGTCGCTTAGAATGTCAAGTTTCTTGAGAAGGAATTTTTCGCGAAAAGTTAAGTGGGAGGACAATAGAAATTTGATAAGGTTATTAAACCTTAGCTATATGTGCAGAGTTGCGCAGCATCGGAAAGTGTCCCAGAGGCAGCCATAATGCTCATGGCTCCCGTGCCTCAAAGGTTGTGTTCACGGAGATCTAAGTTCATTTGAACCGCGTAGGTCAATGTAAACAATCAAATACTAAGATCTGAGACTAAATCATTATTATTTGACAATGATGAACCGACTACATGCAAAGAAGCGATGATGGGCCATGACTCCATCAAATGGCTTGAAGCCATAAAACCCATGATGGTTCCATACAAGGGAAACCAAGTTACTGAACTTGGAAGACCCTTTGAAAGGCATAAAGCCTATCGGTCGTATTTGGATCTATAAAAAATAGACATGGATGTTTCATATCTATGAAATAGTCGACATGTTGGTAAAAAGCTTACGACAATGTTCAAGGAGTTGAATACGACAAGATTCGATCTTTCGTAGTGATATTTAGTCCAGATTGAAAAGGATACAGATGCCTCCTAGAGGGGGTGAATAGGCGGAAGGGCTTAACAAAGTCGGAATAAAACTAGCGTTTACTTTGTTAAGCACAAAACCTATATAAACTACGGTTCACCTATGTGCACCAACAACTTATGCTAAGCAAAACAAGCAACTATGTGATAGCTAGATATAAGACTTCAAGCACGAAGGCTATCACGAAGTAAAGTGCATAAGTAAATAGCTCGAGTATAGAGATAACCGAGGAACGCGGAGACGATGATTTATTACTGAGTTCCTCCCATAAAGAGAGTACGTCTCGTTGGAGGGGTGGGCGGTACTAAGACCACCACGCCGCAAAAGGCCTCACCCTATTCTCCTATGAACCTTGCCACAAGAGGTCTAGTTCACTTCTTCACTATCGGTGCACTTGTCGGTGGCAGTCCGTAACCTCTCACAAAGATTGGGGCACTTCTCCACAACTCAATTGGATGCTCCCAACAAACAAGCTCGGGGAAAGCTCCGCAACTTAATTGGAGGCTCCAAGTAATCCACAAACCTGCAAAACAACTAAACCGTCCAGGGTTCCAAGAAACCAAGAGTAAAAAGCTTCTCACCTTTCACCCAATCAAATCCTCACCGAGAACTCAAACCGATGCACCAAATGCAATGGCAAGAACACAAGAAGTGCCCACGTCCTTCTTTCCCAAATTCCACCAAAGCTACAAAAACTAGTGGGAGAATAAGAGAGAAAGAACACAAGAGGAAATCCACAAAAGAAATCCAGAGATCCAGATCCCAATATGTTCCCCTCACATAGAGGAGAGATGGATTGGTGGAGTTGTAGATCTAGATCCCTCTTTCAAATCCACCAAAAAGATTCAAGAAATATGGGAGGGACTGAGATAATTTGCAAGTTCTTGAAGGTCAAAACAATGGAGGAGAGAGAGAATGCAAGCCACCAGCCTAAGGAGGAAGAAGGGTCTATTTATACCCCTCCCCAGCGAAATATGACCATTTGGGACCTCCCAGGCCAGATAATCCGCCCCTCCCCGGATATTCCGGGTTCCCGGGGCCAAAATATGGCTAAGGACTTCGCGGCGCGACCCTCTGTATAGGGGGCGGATATTTGGGCCAGATAATCCGCCCCCGGAGGCCTGGATAATCCGCCTCTGTTACAGGGAGCCACGCCTCAAAGTCCTTACCCGTTTTCCGAAAATTGGGCCGGATAATCCGCCCCCATGGCCAGATAATCCGCCCCCTAAAAACTGGCAGAAACAACAAAACTGAAACAATCATAACTTTTGCAACCGGACTCTATTTTTGATGATCTTGGGATTGTTTTAAAGAGGACAATGATCTCTACAAGATCATCCAGAGAAACATCATAGTACAGCAAGGTAGGATAGAACCAAATGACGAAAGGTTTTACCTCTCTCAAAAAGACGAACCGATAAAACCTCCAACATCGAAAACGCAATAGAGAATGCATATGAAATTCGGTTTCGATGAACTTGAGCTTATCATGGATATTAACACAAGCTCTAAATACTCACATGAGTAAGACCCAAATAAGAACCAAGAAATATGATGCCAAGTATGCAAAGGTTTGAGCTCTCACCGAGGGATATGATTAAGTTACTCACTCGAGAGCCCCTCTTGATAGTACGGTTATCTATCCTATAAACCGGTCTCCCCAACTAACACCACGAGACCGATAAGAAAGAAACCCTATCAAGATCAAACAATTGCCTTGTGTATATTCGACTTGATGTTGATGATGATGATCTTCTACACCTCAAGATGGAACACCTTTCTTTATTGCGCTAGCTTGGTGAAGACTTGGAATTTGCTCCCCCATACTACACTATGGAAGAGCCTCTCTTTTAGGCATATCTTCACATATCCATGATCACCATAAGGATGGCAAACTACACTTGATATCATCTTATTATTCAAGACACACTTGCCATAGGCTCAACTTCTACTTGACCAATCTCCGTATCGTTCCTTGAAACCTTGATCAACACTTGATCTTCTTCACTTTCTTCTTCTTTCAACCTTGAAGCCAACATATGGTTCAAGAATTGCCTATGGAAAAATCCTACAAGTAAAACTCAATGCAAACATAAGTCCATAAAGATTGTCATTAATTACCAAAACCACACATGGGACACACATGTTCTTTCAATCTCCCCCATTTTGGTAATTGATGACAATCCCTTTTAGAGGGTTTATATCTATATATTCAACATGCAAAGCAACAACAAAGATGCAAGAGCATGAGAGGAAAATGCATATAGTCAACATGCAAAGCAACAACACAGATGCAAGAGCATGAGAGGCAAATGCTTAAGAACAAACTCAAAGCATGAAACCAACTTCCCTTAAACCCCCAAAAACTTCTCCCCCATTGGAATCGATTGCCAAAATGGGTGAAAAGCTCTAGACGGCCAATAGAGTGATAATTCCTCCAAAATGTGTACATTTCTCATAGTGTGAGTGGAATAAAATGCACGTATCCAATGACGAATACTTAGGAGGAGGTCAAACAATATTGAGGATCAAAAGATTGCAAGAAAAATTAACAAGATGAAGAAGCATCAACAAATGAAGCAAGCAATCAAAAGATCCAAAGAACCACTTGACAAAAAGAACATACCAAATGAAAGATAGATATTATGATAAGATTGAAAATAGAGTGTTCTATATAATACGAGGAGGCTCCCCAAGGTTTGTGCAAAAAAAATGCATTTGAATACAATATGAACAAACATGGCATCCTCACTCCCTCGATATTATTAAAAATCCAACTATGTACAAAAGAGCACATACCAAGGCATAAAACTTGCAATAAACAAATGGTTGATCAACGAGTAAGAGACAACATAATAGCAGGCTCAACCACAAGGATGTGTGAGAGGCATGACAAAGCATAGTATAAGACTAATGCAAGGATGATCATTGAGCATCAACATAGTCTTCAATGAATGATATTGCTTAGTATGACCATACAACACACGTGAAATAAAGAAGATATCAAAAATAGAGAAGTAACATCTCTCATGTGTATAAGTTTCTAAGTAGACCATCTCACAAAGATATTGATCCACAAAGAAACATGTACACACAAAATAGATACTAAAATAAATAGAGAAAGATATCCAAACAAAGTCATGACAATACACCACTAAGATATTTGCTTGATAGCATGGCCAAAAGGCTCAATTTATCTTATTGTATATTCATGAACTTCAACCACAAACATATCAAATACATCACAACTATCACTAAGGGAAGTAGAGATAGTTGGAATGTATTGCGAGAGGAATCAAGTATCACAAAGAAAGAATCAAAATTGCAAATTCATCAATATTGCACGTGAGAGTACTTTGAGGAAACAATAGGCAATATAATTGCTAGATTCTCATATTTGGGATTGGTGAATCATGAGCATGATTTTGTATAGTCCCAATTATATGAACTCATCTCAACTTACTCACATATGCAATAGAGAGCATTCTTTAAGGCCAAAGAAAGAACCACAACAACTGCAAATAAAAAAATCATGCCAATATGCAACCTACCATAGGTTGGAAGACGATATGTATGCATGAGTAAGAGATACTTGTTATCGATATATCATTGGTGTGATGAAGTAGATAGGAGTTTGCTGACCATCCTAGCTTGTCTCTAATTTTAATTGAGTCATAAATTCTTCCTTATGAAAGAGACAAGCATCCAATGCATCTCCAATGTACCTAAAACAAAATTCAAGTACAATATGGTCCCCAAACTTATTGGATCCAAAGTAGTTAGACAACTACAATACATAGGAGAGACTCCACATAAATATGTGTATACTGATATGAAATTGAATTTCATGCACATCTTAGCCAATTAGGATTTGGTGGAGTTTCCCCTACATATTGGATCAAGGAAAATAAGAATGCCACAATATATATTTAGTACATATGCATGCACAAGATTTTTAAGAAACAAACAAGATATAATTTGAACAAAATACCAAGTAAACCAAGAATGCACACCAAACTGTGACAAGACTAACAGTTTCCAAATTATATCAAAGACCAAATCAACACATGAAAGACCACAAGCTCAACAAATGAACTAGGCAAAATCCAAAGAGTAAGAGATAGACAAAAACACAAATGCTCAAGGATTTATCTCATTCTAAAAGGACAAAATAATTAACAAGGAATGAGACAAAGACAACTCCCCAAGATAATAAGGTTCCAATAACCAAAGCAAACTCTCCACAAATTTCATGATGGCACGAACTACCAAAACGAAAAGGTTTATCTCCAAAGACATAAAACACGATATGGGTCAAAACATGTTATGAAGAAGCATAAAACGAGTGTTCTAAATAATATAGCATAACCACCCCATGATTAGTGCATTATTTAAGATTTTACATTTGAATACAAAATGCACACACATGGTATCATCATATGTTCCTACATCAAATAGAGCACTAAACGATTATAAGTTAAAGAAATATCCACAAGAGGCAAGGAAGACATGGGAGTCAACATAAAGCATTTCTTGGCAAAAGATAGGGCAAATATAAACAAAAGCCAAATTGAAAATGATCAAAAAGACCTACCACCTATTATAGTACCGATTGTCCAAGGACAAGGGATCCGGGTGGTAGTTTGCAAATATATCCAAGATCATATTCATGACAAGAGGCAAAAAGATCCAACACGAGACAACTAATGGACATTATAGAATTTGAATTTCTCACGAGAATGGCATACCACATAGAGACTAAAATCTTGCAATATCAATACTAAGTGGCATTCCTCATGTACACACATTTTTAGGATAGTTGAATGCCCAAAACACACCACTGTCCAAAAATGGGATAGACCATTAATTTCTCACAAGAGCCAAATAAGATAACAAATACATTCAATAACAGCTCAACACAACAAAACACGCACATGGTGTGCAATCCAACATACACAAATAAACTTGATAACTCAAGATAGGTAAGAGGTAAGCACAACATATACAAACACATGCAAGGTACAAAACCAACACATACACAAGGGGCGAGTAACTTTCAATGTAAATGTGTTGAGAACATGTTAGCGCAAGGAGGAGCAATGGATATATGATGGAGATATGATAATCCAAAGGACTTGGCTTGAGAAAATATAATTGATGAAGTTCCCTTAATTCTTCATGATGTAGCCAAGTCTCCAGTGACCTCCAACCAACACCTATTGATCAAGTTTTAGCTAGATGGTCCCCAACAAAGTTGGGTCCTAATAAGTTAGTAAAAATAGGCTTGGACACCCAAATGGTTCTTTTCTTGACACCACATTGGGCACCAACATATTTAGCAAACACATTGCCAACCTCATCCTTACGAAGAGAGGTGACCTTTCTCACGACATATGTAGCAAGTTCTTCTCTTCCCTTTCTCCTCACTTGATTTCTCCACCATGGGAGTATTAGATTTATTCTTCTTGGGAAGTGGTCTTTCTTCAACTTGAGGTAGACCATGAACTTGAACTTTATACCGCTTCCCTTTTTTCCTCTCACCAAGAGGCTTCTTCTTCTAAGGGCAAGATCTAACATGGTGCCCTTCAATTTTGCACTTGAAGCAAACAATCTTGGCTGAATTCTTGACTTGTTCTTGACCCTTCTTCTTGTTTCTCTTGAACTTATTCTTGTTAGTGGACTTGTTCTTGACATTGAATTTGAATCCAAGCCCACTCTTGTCATTTGGGAATTTTTGCACACTCAAGATCTTGTTGAGTGTGGTCCTCCCTTCATGGCCCTTTTTCAAGTCCCTCTTCAAAGATGAGACTTAGGCCTTGAGATCTTTGATTTCCTCTACATGGTTAGTATCAACACAAATACTAGAGGAAGTAGAAGCTTCATTGTTAGAGGAACAAGGCATGGAAGGCAATTCATTATAAGATGTAGCAATAATATGAGATGATGAATTACTAGGACTAGCACATGGAAGTATGACATTTGTAGTGGATATAGTGCTAATGTCCAAATGAGTTTCACTAGATGTTACCTTCGACACAATAGCCTCATGAGCTAACTTTAGCCGATCATGGGAGGCTAGAAGATATTCATGAGATCTTGATAGCATAACATGACTTTCTTCCAATTTCCCATAATTGCTAGTTAGCAAAGCAAGTTGAGCCTTTATCTCAACATTATCCTTCAAAATAGATGCTTCAAAAGAAATAGAGTTAGTATCACAAACATCATTATAATTAGCAATAGAAGAAGATAATTTAGCAAGCTCATTATATTTCCTTTTAAGATCAATTGCCACCTCAAGAGCTTTATCACGAGTTTCCTTTACTTTAGACACTTCTAGAGTAAATCTCTCCTTAAAGATTCTTTTGTTGCTTGTGATTCTTCAAGGGTTACATTTAGTTTTGCAATATCATTAGCACACTCTCGCTCAAGGCTACTCATTTTTTCAATGGTGTTCTCATGCTCCTCAACTTGAGCTTCTAACTTATCAATATGTTCTTTGCTCTCAATAGCAAAACAAAAGATTTCAGCGAAGTTAGAGCAAGCAATCTTATTCTTAACAAGAGCATTGTAACATCCCAATTTCAGCCACCCTGATTAGTGGTCCAGAATGCAAAAATCAGGGGGAACAAAAACTTTTTCTTGTTTAAGAATGCAGTGTTTGCTTGTGTTTGTGCATATAAATGTATTTCCATATGATATACTCCTTACCTCACCAACAGTTGACAAAAGCTATTTAACCAAAACTTTCTTGGCTCATTTTATATATTCAAATGTTCTGGCATTTCACAAACCCGAGCCAAGATGCATTTGCAAACCAAACTATTTTAGCAGCTTCTATTGACAAAATTATGGAGATCTATAAGATATAATCTCCTTATGTTTTCAAGACAGAACTTTCCATTTACTCTTATCTCTAGGTTTCTCTAAAACCCTTTTTTATAAAGCTTTTGAATTATACTCTTGGTAGAGATACCAAGGACTCTACCCTTATTCAAACTCCAACGTTTCAAAATTCCCATCCTTACCTCAAGCTAAGATTGATGGTAACCCTAGTATTAGTTTGAATTGCTTAGAAGATGAATTGCCTTGCTCTACTGCTTGAATTGTTTGCTTAGGAAGTTGTATGATCTACCCTAAGGGTTGATCATCTAGCAACAAGATAATCCAAGAACATCAACCCTAAACAAGTTAACCAAGCTGGATCTGATCTCTAACCACTAGGTGATCATCTAAAACCTTTAACCAGATCAATTCTAAAGTGATCCATTCTAGAAGTTTCCAAGTCAATGAAGACCAATATCAAGCATGGATCTATTCTACTCAATCTACACTCGAACCTCATCCACTTGATGATGCTTTGATACCTTGAAACCCATTAAAAACATCCCCACTCATATTCTAATCAAAAACCCAAAATCTGCTAAATTTGACCAAGTGTGGAAACTATTTCAACATCACTTCTTTGAATGTCTCTCCTTCTAAACCCTTCTGCATTTTTGGTAATGCACTTGAACCATCTTGTAGACCATTGTAAGGACTACCAAGGCCCACTCTTACCCTTGGCTAAACCATCCTCTAACCCACTGGTTCTTGATTGTTTTGCAGGAAAGAAAATAACTTGACGCTTCTGAGAAAGTCTGGGCCTTCTGAGCGGAAATGGCACGGTTGTGGTTGGCGAACTCCCTAGCATTGTCCAATTCCTTCTGGCGATCGTACAACAGGAAGTCAAGGTTCTCCACTTGACGCTTTAGTTCCGGGTGACCCGGCATCTCCATCGGCATTCCCATGAAGTCACGTCTTGCATAGTGAGCAAAACGGGTTCCTTGGATTTGGTTGACACTAAGGGCACACAGACGTGCGAGAGCTTCATGCATTGCCCTAGCTAATCCATCTAGCCAGTTTTTCTCTCTCACAGAGAACTGGATTCTCCCGGATGTTGGTGCTTCTATGCTTCCTCGAAGATCAGCGGTGACTAGCCACTGTAAATCCCCTCCTGGTGGACCTGGAAGTTGAGCTCCAAGAAACTCTAGATGTGGGCGTCCCAGTAACTCAAACAGTGAATCTAGATCCCTCTCGAAGATCAGTTGGCCTCCATTGCCCAACTGGTAGAACTTGCTAAACTGAGTCTCCATCTACAAGAATTTAGGATGAGGAAGTTAGTGAAGTGATCAAGTGTGTCAAATTTTAGGTAGTAATGTAAGAATTGGAGGAACATGAATTTTGAGAAAGAATGAATTCCCAAGGGTAAGAGAGGAAATAGTTTTTCATAACTACTCACTTTGGTTTTGAAATTAATTTTTTGTTCGGACGTCCATTCTAACTAGGGTCTCCTATGGTCAGGATGGCTCTGATACGAACTTGTCAACACCTGGATTTTTAATCCCAGATGTCTGTTATGTCATACATCACAATCCCAGGATTACCATTTTTGCGAGACATAACAGATTGGATATCACAGTACATCATCCATTACAAACCATAAATAAGGTCTTACACAAATAAGGATCTCATTATCCAGTCTTAATACAACAAGCAGTGGAATAAATAATAAGCATAGCGGTGGGGTCCATCTTTAGGGGGCACAGGCAATACTGACGAAGGCAGATAGTCCTAGTTATCATAGCCGTCCTGCTGGCCATCATCTTGGTAGGCTCCTTCATAGTCTGGCCATGAGAATAGCCAGGGGCAAAAGCCATGAGTACTCTTTAAGTACTGGCAAACTACCACTAACAAATAGTATAGTTCTAGTGTAAATGCTAACTCTAAGTTTAACTATAAAGTTAAGTTTGAAACCTAAGCTGAGTTCTAAAACAAAGAAGGATAAAATAAAGTTCTAAAATCACTTAAGTGGGGAAGCTGATGTCATAGTCACAACCCTGTTGTGGTCAAGTCAAGATTCATCATTCCTTTCATAAGTCATTTTGAAAACATCGACACTAAACAAAGATGGCCATCTAATCGTCCATAATCATGACGCGGCTATTCGAATAGTTTGACACTCTATAGAGGTGGTACACTTTCACCACAAGATTCGATACATCTGTCAGGGATAACCCTGAATCATCATACTTAGTATGCAGATAATCAAACATAACCTTTCCTTTAAACACCCTAGTATAAGCACCTCTCCTATGAGATGGCCTCCCAACCATGACCATCTGTCATCTTGGGCACTGCATTGAGAACATTGAGAGGTAGCCTCAGCTCAAACCTCTCCCACAAGGGAACTAATACTAATGCATATAAACTTCCGGCTAAGCCTTACCCAATTCAGATATTGTGGTTGTACGGTAAATTTGGAATGGTATCGCATCCGAATCCAACCATCAGTTTTTGTAAAAGGGCTAAGGCTCATGCCTCAACATTTTCATCATCATAAACCATTTGGGTTTCTCAACACATGTCAAAACATCTCAATAGAATGACTCATCATTCCAAGGTTTTCACAATTCATTTTCACCAAGTGTTCCCATCTAAAGTGACTCAAGTTTTTATCTACTCTAAACTAGTAAGTTAAGAGTGTTCACTAAGGTGGAAAGATGGGATCAATCTCATGCCATAGAATGAAATCTAAAGTTATCTAGATAGGTCAAGTTTTATACTCTATATGCTACCTTCAAAACAAGTAAAGGACTTTGGTAATTTAAAGGAAGTAAAGCTTGGAAATAAGACTTGGGGTAAGTAATAGTCAAAGTGGTATAACCAAAGCATGCCTAAAGCATCTTTGATCAAATCATCTAGCTTAATTCTAGCTTGCTAAGCATTATACTTGCAAGTGTTAGCTTGCCAATAGTAGCTTGCCTTGGTTGGTGCAGTGGTTGAAGTTTTCTTCCTCCTCTTGATAGCACTCCTCCTCCTCGAAAGCTTGGTCGGTACTATCGTCTATAAATACATACGGAGTACACAATCACCAAACAATGCTTAACTAGTCTACTTAGCACTCTAAAGCACACATTGGATGATCTATTATCATCATAAGCATCACAAGGTTTTATTAACTAGTTTCATTCTTTTTATAAGAAAAGTAATTTCTACTCATTGAAAAATAACCAAGATTTAATATTCTCCACTTAAAATATGAGATCATGTGGACACATGTCATCACCACATATTCTAACATGTGGGAATGTGATTTAAGGGTTGGATCACATTTACTTTGGTTTAAGTTTAAAATTTAATGATTTAAAGTGACTAGAAATGCATATATAGCAATATTTTGGTACTAGTCCAAAGTGACTGCATGTAAACCTTAACATTATTACATATTCAGATAGGTATGGTTAAATGTGAATTTTGAGAGTTGGAATCAACTCAAAAGCTATTATGGTTGATTTTATAAAAATGTTTGAGTGTGCAAATGCTTCTCTCTTGTTATTTTTACTAGGAGAGATCTATAACTCTAAATGAATTAAATCCAACGGGCTTGGGTAGATCTTTTTAGAAGATTTCCAACACAATTGGAATCACTCCATTTGGATTTGTAAATCTCTCTGAAATGATTTTCAAACTAGGGGACAGAACTAAGTTCAAACCTAAATTAGAAAAATCTAAGTTTGAATTGATGGGCTAGCGCGGGAACAGAAATGGGCCGGCCTAGTGGTACTCCGTGGCGCAGAGAACAGCTAACAGGGGGGGGGGTCCACATGTCAGCGGCTCTTTAAACACGAAGCGGTATGGGGCAACGTGGACCGTGCGATTAAAAGGAAGATCTACGGCTGTGGCTTGTCATCGACGACAGACAGGTCGCCAGCGAGGTGGAACCCTAGCAGCTCGGTGGTGGTCTGGGGCGGCTTACCGGGGCTCCGGCGAGGGTCGGCAAGGCGGGAAAACTAACAAGTCGAGGACGGCGATTCTCCTGGTACCGGCAGCGTCTCGAGAGGTGGCCTTGATCAACGTCCCCCTTCTTCTCCCTCCGTGGCAGACTCCGGTGAAATTCCGGCGTTGCGGACGGCGGCTTGCTCCGGTGGGGCTCTGGGAGTGTTCTGAGAGGGTGGGGATAAGAGTGGTGTGACGAATTGGTGCTGGGGTGGCCTCCTTTTATAGGCGCGGTGAAGCGGCAGAGGCGTATGGGCGGTGCTCGCCGGTGACGACGGCACAGCGAGCTAGAGGTGTGGACGGTGCGCTAGGACGGTGGGCGGTGCCTTGGAGAGTGTCACGAAGGTGCGTGTGCAGTGAATGGAGGTCGGGAGGGGTGAGTGGTGCGGCGCGCATGATGTCTCTGCCGACGGTGAGTTTCGCGGCAGTCGGCGACTACGGGGCACGATCGGGGGAATGTCCGTTAGCTTCCTAGGCCGGTGGTGATCGTGTAGGCGGACGGCTAGAGCGAGGCGAGGTCTGGCTTTGCGGGGACCGGGCACGCTCTGCGGGCGGCATCGGCATGGCTGACAGTCTCCGGGCGCGGTGGTTCCTAGCTGCTCCGGTCGCTGTCCTCGGGCTGGGGCTGGTTGGGCGGTGGAGGTGGACCACAGGCGACCTCCTGGACATGGTGGACGACGCTGGCGGCGGCTGTGGCGCGCTGTCGTTGGTGGGGTGCCCAAATGGTGCTCGGCCTTAATGGCCATGACCATCTGGTCATGGCACAGTGGGTGGCCAGGCTAGAGAGGGGTAGGGGAGTGCACTGGGTGGCTGTGGTTGCAAAATGGGAGACCAATTTGGTCCAAACATTGCTCCAAATAGTGTTTTTGGTTTTTGTTTGAATTCTGCCCACAAGGTGTTTGTAGAAATGGCCGCAAGAACTCAAGTTTTGAATTTTTGGATGATTTTTGGTGGAGTTGCTAGACACATGCTTAAGCCTCTGTGGTTGCTTGGGTTTTGAAAATGGAACTCATTTGAGTGGTTTTTGAATAAATGGGATCTTCTCATATGAACTACATTCAATTTTCAATTGCCATTTAAAATTAGTGTTTGAAAGTTTTTGGTAGATCACAAAGTGGGTCTTGGTACATCATTACATGTACTAGCAAGGGGTGCAAAGATCCACATTTGTTTCTATTAAGAATTGAGTTCTAGGAATAGCCAAAGTAGGCATGGTAGTTAAAATGGCACAAATGACCATTTGTTTGTTTTATTCATTTTGATTTGTTTTTCTTTGGGATTTGTTTGGGAATGGTCTAGATGATGTTTATTTCACCTAAGAATCATTTTACAAGAAATGGATCACTTAATCATGGCAATTCAAAACAACTCCTATTTAAATGCACACACATATGAAGGCTTTAATATTTTTAAAAGGGAAAGTTTTTGTTAACTCTAATTTTTGATGATTTGGATCTTAATAACCTTGGATTAAAGTTTTGGGATGTTACAAACCTTCCCCCCTTAAAAAAAATCTCGTCCCGAGATTTACGAAAGAAAACTAGGAACTAAAGAGATCTGGGAACTCTGTCCTAATGTAATCTTCTCGCTCCCAAGTGGCTTCCTCTTCGGTATGGTTGCTCCATTGAATCTTGAGAAACTTGATACTCCTGGTTCTGGTGGTTCTATATGCTTCCTCCAATATACGGATGGGCACTTCACGATACGTCAGGTCTTTGTTGATCTCAACGGCTCTGTGATCGATGTTCTTGAAAACTGAAGTCTTCTCCGGCACTTCCAGGCATTTGCGAAGTAACGAGATATGGAACACATTGTGGATAGCTGACATCTCCTTTGGTAGTTCTAGTTGATAAGATACTTCTGCTCGACGGTTCGGAATCTTGAAGGGCCCGATATATCTGGGTTCTAACTTTCCTTTCAGACTAAAGCGTTGTGTTCCCTTCAATGGTGAAACCTTGAGATATACAAAATCTCCGACATTGAAAGTCAGGTCTCTCCTTCTCTTGTCAGCATAACTCTATTGTCTGGATTGGGCAGTCTTGAGGTGCTCACGGACTTTGTTAACCTTCTCTTCAGCTTATCGGAGAATGTCGGGTCCAAAGATCTGACTCTCTCCTACTTGCCACCAATTCAAAGGGCTATGGCACTTTCTTCCGTATAGGAACTCAAATGGTGCCATTTGCAAACTAGCTTGATAACTGTTGTTATATAAGAATTCTGCGAAAGGCGAGCAGTCTTCCCATTTTGATCTGTATTCTAAAACACAATCTCTGAGCATATCCTCTAGGATCTGGTTGACTCTCTCAATCTGTCCATCAGTTTGCGGGTGATACGTGGTACTGAAATTCAATTTGGTTCCTAATCCTTACTTGACTTTTTGCCAAAATCTCAAGGTAAACTAGGTTCCTCGATCTGATACTATGGTCTTGGGGGTTCCATACAGACTAACAATCCTAGCAATATACAGTTCTGCTAGCTTCGAACTCTGGTAGGTAGTCTTGACAGGTATGAAGTGAGCTACCTTGGACAGTCTATCAACTATGACCCAGATTGAGTCATTTCCCCTACTAGAAGTAGGCAAACCGGTGATAAAGTCCATTCCGACGGAATCCCATTTCCATTCCGGAATCTGCAATGGTTGTAACAGTCCTGTGGGCCTCTGATGCTCTGCTTTGACTTTTTGACAGATGTCACACTTGGCGATGTAGCTTCCGATTTCTCTCTTCATCTTATGCCACCAAAATTGCTCTTTCAAATCTTGATACATCTATGTTCCTCTGGGTTGGATAGAATAAAGAGTATCATGAGCTTCCTGCATGATCACTTGCTTCAGCTCCGAATCTGCTAGCACACAAATACGTCCTTTGTACCACAGAACTCCTTCTTCATCTTCGGTGAATCCAGGTATCTTTCCTGTACCAATACGACGTTTGATCCCGTCGATACTTTCATTTCCCTTCTGGGCTTCCTTGATTTGGCTGATTAATGTGGGTTGAAGTTCAATACTAGCTAAGAATCCTTGGCTAACCAGCTCAGTTCTGAACTGATCCAACTCCTCATACAAACTTGGCTGCTTCTCCTTGATCATGGTGTTTAGCCTACACGACAATCTGCTAAGAGCATCCGCTACAACATTGGCTTTGCCAGGGTGATAGTGAATGTCAAGGTCATAATCCTTGATTAACTCTATCCATCTCCTTTGCCTCATATTCAGCTCCTTCTGAGTGAAAATA
This sequence comes from Avena insularis, assembly GCA_023614405.1. NCBI lineage: Eukaryota > Viridiplantae > Streptophyta > Magnoliopsida > Poales > Poaceae > Avena > Avena insularis. The sequence goes on along the minus strand of CM042686.1, from coordinate 415,416,661 downwards.
TACTTCAAGCTTTTGTGATCTGAGTAAATCTCACAGCGATTACCCATCAGATAATGATGCCATGTCTTCAATGCCAAAACTACGGCTGCTAACTCAAGATCATGGGTCGGATAGTTCTACTCATGCTGCTTCAGTTGTCGAGCCAGATTAGCGATGACTTTGCCTTCTTGCATTAGTACACATCTGAGACCAATCTTGGATGCGTCACAATGCACATCAAATGGCTTCTTGATATCTGGCATGATCAATATCGGGGCTGATATCAATCTCTTTCTTCAGCTCTTGGAAACTGGCTTCACATTTGTCGGTCCATTCAAACTTCTTGTCTTTCTTCAACAATTGGGTCATGGGTCTGGCAATGCTAGAAAATCCCTCTACGAACTTGCGGTAATATCCCGCTAATCCGAGAAATGCACGGACTTGGGTTTGAGTGGTTGGGGCTTCCCATTCTTCGACATCTTTGATCTTGGCGGGATCAACAGAGACTCCTCCGGCAGACACAATATGTCCTAGGAATCCGACTTCTTTCACCCATAACTCACATTTTCTGAACTTGGCATACAACCGATGCTCTCTCAGGGTTTCTAGGATGATTCTCAGATGTTGCTCATGCTCTTCTTCGGACTTGGAGTAGATAAGGATATGGTCGATAAACACAACAACAAACTTATCTAGGAAATTCATAAAGATCTTATTCATGAGATTCATGAAATAAGCAGGGGCATTGGTTAATACAAAAGACATGACCGTATACTCGTATAAACCATAGCAAGTAGTAAAGGCAGTCTTCAGAATATCCGTTGTACGAATCTTAAGTTGGTGATAACCAGTCCTAAGATCAATCTTTGAGAATACCTGGGCTCCAGTCAATTGATCAAATAGATCCTCTATCTTTGGCAAAGGGTACTTGTTCTTGATGGTGACGTCATTTAGCTTCCTGTAATCTGTGCACAGACGATTGCCTCCATCTTTCTTGTCGACGAATAACACTGTTGATCTCCATGGCGAAGCGCTTGGTTGAATCAAGCCTGTTACATTTTCTTGGGATGTTACATTTTCTTAAATGGCAAAAACAAGAAAATAATTACTTTAAATACTTGTATGTCTCAATAAAACTTGGGAAAATTTCCCCAAGTGTGAATTCATGTTTGGGACCATCTTCAACCAAAAACCCATCTTTCCCAATTCAAAAAGCTCGAATGAAATCAATAAAACCCATTCAGCACTTTTTAAATAATTGATAAAATGAGGATCTAAAATATTCAGAAATTCCTCAATTAATTCTTAGAGATGTGCCTTGGCCATATTATCTACAAGTATCATTTCCCTAGATTGCCAAGGTTAACTTTATAGAGGCTCTTCATGATCATCATTATGGCAAACTTTTGACAAAATCCAAAACTATGATCTAAACACCATCAAACCTTCACCAACCTGGTCAAACAAACTTACATAGCACACTGCCTCACCCCTGGTTGAGCTACACTATAGCAATCCTTGTAGCTCAATTATGCCCTTGTCCTTTAGTGCTTGGATGAGAGGAAAAACAATGACTTTGGTCATTTCTTGTCCCACATTTACTTGCAACTGATACCACTCTCTCTCCCTGCTCTGAACCAGACCAAAAACCACTCCCCTTTCGCCCACAGCAAGACCAGCCCTGGTTTCACCCCTCTCCATTGCTCTCCTAGACATATTCCACCATAAGCCTTCCCTCCTTGTTTTATAAGGCAACAAGCTAGCACAGCTCATCTCCTTCGGTTCATTTCCCCCACTCACTCTCACCAATGACCGCTAGGCTCTAGTCCCTCCCCCTTTCCCTGCCTAGCCCGATAAAAGAAGAACAAAAGCTCCCATTCATGGTAAAGATCTGAGCAAAGCTCCCTCCACCATGCCTCTCCCTCTCTTCATGTCATAGTACTATGACCCTTCCACTCCTTCCTTCCCCCAGAAGCTCAGACCCTCTCTCCCCCTCTGTAACATCCCAAAACTTCAATCCAAGCTTATCAAAGATCAAATCATCCAAATTTAGGATTAACAAAAACTTTTCCATAATAAAAGGAAAGCATTCATATATGTGTGCATTTAAAATAGGAGTTGTTTGGAATTGCCATGATTGTGTGATCCTTTGCTTCTAAAATGTTTCTTAGGTGATTTAAACATCATCTACATCATTCCCAAACTTTTCCTAAAAGAAATCAAATCAAAAAGAATTAAAATAAAGGAATGGTCATTTTGACAAAATTAACTCTCATACCTACTTTGCTATTCCTAGTACTCAATTATTAACAGAAACAATTCTGGATCTTTACACCCCTTGCTAGTACACATAATGAGGTACCAAGGCCCACCTTTTTATCTTCTAAAAACATTCTGGAAACTATTTTAAATGGCAGTTTAAAATTGAATCTAATGCATATGCATAGATCACCCCTTTTCAAAAACCATGTATTTGAGCTCCATTTTCAAAACCCTTGCAACCAGAGACTACCTAGCACTAGTGGAGATCACCCAAAAATTTTGAACTCAAAATTCAAAACTTTTTCTCTTGCGGCCATTTTGTCAAACACCTTGTTAGCAAGATCATTAAGGCCTAACTATTACTGTTTTGGGCTGATTTTGTCTAGCAATTCTGTAGTGCTTTGATCATCTTGTCCCCCCCTCAAGCCAGACCAGACCAAACCAGCCCCTTCTCTACCCCCTAGCCGCACTGCACAGCCATGCCGAGCACCACCCTGGCCGGCCAACCTTGCAACCATCAAAGCAGACCACTCCCCCTTCCCTCGCCATGTCTAGGAGGTAGCCAACGCCGCACCGCCCCTCTCTGTCCCTTGCCCGAGCCAAGAGCAGTCGTGGACCACCGAGGAAGCGCGCTGCCACCAGACCATGCCGACACCGCCCGCAGAGCGCGCCCTGTCCCCGCGTGCACAAGCCGCCGCTCGACACCAGCCCGTGCCCACCGCTCCGCCTCGACCTGGAGAACACCCCAGACACCCACGTTCACCGCCCAAAGCCCCACAGCCACCGCTCGCCATGGACACCGCCGCCTCTGCCTCTCAGAGCGCCACCTCACCCCGACCGCATACCACCGCCCCTACGGCCGCATTGAAGCGCTAGAGCACCGCCAGGGGACCGCCCATCGATCGCCATCCCCAGCCATGCCGCTAGCTCGCCGTAGCCATGTCGTCACCGTCAACCGCCCATCCCGCTCGGTCTCACCGTCGAGCCTATAAAAGGAGGCCTCCCCAGCACCAAAGACTCACACCATTCCACTCCCCTCACCTCTCTGAACCTCAACCACCCCTCGCCGGAGCAAGTGGAGCAGCAGTTCGCCGGAATTGGAGCCGGAGCCGCCGCCTCTGGAGAAGAAGGGTGTCGTTGATTCCGGCCACCCCAAGCTCCGCCGAGACCACGCCTCGCCTCGCCGTCATCTTCCACTTTGTTTGCCCGCATCGCCGACCCCGCTGGAGCCCTGGTACGCCCCCAGTAGACCCCCACCGAGCCGCTAGGGTTCGAGCTCGCCGGCGACCCGTCCGTCGTCGACGATGACCCTCAGCCGTAGATCTGCCCTCTAATCGCACGGCCCACAGCGCGCGTACCGTTTCACGTTTTAAGTGCCGCTGACCAGTGGGACCCCCTGTCAGCTGAGCCCTGTGCCGCGCAGCGCCACTGGGCCGGCCCATTTCCTTTCCCGCGCAGGCCCGTAGATTCAAATCTAGGTTTTTTTAGAATATAGTTTATGTCCTGTGTTTCAAAAATCAATTCTGTGAGTTTGACAAATCCAAATTGCATGAAACTAATTTTGTCTGAAGGGTATTGAAATACTCTATCCAAGACCGTTGGTTTTAATTCATTTAGAGTTATAGATTTCTCCTAATAAAAATAAGAAGACAGAAGCTTTTGCAACTTGAAACATTTTTATAAAATCAACCAAGATAGCTTTTGAGTTGATTCCAACTCTCAAAAATCACATTTCATCATAGCTATCCAAATATGTAATAATATTAAGGTTTACATGCAGTGACTTTGGACTAGTACCAAAATAATGCTATATAGGCATTTCTAGTCACTTTAAATCATTAAATAATAAACTTAAACTCAAGTAATATTGATCCAACCTTTAAATCTTATTCCCACCCGTGGAATATGTGGTGAGGACATGTGTCCACATGATCTCATATTTTGGTGGTGAATATTAAATTTTAGTTAACATTTCAATGAGTAGAAATTACTTTTCTAAAATAAAAAGATTAAAACTATTGAATTAAAACTTGTAATGTTTGTGATGATAATAGATCATAAATTGTGTTCTTTAGAATGCTACTTGTAGCATCCCAATTGTCTAACAATTGCAATGCTACTAGCCTAGTCTATATATATGCTACCTTTCTACATATAATTAGTTGCATCAGCATTATATCATGCTCATGTCATCATGCCACCTTGCATTTGAGCATCATATAAAACCCTTTTTCATTTGGTTCTTCTCTCATATGCATTGTAAATTGTATTTGCCTCTTGATATTGTATTTGGTTCTTGATATATTGTTTAATGCCCAAGTTGAGTTGGGGGCATATCTTTTATTCAACTCCACCACCTTTCTTGTCATCACCCCACCATTCCATAATTCCACCATCCAACTAAATATGAGCTTGGCACTTTATTGGGTTTTACCTCTAGCTCATGTGGGTTGGGATGGATCCAATTCTTTCTCCACATGCTCTCATATATGCACCATATTGTTTCCACATTATTGGTTTATGAGAGCCACATGGCCACCTTTGCATGCCTTGTGAGTGGAACCCTTTTCTAGCTTCCATATGTGTTGTTATGGATTTATGCTCATGTTGGGATATTTTTGGGCTTATTAAATACCTAGTGGCACATACACACTAGTAATTCCCAATTATAATCAAATGTGATCATCTCCATCTACTCCACTTGGAGCTTTCTTTTAAAATCTTTTGCTTGGCTTTATTCCACATTTTGGGAATGCATAATAGTAATGCCATGTTATTATCATTGTTTTCACAAGCATATACATGGCATTTATTATTTTGCATGGGCCATGCAACCATCTCCAACTTTGGTCCTCCTTTGCTTTTTTTTGGATTTTTGGATGAACCATCTCATCTCTCATCTCTCTCCCTCCTCATGCTTGATCTTGTTGGTTCTTGCTAAAAACCCTCACCACTTTTTCTTATCTTCTCTCTTTTGGCTATATCTTGCTTGAGCTCGTCTTGATCATGCTTGATCTTGTCAAAAAGGAAGCCACCCCATCTTATCTCTCTCTCTAACCCTAAACCTAACCCTCATCTAAACCCAAAACCCCCTCTCTCTTCATCCTCTCTCCTAAACCCTAGTCCCTCTCTAACCTAACCCGAGCCCCTCTCCATCTAACCCTAGTTCTCTCTCTCTCGGCCTCCCCCCTCTATCATCTAGCTGGCCCCACCTGCCCTACCCTAGCCCGAGCTACCCCTCTCCCTCTCCCTCTCTCTTGGCTTCCCCCCCTCTCCTCTGCCAGGTAGCCCCACCACCACGTGCCCCTTACCTCCCCTGGTCCTCTCTCTTTCCATCTCTTGCTAAAGAACAAGGAAAGAGGAGAGACCTAGCCCGATCACCCCTCCTCACCTTTTTCAAAGCCACCACCCCCATGTGCTCCTCCCTTCCCTCTCTACCCCAACCACCCCATCTCTCAGATCTCGATCTGGGATCCTCTACAACCTCTCCTTCCTCCCCTACCTGCTCTCCTCGACCACCATGGCCATGGACAGCTCCATGTCCATCTCCAACCCTAGCTCGGCCAACTTCGAGAGGAGGCGATTGCAGCTGTGCCAAGGAGGATCGAGGCGTCCAGGAGTCTGCCCTACTTCCTCTCCAAACCCTAGAACCGCCGACCACACCGGAACCCGGCCGCAGACAACATGCCTACGCCATGCCCGTGAGGTCTGGAAGCGCCGTGGACACGAGCGTCACCGTCGATCACCGCCTTCACAAGCTCCAGCGGCCACACCGACGAGTTCCTGGTGAGCCCCTCCATCCCCTAGACAAGTCCGTCCTCCTCCTAGCTCCCTAGCCTCGTCGGACACTCCGTCGAGCGAGCTCCGTGCGTCGCCGCCGCGACGTCCGTCGTGTCTGCAGCAGCAACCGCAGCACCCGTCCGCTTTGTTCCTCGCCTGCCTTGTGTAGACCACCCCCGTGCTAGCTCTCTGAACGAAAGTTGTAGCCCTACGTCCCCTCGTCGTTTTTCGTTTTTGGGTCGATACGTTTCGCCCAGCGGATGCGCCGCCATCGTCGTCGGAAGACGGCCAGATCCGTTGCCGTCAGAGCCGCGTCCATCAGAGCGCAGCAGCGGCCGGTGGCCTTTTTGCACTGGAGCCCCTGCCCTTTTTCCCGCCTAAACCCGCGGTCCCCGAAGCCCACCTGTCAGCCTCGGTGTCCTTTTTGCAAAAGAACCCTGTAAGTTCCTAGCCATCACGGACAGACCCCTCCCCGCGCCCAGGATCGCCCACGTGTCCAGCACGCGTTGGCCGCACAAGATGGCCCATGACCACAGGACCCACATCATACTACTGTGTGGCGGCAGACGCGGTGAGAAACCGTCTCCAGCAGCGTGTCGCCCGATCAGCTGGCCCCACTAAATGCGTGGCTGTGGCTAGCTCTGGGTTGAGTAAGAAAAGTTTATCCGTTTTCTGTTTTAATTCAAACCTTTTCAAATTTATTTTTTAAATTCAAATTTAAATCTGTTTTAAAATAACTTTTCAAATATAATTCCAAATAATACAAATAATATATGTTTTGAAATCAGAAAAATGTGAGGAATTCAAATATGCCATTCAAAATATATTTTGCACACTTTAAATTTCAAGTTGATTAAAATTACAAATAAAATGCCCTTTTACCTTAATTAATTAATAACTTTTGTTTTATAACTCCAATTTTGACAAATAATATGTCTAAAATGATTAGCTTGACGAGACCTTTCTGTTTATGCATTCCTATATCTGTTTTGCAGCATGAATCATATAAATATAAAGATTACAGCAACTTATCGGAGTATAAAATGTGACCAAAACTCAATAAAATGATTTACTCTTGTATTCCACACCTCACCCATGCCATGCTACCTTATTGCCATGCAAATTGTGCATCATTCATCATGGCATGATTGTTTGCTTGATGCATTTTATTCATATTCTTGTGCACTTTATTTATGCTGGCCCTTGTTTGTTTGGTTCTTCTTCGAATAGACGCTGAGCAGGGGATATATCAAGTGAACCAGGAGCACTACCCAGATCCTTCTCTCGCTTCAACTGAGCTGCCAGGCAAGCACTACCACATGCTTGCATACATATAGTACCTATTGCCTCTATCTTATTCTTGCATCATTGAGGCGCGATTGCATTAAATTGAATCCCAAGTATTGCATAGCCTTACTTTTAAACCCCACCGAAGCTTGTTCCTCCATCCCATGAGCCTTTACTACAGGAGTTGTTTGAGCCATGCGAGTCGTAGAACAGCATGTGTAGGGTATGTGAGTGTCTGATGGATAACGAGGTACCTATACAACTTAATCTGAGTAGTAATGGGATAACTAATGAAAGTGGCATCGGTGAGCCATATTCGCTATTTGGTTTTTCAGGCTCACTTGTGTCCCGTAGGACCCCGAGTACTTGATTCCTGTTCCTTGAATATTCGCGCTATCCACATCCGGGAGGCTTATGAACCCCCCTGAGCCAGAGCTTGATTCATTCTTATTTCTTGGGGCCACAAACTAGTTTGAGGTTTTAATTACTATCATGTACTTATGCCATGCTTTACTGCTTTATTTAAAATTGTGCGATGTACTACACCTGTACTGTTTAGGTAAGTGGAGTGTTTTCGCGGTATCGACAAGCCTAGTCACATTTTCGGGTTCCCAGTCGTTTACAGCCATTGGCGCAAACCTTGAGTCCGTCTCGGAGTCGGCCAACTTCATCGCGGGTAGCTTAATGGGGTGGCCCCCTAAAATATTTCTGAATCCTGCGATCGCTTTGTCGTGACTGCCTCGTTGGGTTTTGATTTGGTTTTTCCGAGGTTGATCGAGTGTGTGTTGCTATTTGTGCACCCCTGCAGGGTAAAACTTTCTGAAAGCCGTGTCCGCGGTTATGGACGACTTGGAGCACAGTTTCTCGATCATAGACAAGTATAACTAAAGTATCGCTTCTAATTTGACTAAATAACTGACTAGTAAATAGTGCAACACTCATGGAATGGGTAATAAAACTGCCAACGGATGGGGGGGTTGTTCATCCGCTTCCTCGTTGGTAAGCGAGGAGGAGGATGGATCTGTTAAGATTACCGTTATAACGGTTGTCTTTAATTCACGGACATCCGTCTATCTCTGGTTAGGCGGATGGTTAGCGAGTATCTATAGAATTGCTAGGGTTTATCTTTTGCTGCAATTGCGTCACCCCAGGTTGTGTCCCCTTTAGCGGCATAAAGACTTGCTGAGTACCCCTAGGGTCTCACACGATAAATTGTTTGATTCAGATGAACAGGTGATCTCGCAAGATGGATACTGGGTGGAGGAGACGGACGATGTGGGCAACGATCATTCGGTGTAGAGATTCCGGGAGCGGGGATCCGTTAGATCTGTGGGCGGGATGTGTTTATTTATGGGGCATCTTATGCCGATTTGCTTCTTATCCGTACTCGGATTTTGTCTTCCGCTTCCGCCTGATACTCTGATGTTTGATGTATGAGGAGATATCCTAAACTATTATATCTATCTAGGATATTTGGATCTTGCCGTATGGCGTTGCTATATTTCCTTTCTTTTTAGATGGAATGACTCTGATAACCATTGTATGGTGGCTTGCATACATACTCATTTGTGTATGTAGTTGATCCCTTCGCCTGCCGATTACGCCGCCCGTTCTTGTCCCGATGTTTGGAAATGGTTAGGACGGCCGAAAGGTCTACCTGTGCGTGGCATTTGGGCCCCACCGTACTATTTTAACCATTTCCGCTCATCCAGGCTTGTAACTAGGAGCGTAATTCACCGAGGTAGTGGAATGGTGGAATGATGGGTGATGACAAGAAAGGTGGTGGAGTTGAATAAAAGATATGCCCCCAACTCAACTTGGGCATTAAACAATATATCAAGAACCAAATACAATATCAAGAGGCAAATACAATTTACAATGCATATGAGAGAAGAACCAAATGAAAAAGGGTTTTATATGATGCTCAAATGCAAGGTGGCATGATGACATGAGCATGATATAATGCTGATGCAACTAATTATATGTAGAAATGTAGCATATATATAGACTAGGCTAGTAGCATTGCAATTGTTAGACAATTGGGATGCTACACTACTTAGCCTAGTTAAGTATTGTTTGGTGATTGTGCACTCCCTATGTATTTCTAGACGATAGCACCGACCAAACTCTTGAGGAGGAGGAGTTCTACCAGGAACAAGAAGAAGAAGACAACTTCAACCACTGCACCAACCAAGGCAAGCTATTAGTGGCAAGCTAGCCCCTGGCAAACATGTCTTAGTAACCTATTGTAGCAAGCTAGAATAAAACTAGATAGTTTAGTAAAAATGCCTTAAGCATACTTTGATCACACCCCCTTAGGTTACACAAAGTTCTTTAATTAATTTTGAAGGTAGCATAAAGAGTATAAAACTTGACCTAACTAGAAAACCTTAGATGTCATTCTATGGCATGAGATTGATCCCACCTTTCCACCTTAGTGAACACTCTTAACCTAGTGTTTTAGAATAAATCAAACTTGATTCACTTTAGATGGGAACACTTGGTGAAAATGAGTTATGAAAACCTTGGAATGATGAGTCATTCTATTGAGATGTTTTGACATGTGTTGAGAAACACAATTGGTTTATGATGATGAAAATGATGAGGCATGAGCCTTAACCCTTTTTATAAAACTGATGGTTGGATTCAGATGCGATACCATTCCAAATTTATCGTACAACCACATTACCTGAATTGGGTAAGGCTTAGCTGGAAATTTATATGCATTAGTATTAGTTCCCTCACGGGAGAGGTTTGAGATGAGGCTACCTCTCAATGTTGTCCACCTATGCAGTGCCCAAGATGACTGATGGTCATGGTTGGGAGGCCATGCTCATAGGAGAGGTGCTTGTACTAGGGTGTGTGAAGGGAAGGTTATGTTTGATTATCTGCATACTAAGTATGATGATTCAGGTTATCCTAATGGATGTATCGAATCTTGTGGTGAAAGTGTACCACCTGCAGAGTGTCAAACTATTGAATAGCTGCCATGATTATGGACAGATTGGATGGCCATACTGTTTCGTTGTCAGATGTTTTCTAAATACCTTGAAATGAATGATGAACCTTGACTTGACCACAACAGGGTTGTGTTAATGAAAACAGCTTCCCAACTTAAGTGATTCTAGACTTTTATCGTATCTTTTCTTGTTTCAGAACTCAGCTTAGGTTTCAAATTTAACCTGATAGTTATTCTTTTAATTCAGCACTTTAACTTAGAAGTATAACCCTTGCTAGTAGTAGTTTGTGAGTACTTAAAGAGTACTCATGGCTTTTGTCCCTGGCTATTACCATGGCCAGACTATGAAGGAGATTATCAAGATGATGGTCATCAGGACGGCTATGATAACTAGGACTATCTGGCCACAAGATTGCTCGTGCCCTCAAGATGGACCCCACCGCTACGCTATCGTTTATTTCCGCTGCTTGTTGTATTAAAGACTGGATCATGAGATCCTTATTTGTGTAAAACCTTATGTATGGTTTGTAATGCATGATGTACTATGATATCCAATCCGTTATGTCTCGCAAAAATGGTAATCCTGGGATTGCGAGGTATGGCATAACGGGCATCTGGGATTAAAAATCCGGGTGTTGACAAGTTGGTATCAGAGCCATCCTGACCATAGGAGACCCTAGTTAGAATGGACGTCCAAACCAAAAACTTAGCTTCAAAACCAAAGTGAGTATTTATGAAAAACTATTTCCCCTCTTACCCTTGTGAACTCATTCTTTATCAAAAATACATGTTCCTCAAAAATTCTTACATTACTACTTAAAATTTGACACACTTGATCACTTCACTAATTTCCTCATCCTAAATTCTTGTAGATGGAGACTCAGTTTAGCAAGTTTTACTAGTTGGGAAACGGAGGTCAGCTGATCTTCGAGAGGGATCTGGATTCACTGTCAGAATTTCTGGGACGCCCACATCCGGAGTTTCTTGGAGCTCAACTTCCAGGACCCCTAGGAGGAGACCTACAAAGGCTAGTCACCGCAGATCTTCGAGGAAGCATTGAAGCACCAACCTCCGGGAGAATTCAGTTCTCCGTGAGAGAGAACAACTGGCTAGATGGATTGGCCAGGGCAATGCATGAAGCTCTCGCACGTCTATGTGCCCTCAGCGTCAACAAGATTCAAGGAACCCGTTTTGCCCACTATGCAAGACGTGACTTCATGGGAATGTCGATGGAGATGCCAAGTCACCCAGAGTTGAAGCGTCAAGTGGAGAATCTTGACTTCTTGCTTCATGACCGACAGCAGGAGCTGGACAATGCCAGAGAGTTAGCCAACCAGAACCGTGCAATTGCCGACCAGAAGGCCCAGACTTTCACACTGCTCGTCCAAGATCGCCAGTCTCTTTGTCGCCAGCGTGCCCAGAAGGATCGCACCATTGCCCGTCTTTGCAAGAAGGTGGCAGACCTCGAGAAGACCGTCAAGGAGCAGGAAGCTCAGCTTGCCGCCAAGGAAGAAGAAGATGAGGGTGAAGACATCCAAGGAGATATGGATTCTTACCTCAGCAACGATGATGACTTTTTGGAGGAGGATGCCGTGGACTTCTACACTGAAGATGAAGACTCCGACTTCATCGACGATGAGTAGATGCACTAGAGCACTGTCGTAGCATGAGATGTATCATCTCATTGTATCGTAACTTGCAGAATGGTTCTTCAAACCATCTATTTTCCCTTTTATTGCGGTGGTGTGTGTTGTATCGTGTGCTTGTTTGCATGAATGAAAAGGCAGTTAGTTGAGAAACCAGAGTCTAACTCAAAGTTGTAGCTTGAAAACCCCAAAACCATGAACCTTAAAATTTCCCTCTTACCCCTATATCTATCCCAATCTTCAGATGACTCGTGGAAACCAAGGAGGGAGCAGCTCATCGCAGGACCCAATGCTGCAGATCTTGCAGAATCTCATCGCGGACCGTGAAGCAAGCAGGGCCGAACATCAAGCCAACTTAGCAACACTGCAGCAGATCGCCCAGATGGCTCTCAACAACCAAGGGCATGGAAATCAGGATCACCAAGGATCCAAACTCAAAAACTTTCAGAACACAAATCCCCCAATCTTCAACCAATCTGAAAACCCATTAGATGCTGATGACTGGTTGCAGACCATAGAAAACAACTTAGAGGTTGTAGGAGTGGATGCAAATGAGAAAGTTCTATTCACCACCCACTATCTGGCAGGAGATGCAAGAGCTTGGTGGAATAGCATCCGCACTATGAACCAAGGTCAAGTGATGATCTGGGAAGCATTCAAGGTCAAGTTCAGCCGCACCCACGTGCCGCAAGGTCTTGTCAACAGGATGAGAGATGAATTCCGTGAGTTGAAGCAAGGAAGAATGACTGTGGTAGAGTACCGTGACAAATTCCTGTCACTTGCCAGATATGCACCCGATGAGATCAACACGGAGGCCAAGAAGAAGGAGAGATTCTTGAACGGACTGCATGATGAGATGCATCGTCTCGTCAACATCCGCTTCGATGATCTCAAGAGCTAGTGGACTCGCCATTCAGATGGAAGGGAAGATTAACCAGTAAACGACAACCGCATAGCGTCAGATGATGCAGTGATCTGGATCCAACGGTCACCGTAAGTACCGTCCCAACCCTTCACGGGATATGCACCAAGGAACAACCGACCTCGAATTCTCGCCCAAGCTACCCCAAATCAGAAGTGAGGCAATGTGAAGTCCGGAGGAAACAATCACAACTCGAATGCCAATCACTTCAACCGCACCTCCCAAGAGCAACAACAATAGCAACATCGCACCCAACTGGCAGCAATGCTATACCGGTCGCAGCCAAAGACAAGTCCCAGATCACTGTTTGGTGTGGAGTGAAAGGTCACTACTCCAATGAGTGTCCCAAGAAGATCGCGCCGCCAATGCTAATGTGAATGCCCCAGCTCAAGCAGTCGTGTTCAGCCAGAAGGAGGTTTGCCCAGAAACCCGTGACAATCAAGAACGGTCGTCTCTTCCACATGAACGCAGAAGAAGCCCAGGAAGCACCAGATGTAGTGCTGGGTATGTTTTCTGTCAACTCAGTTTTAGCAAGAGTATTGTTTGATTCTGGAGCATCGCATTCATTTGTCACCGAAGAATTTGTATGCACTAGTAAGATTCGCCCAACCAACTTGAAGCATGTCATGATAGTTCAAATCCCCGGTTCAACTACAAAAGCTAGAAAAATTTGCAAAGTTGTACCTATCAGAATACATGGGATAGATTTTTATGCCAACCTAATTGTACTTGGAACCAAAGGTTTGGAAGTAGTACTAGGTATGGACTGGATGTCAAGGCATAAAGGACTAATAGACTGTGCTAAGAAAGCCATCACCATGACCAGTAGTTCTGGAGTAACAGTAGAACATATCTCTGAAACCTTGCCCCGTCAATTCAAGTGCAACCAGAGTGTAGCCCTGCCTACCATTGACCAAGTCAGAGTAGTCTATGAATACCCCGACGTATTCCCAGATGAATTGCAGGTATGCCCCCGGATAGGGATATTGAGTTCATTATCGAACTAATCCCCGGAACCGGACCTATAGCCCAGAGACCTTATACCATCAACCCCTCAGATTTAGTGGAACTGAAGAAGCAGTTGGATGCCATGTTAGCAACAGGCTTGATTCAGCCAAGCGCATCACCATGGAGATCACCAATGTTATTCGTCGACAAGAAAGATGGAGGCAATCGTCTGTGCACAGATTACCGAAAATTGAATGATGTCACCATCAAGAACAAGTACCCCTTGCCAAAGATAAAGGACCTATTTGATCAGTTGACTGGAGCTCAGGTATTCTCAAAGATTGATCTTAGGACTGGTTATCACCAACTTAAGATTGTGGTAGTGCACGGATATTCCGAAGACCGCCTTTACTACTCGCTATGGTTTATACGAGTATACGGTTATGTCTTTTGGATTAACCAATGCCCCTGCTTATTTCATGAATCTCATGAATAAGATCTTTATGAATTTCCTAGATAAGTTTGTAGTTGTGTTTATCGACGACATCGTTATCTACTCCAAGTCCGAAGAAGAGCATAAGCAACATCTGAGAATCATCATAGAAACCCTAAGAGAGCATCAGTTATATGCCAAGTTCACCAAGTGTGAGTTTTGGCTGAAAGAAGTAGGATTCCTAGGACATATTGTGTCTGCCGGAGGAGTCTCTGTTGATCCTACCAAGATCAAAGATGTAGAAGAATGGGAAGCCCCAACCAATCAAACCCAAGTTCGTTCATTCCTTGGATTAGCGGGATATTATCGCAAGTTTGTAGAAGGATTCTCGAGCATAGCCCGACCAATGACCCAATTGTTGAAGAAGGACAAGAAGTTTGAATGGACGGACAAGTGTGAAGCCGCTTCAGAGCTGAAGAAGAGATTGATATCAGCCCCAATTTTGATCATGCCAGACATCAAGAAGCCATTTGATGCATATTGTGATGCATCCAAGATTGGTCTAGGATGTGTATTGATGCAAGAAGGCAAAGTCATCGTATTCTGTCTCGACAACCTAAGCAAAGATGAGCAGAACTATCCGACCCATGATCTTGAGCTAGCAGCCGTGGTTCTGGCATTGAAGACATGGCGTCACTATTTGATGGGTAATCGCTGTGAGATTTACTCAGATCATAAAAGCTTGAAGTATATCTTCACCCAGAAGGACCTAAATATGAGGCAAAGAAGATGGATAGAGTTAATCAAGGATTATGACCTTGACATTCACTATCACCCCGGCAAAGCCAATGTGGTAGCGGATGCTCTTAGCAGATTGTCGTGTAGGCTTAACACCATGATCAAGGAGAAGCAACCAAGTTTGTATGAGGAGTTGGAGCAGTTCAGGACTGAAGTAGTTAGCAAAGGATTCCTAGCTAGCATTGAACTTCAACCCACTTTGATTAGCCAGATCAAGGAAGCCTAGAAGGGAAATGAGAGTATCGACGGGATCAAACGTCGTATTGGTACAGGCAAAGTACCTAGATTCACCGAAGACGAAGAAGGTGTACTGTGGTACAAAGGACGTATCTGTGTTCTAGCAGATTCAGAACTGAAAGAAGTTATCATGAAGGAAGCTCATGATACCCTTTATTCTATCCACCCCGGAGGAACAAAGATGTATCAAGATTTGAAGGAGCAATTTTGGTGGCACAAGATGAAGAGAGAGATCGGAAGCTACATCGCCAAGTGTGACATTTGTCAAAGAGTCAAAGCAGAGCATCAGAGACCTGCAGGATTGTTGCAACCATTGCAGATTCCGGAATGGAAATGGGATTCCGTCGGAATGGACTTTATCACAGGTTTACCTACTTCTAGTAGGGGAAATGACTCAATCTGGGTCATAGTTGATAGACTATCCAGGGTAGCCCACTTCATACCAGTCAAGACAACCTACCAAAGTGAAAAACTAGCAGAGCTGTACATTGCTAGAATTGTTAGTCTGCATGGAACCCCCAATACCATCGTATCAGATTGAGGAACCCAGTTTACTTCAAGATTTTGGCAGAAAGTCCAGGAAGGTTTAGGAACCAAGTTGAATTTCAGTACCGCCTATCACCCGCAAACAGATGGACAGACTGGGAGAATCAACCAGATATTGGAGGATATGCTTAGAGCTTGTGTGTTGGAATACGGATCAAAATGGGAAGACTGCCTGCCTTTCGCAGAATTCTCATATAACAACAGTTATCAGGCTAGTTTGCAGATGGCACCCTTTGAATTCCTATACGGAAGAAAGTGTCGTACCCCTTTGAATTGGTCGCAAGTAGGAGAGAGTCAGATCTTTGGACCCGACATTCTCCGAGAAGCAGAAGAGAAAGTTCACAAAGTTCGTGAGCACCTCAAGACCGCCCAATCTGCATGTAAGAGCTATGCTGACAAGAGAAGGAGAGACCTGACTTTCAATGTCGGAGATTTCGTATATCTCAAGGTTTCACCCTTGAAGGGAACTCAACGCTTTAGTCTGAAGGGAAAGTTAGCCCCCAGATATATCGGACCTTTCAAGATTCTGAACCGTCGAGGAGAAGTATCGTATCAGCTGGAATTGCCTAAAGAGATGTCAGCCATCCACAATGTGTTCCATATCTCGTTACTCCGCAAATGCCTAGAAGTGCCGGAGAAGACTGAAGTTTTCAAGAACATCGATCACAGAGCTGTGGAAATCAACAATGACCTGACCTATCGGGAAGTGCCCATTCGTATCTTATAAGAAGCCTACGGAACCACCCGGACCAGGAGTATCAAGTTTCTCAAGATTCAGTGGAGCAACCATACCGAGGAGGAAGCCACTTGGGAACGCGAAGATTACATTAGGACAGAGTTCCCAGATCTCTTTAGTTCCTAGTTTTCTTGTAAATCTCGGGACGAGATTTTGTTTAAGGAGGGAAGGTTTGTAACATCCCAAAACTTCAATCCAAGCTTATCAAAGATCAAATCATCCAAATTTAGGATTAACAAAAACTTTTCCATAATAAAAGGAAAGCATTCATATATGTGTGCATTTAAAATAGGAGTTGTTTGGAATTGCCATGATTGTGTGATCCTTTGCTTCTAAAATGTTTCTTAGGTGATTTAAACATCATCTACATCATTCCCAAACTTTTCCTAAAAGAAATCAAATCAAAAAGAATTAAAATAAAGGAATGGTCATTTTGACAAAATTAACTCTCATACCTACTTTGGCTATTCCTAGTACTCAATTATTAACAGAAACAATTCTGGATCTTTACACCCCTTGCTAGTACACATAATGAGGTACCAAGGCCCACCTTTTTATCTTCTAAAAACATTCTGGAAACTATTTTAAATGGCAGTTTAAAATTGAATCTAATGCATATGCATAGATCACCCCTATTTCAAAAACCATGTATTTGAGCTCCATTTTCAAAACCCTTGCAACCAGAGACTACCTAGCACTAGTGGAGATCACCCAAAAAATTTGAACTCAAAATTCAAAACTTTTTCTCTTGCGGCCATTTTGTCAAACACCTTGTTAGCAAGATCATTAAGGCCTAACTATTACTGTTTTGGGCTGATTTTGTCTAGCAATTTTGTAGTGCTTTGATCATCTTGTCCCTCCCTCAAGCCAGACCAGACCAAACTAGCCCCTTCTCTACCCCCTAGCCGCACTGCACAGCCATGCCGAGCACCACCCTGGCCGGCCAACCTTGCAACCATCAAAGCAGACAACTCCCCCTTCCCTCGCCATGTCTAGGAGGTAGCCAACGCCGCACCGCACCTCTCTGTCCCTTGCCCGAGCCAAGAGCAGCCGTGGACCACCGAGGAGAAGCCGCGATTACCAGACCATGCCATGCCGACGCCGCAGAGCGCCTGTCCCAGCGTGCACAAGCCGCCGACACAGCTCACCACCGCCTCCGCCTCGACACAGGAGAACACCCAGAGACACCCCGTTCGTCATTTAAATGTGGCATCCCAATTGTCTAACAATTGTAATGCTACTTGGTCTAGTAATATAATGGCTACTTCAAATATATAAATGTTGCATCATAATTATATCATGCTCATGTCATCATGCCACCTTGCATTTGAGCATCATATAAAACCCTTTTTCATTTGGTTCTTATCTCATATGCATTGTAAATTGTATTTGCCTCTTGATATTGTATTTGGTTCTTGATATATTGTTTAATGCCCAAGTTGAGTTAGGGGCATATCTTTTATTAACTCCACCACCTTTTCTTGCACCACCTTGTAATTCCACCATCCAACTAAATATGAGCTTTGCACTTTATTTGAGTTTACCTCTAGCTCATGTGGGTTGGGATGGATCCAATTCTTTTCCACATGCTCTCATCTTAGCATCATGTTGTTTTCACATTATTGATATATGAGAGCCACTTGGCCACCTTTGCATGCCTTGTGAGTGGAACCCTTTTTCCTAGCTTCCATATGGATTAATATGGATTTATGCTCATGTGGGAATATTTTTGGGACTAGTAATCATCTAGTGGGACATACACACTAGCAAGTCCCAATTTATTTCAATTATGGTCATCTCCAACTACTCCACATGAGGCATCCTTCCATTTCTTCTAGCTTGGCTTAATTCCATATTTTTGGGAATGCATAATAATAATGTCATGTTAATAATCTTATTTTCACAAGCAAACATGGTATTAAACATTTTGCATGGGCCATGCAAGTACCACCCCATTCTAGTTTTGGTTTTTATCTGAATTCTTGAGTGGTTCTTTTCCCATCTTTTTCTCTCCTTCTCTTTGGCTTGATCTAGTTGTCTTGCAAAAATCCATCATCACACCACATCTCTCTACTCCTCATCTCCCCTCCCTTTCATCTCCATCCTTGCATGATCATGTGGATCATGCATAAACCCTAAGCCCTACCCTCTCTTCTTCATCTTTCCTCCAAATCTTCATCTAATCTAACATTTCCCCCATCTAACCTACCCTCATCTACCCAAGTTACACCCTACCTCCTCCATGAGCAACATCTAATCTACCATACCCTATCTCCTAAACCCTAACCCTAGCTACCATACCACACCTCCCCCTCTCTCGGCCTCTCTCTTCTCTCTACCTAGCTGGCCCCACCTAGCTACCCCCAACCCTAATACCAAACCCTAGCCCGAGGCTTCCCCCCAACCTAGCCCGAGCCTACCCCCTCTCCCTCTCTTGCTCTCTCTGCCATGAGGGCCCCAGCCTGGGCCCAGCTGCCCGTCCCCACCGCCAGCCTCCCTAACCTGCCTCTGTGCTCGCCGTCGAGCACGTGAAGGAGGAAGGAGGGAAAAGGTGGCCGAGCCACCTTTTCCGTCTACCCACCTCCCCACGGCATCTTCCTCCCCCTCTCTGCTTTATCTCCATCTCCCTATCGTCTCCTGCCTCTCCAGATCGGCCCCAAGCCGACCCCTACCCTTCCTTCTTCTCCACCGCCGCCACCTACCCCAACGCCGGCCATCGTCGGCCTCCATCTCCCCTACTCATCCAGCCGGTGGCGTGACGCTCTGGGTGTCGGGGAAGATCGAGGAGGTTCCCCTGCAACGTCCAGTAGCCGCCAGCGAGAAGGAGGAGTACCAGAGCCACCAGGCCGACGCTGCACCGACGAGAAACCCTAGCTCCAGATCGTCTGCCTCGTCGCCGATCGACCGCTTCCCTGCCTGATCCGACGCCATCGACGGCCTCGCGGTGAGCCTCTCCACTCCCCTGACATGGTCCGCCTCTCGGTACCACCCTAGCCTCGCCGTACCTTTCGTCGAGCACCCTCTGCGCGCTGCTGCTCGTTTCTGTCCGCTCACTCCCACCGCCAGCAACCTAACTAGGCGCTACGACCCTCTAGCACCGACTCCTAGCCCAACGGTAGCCAGCTTCATGAGCCGACCCAGGTTCGAGCCCTGCGCACCGCGCCCCGTGTCGGTCGGCACCGATCTGTCCGCGGTTCAGAGGAAGCAGATCTACAGTACGGCCGTGGTCGTTTTCCGCTTACCCCCCTGCCTCTTTTTATGCTTAACCACAGTAACCGAGGCCCACCATCAGCGTCATTGTCTTTTGCAAAAGGTACCCAGGTTTTGATTCATCAACCGCTCCCTCGCTGTGCCGCGTGGCAGCCCCGCACCGTCCGCTGGCGTGTGGACCCGCGAGTGCTCCGGTCCCACATCACTCGGCCATTGTGGGCAAGCTTTCATGATGTAAAGATTTTTCTGCGCGCCGTGGCGTCCAGTCAGCAGCGGGCCCAGTTGTCATTGCCTGCGGCTAGAGCTGAGCGAGTAACAAAAGTTTTTCTGCTATTCTGTTTTAATTCAAATCTTTTCCAAATTAATTTAAATTCAAAATTCAAATCTGTTTTTAAATATCTTTTAAAATATAAATCCAAATAATGCAAATAATATATGCTTTCAAATCAGAAAAATATGAGGAATTCAAGTATGCCATCCAAAATATATTTCGAAAACTTTATTTTCCAAGTTAATTAAAATTACAATAAATGCCCTTTTTCCTTAATTAATTAATATCTTTTGTTTTATAACTCCAAATTTAACAAATAATATGTCTAAAATGATTAGCTCGACGAGACCTTTCTATTTATGCATTCCATGGTTTGATTTGAAGCATGCATCATATAAATATAATGTATACAGCAACTTAATTAAGGTTAAAATGTGAGTAAAACCCAATAAAAATGTTTATCCTTGTATTCCACACCTCACCCATGCCTTGCTACCTATTGCCATGCAAATTGTGCATCATTCATCATGGCATGATTGTTGCTTGATGCATTTATTCCTATGCTTGTGCACTTTATTTATGTTGGCCCTTGCTTGTTTGGTTCTTCTTCGAATAGACGCTGAGCAGGGGATATACCAAGAGAACCAGGAGCACTACCCAGATCCATCCATTGCTTCAACTGAGCTGCCAGGCAAGCACTACCACATGCTTGCATACATATAGTACCTATTGCCTCTATCTTATTCTTGCATCATGGAGTCGCAAATGCATTAAATTGAATCCCAAGTATTGCATAGCCTTTACTTTTAAACCCCACCGAAGCTTGTTCCTCCATCCCATGAGCCATTACTATAGGAGTTGTTTGAGCCATGCGAGTCGTAGAACAGCATGTGTAGGGTATGTGAGTGTCTGATGGATAACGGGGTACCTATACAACTTAACCTGAGTAGTAATGGGATAACTAATGAAAGTGGCACCGGTGAGCAATATCTGCTATTTGGTTTTTCATGCTCACTTGTGTCCCGTAGGACCCCGAGTACTTGATTCCTGTTCCTTGAATATTCGCGCTATCCCCATCCGGGAGGCCTATGGACCCCCCTGAGCCAGAGCTTGATTCATTCTTATTTCTTGGGGCCACAAACTAGTTTGAGGTTTTATTTACTATCCTGTACTTATGCCATGCTTTACTGCTTTATTTAAATTGTGCAGGTAACGCATAATGCATCGCTTAGGTAAGCGGAGTGTTTTCGCGGTATGGACAAGCCAGTCCACATTTTCGGGTTCCCAATCGTTACCAGCCGACGCAAACCTTGAGGCCGTCTCGAGTCGCTAACCGTTATGGTAGCTCAATGGGGTGGCCCCAAATATTTCTGAATCCTGTAATTGCTTTGTCGTGATCGCCTCGTTGGTTTTGTTTTGGTTTTTCCGAGGCATATCAGTGTGTGTTGCTATTTGTGCACCCCAAAGGTAAAACTTTCAAAGCCGTGTCATGGTTATGGACGACTTGGGGCACAGCTTTCGATCATAGACAAGAATAACTAAAGTACCGCTTTTAATTTGACTAGACTAGGTACCGAGTAGTAAATAGTGCAATACTCACGGAATGGATAATAAAACTGCCAGCGGATGGGGGGTTGTTAGTCCGCTTCCTCGCTTAAGCGAGGAGGAGGATGGATCTGTGGATATTACCGTTATTCTGTTATAACTGTTATTAATTCACGGACATCCGCTCATCTATGGTTAGGCGGATGGTTAGTAGTATCTATAGAATTGTTAGGGTTTATCTTTTGCTGCAATTGTGTCACCCTGGTTGTGTCCCTTTAGCGGCATAAAGACTTGATGAGTACCCCTAGGGTCTCACGATAAATTATTGGTTCGATGAACAGTACACTCGCAAGATGGATCTTTGGGTGGAAGAGACAGACGATGTGGGCAACGATCATTCGGTGTAGAGATTCCGGAACGGGATCCGTGAGATCGTGTATGGATCTGCTTATTTATGGGGCATCTTATGCCGATTTGCTTCTTATCCGTA
Source organism: Avena insularis (assembly GCA_023614405.1). NCBI lineage: Eukaryota > Viridiplantae > Streptophyta > Magnoliopsida > Poales > Poaceae > Avena > Avena insularis. The sequence goes on along the minus strand of CM042686.1, from coordinate 415,394,612 downwards.
CTCGGATTGTGTCTTCCGCTTCCGCCTGATACTCTGTTGATTGATGTATGAGGAGATATCCTAAACTATTATATCTATGTAGGATTTTGGATCTTGCCGTATGGCGTTGCTATATTCCTTTCTTTTTAGATGGAATGGCTCGATGTACTATTGTATGGTGGCTTGCATACATACTCATTTGTGTATGTAGTTGATCCCTTCCGCTTGACACGCCTGCGTTCTTGTCCTGATGTTTGGAAATGGTTGGGACGGCCGAAAGGTCTACGTGTGAGTGGCATTTGGGCCCCACCGTACTATTTCAACCATTTCTGCTCATCCAGGCTTGTAACTAGGAGCGTAATTCACCGAGGTAGTTACAATTGGTATCAGAGCCATCCCGCCCTTCAGGGTCTCAGCCAAATGGTCGTTGTCAGTCTAGCAAATATTTTAGTAGCTATGTATACTAGGGAAAAACAAAACGCGAGAGTAGGACTGCTTCCACTTTTCTTCTTACCCAACCACCACCCTTTTCTGGTAAGGAAGTGTAACGTTTTCAATCCTCTTCTTAAACTTCAAACTAGGATTCACGTGTTCTGGGTTTCCGTAGTACCATAGGCTGTGTGTGTGTGTAATCCCTTGTCTCTCTGTTGCATCCAAGTTGTTATCTCTATCGGCCTTTTGGTTATCAATTGTTGGTACATTCCATACCGACAGGCTTTTGCAAACCGACGCGATCTATCTGATTCGTGGTATACCGACGCGATCTGTCTTACTCTTTGATATCCGACGTTATCTTGTTTGGGGTGTTCGTTTCCGTAGTTGCTAATCTTTAGGATCATCTTTAGAAGAAGGTGTTGGGATATGTGTTTTACTTATTCATGTGCGGAGTAATGATTTGAGTGCGGGATGGAGTCGCGACCATACCACTACTCTTATCATTCGCTCTTGTATATTGAATTGGTAGAGTCACTAATCTTGATTCGTTAAGGGATTTTGCGCATCTATTGGTATTTTAATGCCGAAATTTGTGGAAAAATTCTTTTTTTTCTTTGATATATTTGTGTACCACACTCCTTTTCAGTCGTGTGCGATATGCTTAATATCTTCTAGGTGCTTTGAACTTCGTTGATATTTTAATATCATATTAGTAAATTGTATCCTTTAATCTTGATTAATTCCATCTTGGTACTATTTTGGATTATTATTATTCTCCATCATAGTACTGACTTGCGTTTTATATCAATCACAGGATGGCACCACCACGCCGTTCTGAGGAGGACATACAACCTGAACTGGGGGCAGCGTTGTCAAGCATCGCCAATGCCTTGGCAGCAATGCAGCAGAACCAGCAGCGTTTCGAGGAAAGTGTCAGGAGGAATGAGTTTGTTCCGCTACCTCCACCTCCCAAGCGAGGAGACATCAAAAGCTTCCTGAAGTTCAATCCACGCCAGTTTGATGTTTCTGATCAACCACTTGATGCTGATGATTGGTTGCGTGAGATGTCAAGGTTACTGGCAACTGCTGATGTTCCTGAGCAAGAATGGGTAAAGTGTGCTACTCACCTTCTGAAGGGAGATGCAGCTCTCTGGTGGGAGAATTATCCAAGGCAACCAGACCGGTTTTCAGCCTACTTGGGGACAGTTCATGGCGCTTTCAAAGAGCAAGATTCATCGAAATTGTCATGGAGAGGATGAAGGAAGTGTTTCTCAACCTCAAGCAGGGCAATGACAATGTCAACACCTACATCAGGAACTTCATGAACCTTTCTCATTATGGTGGCGATGAGATCTCTGATGACAAGAAGAAGCAAAAGAGGTTCAGGCAAGGGCTCAATGCATCGATTAAGTATGCAATCACACATGCAAGGCCGGCCTTTTTCGGAACTTCAGCATACATTTCGCAGAAGAGGCAAGTAGGCAAGTGTTTGAGGAGTCAAAGAAACACAGCCGTGATGCAGCAAGCTCTTCAGCTATGTCAGCTCCTTCTAAGCGTCGTGTCTGGGTTCCTAACACCCCACTGTCGCTCCCGGCTCCACCAATACCTTCAAGCTACGCGGCAAGGCCACCAAACTTCCTCACTGCGGCTCCCAGGGGCTACAACCACCACTACCCTGGAGCGCCTGGCGGAGTCCCTGGCTATGTTGCTCCACGTCGACCTGGTGCTTGTTACACGTGTGGAGACACTAGGCATCAAAGCTGGAACTGTCCGATGAAGAACAAGGCTCTTCCTCCACCACCTCCAATACCTGCGGCAAGCTCTCCTTTGGTTCGTGCACCACCACCTCGGGCTCTCAACATCAACACCAAGCCCGGGGCTGCTATTGCTCGTGCCAACTGTGTCAACGCCGCTCAAGCTGAGCATGCACCTGGAGTTGTGATGGGTATGCTATCCGTTAACTCAGTCCCTGCACGAGTTTTGTTTGATTCTGGTGCATCGCATTCTTTTGTGTCTCACAAGTTTGCAAATGAGAATGAGTTAGCTATGGATCCTCTCCTCAAGCGGTTAATGGTCCTTTCTCCTGGAGCAAAGATGGCAGCTTCAAAAATCAGCCATGGCAATCAAATTGAGATTGGTGGCTCTTCGTTCTCGGCTTCCTTAATTGTTCTGGGCAATTCTGACATTGATGTCATCTTGGGCAGGGATTGGTTGACAGCAAATGCAGTTGTGATTGATTGTGCTGAACGCTCGGTTTCTCTGAAGATTCCTGAAGGCCATATAGTCTATTCTCCAAGTCAGACTCCTGCTATCCAGCTTTTCTCTTTGGCGGCTCTGAATGATGATGCTATGGAAGCGATTCAGAGTGTTCCGGTGGTCTGTGAGTTCCCAGATGTCTTTCCTGAAGAGTTGCTGTGCATGCCTCCGGATCGTGAGGTTGAGTTTGTAATTGAGCTTGAACCTACGCTCCTATCTCCAAGCGGCCTTATAAGATGGGTCTGCTGAGTTGGCTGAACTCAAACGACTTGATGAACAAGAGAAGTTGGGTTTCATTCAACACAAGACTTCTTCTGGGTAGCCCAACCCTCTTTGTGAAGAAGCGAGACCAGATCGATAGACTTTGTGTTGACTATCGGGCTCTCAATGCTAAAACCTCAAGAATAAATATCCCTTCCGCGGATTAATGATCTCTTGATCAGCTAGCTGAGTCGTGGTATTCTCTAAGCTTGACTTGAGAAGTGGTTATCACCAAATCAAGATTCGCAAGGAAGATGTTCCTAAGACAGCTTTCACCACCCGCTATGGCCTGTATGAGTACACGGTCATGTCTTTCGGTCTCACCAACGCACCTGCCACCTTCTCGAGGCTCATGAACTCGGTTTTCATGGAGTATCTTGACAAGTTCGTTGTGGTCTATCTGGATGACATCCTAGTCTATTCTAAGTCACAAGAAGAGCATGAAGAACACCTTCGGTGTGTCCTAAACAAGCTTCGTGAGAACCGCTTGTATGCAAAGTTCTCCAAGTGTGAGTTTTGGCTGCCTTAAGTAACCTATCTTGGTCACGTCATCTCTGCCAAGGGCATTGCAGTCAATCCGGAAACTGTGAAGACAATTGTTGAATGGCTTCCTCCTCAATGTCAAAGAAGTGCGGAGTTTCCTTGGTTTGGCTAGTTATTGCCGCCCGCTCAGAACTTTTCGAAGATAGCGAAGCCTCTTACCGATCTCCTCAAGAAAGGCAAGAAATACCTTTGGACTCCTGCATGTCAAGCAAGCTTCGAGACACTCAAAGAGAAGCTCACTTCCACATCAGTCTTGGTTCCTCCGGATACATCCAAGCCGTTCCAGATATTCTGCGACGCCTCTTTGCAAGGATTGGGTGCGGTCCTCATGCAAGAAAAACAAGTTGTTGCTTATGCCTCTCGACAATTGAAGACGCATGAGATCAACTACCCTGCACATGACCTCGAGCTCGCAGCAGTTGTCTTTGCTTTGAAAGTATGGAGGCACTACTTGCTTGGCAACCGTTGTGAGATCTTTTCTGATCACAAGAGCCTGAAGTATATCTTTACACAACCTGATCTCAACCTTCGGCAGAGGAGATGGATTGAAGCAATCAATGACTTTGATCTGACCATCAACTACACTCCGGGCAAAGCTAATGTCATGGCAGATGCTCTCAGCCGCAAAGCTTATGTCAACAACCTCATGATGGAAGAACAACAGCCTCTCTTGTGCGAGGAATTCCGTCAGCTCAACCTTGAAATTGTGGAACAAGGGTATATTCTGAACCTTCTAGCAACTCCTCTCTTGGAAGAAAAGGTTCGCTCTTCTCAGCTTGGTGATCCGCACACCAAAAAGATCATCTCTAGGCTTCAGCTTCCGAAGTATGAGTCCTTCCACGTCGATGATCAAGGCACGCTTTTCTTTGAACACCGGATGTTTGTTCCGAACTACCCGGGTTTGAGAGAGCAAGTTCTCAAGGAGGCGCATGATTCTGTTCTTTCTATCCACCCTGGCAGCACAAAGATGTACATGGACTTGAAAACACAATATTGGTGGCCTGGTTTGAAAAGGTATTGTGCCAAGTATGTCTCGGAGTGTGATGTCTGCCGCAGAGTGAAAGCTGTCCATCAGAAACCTTCCGGTCTTCTACAGCCATTGAAATCCCCGGAATGGAAATGGGAGAAAGTAGAGATGGACTTCATCACGGGTTTTCCTAGGTCGCAGAAGGGCAACAATGCAATCTTTGTTGTCATTGACAGGCTTTCTAAAGTGGCTCACTTCTTCCCCGTCAAGGAAACAATTTACGCAATTCTTGGCTTGAGCTCTATATCAGTAATTGTCTCTCCGTATGGGGTTCCTCTCGAGATCAGTGCACCGTGGAAGCATCTTCACTTCCAAGTTCTGGGAGAGTTTCCAAAATGCTTTGGGAACAAAGTTGAACTTCAGCACAGCTTACCACCCTCAGTCGCAAGGACAAGTTGAAAGGATCAATCAGATTCTGGAGGATATGCTTCGTGCCTGCGTCATCTCTTTTGGCATGAAGTGGGAAGAATGTCTTCCTTATGCTGAATTCTCTTACAACAACAGATTCAAGAAAATTATAAATATGGCACCATATGAGGCTCTCTATGGTCGCAAATGCAGAACTCCGATTGGTTGGTCGGGTGCAGGAGAAAGAATTTTGTTTGGCCCTGACATTGTGACTCAAGCGGAGGAGAAGGTTCACATCATTCTTGAAAATCTGAGGATTGCTCAAAGTCGCCAGAAGAGCAATTACGACAGGAAGCACACGGACATGGAGTATGTCCCTGGTGATCTCGTTTACCTTCGTGTCACTCCCATGAGAGGCACGCACCGCTTTGGTATCAAAGGGAAGCTGGCTCCTAGATACATCGGTCCCTTCAAAATTCGTGGAAGAAGAGGAGAAGTTGCTTATGCTCTTGAGCTCCCGGAAAAACTCAAGGTCCATGATGTTTTCCACATCTCTCAGCTCAAGAAGTGTTTCAAGGATCCCGGCAGGACCGTGGACCATGAGCTTATCAATCTCCAAGAAGACCTGTCTTATCAAGAACACCCCACAAAAATCCTTGAAGTCGCAGAAAGAAGGACTCGCAACAAGTCCATCAAGTTCTGCAAGGTGCAGTGGTCGCACCATTCCGTTGATGAAGCCACTTGGGAACGTGAAGATGAGCTCCGTGCCAAGTATCCTACCCTGTTTGAGTCTTCTTCTTCTTCCTAGAATCTCGGGGCGAGATTCCTGTTTAGTGGGGGAGAGTTGTGGCATCCCAATTGTCTAACAATTGTAATGCTACTTGGTCTAGTAATATAATGGATACTTCAAATATATAATTGTTGCATCATAATTATATCATGCTCATGTCATCATGCCACCTTGCATTTGAGCATCATATAAAACCCTTTTTCATTTGGTTCTTATCTCATATGCATTGTAAATTGTATTTGCCTCTTGATATTGTATTTGGTTCTTGATATATTGTTTAATGCCCAAGTTGAGTTGGGGGCATATCTTTTATTAACTCCACCACCTTTTCTTGCACCACCTTGTAATTCCACCATCCAACTAAATATGAGCTTTGCACTTTATTTGAGTTTACCTCTAGCTCATGTGGGTTGGGATGGATCCAATTCTTTTCCACATGCTCTCATCTTAGCATCATGTTGTTTTCACATTATTGATATATGAGAGCCACTTGGCCACCTTTGCATGCCTTGTGAGTGGAACCCTTTTTCCTAGCTTCCATATGGATTAATATGGATTTATGCTCATGTGGGAATATTTTTGGGACTAGTAATCATCTAGTGGGACATACACACTAGCAAGTCCCAATTTATTTCAATTATGGTCATCTCCAACTACTCCACATGAGGCATCCTTCCATTTCTTCTAGCTTGGCTTAATTCCATATTTTTGGGAATGCATAATAATAATGTCATGTTAATAATCTTGTTTTCACAAGCAAACATGGTATTAAACATTTTGCATGGGCCATGCAAGTACCACCCCATTCTAGTTTTGGTTTTTATCTGAATTCTTGAGTGGTTCTTTTCCCATCTTTTTCTCTCCTTCTCTTTGGCTTGATCTAGTTGTATTGCAAAAATCCATCATCACACCACATCTCTATACTCCTCATCTCCCCTCCCTTTCATCTCCATCCTTGCATGATCATGTGGATCATGCATAAACCCTAAGCCCTACCCTCTCTTCTTCATCTTTCCTCCAAATCTTCATCTAATCTAACATTTCCCCCATCTAACCTACCCTCATCTACCCAAGTTACACCCTACCTCCTCCATGAGCAACATCTAATCTACCATACCCTATCTCCTAAACCCTAACCCTAGCTACCATACCACACCTCCCCCTCTCTCGGCCTCTCTCTTCTCTCTACCTAGCTGGCCCCACCTAGCTGGCCCCACCTAGCTACCCCCAACCCTAATACCAAACCCTAGCCCGAGGCTTCCCCCCAACCTAGCCCGAGCCTACCCCCTCTCCCTCTCTTGCTCTCTCTGCCATGAGGGCCCCAGCCCGAGCCTGGCCTGCCCGTCCCCACCTGCCAGCTCCCTAACCTGCCCCTGCCCTGCCCCTGGCCGACCGAGCACGTGAAGGAGGAAGGAGGGAAAAAGGTGGCCGAGCCACCTTTTCCATCTACCCACCTCCCCACGGCATCTTCCTCCCCCTCTCTGCTTTATCTCCATCTCCCTCTCGTCTCCTGCCTCTCCAGATCAGCCCCAACCCGGACCCTACCCTTCCTTCTTCTCCACCGCCGCCACCTACCCCAACGCCGGCCATCGTCGGCCTCCATCTCCCCTACTCATCCAGCCGGTGGCGTGACGCTCTGGGTGTCGGGGAAGATCGAGGAGGTTCCCCTGCAACGCCCAAGAGTCCGCCAGTAGAAGGAGGAGTACCAGAGCCAGCCGGCCGCAGACCGACGAGAAACCCTAGCTCCAGATCGCTCATTTCGTCAGCGATCGACGCCCTCGCCTGATCCGACGCCATCGACAGCCTCGCGGTGAGCCTCTCCACTCCCCTGACATGGTCCGCCTCTCGATACCACCCTAGCCTCGCCGTACCTTTCGTCGAGCACCCTCTGCGCGCCGCTGCTCGTTTCTGTCCGCTCACTCCCACCCCGCATAGCAACCCTAACTAGGCCGCGCCTGACCCTCTAGCACTGACCGCTCCCTAGCCCAACGGAAGCCAAGGCGCGAGCCCCTGACGAGTTCGAGCCACATGGCTGCGCGCCGCGTCGGCACCGATCTGTCCGCGGTTCAGAGGAAGCAGATCTACAGTACGGCCGTGGTCGTTTTCCGCTACCCCTGCCTCTTTTTATGCTTAACCATGTACAACCGAGGCCCACCAGTCATCTGTTGTCTTTTGCAAAAGGTACCAGGTTTTTGATTCATCAACACGCCTCCCTCGCTGTGTGCCTCAAGACTGTCCGTCATGGGTGGTGGACCTGGAGTGCTCGGTCCCACTGGCTCACTGTGTGGTCAAGCGTGCTCAAGGTGACAAGATTTTTCAGCGCAAGTGGCGCCCAGTCAGCAAGGGCCCAATTGTCATTGCTCATGACTAGAGCTGAGCGAGTAACAAAAGTTTTTCTGCTATTCTGTTTTAATTCAAATCTTTTCCAAATTAATTTAAATTCAAAATTCAAATCTGTTTTTAAATATCTTTTAAAATATAAATCCAAATAATGCAAATAATATATGCTTTCAAATCAGAAAAATATGAGGAATTCAAGTATGCCATCCAAAATATATTTTGAACACTTTATTTTCCAAGTTAATTAAAATTACAATAAATGGCCTTTTTCCTTAATTAATTAATATCTTTTGTTTTATAACTCCAAATTTAACAAATAATATGTCTAAAATGATTAGCTCGACGAGACCTTTCTGTTTATGCATTCCATGGTTTGATTTGAAGCATGCATCATATAAATATAATGTATACAGCAACTTAATTGAGGTTAAAATGTGAGTAAAACCCAATAAAAATGTTTATTCTTGTATTCCACACCTCACCCATGCCTTGCTACCTATTGCCATGCAAATTGTGCATCATTCATCATGGCATGATTGTTGCTTGATGCATTTATTCCTATGCTTGTGCACTTTATTTATGTTGGCCCTTGCTTGTTTGGTTCTTCTTCGAATAGACGCTGAGCAGGGGATATACCAAGAGAACCAGGAGCACTACCCAGATCCATCCATTGCTTCAACTGAGCTGCCAGGCAAGCACTACCACATGCTTGCATACATATAGTACCTATTGCCTCTATCTTATTCTTGCATCATGGAGTCGTGAATGCATTAAATTGAATCCCAAGTATTGCATAGCCTTTACTTTTAAACCCCACCGAAGCTTGTTCCTCCATCCCATGAGCCATTACTACAGGAGTTTTTTGAGCCATGCGAGTCGTAGAACAGCATGTGTAGGATATGTGAGTGTCTGATGGATAACGAGGTACCTATACAACTTAACCTGAGTAGTAATGGGATAACTAATGAAAGTGGCACCGGTGAGCAATATCTGCTATTTGGTTTCTCATGCTCACTTGTGTCCCGTAGGACCCCGAGTACTTGATTCCTGTTCCTTGAATATTCGCGCTATCCACATCCGGGAGGCCTATGGACCCCCCTGAGCCAGAGCTTGATTCATTCTTATTTCTTGGGGCCACAAACTAGTTTGAGGTTTTATTTACTATCCTGTACTTATGCCATGTTTTACTGCTTTATTTAAATTGTGCGAGGTAATCGCATCGCTTAGGTAAGCAGTGTTTTCGTATCGACAAGCCCACCACATTTTCGGTTCCTTGCTTACGTACCACCGACGCAAACCTTGAGGCCGTCTCGAGTCAGCTAACTTCGCTATGGTAGCTCAATGGGGTGGCCCCTGAAATATTTCTGAATCCTATAATTGCTTTGTCGTGGATCGCCTCGTTGGGTTTTGTTTGGTTTTTCTGAGGCATATCGAGTGTGTTGCTATTTGTGCACCCCTGCAGGGTAAAACTTTCTGAAAGCCGTGTCCGCGGTTATGGACGACTTGGAGCACAGTTTCTCGATCATAGACAAGAATAACTAAAGTACCGCTTTTAATTTGACTAGACTAGGTACCTGACTAGTAAATAGTGCAATACTCACAGAATGGATAATAAAACTGCCAACGGATGGGGGGTTATTCGTTCGCTTCCTCGTCGGTAAGCGAGGAGGAGGATGGATCTGTGGATATTACCGTTATTACTGTTATAACTGTTGTTATTAATTCACGGACATCCGTCTATCTATGGTTAGGCGGATGGTTAGCGAGTATCTATAGAATTGTTAGGGTTTATCTTTTGCTGCAATTGCGTCACCCCAGGTTGTGTCCCCTTTAGCGGCATAAAGACTTGCTGAGTACCCCTAGGGTCTCACACGATAAATTATTGGTTCAGATGAACAGGTACACTCGCAAGATGGATACTGGGTGGAAGAGACGATGTGGGCAACGATCATTCGGTGTAGAGATTCCGGGAACGGGGATCCGTGAGATCTGTGGGCGGGATCTGCTTATTTATGGGGCATCTTATGCCGATTTGCTTCTTATCCGTACTCGGATTTTGTCTTCCGCTTCCGCCTGATACTCTGTTGATTGATGTATGAGGAGATATCCTAAACTATTATATCTATCTAGGATATTTGGATCTTGCCGTATGGCGTTGCTATATTTCCTTTCTTTTTAGATGGAATGGCTCTGATGTACTATTGTATGGTGGCTTGCATACATACTCATTTGTGTATGTAGTTGATCCCTTCGCCTGCCGATTACGCCGCCCATTCTTGTCCCGATGTTTGGAAATGGTTGGGACGGCCGAAAGGTCTACCTGTGAGTGGCATTTGGGCCCCACCGTACTATTTCAACCATTTCTGCTCATCCAGGCTTGTAACTAGGAGCGTAGTTCACCGAGGTAGTTACACCAAAGCCCCACAGCCACCGCTCACCATGGACACCGCCGCCTCTGCCTCTCAGAGCACCACCTCACCCCGACCACATACCACCGCCCCTACGGCCGCATTGAAGCGCTAGAGCACCGCCAGGGGACCGCCCATCGATCGCCATCCCCATCCATGCCGCTAGCTCGCCGTAGCCATGTCGTCACCGTCAACCGCCCATCCCGCTCGGTCTCACCATCGAGCCTATAAAAGGAGGCCTCCCCAGCACCAGAGACTCACACCATTCCACTCCCCTCACCTCTCTGAACCTCAACCACCCCTCGCCGGAGCAAGTGGAGCAGCAGTTCGCCGGAATTGGAGCCAGAGCCGCCTCTGGAGAAGAAGGGTGCCGTTGATTCCGGCCACCCCAAGCTCCGCCGCGACCACGCCTTGCCTCGCCGTCGTCTTCCACTTTGTTTGCCCGCATCACCGACTCACTGGAGCCTGTACGCCTCAGAGACCCCCACCGAGCCGCTAGGGTTCGAGCTCGCCGGCGACCCGTCCGTCGTCGACGACGACCCTCAGCCGTAGATCTGCCCTCTAATCGCACAGCCCACAGCGCGCGTACCGTTTCGCGTTTTAAGTGCCGCTGACCAGTGTGACCCCCCTGTCAGCTGAGCCCTGTGCCGCGTAGCGCCACTGGGCCGGCCCATTTCCTTTCCCGCGCAGGCCCGTAGATTCAAATCTAGGTTTTTTTTTAGAATATAGTTTCTGTCCTGTGTTTCAAAAATCAATTCTGTGAGTTTGACAAATCCAAATTGCATGAAACTAATTTTGTCTGAAGGGTATTGAAATACTCTATCCAAGCCCGTTGGTTTTAATTCATTTAGAGTTATAGATTTCTCCTAATAAAAATAAGAAGACAGAAGATTTTGCAACTTGAAACATTTTTATAAAATCAACCAAGATAGCTTTTGAGTTGATTCCAACTCTCAAAAATCACATTTCATCATAGCTATCCAAATATGTAATAATATTAAGGTTTACATGCAGTGACTTTGGACTAGTACCAAAATAATGCTATATAGGCATTTCTAGTCACTTTAAATCATTAAATAATAAACTTAAACTCAAGTAATATTGATCCAACCTTTAAATCTCATTCCCACCTATGGAATATGTGGTGAGGACATGTGTCCACATGATCTCATATTTTGGTGGTGAATATTAAATTTTAGTTAACATTTCAATGAGTAGAAATTACTTTTCTAAAATAAAAAGATTAAAACTATTGAATTAAAACTTGTAATGTTTGTGATGATAATAGATCATCAATTGTGTGCTTTAGAATGCTACTTAGCCTAGTTAAGTATTGTTTGGTGATTGTGCACTCCCTATGTATTTCTAGACGATAGCACCGACCAAACTCTCGAGGAGGAGGAGTTCTACCAGGAAGAAGAAGAAGAAGACAACTTCAACCACTGCACCAACCAAGGCAAGCTATTAGTGGCAAGCTAGCCCCTGGCAAACATGTCTTAGTAACCTATTGTAGCAAGCTAGAATAAAACTAGATAGTTTAGTAAAAATGCCTTAAGCATACTTTGATCACACCCCCTTAGGTTACACAAAGTTCTTTAATTAATTTTGAAGGTAGCATAAAGAGTATAAAACTTGACCTAACTAGAAAACCTTAGATGTCATTCTATGGCATGAGATTGATCCCACCTTTCCACCTTAGTGAACACTCTTAACCTAGTGTTTTAGAATAAATCAAACTTGATTCACTTTAGATGGGAACACTTGGTGAAAATGAGTTATGAAAACCTTGGAATGATGAGTCATTCTATTGAGATGTTTTGACATGTGTTGAGAAACACAATTGGTTTATGATGATGAAAATGATGAGGCATGAGCCTTAACCCTTTTTATAAAACTGATGGTTGGATTCGGATGCGATACCATTCCAAATTTACCGTACAACCACATTACCTGAATTGGGTAAGGCTTAGCTGGAAATTTATATGCATTAGTATTAGTTCCCTCACGGGAGAGGTTTGAGATGAGGCTACCTCTCAATGTTGTCCACCTATGCAGTGCCCAAGATGACTGATGGTCATGGTTGGGAGGCCATGCTCATAGGAGAGGTGCTTGTACTAGGGTGTGTAAAGGGAAGGTTATGTTTGATTATCTGCATACCAAGTATGATGATTCAGGGTTATCCCTGACAGATGTATCGAATCTTGTGGTGAAAGTGTACCACCTCTGCAGAGTGTCAAACTATTCGAATAGCCGCGTCCGCGGTTATGGACAGTTGGGATGGCCATATTGTTTCGTTGTCAGATGTTTTCTAAATACCTTGAAATGAATGATGAACCTTGACTTGACCACAACAGGGTTGTGTTAATGAAAACAGCTTCCCAACTTAAGTGATTCTAGACTTTTATCGTATCTTTTCTTGTTTCAGAACTCAGCTTAGGTTTCAAATTTAACCTGATAGTTATTCTTTTAATTCAACACTTTAACTTAGAAGTATAACCCTTGCTAGTAGTAGTTTGCGAGTACTTAAAGAGTACTCATGGCTTTTGTCCCTGGCTATTATCATGGCCAGACTGTGAAGGAGATTATCAAGATGATGGTCATTAGGACGGCTATGATAACTAGGACTATCTGCCTTCTTCAGCATTGCCTGTGCCCCTGAAGATGGACCCCACCGCTACATTATCGTTTATTTCCGCTGCTTGTTCTATTAAAGACTGGATCATGAGATCCTTATTTGTGTAAAACCTTATGTATGGTTTGTAATGGATGATGTACTATGATATCCAATCCGTTATGTCTCGCAAAATGGTAATCCTGGGATTGCGAGGTATGGCATAACGGGCATCTGGGATTAAAAATCCGGGTGTTGACACCCTCTGTTGACCGGGAGAAGGAGGAATTCCCTTCTCGTCCTTCTTCAAGATATGCTCGCGGTGCTCCCCTCTCCACTCCTCCTCTGCTGCATATTGCCTCTTGGTACTCCCCCTCCCAGTATGCATCTAACCCTACTTCTTCTCTGTCTCAGGACGACATCCACCGACCGCCCCCGTCGAGCTCCGACGAGCTTGGTTTTGTCCGTGTGGCGCGAGCCCTTGATCTGTGCCGCTGGCACCACTTCCGCCCCTCGTTGTGCTCCCCGTGAGACACCACATCCACGCCACCGTCTCCCAGCCCATCTCTGCCCTCAAGTGAGCGCCCCGTGCTGCCCCGCCCACTGCTAGGGTTTCCCTCTGTCCCACCATCGCTAGAGGTAGAAGAAGGACCCTCGGCCGTCCATCGCAATTTGATCTGACGGCCACCTTTCCCCGGTACCCCTTCACTCCCCTCGGACACCTACAGGTGGGCCCCTCCCCGGTGCTTTGAAATTTCATCTCCCGCCTGCGCGCGGTAGTAGTTGGGTCGGCCCGCTGTGGATCCGCCCGGATCTGGTGAGTTGGGCCCGTTTCCCCCTCCCTTGCTAAATTCCTATTCATTTGTTTTTCTGGCATTTTTTCTTACAGTTCAAATTAAATCAAATGGAAAATGAAAACTACAAGTTTTAGTCCAGATCTATTTTGAGCCTTCTCCCTGATAAATTCTCTAACATGCAAACCAACTCCTATGGCCAGATTTGTATTTATTGTTTTAGGGTAATAATTATACTAGAAAGTATCCTTTTTAGAAAATAAATTTATCAGTGAGCTATACATACCCAAATGGGTTGAATCAAAGTTCCTATGAATGGTATTTGTTGTACCTATCGTATAAACTTTATCTCATGCCAAGGTGAACCATGGTTTGCCATTAGTAAAAATAACAAAACCCATCCATTCTAGATTTAGAAAATTTCCTAGATAAAACTATAACATGTTTTGGGTTGAATCCAACTCTCATATATGTGGTACACTAAATCCTTCCAGACCACAGGAGTTCCTGATTTATTGAGCTATTGATATTTTATAGGGAATTAAACATCTCTTCCTAGTATGGTTTCACTCAATAAATCCTAGCAGAAGCTTTGTAACTCCAAATGAGAGGATTCCATTTGCTACTGGAAGGTATTCATAATACCTATCCACTATAATTGGTCTCATGTCATTTGAACCTGTAAAATAAATATGGTTAAAAAGACAAAGTGACTACAGAATTGATTTTGGGAATTTCTCAAGGGCATTCTGGTAATTAATTTGACATGATTCCAACTCTCAAAAATCAAAAACTCCAGTATACACAACACCCTTTGAGGAAAAATTAAATTGAGCTCTAGATATTTTCTGGTGATTTATTCACCTAAACTAGAGGTTATTTCACTAGAAAAATCATAACTAAATATAGAAAATTGAGAAAATCATGAAACCACTTTTGTTGGCCTTGTTACATCGATACCTATCTGTTGATATAATTTGTACATTGATATCATACGTACCCAAACCTTAGTTCAAAACCTCCTTCATTAGGTAGTATTTGACAAATAGATCAAAAAGGAATTCTACAAGAGCAATTACAGTAATTCCAACTGCTCTAACCTCAATCCATTAAAAACAACTAAAGTTACTACTATGTTGTATGTTTGTTGCTGTATTGTAATGATACTTGTATGCATTGTGTTGATTGTGGCTTTGTTTGCTTGCATGTGTTATCTCTGACGATGATAGTTGCGATTATATCGGAGACCAGAAGAAGTGGTTATTATTGGTTATTATGGTATTCTAAGAAGAAGTCCAGGGACATATATTGCTAGTTTGCTGATATCAGGCAAGCCACCTTCTTGATCATAAGCCTTGTCCTATTGTTTTACTTATGCATGTTTTATCTACTCTTTATGAAACCGCATTGTTTTATACTATGATGATCTGTATCTGGTAGTGGCTTGGCTCCTCCAAACCATTACACTTTTGTACAATTAAGTACAACCCCCTTGATGACACCTACTAGTCCCTAGTACTATAGTTGGTGTATAACACCATACCCCTTTGGAGACCCTGTTTTAGCTGAAGCAAAGCGATAGGATGGGAATTTACAAAGAGTTTTATGATAAAACCTTGGTGAGGTTTGACCTACCAAGAGAAGTTTGAGAAAGAAAAAGGTTATTGTTTTACAAAATGCTAAAGGAAAGATGCAGGAAAAATGTTTACAAAAATGCATCCGGTTCTTTGCCGTTTTGCTAGAACAATTACCCGTGCAACCACATTACCCCGGAGTGGGACGGGGCTTAACTCAAAGTAGTTCACTTTGATATGGGTATTCTCACTGCTACGTATGGGGGATCATGTCCCTCAAAATCCGGGCTTACCTTTACAGAAAGGGTCAACTGCTAGACAGTCACTGGGGGAAGCAGAGTCACCATGTGAGTGACCGGGCAAGCTATGAGCCCTTCATTAAAAGTGCCCCCTCCAGGTCTGAGTGGGGTGCTCCAATTGGTCCGTGGATCGAGACGTCCCGGTATTGAGGGGAACAACTCATAGGGTAGGGCCCATGTCAGAGTAGACCTTCCGAGGGTTATGTTTGATTATCTGAACCCCACATACTGGTGTATGACGATTCGCGGTGAACTGCGATGGATGTACCGAATCTTGTGGGTAAAGTGTACAGCCTCTGCAGAGTGTAAATATATTTGAATAGCCGCGTCCGCGGTTATAGACGTTTGGGATGGTTGCTGTAGAGCGGTGCTGGTTTTGATTTCAAAAAGGACTTTGGAAAAGCAAAGTATTTGGAAATGATTTGACCAGGGGATGGTTAGAAAGGAAGGAGAGGAGTTTGGTCATCAGATGACCGCAAAGAAGAAACAAATGGGTGACCCAGTCCTAGTGTTTTCCAAAACTTTTCAAAAAGGTTTCCAAAATGTTTTACAAAAGTTTTCAACAAAGATATGTAGATGCTATATCTACAAGAGAAACTATTTAACAAAATAACCTCTCTTGGAACCCTCCTACTACCACAGCCATATTGCATATCCTCTTGTTATTACTATCCTTTTTAGGTGGTTTGCGAGTACATTCAAAGTACTCACTGGCTTTGTCCCTGGCTATTAACTTGGTCAGATATTAACAAGAAGGTGTTGTTGATGACTATGCGAGCTAGGACGTTCTCCCAGTCAGTTGCATGTAGGATAAGGCATGGCTCGGGCTCTACGCTTGATGAAGTTCTGCTGATTATTATGGATATAGCCATAATGGAACGTAAGGTATGACCTAAATCCGCTTAAGTAATGGATGTTTACTTTGATACTTGTCGGTTATGTGCCACGACTAACTGATCATGGGATCGTGGTGTATGCATAACAGGGATTCTCGGAGGATTAATCCGGGGGCCCCACAGACTTGGTATCAGAGCCATCCTGACTGTAGGAGAACCTTAGTTAGCATGGTTGTTAGAGATGAAACTATTTTGGAAAACACCAGCTTTCGACAAATATTTTCTCAAAAGCCTTTCCAAAAGTTCTACTTCGTATCTCCTCCCAGTTTAACTAATTCAAAAATGGTTTCCTCTACCTCTCGTCCAGACTTCAAACCTACGGATTTAAAACAAATAGGACCTAGCACCAGGTGAAGGTAGTGATGACGAGATGAACACAAGCAACTATTAGCAAACACAAGGAGACTACAAGATCGCCCCACCAGCGGAATCCTCATAATCAGAATAAATCAAGTGTTACACTATCAAGAAGCGTCCAAGATATAATGAAGGCTTAATCTGTAGGATAGTGACCCAGACCGCAACAACGTGACATCTAGGATTAATAGTCCTAAGATAGGATTTCCCTATATCGCTAGTAGTTAACTCCTTGGTCCATATAGTTGGTCGTGTTTTCTCGCCTAAGTGCTTAACGTGCTGCTTGATGTGTGTTGTTTGCGAAGGACATTGCGACCCCCTCAATCTGTTCACTGTGTATGCGTGCTTTGGCCTGTTTTGACCTTAGTCAAATGTGACTCAAGGATCAAAAACCCACCTAGTAACTCAGGAAACCCCCCAGGTTAGTTGTCGATAACTAGAACCCATACTAACCTTGGGAGTGATGAGAAGAAAAGCATCACAAGAACTAAGAGTTCGACATTGTCATGATAGGACAAATTGAAGACTTCTCCTCAATAGGGTGGCATACCCGTTCAACTCACCTCTCAAGACTCGCCAATAGCGCAACACTCCACTCTTCATCTACCAAATTTTAGCAAGAGTCCCGTAGAAGCCGGAAGTCAACCATCGAAGGATACCCACTATCTACAAGAAAATCACAAGACTGGCTAACCAAGACAACAAGTGAAGACATAACTCCAATAACCTTCGGTATATCAGAGCTTCTGACCACCTCAGGAGACTAACTATTATAGTTGGCCCTGCCCAAACCAACGAGAAGTTCCTCACCACAAGGCTAGAATACTCCCAAAATCCTGTAGGAAAGGATGCATGAAGACCTCAAGTCTACGCCGCCATCGAGCAGAAGCAACGTCAACAGTTCAAGTGAAGACAACTCCTATGAAGCTGAATGCCTCTACCCTGACGAAATATTAGCAAGAAGAGTCGTAAACTGCTAACTTGCCCTAAGCTAACTCCAAAACCCCCACGATAATGTTTACACAATAGAATGTCACTCGAGGATCTCAACTCAAGACCCAAGGAGGTAAAACCTTCTGTAGCATCATGCCATCCCTTCAAGATGGAAGATCTGCGCCACCCTCGAAGGACCTTAGTGAAGCTCTAAGGTGGAAAGACTGCGTCTTTCCACTCAAATCCCGAAGACTGCCTACCGAAGATACTTCAGGAAGATTTCTAGATTCAACCCCTTCTCGCCAAGCATCAACTCTCGAGTCATCAGATGAGACAATAACTGAAGATTTACGAAGCCCCTCTACTACTTCAGCTGAAGACCCACCTGAAGGACCCCCCAATTCGCTAGCACCCTCCATTCTAACCCTTTTTGAAGATCCGCAAATCTAACTGCCCTGATAGGCTAAGTCTGAATAAAAGTAGCATATAAGCCTCATAGGACCCAGTTCACGGACATCGTCGGAAGGTTTCAACTCTGGGAAGAATATTGCGACATCCACCTAACCTTATCTGACGGCTCCAAGAAGGAAGGACTGCATTATATTCGAGATACCATTAGTTTAACCCTAAGGGGGAAAGACTGTGTCTTTCCCACACACATAGAGTAACCACCCACCAGAAACAACTTCAGGAGTCCTAACCCCAAGTCGTCGAATAGGTTATGATAAGCCTCTAAGGAAAATGTCGTATTACTTATATAAAAGACATCAAGAAGTTGACCCTACCCTAAAAAAAAGAACTTCACGAAGTTCCTTTTAGAGATAGTTCGCCCAGCCTAAACCCTCGATACCTTGAATCCAAAAGGAAAAGAAGATCATCCGTCGGAATCTAGACAGGAACCTGCTCAACTCTTTGTGCATCCCAGAAGATTGAAGTTCAGCCCTACCATTGTAGTGACCCTGTTCAAAGACAAAGCCGACAAGTTAGTACGCAATAAACACATGGCACTAACTCCAATCCAAAATCCCCTAACCTTACCCTCCCGAATCTCGGGACGAGATTCTTTTAAGGGGGAAAGGTTTGTAACATCCCAATTTCAGCCACCCTGATTAGTGGTCCAGAATGCAAAAATCAGGGGGAACAAAAACTTTTTATTGTTTAATAATGCAGTGTTTGCTTGTGCTTGTGCTTGTGCATATAAATGTATTTCCATATGATATACTCCTTACCTCACCAACAGTTGACAAAAGCTATTTAACCAAAACTGTCTTGGCTCATTTTATATATTCAAATGTTCTGGCATTTCAAAAACCCGATCCAAGATGCATTTGCAAACCAAACTATTTTAGTAGGTTCTATTAACAAAATTATGGAGATCTATAAGATATAATCTCCTTATGTTTTCAAGACAAAACTTTCCATTTACTCTTATCTCTAGGATTCTCTAAAAACCTTTTTATAAAGCTTTTGAATTCTACTCTTGGTAGAGATACCAAGGACTCTACCCTTATTCAAACTCCAACCTTTCAAAATACCCATCCTTACCTCAAGCTAAGCTTGATGGTAACCCTAGTAGTAGTTTGAATTGCTTAGAAGATGAATTGCCATGCTCTGTTGCTTGAATTGTTTGCTTAGGAAGTTGTATGATCTACACTAAGGGGTCATCATCTAGCAACAATATAATCCAAGAATATCAACCCTAAACAAGTTAACCAAGTTGGATCTGATCTCTAACCACTAGGTGATCATCTAAAACCTTTAACCAGATCAATTCTGAAGTGATCCATTCTAGAAGTTTCCAAGTCAATGAAGACCAATATCAAGCATGGATCTATTCTACTCAATCCACACTTCAACCTCATCCACTTGATGATTCTTTGATACCTTGAAACCCATTAAAAACATCCCCACTCATATTCTAATCAAAAACCCAAAATCTGCTAAATTTGACCAAGTATGGAAACTACTTCAACATCACTTCTTTGAATGTGTCTCCTTCTAAACCCTTCTACATTTTTGGTAATGCACTTGAAACGTATTGTAGACAATCTTAAGGACTACCAAGGCACACTCTAACCCTTGGCTAAACCATCCTCTAACCCACTGGTTCTTGATGGTTTTGTAGGAAAGAAAATAACTTTTTCTGTAAATCTTATCAACTAGCCTACTTTGTCAGAAGCTCACCTCTCCATACTACCTTCTTTGGACCAAATATTTGCATGGTTGTGTTGTAATCATAAAGGTCTAGCAATACCTACTTCAGTTGTTCCAAATGGATCTTTGTGCTTCAAAAACCCACAATGTTTTGAAGGCTACTTGACAATCTGCTTTGGCACCCTTATTTTATTCAAAGTTTGGAATCAATCTGTGGAGATATCAACCATGAACAACCTCAAACCTATGTACCATGGTGATCTAATCAACTTGTTCTATCTATCCATATAGCCCATGACCCAAGAGGAGCTTTGAGATCCAAGATCCAACAAGGTTTTGAAGGTAATAAAATAACATTACCTTAGATCCTTAATCTTTTGTTTTCCACCAAAATCAACTTTGTTTCTCAACACCCAAGGTTGAAAATGCTAGATACACCTTGTGTACCTAATCTACCTTGATTATAAATATTTATCCAATATCATCCATAATTATTACGGACCAAAACCTAATTAATCTCTTTAATGGACAAAACCTCCAACACTTAATCTATAAACGTAAGTTTAGTTCTCTCCAAAACACATCTCTATCTTTAGGCACATTTGAGGCCTATATATCATACCCTATCTTCCCACTTCAAAATTAAATATTTTTGAAGAGTTTTATTATTTATTTTTGCCCATTTTCTTAAATGGCAGAAACAATAAAATAATTACTTTAAATACTTATATGTCTCAATAAAACTTGGGAAAATTTCCCCAAGTGTGAATTCATGTTTGGGACCATCTTCAACCAAAAACCCACCTTTCCCAATTCAAAAAGCTGGAATGAAATCAATAAAACCCATTCATCACTTTTTACATAATTGATAAAATGAGGATCTAAAATATTCAGAAATTTCTCAATTAATCCTTAGAGATGTGCCTTGGCCATATCTATCTACCAGTATCATATCCCCAGCTTGCCAAGGTCAACTTTCTAGAGTCTCTTCATGATCATCATTATGGCAAACTTTTGACAAAATCCAAAACTATGATCTAAACACCATCAAACCTTCACCAACCTGGTCAAGAAAACTTACACAACACACTACCTCACCCCTGGTTGAGCTACACTATAGAAATCCCTGTAGCTCACTTATGCCCTTGTCCTTTAGTGCTTGGATGAGAGGAAAAACAATGACTTTGGTCATTTCTTGTCCCACTTTTACTTGCAACGGATACCACTCTCTCTCTCTCCCTGCTCTGAACCAGACCAGAAACCACTCCCCTTTCGCCCACAGCAAGACCGGCCTTGGTTTCACCCGTCTCCATTGCTCTCATAGACATATTCCACCATAAGCCTTCCCTCCTTGTTTTATAAGGCAACAAGCCAGCACATCCCCTCTCCTTTGGTTCATTTCCCCCACTCACTCTCACCAACGACCCCTAGGCTCCAGTCCCTCCCCCTTTCCCTGCCTAGCCCGAGAAAAGAAGAACAAAAGCTCCTGGACATGGTGAAGATCTGAGAAAAGCTCCCTCCACCATGCCTCTCCCTCTCTGCATGTCATAGTACTGTGACCCCCTCCACTCCTTCTTCCTTCCCCCAGAAGCTCAGACCCTCTCTCTCCCTCTGTTGACCGGGAGAAGGAGGAACTCCCTTCTCGGCCTTCTTCAAGATATGCTCGCGGTGCTCCCCTCTCCACTCCTCCTCTGCTGCATGTTGCCTCTTGGTACTCCCCTCCTAGTATGCATCTAACCCTACTTCTTCTCTGTCTCAGGACGGCCTCCACCGACCACCACCGTCGAGCTCCGACGAGCTTGGTTCTGTCCGCGTCGTGCGAGCCCTTGATCTGTGCCGAAGGCACCACTTCCGCCCCTCGTTGTGCTTCCCGTGAGACGCCGCATCCATGGCGCCATCTCCCAACCCATCTCTGCCCTCAGGTGAGCGCCCCGTGCTGCCCCGCCCTCTGCCAGGGTTTCCCTCTGTCCCACCGTCGCCAGAGGTAGAAAAATCACCCTGGGCCGTCCATCGCGATTTGATCTGACGGCCACCTTTCCTCGGTACCTCTTCACTCCCCTAGGTCACCTACAGGTGGCCCCTCCCCGGTGCTTCGAAATTTTGTCTCCCACCCGTGTGCGGTAGTAGTTGGGCCGGCCCGCTGCGGATCCACCGGGATCTGGTGAGGTGGGCCTGTTTTCCCCTCCCTTTCTAAATTCCTATTCATTTCTTTTTTGGCATGTTTTCTTACAGTTCAAATTAAATCAAATGGAAAATGAAAACTACAAGTTTTAGCCTAGATCTATTTTGAGCCTGCTCCGTGATAAATTCTCTAACATGCAGACCAACTCCTACGGCCATATTTGTATTTATTGTTTTAGGGTAATAATTATACTAGAAAGTATCCTTTTTAGCAAATAAATTTACCAGTGAGCTATACATACCCAAATGGGTTGAATCAAAGTTCCTCTGAAAGGTATTTGTTGTACCTATCGTATAAACTTTATCTCATGCCAAGGTGAACCATGGTTTGACATTAGTAAAAATAACAAAACCCATCCATTATAGACTTTAGAAAATTCCCTAGATAAAACTATGACATGTTTTGGGTTGAATCCAAATCTCAGATATGTGGTACACTAAATCCTTCCAAACCCCAGGAGGTCCAGCTTTATTGAGCTATTGATATTTTATAGGGAATTAAACATCTCTTCCTAGTATGGTTTCACTCAATAAATCCTAGCAAAAGCTTTGTAACTTCAAATGAGAGGATTCCAATTGCTACTGGAAGGTATTCATAATACCTACCCACTATACTTGGTCTCGTGTCATTTGAACCTGTAAAATAAATCTGGTTAAAAAGACAAAAAGACTACAAAATTGACTTTGGGAATTTCTCAAAGGCATTCTAGTAATTGAGCTCCAACTCTCAAAAATCAAAAAATCTAATATACACAACACCCTCTGAGTACAAATTTAATTGAGCTCCATATATTTTCTGGTGATTTATTCACCTAAACTAGAGGTTATTTCACTAGAAAAATCATAACTAAATATAGAAAATCAAGAAAATCATGTAACCACTTTTGTTGGCCTTGTTACATCGATACCTATCTGTTGATATCTTTGTTGTACATTGATATCATACATACCCAAACATTAGTTCAAAACCTCCTTCATTAGGTAGTATTTGAGAAATAGATCAAAAAGGAATTCTACAAGGGCAATTACAGTAATTCCAACTGCTCTCACCTCAATCCATCAAAACCAACTAAAGTTACTACTATGTTGTATGTTTGTTGATGTATTGTAATGATACTTGTATGCATTGTGTTGATTGTGGATTTGTTTGCTTGCGTGTGCTATCTTTGACGATGATAGTTGCGATTATATCGGAGATCAGAAGAAGTGGTTATTATTGGTTATTATGGTATTCTAAGAAGAAGTCCAGGGACATATATTGCCAGTTTGTTGATATCAGGCAAGCCACCTTCTTGCTCATAAGACTTGTCCTATTATTTTACTTATGCATGTTTTATCTACTTTTTATGAAACTGCATTGTTTTATACTATGATGATATGTATCTGGTAGTGGCTTGGCTCCTCCAAACCATTATACTTTTGTACAATTAAGTAAAACCCCCTTGATGACACCTACTGGTCCCTAGTATTATAGTTGATGTATAACACCATACCCCTTTGGAGACCCCGTTTTAGCCGAAGCAAGCGATAGTATGGGAAGACCCCGGAAAAGTTTTACAAAGAGTTTTATGATAAAACCTTGGTGAGGTTTAACCTACCAAGATAAGTTTGAGAAAGAAAAAGGGTTTTGTTTTACAAAATGCTAAATAAAAGACGGAGGAAAAATGTTTACGAAAATGCACCCTGTTCTTTGCAGTTTTGCCAGAACAATTACCCGTGCAACCACATTACCCCGGAGTGGGACGGGACTTAACTCAAAGTAGTTCACTCTGATATGGGTATTCTCACTGCTACATATGGGGGATCATCTCCCCCAAAATCTGTGCTTACCTTTACAGAAAGGGTCAACTGCTAGACAGTCACCTAGAGGAAGCAGAGTCACCCATGTGAGTGACCGAGCAAACTATGAGCCCTTCATTGAAAGTGCCCCCTCCAGGTCTGAGTGGGGTGCTCCGGTTGGTACATGGATCTAGACGTCCCGGTATTGAGGGGAACAACTCATAGCGTAGGGCCCATGTCAGAGTGGACCTTCCGAGGGTTATGTTTGATTATCCGAACCCCACATACTGGTGTATGACGATTCGCGATGAACCGCGGCGGATGTATCGAATCTTGTGGGTAAAGTGTACAACCTCTGCAGAGTGTAAATCTATTCGAATAGTCGTGTCCGCGGTTATGGACGTTTGGGAAGGTTGCTATAGAGTGGTGCTGGTTTTGATTTCAAAAAGGACTTAGGAAAAGCAAAGGATTTGGAAATGATTTGACCAGGGGGTGGTCGGAAAGGAAGGAAAGGAGTTTGGTAATGAGATGACCGCAAGGAAGAAACAAATGGGTGACCCAGTCCTAGTGTTTTCCAAAACTTTTCAAAAAGGTTTCCAAAATGTTTTACAAAAAATTTCAACAAAGATATGTAGATGCTATATCTAGAAGAGAAACTATTTGAGAAAATAACCTCTCTTGGAGCCCTCCTACTACCACAGCCATATTGCATATCCTCTTGTTATTACTATCCTTTTTAGGTGGTTTGCGAGTACATTCAAAGTACTCACTAGCTTTGTCCCTGGCTATTAACTTGGTCAGAGTTCAAGAAGAAGGTTTTGTTGACGACTATGCGAGCTAGGATGTTCTCCCAATCAGTTGCCTGTAGGTTAAGGCATGGCTCGGGCTCTACGCTTGATGAAGTTCTGCTGATTATTATGGATATAGCCATAATGGCATGTAAGGTATGACCTGAATCCGCTTAAGTAATGGATGTTTACTTTGATACTTGTCGGTTATGTGCCACGACTAACTGATCATGGGATCGTGGTGTATGCATAACAGGGATTCTCGGAGGATTAATCCGGGGGGCCCACAAGCATGATAAATAATCTCACCCTTTTCTTGTAACAAATAAACATCAATCTCTTCTTCCTCATTATACTCATCCTCATCATCACAAGAGGTATTGGGTTCCAAAGTAGGATATACCTTTGAAGCCCTAGCCATAAGGCATAGATGGGAATCGTGAGATGATGATAATGAAGAATTACTTGAAAGTCCATTCAAGATCTTGTCTTGGCCAATAGAATCTTTGTTTTCCTCTACATGGTTAGCAACACAAGCACTAGAGGAAATAGAAGTATTTTTATCATGGCAACAAGACAACACAAGCATATCATCATAATATTTATTCAAGCCATTTCTACATGATATGCAAGGACTACGAACACAAGCATATAAGGAGTTTTGGGTGCTACAAGTGTTAGGGTCCAAAAATAAGCCATTGCAACTAGAAAGACATGAAGGATGACAAATAGTAAGCTCACTATCCACATTGCAATTTCTATCACCACTCACCATATCATTACCTTGTGATAAATCACATGTTGGTGAAGTGGTAGAAGATGAGAACTCATCTCAACCGGAACTGGAAGCAACACAATCATCCTCAAGAATATTGGCACACCATATTTATCTTGAAGTTTTGTCCATAACTCATGAGCGCTCCAAAAAGGTATGACTAAAGAAGTAACTACATGGCTCAAAGCATTAACAAGCACATTAGAAGCTTGAGCATCGAGATATAAGTTTTTCTCATCCTCACAAGATAGATTAAGGAAATCCATTGGAGAAGAAAAACCTATATCTACAATTTGCTCCAAATTTGGGTCCATGGCCCGAAAATGATTAAGCATATGAATTTTACAAATCTCATAACATGTGCCATCGAATATGAAAATGGCATCATGCACTAATCCCCTAGACGACATCTTTACTCTCAAGGCGGTGAATCCCAAAAAGAGAGACCAGGCTCTGATACCAATTGAAAAGGATACAGATGCCGCCTAGAGGGGGGTGAATAGGCGGTTTAAAACTTTTACGAGAAGGGCTTAACAAAGGCAGAATAAAACTAGCATTTACTTTGTTAAGCACAAAACCTATATAAACTACGGTTCACCTATGTGCACCAACAACTTATGCTAAGCAAAACAAGCAACTATGTGATAGCTAGATATAAGACTTCAAGCACGAAGGCTATCACGAAGCAAAGTGCATAAGTAAATAGCTCGGGTATAGAGATAACCGAGGCACACAGAGACGATGATTTATTACCGAGTTCCTCCCGTAAAGAGAGTACGTCTCGTTGGAGGGGTGGGCGGTACTAAGACCACCACGCCACAAAAGACCTCACCCTATTCTCCTATGATCCTCGCCATGAGAGGCCTGGTTCACTTCTTCACTATCGGTGCACTTGTCGGTGGCAATCAGTAACCTCTCACAAAGATTGGGGCACTTCTCCACAACTCAATTGGAGGCTCCCAACAAACAAGCTCGGGGAAAGATCCACAACTTAATTGGAGACCCTAGGTAATCCACAAACCTGGAAAACAACTAAACCATCTAGGGTTCCAAAAACCCAAGAGTAAAAATCTTCTCACCTTTCACCCAATCAAATCCTCAGTGAGAACTCAAACCGATGCACCAAACGCAATGGCAAGAACACAAGAAGTGTTCACGTCCTTCTTTCCCAAATTCCACCAAATCTAAAAAAGCTAGTGGGAGAATAAGAGAGGAAGAACACAAGAGGAAATCCACAAAAGAAACCCTAAGATCTAGATCCCAATATGTTCCCCTCGCATAAAGGAGAGATGGATTGGTGGAGTTGTAGATCTAGATCCCTCTTTCAAATCCCCCAAAAATATTTAAGAAATATGGGAGGGATTGAGAGAATTTGCAAGTTCTTGAAGGTTAAAACAATGGAGGAGAGAGAGAATGCAAGCCACTAGCCTAAGAAGGAAGAAGGGGTCTATTTATACCCCTCCCCAGTGAAATATGACCGTTTGGGACCTCCCAGGCCGGATAATCCGCCCCTCCCCCGGATATTCTGGGTTCCCCAGGCCAAAATATGGCTAAGGACTTCGCGGCGCGACCCTCTGTATAGGGGGCGGATATTTGGGCCGGATAATCCGCCCCCCGGAGCCCCGAATAATCCGCCCCTGTTGCTAGGATCCACGCCTCAAAGTCCTTACCCGTTTTCCGAAAATTGAGCCGGATAATCCGCCCCATGGCCGGATAATCCGCCCCCCTGAAAACTGGCTGAAACAGCGAAACTGAAACAATCATAACATTTGCATCCAGACTCTGTTTTTGATGATCTTGGGATCATTTTAAAGAGGACAATGAGCTCTACAATATCATCCATAGAAACATCATAGTCCATAAAGGTAGGATAGAACCAAATGATGAAAGGTTTGACCTCTCTCAAAAAGACGAACCGATAAAACCTCCAACATCGAAAATGCAATAGAGAATGCATATGAAATTCGTTTTCGATGAACTTGAGCTTGTCATGGAGATTAACACAAGATATAAATACTCACATGAGTAAGACCCAAATAATAACCAAGAAATATAATGCCAAGTATGCAAAAGTTTGAGCTCTCACCGAGGGATATGATCAAGTTACTCACTCGAGAGCCTCTCTTGATAGTACGGTTATCTATCCTATAAACCGATCTCCCCAACTAACACCACGAGACCGGTAAGAAAGAAACCCTATCAAGATCAAACAATTGCCTTGTGTATATTCCACTTGATGTTGATGATGACGATCTTCTACACCTAAAGATGGAACACCTTTCTTGATTGTGCTAGCTTGGTGAAGACTTGGAATTTGCTCCCCCATACTCCACTATGGAAGAGCCTCTCTTTTAGACATATCTTCACATATCCATGATCACCATAAGGATAGCAAGCTACACTTGAGATAATCTTATTATTCAAGACACACTTGCCATAGGCTCAACTTCTACTTGACCAATCTCCGGATCATTCCTTGAAATCTTGATCAACATTTGATCTTCTTCACTTTCTTCTTCTTCCAACCTTGAAGCCAAGATATAGTTCAAGCATTGCCTATGGACAAATCCTACAAGTAAAACTCAATGCAAACATAAGTCCATAAAGATTGTCATTAATTACCAAAACCATACATGGGGCACACATGTTCTTTCACAGATGGATTAGTGTAGCAACCACTACATATGTCAATTGTTGTGTATGTTAGTTGAACGAACAATACAACATTCTTCTAATAGAATGCTTACCTAGGACGTGTACATGACAAGGTACGAGTGATTTTGTTAATTCAAAAGATGCTAAAAAGGCATGCAAACTTCAATAGTTGAAGTAAGCATAGCGGATTTGGAATCTTCACCGTGATGAAAATGTTAAAATGTTTAATTTCATCATATACGATGAAGATGCTCGCATTTGCAAGAAATCAAGTGGGAGCACTGAGACATATTTCTAATACATTGTGTATACCATATTGTTGATTGGAAATGATGTATCTTTTATTGACACAAGTTAAGGATTTCATTAAAATTAGATTTAAATGAAAGATTTGGGCAAAACCAGAATATTTGGCATCAAAGTCTATTGGAATTGATTGAGATGCTAATATGGTTACGCCAAATGTACATAGATGAAATATTGAATGAGTTCAATATGGAAACGACGAGAAATGTTCTTGTCACACGGAAAAGGTTGAATCAAAATTCAAGTGTATTGACACTTGGTGAGTGAATCAAGATTTGAGTGTTTTGACACTTGGTGAGTAAAATCACATGAATATATTGATAAACGAGATTCAAGTCTTTTGACACTTGGTGAGTAAAATCACATGAATATCTTAATCAATCATATTGTGATATGTACATATCTAGATATGTCCTATGCTCTAAATGTTATAAGAATATACCAGGGTGACTCATAAGATGATCATTGAATGATAGTAAGGATATTCTTATGAACTTTGGAAGAACTAAGAATACATATACTATATGTTGAAGTGACAAATAGTTCATTGTAAAGTGTTACATTGATGCTAGAAAGATAGTCATTGTAAAGTGTTACATTGGCACTATACAAATGGTTCATTATAAAGTGTTACATTGGAACTAAACATATAGTTCATTGTAAGTGTTACATTGATACTGGTTTTGTCACCAGATACAAACTAAGTTTATCGCAATTTAGGCTATGGATTAAGGTGGCACAATTTGATGGAAGAAAGTTCCATGATAGTTTTAGATTAGTTCCAAAAGTTAAGTATTATGACGGATACTATAACGAAAGGCTTAGTATAAGACTGCTATAGAAGCACCAAAGGAACTAGGTGTGGTTCACAACGGGCTAGTAATATGAAGATATATTGTATGAAAATTATATCAACATGTTTTTACCCAAAGGAACTAAAGGTCTCACCAAAGAACTAGATTTATACAATGCCAACTCATTTGAGAATGAGTGATGCGTAGAGACGCAAAGACTTGCAAATACACGTGGACCTGAAAGCGTCAGATCCAGAGATTATGTTTACCACTAGCAAACACGTATATACAACACCAGAAAACCATAGGTGTTGAATACGCAAGTTTTTCAAACTAGATTATTGACTCTAGTGCAAGTGGAATACTGAAAATAATATGCCCGAGAACAATAATAAAATGGTTATTATATTATATTCCATGTTTATGATAAATATTTATTTCTCATGCTATAATTGTGTTAACTGTAAACATTAATACATGTGTGTTTAATAAACAAAGAAGAGGTTCCTAGTATTGCCTCTCATTACACTAGCTTGTTGATTAACAGATGATCAAGGTTTCCTGGTCATGACATTGGATGTTGTTAATAACAAGGTCACACCATTGTTAGAATGATGTGATGAACATACTCCCAAAGTATAGTAACACGATCAAGCCATTATGTTTACACTACTATAACGTCATTCAAAGTAACCCTAATCCTTAGACCATGAGATCACATCAATCACTGACTTCGGAAGAGTACTTTGATTTCATCAAACGTCACACCGTAATAGGTTGATTATAAAGGTGTAGTCGGGTACTTGGAAAGTGTTAGTTAAGGCTCGTGGATCAAGAGTGGGATTTGTACATCCTAATGATGGAGAGGTATACTCAGGGCCCTCTCGGTGATATCATATTAACATAGCTTGCAAGCAAGTGATAATGATCACTAAAAATGTTAATCACGGGAACAAGAAAAGAGTACTTGTCAGTAACGGGATCGAACTAGGTATGAATGTGATTGGATCCCGGACAAGTAAAATATAGCGAGACAAAAGGAATAGGTTACTGCGAATAAAAGGTCACGCGATCACTAAGTCATCGCATGAACTGGTGGCAATCATTATGGATCTCCAGGTTCCGCTAATGATTATTGATAGGAGAATGTCTCCATCATGTCCATACAGTTCTCGATCCGTAGGGAGATACACTCGACGCATTTGAGTGGATAGGGAACACCAGAGAAAATACTGGACATCGCAGGAATTTATTGTGATAAATCTGCCGGAATGGTTTCAGTGTATCAGAATATCATCGGGGATTGAATTGTTAATATGTTCATTAAATGAAGTGGTCATTAAATGATGTACTCATTAAATGAAGTGTTCAATAAATAAGTGATGTTAAATCAAGTGAATTAAAAGTGGTTTCAATGAAGAGACTCTTAATTTTTGAATGGAGAATAAATGGGAGAAAGTGGAGAGTGTTTTTTATATGAGTGGAGAGTCCACCCATATAATTGGGGAAGAGGTGGGGGAAGCCATATGGTTGTGCGCCTAGCCTCCTTGGGTTGCCCCCCTCACCTATAAAAGGCCCCCCTCCTCTCCTCTCTCTCACACACATTCACCTCTCCTCTCAGGCCTTGTTTATTCCACGAGAGAGGTGCTTAGGCGAAGCTCTGCTCAAGATCTTCTCCACCACCATGTCGTAGTGTTGGCGGAGTTCCCGGGGATCCGCTACTTCCGCTGCCCAGCTGGAGCAATGGTTCGGGAGTTGTTGACACACCATACTTGTGATCGACTACGGAGGTGCTACACGTGCAACACTGTCATGGTGTCCTTGAGGACGGTCGAGTACACTCTACAACAGCCACATTTATTTGTGGGAACGTTATCTCGTGTTACGGTCTTCGAGGGTGAGTCCATCTGAAAACGTTACATGTATCTCCTATATATGATCTTGGTGGTTGCAATCGTAGGAACTTTTTATTTTCTATGCAACGAACCCCATCAGTGACATGCCTACTGGGATGGTATCGACATTGACATCATCCTCGCCGAGCCACGACATAGTCATGCGGTCGCTGTCACGCCAGGAGGTCAAGAAAGAGGAGTGGGAGCTGTTTAGGGACGAGGATGTCCCCGGTGAGGTGAGGGATGACACCACCGACTACTTGGCCCTCCACGCCTACATGGACGAGAAGGAGGTGCCCCTCATGTCACCGGACCTCGACTAAGAGGAAGCTCTCCGCCTCGCCATCGCGCACTCACCGGACCTCGTCATGTCACTGGACCTCATGTGAAAATATGTTTCA
The DNA here is from genome assembly GCA_023614405.1 of Avena insularis. Taxonomy (NCBI): domain Eukaryota; kingdom Viridiplantae; phylum Streptophyta; class Magnoliopsida; order Poales; family Poaceae; genus Avena; species Avena insularis. The sequence continues at coordinate 415,363,033 of CM042686.1, read as the reverse complement.
GGAGGTATCAAAGGGTATGAATTTCGTATTGTAAATATTACTATTTTTCTCTAAAACCTTGATCAAACTTTATGTAGTATGTTTTTTTTAATAAAAAAAATAAGTCTTAAGCCAGACGGAGTACAGTCTGTGTGTTGCACAAACTACTCCTGTCTCCCATACTCTCAGGTTCTAACAAAAACCTGTAAACTCGTGAGTTAATGTGCCTTGACCGTCATCATGACAATTAGAACATTGTGCATGCCGGGTCAACACCGTACTCAAATTTATCTACGTGGACACTTCTACGCGCGTGAAGTGGGACCTGTGCGCAAGGGAATGGACCCATGAGGCACGAGGGAAAACGTTGTGTTGTAGTACTAGTACTAGGCACTTCGCAATCGAATCACGTCTCCGCCGCATGGCTGGCTTCCGGCTCGTTTATGTGGTGACTAGTGTAGTCCCCTTGGCAGTTGGGTACATCGACTTGGAAGCATCTAACAAGCGATGCTCCCGCGCGGTTCCGGGTACCCGCTGTTGAAGACTTGTCAAAACAACGACACTCCTGAACACGAGAAGTCTAGAAACTAGCAGCTACCCATTGTTGACTTGTTCCAGACGTCCGTGCTAGCGGCCACAATTGACCCGGCGCCCAGCCGCTATAAAATTTGGACAAAATCAAGCTTGCATGTCATTCGATCAAGTGAGGCTGCTAGCCGGATCAGGAGTCAGATTGCGATCGAGCTAGGCATGACGAACGGGTACGTGTTCCGCGAGTACATCGGCGCGCAGTTCACCGGCGTCCAGTTCTCGGAGGTGCCCATCAACGCCGGCGTCAGCTTCCACTTCATCCTCGCGTTCGCCATCGACTACCTGGCGAGCCAGTCGTCCCCGCCCACGCCGACCAACGGCGCCTTCAGCCCGTTCTGGGACACGGAGAACCTCTCCGCCGCCGCCATCTCCGCCACCAAGGCGGCCCACCCGAACCTGAGCATCATGGTCTCCCTCGGCGGCGACACCGTGCAGAACACCGGCGTCAACGCCACCTTCGCGCCGTCCTCCGTCGACTCCTGGGTGGCCAACGCCGTGTCCTCCCTCTCGGCCATGATCAACCAGTACGGGCTCGACGGCGTGGACGTCGACTACGAGCACTTCGGCGATGCCGACGTCGACACCTTCGTCGAGTGCATCGGCGGCCTGCTCACGCAGCTCAAGGCCAGCTTCCCCAACATCGCCACCTCCATCGCGCCCTTCGAGAGGGACGACGTCCAGAAGTACTACCAGGCGCTGTGGGGCAAGTACTCGGGCGTCATCGACTACGTCAACTTCCAGTTCTACGGATACGGCGACAACACCGTCGTCGACTACTACGTGATGTTCTACGACACGCAGCAGGCCAACTACCCCGGCGCGAAGGTCCTGGCCAGCTTCAAGACCGGCGACGTCACCGGGCTGCTCTCGCCGGAGCAAGGCATCAGCGCGGCCCAGGAGCTGCAGAAGCAGGACAAGCTGCCGGGACTCTTCATCTTTTCGGCCGACAGCTCCAAGAACAGCACCTACGGGTTTGAATATGAGACCAGGGCGCAGGAGATCATCGCCAACCATTGACGCGGATGCGCATTGTTCACGCGAAAGGCTTGTGACATACTCCTAGTACAGTATATATACGCGCAGCCATGTATCCGGATATGTCCGGGGAATAATTAAAGCCGTGCACCGGTGTATACGTACTCAAGTTTGAATAAGTGGCGCCTAATCGGTTTGCCTTGCCATATATATCAGCATTCTCCGTGCAGTACTCCTTCCGTCCTAAAATATAAATAAGATGCCTAAGGATTAATAAAAAGTCAACGTTTTTTAAATTTGACCAAGTTTATATAAAAAATAAGAACATTTACAATACCTAATCAATATCAATAGATTTGCCATAAAATATATTTTACTAATGCGTTCATTTAATATTGTAGATTTTTTATTTTTTATTCTAAATATTTGGTCAAAGTTAGTTGACTTTTGACTAATCCTTAGACGCCTTATATTTTAGAACGGAGGAAGTATTTGTTTTTAATTTTCAAATTTTTTGCGTATTGACTAAGATAGTTAGCAAAGTAGTATCTGAGTGATAAGAGAAATTGTACCAGTACAAATTCCCGAACATATAGCTTGCATTTTTAAACATGCCTAGTTTGATGAGCGCTTGTTCTAATATTCAATCGTAACTCGTAAGAGCAACTCTAGCAGTCCATTTATCGCGCCGGCTCTTAAAACTCGGATAAGGGCTGGAAAAATTGCGAGATAAGAGTTATTTATGTGGCAGAACAGTGCCTGCAAAGCCGAACGGTAAAACAGAGCCATAACGAACCCTTATCTCAGCCCTTAAACTCTAAACTGAAATAGAAAATGACAGTTTTGCATAGACAAATAGTTTTAAGAACAAACATTTTTAACAAAATGATCACGAATGCTCCGCCAACATGTCAAACTTGGTCAGCGCCGCCTCGGCCACTTGCCGGAGCACCACCACCATGACCAACACCACCTCCACCGTCACTTGTCGCACGAGCTTGCCTTCTTCGTTCCAAAATATCTATCCTTTCCATGTTCCACCACTCGTTTGTGGCATCATCCATATGAGTTGGATCAAGAAACATGGTCTTGTTCTCTTCGGCAATGAGCTCGGCCATGGCTCTCTTCTCGTCGGTACGAGCTCTTATCTCATCCAATGCCGCCCTCTTGGCTTGATCTTCTCGCACTTTCTCCCATCTTTCTTTCCTCTTTTGTGCTATTTTCTCTGCAATGAGCATTTTAGCTTCCAATGCCTTTGTCGTAGTCTTCTCTTTTGATTTCAATCTTGTCCCTCAAACTTGACGCTTCGGCTTGCAGCTTCACTATGTCCTTTGCGACCTTGGTTCCTTCCGGCCTCTTTTTGTTCCTCTCCTCGTCAGTATCATCATATAGACACAACATTTGCTCTTTTTTGGGAGCGACTTCTTCCTCCCTCAGCTTCCATTTCTTGCTTCATTCGAGCAGCTTCCAACAATGTGTGAGCAAAAATGGCTTTCCTTTAGAGACATTCATGGTTTTGTATCTCTCTTGATCAAGAGCAATCCTACAATGCACACTGATGTAAACAACAAACAAAGAAGGACAACAAACAAAAAAATCATCCTATAGTTGCGCTTACATAATCAATAGGGGTTGTTCCACTTGGAGGGAAGTTCCTCACTTGTTCCACTGCTCCACTCCAGCGGCTGCACCAACACTGGTCGTCGTCTTCTCTTTTGATTTCACCATCTCATTGATCTTGTCCCTCAAACTTGACGCTTTGGCTTGCAACTTTACTTTGTCCTTTGCGACATTGGTTCCTTCTGGCCTTTTTTTTGTTCATCTCCTCATCACTATCATCATCTAGACGCAACCGTTGCTCTTTTTTGGGAGCGACTTCTTCCTCCCCTGGCTTCCATTTCTCGCTTTGTTCGAGCAGCTTCCAACAATGTGTGAAAAAAAATGGCTTTCCTTTGGATCCCTTCATGGCTTTGTATCTCTCTTAAGCAAGAGCATCCTACAATGCACACTAATGTAAACAACAAACAAAGAAAAGCATCATATAGTTACACTTACATAATCAACAGGGGTTGTTCCACTTGGAGGGAAGTTCCTCACTTGTTCCACTGCTCCACTCTAGCGGCTACACGTTGATTTGATCACATACAAGCAACCTTGAAGCGAATGATAGGTGCGAGGGCTGGAGTTCGCAAGCCGAGGCATGAACTTGCAAAACTTATCCTCAATTATTTGCCAATAATGCTTCCCGGTTTGATCGGTGCAACAAATGGCATCAAGCGAGACGGCCTCACATGCCTTGATCAAAGTAGTGTCTTCCACCTCGGTGTAGTTGGCTGTATGCTTGTGTTGGACACTACCCGCGGACATCACCTCTGAAGGGAATATGCCCGAGAGGCAATAATAAATCGGTTATTATCATATTCCTTGTTTATGATAAATGTTTATTTTGCATGCTATAATTGTATTAATTTGGAAATGTTAATACATGTGTGTTTAATAAACAAAAGGAAAGTTTCTATTTATGCCTCTCTTATAAACTAGCTCGTTGATTAACAAGATGATCAAGATTTCCTGATCATAGACATTGGATGTTGTTAATAACAAGGTCACAACATTAGTGGAATGATGTGATAAACATTCATCCGAAGTATAGCATTACGATCAAAGTCATTGTGTTTATATTGCTATAACATTATATGAAGTAATCCTAGTCCTTAGACCATGAGATCATGTCAATCACTAACACTGGAAGAGTATCTTGATAACATCAAACATCACACCGTGAAAGGGTGCTTATAAAGGTGGGTTCAGTGCTACGAAAGTGTTATGTAGAGGCTCATAGATCAAGAGTGGGATTTGTCCATCTCGATGACGGATAGATATACTCTGGGCCCTCTCGGTGATATCACATTGGTTAGCTTGCAAGCAAGTGATGAGATCACTAGAATGTTATATCATGGGAACGAGAAAAGAGTACATGTCGGTAACAAGATCAAACTAGGTATGGAGATACCGATGATCGAATCTCGGACATGTAATATATTGTGAGACAAAGGGATTTAGTTACTAGCGTTAAAGGTTCACACGATCACAAGAGTCATCGTTGAATATGTGGGAGTCAGTACGGATCTCCAGGTCCCGCTGCTGATTATTGATCGGAGAGGGGTCTCGATCATGTCTGCATTATTCCGAACCGTAGGGTGATACACTTAAGGGATACCGACACCGTTTGGAGCAAATATGTTTCAGATAAAGATTTCATAAAGCGCTCGGATTATTTCAATAGACACCGAAACTGTTTCGGGTGAAATTGGTTTTGCATGTAATATTGAAATGTTGCAGGGGGTTTTATGTGAATTTTTGTTAATTAAAGTAATTAACAAAATACTGAATAAAATTAATAAAAGAGTTTTATTAAATGAGAGAGCGTTGAATTTGGAGAAATTTAATGCATTTAAAGTGGAGACTTTAATAGAGAATGTGAAGGGGCATATTTATGTGGAGGGGTTACCACCACATGAATGAAGGAGGTGAAGGGACACCCTCCATGGGCGCCGGCCATGGGAGGGGTACCCTCCCCTCCTCCTATAAAAGGCCCCCCTCTCACACCTTCACACTTACACCTCCTCGTGAAGGATGTCTCTCCCCCTCTAGTATTTTTCCCCATGGTCTCGGATTAGCGAGATACATGTTCCCAGTAGCTTTATCTGGAAAGGAGTTGTTGCTTCCGCTGCTTTGCTGGAGCGAGGGACGGAGGTTGTCGGGGTACCAGACGTGTGTGCGATCACGGATGCACCGCTGCTTTGCGGTGCTAGACTTGGTGGTGTTGGACTTGCTGGAGCTGTATCTGATGGACGTGCTGGAGCTAGACCTGCTGGACTTCATCACGACCTTGAGATCGGCAAGTGTACGACTACATCATCCACGAGTTCCATCTTGTTAACAAAGCTTTGTTGTCGAGGGTATGTTCTCTATGGATGTATATCCACCCGTTGCTTGTATCTAATAGATAGATCTTGGTGTATAATAGTTCCCATCGTAGGAAATTTTTTGTTTTCTATGTTGCGAACCCTTCAGTGGTATCAGAGCCTGATCTATGCGTAGGTGCTTTTCACGGGTAGTACACATATTTTTATATGTAGGCGATGATGATCATGTTATTGCTTCTTTCATGTACTTTGGATATTGGTGGCATAGTGGGATGAAGCGGCCCGGACCAACTTTACATGTCATCGCACATGAGACCGGTTTCACGACTGACATGCAACTGGTTTTGCATAAGTGGATGGCGGGTGTCTGTCTCTCCTACTATAGTCAATATCTGATTTACAACAAGTTGCTAATAACTTAGTTATCATCATTGTGGTTCCATTTTTGTAGGTAAGAACGGTTCTATCTTCAAAAGCCCTAAAGCCACATAAAACTTGCAATTGATAAATTAGAGGTGTCTAGTTTAGATCGTTGCTAGGCTAGTGTCATGATATGGAAATGTTGTAAGTTGATGTATAGTAGATACCCTTACAACACACTTAACGTGTAAGTTCCATAGACCTTGGCCTTACACACAAAGGAATGATAGAGATCATACCATGATGCATATGATGGTGATCAAATGCATGGACCATATCATCCCACTTTACACATATGATGTTCCATCTTATATTGTTAGTTTGGCGCTTTTAGTAGCATTATAAGATGATCCCTCTTTTAGATATCAAGATAAAAAATGTATTCTTCCTTAAGTATGCACCGTTTATGTTTTTCCGCTTCAAGACATCACATGATGATCGGGTGTACTTGAATCCACGATCATATTTCGGGTGTAAGACAGTTTTACACACACGAGTACTAAGGTTCTTACTTAGCGAGCCTAGCATGTACATACATGGCCTCGGAACATGAATCGAAAGGTTAAACATGAGTCATATAGTTGATGTGATGCCCATATTGATGCTCTCCTTTGAAACTACACCGACTCACGTGATGATCGGACTTGGCGTAGTGGATTTGGTTTATGTAATCACCAAAAAGGCACGAGGGATGTCGTTTTTGAGTGGGAGTTCCTTTCTAATTTGGATTAGTCAAACCAAATTTGTCATAAACTAAATCAAAGTGAATTTGCATAATTCGTTGTAGTCATTGGCATATGTTTACTACCTTATGCTTAGTTTTAATTGAGATAATAGAACTATAGAATTCTGGATATTTACTTTACGAACTGGTATCGTATTGTTTTGAATGTCAATTTAAAGTTTAGAAGTCCTATTGAAACTTTCAGCAAACTCTATTTACTCCATGAAGTTTAATAAGCAGTATTAAATCAAGAGTAAGAATTCCAATGTTAGTATCTAAAGTATCATATTTGCCTCCATGATTATTGATATTTAAAAGTTGTTTTTTAATATCAAGGTTATCTAGAAGCTGGAAGAACTGTTTCAGAAACCATCATGTGTGGAAGATATTGTGATATCTGAAACAATGTTTATGGTTGCAATATGATAGAGTATAATTTGGCAAAATACATGTTCTCACATTGTATGAGAATTTGCGAAGGTTAGAGACGCTAGGCGTCCTAATCTACCAAAAAGGTTTTGGGGACTGATATTATACTCACAATTCATCCTTATAGGCTATAGTAGCTTGATCATGAAGTTTTCATGATAAGGATGAATAGAAGATGTAAGTAAAATGTTTACTACACTAAAAGATTACTAAAGAATGGATTTTTGAAAGAATGCCAAATATTTCATGATGGTGATCCACTTCAAAGTGCAAGTCCAAAGGTTTTAGTATTTGTCTATACACGCTTTGTACTATGTGTCATGTGAATGACACCACTATTGATGTTGATATATGTAGCATCCCAATTGTCTAACAATTGCAATGCTACTTGGTCTAGTAAGATAATGGCTACTTCCTACATATAATTGTTGCATCATAATTATATCATGCTATGTCATTATGCCACCTTGCATTTGAGTATCATATAAAACCCTTTTCATTTCGTTCTTATCCCATATGCATTATTAATTGTATTTGCCTCTTGATATATTGTATTTGGTTATTGATAAATGCTTGATGCCCAAGTTGAGTTGGGGCATATCTTTTATTAACTCCGCCACCTTTCTTGTCACCACCTCATAATTCCACCATCCTAATTAAACATGAGCTTTGCATTTCTTTTGGTTTACCTCTAGCTCATGTGGGTTGGGATGGATCCACTTCTAAGTCCACATGCTCCCATGCAAGCATCATGTTGTTTTCACATTATTGATATGTGGAGCCACATTTGCATGCATTATGAGTGAAACCCCTTCTTCTAGCTTCCATATGGATTTTATTGGAATATTTGCTCATGTTGGAATATTATTGGGGATATTATGCACCTAGTGGAACACACACACTAGCATGTCCCAAATTATATTCAAATATGATCATCTCCATACACTCCACATGGAACATCCTTTTCTTCTTAATTCCATTTTAATTCTTTTTGGCTTGGCCTAGATCCACATTTTTGGAATGCATGTGAATAAATGCCATGTAAATTATCTATTGTTTTGACAAGAATAAAACATGGCATTTTATGATTATGCATGGGCCATGCAAGATCACCACCATCCTTGATCCTTTGGTTTTTATTTGTTTTTGGAGTGGATCATGGTCTTTTGGGATCATGTCAAGCAAGATCTATTCTTTTGCTCTTTCTAAACTCTCACCATATTTTCTTGCTTGATCTAGCTTTGATCATGTAAAACCCTAAATATCTCCCTACCCCTACCCCTCTCTTTAGCACCATCACCACCTTTCCACTCTTTTGGTTTTCACTTGGTTTTGGGTGATCCTCTCTTTGAGCTCTCCTTCTCTCAAACCCTCCTCTTCTTGATCTTTTCTCTCTTTCTTCCATGTTTGATCTTGTGAGATCCTCTCCAAAATCCTAACACCTCACCACCATCTCTCTCTACCACTCCTTTTGCTTGATCTTGTTTGATCTTGCTAAAAACCCTACCACCACATCACCCTCTCTCTCTAATCCTCTCTCCAAAACCCTAATACCTAGCTAAACCGGGGCTCCTCTCTCTCTCCCTCTCGGTTCCCTCTCTACTCCCTCCAACCGGACCCACCCCAGCTCTCTCTCTCTCCTTAGCCCGAGCTACCCCCTCCTAACCAGCCCTAGCTACCGAGTCATCTCTCTCTCTCTCTACCTCTCGGCCTCTCCCTCTCTCTCGCTGCACAGGCGACCCCACCAGCCGAGCCGGCCTTCTCCCCTCACCCTGGCCCACCGGCAGCCCTCTCCCTGCCTCTGGCCACCAACGACGAGCACGTGAGGGCGGGGTAAAAAGGTGGCCGAAGCCACCTTTTCATTCCCGTTGCCCCCATGGCATCGTTCCTCCCCTCTCGGCCTCCTTATCCTCCCTCTCATGAACCCTCTGCCTCTTCCAGACCTCCCCAGGCCGCTCCCCTTCCTTCCTGCCTTTTCCCTACCACCATCTACCCCAACACCGGCCATCGTCGGCCTCACCTTCCCCCTCCTCGATCTAGCCGGTGGCGTGGAGCTGCGGTTGTCGAGGAAGCCCGCCGCAGTCCCGGCGACGTCCCCGTACATGCCAGCAAGGAGGAGAGGCCCCGGACTGGCCGCAGTACCGTGACGCCCTCCCAAACCCTAACGCTGGCGGCTGTCTGCGTCCTCGCCGCTGCGTCGTCCCCCAGACCGATCCAACTCCGTCGTCCACCTCTCGGTGAGCCCCTCTCTCTCGTGGACAACTCCGTTCCCTCCGCCGACGTCTGTGCTCGCTGATCGTTTCACCGAACGCCCTCGGTGCGCGGCAGCCGACGGCGTTCTCTCGTCGCTGCGCCTCGCAGCGGCATACCTAGCCCTCGCCCGTCCTTCTGACACCACCCATACCCAGCCGCACTGGCTACCATCCTCAGCGCGGGAGCCCGCAACGCGAGTTCGAACCCCGCGCGCCGCGCTCTGCGTCGGTCGAGCACTGACCTGTCCGCGGTTCAAAGAGAAGATCAACAGGGGTTTGTTGGCAGTTTACAAACCCCCCCCCTTTTTTTTCTCTCTCAACCCGCGGTACTCGTGGCCCCACCGGTCAGCCCCCTGGTAGCTTTATAGAAAAGCCCCCCAGGTTCCCAGCTCTCAACCCGCACTCCTCTCCGCGCCACGTGGTCAGCCCTCCACCTCTCTCTGTCATGTGGGCCCCTCTTCTCCGTCGGGCCCGCATGTCAGCCTCTGACTAGTCTACGTGCGGTGAGAAAAACCTTTTCGGCGCTGTTTTACCCATCATCCGCTCCCACTAAATGGGGCTAGGTTTAGCTGAGTAACAAAAGTGTTTCTGTTTTCTGTTTTAATTAAACTTTTCAGAAATGTTTTAAATTCAAATTTGAATCTGTTTTAAATATCTTTTAAAATATAATTCCAAAACCAACATGTAATATATGTTTTGAAACCAGAAAAATGTGAGGAATTCAAATATGCTATTCAAAATAATATTTGATCACTTTAAAATTTCGAGGTAATTAAAATTACAATAAAATGCCCTTTTTCTTAATTAATTAATAACTTTAGTTTTATAACTCCAAATTTAATAAATAATATGTCTAAAATGATCAGCGCGACGAGCCTGTTCTATCTATGCATTCCGTGTTCTGAATTGCAGCATGCATCATATAAATAATAAGTATACAGCAAGTGTTATGAGAGCAAACCGGGCTAAAAACTTAATTAAATGCTTTAATCTTGTACCCCACACCTCACCCATGCCATGTTACATTATTGCCATGCAAATTGTGCATCATTCATCATGGCATGATTGATTGCTTGTCGCATTTTAATTCATATGCTTGTGCACTCTATTTATGTTGGCCCTTGTTTGTTTGGTTCTTCTTCGAATAGACGCTAAGCAGGGGATATATCAGGAAACCCAGGAGCACTACCCAGATCCGTCCCTTGCTTCAACTGAGCTGCCAGGCAAGCACTACCACATGCTTGCATACATATAGTACCTATTGCCTCTATCTTATTCTTGCATCATTGAGTCGCAATTGCATTAAATTGAATCCTAAGTACTGCATAGCCTTTACTTTTAAACCCCACCGAAGCTTGTTCCTCCATCCCATGAGCCATTACTACAGGAGTTGTTTGAGCCATGCGGGTCGTAGAACAGCATGTGTAGGGTATGTGAGAGTCTGATGGATAACGAGGTACCTAAACAACTTAACCTGAGTAGTAATGGGATAACTAATAAAAGTGGCATCGGTGAGCAATATCTGCTATTTGGTTCTTCATGCTCACTTGTGTCCCGTAGGACCTCGAGTACTTGATTCCTGTTCCTTGACTATTCGCACTATCCACATCCGGGAGGCCTTATGGACCCCCCAGGCGAGCTTCATTCTTATTTCTTGGGGCCACAAAGTAGTTTGGGGCTTTATTACTATCCTGTACTTATGCCATGCTTTACTGCTTCATTTAAGATTGTGCGAGGAGCAGATGTACTGTTTAGGATCGCGGAGTGTTTTCACGGTATCGACAAGCTCAGTCACACTTTCGGGTTCCCAGTCATTTACAGCCATTGGCGCAAACCTTGGGTCCGTAAGCAATGGGGTGGCCCCCTGAAACATTTCTGAATCCTGTGATCGCTTTGTCGTGAATGCCTCGTTGGGTTTTGAGTTGGTTTTTCCGAGGTTGATCGAGTGTGTGTTGCTATTTGTGCACCCCTGCAGGGTAAATCTTTCTGAAAGCCGTGTCCGCGGTTATGGGCGACTTGGAGCACTGTTTCTCGATCATAGACAAATATAACTAAAGTACCGCTTTTAAATTGACTAAGTACCTGACTAGTAAATAGTGCAACACTCCTGGAATGGTTAATAAAACTGCCAACGGATGGGGGGTTGTTCGTCCGCTTTCTCGTTGGTAAACGAGAAGGAGGATGGATCTGTTAATTATACTGTTATAACTGTTGTTACTAATTAACGGACATCCGTCTATCATTGGTTAGGCGGATGGTTAGCGAGTATCTGTAGACTTGTTAGGTATTATCTTTTGCTGCAATTGCGTCACCCCAGGTTGTGTCCCCTTTAGAGGCATAAAGACTTGCTGAGTACCCCTAGGGTCTCACACGATAAATTGTTTGATTCAGATGGACAGGTGTATTCGCAAGATGGATACTGGGTGGAGGAGACGGATGATGTTGGCAACGATCACTCGGTGTAGAGATTCCGGGAATGGGGTTCCGTGAGATCTGTGGGCGGGATGTGTTTATTTATGTGGCATCTTATGCCGATTTGCTTCTTATCCATACTCGGATCTTGTTTTCCGCTTCCGCCTGATACTCTGATGTTTGATGTATGAGGAGATATCCTAAACTATTATATCTATCTAGGATATTTGGATCTTGCCGTATGGCGTTGCAATATTTCTATTTCTTTTAGATGGAATGGCTCTGAGGACTGTTGTATGTGGCTTGCATACATACTCACTTGTGTATGTAGTTGATCCCTTCGCCTTCCGATTACGCCGCTCGTTCTTGTCCCGATGTTCTGGAAATGGTTAGGACGGCCGAAAGGTCTACCTGTGAGTGGCCCTTGGCCCCACCGTACTATTTTAACCATTTTCGCTCATCCAGACATGTAACTAAGAGCATAATTCACCGAGGTAGTTACAATATATTCTTTTAAAAGTAAAAAGGAATTGTTGAAAGAGAATCTATAAAATATTTGGCAGAAAAGAAAAGTTGGAGTTGTCCAGCTTAGGTATATAGAAGATATACATGTTATAGATGTATTCTTTGCTTGTTAAACAATGTGGTTCTTAGGTATTGGATACCGAATTGGTTGGTGTGAAGTGCCATACAGAACAACACAATACATGAACTGCAACGGCCTAAGTAACTAGCAAGAGAATAAGTGATGATGTTCATCGAAAACAAATAAAGTGTTATTGTGTGTTTCATTGTCGTTAAACCTAGCCTTCAAGATTTGTTTTAATAATTGTTATTTTGTTCTGGTATTACGAGAACAATGGTTGTTCAAATAATTACCATATTCCATAAAGGATGGATGAACTTTTACAAGTCTAGTTGGAGAAATCACATCCATAAACATTATTGCTAAAATGTCGTAAGACAAATAATTGGAAGAGCACTTATGCAGTGACATCGCTGTTTGAATTATATTGGAAAGTAAACATGAAGAAACACCATGTTGATGGATTTTTGGAGTCTTTTGATTTTTATCAATTGACGCTTGTGAAACTTTCCTCGAGATAATTGAAACTTCGTTCATAGGCCAAAGAGGAACGGATGACTAGCTTATTGGAAATTATGCATGATGATGTGCATAGTCCATTATGTGTAGCCATATGCGATGGATCTTTTTGCTTCATATGCTTTCTCCAGAAATTCGGATGAATATATCTATATATTTACTTAATAAGGAAGAAGTATGAAACATTTGAAAATTATTTAAAGACTTTCAAGATGAAGTGAAAAATCATTGTAACAAGAAAATAAAAGAGTTTATGATTTGATCATAAAGAAAGATATTTGAGTTATAGGTTTAGCAAAACACCTAAGATTTCAGGAATTGTTCCATGAATTTGCATTTCTCGATAAACCATAAAAGTATGGCTTGTTTGAGAGATGAAATCAAACCATGTTTGATATGGTAAGATCAAAGGTGTCATTTATAAAACTGCCACCATGTTTTAAGGATTAAATCTTTAGAGACTACCGCTTTTACACTGAAAAGAGCACCATCATGATCCGTTGAAATGACATCATATGAGTTGTGGTTTGGGATAAAACCCGAACTGTATTTTCTTAAATTTTGGTATGCTATGCATAAGTAAAATGTTTACAACCAAAGTAGGATAAGCACATCTTTGTAGGTTATCCCAAAGAATTTGTTGGGAATTCCTCCATAACACCGAGGACAAAAGAGTTTGTCGCTTGGAACATCAAGTTTCTTGAGAAGGAATTTTTCACGGAAAGTTAAGTGGGAGGACAATAGAACTTTGATAAGGTTGTTGAACCTTAGCTATATGTGCTAAGTAGCACAGTGCGAGAAAGTGTCCCGGTGGCAGCCACAATTCTCATGGCTCCCGTGATTACAAAGGTTGTGATCTCAGAGATTAGAGTTCCTATTGAACCGTGTGGGTCGGTAAGAATCAAATAGTGAGATTTGATAAACAAGTCATTATTGTTTTGATAATGATGAACCGACTACATGCAAAGAAGCGATGATGGGCCCTGACTCCATAAAATGACTAGAAGTCATAGAATCCGTGATAGTATCCATACACGAGAAATCAAGTTTCTGAACTTGGAAGACCCTCCGGAAAGGCGTGAAGCCTATCGGTCGTGTTTGGATCTATAAAGAAATAGACATGGATGTTTAACATCTATGAAATAGTCGACATGTCGGAAAGAAGTTTACGACAATGTTCAAGGAGTTGACTATGACAAGATTTGATCTTTCATAGCAATATTTAGTCTTGACGGATTAATATAGCAACCAGTACATATAATTTGGTGTATGGTAGTTGAACAAACAAAACAATGTTCTTCTAATAGAATGGTTACCTAGGATGTGTACAAGATACGGTCCGGAGGGTTTTGTTAATTCAAATGGTGCTAAAAGGGCATGCAAACTTCAATAGTTGAAGTGAGCATAGGGGAGTTGGAATCTTCACCATGATGAAAATGTTAAAGGAGTTTAAATTCATCGGAGACGATGAAGATGCTTGCATTTGCAAGAAATTAAGTGGGAGCGCTGAGACAAATTTCCAATACATTATGTAGAGTACATATTGTTGATTGTAAATGATGTATCTTTTATTGACACAAGTTAAGAATTTCATTAAAATAGGATTTCGATGAAAGACTTGGGCAAAAATGGAATATTTGGCATCAATGTCTATGTGGATAGATTGAGGCGCTAATACGGTTGTGCCAGACATACACATATGAGATATTGAAAGGGTTCAATATGAAAACAACAAGAAAGGTTCTTGCTGCATGGAAAGGATTGTATCAAGATTCAAGTGTTTCAACACTTGGTGAGTAAAATCACATGAAGATTTTGATCGATTATACCGTGATATGTATATATCTAGATATGTCCTATGCTCTAACTGTTATGAGCACATACCAGAATAATTCATAAGATGATCATTGGACGATAGTAAAGATATTCTTATAAGCTTTGGAAGAACTAAGAATATATCATGTATAAGTGACAAATAGTTAAAGGTAGTTCATTGTAAAGTGTTACATTGATACTAGTTTTGTCACAAGATACAAATTAAAATTTATCTCAATTTAGACTATGGGTGGCACAATGTAATGGAAAGGATGTTCCATGATGGATTTGGATGAGTTCCAAAGTTAAGACATTATGACGGATACTACAACAAAAGGCTAAGTATATGACTGCTATAGTAGCAGCAAAGGAGGACATTTGTGTTAAGTAGTTTGTTATCAAACTAGGTGTTGTTCAAAGTGGGCTAATACTATGAAGATATATTGTATGACAATATCAACATATTTTAACCCGAACGAACTAAAGGTCTCACCAAAAGACCAAATTTATATAATGCCATCTCATTTGAGAATGAGTGATGCGTAGAGACGCAAAGACATGCAAATACACACGGACCTAAAACTGTCAGATCCAGAGATTATGTTAACCACTAGCAATCGCGCATATCCAACACCAGAAAGCCATAGGTGTTCAATGCACAAAGTTTTTCAAACTAGATTATTTACTCTAGTGCAAGTGGGAGACTGAAGGGAATATGCTCGAGAGACAATAATAAAGTGGTTATTATCTTATTCCTTGTTTATGATAAATGTTTATTTTGCATGCTATAATTGTATTAATTTGGAAATGTTAATACATGTGTGTTTAATAAACAAAAGGAAAGTTCTTAGTTATGCCTCTCTTATAAACTAGCTCGTTGATTAACAAGATGATCAACATTTCCTGATCATAGACATTGGATGTTGTTAATAACGAGGTCACAACATTAGTGGTATGATGTGATGAACATTCATCCGAAGTATAGCATTACGTCAAAGTCATTGTGTTTATATTGCTATAACATCATACAAAGTAATCCTAGTCCTTAGACCATGAGATCATGCCAATCACTAATGCTGGAAGAGTATCTTGATAACATCAAACGTCACACCGTGAAAGGGTGATTATAAATGTGGGTTCAATGCTACGAAAGTGTTATGTAGAGGCTCATGGATCAAGAGTGGGATTTGTCCATCTCGATGATGGATAGATATACTTTGGGCCCTCTCGGTGATATCACGTTGGTTAGCTTGCAAGCAAGTGATGAGATCACTAGAATGTTATATCACAGGAACGAGAAAAGAGTACATGTCGGTAACAAGATCAAACTAGGTATGGAGATATCGATGATCGAATCTCGGACATGTAATATATCGCTAGACAAAGGGATTTAGTTACTAGCGTTAAAGGTTCACACGATCACAAGAGTCATCGTTGAATATGTGGGAGTCAGTACGGATCTCTAGGTCCCACTACTGATTATTGATCGGAGAGGGATCTTGATCATGTCTGCATTATTCGCGAACCGTAGGGTGACACACTTAAGGGATACCTACACCATTTGGAGCAAATATTTTAGATAAAGATTTAAGAAAGCGTTGGGATTATTTCAATAGACACCAAAACTGTTTCGAGTAAAATTGCTGAAATTGATTCTGCATGTAATATTGAAATGTAGCAGGGGATTTTATGTGAATGTTTGTTAATTAAAGTAAATAAAAAAATTCTGAATAAAATTAATAAAAGAGTTTTATTAAATGAGAGAGCATTGAATTTGGAGAAATTTAATGCATTTAAAATGGATACTTTAATAGAGAATGTGAAGGGGCATATTTATGTGGAGGGGTTACCACCACATGAATGAAGGAGGTGATATGACACCCTCCATGGGAGATGGCCATGGGAGGGGTACCCTCCCCTCCTCCTATAAAAGGCCCCCCTCTCACACCTTCACACTTACACCTCCTCGTGAAGGATGTCTCTCCCCCTCTAGTATTTTCCCCCATGGTCTCGGATTAGCGAGATACATGTTCCCGGTGGCTTTATCTAGAAAGGAGTTGATGCTTCCGCTGCTTTGCTGGAGCGAGGGACGGAGGTTGTCGGGGTACCGGACGTGTGTGCGATCACAGGTGCACCGCTGCTTTGCGGTGCTGAACTTGGTGGTGCTAGACTTGCTAGAGCTGGATCTGATGGACGTGCTGGAGCTGGACCTGGTGGACTTCATCGCGATCTTGAGATCGACAAGTGTACGACTACATCATCCACGAGTTCCATCTCGTTAACAACGCTTTGTTGTCTTCGAGGATATGTTCTCTATGGATGTATATCCACCCGTTGCTTGTATCTAATAGATAGATCTTGGCATATAATAGTTCCCATCGTAGAAAAAAAATTGTTTTCTATGCTGCGAACCTTTCAACCTCCACCATGTCCTCGTCGTCATCTTCCTCCTCCTCGACATCAATCTCGTCGACGGTGGGTTGCGTTGGTTGTGGCGGGTCGAAGTCCAGTAACGCCATGTCGTCAAGACTCACCATGTTGCCGTTCAACAAATCGACGAAGGTATTCGCAAAAGGGGTGCTACAATCGAATGAATTTGGCCACGATTTATCTAAATGCAATTGCAATCAAAACGGGAGAGGAAAAGGGAGACCCAAACCTCACGAGACAGTCGCTGGATGGGGGAGTGGGCGCTGCTTGCGGTGCGTATGGGGGAGCGGTATTCTTCCTCGCCATCGGCCGCTTCTTCACCCCCGCGACCTTCTTCCGCTTCCCGAGAGCCGCCACGGGACCGGCCTCGCCGACCACCTCGCTTGTCGTGGCAGCAGCAGGGGCATGTCCGGTGTTTCCCAGCCGCTTCCTCTTGTTGGGCGGCGTCGACCACCGGAACTGGAGGAGGGGTCGATTCGGCCAGAGAAGAGGAGGGGACGACGGGAGATATGCCGGAGGAGCTCATGGCGGCGCAAGAGAGGCGGGAGAGGGATGGGCGGCGGAGATCTTGGTGGCGGTGGCGGCGGAAGCGGGAAGGGGACAAGATGAAACTTCAGTCGTGCCAAAGTTTTCGCGATATAGAGGGCACCCTCGGTTCGGCGTTGAAACCCTCGTTTCTACGGTTTCGGCAGGGAGATTTTTCGTCCCCCTCAAAATATTATAAAGGCAGAACGATTATAAGGGCTCTATTCTGCGCGTTTTTTTAGGGCAGTAACCTTTAGCCGGTGGTTATTATAAGGGTTTGGGCGGGATAAGGGGACTTCTAGAGATGCTCTAACAAAGGTGAACATCACTTTAAAGTTCATGTTGTTTTGATATGGCCATACATGCTTTAAGATTTGTGGATATTTCAGATTGAAACATGTAATTTATGAGTTTAATTTATGAGTTTGTGTAGCAGAGATGCTACAGAATCGTAATTACTGGATTAGAGCAATCGTAGACACCCTGACGGCTCCAGCCATTGCGCAATTCTTACAGCTTTGGGAAATCATCGCAAACCTGGTTGTCGAGGAAGGCACGCCGGACTCGGCTGATACTTTTTAGACAAAGAGAATATACTAATATCATGAAGATATCAATTATGTTCAGCCTCTATAACAATAAAATGTTCTAAATATATTACAGATGCACATAGCCCTGCAATAACAACAAAAAGATCCCACTATAGGGATCAATTCCTCGTAGCTGCAAACAAACCACCGCCAAGACAACACTCAGAGTCTGAATTCTCCCAAAGCGACACCTCTAAGAAGTTAACAGTGCAGAAGCATCGCCGTCGTTCGAGTAAAGATCTTAGATTTTCACCTTGGAAAAAGTTCACTCTCTCGAAATAATGCCTTAAACAAGATCATTGTGAGGTACAACCAATTAAGGTCAGATCTTAAATTTTCATCCTAAAAGATAAAACTATATACTCCTCCTGTGCTACCACCCCTGCTTGTCGATGCCGCTGCTACAAGTCACGAGTCACCAAGCAAAGTCCTCATCACCTCGAAGACTCATTCTGCTATTGCTAGGCCCATGGGCGGACCTAGTTAAGGACATGGGTGTACAAATGTACACCCATTATTTTTGGGGAAGAGAAAATATGTATATATATAGTATAAATTCATACTAAGAGATAGCTCAAAATTCCGAGTTAGTGTTACACTTAATAAATATAACTCTAATCCACTAACTTTGTACACCCAAACCGAATTTCTTGCTTCCGCCACTAGCTAGGCCTGAGACGACCTCAGACACCATGACATTCTCTGTCATTGTCTTCACCATAAAAATCGAAACACCGACATATCCCATGATGGAAATAGATAATGAAGTTTCGTGTCACTCCCTCCTGAAGCCGCACTGCTAGAAATATGGGTGCACACGACCGAATCCTATCTGATCCAACAATCTACAGGCATATGAGCCTAATGGAGACCGCCGCCGGAGCCTTCCAAAACTCGTCAATCGCCAGATCAATGAGGGTAGACATCAAGTAGAATACCTTCTTAGCATGAAAAGAATCCTAGAATCACCTCCTTATTCTGCCCCCACGCCGCCGATCGGAGCAGCAAAGGAGAAGGCAGCCACAGTGCACCCATGCCCACAATCCGTCCATGGCAGGTAGCCAGCCCATATTGTTTCTTAAGGCCCTGATCCGACCGCTCGCTGAGCCACCAGAGGTTCATGCCAGAGCTGCGGACCGCTCCCGCCATCCCGTCACTCCGGCTTCAGGCCCCAGTCCCAAGGCCGCACCGCCTTGTACCGTCGACATCTTGTGGGAAATATACTTCAAAAATAGCGCTTCGCTAGAATAATAGGCATCCGCACCAAGGAATTATGGTATTCTGGGGAACCTCTTAAATACAAGTTGTTCATGTGGCTGGCATTTAAGAATAGGCTTTGGAACTCAGACGGGTTACAAAAAAGGGAAATGCAGCACCACCCAGTTTGCCTACTCTGTTGCCAAGAAGTCGAAACATCAGAACACCTTCTTATGCAATGCTCCTTCTCAAGGGAGGTGTGGCACATTTGTCTGCGGAAGTACAGGTTACAAGGGTTTACACCCGATATGATCACCATGTTGGCAGATTGGTGGCCAGCAATCTTGGCGGCAGTTTCTTCTGTGGAAAAGCGGGAACTAAATTCTTTCGTCATCCTGGTGGCAAGTTCTCTATGGATCGAGCGAAATAGGTATTCGACAAATTCACTTCCACGCCGAGGGAACTTTGCAGGAAGATCAATGCGAAGATGGACCAGTGGAAAATTGCAAAGTTATGTGGGTCTTCGAGAGGATTCAGAGTCACGTATCATGTGCATCTTGCAATGGAGCGGAGTCTGGTTTGAGGGTTGAGTCATTTGTGACTTCCGAGCCTTAAACGCTTGTAAATGAATTCTCTCTATCTTGATAAAGGAAGACACTGCGCGTATTCTTGAAAAAAGAATTCGCGTAGCATATCAACATTCAAGTATTCAACTCAAAGAAATTGGCAAGCTAAAGATGTATCACATGAGAAACCTTAAATATTTGAAGAACTCGTGGACCATTTTTCTTTATAGTCTTGACAAAAATCTCCACAACTTCACAATCCGGTACCTCAACGCATGACACCGGAGATTGACTCAAGAGTTTATCAGAGAAGAAGGTACTATTTTCAGCAAGGATATCCTTGTGAACAATCATTTTTATAGCTACCCCTTCCCTGTCGTACATCGCAACCTTCAATTCATCTGTGTGGAGCTGACCAAATCCGACCGATATCTTGAGTTGCTTATGTCGGTTCTCGGGCAATGGTGCCACCTTCATAGGATCAGGGACGGCAGTATCAGTTGGGGAATAAGCCTGATCGTATGCATTGAGTATAGTACTTGTAGGAGTAGAATAGGTTCTTTTCCCTGAAGAAATGGTTGGGGCCCTCTAAACCGAGGAGGCCTTTGATGCAGAAGGGGATGCTCCCCCTTTAGCTCTGGTCTGCTGCTCGCAATTCCTCGCCGTCTTCTGAAGCATGGCCTGCAATGGGAAGCACCAGAATCCATCTAGAGTGATGGGAATCAGGACACTTCTGATCCTTGCTAGAAAACCAATGCAGGCCGGGCCAAATGAGCTTGTTGCACCGAAGGAGAAGGAGCTTATGATGCATGCTTTGTTGGATGTGGCGAAGGAGATCATCGTGTCGGGCTTTGGGGAGGCGCCAGTGATGCCTAACTAGGAGGCTTGCTTCGAGCCTTTGGATGCTACTGTCGGTGGGGGAGTATCGACCTCGACTATGGCTACCCCGCCACCTATGACATTTGTGACGTATTCTCCTGCTGGTGGGTTGCTGCTACTTCACCTCTACATTCCCCCATAGCAGACCCAGAGTTGTTGGAAGGACCTTCGTCGATGACTACATCGACGCACATTCCTGTCGCACCTGTGCCCCGTCGGAGTGGACGATACCTGGTGCATGTGGATGGGTCAGCCATGAATCATGAGGACACATTTATGAAGGCCATGTTTTGTAAGGCCGAGAAGAATATGGATTCAAATGGTAATACATCATCATCTTTATCCTTTCTTCCTTTTTCCTCTATGCATATTTCATCAAAGTTGAATAGTGTTGGTGTTAGTCTTGGAAATGTTGCTAGAGATGTTTCTATTTCTACAAAGGTCTTGAGACGGATGGAATTTGACCGTATAACAGTTATGCCAAAAGCTTCAACCTATTTAGTTACCACTTATTCAGATGATGAGGATGTGAATGCGACAAGTGATGGCCATCTCCTATCTCATCTAGTTGGTGAAGTATTGGAGGTTGGTTTCAATGAGGACAAGGATGAGTTCATTATATGAACTAACAGCTTATAGACAAAAAATCAACCTTTGATAAAAAAATGTATTAAGTCTCGGAAACGAGATATCACCCCGAAATCTATTATAGTTTCCCAATGAATGGCATCTTCTTGAATAGCAGAGGTCTTCGTGTCTTGGATAAACATTTACACATTGCTCAATGTTCTAGGGATTATAATTTAGATTTTATGGCAATCTCGGAAACAAGTATACGAGAATTCTCACCAAGTATATTTGACCGTCTCTCAGGCGGTATAGACTTTGTGTGCATTCTCATCCAGCATGAGGCCGTTCCGAAGGTATTTTACTTGGTGTAAGGTCTGATACCATGGATATTTTAGCTTGTTCGGATGGTAAGTTTCATATCAAACTTCATATCCGCAACAAAGCTGATAATTTCATATGGAGCCTTGTGGTCGTGTATGGTGATGTCCATAATGTGTTTAAGGCTAATTTAATTCGAGAATTGGTTAATTTAGCAAAGTATAATCCATACCCTATTCTCATAGGTGTGATTTTAATTTGCTTCATTTTCCATTCGAGAAGAGAAAATGTTGGTTTGATGATTAGTGGCCCTTCTTATTAAATGTTATCATAGACGGTTTACATTTAAAGAGGTAAAAATGACTGGAAGACAATTTACTTAGGCTAATAGTCTTCTAGAACCTACATATGAAAAACTAGATCATACACATGGATGCACATGGACTAGGTTGGGAGGATCATTTCCCCTAATCTCAGTACACGCTTTAGAACGTATAGAGGCACTATTATACCATGATCCCATCTTCATGTCCACTGGTTTGTCCAGACCATAGTGTACTCATCAGTTCAAGTTTAAACTTGGATGGCTACACAGGAAAGGCTTTCAGGAAATGGTCAAATCAATATGGTATAGACCGGTTACGGGTTATACTCTAATCGAGAGGTGGAAAAATAAAATATGTGCTACACGCAAACACCTTGGAGGTTAGGCACGACATATAACTAGTATTCTTAAAAAACAGAAAGTTAGGCTCTCTTCAGCTATTGATGAACTCGAAGCGATAGCAGAAGTTCGCCTACTGACTATGCATGAAATTGATCTCAAGAACCAATCGAATGCAGAGTTAGCAAGAATGCTGCATGAATAAGAACTCAAATGGTATCAACATTCCAATGCCCAATTCATTTTGCACGGGGACTCGAACACTAGATACTTCCATAGTATTGCCGATGGTAGACACAAGAAGAAACTAATTCGAACCCTAACACAAGATGAGGGAACAATTGAAGGAGATGAGCAGTTAAAATCATCGTTATTAATTACTATAAAGGGTTGCTTGGGATGCCGGAAGAAGGCAACTTCTCTTTGGATGAGTCTCGAACTGAAGATATCCCCAAGGTGTCTGATGAGGAAAATAGTCTTCTAGTTGCTCCTTATTCTGAGGAGGAAGTGAAAAGGCCATTTTCTAGATGGAACACAATAAAGCACCTGGTTCTGATGGTTTTCCAGTAGAGTTTTACCAAACTTTCTAGGATGTAATCAAGGACAATTTGCTGGACATTTTTAGTTTTTACATGCATACCGATTTTCTTTCTTAATATTAGTTTTAAAATATTCACCAAAGTCGCTATAATTAGACTTAACTCAGTGGATGATCATGTGGTTCGGCCTTCTCAGACTACGTTCATGCAAGGACTTAACATACTTGATGGATTTGTTACCTTGCATGAAACACTACATGAACTACACAGTAAGAAATTGAATGGGGTTATTTTGGAAATTGATTTTGAGAAGGCCTATGATAAAGTAAAATAGTCTTTCCTACAAAAGACCCTCAGAATGAAAGGTTTTCCAGCTAAGTGGTGTGCTTTAATTAATAGCTTTGTGTCGGGAGGTAGTGTTGCCATAAAAATCAATAGTGACGTTGACAAATAATTCTAGACTAAGAAAGGGTTAAGACAGGGTGATCCTCTATCACCAATGCTATTCAATATAGTTGTTTATATGTTAGCTATCATGATTAGGCGTGTAAAGTATGATGTCTAAATTGAAGGTGGGGTTCCCCATCTAGTTGATGGAGGTTTATCTATCCTTCAATATGTCGATGATATAATTCTATTTATGGAACATGATCTTGAAAAGGTTAAGAATCTAAAACTATTTTTTCAGCTTTCAAGCAACTATCGGGATTGAAAATTAACTTCCATAAGAGTGAATTGTTCTGCTTTGGTGAGGCTCAAGATTCGGCCAGCTTATATGCTAAGATATTGGGTTGTAGCCAGGGTCATTTTCCATTTAGGTATTTGTTCATTCCGTTTCATTACCGAAGGCTTACAAATGCCGAATGGTAAATTATCGAGGAAAGATTACAATTAAGATTGAGTAGTTGGAAAGGTAAACTACTATCTCTGGGAAAGATTGGTGCTCATAAATTCGGTACTACGTAATATGGTACTGTATATGATATCATTCTTCCAACTTCCAAAGGAGTCTTACAAAGATTAGATTATTTCCGATCAAGATTCTTTTGATAGGGAGATAGGGAGAAAAAATATAGACCGACTAAATGGAGTATGCCATGCCAACCTAAGAATAGGGTGGGTTAGGTATTCATGATCTTGAGATCAAAAATGCATCCATACTCGGTAAATGGCTCTTCAAGTTATTAACTGAAGATGGGTATGACAAACTCTTCTTGGGAGGAAGTATATTGGTTCGAAAGTGTTGTCCCATATGGTTTTTGGAAACCTGGTAACTCTCACTTTTGAGCTGGTTTGATGGCGATGAAGAAATAATTCTTCTGCTATGTCTTTCTCAATCAAGGATAGATCTAAAATACGTTTCGGGAGGCTAAATGGCTTGAAAATGCTACCATCCGAAAACAATATCCTACATTGTACTCTATTGTTCGTCACAAGGATGATATGATTGCCACCGTGATGGTGTCATTTCCTCCAAATGTGACTCTCAGGAGAGATTTGATCGGACCTAGATTAGACTCTTAGATCATACTACTACAACGATTAGCAAACACCGAATTGTTTTCCCATGTTTCGTTGGAATTTAAACAATAATGGCTCATTCACAGTTAGTTCCTTATACAATGTGTTAGTCCAACTAGTTATACCAGTTTTTATAATAGGATGATTCGGAAAATCAAGATACCTCTCAAAAATAAAATATTTACTTGGTATCTTCGCCAAGAGATTATCCTTACAAAAGATAATTTACTTAGGCAGAATTGGCATGGGAATCAAACATCTGTGTTTTGTAATCACAATGAGTCAATTAAACACTTGTTTTTCTAATACAATTTCGCTAGATCTATATGGTCAGTTACCCAAGCAGTTGCGGGGGTGTATCGACCGTGTAGCATTGTCAATATATTTGAGAATTAGTTACATGGTACTCCCTCCGTCCCAAAATGTAAGACGTCTAAGCTTTAGTCAAAAGTCAACATCTTCTAAGTTTGACCAAGTTTATATAAAAAAATATGAATATCTACAACATCAAATGAACATTTTGAGAAACTATACTTTCAGATGAATCTATTGATATTTATTTAGTATTATGAATGTTTATATTTTTATGTATAAATTTGGTCAAACTTAAAATATGTTGACTTTTGCCTAAAGCTTAGGCGCCTTACATTTTGGGACGGAGGGAGTTTTAATCACAAGTACAGGACACTACTTAGGGTAGGAGTGCCATAATATGGTCGCTATAGCTAGGTATAAATGATAAAATGTTTAATGATAAAAATGTTCTCTCTTGCAGGTTTTCTACCGGTGTACCAACACCCTATGCTCATGTTCGTCCCTTCATCGTACAGAGTGTCACGACCTTTTTCCGGAGGTGTGTACATGGCCGAAAGATACAGTGCAAGATTTATTTACCCGTCATGGTGTCATGGGTGGCAGCATAATCTTCGGATTGACCCTCCTTCACCACCTTAGGCGCTTTACAATTTCTAAGTATGATATGTAATTCGCTTGTTTTTTGGTTTTTATTCGCGACTTTAGACTTCTATCGGCTGTGTGCATTCTAGCAGTACAGAGGCCGATGTAACACTTAACCTTTTAATAATAAAACGCCATTTATCGAGAGAAAAATGTTCAACCTTGAACTGAGATATGAAGAAAAACCTGATTCTTCTGAGGGAGCAGCCTTGTTGTTTTTACTGCTTACTTATACCAAGACCTAGTGTCATTTTTTTATTCATGAGTGGAGTAGGCACATGCTGATGCTATGGTACTGTTTGGAGCGCCTGAATTCATGACATACAGTTCAAATTTTTCATAAAATTCACAAATAAACGATTTGCACGCTATCACACGCATGAGACACGATCACACAAATTTGAATACGCTATGTATCCTTCGCTCATACCTGCATCATCAGTCCATTGTCGTCCAGCCTGATTAGGATACCTGGCTTTCACCCAGGCGACCCGGGTTCAAATCCCGGCAATGGAGTCTTTTTTGCTTGTATTTTTTCTACCGTCTGAACTAAAAGCTTGTATTTTTCTACCGTCTGAGCTAACTTCTTTTGATAGTAATGTCGTACTCTCCGTACACATTTTGCTTTTAGATCACTTAACTCAGTATATTTAAGTAGAAGGTTTGTGGTATTTTTTGCTTGTATTTTCTACCCTCTGAACTAGCCGCTTTTGATAGTAATGTTGTACCCTCCGTACACACTTTGCTTTTAGATCACTTAACTCAATATTTTTAATTAGAAAGGTTTGTGGTGTTTTCAGCAACTACGTTATCACCACTCATGGACATTTGAAACAGATGTATGAGGTAGCACACAAAAAAACAGTTTTTTATGATAACTAATGGTTGACGTTTGTTAGTTGTTGCTATCAGAGAAGAAATATATCTCCTTTTTTTGGCTGGAGTTGCCGAAGAAATATGATTTTTTTTATGTAGCTTCATCACCTTCCTTGTCGTTTGACCATCGCATCTGGCTCTCGGGGTGAAAACAAAAGGTTCGGTCTTGTCCGGGGTGGGTGTTGCAGCAGCATCGTCGCTCCCCCTTGGGAATGTCGCCATAGAAGTATGATACTTCATCTATTGGTGTTGGCTTGTGTTGCTTTGCGACTCCATCGGTGGCTAGGCATGTTTGTGTCCCTGCGCTAGTATGGATGCCGGAGTGGCGGCTCTAGATTTTGCCTTCGTGTCGTAGGGTGCCTGCTCTGCTTGCTTGGGTGGCAGAGTCGGTGTTTCGATTGGTGTATGGCTTTGTGGCCAGTGTGGTTGTCAAAGCGGCTCCAGAGTGTCGCAATTGTGTTGTACGGTGTCGGCTTTGGTTGCTTGGGTGGAAGGACGCTTTCTTTGGATCATGTGTGCTTTGGTTGCATGAGGTTCGGATGCCAGAGCAGTGGTCCCAAAGGTGGTTGTAGAGTTGTTGAGTATCGTCTTTTGCTGCTTGGGTGGAAGAGTCGTCGGCTCGTGTGGCACGCGTCCTTGGGGCCTGTGTGTAGCATCGTGCTGTATCGCCTTTTGGCCATTTTTTATACTATTCTTTTCTTAATGAAAAGATAGAACTCATGTTGGTTGTTTTATCAAAAAATATATTCACAATTACAAATAATCATGTATTTGTGTTCCTGGATGGATAGAAACATGTCTAGTGTCACTATGTGTTTGTGACCATAAATGTTTTATTCTCTTTACAGGATGTAGTCACTAAACAAACCGAAAAGGCAAAATGAATTTGGTGTCACCTGCTTGGAGGAGATAAGGTTTACCTGATAGGGATGGCACTAGCAATACCCTTTTGTGATGCCTATATTTTGTCGGAGTGCTTTATTGCTTCAGAGGCAAGATATTACTTTGTAACGATTTCTCGTACTGAACACATGCATTTGTCCGTGCATAGGTCAGGCATGTAAATCACCATTTCGATCTTTAAAAGATAGATAAAAAAATCTTTGTGAGAGATTAAATAAAGTTAGCATACTCAGATTTACCAAATGCATCGGTATTATTCCAGCTGGGTCACAATGAGCATTGCAAATAGGATCGGTATTTTCTGAGTGCAAACTACGAACCTACCGATGGTTGCACTTGATTTGTCTAAAGCTAGAAGAGAGATATAGACTATAGTGGAAAAGTTGTATGGCATCCCAACAGTTGGCAGGAATGATTTATTTATTTTTCGGTTTGAGACTGTTTATCATGTGGCAACACGCGATGGTAGGTCTGCGTTCTGACAAGTACAGGTACATCTTAAACTCGACACAAATCCATTGTCGTCCAGCCCGGTTAGGATACCTGGCTTTCACCCAGGCGACCCGGGTTCAAATCCCGGCAATGGAGTCCTTTTTTGGCCTAGACTCGACTTAATATGGAACCCACCGCCACACCCTTGAGAGTCGACTCCCGTCCTTCGCGGCCGCCCCTCTCCCCCTCCCTCCCCCGACGGCCATGGTGGCCGGCGAGAAGCTGGAGTAGGTGGTAGGTCTTTTCTTTCCCTTGTAGTAGTAGTAGTCCTAGATCTTGTGCTGGTGTGTTGTCCCCTCGTGGCGTCTGGGAGTAGTTCGCCGGAGTCTCTTGGTCGTCTCCGGTGTGGCCTAGGCTTGGAGGCCTTCCCAACGAAGCTCAGTGGCGGGGAGCTTTGGCTGTTTACAGGCTTAGGATCTCCGACAATAAGACCAAGTCTTGAGCTCGCTTCTCGGCCAGAAGCGCCTGGCCGTGAAAGGCTTCCGCTCTTCTCTGTTGTGCTTCCATGGAGGAAGCTGATGGTGGAGGTCGGGGCGAGCTCCATAAATAAGTGCAAGCTCCTGCAGCGTGTTACCCACGAGGCACGGCCTCTCCCCTTGGCTGACCGTGGTGGCGGGGAAGAGGATTGGACTGTCCTTATGCTTGGACATCTTTGCCGGAGGGAAGATTTGATCCGCTTGCTGCGTTTCGAAGTCGCTGCCGCTGCGGAGTTCCTACACGGAGGACATGCTCGCCGAAGTGATCTATGGCCAAAAGGGGCCACTCCGCGCCGTGTCGTATTGTGAGCACCACGGTCACCTCTGCCTCTAGGCTATGCCATCTCGGAGGAAACTCGATCTAGGCACGGTACTCCATCCTGCTGGCGAACCAAGTGGTTTCGTCCCCGGTCTCGCCGGCGGCGACCGTAGCCTCAGATCCTTCATCGCTGGCGGAGAAGAAGGACCCGATCGTGTTTTAGTTGTCTCTGTCAAGGTCCTTTTTGTAAAACTGAGGGTTTTTTCTGTTATCCCTGTTTAGAGCAGGGACCTCTATGTAATTATGCCCGCCAATTAATGCAGCTTCTGGGGCCTTCATGCCCCTTCTCTTGTGTCTATCTTTCTGTAAGTTCGGAGAATTAATATATCATCCTTTTCGGAAAAAAAAGACTTAATATGCTGTAAATGTTTGTCTATCTTTTTTCTATCCGCTTGCCCGATTATTTTCTTGATCCATGTTTTACCTTCTTCCAGGATGCACAGCAAGTCTGTCTCCCAATTGCTCGAGGCGTGCAGCATGCGTTCAGGTGTTCCGGCCTGGTAGATGACCGCGCTTGGTCATCGTCGCTCTCCTCACTGTCAGGCTGGCGGCAGCAAAGACGCTGAACCAAAAGGTCCTTCGTATTCTCAAGAAACAGATTGTTAGGGAATCTTAATTAGTTCGTCACTTCATGCTCTTTCATCTATCTTAGGGCATCTCATCTATCTTATGGCATCTCCACCGGATCGATCCAACGCGTCCGCGCGGACGTGTGTGGCCTCCCAGCGGCACGACCCATCCGGACCGACGCGTCCGGCTCGATTCATCGGCGCACCAAATTTGTGTGGCCGATGCGTCGGGCAAACATGGACAGGTGGAGGGTGTGTCCTCCCCACTCGTGCTATTGGCCCACCTGTCAGCGACCGCAGCGACTTAGACGCGCAGCGGCACCGATTCAGAGGCGCAGGGCGGTAGGCTGACCGGCGGCAGCTCCGCCATCAATGCCGACGAGACTACACCCTGATTGACGGGACGGCGCATGAGTTCCCGCGCCGGCATTGAAAGCGAAGACGCGAGAACCTGCGTACGTTCACACGGTCTGGGGCTATATAGTCGGCCCTTGCGTCCGTCGGTGCCGCACTCCCCACCGCTCGCCGCCGCCAGTTTCATCCACTACCAGCCAGCCAGCGCCTCCGCCACCGCCACCGTGGGCGATGAAGAAGTCAGGGTGGTTCAAGAAGGCCAAGCACGACCACGAGACGATTCGGTCCTTATCTGGCGGCCGGCGTCGCCAGGGGGCCTCTTCTGGCATGTCAAGCTTCCTTTGGGGTGTCGTGTCGCCGCCTCTGCGGCCGCAGGACTTCGCCCGCCTCCCCGTCGAGCGCCGGGTGGAGGAGCCCCGTCGCGACCGCCGCTACTTCCGTGTGGCGAGCGCGGCGCCGATGGAGAGGCGAGCATCGCCACCACGATGTCTCCTCCGGTGCACTGAACCGGATCGGGTGCCGCGCCGCCCAAGGAGGGCAAAGCGCTGGATGAGGAGATCGCACGGCGCGTCTGCAAGCTCCCACCAGCCCTCCGGTACGAGCGTGCCTACCAAAACCACCGGTTCTGGAAGCAGTTCCTAGAGTGGGAGCACATGGCGCGACACGCGAGCTCCTCCCGCGGCGAGTTCGAGTTGTGGGGGTCCCGCGCCCTCCCCACCTTTGATCCCGATGACGACGGCGCCGTCAACCACTCCGACGCCGAGCTCGACGATGATGACATCGTTGTCAAGGAGGAGGAGGAGGAGGAGGTTCCCGCATCCGACTAGGAGCTCCTGACGCGGGGCTACGACGAGGACGCCTTCACCGAGCAGGCCATCGCGGCCAACACGAAGGAGGAGGACGGCATGTGGGATGACTACTAGGAGGTCGTCCAGCTCACCGGCCTAGTGGCGCTCCACCGCCACCACTGCCAGGGTGGGCTGCTCCGCCCACTCGGCAGAGACGGATGCGTGGCCAATGTGGTCTGGCCAGGTGATCGACCAGCCCCCGCGCCTGCTCCAGGCCTGCCACCGACGCACCTCTAGACACCACCGGAGTACATCGACCTCGATCACTTAATGGACAGAGCAGCGCCAGCGGGTAGAAGATCAGTAGTTTTAGAGCTAGTTTAAATCTAGGTTTTTATATTTGAATGTAAATTACTTATAAATATGTATAAAATTTGCCGGTTTTAGCGCATATTGTCTCTATCTAAATCCTTTTTTTTTTAAATCGTCCTAGTCATGTGGCGCGAATAGATGAGCCACGCCGCTGGGCGCAGCTGGCCGAACCGCGACCCAAAAGCGACCACAGGCCGACCCAAACAAACAGAGAATGACCGTTTCGGTCAACCGCCCATTTGGGCCGGCCCGGTGAAGATGCCCTTAGACAGCTACTAGACCACAAAGGATGGATTCAGTGTCATATGTTTTATCTTTAGTTGTATCATGTATAGTAGGTGTTGTCCCCCATGTCAGGCGCAGAAATCGACTTAATCCCCATACACGGGCACATAAAGTTTTTTTTTATCGGGGCAAAGAATGTAACGTCCAAGCGCCCATAACACACTACCATGCTGATTACAAAGTGCAAACTCTCCTGCATTCCAGCAAAACGATATGGTACTAAACTCCTACACAGCAGAGCACCGGTGGACTGCCTTGCTGTGCCCAGCCCAGCTCTGTCGTGACTCATAAGCAGGCAGCACCACCTATAGCAATGGCCTCCCGTGAGAGAGGGCCTGCTCTTTTCTCTTTTTCAAATATTTACGGCGCCCAACCTCATTTCGTTAGAAGCTCGATATCGGCTCCAACTTCTGCGATCTTCGAGTCCATGGAATCTTTCGCACTGCTTGCGACACTCTTCACGTCGAGGTCGAGGGCGATGGACTTTACAAGGCCATTCAACATCTAATGGTTAAACAGGTCAAGGGAAGCACATGCAGAAGTAATTACATATTCCGAGGCAACAGTGAAATGTGAGTTATTCAGGAATATGCTAGTATAAGAAACGTTTATTATGGGATGTCATGTGATGAAAGGATACGAGTGAGCCAATTGCAACGAGGGCTCTGTATTTTGAATCGGCATCTTGGGCATCATCTTCAGCAATCTGCGGATCCACATAAAGAAATGGGTGACTGCAAGAAGCGGAATAGCTACAGTGGTCAGAAGGTTAGGAACTCACTTCCAGCGCCGCAGAAAGAATTTGCGCCTGACTCTGTTCATCTTTTGATTCAATTGAAAGAACAGAATAGCTGCAGAAAAAATAAAGATTCGTCAACAAGGAGACAAATGAGATCAATGCAGGGACATCAGCATCGCCAGATTTGCATGCTTAGTAGTACGTTCCAGCATCAACACTGTCAATGCATGACTAGGTAAAGGTAGACTTCAACTCAAGACTTACTTGAGTAAAAGGGTGGTGTATGCCAAGTGAGCGTTCTTGCTAAAAGATGGTTTACAGCTCGAGACAGAATCAATAATCTGAAGTTAACAAACAAAAAGGTCAGTTTGCCACAAAAACCTAATAGCCTGTACTTTGTAAATTCACTCAAAATATTTTCTACCACAGCTAATTTTGTCTTATGAACTAATCAATCAATAAAAGACAGCCCACAAATTGATCGATATGTGCTGTAGTAATAATTATAATTACTGAATCAAAATTATCAAAACCAACAGCTACTTCCATTAACTACATATAAACAAGTTGAAATCAAAAAATGAAATTATGTAGTTTAAGAGCTAACCTCCGCACAATGGTTTCTTAACCATTGGTGTAAACATGAGTTGTCAAATAAGTTAGTAATTGCTTTGAGGATCGTAAGCACATTGGGTGGGTGCACAGGTTGTGCCACAGCCTTACTGAAAGTCTCCACAAGTACATCTGATAGGTAACATGAAAGAATCCAAGTCAGTACGAATAAACAACAGAAGGTTGCCTATTTTGATAAGATTAAAACATTAACAGACACATCACAAAACTCACCGTTTCCACTTTCGATGGACTTGAGAACTAAAGTAGCACCGTCAGGATGCAACACAAACATCCTTAGAAAATCAATAACTGTAAGGTAGAGATGGACACTCATTTCAGATGAACAGGAAACCATCTCCATCAAAGAGAACAGAATGCAGCTTAGAACATTCAAACATAATACACTACTCCCTCCATTCCAAAATATAAGATGTTTTGGACTTTTTCTGAAACACATGTATCTAGACGCCTTTTATTGTGTAGGTTCAGAGCATTCAACTTTAACTATAATTCAAATTATGGGGGGAAAACAATGGCAGCCACTATTAATGGGAATTTCTAATTGCAACAACAGAGTTACGTTGTAACTAACAATAATTTACTTCAAACCATGACAGGTACAGAGAATGAATAAGGCTAGCCTTAGTGGGAGTATCATAGCTAGTATCATGCATGCCATGTTGGCAAAAATCTAACATGGCATGCTAATTAATGAAGAAAGAGATGGTGGTGGTATCATATTATGATACGGTATCATAGCACATAAAACTAGATATTCTAATACCAAATACATCATGTACACACATTTATATTGGGATTCTACAAACAATTAAATATTATGCAACTATGATACTATGCATTAGAGGGATAGTATCATATGCATGATACCAATGTATGATACTCTCCAATATGACTAGCCTAAGAGCTCCCAACAAATTCATAATGTTTCTCTTCTTGTTTCAACTACCATGGGAATTTAAGAGTCTCTCCAGTAATAGCCAGGTGACAATGGGTGACCATTATTCCTAACTGTGTTAATGGGGCCCTAAAGTTTTCAAGAGAAGGGACATACCTGGAAACATCATCTGTGAAGGCCAATACTTCAATATTTTCAGCAACAAGGCCATGTCAGCATCTGCAAGCTTGCTTGTGTGATAAAATGATGTATTTTTCAATACTTTCACTATAGCAGCTAATCTTGAAAAGTCAGCCTCGGACAAGGATAAATGTTTCTGTTCCTGAATAGACAAGTCAACTATTAAGCCTAACTAAGACATTAAGGGTCCATATGGTCCATGAAATGCAAGAATACAGAAATTAAATCACCACATGAACTTGTTTGGACATGATTATGATTCTAAACATCCCATGTGGAGATACCAGATTGAACTAAGCTGTGGTCAAGTCCACGAAAGTCCATTCAAATGATCCAGAGTATTTTAATTTTGTGCTATATGACGGCAATATAGTTTGATTACCGTCTAAAGATTATTCCAACCCATCTAAAGCAGTGTAGTACACGAGGTGCCAAAAACACAAGAAATTCAGAGTTTACCTAGCAAGGTCAAGCTATCCTAAGCATACAACGCATGCATATTGTCATAAAACTACTAGCTCATGGACATAGATCCATCGACCACAAGTCTGTGCACTTGGAATAGCTGGAACAAACCTTGCTCAACTAAGCTGCTGAACCTAAAGTGCCATATAATACTTTTAAAATAGACCGACGTGGGGAAAAGTGAGCACAACTAAAAAACAAGGGGCATGGAATTAGAAATCCCTTTAAAATAAACCTTGCTCAGATCTAGTGGTGCGTCTTTTCCACACTATTTTCTAAACATGTTACATTCCCTCGGAAAAAAAAACACTATTTGTTTCTTAAGCCGCGAGTTTTTGCTGACAATTTTGTCCCTGGCCGAGGGAATGTAACCTTTTTTTTCCGAGCAACACATGGGAGCTGGTGGACCTAAAGCATCGTAGTAGTTTTAAACTAAACATTTGAAGATGTAAAGAAATTTGCGAGGCTCTGGAAGAAGTACTAAAATATATTAAATCCACCAACAAATAAACCAAGAAATTACCGAGTCAGATGCAAGTGTTGCATTGAATTCTGTAATTTTCTTTAGGATTCCCTCAAATTGAGCCGTCTCAAATAATAGCATTCCAGTCTGCAAACAAAAGAGAGATTATTTTAAAGAAAATACTGCAATAGGTCTACCTTAAAATATGATGGCAGCTTGTTTTTAGTAAGCAGTTATAAACCAACAATTGATCTCTGCATCTGCGATACTTTGTGTGAGTGCATGTGCGCAAAAGAACATAGTAATTAGTACATGACGTAGTTAAGTTCAAATGCTAAGTGGTACCTTTGGTATGTGCTTGAATGTTTGTTTTGGGACGCTGCCTGCAAATATGTATCGGACATTATGGCAGGACATGGAAGAAACGAAATATAAACGGTAAAAGAGATATTTACATGTTATTATGGAAGTAAAAAAGGAAGAAGAGAAAAAAGTTAACCAATCAAATATATGTGCAAGTATCCATACCGTTCGAAGAAGACGGTTGCCCAGGTACATATGCATTACCTGATAGATAATAAAGTCAAGGTGTCAACAACAAGGAAACATGCAAGTCTGATAATAATTTAGACGATTGCCAAAACATATACTCCCTCCGTCTAGAAATAACTGACTGGGGTTTGTCTAGATTCGAATGTATCTAGACGCATTTTAGTGTATAGATACATTTGAATCTAGACAAACCCAAATCAGTTATTTCTAGACGGAGGGAGTACAAGGAACACACTTACCCCCAGTATAAGGATCGCGGAAAGATGGATCTGGAACGAAATTGTTCTGCCCAGAATTCTGCAGTATGAATTCTACAACTTGTTGGCGATATGTCATAGGAAGATTTTCTTTCAGGAGCCATTTTTCAGCAACTGCATACGGATCATCTGCACACAAGCATTCATACATAGACTGTAAAGAGATACTTAGAATGGCAAAGAGGCAAGCCTCAAAGTGCATGCACATACAAGCTGGGCAAAAGCTTCACACTGGATGGCCATTTAAATGATGAAATTCTATGCATAACCATGTAGATCACGACACTAAGTTTACTCTAGAAACAATAACCAAGAAGCATTTTTAAATACAAGACAAACATGTGATGTACCTGATCGATTATAGGGAAGTTTACGTACAGGCTCCCCATCTCCAATGTCAACATTAAAAACTGCACAATATCAAAATGCTATAAGCAAGCAGAAAAGATTAATCCTAAAACACATCGAAGAGAAAATATCTTACCAAAGTCATAACGAGCACCATCATGAACCTGACTAGGTGCAGCATCCCCAGGTCCATCCACCACTTCCCCAATCTAGCAATTTAGTTGACAAAAGAAGTCAGAGATGAACTCAAAGTAAACAAACTATACTAAAAGGCAGTAATGCACTTCACCAATCTAGCAATTTAGTTGACAAAAGAACGTCAAAGATGAACTCGAAGTTAACAACTAAAAAAAAAGAAATAATGCCACTGCCAGGTCAAGTATGGTACTACCTCCGATCCAAATTAATGTTCTCGGATTTATCTACATTTGAATGTATCTAAGAACATTGGATCGGAGGGAATAGAAGAATATGGAGTACTAAACAAGGCTGCATTCCTAGTGTCACCAACATCCTATTCGACGATTTTATGTATTATAATTTGGATTATTGCTGCTATAGGCATGGAGTATTTCAGCATGGATACATCAAATTGCATAACAACTTGCCTTTAAGTTAAATAACTCAATCAACATTCAATCAGCAAAAATACACTAAACCATATCCTCAGACTGGGAATGAAATAGCAACTTAATATAATATAATAATGGTAAGGTCTAATGCAACAAAGTACTTACCTTGTCCCATTTTAGCTCTTTTGAGTTCCATGAGTAAGCGACACCATTATCCCCTTCTCTGACAATTAGTGTCTGGCCATCGGAATTTCCTGCTTAGGACCAAAAAAAAAAGTTAACCAGACACTACTATGCAAAAATAACATGTGCAATACTAGATATTTTCAGTTACTTCACATAAACCACAAGTCCACAACACAAAAGAATTTATAGTAATTTTTTATTTTATTTTTCACATGGTTATTCCCTTAATTCCTTTCTAATGCACAGAACAATGATTAAGAATGGTTTATGAATATTTTACAAAAGCTTGATATTGATATTATTTTGATGTGCTACATCAACAATCCAATTTTAAGTTTTCAGCACCATATATTGCTGACATTTTGTTTTATGAAGATAGCCAGACGAATTCACTATAAATAGTTGGAGCATCGTGGAAATATCACACAATACTCGTGTAATGTATCAGAAAAATGAGATATATGACCTTGAACTTGCAGTGCCTCAACTCCTGGTAGATCCATCAACTTCAGTCCACCAACAGTCTTTCTATAAAAGAAAAACGAAAAGGGCACAAAGATCATTAGATTAAATTAGAACTACTCAATGTATGAATAACCAGACCATTCATGAACAAGGTTATTTTTAGATACGAAAAATAGGTCTTGGCTAAACAGCAAAAGTTAACATAATAGAGTAATCATAAATACATGTGATTATAATACGACAACAAAAATGATTCTTGAAGCAGAATATGTCAAAACCTCATAGAAATAAGAAAAGAAAATTCAGGAAGCGGTAGGAACCAACCTGCTAAGTGTGTACTGAGATATAATATCCGTATATGCTGCAAGTTCCTCATCACTGCAGAACCTGTTATTGTCGGTTGTCCATATCCTCACAATTCCATCAGAACATGCAGTTACTACATCTCCATTATCCAAGAACTTGGCATCCCATATGCAACCCGGGTGTTCCATGGATTGAACACAGATTCCATCTGCAATATATTACTTGACAGTCATACAACCAAGTACATGAACAAAAAACTACCAAACCTAAAAACTTTAGTTAGTCCACCTCCAATATAATTTCCTTTTCTACTATATCACGTATAATGAATCCAAAGAAGTATACTGTCCTAAAAAACAAGACAAATAAGTGGCGACCCTAGCTGCACCCAAGACACTCACAACTTAACCATCACAGACTAGGACTAAGGCAAGGAAGGTAGACAACAAGTTGAGTAATGGATTACCCCAGATGGAACGGTCAGGGTTTAACGATTTGTTTGGTAAAGGAGATACGAGTATACACAAATCAAATGCAATAAAAAAGGGTCACTGCATTTTAAGAAGAATTCTCCAGAGCATACAAAATAAATCACCTTTCCATATCTTGACAGAACGATCTTCGCTGCCACTAGCAATCAGACCGGATGAATGGGCATCCACAGAATATACAAGAGAAGTATGCCCAAACATCTCCAACAGGGGTTGGCCGGTTAATGCCCATAACTTGATTGTTCTGCGACCAAACCAAAAATCATATGCGATCATGTAAACAGACAGTAATTGCAAACTAGAAGAATGCATTTGATGCAAATAAATTTAAGAAGATAATGAAAACTATGAAAAGCCAAAATGATGAGCATTTTTTATCAAACCCATTGCAGCCTTCTGAGTGAAATAGGTTCCATAGTAGTAGTAGCAGCAATTTTAAACATTAAACAAGAAAAAATGATATACTACCTCTGACCCAAATTACTTGTTGCAAGTTCACTGAACCTAGACAGATTTTAGGCAACATTTTGCCTAAATATGTGACAAGTAATTTGGGTGGGAGGGAGTATTTACCATTTTTTAGAAAGTATAATAAGAACTACCATACAGTTTCATCCTTTCGCTCAAAAGCAAGTGGAACTAGTTAGATGAGTATTTTAATCACTCACCCGTCGTGTGATGCAGAGAGTATACCCATCCCCGGCATCTGTGCTAAACATCGCACAGTATCTGCAATGGGATAAAATTATGTCAACTGCTCAAATATGTGTGGATGAGCATAGAAAAACACCTAAAATTTTGACTACATAAAGTAAAACAAAAGCGTATCCAATATATATCAAAAATTAGGGTTTAACGATGACAAAAGCTCATTAGTCATTTGGCTAAAAAACCGCAAACCCTCCACGTCAGTGCGGCAAGAATTAATTCTCAGCAGAATACATTTGTATTTATTGCAAGAATGACAAATCTTAGCTATATGGCTAAACTTCATACTCCCTCCGTCTCAAAATAGATGTCTCGGGTTTGCTAAAATTTGGATGAATCTATATACTAAATAGTGTCTAGATTCATCCAAATTTTGACAAATCTGCGACATCTATTTTGAGACGGAGGGAGTATAATAAATAAGGGTGAAGTACATAATGTAAGCTCAACACACCAGCATAACAGATAATCATAGCTGCTCAATGCCAAAGTGCAAAGCACCAGTACACATTAGGGGTAAACAAATAACCTGCATGCCCAGAGAATGTATGTAGACAAGTCCTTCCTTTCCAAAGTTTGATAGTGGAATCACTTGAACCTATACAAAAGAGGAAATATATGAAGTATTAATCAACAATTTGACAAATTTAATTTTAGATAGGGAACTTTAATATGAAAGAAATTTGAGAATGCTGGAAAACTGTGGTACACATTGGGGATAAGTTTGTCATTATTGTGCCCCAAAATGCACCGAGTGTTAGGATTTAGTTCAGGAATTTTTTACTATTTTTATTACTGTTCTCCTGTTCCTTACTCTCTAAGATGAAGTTTGTCAATTAATTATTGTAGCAGAGTAGAAAAATACAAGTGTTTTTAGAAACCACAGTGCCAATTGAAGCCTGAGTTGCTCAAAAATCATAATTGCTCTCTGAAAAACTTCTAGTGATCCATGATTCCATATGATGCTGAAGCCAATCACACAAGTTCAGTTATGAAAAGGCTAGAAAACAACTAAAATAATAAATAACACTAGCATAGTCAAAGGTACCAGTGCACCAATGTAGAAAAATAAGAATAGGAACCTAGTAAAAATGAAAATGAGAAGACATAACAGAATCTCTACCTGTAAATAGTTCTCCTGAGGGCAGCTTTAGAACAGTTTGCACTGCAACCTTATGGGCCTCCCAAACCTCTACAGCATTGCCATCTCTCCACCTTCTTAGAGTACTGTGCATAAAGATGTGTCAGGGTACAACAAGAAGCCAACAACTATAATAGGGAAACTTCATCTATTAGCGCATTATGTCATTAGACAACAAGATCCAGCATAAAGTACAATTCAGTAATGTGTATGCCAAAAATAATGAGAGTGCACAGGCAGCCTTAACCACAAGTAACATTAGCAACCTTTTCTAACAGGGACTCATGTAGAAAGAAGTAGGATATGTGCACTTGTGCAAATGAAAGAAATATAAATTGTCCAAAAGGAAAAGGTAATGAAGCTCATTAATACATATATTGTTACATTATGACATCTGCCAAACAACTAAACCATGAAAAAATTATCTGCGCTTGTTATGTCATTACCAACATATATACAACAAAGACAGCATTAGGATAAAATAAGCACAAATAGGCAATCAAGCAGAAGTACGATGAAGCCGTACAAGCAAGTTCTGCACAGGAATTACGCTGGTTGTAAAAAAAACCTACCAATCCATGGATGAAGATATGATGTCGCCGTTGTCATCTAGAGCAAGACCGGTAACTTGTGAGCTGTGGCCCTTCATTGTTCCAACAGCTTCTCCTGTGCGCAAATCCCACAGCAACACCAGTGTATCCATGCCACCCGAAACAATCCCTCCTTCAGGAAAGCGATCAGAAGGAGGGACCCAAACCAACGGGCCCACGAAACTTGAATGTCCTACAAGGGTTTTAGAGAGAACATATTCGTTCTTCTTTTCAGGGTGCTGTGTCCAGAATCTCACTGTCTTGTCTCTTGACGAGGTTGCAACACCCACATCACCACAGATACAGATGCCACGAACCTATTGAGAAGTAAAGAGTAAGGACAAGAGCCAGGAACCAAGTGCGTAGCAAATGTAACAATGTGGAAGATTTTGATAATAATGATGAAATTTTATTGGTTGAATAACTAAGTAAGTGCATAAACCAAGGGCCAAACTAGGTAAAGTCATGCATAGATGTAGTCTCCAAATGCAAAATAACTAATTTTAACAGTTCGAGCAAAATAATCAGTTAGTACACAGGGATACCTACAAATTGATGAGTGCATATATGTACTTCTTTATTTCCAAGTCTAACATGTGCCTTTTTACTATCCTTTGGATAGACCCGGGTATGCATAAAGGGCTGAGCTTTCTAATCAGATTTGTATTATGTTTGATATTTAGATGCTAAAAGTTGAAAGTTACAACTGGAATCACAAAACCGTGGTCACAAAAACAAATAAGCATAACAATTCAACATTATGGAATTGGTGGTGTAACATAACATAGGAAGGTACCATGTGATTACGAGAACTCACATCAAAACCAAGTAGGCGATGGTTCCTAGATTTCACCAATCCACTACCAATATCATATCAACAGCAAGTCAAACTAACAACGAAATTGATCACCGCCTATCTCTTCACTACAAATTCTCCCCCTAAACCCCCTAAAATCCACTGTAA
Organism: Avena insularis; assembly: GCA_023614405.1. Lineage (NCBI taxonomy): Eukaryota > Viridiplantae > Streptophyta > Magnoliopsida > Poales > Poaceae > Avena > Avena insularis. The sequence continues at coordinate 415,322,254 of CM042686.1, read as the reverse complement.
CACGCTGAAACTGAAGTTCACAAGTTCAGATAAAACAGAGAAGCGGGGGCAATCACAGGCGATGGTTCCTAGATTTCACCAATCCACTACCAATATCATATCAACAGCAAGTCAAACTAACAACGAAATTGATCACCGCCTATCTCTTCACTACAAATTCTCCCCCTAAACCCCCTAAAATCCACTGTAACACGCTGAAACTGAAGTTCACAAGTTCAGATAAAACAGAGAAGCGGGGGCAATCACAGCGAGGGCTCTCACACTAAGCATGCATCTGGAAGGAATTAGATTCGCACGGGCACTTCAAATCTACAACTTATGGGGAGGCGTCAAACCGAGGGAGCGAGCAAGCTGAACCCGCGGGAGGGCACCCAAGCTAGCTAGGTCGAATTAGGCAAACCCGCGTCGCCCTTCCAACGAAAGCGTCAAACTGGCAGATCGGTATGTCACCGAGCCCGCCGCAAACCGAAACGATCCCCGCCATCGAGGTTCGTCAAGGTCGGCCTGGTTGGATCGAATCGCGTGTATACTTGCAGGGGAAGCAAAGCGTGGAGCGGAGGCGACGAAGGACACGGGGTGAGTAGTGCAGCAGGGGGGGGGTGCTTACGTCGTCCTCGTGGCCGTGGAGCTGCGCGCTCAGGTGGTACGCGGCCATGGGCGGCGCCCGCCGGCGTACGGAGGCGAGGGGAGAGAGATTGGCGGAGGAGGGAGACGGCGAGTCGAGACTGACACGATGCCAACTGCGAAGCAACGTTTCGTGGGTTGTCGTCTCTCGATCGTATCGTATCGTGTCGTTACGACTTTATATGGAGGCTGGGCCGAGCGAAGTTGGAGGCGGGCTCTTTTATGGGCTGAGCGTCGGAAACCGGCACGTCCACTAGTTGTGAGTTGACATGTGGCGGGCTCCTTTTCTTCTTTCTCTTTCTACTATATACTAGATGAATGTTCGTGCGTTGTCACGGTCTAATAAAATTAGATCTAGATATATCAGTCAAAACATTTATATATTGCGACAATTATTGTCTTATATTTATTCTTTTTAAAACGAGGCAAAAACTTTGCCTTTCATTGATATAGTAGAAAAGAGTTGGTCTGTTTATAAAGAAAATTGGCCGAAAAAACCGATACAACACAACACCACACGCCAGCCCCGAAGCTGCGCTCCACACGGGTCGACGACCAACCAGGTCGACACCACACCTCAACGCAAACAGACGGAGGCGAAAACCGGAGACATCGCTCCAACTACCACGCCGGCCCCAGGGCCGCGTCCCGCCTGGCCGAAGACGAAACCGCCTCCGCCAAACCACCAAAACAAACCACAGGTCCCACTGTCCGGTGGACGTCCAAAAGCGAGGCCTCAAGAGGCAAAGCGACACCAGAGCGCCGCCCACGCCCGATCCAACGAGGGATCTGGGGTTTCCCCTAGAGAGCTCGGGCGAAGGAACATGAAACTCCCGCTTCGACGACGACTTCAAGAAGGATGCGGCGCCCACGGACGTCACCGTCGTCGGTCCTGGCCAGCCGCCAAGACAAGGCTTTCGCCCAGCGAAGAATCCCGAACCTCACGCCCGCCCAACAAGGACCGGCACAAACCACCACACATTCCCTCCTCCAAGCTCCCGATGATCAAAAACACTCCCGCCGTCACGCCTAGACTCCCCGTCGCCGTGACGAAAGCCGCTGTCCGGATCATCACCACTGCTCGTTACAATGAATATCACCTCACACAGTGGCCTAGGTTCCGTAGAGTGCATCCTCCACTTGATAATTTTAAGAAAGAAAATTGTCAAATTAGGCTATATCTCACATATATTTATTGTGCAATTATCGTTTCCATAATTTGATACTTCCAACCAGGTTTTATACATGTTTAGCAAAGGAAACGATGAAAAAGAATCAATGTGTGTAGTTCATGCTATGTTTTGTAAATACACTCTTAATTCTACATATGATATTGTTTTGATTAACTTTTTCTTAAGAAACAATCTATAATAGAAGAAACTCAGGTTATACACGGCATCATTAAGGTTGTTTGACATGAACTTCCGCAAGCTAAACTGTAGCATCTCTTGTGGCAACGGGTTCATGGGGCTAGCTCTTCAACATGTATGATAACTACATGCTCCAGTGTTTTATCTTTTGTATCAAAGTCAGCACTGCACAACTTAGAATCAGTACCTTCCGTTTGTGTAGAATTCACTACAGTAGACCATTCAACAATCTGAAGCTTCAACATGTAAAACCCCGGCCTTGCATTGGTAGATGCACACATCCTTCATTATTAAATAAAAAGCATCATCTAACATCCAGCATACGATATTTGTTTACTACTGTTCATCACAGAACCATCTCAAGGGAAAATCACCGGCTAATTTGTGGACACTCATGGCTACCGCCAGCTTGTCCGGTGGCATAGAGCTGCCGCCTCGATGAGCAGGGATAGGATCAGGAGGAGTATAGGAGACCTACGTATGCTCTCGATCTGCTGGTCAGGCCTATGCACTCACGTGAATTAGCTAGGAAATATGTAGATAGAAAATTCAGTTTAGCATCCATCACCACCGCACATGCAGCACCACATCGATAGCCGCCCCGAGCTCCCTCTGTCCAGCACTACCCCATGCCCAGGTGCTCACGCAGAGAACTGCATGGCCCAATTCTGCCGGCACCCCATGCTCCCTTGGCTGCCCAAGCCCGGCGCTTCCTCTCCGGCCAGTAACCACGAAATTCTTGAGCTGGCGGAAACCGGATCGGCAACCTAGCGTCTGTCGGCGGAATCGACCGATCGGGCAACTGGGCAGTGGCGGCAGCCAGAATTAACAGATCGTATATCCAACTAATGGACTAACACGGTCGATTGCCCATCGCTGTCATTGCTCGGCCGCCGCTGTTAATCGCCTAGTGGCTCACATCGACGTTGCTCCGCCGCTCGCTCCCTGGCTGCTCCTTCCCCGGATTTTGTTTGAAGTACGGTTCATGATTTACTTTTCGGTTTTTTCAGGTTTTCTTTCGTGGGCACGTACCGGTCACGCTACCTTTTCGAATCGGTAACTTCCGGGTGGCATAGGTGGGTTATTATTTCAAAACTCTAGTGGCAATATCGTCCAGCAAAAAGACTGACCATCAAGACCATAAGCCTTTTAATAGTATAGACTATAAGGCTCTTGTTCCCTAGTCTATGTGTCGGCGACATGTCTGATCTTATATTCTCCCTGTCGGAGAAGACGATCGGAGATGGGCAGGGGAGGCGCCGGAGTTAGAGATGTACATAGTACTTGTAGTTCTAGGTTGTTTCGGTGAGTTGCTGGTCTTCGGCTCGATGCCGAGAGGTAGGTCCAAAATCTCCTGGCCTAGAACTAGTGCCTCCCGGTGTATCTCCTTCTCTTCGTGGCGCTCTAGTGGTCGGAGCTGGAGGTGATGGGAGGGAGGGCCACTCGATCCTCGAATAATAAAAGGCATTTATCATGTAGGTTGGTTGCATGCAGTCAAGGTATGGAGTTCCCCTCCTCTCTTCGTGGTGAATTAGTGATCTTGGGGTGGGAGAGCTCCAGGCCGACAGCTGCTGGGCAACGGATCTGCACCGGGGGAGTTCTGAAGCTACTCTCGGGATTCCATCCACTACAACTCCAAGTTTGTTGTTGTCACTAGTGGTTGAAGGGCAGCCACTCCCACCTCGCTTGTTGGCGTCAGTTCTTTTCGGTCGGCTAGCGACGACGTTGATGCATGTAGCATACATGGACTTTATAGTTTATTGTGTTGTATTTCAACATATTTACATCATATCTACTATTATATCCATTTTTACATTGATTTTGGGTATTTTTCAAAAGATCCTCTTTATTCGGTTATAACTTAGCAGGGCAGGAAAACCTTGTTTTGCTTGGACCTGTGATTTTTTCTATGCAAGTTTTTCATGAGAAGACAGAGTTGGAACGAAAGGAGGGAGCAAAAGGCCACGGGAGGCCCAAGATGAGGCCCATGGCATGACCAAAAAAGCATGTCGAGTCATGGGGTCCACCTAGTGCCTCGAGGCTCCAGTGCCGTCCATCTCATATCAATCTTTTTTTCTTGATCCAAAACTGACTATATATGCCCCTGTAACATCCCAGCATTAAAGCTTAGAAATAAGCTAAGATGAGATGTGTGCATTGCATTCATGCATAGAAAAATCTGGATAATTTTCGCGCTTTTAAATAAAACTTATCAAAGTGATTGAAGCTTCTCTCACCTTGGTGGAACTGAAGTAGATCATCAAGTTGATTGTGATAAGTTTTAATGTGACTTTTGCTAAAAGCTTATTTTGGGTAAAGATGATTTGATCTAAGAGTAGATCAAATGTGATAAAACCAAGCCATAATACCTTGCTTAAGGTTGAACACTTAATCTTCTAAAAGATTATATCAAGGTACCATTCACGATAAAACCTTGAATACCAACTCAAGTAAAGAAGCTTAATAACTAAACCTTGATATACATGCTTATCATAGTTATTCATACAATGAGTATCATGGTAGTTCTTAAACACTAAACAATAAACTCCTATCACAAATAGTGTAGGAAGGAAGCTAAGCCAAGACCATTCATCACATATCCTTACTGCTATGTTACTAGATGACATACCTATTTAACCAAGCCCTAGAGTCAGTTGAACATCAATGATTGAGTGATCAATTTCTAACCTAGAACTTATTAACCTTTAGCTTTGACTTATTATATGGACCTTCCAAAGTCTTAAAGTAGGTTATTAAGTAGGAGGAACTAGTTATGGTAGAGTGTGCCATCATCAATGGAATGTGATCCTTAGTGGTGATCAAACCATTTGATGTTAGAGGAGTTAACTCACTCATGAGTTAATTAGGAGAAGCATCTAAACCAAAGAGTTAAGCTAGTAATTAATAAGCTATAAGAAAGTTGGAAATGATAGAGTATCAAGTGATAATCTTGTTAAGCCAAGTAGGTATAAACTTAAAGTAAGCTTCTTTAACAAGATAAACCCTATAAAGATACTAGTGCAAGTCTACTACTTAGTTGATGATAGATCCTGATCAGACAATTAGAAGCTTAAGATCAGTATGATCAAATGATGGTGGTCATTATTCCCAAGTCACTTGAGAATAGATGACTAGATGATGAAGAAGTTTTGTGAGTACACTAAATTAGGCAAAGCCCTAATAGTTGAATCATCTAGCTTGATCATTGATGACCCACAAGTATAGGGGGTGTATCGCAATATTTTCTATAAGTAAGAGTGTCGAACCCAATGAGGAGCAGAAGGTGTTGACGAGTGGCTTGGAGCATGAATTCTCTGTAAATACTTAGCAAACGGATTTTTAGGGTTTTTTGATAATGTAGGTAAATAAAGTGCAAGTAAATAAAAGACAATAATAAATGCAGCAAGTGGCCCAATCCTTTCTTTAGCAAAGGACAAGCCGGTTGTATTACTTAAGATGACCAAACGTTCTCGAGGACACATGGGGATATCGTCAAGTGCTTTCGTTTCATATAATTGATTAATCTTCTTTATTTTGATAAGTGTTGTGTGGGTGAACCTGTGCTAATGTAATGACCTTCCTAGGACTAATACATACTTGTGATTAAACCCCTTGCAAGCATCCACAAGTACAAGAAAGTAATTAAGATAAAAACCTAACCACGGCTTTAAACTTTAAGATCCTACATCCCTTGTGCAAAGGTTTCCTAACGGGGGTTCAGGTTTCTGTCACTCCGGCAACCCCTACGATTAGTAGCCAAATACACAATGCATTCCCCTAGGCCCTTAAAGGTGAAGTGTCATGTAGTCGACGTTCACATGACACCACTAGAAGAATAACACCACAACTTAAATAACAAACTATTAATCTTTCTCAACACAATTCCACTACTAACAACATGACTTCTCCCATGTCCTCAAGAACTAAACGAACTACTCACAAGAAATCATATGGATCAAGATCAAAGATGATATAATAATAAGTAACAATATGAACATAACAATAATTCAATGGTTCCACTCAATAGCATCAACTACAACAAATAATCAACACCGGGAAAGTTTCCCCTCAGAACTATGCAAGATTCAACCCAATTGTTACAGCGGTATGAAGTGGTGATGATGGTGCTGGTGGAGATGATGATGGAGATGATTATGATGATCCCGATGAAGTCCAGCTTGATGGTGGTGTTGATGGCGATGATCTCCCCTCTCCGGGAAGGAATTTCCCCGGCAGATTTCTACCTGCCGGAGAGCTCTTTCTCTCTATAGTTTTCTGCCGCGCAGAGGCGGCGAAATCTTTCTATGGTCGCTCTCCCAGGCTTAGGGTTTCATGGGGATAATATACACCAAAGGGGAGAGCCAGGAGTGGGCCAGGGTGGCCACACCACCTGGTGGCGCGACCAGGGGTGGCCCGTGCCAGGGGGTGGTGTGGGCCCCCTATGGCCCAACTCCGCTTCCCTTCTGGCATCCTTTGTCTTGTGGAAAAATAGGATTTTCCATGTATTTTCTAGAATTTTCTGATCTTCGTGAATTTCGCCTCCAAACAGCGCCTTTTCCATCAGAATCCTGACTACAGCGGTCCATCCTCCAAAAGTCATCAACCATGTAAAAACAGATGAAATAACATAAGTATCATCTCTTAATATGAAATATAATAATGAATAATAGTAAATTATGATATAGAATAGTGATGCAAAATGGACGTATCAACTCCCCCCAAGCTTAGACTTCGCTTATCCCCAAGCGAAAACTGAGCTCAATAAACATGACCTCAGGTTTATGGAGTGAAGAGTCGATAAAAGAATACAGACAAGAAGCATCACATTCATCAATACACAAATCATAATAGAAGACAACTCAATATTATATAACTTAACTTGTAATGAGTAAAGGAAACACAATAAAGATACATAAAGTAAATCATAATTGGTAATGGCAAACTTTGCTCTTGGTCAAGGAATAGTTAACAATTTGCTGGAGTTCAAACATAACGGGGTTTTCAATGATAGCTTTCAAAGTAATATTCACTAAGATAAGAGCAATGTGCAAAACAAGGAACATAAGAAACATGATTGAATAAATCATCATATGAATGAATGAAACACAACAACTCAAAATACTTGCTGAGATAGAAAGGAATAGGTTTACTGACTCAACTAAAAAGTAAAAGATAGGCCCTTCGCAGAGGGAAGCAGGGATTTCAAGTTTCATAAAGAGCTTCCAAAAATTATGGTACTTATTAGCTTTCAGCTCTCATTGCCCCTATCATAAGCATCTTTAGGTGGTTAAGGTTAAAGTGAACAAACTATGGAGTATATGCTTGACAAAGTATAAGTTTGCAATCTCATGTCCCTTCAATACGAGGGCCGCTCCTCATGCTACTCAAGTTTAGTTACCGGTAAGTTCTTGTCATAGTAAGTACATGTGTATCATAGAGAACCGCCAACGGGTACCCCTTGCACATGATATAGGAGCTATCCCATAATCAAAATGACAAGGCAAGCAGACAATGAGCATCTCAGTTATCTGCTTATTTACCATGGGAAAATGGTGCCTTTTTCTCTCTTTCCTCTTTTCTCATCTCTCTTTTTCTCAATCTCTATCTCTTTTTTTATAAGAAGAATGCTTCATAGATTTCTCACTATGGTGATGCTGCAAGTTTCCACCATGATTAGGCATGGCTTAGGCTAGCAGCCTAGGCATTTCTCTAACACACATACATAACTCCATGGACTTACAAGCTCCCCTTTCATTTCACACCGACGACATCCATAAACAAAAGAGCATGATATCAACTGGGTACAATGTACAAGTATAATGTTGAAAGTGTTCCCCATGAAAGCATGGTTCTACTAATTCCCAACGTATAAGTGCAAGCATATACAACTTAGATGACACAATGGTTTAAGTTTATTAGGTGCAAGAAAAGTAAAGTGTGCCATCAAGTTCGTGAGAGCTTTAATCACTAATTTTCACATAACAAATTTAATTCGGAAGGTATATAAAAACATGAATTTACTTGGAATAGCAATAGTGTTAATAGGTAGGTATGGTGGACACAAATGGCATAGGTTTTGGTTTAAGGATTGGATGCACGAGAAGCATTCCCTCTCAGTACAGGTTTTAGGCTAGCAAGGCTGGGTAGCGAGCATAAGAGTTGAAGGAAACAAACATATAAGTGATAAAAAACAAACATGCAATCTTCCTTGGAAGCATAAAAGATCTTAGCTAGAGAATACTAAGCTTATGAGTAAATCAAGAAAGAAAGGTGATGAAATTATAATTCTTAAGAGTACTTTTATCTTTTTCATCCAATTCTCATAATAATGTTGCTACTGACCGAGCCAGGTTTGCCAAAACCAACTAAATTAACTCATTGATCCCAAAGTGATACCAATACTAACAACAAGATCAATCATATAATAGTAATTGAAAACTAAAATAAGATATGCAAAAAGAGTGAATGATATAACTTGTCATTAATATTCCATAACGACAACTCACACCAAGGGATACATAGATAACTAACGAGAGGGGGATACTTCCATAATGCAAACCATCCTACATGTTAACTTCTCTATTCATGATATGACTCTACTTAAAAGGTAAAAAGATAAAAGATAGTGATGTGATACCGCGGCACTCCCCCAAGCTTGGAACAAACCAAGGGGATGCCAAAACCTGATGACGAATTACTCCTTCGGTGGTGGTGGTATTCTCTCGTCATTGTCCGACTTAAGGGTTCCCCATCAACAAAAGACATCCTGGTCTCCAACATCCTGAAACTAGCAGCAACACTTATGTGTTTAAACCTAACCTCATACTCACAGTTTTGATTTTTCACATCGTAGAGCTGCTCTTGTAGTTGGTTGGTTGTTCGGTGGAGTGAGAGAATTTCATCCTTAAGCTCAGTGGTCTCCTTCTGGTGCTTGGCGATGAGTTTGGAACTAATCTTATGGATGATATCCACTTCGCGTTCCACCATCTTCTTGTACCTAAAGACTTCTTGCTCCAATGCTTCCATCCTGTCCTCCAGACTACCTTCACCTTTAGGGCCCTGAACCTCTTTTATCTGTACCTTCCCATCTTCGAGCAATAATTCCTTGGGATGAATCTTCAACTCACGCATGTAAGGGTTGATGACGTCCGCGGAGGAATCTTCCTTGGCTGATCCAGAGGAGGACGTTGTGGCTCCAAAACTGAGACTCTACCTGTCAGAAACAGATCAAAATAAAAACACGACGAGAACACGATATACGAACCTCGGGGGATCCAGGGGATTATATATTACGAAGTTTTACAACAAAAGGAAGGTACTCGGAGAAAACGGGTCGGAGACGGGCTCCGGGGTGGCCACACCACCTGGTGACGTGGCCAGGGGCCCGCGCCACGGGGTGCTATGAGCCACCATGGCTCCGTTTCCGTCCCTATTTTGCTTCATTGCTTTTCTTGTTGGATTAAAATTGCAAAAATATAACTTGACAAATTTTTCACGGACCTTTTCTTACCAGAACTGTTACCTATTCGAAAACGGACTCTACAGGTCTCTGAACTGTTACCTATTCTTCCAAGTTACCTCTTGAATACCATCAATATCTTCATCTTTATACACATATTGTTTGAGTCATTTAACCATTCACCATCTAAACACCATTCTCTCCCATAATCCTGGAAATTTCTTTCACACAAAACTTCACACAATTCTCATTAGCAACATTATTGCAAGCGAGGTAATAAACCTTTTAAGTTCAATTTCAACTGAAATCCATCAAAACATAGGCTACTGTAGCAACTCCTTCCGAAAACCCAAAAAGAATTCAAAAAATTTGAGAGGCAAATGCAAGAGTGGCAAAAATCTTTCAAAACAGACCAACAGGTAAAGATCAATTTTTTCGATGGCCTTCTGTTGCTCAAATCAAAAAGTGCAAAACTAACGAAAGTTAAATAATAACCTGGGGCATGCACACAAAAAAATTACAGATCAGTACAACATTCTGGGCTTTTCCATGATTTTTTATAGTGAAGCACAAAAATCTGTTTCAGGACAGCAACTTCCCCAAATCTTACTTCTCTCTCATTAGAGGTTGATCTTGACACAAAAACCAAACAAAAATGATAAGGAGAGGTTATTGCCGAAACAATAACTTGCAAGACTCAAATAAACAAAAAACTGAAAGCAAAATAAATATATTGGGTTGTCTCCCAAAAAGCTCTTTCTTTATAGCCATTAAGATGGGCATGATAATTTCAATGATGCTCACATGAGAATATCAATTGAACTAAAGGGGAGCATCAAGAAGCAAAAATACACATGTTTAAGTCTAACCCACTTACTATGCAAGGGAGTTTTGTAAGAAAATGAATTGTTGAAACCAGGGGCTACTAGCATAGGAAGGCAAAACAGGTGCAACATAAAGACTTTCAACATAAAACGAGGAAACTTGATATTATTGAGATGCATAAGACCAGTCTTCCCTCTCTCATAATAACTTTCAGTATCATGCATAAATTTAACAATATAACTATCACATGAACCATTGTAGCAATGATCACTTATCCTAACAGAAAATACAGGGACACTAGCTCTCATAACACTACTTTGTGAAACAATATTAGAAGTATCCTTAAAGAGGATAGTGTGTCCATCTTCTACATACTTAGTGACAAAGTCTTTCACATTTGCTACTACAGGTTCAACATCCACTTGTTCATCAGGTTCAACAGCTTTATTTGTACTTCCATTAACCATACTAGCTATCATAGAATGTTCCTTTATCTTACTTGGGAAAGGCATTTTCTCAATGTAAGGTTCAGGTAAAACATGATTAGCAGTATAAACTTCAGTATTTCTTGCAGTAACACAATTAACAATATCTTTATATGGCTCATGATACTTATTCCACTTATTTTTAGGAATTTCAATATAAGAAGCAAAAGCCTTAAAATAAGTTGCAATAGCTTGAGAGTCAAGACCGTAAGAATTACTAATATTTTGAAAGTCATCAGTTCCCATAAAAGATTTAATGCATTCATAATCATAATTTATACCTGACTTTCTTCCTTTATCATTCTCCCATGCTTCAGCATTGTCTTGAATACGGTCTAGAAGATCCCATTTAGCTCCTTCTTCCATGTGTGTAAATGATCCAGCGCAAGAAGTATCCAATAGATCCTTATCATGAAGAGAAAGCCTTGCATAAAAGTTATTGATAATAATATTGTGAGGAAGCTCATGAATAGGACATTTGAGCATTAGTAACTTCAATCTCCCCCAAGCTTGAGCTGTACTCTCTTCATCAAGAGGCCAAAAGTTGTATATTTGATTCCGATCTTTATGAATCTCACTAGGAGGATAAAATTTTGAATAAAAGAGAGGCACTACTTCCTCCCATTCAAGAGCTTGACCATTCTTCAGCAGCTTATACCATTCCTCAGCTCTTCCTTTTAGTGATAATGAGAATAACTTCTTCTTGACTTGATCGGTTGTAATACCTGCACATTTAAACAACCCGCATAATTCATGTATAAAGAGCAAATGATCACCGGGATGGACAGTTCCATCTCCAAAATAGTAGTTATCCATAACACGATCAATAATTCTTGTAGGTATTTTAAAAGTATCATTCTCAGCAGGTGGTGGTTCATCTACTACCTTAGCAGTGGTAGTAGCATTACAAAATAAGAAACTAAGCGAATTATCCATATTGAAATAAAGTAACTAACAGAAATAAACAATACTCACAGTAGAAGTTTCCTTTACCAGTTCCACTCTCCAATAGCACTTCACTCCTCGGCAACGGCGCCAGAAAATAGTCTTGATGACCCACAAGTATAGGGGGTGTATCGCAGTATTTTCGATAAGTAAGAGTGTCGAACCCAACAAGGAGCAGAAGGTGTTGACGAGTGGCTTGGAGCAGGAATTCTTTGTAAATACTTAGAAAACGGATTTTTAGGGGTTTTTGATAATGCAGGTAAATAAAGTGCAAGTAAATAAGAGACAATAATAAATGCAGCAAGTGGCCCAATCCTTTCTTTAGCAAAGGACAAGCCGGTTGTATTACTTAAGATGACCAAACATTCTCGAGGACACATGGGGATATCGTCAAGTGCTTTCGTTTCATATAATTGATTAATATTCTTTAGTTTGATAAGTGTTGTGTGGGTGAACCTATGCTAATGTACTGACCTTCCTAGGACTAATACATACTTGTGATTAAACCCCTTGCAAGCATCCGCAAGTACACGCAAGTAATTAAGATAAAAACCTAATCACAACTTTAAACTCTGAGATCCTACATCCCTTGTGTAAAGGTTTCCTAACGGGGGTTCAGGTTTCTGTCACTCCGGCAACCCCTACGATTAGTAGCCAAATACACAATGCATTCCCCTAGGCCCTTAAAGGTGAAGTGTCATGTAGTCGACGTTCACATGACACCACTAGAAGAATAACACCACAACTTAAATAACAAACTATTGAATCTTTCTCAACACAATTCCACTACTAACAACATGACTTCTCCCATGTCCTCAAGAACTAAATGAACTACTCAAAAGACATCATATGGATCAAGATCAGAGATGATATAATGATAAGTAACAATCTGAACATAACAATAATTCAATGGTTCCACTCAATAGCATCAACTACAACAAGTAATCAACACCAGGAAAGTTTCCCCTCAGAACTATGCAACATTCAACCCAATTGTTACAGCGGTATGAAGTGGTGATGATGGTGGTGGTGGAGATGATGATGGAGATGATGATGATGATCCCGATGAAGTCCATCTTTATGGTGGTGTTGATGGCGACGATCTCCCCTCTCTAGGTAGGAATTTCCCCAGCAGATTTCTACCTGCAGGAGAGCTCTTTCTCTCTTTGTAGTTTTCCGCCCCGCAGAGGCGACGGAATCTTTCTGTGGTCGCTCTCCTAGGCTTAGGGTTTCGTGGAGATAATATACGCCAAAGGGGAGAGCCAGGAGTGGGCCAGGGTGGCCACACCACCTGGTGGCGTGGCCAGGGGTGGCCCGCGCCAGGGGTGGTGTGGGCCCCCTGTGGCCTAACTTCGCTCCCCCTTCTGGCATCCTTCGTCTTCTGGAAAAATAGGATTTTCCATGTATTTTTTGGAATTTTCTGATCTTCATGAATTTTGCCTCCAAACAACGCCTTTTCCATCAGAATCCTGACTGCAGTGATCCATCCTCCAAAAGTCATCAACCATGCAAAAACAGATGAAATAACATAAGTATCATCTCTTAATATGAAATATATTAATGAATAACAGTAAATTATGATATAGAATAGTGATGCAAAATGGACGTATCAATCATGAGTAGTCAAGCTAGAGTATGATGAAGTATAGAACCTAAGTTCAATGGAGTAGTTTAAGAAATGGTAATGTTAACCAAGCTAATACAAGAACAGTCTTGTATTATGGGGAATAGTACCATACCTCTTCCAGAGGATTGATATCACATGTGATACAGTGAGGATTGTAATCTTGCAAGCCTTGGAAGTAGATGCAAGGTGAATATAAAAGGAATTAATGGATGGAGTTATAAATAGCTACATTGATAGATTCAGTAGAGGTAGCTAAGAAATAGAAGTTATATATTAGAGTAAGGATGGAGAATGAGTATTGTTGAAGTGACATGACCATGTCATCATATGATGATGGATATGGTGGAGTTAGGTGATTAACTCATTTAGGAGGTTGTGATCCTTGTGAATGAGATAAGAGAGATATATAGAGTATATTTCAGAAAGGAATTCCTTTACTAAAGACAAGCTTAGTGAAGTATTGAGGATAGGAATTCTTGAGAAACCTTTAGCCATGAATATAGCAAGCCATGACAAGTCCCATGTTTACCTTTTTGTCCAGAACCCTATAATTGAGTTGGAAGAGTAGTCATTTCCTATTTCTGGGCAGTCATTGAGTAACAGGTCTTAGTCAAATGAAGTTTCTAAGAGATAAGTAGAATACTAGTTGAGTGTGTGTTGATGAAAGCCTTGCCTATCTTATTGTAACACCCCAAAAATGCTAATCAATATTATCAAGTTCTAATCACCCAAGTTTAGGGTTAACGAAAACTTTTATTACTGAATTGAATATGAAAGCATGTGTGTTTTGCATTAGTGTATGATTGCTACAAATGATGAGAAATGGTTCAAAGATGAATGCTACATCATCTAGGCCAATTACAAACAAAATCCAAAGAAAAAGAAATCAAATATGAATAAAATGATCAAATGGTCATTTTGACCAAAGTTAACCACTAGGCCACTTTGAGTATTCCTAGTAAAGAATTTCTAACAGAAACATTTCCATTTCTTTTCACCCCTTGCTAGACCAAGTAAAAGTGAACCCAAGCCCACTTTACAAACCCACATAAACTATTTTTAAATCTATTTAAAGGACAGTTCAAATTTGAATCAAGTTCATATGGTAAGATCACCATTTTGCAAAAACCCCTCAAATAAATTCACCTTGGCAAACCCAAGCAACCAGAGACTACCAAGCATAAGATCAAAACACTCATCAAATTTCATTCAAAATTTTCAAATTTAAATTCTTTCGGCCATTTAATCAAACACCTTGCAGACACTAATTAAACCTGGCCTAACTTCACTGTTTGGAGCATTGATCACTAGACCAAATGCCCCCATTGCACTCCCCTGTCTCCCCCAACATCTAGCAGCACTAGACACGCACTCCCTCTTTGCCGTTGCGCTAGTGCGCCGCCGCCCGAGACTTGCCACGCCGACCAAGCATGGATAGAGCACCACGGACCACGTCGCCCTCTCCCACGACGACCACAAGACAGGCGACCGTCCATCGCTACCCCCTGTCTAGTGCTTGACCACAACCAGGCCCTCGACCACCCCAGCATCACCGTGCCTAGTGTCTCTGCACCGTGCCAAGAGCGCGCCAGAGCGCCATAGCCGACCAGCTCGCACGCGCCGCACCTCGCCCTCTCCACGCGTACACCCACTCGCCTTAACCCCAGCCAGCTCCTAGACACCCCCGTTCGCCGCCACGCGACCCGTAGCCCCCGTGCGCCGTCTCGAACACCGTCGGTTTGGTGCAGAGCATCGCACGCGCCCAAACGTCCTCGACCGCCCCGTGCCGCGCCATTACGCCCATGATGACCGCCAGGGAGCACTGTGTCGCCCCTACCCTCAGCCATGCCGTTAGCACGCTGTACCACCATCGCTGGAGACTCTAGCCCATCCCGCTCGGTCCCCTCGTCGGTGTATAAATAGAGGCCCTCTCCGCCTCAATTTGCCACACCACCTCACTCACCACTCATCACAACACCTCCCACACCCTTCCCCGGAGCAAGGCGAGCGCCGCATCGCCGGAATTTAGCCGGAGCCCGCCGCTGCAGTGAAGGAAGGGCGCCGTCGATTGGAGCCGTCCCAAGAGCTGCCGTGACCACCGTTCGAACCGCCATCGTCGACCACGTCATTCGCCCCCATCGCCGACCCTAGCTGGAGCCTTGGTGAGCCTCACACGACCCCCACCGCTGTGTTAGGGTCCAGACCTTGCTGGAGCTATTCGTCATCGACGATGAACCTTAGCCGTTGGATTGCTTTCTTATCGTAGGGCCTAGATTGCACGATACCGTTTTGGTTAGATTGAGTCGCTGACTAGTGGGACCCCCCTGTCAATAGCCCGCGGCGCCACGCTGTGCAGATTGGGCCGGCCTAGTTAGTTTCCCGCGCAGGCCTGTAAATTCAAATAGGATTTTTCCAATTTAGTTAAAACCAGATTCTATTAGTAGATCCAAAAATCAATTCAAAGAAATTCACTAAATCAAATTGCATGATTCCAATTTTGTTAGAAAGGTAATTAAATTATCTATCCAAGTCCGTTGGATTCAAATCATTTGGAGTTAGAGATCATCTATAGTAAAAATAACAAGGCAGAGACTTTTCCAACTTCAAACATTTTTCAAAAATCAACCATAAATGCTTTTGAGTTGATTCCAACTCTCAAAAAATCACATTTGATAAGATCTATCTGAATATGTAAAAATATTTAGGTTTGCATGCAGTGACATTGGACTAGTACCAAAAGAATGCTATATAGGCATTTCTAGTCACTTTAATTCTATTAAATGATAATCTTAAACTTTATAAAATATGTCCACCACTTTAAATCACATTCCCATGTATTAGAATATGTGGTGATGACATGTGTCAACATGATCCCATATTTTATTTGGAGAATATTAAATCTTAAGTATTTTCAATGAGTAGAAATTACTTTTCTAAAATAAGACAAACAAGATTAAGTCTTTATTTCATGTGAGGATTGTGATGATGCTAGATCATCAAGTGTGAGCCTTAGTGTGCTAAATAGAAATAGTTAAGTATTGTTTGGTGATTGTGTACCTCGTATTCAATTATAGACGATAGTACCGACCCGGGATACGAGGATGAGGAGTACTACCAAGAAGAAGAAGAAAACTTCAACCACTGCACTACTCAAGGCAAGCCATCACTAATTGCAAGCTAGAACTATGCAAGTTAACACTTGCCCACTTCATAACCTATGCAAGATGCATTAGGCATGCTTGGTTATATAACTTTGATTATACCAATCCCAAGTTTTACTTGCAAGCTTTATTCTTTTACTTTACCAAAGTTCTTTACTTTTAGTTAGTGCTTTGTGAGTATTGGAAAAATAGTATAGATACCATAAAGAGTATAAAACTAGGGCTAACTAGTTATACTTAGATGTCATTCCAAGGCATGAGATTAGAGTTGGATAGTTACACTTGATTAGCACCCCTCATTAGTGAATACCCTCAACTTTAGTGGCTAGTGCTAAGCATAAAAGTTGATCACTTTAGATGGCAATACTTGGTGAAAATGATTATGAAAACCTTGAAATGAGGATTCATTCTATTGAAATGTTTTGACATGTGTTGAGAAACACAAAAGGATTTGATGATGAAAATGTTGAGGCATGAGCCTTAGCCTTTTTGTAAGAAAAACTGATGGTTGGGTTCGGATGCTATACCAATTCCAATTTTACCGTACAACCACAATACCTGAATTGGGTAGGGCTTAACTGGAAGTTTATATGCCTTAGTATGGGTTCCCTCATGGAAGAGGTTGAGCTGAGGATACCTCGTGAGTGTGAATGTCCACCTATGCAGTGCCTAGGATGGCAGATGGCCATGGCTGGGAGGCCAAGCTCATAGGGGAGGTGCCTATACTAGAGTGTGTAATTGAAAGGTTATGATTGATTATCCGCATACTAAGTATGATGATTCAGGGTTATCCCTGGCGGATGTATCGAATTTTGTGGTGAAAATATACCACCTCTGCAGAGTGTCAAACTATTCGAATAGCCGTGTCCCTCGTCATGGACAGTTGGAGTGGCCATACTGTTCCATCGTCAGATGTTTTCAAAATGACTTGTGAATTGAACTATGACTTTGACTTGACCACAACAGGGTTGTGAATATGAAAACTAGGTTCCTACTTAAGTGATTTAGAACATTAACTTAGTTTTCTTTACTTCTAAACTCAGTTTTAGATAAATCTGGCTTTTTACAGATAAACCTAGAGCTTAAGATTCCTATTAGAATTACCTTACTTGTTAGTGATAGTTTGCGAGTACTTAAAGAGTACTCATGGCTTTGTCCCTAGCTATTCCCATGGCCAGACTATGAGGAGGACTATCAGGATGATGGACAGCAGGACGTCTACGACAACTAGGATCATCTCCCATCGTCAGCATCGCCTGTGACCCTGAAGATGGAGCCCCTACTACATTTATTTTCCGCTGCTTGATTTGTATTAAGACTGGATCATGAGATTCTTTATTTGTAAGACCTTATTATGGTTTATAATGGATGATGTACTGTGGTACCAATTCTGTTATGTCTCGCAAAAATGGTAATCCTGGGATTGCGAGGTATGGCATAATAGGCATCTGGGATTAAAAATCCGGGTGTTGAGACTTATTATCTTAAACCTAAGACAAACCTAGTCTCATGAACCCTCAAGATCACATCAGAAGTAATCTACATATCTCACTCCAAGTTAAGATGTCAACCATAACCATAATTTAGAAGTAGTGTCCTTAAACCTTGATCTTTAGTAATATTCACAAATAAGCATAAGGCTAAGGAATCCTATAGAGCTCATGATAAATGCTTATAGTTTTAAACCTTAAACAAATACTCCATAACGACCAAAATACTTTTGTTACTTAAGGAATGTTTGCTACAAATCTCATCTATATATCTTATCTGTATTAATAAGACAATTTCCCTAATCCATTATTCTAAGCACTCATTCCAAATGAGCATGGAATAAATGTGGACCTTATAATAATAACCACCATATTTAATTCTGAGGTGTTTGAGTTATTGTATAAAATTTTGGTGTTTAAATGTATTGAAATTTGAATTGAAAATGATTTTGTAAAAATAGAAATAGAAAAATCGTAAAAAAAGGAAAACAACAGAGTCCAGAACCGGCCCTTGGTCCATTTCCTCCTCGCCTAACCACTGCTCATGAGCAGGAGTAGCAACAACGTTCCGCACACTTCACTGCAGCCCACACGGCCCAATGCTGGACCGTACCCCTTCGCGTCTCTCTCTTTTCTTCTTCCTCGTGACAGAAGGTAGCGACAGCGAAGCAGCTAAGTTGAGCTCCGGCGACCGCCCAATTGGCCACCTCGACCCTGCGATGCGTGCCACCACTCTTCATCGCCTATAAATAGCCATATGTCGCTAGAGGAACCTCACCGTGCCCTATTTCTCTGCTTCCCCTTCTTCCCGTAGTGGACACCGGAACCCTAGATTAGGTCTTCTTCCTCCCCGTCATTCCTGAGCTCCTCTGGCCTTCCTGAGTACACTTTTTGACTCGCCTCATCATCCTCGTTCTCCCTAGCTAGGCCATGGAAGTCTAAAGGATCCTAGTCGAACCAATCGACCCCTCACTTCCGCCACTGGTCACCATCGATCGCTGCTGATTCTGAGCTCGCCTCTTCTCGCCGACACCTCTACGAGATTCCTGGTGAGTCATTGAATCCTCCGGTACCTGCCATGCGACTTATTGTGCCCTAGCTCGCCCTAACACCATGAACCTCCGAACACCGCCACGGTTACTCGCCGTGGAGATGGTTCCGGTGACCAAAAGTGGGCGGCCCTGCCACCACTGGGTTCGCCGTGAACTCCTCTCTCCAACACCCCTAACCCCGCAGGAGCGCGCGCCTCCTAACGCTGGCCTCCGACACCACCTGGGGGATCTACATTGCTGATGTTAGCGTGACATCACGCTAATGTCATCGACACATCAACGGGGGTCAAACCTAGTCAAACTTGCCACGTGGGCATGTGACGTGGCGAGAGCCCCACCAGTCAGTGACTGGGGTTAAGTTAGGTTTGGTAGGAAAATGTTTACTAAAGATTAGCTGTGTCATGCTGACATCAGCGTGACACAATAAATCCTTTAAAAACTAGTTTAATAATTTTAGAAGTTGATTAAATCTTAGAAATTGAATATCCTTTGTTTTACATTTCATATAAATATGTATTATATATCAAAATCTTTAGAAAAATAAGATATATAATTTAAATCTATTATTATACTTTATTTTCCAACTTAAATGAAATAGTTATTATTAATTAGCAAATATTTTATTAAGGATAAATCTTTAAAAAACATATTCTATTATTGAAAATTCATAAAAATAAGTATAAGATATCAAAATTCTTAGAAAAACAAAATATATATTTATAAACTTATTTTGTACATTTTTTGTGTCACTTAGTGACGAGGGTTTAACTCATCAATGCCCATTGTTATGGACTTGGGTTTTGGAGAAGGAGGGAGTGCTGGAGACATCTATCGGCTAGCAAACAAGCACACATGGGACTCGAAGATTTATCCAGGTTCAGGCCTCGCAGAGGTCCCTACTCCTGCTTGCCTGCTCGTGGAATTATCAAAGGAATCGAGGATTACAATGGTGCGCAGATGCAATCTGGCGAGAGTTGTGGAAACTAGGGTTGCGTGTGTCCTCCTCGCCGCCCCCTCTTAGCCTTTATATAGATAGGCTAGGTCTCGGGTAGCAGGTCGAGTCGGTTACAAGTTAGGGTTTTCCCCTTTGAACTTTTTATCTTTAGTTTCTTCTTGTTCTTCAAGCAATCGAGAGTCCGTAGGCTACTCGAATTCTTCATTTGGGCCTTGGCGACACCGTGGGCCTCTATGTATTCAGGCCGTATATACCAATCTTGAGTACCTGTAGGGTATACCCATGTCAGTAGCCCCCGAGTGTCCAGTGGAATCGCAGATTCGATTGGAGACTTTATGAATCCTTTCGAGTGCATGACTGAGTAATTTTTCGACTGTTCTGTTTGTGTCATAGGGATTGTTGATGTGCGTGCCTGATTTAACCGATGTACCGGTATCAGTTAACTACCTTAGGGTAAAACAACGCCATCTACTCGAACTCGAGTTCCCGGACTCGAATTCGGAAAAGTGCTGGTGTAATTCGACTCAAGCCACGGAGGTCTTACAGGAGTCGAATTCCAGTGTATGGGTGTGAGCGCTCGACGTGTCCGTCAAGGCATGTTCATCGTGCCTATAGGCACGGTTACATTTCTGGTAGTGCGCAGCAAATGCGTTGCCAAGCCTTATTCAGGTCTTATCTTCACGCTGTAAGCGCGGCATCCGAATTTTTGTCATCGCGGAGACGATTCGGGTGACCCAGGAGACACAGTCTCTTTGTAGGGAAAAATCATGAGGCGGTATCGCTATAAGCTTCGAGTGTGGATGTTATGAACACACGGTACTTTGTACAAATAATCATAGGGTGCGCGACCAGCGCTCCCTATGGGAGTAGCCCCCGAGTGCCTGGTTGAGTCGAAGACTCAGGCAGGGACTAAAGAACTTTTGCGACTGATGTCGTCTTTTGTTTGCTTGTTTCAGTCGAATTTGCTTCCGGCGCTCCCTATGGGAGTAACCCATGTCCATAGTCAAATCGTGTTTCGAGTGGTTGGGTTTGCTTTGATTATCCATGTTCCTGTAAAAAGAAGAAGAAAAAAATCGTAGGGTGCGCGACCAGCGCTCCCTATGGGAGTAGCCCCCGAGTGCTTGGTGGAGTCGAAGACTCGAGCAAGGACTAAAGTAGTCGAAATCTTCTGTTGCATAATTGTGGATGACGTTAGTGCTGACGATTCCATGACCTCAGTTGACCACGTGAGCGAGTTTGACGAGACGTGACGAGCGGTGGGTCCCATTTCCTGACTCTGATTTGACCGAGCGTGCGTAATCTTTGTTTTAACTGCACCTCCTCGATTTCCACGCGTAATGAGAGTAGTGGGGGACGGTTCGCGCTTCAGGTCCTTCACGTGTCGAGCACGATGAACGCCACTCATCTGATAGGGTTTTTCTTAGCCGTTGGATTGCATCTTCCAGGGGGTTAAGTAGCAACACAGCGACGGTAAATTTCACATCTGCTCCCTTTCTGCCTTTGCCTCCGTCGCCATTGCCGCTGCTCCTCTGCTTCTTTGCGCTCCTTTCCTTCGCAGCGCTGGACCAGCTCCGCATATTTCCCAGCTACTTCCTCCGATCACACCGCCGCCGTGGAATGGGGAAGAAAAAGGAAGGTGCTATGGCCGATTCTGCTGCTGCCGCGGCTGCTTCGAAGAAGAAGGGAGGCTCCGCCGCTATGGGCACCAGCACCGCCGCTGCCGGAAAGAAGAAGGGCAGGGGCACTCACGTCACCAATGGTGCGTGGCGCGCGTCCGTGATAAATTCTTCTGAGCTTCGTCTTCTGCGCCAGGACGGAGTTTTGTCTTCCGCGACGCGACGCTGGCCCCTCGCAGTAGGTAATCCCCTCTCCTCCTTCCGGCTTTCGGGTGATGTTCCTAGCGTTCATCATCTGTGGTCTTTCGTTGCCCCTGCATCCTTTCTTCAGGGGCCTTCTCTGTTTTTACGGGCTCTAGCTCCATCAGCTGTCCCCAAACTCCATCCTCCATGTAGCTTGCTACATTACCCTTTGCGAGTGCTGGCTCGGAATCGAGCCACACTTCGGCCTCTTCAAGCGCCTCTTCAAGTTGAAGCGACAATCGGCGTCTGGCTCCATAGTATATGATGTAGGCAGCTGCGGTATCCACGTTGACCCCTCCGTCACATATTTCGACATCAAGCTGATGATGTCCGTCCAAGGGTGGAGGGACAAGTGGTTCTACATCCGCGACCAGAAGGCCGACGGAGACCACTACGGACTCGCGCCCTTCGACGCCACGACGCCATGCAGGAGGAGGCACTCCTGGAAGAACGTGATTATGCCCGGCGAGTCCGCGGAGACAGATGTGCTATACGAGCGCGTCTGCAACCTCGAGAGTCGCATGGGCAAGGAGGAGGGAGGCTGCACCCTCATTCGCACATGGCTGCGCCGTCGCGTCCAGCCCCTGCAGGCCAGAGTCCATCCTATGTTCCAGTGGGCTGGCGCGGACGATGTCGCTCGCGTGTCTGCCGATGGCATGTCCGCGAGTGAGGTAGATAAAAGGGTGCGATTGGTCACCAAGTACACCGTCAAGGATGTGCTTCCCAATGAACCAGACGTTCCTCCGTTCGATGCTGCTAACCCTCCTCCTGAGGTACAGTTGTGCTATGTAGTAGCGTTGTTTGTCGATTGCTTCTTTGTTGTTTCTTGACTTTGTGCTAAATTGTTTTCTATATGCAGGATTGGGCGGTGTCACTCTGTATGCCCCTCTTCCTGAGGGGGTTATCCCTCGTGAAGCCTTGGAAGAGGACGAGTCGGAGTCGACCGTCCCATCTGATGTGGAGGAGGAAGCCCCCGAGTCAAGTGGTCCGGACACTCGCAAGCGTTCACGCATCAAGGATTCGGATGCGTCGTCCCCTTCGACTCTGGAAGGTGCAGGTGTTGGTGCAGAGTCGGCGATCCCTGCCGTTCCTATGAGTGCCATGGCACCATCCTCTCGCAAGAAGATGCGTCTTCCGAAGGAATCATCGTCAGAGTCGGGGGATCAAACTTTCGATTTTGATAAGTTTGATTGGTAAGCATTCGAGTCTTCCTTTTGGTTCTTCTTTGGAGTTGCATTATCTTGATATTGGTTTGATTTTGCAGTCAGCAAGCGTCATCATCTTCTGACGTACAATTTTTGAAAGAATCTGGAGTCGCAACCTCCAAAGCCAAGAAAGTGGCTGAGCGCACTCCTTCTCCTCCATTGGCGGCCCACTCCAGCTATAATTCATAGAGTTCTCCGCACGATGTGGAGCACCAGATGGTTATCCGGACGACTGTGAATCCATCCACTTCGGAGTCTTTGGAAGATCATG
Source organism: Avena insularis (assembly GCA_023614405.1). Taxonomy (NCBI): domain Eukaryota; kingdom Viridiplantae; phylum Streptophyta; class Magnoliopsida; order Poales; family Poaceae; genus Avena; species Avena insularis. The sequence continues at coordinate 415,298,926 of CM042686.1, read as the reverse complement.
TAAGTGTAGTATTTGTTTCCTCTATTTGTGCAGTCGAGTGTATCATCTTCTATCATCTTGCTTATCCTTTGTTGTTTTCTTCTGTCGCAGCTTATTGTGAAGGAAGCCGCTCGCTTAGCGGAGCAAGTTCTTGCGATGGGTCGCCAGCATGCAATGCTGGACACTCGCCACCGCGTAGTTGAAAGTAAGTGTCTTGCTTCTTCTGCGTCCTTGTTGTGATATATCCGGCTGATAGCCTATCTTTGTTTGTATCGTAGCTGAGCATAATGCACTTCTCTGCGATGCTGCTTCCCTTGAAAAGACACTTGTCACGGCGGTGAAGAGTCGCGATGAGGCAATCGCAGCACATGACGAGTCGTGGAAACGCGAAGAGGATCTGCGCGCCTCCGTCGTGGCTAGGGAGAAGTTGTTCGAGGAACAACTTTTCTCGACCGCCAAGGCTCTCTCAGGTACTTTTTCTGGATTTCATTATTGTTCTTCTTTTGAATTTGTCGTTGGTGCTGACCTTCGTGCCCATGCATGGGCTCTGTGTAGATGCCGGCGATTTGAGCTTCGACCCTCAGGCCTTGCGTCGTGATGATGCCTTGGCGGGTGCTCTTTCAGCAGTCGAGGACCGCAGCGCCGCCGTTCAAGGGATACTCTCCAAGGCCAAGGGCGTGCTTAGTCGCCTCCGAGAAGAGCTGGCGCCCAAGGCTGAGCTAATCGAGAATATGGACGAGCTAGTGGAGTCTCTTGCTGGGGGCGTCCCTGCGAGCTTCAAGAACTCGCTCCGTGCGGTAGGTGCTTCGATGTCACTCGCCATGGTTCAAGCCCATGGAGTCGAAATTGATCCTGCAGCGGTTTCTAAGGCGATGCCTGTCAGCGTCGATGGCTAGCGGGTAGTCTTTGCTCCCTTGAATCGCTTGTAGGCAAGCACGCCTGATCAATACTGATTCATGGTACTGAGGAGCTTCAGCGCACCAAGAAAGCTACGAAGGCTGCGGCGTCAGGGGCCGGCGGGAAGTCTGTGGCATCTGATACTGCCACAAACTCGATGAGGCCCCCAAAACCAAAGTCGAAGTCGAAGAAGCCAGTCGCTCCTCAGTAGTCGCAACTTGTAATAGTTAAATAGATTATGTCTTTTGTTAAGAAAATATGCCTGTTGGCGAGTGTATCTGCTGATACTTTTGTTAATCTTTCAATGCACTCAAATCTTTGTTTATGCCTCACCTTAGTCCTTTTATTTTATCTTGCTTGACTTGTGGTAGGGCACGTCGAGTGATCCTTTGAGGGAGCCTCAGGATTCGCCGCCCCTTGATGACACTTTGGCACCACGACATTCAAGGGTGGATGAGCTTTCTCTACTCTCGCGACTCCATGACCGCGTGAAGCAATTGGAGCGTGAATTGCCCGTACTTCGCGGAAATGCGGACGTATGGAAGTCGAAAGCAGAAAAAGCCGCCGCCCGAGAGCAGTATCTGCTAGGGGAGGTGACCCAGTTGGGTGACGAGTTCAAATGTCAGCCTTCTTCCCTCCTGTCGTTTCCTTGTAGTCACTCGCAGTAGTTTGTTGTTCTCATATTTTTGCCTTTGCCTTATATAGTTGTCAGCGTACGACATCCGCAGGATGAGAAGGATTAAATTGCCATTCGCATGAATGATCTGACCCAAGAGCATCTTCAGGCGAGTGGGTACTTTTGGGTAGATCATGATCGCGCAATCGCATTGGCGACCCTGCCGGATCGTGCGTCGCGAGTGCTTCATTTCTTGAAGAAGTCGCAGTCATGCTTGAGAAATATTTACCAGACAATGTTCCCGTTGGACGTTGTTCCATCGAGCCTACTGGGCCTTCTCTCTAGATTCCAGGACTTGAGTGCGGTCCGCGAGTGTGTGCGGCAACAGTTAGTGGCTGGTGCCAAGGTTGCGCTGTCACTGGTGCGACTGCATAGGCCTGATGTGGACGTTGCAGCAATTGCGGCTAGACCACCGGCGTTGCCAACGGGTTCTTCTTGGAACATGGTGCCGCACTACCAGGCAGTGGATCGCCCAGTAGACGAGATCGTCGACTTCTTCGAGGAGCAAACCAATGTTCCCTTGCTGCAATAGTAGTTTTAGTTTGTATCCTGCACATAGTTGTACCAGTGTTGTAAAGTTCGTATATATGCTGTGTATAATTGATTGACGTTGATGTATAAAAGAGCCTGTTAGCGTGTCTGTTTTGTGAGTGCGTTGCACTATGCAATTCCTTTTCGTTAGCCTGGCTTTGTGTTTACATCAGTCCCTTGTCAACCTGTCAGGTGCGTTGCAACTGGGTTGATGTTTGTCAAGGGTTTCGGTTGGTGTGCCAGCTACTCAGGATATCGCATTTTAGTTCGTAGAACAGATGTGTAATAGGGTGGCGTAGCGCCCGAGTGGATAATTTGCGAAAAATTTAAAGGAAAACACAGAGTTTTGGGGCACTTAGCTTTATTTATTCGCAGGATGGTACGAAGTACAATGTGTGGCTAAGTAGCCTTGGCTGAGTAGCCTTATTTGCAATGTAAAAGTAAAAAGCGACTAAGGGTAGAAGCGCCCCAGCTGCGCGACGTTCCAGGGGTTGGAGTATGCGACTCCTGTCTCTAAATCTTGAAGGCGGTAGGCGCCACCTGGGATTACTTCTATAATCACGTATGGTCCCTCCCATGGGGACTCGAGCTTGAGATGCCCTTGCTGCTTCAGTCGTAGGACCAGGTCGCCTTCGACAAAGGACCTGGGGCGTTGCCTCCTGCTGTGTTAGTTGCGCAGGTTCTGCTGATAGATCGTTGATCTTTCCGCGGCGATTTCCCTTGCCTCGTCAAGGAGGTCGACGGAGTCTTCGAGTGCCAGGGTTGACTCCTGCTTGCTGTAAGCGACCACGCGCGGTGCTTTGTATCGTACTTCGGCGGGTAGCACCGCTTCAGCCTCGTGCACCATGAAGAACGAGGTGTACCCTGTAGCACTATTTGGAGTTGTGCGTAGGCTCCAGAGTACTGATTGTAGTTTGTCTGGCCAGCAACCCGCGGCTTGTTCGAGTGGCCGGAGGAGTCGCTTCTTGATGCCGCCGCAGACGAGCCCGTTAGCTTTTTCGACCTAACCGTTGGTCTATGGGTGTGCCACCGAGGCATAGCTGACGTTGATTCCTAGATTCTCGTAGAATTCTTGGAACTCCTTGGATGTGAAGTTCGTCCCATTGTCCGTGATGATGCTGTGTGGCACTCCGAAGCGGTAGACGATGGACTCGAAAAACTTAACTGCACTGTGTCCTGATTGATTGGTCACTGGTATGGCCTCTATCCACTTGGTGAATTTGTCGACTATGACCAGGAGGTAGACGTAGCCTCCTCATGAGGACTTTGGGAGCTTGCCGACCATGTCGAGTCCCCATTGCGCGAAGGGCCAAGCCAATGGAATTGGCGAGCTCGCGCCGGCGGCGGCTTGTCCGAATCGGTAACGCACGCGTTGCATTTCTGGACGATGTCCTTGGCATCGCGCATGGCCGTAGGCTAGTAGAATCCAGCTCGTAGAGCTTTGGCAACGAGGGCACGACTGCCGGCGTGGTGCCCGCAGGTCCCCTCATGGATGTCGAGGAGAACAGCTCTTCCATCGGCCATGGAGACGCATCATTAGAGCACTCCTGTGATGCTGTGCTTGTATAGTTCGCTGTTGATAACAGCGAATGCCTTGGATCGCCGCGCGATGTGCTGTGCATCAGTCGGGTCGTCTGGTAGCCTCTTGATAAGAAGGTACGTGATGTACGGTTGATTCCATGATGGCTCGATCATCATGACGCTCATTGGTCCTTCGAGTCCTGTATCCAGCTCCAAGTCGTCGAGTGCCATTGGCTCATTGGGCGGCATAGCCCCCGAGTCCGTTGCTGTGCTTGTTTTCTTCTCTGCGGCCTTTGGCTTGATGGAGCGTTCGCAGATGCGCTCGAGAAATACCCCAGGTGGTATGGGGACGCAGGTAGAGTCTATGTTGGCGAGTGCGTCCGCCTCTTCATTGCTTTCGCGGCCTATGTGCCGCAGCTCGCAGTCGTCAAAATCTCCTTCGAGTGTGTCGTAGAGGTCGCGGTAGGCGATCATGTTGTCGTTCAGTGCGTCGCACTCGTGCATTGTCTGGTTGACGATGTCGTGGTGGTGTCACGGCAGATGCCATGGATAGGCTAAAGGTGGGGACTAATAGCACTAGGGGAATCCAGGGAGGGATAGTGAGATGATTCCCCACACAGAAGCTTTGTATTCGATTCGGTTCACAGATTACAAGTGCTCCTAGAGATGTATTGGTGAGAGGAGGAAGAAGGAGCTCTCTTACTCTCACCCACAGTTAACCCGTACAAGACCCTTAGAACCTAGAACCTTACCCAATAGAGGAACCCCTTCTACAGAGGCCATAGCCCTCCTTATATAGGGGTGACTAGGTCTCTACTTAGGGCATACGTGGAGGCATATTCCAGGGAATATGCCTCCTCCCAAAATAGCAAACCGACCGGGGTGCTTTTCCCCTGCGTCACCCATGCAGAGGCTACATGAGCAGTCGGCGTCTGCCGGCGTCACACTGTCATCGGCCACGCCTTGCTGGTCCTGCCCTCTTTTGCTTCGCTCATGCAGTGCGTACTGGGGCTTCTTTTGACCAGCGAGATTCCTTCCTTCTCCTAGAAGCTAGATATGACCCGGATCATAGTTGATCCAGCCACACCCGTTCCTGCATACAAGTTAAATACACCATTCCGACTTACGGCTTAAGTCGGTTGAGACCTAGTTAGGTGGACGCCCCTGGTCCGGGTTACCCCGTGATTCTTCCAGCATCCGCTTTAGCCTTGCCGACCCCCGGCTAACTCGGCTTTTATACCCCGGCGTGACCCTACCCGGGGGTATCCCCCCAACATTAGTCCCCGAAGCTGCTGTGGTCTTAGCTGCCTTAGCTGCTAAGGCCACAGCAGGTTCAATTCCACCGAGCTTTGTGCTCCTTCTCCGGGTTTCCTCCTTGTCTCAGATTCTCTGGATTTACTTTCCCTTGGCATGTTCCAAGCTCTCACTTGCTGGCCGGGTTACCACCCTAACTCGGACCTCATGGTTTTACTTTCCCGTGGCACATTCCAAGTTTTCACTTGCTGGCCGGGTTACCACGGTCTCATCCAGGTCTTCTTTCCTTCTCTCGTACGCTAGCCCACGTGGAGTCTAATCATTAGATTGTCTCATTTTAAGGGCCAGCCACAGTAACTGCTGCAGTAATTTGTCAGTTATCACTGTGGCGCACGTCACGTCTGGCCTGCCTCCTCGTTAACCGCATCAGTGCGTCATGTCATGGGATCTGTTACACCCTGTTGCCCTCCGTGTGGCTTGCTGCTGATTGGTCGACGCGGGCAATACACGGCCACACCATGCGGCGTACTCGTTTGACACGATCCCACTTCCCCCTCGAGGGAGTGGTTAAATAGGGGAGGGGCGCACCCTTAGGCATTTTCCCCCTTCCGCGCCCCTCTGCCTCTAGCACTTCTTCTTCGTCGTCTTCCTCGCGATAGCACTGCCGCCACTGCTTCCAAGTAGCAGCGCCACCGCCGCACTGCTTCCCCACACCTCTGCATCACTGCCACCGCTACGCGCCTCCTCTGCTGCCAATCTAGGCTGCTGCCCCCACCGCGGCTAGCGACAGTGAGGGCAACGAGCTAGAGATGACAGAGGAGGAGCTCGCCGTCGCCGAGCAAGAGATGGAGGAAGACACCGCCACGACGGACCGTGGTGCGTGGGCCGGGTCCTGGGTCTGCCAGGACGACCTAGACTGGCTCTACCGCACCAGACGCATTCCCGCCGGAGTCATAGCGTGCCTCGCCTCCGCCGAACTCGCCCCCTCACCCAATACGGGTGAGTATGTTGTGTTCCTATCGCACTTCCAACGGGGATTTGGTTTGCCGGTCAGTGATTTCTTCCATGATTGGTTAAGCACATATGAACTCCAGCCGCACCACCTTCCTGCCAACGCAATCACTTCTCTTTCTGCTTTTGCCTCTACAATCGAGGGCTACGCCGGATTATGGCCCACAAGGGACCTATGGATCCGGTTTTTCGGCCTTCGTCGTAATGTCATTATGAATATTCAACTCGATCCGGAGGACAAGTAGCTCACTCAATTCGGAGCTGCATCCATCTCACCCCGGAGGCTATCCGTTTCCCCCCGAGTCACCGGGCTGGACTCCTGCAAAGGATGGGCCCGAACTTTCTTTTATGTCCAGAACGAGGGCACTGAAGACTTGATCCGGCTGCTTCCCTATGCTTCGGGTCCACCTAACCCAGAGTTGTGGGACGTTGTCCCCAAGAAGCCTACAGTATTGGCCAACCAGGTCAACAAAAGGTTCAAGGAGATGAAGCATCTCGGGTTGCGCAATGAGGACGCCGTGATCACATTTGTCCGCAACCAGATCTCCCCTCTCCAGAAGCGCATTCACAAGGTGTGCCACATGAGCTGGGGTCGCGACCCCAACCGGACCTCGTCCTTTGAGCTTAGCAACACCGAAATCTACCGCCGGGTCAAGGCGCTCTTCACCACCCACAAGGACTTCTCCTCTGAGTGGACGTGGGGAATTGAGCATTATTGCCGGGATAGGCTTCCTCCCGTGGTAAGCTTCATGCCACCAACTCTCTCCGAATTAGATCTTATGTCGGTTGCCGTTTTATTTTTAACTCCGTTGTATTTTTTCTCCTTTAGCAATTCCTTCAGCAGACAATTGAGGATGGCCCTGACCCTACCCTCAAATGCGCGCCTGACCGGGAGAGCTCGGACGAGGAAGAACCGGACCAGGAGATGTTCCTCCCAATGTCCGACGCGACCAAGCGACCCATCGGTAAACTCTCTTCTATTAGAGATTGGCCCGACGATGAGGATGACTCGGATATTGAGGTGATGGAGGTTGTTGACGATGTCCCCCTTTCTTATGCTTTTCCGGCATCAGCTAACCCTGGTGGGCAGATCCACGAGGACCCTCCCCTTGCCACGGGTGAACCTGTTCTGGCAACGCCGAAGAAGAGGCGTGGAGCTGCATCAAGTTCCTCCTCTGGACCTTCTCAGCCCTCCAAAAGGCGAAAGAAGTCCGGAGACAAAACTGCTTCCAAGCCAGTAGGCAAGGCCCCAACACGAAGGGCTCAAAAACCCAAGGAGCCCTGACCTCGGATGCGTAAGCCTCTTTTCCCTCTGCAACTTATTCTTCCTTGCATTGTTTTAGTCTCTCTTCTGACATTATTTGATTTTGGCAGTGCTGCGGAGGATGTTCCCCAGAGTGGATCTAGCATCTCTTCACCGCTCCGACCTATCCCTTCTCCCCCTCGTGATGACGAGTCACGCCCGCTGAGCCCTATTCCAGAGGGTTCTGCGGCTGCTCCGGGTTCTAGCCCACCTCGTCAAGAGGGGGGCAACCCTAGAGCAGGGGAGACGGACCCAGCCGAGGCAGCGGCATCCACCACTTCGGCACCGCCGCAACCAGCAACTACCGAGACTACCTCCGCACCAGCATCGGCACCAATTCTGGCACCAGCACCAACTCCGGCAGCAAGAACATCAGCAGCAGCACCAGCTCCGGCAACAAGGACACCAGCGCCAAGCTCCTCCGCCTCGTCCGAGTCTTCTCAGTCTCGGCGAGGAAGTACCTAGGCAACTCCTAAGGGAAAATCTGCCGCAACCACTTCCTCCTCTCAGCAAGCCAAAGGCAAGAAAGCCCCTGACGTCACCAAGGCAGCGTCCACCGGTCTGGATACGCACTCGGCCCATGCTCGCCTGTAAATCTCCAAAGACAAGGGCGCCCTGAGCCAGCTAGTGTGCAACAACTTGTTCTGCACACCAGTCTGGCCCTTGCTCAGGTTGAGAGGAGAGAGGCACATGTGAAGGGCTTGGTGGCACCCCACATGCTCAGCGGTGAGCGATATCCTCCGACCTTGATCGAGTTTATGAACAACTGGAACAAGGCGGAGTTCGTCTACAACGACGATCTCCCGGAGAAGTTCGGTCCCGCCGAGTTTGCTGCTTAGATGAACACAGCCGCTAAGGCGATTAACCTCGCGGGCCGGATGATGGAGGTACGTTACTTCACCTTTTCCTTAGCATGCCATAGATATTAGCGATATAACCATTAGTCCCAAGCCTCCGGGGGAATAATTTGTTACTCGGCCGGATGCTCCTTAGAAAACTAACGTAGCTCCCTGAAAACTTCAAATATGCACACGCCTAGAGCCGGGTTAAGTTCCACTTGGCCCGGATCTTATACACTTCGAATATGCACATACCTAGAGCCGGGTTAAGTTCCACTTGGCCCGGATCTTGCACACTCCGAATATGCACACACCTAGAGCCGGGTTAAGTTCCACTTGGCCCGGATCTTGTACACTTCGAATATGCGCACACCTAGAGCCGGGTTAAGTTCCACTTGGCCCGGATCTTGCACACTTCGAATATGCACACCCCTAGAGCCGGGTTAAGTTCCACTTGGCCCGGATTTGATACACTTCGAATATGCACAAGGCTTAAGCCAAATTTTTGTACTCTTTTAAGGGTAAGCTACTTTTGTCCGACCCTGCTTTGCTTTCCATCTCCTTTTCTTCTTGGCTCTGCAAACATTCATACCTCGGCTCTGCCGGGTCAACACGCTATTTCAGCATCTCTTGAAGATAGTGTGCCCGTGCCTAACATGATGCTGCATTTTCTCGAACAAGCAGGGCAGCATCAGGCCGAGCTAAAAAAGAAAGACGATGAGCTTGCCCTCCTCCGAACCAAGAACGACGAGATTGCCAAGTTAAAGGCAGAAATGAAGAAGATGAAGGTGCAACACCAAACCGAGCTTGAAAAGGCTGGCCAGGACTTCACCGAAGAGCGCGAGCGCCTTAATCTCCAAATTGCTAAGGACCGCGAACTTCTCCAGGAGGCCGACATCAAACTCGAGTCGGCGAATGCTGAACTGGTGCAGCTCCGCCAAAGACGCGATAATTGCATCAATGAATTGACTCGGATCCACAGCCACATTTTACGTAAGTTCCTTTTCCTTATCCGGCATACTTCTCCAGGTTACCTCACATGTCTTTTCATTACTTGCTTCTCTTGTCCCTTTTTAGGCAAATTTTCAGAGGGTACTCCCATTGCGAGCGCCGCTGTTGCCAATTTCCACCGAGAGAGGGGTACTCCCGTCGCTCCTGACGGTGAGGGCATTCCCTATGACATGGAGGACCTGTTGGTCAGCCTGTCATCTCGCGTGGAAATCATCAAGAACTACGGCAAGGATCTCCTCGACGTTTCAGTCCGAGTCTTCAACACGTTCTGGCCTGGCGAGGACACTCCAGAGAGAATCACAATCCTTGCTGAAACGCTGACGGAGATCGAGACCCAGCTCGACCTTTGGAGGGAGTCCGCTAGACGTGCTGCAGCTGAGACCGTTCTTCACCACATACTCACGTGGATGAGAAGATCGATCTCAGCCTCCTGACGCGCCTGCACACCGGATCCAAGTGGACCAATGACCCGGAATGGGTAGCTCGGCGCCAAGCTTGCGCCCATAGCCTCATTGAATATGCTCCCATTCATGAATGGACTGAGGGTCCGAGCTTCCTGGAAGCCGCTGACGACGAAGAGGTCGAGAATGTTGAAGATGGTTCGGACGAGGATGGAGAGGACGATGCCTCGGATATCGAAGAAGGCGAAGATGACGCCGAACTTCCTCCTGCTGCTGCTCCTTAAGTAAAAACACTTGAAAACTTATCAGATCCCCGGTATGCCGGTTGGAATTGTATCCCGTACTTATGTAATATTTTGCTACTAAGTTTGTATGCCGGATTAACTTGGGCGTAGTCCCCGAGTTTCATTTTCTTGTTCGTCCAATCTTCTGGCTCGGTTCGTGTCTGCCTTGATTCGGTTTTACGACTGACGAATCGGAGCTTCAAAAATTGTTTTAACAATACTTAGAAACTTTTAGGCTTAGCTCAAGATAATTTAGCATAATAATTTGAAAGTAAATACAAGGTTAGTCCGAAAAACAAACGTCGGCTCGATTAAGTTCTTTTCCTTAGTCGTTTTTCATGTGCTACGCAATTCCAAACTTGTTCTCTTGCTTGCCATGAAGCCAATTCTTGTTGGACAGCAGCAAGTCGAAGAGTTGGGTTTTTGGTGCTCACACATTACTAATCCGAGTTAAGTAGAACAACTTACTCCAGCTGACGTATAAATAATAAAAGACAACAAATATTATTAAGGCAGTCCCCGAGTTCTTGCCGATGTGCCAACATTTCATTGATAAGCTCATTGCATACACATACCGACATATGAGAAGACTCGGATACATACACTTCTCTGCTAAGTGTAGAAAGGACGAAGTAGGGCTACGTTCCATGGACGCTTAGATTCCTCGCCGGACCTGTCCGCCTTGTTCTTTTCCTGTGGTTTTGCATCAATAAGATAATAAGAATCATTGTGCAATGCTTTGCTCACAATGAATGGCCCTTCCCAGGGGGGGGGGGTAATTTATGCATGCCAGCAGTACGTTGAACCAACCGGAGCACCAGATCGCCTTCCCGAAAGACTCGGGGGCTTACTTTCTGGCTATGATAGCGTCGGAGATTTTGCTGACATATGGCGGATCTGGACAATGCCAATTCTCCCGCTTCTTCCAGCAGATCAACATCATTTTGCCGGGCTTCTTGCACTTCGGCTTCTTTGTATTGGGTGATCCTAGGCGAATCATGCGCTATGTCGGCTGGTAATACAGCCTCTGCCCCATATACCAGAAAAACGGCGTATAGCCTGTTGATCGATTCGGAGTTGTTCTTAAACTCCACAGTACTGCTGGTAGTTCTTCTATCCAGCACCCCGCTGATCTTTGCAGCGTCTCAATGAGCTGGGTTTTTATCCCGGATAACACTAATCCGTTGGATCTTTCCACCTGTCCGTTCGATGCGGGGTGGGCTACCGAGGCAACGTCCAGCCGGATCTTCTTATCCTGGCAGAATCGCGTAAATGCTCCTTCAGCAAAATTTGTGCCATTATCAGTTATGATACTGTGAGGATAACTGTATCTCAAGATAATGTCTTTGAGAAATGTTATGGCCATAGCTCCATCACACTTTCTTATAGGCTTCACTTCAATCCATTTTGTAAACTTATCCACCATGACCAAGATGTGAGTCATATTTCCCCTTGCTGGTTTAAACGGGCCAACCATATCCAGGCACCATATGCCAAATGGCCATGTAATTGGTATGGTCTTGAGTTCCGACATTGGCATATGCGTCTTGGTAGCATACCTCTGACAACCATTGCATTTTCTCACCAGATCTTCTGCTTGTTCTAAGGCACTTGGCCAGTAGAATCCATGCCGGAACGCTTTTGCCACCAAGGCTCGGGACGAGGCATGATGCCCGCACTCCCCTTCATGTATATCTCAGAGGATGTCAAGCCCTTCTTCCAGGTCAACGCACCGCTGGAGGACATTCGTCACACTCCGTTTGTACAGCTCGGAATTGATAATTGTGTATGTCTTTGCTCTCCTCTGAGTTTGCCTGGATAACACCTCCTCAGTGGGTAACGTTCCATCTTTCAGGAATTGAAATATAGGCAGTGCCCAAGCTAGTATTGCTCGCACAGGGAACACATCCTCATCAATTTCCATCTGATCCACCGACATAACTTCAACCGGATCACTTGAGCGGTCCCGGGTCAGGTTGGCAGTCCCCGGGTTTGCTGATGCAGTCCCCGGGTTTCGCGCACAACCTCCCATGTCAATGTCCATGGGCTTAGCTCCAGATTCTGTATTTTCCGGGACATAGATTGAGTCGGTTCCTGGGGACGGCGTGATAGATGGTTTTCTGAGGTGTTCCAATGCTACACCCGGTGGAATTGCTTGTCGGGTTGATCCGAGCTTCGACAGCATGTCGGCAGCCTCATTTTCCACCTGGGGTACATGGTGAAATTCACACCCCTCAAAGTAACCAGATATCTTCTGCACATGAAATCTGTACAGAGCCATGTTTTGGATCCAAGGCATCCCACAACCCCGACACTTGTTGTATTACCAAATCCGAGTCGCCAAAGCATAGTATCCGATGTATCCCAATCTCTTTTGCCACTTTGAGCCCATGCACAAGTGCTTCATACTCAGCGACATTGTTCGATGCCGCGAAATGGATTTGCAGCACATATTTCAGCTGGTCCTTCTTTGGCGAGGTAAGCACAACTCTGGCGCCTAGCCCGGTTTTTGTTTTTGACCCGTCAAAATGCATCCTCTAGTAGTTCGGATCTGGTGGCGGTGGTTCGTATTGTACCTCGGCCCAGTCCACGAAAAAGTCCGCCACAGCCTGAGACTTGATTGCTTCTCTTCTGTCATATTGTGGCGCATAAGGAGCTAGTTCGATTGCCCATTTTGCGATTCGACCTCTTGCATCCTTGTTACCCATTATCTCGGATATGGGAGCTTCACATATTACTTTGATGGGGTGCTCCTCAAAGTAATGCTTTAACTTCTTAGCTGCCATATAGACACCATATGCCACCTTTTGAAAGTGTGGGTAGTTCTGCTTTGAGGCAGATAATACCTTGCTCAAGTAATACACTGGCCTCTGCACCGACTTACCCTCTTCGTCGCGCTCTACCACAATCACTGCACTTACAACTTGGTTGGTTGCGGCTATGTAGAGCAACATTGGCTCCTTTGATAGTGGAGAGGCTAACACTGGTGCAGTGGCTAACATCTTCTTTAAGTGGGCAAAGGCTTCATCGGCCTATGGCGTCCAAATGAACTTATCCGACTTTTTCATGAGTTGGTAGAGAGGCAATGCCTTTTCTCCCAACCGACATACAAACCGACTTAACGATGCCAGGCACCCAGTGAACTTTTGGACATCGTTAAGACACTTCGGCAGCTCCATTTGTTCAATGGCCCGGATCTTAGTTGGATTAACTTCGATACCTCGGCTGGAGACGAGAAATCCGAGTAATTTTCTAGCCGGGACACCGAAGGTACATTTTTCCGGGTTAAGCTTCATCCAGAACCTTCTTAAGTTCACGAATGTCTGCCTGATGTCGTCAAGGAGCGTTTTGCTTTCCTTGGTCTTGATAACCACATCATCCACATACACTTGTACATTTTGACCTATTTGGTCGTGCAAACATTTTTGCATACATCTTTGGTACGTTGCACCTGCATTACGTAAACCAAACGGCATGGTGCGATAGCAATAAGCCCCATATGGGGTGATAAATGCGGTCTTTATTTGATCATCCAGATTCAGAGGTATCTGGTGGAAACCAGAATATGCATCAATGAATGACAGCAGTTCACATCCCGCGGTTGAGTCTATGACCTGATCTATCCTCGACAGTGGAAATGGATCTTTTGGACACGCCTTGTTCAGGTTCGTGTAATCGATACACATATGCCAAACCACTGCCATGTTCAGGTCATCCTTCTTCTTCTCCACCAACACCGGATTAGAGAGCCAATCCGGATAGAGTACTTCCATGATAAATCCTGCTGCTAGCAACCGAGCTATCTCGTCTCCAATGACTTTTCTCCTATCCTCGGCGAAGCGGCGGAGAGGTTGCTTCACCGGCCTTGCTCCGGGTCTCACGTTTAAAGAGTGCTCGGCCAACTCCTTCAGAACACCTTGCAAGTCCTGTGTAGACCAAGCAAAAATATCCCGATTCTCACGGAGGAAGTTGACGAGCTCGCTTTCCTATTTATCATTCAACCCGGCACCAATTGTTACGGTGCGCTCTGGGAACATATTATCAACAGGCACTTTCTTAGTATCCTTTGCGGCTTGGAACGAAACGCTACCATGCGGGTTACTCAACACCGACATATACTGCTGCGCGGACTGAGCTAATGCTGCCACCTCTTGGATTTTTCTTTTCTCTTGCGCAATCACGAGTGACTCGGCTAGGTTAGACCCGGCTAAGGCACACTCAATGGAACATCGGAAATCTCCAGCAATGGTAATCACTCCATTTGGCCCGGGCAACTTCAGCTTCAGATAACTGATGTGGCAGCTTGCCATGAACTTGTTCAATGCTGGTCTTCCGAGTAACGCGTGATACGCACTTTCCAAGTTCACCACTTCGAACTCCAGATTCTCAGTTCGGCAATTATCTCTCGTGTCGAATAACACGTCAACCCGGACTTTGCCTATGGGCTCACAAAAAATGCCTAGTACAATACCATGGAAAGTTGTCCTTATAGCCTAGAGCATGTTCTCCGAGATACCCAAATTGCGCATTGTATCCGCATACATGATGTTAATGCTACTGCCATTGTCAATCAGTACCTTGGAGAACCTCACATTGATGTTAGGCCCAATGAATGTCGGGTCCAGCACTAATGCATACGAACCAGGACTCGGCATAAGCTTGGGATGATCTTTGATGTTCCAAGTAATTTCTTGGTCCGACCAAGGCATATACCTCGTCACCGCTGGTATTACCGCATTGACCTCCATATGTCGGTGCTGCAAGCTCTTCCTATCTGTTTCCTCGGTGGTAAACACACAATAACTCTAATGATGCTCCCTGTACTCATTTCTCCCCTCATTTCTGGGGTACCTCTGATCCGGCTGATACTGGTTTTCTACTTGATGCACTGCATCCCTTCTCTCATGGTTATCATACCTCGGCGGAGGGGGAGGCAAGATTAGCTGTTGCGTGTTCGCTCCGGAGAGCAATTGCTGCCGGGGTAACTCCTGCCGAGGTTGATCATTCCGGGGTGCCTGAGCATTCCCTAAACCACCTTGTTCTATCTTACGCATCCACTCACATTGCCTCATTGTATGACCCGCTGGGTTACTCGGATTTGGCGTGTGAAATTTACACGGCTGATCCAACATCGAATCATAAGTGTACCTCAGACGGTCCTTCTTTTCTTGCCACTGTTTCTTCTGTTCTGGCATCCAAGTTTTCTTGCCATCATTCCTTGGTGTCTATTGTTGCCCTCCAGTTTTCTGACGCTGATTGCTCCCTGTTCCTGGCTGATCTTGATTCACAGCTACAACTTGTTGCGAACTATACCGGTGATCCGGTCTATCATCTCTCCTTTTACCTCTGTAATCGTTCCTCCGGGATGACCCGGCTCCATCTCTCTAGTAGTACTCCTCATTCGACTCGTTGGACATGAGCCTAGGCTGAGTCGGATCACCCAAAGCATACGGATCAGCAATCCGGATCATCTCTGCCAACGTAGTTGGCATTTTCCTTTGCAACTTTTGCCACAGCTCGCTTGCATATCTGCATCCTTACGCAAACCACGCTATGGCCTGTGACTCTATCACGCCCTCACACGAGTTTCTCACGGTACACCACCGGGTTAAAAACTCCCGGCCCGTCTCATTCGGTCTTTGCTTGCACATAGCTAGGGTCTGTGGCCTATTTGGCCTCTGATACGTACTCGAGAAATTGCTGATGAACATTTCCTCAAAATCGATCCAGCAGTTAATACTTCTGGGCGGCAAATTTTTCAACCATACCCTTGCTGGCCCCTCCAACATCTGGGTTACGTATCTCACAGCCCATCGCAAGTTACCTGTAGCAATTTTCACAGCCGTAGCATAATTTATCAACCAATCCTCCAGCTTAGTGCTGCCGTCATACGTCTTCGTGCCTCTGGGTAACTGGAAGTTAGGTACCGGTGGCTCTTTCATGATCCGGGGTCCAAAACATGCAGGACCCAGAGGACCTTGACTTTCAATCTGCTCCGACCTATACAGTCGATCCAGTTTCAACCTGGCATCATCCGGCATCAAATCCCTGCTTCCCAATCTCGACCCTATCACATGATAGTCCGACCTTGGGTATCCTGCATTCACCATTTCCGAATCTCCATCGTTATACCGGTCTCGCTCTCGTGGCGCATCTCTCTGTTGCATACCTCGGCCGGCACTTTGCTCTTGCCTTGGTATATTCCGCTGCTGCGGTTGTCCTGCAGAGTTGTGCTGTCTGGCATTGCCGTTAACAGCGTTTCCTTGACCGGCATTGCCTTGGTCACTGTTACCTCGGCTTACACCCCGTCGATCGTCGTTTCTTTGTACCTCTTTTGCTTTTCCTGCCCTTGTCGGGTCATACGGAACAATCTGCTTGTTTCTCCTGGCCGAGGTTACTACCTCCTCTCTCCTAGGACCACCATGAGGAGACGATGCGGCTCCAGTGATTTCTCGGGTTACCCACCACCGAATGAACGATCTTGGAGGCCCCACTCTCTCGGGTTTGCCACGAGCAGTTCCTCATTTTGCTTCGCGATCCGAACCAACTCATTGACCCGATCTTGCTATCTCGTGGGCTTCACCGTCAGACCCTCTACTTCAGATGCATTGCATCCGCTGCTCTGAGTTTTTCGCCGAGTCTTGTGCTTGGCAGCCCCATGGACAAACAGTTTTCTGACTCCTCAATCCGAGTATCACCTTCTTTGTTCATTTCACTCATGAGATTTCTCCCCTTCACTTTTACAGCATCTACTTTATTTGCCTTTGCATACTCACGCAGCGTCATATTCAACGACTGCTGAGCCGCAACAATCTTTTTCGCTCCCTCTAGAATTTTCTGCCTAGTTTCCTCTAGCTCGGCCTGTGCCTGAGCCGGATCTACCACTGCTGCTACCAGGTTTGCCAAGCTATCCATAGCTTCCCTCAGTACATTCTCAGGCCTCTCTAGTGGAGGTCCTCTACCTTTCCTTGGTGCCTTAGGTGTTACCTCCGAATCCGTTGCTGGATCCTTGCTTGCGCCTGCACCTGGCGCAGTCATCATCACCTCAGCATGGTCCGGGGAGCGAGTGATATGCGCCCTGTGAACCACGCTAAGGGGTGGCTCCCCTGCCTCGATGACGTGCCGCGGATGAACGCATGATATGTCCACAGCAACGTAGACCTTGTGCGCACCCAACTTGACGAAGAGGCTGTTGCGCGGAAGTGGGCACGTGCCGAAGCAGCCAGCGTTGTCGCTGATGAAATCCAGCGCTCCAATGCGTTGAACGAGCCCAGAGACGATGCGTTCGCCGGTGCTGATGAGGTTTCCTGTCCGGATCTTCACCCCTGCTAGCGCCGCTATCCCCACGGTGGGCGCCAACTGTCGTGGTGGTGTCACGGCAGATGCCATGGATAGGCTAAAGGTGGGGACTAATAGCACTAGGGGAATCCAGGGAGGGATAGTGAGGTGATTCCCCACACAGAAGATTTGTATTCGATTCTATTCACAGATTAGAAGTGCTCCTAGAGCTGTATTGGCGAGAGGAGGAAGAAGGAGCTCTCTTACTCTCACCCACAGTTAACCCGTACAAGACCCTTAGAACCTAGAACCTTACCCAATAGAGGAACCCCTTCTACAGAGGCCCTAACCCTCCTTATATAGGGGTGGCTAGGTCTCTACTTAGGGCATACGTGGAGGCATATTCCCTGGAATATGCCTCCTCCCAAAATAGCAAACCGACCGGGGTGCTTTTCCCCTGTGTCACCCATGCAGAGGCTACGTGAGCTTCTACAGCGCCTGCGTCAGCCGACACGGGCGTCGTCACCTCTGTCGGCCACGCCTCGGTGGTCCTGCCCTCTTTTGCTTCGCTCATGCAGTGCGTACCGGGGCTTCTTTTGACCAGCGAGATTCCTTCCTTCTCCTAGAAGCTATATATGACCCGGATCATAGTTTATCCGGCCACACCCGTTCCTGCATACAAGTTAAATACACCATTCCGACTTACAGCTTAAGTCGGTTGAGACCTAGTTAGGTGGACGCCCCTGGTCCGGGTTACCCCGTGATTCGGCATGCCTTGAGGTGACTCGGCCAGCATCCGCTTTAGCCTTGCCGACCCTCGGCTAACTCGGCTTTTATACCCCGGTGTGACCCTACCCGGGGGTATCCCCCCAACAGACGACCAGCTTAGAGTCGCCATATATTATGAGCCTTTTGGCGCCGCAGCCTTTTGCCATCCTCGTCCCGTGTAGCAGGGCCTCGTATTCAGCTTCATTGTTGGAGGCGGTGAACTGCATTCGTAGGATATATTTCAGCTTGTCCCCCTGGGGCGATGTCAGTATGACACCTGCACCAGCTCCGTCCTTCTGCTTAGATCCGTCGAAGTGCATTGTCCAGAGGTAGGATATATCTGGTTTTTCGGGGAGCTGGTTCTCCATCTAGTGCACGAGGAAGTCAGGGAGAACTTGCGACTTGATTGCATTGCGTTTTTCACATGTGATGTCTCGTGGAGACAGTTCGATTCCCAAAGTGCGACTCGTCCTGTGGCGTCGGGATTGTTGAGGTTGTGCCCAAGCGGGGCGTCGTTGACTACCACGATTGGGTGTTCTTGGAAGTAGTGGCGCAGTCGCCGGGCCGTCATGAAGACGCCGTATGCCAGTTTTTGGTAGTGCGGGTACCGCTATTTTGTTGGCATAAGTACCTCGCTGAGGTAGTAGACTGGGTGCTGTACCCCGTGGACCTTGTTTTCCTCGGCTCGTTTAACTACGAGCACTGTGCTGACCACCTGGTTGGTGGCGGAAATGTATAGCAACAACGGTTCCCTTTCTCATGGGGTCACCAGTACTGGCGAGGTGGATAGTAGGCGCTTGAGGTCTTCGAATGCTTCCTGCGCCTCATTGGTCCACTCGAACTTGTCAGCTTTGCGGAGGAGTTGGTAGAAGGGCAGTGCCTTTTCGCCCATCCGACTGATAAATCGACTGAGAGCCGCGATTCGCCCAGCCAGCTGCTGGACGCCCCTTATGTTTTTCGGCTTCTCCATGGCTAGTATGGCTTTTATTTTCTTCGGGTTCGCCTCGATCCCTCTTGCAGAGATAAGATACCCGAGTAGTTGCCGGATGGTGCATGAAGGCGCTTATCAGATTGAGCTTGATCCAGTAGCGATCGAGGTTGGCGAAGGTTTCGTGCAAATCGTCGATTAGTGAGGTTTCCTCTTTGGTCTTGATTACTATGTCGTCGACATAGACTTGAATGTTACGACCGAGTTGGTTCTTGAGGCAAGCCTGCATGCACCGCTGGTAGGTGGCTCCTGCATTCTTTAGCCCGAAGGGCATTGTGTTGTAGCAGAACACACCAAAAGGCGTTGTAAACGCTGTTTTTTCTTGGTCTTCCTCCATTCGAATCTGGTTATAGCCTGAGTAGGCATCGAGGAAGCAGAGGCGCTCGCATCCTGCGGTGGAGTCGATGATCTGGTCGATTCGCGGTAACGGGAAGTGGTCCTTTGGAGAGTGCTTATTCAAAGAGGTGAAGTCCATGCACATCCATAGGATATCCGTGTCCTTTTTTGGTACTAGCACCATGTTGGCGAGCCAAGTGCTTTCTTTGATCTCGCGTATGAATTTGGCATCGAGGAGTCTGTTGATCTCCATTCCGACTGCCTTTGCTCTTGGCTCAGATAATCGCCGAATTGTTTGCTTGACTGGCCTTGTGTCTGGGTTGACATTGAGTGCGTGCTCGGCGAATTCCCTGGGAACCCCTGGCATGTCCGTTGGACACCAGGCAAAAATTTCCTAGTGCTTACGGAGGAATTCGACGAGCGCGAGTTCCTATGCGGGACTCAAGTTGTTGGCGATGAGGGCCGTTTTGGCGGGATCCGATGGGTGGACCTGGACTTTCTTTGTGTGCACTGATGAGTCAAAGGACAAGTCAGGTGAGCTTGGCTGGCTTAGGGGAGGCAGACTGTTGTCTGTCGATTCCTTCAATCTTGCGAGTTCCTCCTGCATGCCGAAGGACTAGGAGATTCTGTTGAATTCCCTATCGCAGCTATCGGACCTCTTGAAGCTTCCATTGATTGTGATGACGCTATTAGGTCCTGGCATTTTCATCTGTAGGTAGGCATAGTGCGGCATCGCCATGAACCGAGCGAATGCGACACGTCCGAGGATGCAGTGGTACTGCGAGGGCCAGTCGACGACTTCAAAGTCGATGCACTCGCGCCGAAAGTTTTTCGGTGTGCCGAAGATGACGTCGAGGTTGATTTTACCAAGGGGATATATGCCCTTGCCTGGGACGATGCCGTGGAATGTTGTGTCTAAGGCTTCTAAGCAAGTCAGAGGGATCTTCATTGCTCGCAAGGTACTCGTGAATATAAGGTTGACGCCGCTTCCACCGTCCATGAAGACGTGGCTCATGTCGAAGCCTCTGATTTGCGCCTCGAGTACGAGGGGACAATGGCCTGGATGAGGTACTTGGGGCGGATGGTCGCGCTTGTCGAAGGTGGTGCAGGACTTGCTTTCGCTGAGGTACTCAGTGGTGGATGGTGACAAGTTTGTGGCCAAGTTGACTTGGCGAGTGATGGCCTTCTGCACCCTATTCGAGGGGCGTCCCTTTTGGATCATCATGGTACCCATGGCCCGTGGGTATGGTTTGCCTCCCTGGTGCTGGTCCGGCGCAACTGCATTTGGGGGTAGTCTAGGTGGTGGTGGTGGAGCGCCATGTGCCACGGTGCCTGGAGCGGCTCCGTAGCCCCTTTCGACTGCGCTGTGATTCATCCGAACCAGTCCCTCATGTAGTTTGAGGAACTCGCGGTAGTCCTTGAGGAGGTGGATGGACTTCTTCTTTCTGTCATGCTTGTCGATGTAGAAGTGCACAGTGCATGGCCCGGACAGTTTATCTTCAATGGATGTTGCAGGTGCCTCGTCACGATTGTGGTGTTGCCACACTTGCGTGGTCTTTCCGAAGTCACGGTATCCACCGCTGCGGTAGCCGCTGTTGCGGTTGTCGTCGCGTTTGTCAGCGTAGCCGGCTGCGACCATGTTGACGTCATCGCGGTCATCGTAGATGCGCATGCGGCATTTGCTTCGGCGGTCGCGTCTGCGCTCGAGCTCTGCCTCATCGTCGGAGTGAACGCGATTTTTCACCGAATCTTCTCCCTCTACCCAGCGATTTGCGATTTCCATCAGGTGGTCGATGGTTTTGGGCTTTGAGCGTCCCAGCTCCTCCCTGAGCTCTATGCGATGTACGCCGCTGTTGAATGCATCAATCGTGCGATCCTCCGAGATGTTCTCTATGGAGTTCTTGATGATGAACCACCTCTGGATGTAGGAGCATAGCGATTCGCCCGATCTTTGCTGGCAGCATCTCAGCTCTTCGATTGATGCGGGTCGTTTGTATGTGCCCTTGAAGTTGCGCACGAAGCTGTAAACCAGCTCTTCCCAACTGCGAATGGATCCGCGTGGGAGGTTGTTGAGCCATGCTCGGGCGGCGCCTTGCAGCTGTAGCTGTAGGCATTGCATGGCCGTGCTTCGACTAACACCGTGAAGCCTGATGGAAGAGATGTGGTCCTCCAACCAGATCTCCGGGTCCTGTAGGCCGTCAAACTTCGGGTTCTCCGACGGTAGTTTAAACCCCTTGGGCATTCGCTTTTGCCTGATGGCCCTGCTAAAGCATCTAGCACCACAAAGCTCCACATCTTCGTCTTCTAAGTCAGTCGACCGAGCACGTCGCGCCCTTGATTTGTCGATCTTGCACTGTGTGAGGTCATCGCGTGCATCATAGTCGTGGTCGTGTCACCGTGAACGGCGACGCCGAGACAGGTCGTGACTATCATCGCTGGATGAGGGCGAGGAGTAGAGCTTTGCTAGCGCTTTGCCTTTCTTCGGCTCCGGTGTAGGCTCCTTGTCGAGGGTGGCCTCGATTAACCCCAAGCCTACGATCGTAGATCAGTGCATGGCGGCCCGAGGATCTCCGGCCGACGGTTGATTATTGAGGAGGTACATGGTGGCTGCTGTTACCGCAGCTTGCGGCGTCTTCGGGACCACGTTGCCCCGTGTGTCGACTGTCATAGAGCTGAAGTCGAGGACCTTTGCAGCTTCTATGCCTTCTTGCTCGATAAGATGAGCCATCCGGGATCGTCTTTTGTTTGCGATGTGCTCGTTGCCCTTTGAAGAGGATCCTCCATGGGAGGAGAGCCCAGCACGTCGAAGACTCGACTCATCTGCCGCCTTTTTGCGTGCTTCGAGTTGCGCGAGTGTATGCACTTGGCGTCTGTATTCCTCCTTCAGGAGCCAATGGTAGCCCATCAGCATGTTCTGCGGGGAGTCGAGAGGCAGCGGATTGCCTCGTAGGGCTTCTCGGCAGCGGGCCCACTCGTTGTCGTTGAGCTTGATGACAACGCGCTCTCCCGTATTTCATTCATCATGGTTGGTGGTTCAATTGCTCCTCCGTTGTTGATGGGGGCGCCGTTGCCACCGTTGCCGCCATTAGGCGGGTCGGTTTCGTTGCCACGGTTGCCCGTGTTGTCGCGATTGGCAGAGGTGTCGCCCGCGTTGATGACGGTGCACATGAAGTGGTTGGGGAAGCTGCTGCTCCCGCAACTTTCAGATCCGGAACCGTAGGCTCCATCTTCAGTTGCTAGATCGCTCAGATCGGATTCGCGACTGCTGTCCCTGACTATTGAGGCGTTGAGCTTGCTGAGGGTGCCGATCGGTGGCGGGAACCACGATGCTGGAGCAATCGATGGTACCGTCGGCTGGTCAGGCATGCGAAGCGTGCCCATCTGAACAACTTGGAAGCGGAAGCTGCCGATCGCCAAGATGATTCCGTCGCCCACAGACTCGAAAGCCGGGCGAATGGCCGGCATGTGGACGGTGAAGTCGGACGCGCCGAAGAGCTAGCAAATCTCCGCTGTTGCAGAGTTGTAGATCGCGGTTGATGGGGCCGAAGAAGCCACAACATCAGCACTCCCAATTCCCACAGACGGCGCCAATTGACGAGGTTTTAACTCATCAATGCCCATTGTTATGGACTTGGGTTTTGGAGAAGGAGGGAGCGCTGGAGACATCTGTCGGCTAGCAAACAAGCACACAGGGGACTCGAAGATTTACCTAGGTTCAGGCCTCGCAGAGGTCCCTACTCCTGCTTGTCCGCTCGTGGAATTATCAAAGGAATCGAGGATTACAATGGTGCGCAGATGCAATCTGGCGAGAGTTGTGGAAACTAGGGTTGCGTGTGTCCTCCTCGCCGCCCCCTCTTAGCCTTTATATAGATAGGCTAGGTCTCGGGTAGCAGGTCGAGTCGGTTACAAGTTAGGTTTTCCCCTTTGAACTTTCTATCTTTAGTTTCTTCTTGTTCTTCAAGAAATCGAGAGTCCGTAGGCTACTCGAATTCTTTATTTGGGCCTTGGCGACACCGTGGGACTCTACGTATTCATGCCGTATATACCAAGCTTGAGTACATGTAGGGTATACCCATGTCACTTAGCTAAATATTTATTATTTATTAGGTATTTATATAGTAATAAAGCTTATAAAAATCATATCTTATTATTTAAAAGGGATTTCTATTTTCGTGCCCCTGGTTCGTTAGTTGTACTCAGTTTTCCCCAGCCGCTTAGTTTTTCCTCACTTTTCCCCTCCCTCCATTCTGAAACCCTCACATGTGCTCGGACGGGTGGATGCCGCCAGGTCAAAGGCTTGACCATTACATGCTGACAGGTGGGACCGCGTTGGGCGGGTCCTGGGTTGAGCGTTACGTTACGTCGCCTCGACCGTTACATGCTGACTGGTGGGGCCATGTTGGGACGAGTCCTGCATATGTGGTGAAGGGAGGGGCCGCGTTGGGACGGGTTTTGCATACACGGTGAAGGGTGGGGCCGCATGGAGACATGCCAGACCGGCCATTCTTGCTCCGAGCCTGGAACAGCTCCCACACCGCCCCTCCGCTCCGCTCCCCACCATCGTGCCCTCCTACCTGAGAGCCCCTCCTACCTTATGTCGTCCTCGGCCCCCGATCCACCCCCTTCCCCTAGCCACGGAGCCTACTCCATCTCTGCTTCCTCCCCCGCTAGATCTATCCCTTTCACGGAACAGTATGCGACACCGACGGGTGTACCGGTCCTCCCCGATGAGCACGAAGAAGATTGGGTGGAAGGGATCTAACACATGGATTCCATCTGGGTAAGTATTGTTTCCCTTTGTGGATTGATTATAGGCAGTAATTGAGCGCGAATCGCTGGTGCTCGGCTAACTGCCTTGCTTTTCTAATAGGATTGATCCAGCGCTGGCATTTCGGCTAGCGGTTAAACTGGATACTAGCATAATTCGTGGTTGTGAACAATCTCTCTCTGGGTTTTACTTCCCAGCGGTGGTTGTAGCCTCCATAACTCTCAGAGATTTGAAAGATAAAATATATTCTAAATTTCCTGGGAGCAATGGCGATTCAGTTGATTTGCAATATTTCAACATTAGCGAGCAAAGATTGCTCCCACTAACTAGCGAAGCTGATCTAGTAATGTTTTTATCTTTGAATGTTGCCGAACGCTTTGGTCGAATTCGTCTTCATGTACAACCTTAAGTTGAACACACGGGAAAGAGGGCTAAAGCATCATCAGGTGGTCAGGCATCATCAGGTGGTCGGGCATCATGTGTCTCTACTGTCTCTGCTAATAGTGTGCACCCCGCGCTCCTTGTAGGTCCACAACAGTACCTTCTATTCGCACTGCGAGTGTAAGACAATCGCTCGTGCGACCGATGTGGAGGACAAAGCAGAGCTTGCCGAGGGAGCACCTCCACTAGATGATGATGAGTTGATGTTTCCTAAATTGGTAGATAGATTCAGTAAACATGCATTAGAGGATCAATACACAGAGGAATTGGCCCACGTTGCCAGATTTGATGACACTAATGAAGAAGAGAATGAGGAGAACAATGACAGTCTCGTTTTAGCCGAGTACGATGGTGAGGACTTGCCAGTAATTGAGTGGGACATGCACGATCCTAAGATTTTAGAAGGCACTGTATTTGAAATGATGCGGGACTATCCTAATGCCCTTACTACATATTGCATCTGCACCAATAATGATTATGTTGTTATTAAGAGTGAGCCAGCAAGGTTCAAGTGAAGTGCCCATACAAGAGGTGTAGGTGGAGGATGCACACATCCACTATGCTCAGGAGCAGTTTGGTTTAGGTATTACAGCCAGTTGTGCATTTTAGATCATTGTGTAGAATTTGTTAACTGTACCTAACATTTTCATTATGTTTCAGATAAAAGGTAACCAGTTCGAACATTCTTGTCCACCTCAAGGGGGACAACCAAAGGACAAAACAAAAGTAGCAAAGACTAGGTGGTTAGCAGATGCAATCATGGATTGGATGAGAGCAAACCCATCACTTGGTGCAACAACGCTCATAAAAAAACTTTCTGAAAAGTTTAATATTACAGTACCTTACATGAGGATGGTCTATGCAAAGGAAATGGCTCTTGATAGGATCAATGGTGCATGGAATGAAAGTTTTCACTTGCTCTACAACTTCAAAGCTGAAGTGGAGATGGCTAGTCCGGGTAGTGTTGTACAGATAGATAGGCATAAAATTCAGTACAAAATAAGAGGGAAGACAATGGAGGAATGCTTTAGAAGGGATTTTGTTTGTTTCAAAGCTTGCTGGCATGGGTTTCTAGATGGTTGTAGGCCTTATTTGGTCGTGGATGCAACAACTCTTCATGGCAGATTTAAAGGACAGCTAGTAGCTGCTACCGCAGTTGATGGCCACAATTGGATGTTCCCTATTGCTTTTGGAGCTTTGGAGATTGAGTCAGAGGAAAGTTGGACTTGGTTTCTGGAGAATTTGCGCGACCTTATAGGTCATCCACTAGGACTTACTATCCACACGGACGCTTGCAAAGGTTTGGAGAAAGCTATAGAAGCAGTATTCCCTAGAGTGGAGCATAGGGAATGTATGTGACACTTAGTGCAGAATTTTACAAAGAAATTCAAGGGTAAAGTTTATACTGACCACCTATGGCCAACTTCATACACATGTAGTTTGAGGAAGCATCTGTATCATTCGGAAGTTTTGTATAAACAAAAACCTATAGTGAAGGAGTACTTGGATACACATCATGGAATGGTGTGGTCAAGAAGCCAATTCAATGAAATTTGCAAGGTAGACTATGTGACAAGTAACCTTGCAGGGAGTTTCAATGCAAAGGTCAAGTCATTGAAAGGGCTTATGCCATGGCAAATATTTGATAAGGTGAGGCAGATGATCATGATAAAGATAGATTTGCGTCAAAGAATTGCATCAACAGTATATGCTGGCCTTCTCATCCTCCCATCTTTGATTAAGGCATTGCATGCCAGGGCAAAACAATTGAAGATGAAATGCATTAGAAAAGGAATGGAGGCTGAGGTAACGTACACTAACAGTAAAGATAGGCAATGGAGGTATCCCGTGAGTTTGGCTGATAGGACATGCCATTGCAGGCAATGGCAGCTCCGTGGGAAACCCTGCATACATGCATTTTTTTCATGGGTGTTCTAGGAGGTGAAGAGGGTGAAGTTGATCAGTACGTGTCGGAGTATTTCTCTGTTGCCAAATTTAGGGCAGCATATGCTTAGAATGTTCCATCCTTCTTGGGAAAATACCAATGGATGGAAGTGAATCCAGGCTTCAAGCTATACCCTCCAGTTTTTACTAGACCAGTAGGTAGGCCAAGGAAGAATAGGATGAGATCTAGTGCAGAGGGTGGTGCACCACCTCGACGACGTAAGTACAAACATTGTGGGATCCTAGGGCACATTGCTAGGCTTTGTAAAAATGTAGCGGACCTAGCTTATGGAATGGATGATCAGGCGGGAGCAGCAAATGCAGATGAGAATGAAGTATCTGAACGGGAGGAGAATGAAGCAACGGATATATTGCAGATTGAACCAATGGATTGAGAGGAGATTGAACCAAATGTAGGGGAGATTGTACCAAATGCAGGGGATATTGAACTAGATGCAGGGGAGATTGAACCAAATGCAAGGGAGATTGAACCAGATGCAGGGGTGATTGAACCAATGGATTGAGAGGAGATTGAACCAAATGAAGGGGAGATTGCACCAAATGCATGAGAGATTGAAGCAATTTATTCATTGGAAGCAGAGCTCAAAAGTAAAGGAATTACAAAAGAGGATATTGAAGAAATGATGCCAATGTGTTTTGAACCGTATGAACCAATGAATCGAAACATGGTTGAACCAATTGTATGACAGACTGAAGCACTTGATTCATTTGATGTAGAGAAAAAGAACAAAGGGAACAAACGGAAGAAGCTGATGGTGGACTCCGAGAATATTCCAGCTAGGATCACCCGGATCAAGGTGGCGAACTCCGAGAATATTCCAGTGAAAAACACTAGGAGCAAGAAAAAATGAATTTGAATTATTAATTTGAATTTGTATGATGAATTTGAACTACTATCAATGTTTGTATTGAATTTGAACTAATGTCAATGTTTGTGATGCTTCCAAGTTTGTATGTTGGATAACCCCGTAATGTATGTGTTATTGCAAGTTTCTATTGTCATGCACCTAGTTGCTTAGCACTGCTCAGTTTTGCCCTCAACATGTGGTTAACACATGGGGTTTAGCTAGTTCATGGATTAAACCAGTAAACATTGACCAATTGATCCAAAATTTGGCACACTTGTGTATCATAGATTGATTTACCATATGAAATTGGAAATTTTTGATTTACTTGTAATCAACTACAATTTTCTTTTTTCTAAGTGATTAAATTCAAACAAATGGTTTTAGGGTTAGTTTAATTCAAAAAAGAAGTCAAAACATAGTGCAACCTTCGCATGGAGTCTTCTTATGTTGACTAAAACCTAGCATGAATAATAAAGGAAAAGGAAATAAAGAGAAATGGACTTCTCCCCTAAACCACTTCTTGGAATGAGCTACTAGCTATGAAGATGCATGGTTTTGTACTCATTCAACCTCCAAGATAACCCATCCCAAAATATACTTTGTCTAAATGAGGCCAAATTTGGCACACTTGTGTATCTTTGAGTTGCAAAAAATATAATGTCGGCCAAGATGGATTATTTTGTTCAAATAACACATTTTCCATTTGTTATGCCAAAAGCTTGAATTTCCCTTAGTCATTTTTTATCTGAGCGCCCTTGTTTTCCTTACCTCTACTCGGTTTTTTCCTCCCGCTAAAGTTTTCCTCAGTTTTCCCCTCCCGCTAAAGTTTTCCTCACTTTTCCCCTCCCACTAAAGTTTTCCTCACTTTCCCCTCTCTCATGTCTCACTCTGGCTAGCGCTCTGATTGGTCGAGATGTATTTCACACGGATCATGTCCAACCACCATTGGATACATCATGATCCGACGGGCTAGAGGTCTCTCTCTCCCGATGGGTGCATGATGTCTTCAAGAGCATAGATCGTTTTTAGCTAGTTTTGAAGTTCAGATATCGATCCCACAGGAAGCCCAAAGTTAAGTGTTTATTGGTGAAGTCTCTGTCACACCCGAAGTTGTCACAGGTCTTCGAGTGAATTGACTGCAAGTGTTCAAAAAAGAATAGGTTTTGATTGATAGATTTAAATAAAAATAAAATATAAACTTCAGAAATATAAAGCATAAAAATAAAGAACGACTTTGCTTGTTTGTTGTTTCCTGCAGATGACGAAAGAAGGCGCAGGGAGATTCAGTTCATGGTGATAGTGACTGTGCCAGGTGGATGAATGGTAAATGTAACAATTATAATCTTATAGATATATGTGTAGGCGAGTAACCCATAATTAGCCGGAACTCCTCTTGGTAGATTTCATCCCAACTTCAATAATCCTACTAGCCTGCTACCAAAACCATGGTCAGACACTAGATGATTAAGACCCTTCAGGTTGCTTAGCGATTAAGCTCCTTGGATCAGACTAATGCAATAAGCACAGTGGTTACTCGTTATCCTCGAGTCAACTAGCTTTCCATTGATATCCCTGTGTCACCCAGGGGTCGCCGGTCCACTAGCGTATAAGATCTTATCTGTGTAGAACAAGGTATCATGTTGTCTCGGCCCTTAATTGGACAACAAGAATTAGGCATCCCACAGATAGTCAAGCACACATATTATAGTAATTAGAATCAATCACAAAATAACGGAAAATATATGAAGGCACATCACATCTCACCAATCCCCTACATCTCCCACCCCCAAGGGAATTACTCACACATGAGAGAAGAATAGATCATCAATATAATTGAATAAAGGGAATTCGTCTTGGTATTACCATGGAGATCCACAATAAGAATAGAAAAATATCCAACACAATTCAAGGTGGGAAGAAACAATCTCAAACCCTAGTCTTGCAAGGTGGAGATCCCTCTCTCTCTCAAGTACAAGTAGTGGTTGTGGGGTGTATTGGCTAGGAGGTCGAAGAGTGTAGAGCGAGATGAAGAACGCCTTCTCCTTCTTCTCTGGATCTCTCCTTTCTCCCTTCTGGATGGTGTGGCGGCTGTTGTGTTGTGTTTTCGTCCCCCATCCCTTCACGGAAGTTGTCCCTTTTGACAAGACAGAGGTGACATCAACTATACAGCCAGAAAAATATTCCCGCAACATAGTTGGTCGTCACACCGTCTGTGAGCTCCCCTCGCGTGCTTCCAAAGTGGGACTTGCTTGTTTTCTCCAGAATATAGTGTTTCTCTAGTTAAATCCTTCTGTTGACATTCAGAACCTGAAACACCCATTAAAAACCAACTTTTCTTTGCTATCGAAGTATTAGCGTTAGGTAAAACCAGAAAACAATCAAATCCTGGAGAAAACCATCAATAAAAGCCATAAAAAATGTTTCGAATCTCACAACTATCAACTCCCCAAGCTTAGATGTTGCTCGCCCTCGAGTGACAAGGAAATAAAGAAGAATAGCGGAGATTCGAAACTAAAAATAGAGGAACTCACAAGTTTGAATTGGTGTCAAATTCTTTTCTTCATAATCCCTGCAATCTTAAATATAATCATACAAGTATTCACAAGATTGCACCGAGTCCACTTCCTAACCACGTATATCTTGTTAGCAAATAAATCATATGCCCAAGCAAGTGTCGACAGTTTAGCTAGGAAAGTGAGACAAATTCTTTTGGTCATTCTCTTTATAGAGAGATGAAAACCTTTTGTTCTCATTTGTTTACCCAATTAAGAGTACTCAGGTAGGCATCAAAGTATATAATTTTAGAACAACTCATCTATCCCATGTCAAAATCTCAAGACTATCAAAGCACCTCTTTTCTTTTCTTTTGCCTTTCAAAAACTTTAGCTCTTTCATAGAGAAATCATACCCCTATGTTTATCATGTTTAATTGGGGCTGTGTTGTGCACTCGTGACCATGCCAATAAATAATTGTTGAGAAATAATGGGCCAGAGGAGTACTACAACTTCACTTGGAACGTGAAACCATGAGGAGACTAAAATTTTTACCCGTCATAGCATTGCTTCTACAAATGTTTACATAACTCAATAGCCGAAATCAAGTGGTTTCCCACATTTAGATCGTTCGCAGGCCAGTAGAGCTAATAGTTCCCCATGGAGCACGACAGAGTTATAATGACACACGTAAAGAAATATCTTACGGTAATTATCAGAAAAAGTAGTGGCATAATTTCTTCTATTTCGAAGCACCCGTTTCATCAAACAATTTCAATCAAGGGTACTATCAAGTCTATTTGTATTAAGCTCAAATGGGATGGAGTGGTTCAAAAATTAAATTCTTCGGGCTAAACATGGACTCAAGTCATCTTTTAAATGTTTTTTCTTGTTGTACGAATGTAGGACGTATTTTAAACCAAGTTTTTTGCTTGTTGTTTCAAGGCTAAAAAGGAGACACTAGCAAAGGAATAGAATTTATGGGATAACAAGCTAAGTAGGGAGCGTCCTCAGTGCAAGCGAGTAAATATTTGTAGGATTAATTCAATGTTGCAGAGAGGATGATGAAAGGAATGTGATACCTCCTCTAGCTTGCTTCATTCTTGTATTTGATTCGAAACCCCTCTATGCTTTCCTATTGCCAATTCACCAGGAATTAAGAAATCTCCGAGAGAAACAAATAAACAAACTTGCAAAATAAAATTACAACTAATTTTTTTGTATTTTTGGTTTAGACATGCAAAGCTGAAAGAAAACATGCAAATTTGAAGCAATAAAATAAATCAAAAGGAGAAAAATAAAAATATGTATGCAAAGTTTGGAGGTTTTCAAACCTCCCCAAGCTCAGGAAATTGCCAGGCTCAGTTGTTGCCGTCATTTGGCGGCTGGTGCGGATACTGCTGGTAGAAGTCGGGGAAGTGGGTCATGAAGTGACTAAAGTTGTGAGTCAAGGTGTTCACATCTTCATTCACATTCTAAAGAGTGTGGTCGATATCCCCAACACGCTGGTTGAGCTGCTGGAACTCCTGGTAGGGGACGTAGTCGTACCCCTGTTGTGGCTGGTTGGGCCACGGGTCCCATGCTCCTCCCTGCTACTGCTGTTGTCCCTCCCAAGCAGGGTTGTGTCCCTGCTCTTCCTCCTTCTCCTGCTCCTGCTCCTCATCATCCTACTGTCCTCCATCTACCCCCTCCTCGGGCTGGTGCTCGTCCAAGATCGTCGTCACTTGGTCCTTGGTGAGGATCCAAGCATTCTTGTCCACAATTGAGAATGCCTGAAGGCAGGGCAACTGAACCTGCTCACCCTATACATCATCAAGGTAACCAAATTGATATTCTCGGAGCCTCGGGTTAGCATGGTAAACACCAAGGAAGCCACACACAGTCAAATACTTGACGTCTATAAGTTTGGAGCCGTCAACAGGTTCTATGACAGGTAGTACAACATTCAATGCAAAGGCAAGGTGCGTTGCCAATCCACCAATGCGAATATCACCTTTAGTCTTGTTGCTTTGGTGGCGGAAGTGCTGGATGAGTAGAGCTGCAGGACTAGGGCTCTATGGTGAAGTGGGGAAAAGAGCCTTGGTGATCATTGCCATGTCCGCATTGGCCATGGAGCCTGTGTCACCTCTCCCCAGTAGTGTGTTGGCGAGGAACAAAGCATAGTAGCGAATGGTTGGATTCTGAATGGTGCACATCTTCTGATAAAAGTGCCTGCCACCATTAGCAGAAATAACCTCCCAAGTTGTCCCACTTGTGACGCTATAGAGGTTAGTAATATTGGGCTCCCCAGCATGGGGGAGGCTAAAAGCAGTGCAGAATTGCTCGTAACTTATGTCATAGTGCTGTCAGTTCATGTTAAAGCTGATAATGCACATGTTACCTTTCTCCTTGTGGTCATTGTAGAAGGAGGCAAGGAACTCCTGGGTGATCTTAGCATAGGTGTCATAGCTTGAGAAGCTGATCACCGCCAGCCCCGATCTGCTGCACATGAGGTCGAAGTCCTCCTTCAACCCTGCCGCGGTGAGAAAGTGTGGTCGACCCAACGTGTGGGCAACACCCTCCTCGCTGAGACAACACCCAACTTGGAGTTGCACGAAGCTCGGGACCCCGAGCTTGAGCCCTCACCCCGTTGGGGCTTGCTCGAACGAAAAAGGTTACCGATTTTGTCCATCGTGATGCACTGAAAATTTTCACCATAAAACCTTAGGCATATAGTTTCTATATGATATATGAATGATCCTACATGGAAAAATTCAATCCTAACGTGAGAAATTGATAGGAGAAATAATATAATATTGAGTTCATCCACTAGATCAATGCGAGAGTTTCAACCATGGAAATCTGAAAATAAAGCATGGATAGGGAGAGAAACATACCGATATGTTGATTCCCCCATTCAAACGAACGAAATACGCGAAGAATCGAAAGTTCTAGGTGGATTTTGAGAGGTTTGGAGAGAGAATATGAGGGAAATAATGAGGAGATGAAGATGACCTAGCCGCCCCGGTGCAATTAAGTGGTCACGATGACCTATACGGCTAGAACTATACGGGTGGGTGAAGTTGTTCCGCCCGTATAGTTGCGGCGGCGCAGCAAACTAGGGTTTCTTTATTCAGAAATCAGCTATATGGGCGTAACTATACAGCCAGATCAAAATGATCCCGCTGTATAGTTGGTCATTAAATCGTTTGCCTCTCAAGATAAATTTCTAAAACTACAATCGATATCTATACGACCGAAACTATATGGCCAGAATTTTTATTCCCGCCGTATAGTTGGTCATTAAACTCCCAGTAACTTTGGGATGAAATTCTACGGAGGCATCGATATCTATACGACCGCAACTATACGGCCGTAATTTTTATTCCCATTGTATAGTTGGTCATTAAACTCTCAGTATCTTTCAGAATTTTTTGTACGGAGGCATCGATATCTATACAACCGCAACTGTACGGCCAGAATTTTTATTCCCGCCGTATAGTTGGTCGTTAAACTCTCTGTGGCTTCGAAGAAAAATTTGGTGATGCAAATATAACTATATGACTGGAGCTAGCCGGAAATTTTTATTCCCGCCGTATAGTTGGTCGTGAAACCATCAGTAAACCTTAAAAAAATTCTATTTCCTCGACGTTACCTTATTATCCCATAACTTAGCGAAATACCTAGTTTTTAATAGAAAAATGATAGTAAAAACTGTTGACCAACATTAGCATATTAAAAGCAAAATTTTAGGTTCTGCAAAATAGAAAACTCAAACTTGTACTCTTATTATTATTCTTACTTATTCAATCGATATTTCTACTACTTTTTGACAGCTGCATCTTCACGGGCGCGCTTCCGCAAGAATGTCTCTGAAATCGTGGTAGGAATGCGATGAACTTTTTATTCTTTATTCTATTAAATTGATGAAAATGGGTTGACTCCCATCAAGCATTTATTAAGAATGGTTGAATAACTCAACCTCTTCTCTCTTCTTGAATTCTTAGCTTTGGTTGCCCCTTATCAATGGCACTTACCACGTGAACTCGTTTTGCTGGTGGAACATATCTTTCTCCTGCTTCTAGCTTCTTTGGAAAATACTAGATGATTTCAGCATCATAAACATTAAAGATTATCTTCCTTCTGCACAATCTACTGATGCACCTGCAGTACTACGGAAAGGTCTTCCAAGTATTAAAGATAATCTTTCATCTTCCGACATTTCAAGAATAATAAAATCAGTGGGAATAACATGTTCATCTGTCCTAAGTAAGACATCCTCAATCATACCAACAGGTTGTTTAGTTGACTTGTCAGCCATCTGTAAAGTGATAGTAGTAGGAGAATACTCCCCTAATCCTAACCTTTTATACAGGGAGTATGGCATTACATTAACTCCTGCTCCTAGATCACACAAGGCATTGTGAATATTAGTTTTACCTATTGAGCATGAAATAGTTGGTATTCCGGGATCTCTAGACTTAGGAAACAGCTTCCTATTAGCAGGATAGCTAGTTACCATGGCAATAGTTTCAGTTATTTCTTTCTTTCTACTAAGAATATCACGAAGGAATTTACCATAAGTTAGAACTTTGATTGCATCCACAAATGGAATTTCCAGACGAAGGTCACTAAGTGCCTTTGTAAAAGAATTGTAAATTACCTCATCCGATGGTTTCTTTTTTTGATCAGGATAAGGGAGCTTTTTCTCACCTGACTTATTCTTGTCTTTTACCTTCTTTGGGGGTTCAGGTTCTTTTGTTGCTTTCTTTTGTTGTTGCTTATTGTTTTTCTTCTTTTCTACTACAACAACTTCATCTTCCTTGTTTCTTTATCTTCTCTTGGATCAACCGTCTCTGCATCAGAGTCATAGTAATCATCTTGTGCATCATTTTGGCCCCCCTTGGTCTGCCCTTGCGTCTCAGTTTCATCTTGAGGATCCACCAATGTATCATCTTCTTGGCTTGCTTCAATCAAGGCTTTTTCCTTGTGCTCTTTTTTAGCTTCATATTTCGGTGGTCCTAAGGGTCCTATAACAACTACACCTCTCCTTGTGATAACATTAGCCAAAATAGAAATATCTTTGTCTTCACGAAGAAAAAATTGATAACCAGATGCTATTTGCTCACACTGGGTTTCAATCATACTAAGATACTTATGAAATAATTTTATTTCTTGGCCTATCTCCTCATAATTTTCCATGAGTTCTGCCAAAATATTTTTATGTTTTTGGAAATGCCTATGCAAGTTATTATGAGATTTTACTTGTCGATGTTCTAATTCTTGAAAAACTTTTCTAGTTTCATCTTCTTTAGTAAAAACTTGGAACAAATCTTTTTGTTTTCCTTAGCAAGTTCAGAAGGTATACCTTTTTCTTTCATAGTTTTGTGTACCTCAGGCATACGATTAGGAGTTATCCGAAGTATCCCTTTTTTGAGCTTAGTGCCAAAATAAGGATTATATAAAGAATCATTTTAGCCCTAGTAGACATTAATTCCAAACATTCTTTAATAGTTAAAGTACTTATTGATCCTCATGCTGAGAAGTCAAGCAACTCTCTATATTGAGTATTGAGACCATGGTGAAATAAATGGCAAATTGTTAGTTCAGAATAGCCATGATTAGGAATACTATTGATCATTCCAAAGAACCTTTCCCAGGCTTGTGGGTAGTTTTCTCCCACGCTTTGACTAAAATTGCCTATGTTCTTTCTTAGTTCAGTTACCTTTTTAAAAGGAATAAACCTGTTTATGAATTTAGTAATGCAGTTTTACCAACATTAAATGTAATGGCGAGGGAGAGAATATAACCAGTCTAGAGCTTTACCTTTAAGAGACCATCAAAATAATTTAAGACGAGAGAAGTCTATGGGCAAACCTTTTGGTCCGAGTGATGTTATCACATCGTCAAACTCTCTAATGTGTCTTCCTGGGTCTTCATCTTCCCTTCCACTAAAAGCTTTTTCCTGCAAAATTTTAATGATTCCACCATCAAATCGATATTCTCTAACTCTAGGATTAGGGAATTCGATGTTTAAGAAATTTAGAACTTGGAGCACTGTATTCCCCAAAGTTTTCTCAGGTTTTATAGGAGTTGTCCTGTAAATAGACATAATTTCCATAATATCACTCAGGTTTTCAACTTCAACTTTATTTGATCTTAAATGTTTTTCAATAATTTCTTCGTGCCTCTGAGCAGGCATGCACTCAATATAATCTGGCAGGTAGGTCCTACCAGAGCATGTAGAACCTTTGTCTCCTAAGGAGAACATTTTATAGTAGCAACACCTGAAATGTCAAAAGATAAACACTTAGCGCTTAGCTCCCCGACAACGACGCCAGAAAGTAGCTTGATGTTTGCAAGAGCACATATCGTTTGTAGCTAGTTTCAAAGTTTAGATATCGATCCCACAGGGAGCCCAAAGGTAAGTGTTTATTGGTGAAGTCTCTGTCACACCTGAAGTTGTCACAGGTCTTTGAGAGAATTGACTGCAAGTGTTGAAATAAGATTTTTTTTGATTAAATGCGATAGATTTAAATAAAACTAAAATATAAACTTCAGAAATATAAAGCATAAAAATATGACTTTGCTTGTTTGTTGTTTCCTATAGATGATGAAAGAAGGTGTAGGGAGATTCAGTTCATGGTGATAGTGACTGTGCCAGGTGGATGAATGGTAAATGTAACAATTATAATCTTATAGATATATGTGTAGGTGAGCAACCCATAATTAGCCGGAACTCCTATTAGTAGATTTCATCCCAACTTAAATAATCCTACTAGCCTGCTACCAAAACCATGGTCAGACACTAGACGATTAAGACACTTCAGGTCGTTTAGCGATTAAGCTCCTTGGATCAGACTAATGCAATAAGCACAGTGGTTACTCGTTATCCTCGAGTAAACTAGATTTCCATTGAATCCTCGTGTCACCCGGGTGTAACATCCCAACATTAGAGCTTAGGAATAAGCTCAGATGAGGTATGTGCATTGCATTCATGCATAGAAAGTCTGGGAAATTTTCGCGCGAAACTAAAGAAGCTGTACGTTGATTGAGATCTCTCTTGTTCTGATGAAAGCATCCGAGCAAGTGCGATAGCTTTCGGCATGACCTCTCTTGTAACTTTGGTGTTCGAGGGGAAGACAACTCAAGTTCGATTATTCAATTGATACAATTGAATAAAAAAAGAATTTGAAATGAAATAATTACAATAATAATCTTTATTATTACAAATAAACATATAGTATTATTGTTGTTTTACAATAAAAGAATGGAAGTAAATTATAGGAAACAAATAGATATAAATGGAATTACATAAATGAAATAACTAAAAGAATTCTTTATTACTAGAAAATATATATTACATTGTCTTTTACAAATAAAAAAGCAAATTACAAAAGAATAAAGTAAAACCTAAAACTAAATTCATCTTCACTTTCTCCATTTTCTAAATCCTTTCTTTATATTTCTGATCTTATACCTGCAAACAAACAGAAAGAAAAGTAAGATGTGAAGGGGTTAGTTTTGACTGCTCTCATAATTAAAGTGTAATGCACTGTTTGTATCATCATTGAGCTTAAAATTGAAGGGGCAAGTTTCACCAATGTGTAAATCCGTTCTTATCATCAAGAATGGCTTCATGCTTAGCATCATAAGCCAGGGGCAAGTTTCACCTTAGTCTAAAATAGTAAACAGATAAGAAGTAAAAACCACCAGGAAATATCAAGTTTTTACTTGATCTGATCCACCCAGGAGAGGTATGCACACTAGTAGCTCAGTCAGCAGCATGCAAATGTTGTGTTGTCAACACAACAGCAACCCAGGAAGTAGACAATAAGGAATCACCTTCTGTACACAAGAGGAGTGAACCAGCCGTAACAGCAAAGCTACCATCCCATCTCCACACTCTAGAGCACATCTCTCATTTTATCATCAACACAAGAACACCACTGTTGTTATTAGAACACCAACTGAATACACCATATATTCAGTCTCTGGTTGCTCCCTGGAGCCATCCAAGAGCTAGAACAAGGGGAAAGTAAAGGCCAGGCATCAGCTTCAGGAAAAGAAGGCTAGGCCACGGCTGTATTAGGAGCACAAGAATATAGAGGGAGCAGATCAGCAAAGAATAAGAGAGGTAGCTATGAAGGGGAGAGCAAGCTGTAGCTGATCAAGAAGCCACTGGTGTATTCACTACACCAGTTAGCCAATAGATCAAGAATTCTTGTATTCCAATATATCTATCTGCAAAGACCAACTCACCATCAGATCATCCATTACATCAATAAATAGAGGTTTGTCTACTTTATACAATAGGTTGATGACCAATATCATCAGTAGTATCTGTTCTTATTATTTTGTTTAGAACATGAGGTTGGGAGAGAGAGAAAGAGCTCTCAGACTGGGTAGTAGTGCTACTCCAGTATCATCCTAGAGATAAGATAAAGCCAAGTGAAAGGATTTGTATTTCAGCCACCAAGCTAGCTTCAGTCTGTGCATCCTTAGCAGGGACAAACAGCTTAGCAACAGATCATACCATTTAAAATCTACTATTGTGCACACTCCACATGGGAGGCACCACAACGGCAGATTTAATAGCAGTAATCACTAAGTTGTTCAACACCAAACATCAAGTACCAAATCTGCTCTTATTTAAATTATGTGCCTCGGCCTTTGCATCATAGGCCAGGCTAATAAATCAAGCATATAAATCTGTTCTAATGTAAATTTAAAGCCTCAGCAAATTGCATCTTAGTCATGTGCTATATTCCACTTATACTATTGATATCAATTAGCCAAGAAGGCAGCAAGTTATGTAACCAGAGATTCACTATTGTGCACACTCAAGTGATGCACCACAATAGCTAGTCCAAGCTACAGAAGCCACTAGGGCAATGAACCACATCATCTGACCAACAAGTCAATAGCACATTTACAAGCCAAAGAAAATCACCATCATTTTTCTTGTTGGGTCCGCAGCATAGAAAACAAAAAATTTCCTACGATGAGAACTATACGCCAAGATCTATCTACTAGATACAGAGCAACGGATGGACATACATCCATGGAGAACTTACCCTCGAAGACAACGAGTTTTGTTAACGAGTAGGAACTCGTGGTTGATGTAGTCATACGCTTGCCGATCTCAAGATCGTGTGGAAGTCCGAGCGCTGCAAATCAGCAGCGCATCCGTCTCGCACACACGTTCAAGCCACCGGACAACCTCCACCTCCTCGCTCCAGCAAATCAGCGGAAGCAGCAACTTCTTCCAGACGCAAGGCCACCGAGAACATGTATCTCGCTAATCCGAGACCATGGGGGAATATCTAGAGGGGGAGAGAGATCCTTCACGAGCAGGTGTGGTTTGTGAGAGGGGAGAGGGGGGCTTTATATAGGAGGAAGGGAGACCCCTCCCCTCCCATAGCCGGCGCATGAGGGGGGGACTCCTCCCCTCCTTCATTCATGTGGTGAACCTCCATTCACATAAACATGGCCTCCACCCAAAATCCCACTCACATGTATTTAATTTCCACCAAATTAAATGCAACTCTCAATTAATAAAACTCTTTTATTTATTTTATTCAGAATTTTGTTAATTACTTTAATTAACAAACATTCACATAAAACCCCTTGCAACATTTCAATATCACATGCAGAACCACTTTCTGCAATTTCACCCGAAACAATTCCGATTTCTATCGAAACAATTCCTGTTTCTATCGAAACATTTCCTATGCTTTGCAAACCTTTTGTCTGGAACATATGTGCTCCTAAATGGTGTCCGGCAACCCTTAAGTGTGTCACCCTACGGTTCGCGAATAATGCAGACATGATTGAGACTCCTCTTAGATCAATAATCGAGCGGGACCCGGAGATCCATACTGACTCCTGCATATTCAACGATGACTTCTGTGATCGTGAGAACCTTTAACGTCAGCAATTTAATCCCTTTGTCTCATGATATAATACATGTCCGAGATTCGATCATTGGTATCCAAATACCTAGTTTGATCTCGTTACCAACATGCACTCTTTTCTCGTTCCCGTGATATAACATTCTAGTGATCACATCACTTGCTTGCAAGCTATCTTAATGTGATATCACCGAGAGGGCCCAGAGTATATCTATCCGTCATCAGGATTGACAAATTCCACTCTTGATCCATGAGCCTCAACATAACACCTTCATAGCACTGAACCCACCTTTATGGTCACCCTGTTTCGGTGTGACGTTTGATGTTATCAAGATACTCTTCCGGTGTTAGCAATTAACATGATCTCATGGTCTAAGGACTAAGACTACTTTGTATGATGTTATAGCAATATAAACATAATGACTTGATCGTAATGCTATACTTCGGATGAATGTTCATCACATCATTTCACAAATGCCGTGACCTTGTTATTAACAACATCCAATGTCCATGATCAGGAAACCTTGATCATCTTGTTAATCAACAAACTAGTCTATAAGAGAGGCATAACTAGGAACCCTTTTGTTTATTAAACACACATGTATTGATGTTTCGTATCAATACAATTATAGCATGCAAAATAAACATCTATCATATACAAGGAATACATAATAACAACTTTATTATTGCCTCTCAGGGCATATTTCCTTTAGTCTCCCACTTGCACTAGAGACAATAATATAGTTTATATAGTGATAAATCTAACATCCATGGAGTTCTGGTGTTGATCATGTTTTGCCCTAGGGAGTACTTTAGTCAATGGATCTGCTACATTCAGGTCCGTGTGCACTTTACAAATCTTTATATCTCCATCCTTGACATGCTCGCGGATGGAGTGAAACCGGCGCTTAATATGCTTGGAATTCTTGTGAGACCTTGGTTCCTTGGCATTGGCTATGGCTCCATTATTGTCACAATAGATCACCATTGGGTCCAACGCACTAGGAACCACACCTAGTTCCGTTATGAACTCCTTCATCCAAACGCTTCTCGCAAGCTTCAAGCGACAACATATTCCGCCTCCGTTGTTGATCCAGCCACAACAGGTTGTTTGGAGCTCCTCCAACTAACTACTGCTCCGTTCAAGAGAAATACGTATCCGGATCGAGACTTAGAGTCATCCGGATCAGTGTCAAAGCTAGCATCGACATAACACTTAGCGACTAGCTCTTCTTCACCTCCGTATACAAGAAACATATCCTTAGTTCTTCTCAAGTACTTAAGGATATTTTTGACCGCTATCGAGTGTTAGAACTGGATCAGATTGGTACCTACGAGTCAAACTAAGAGCATGTGCCACATCCGGTCTTGTACATAGCATGGCATACATTATAGAGCCTATGGCTGAGGCATAGGGGATCTTATCCATTATCTCTCTTTCTTCCGCCGTAGCCGGACTTTGAGTCTTACTCAATGTCTTGCCTTGCAACATAGATAAGTACCCCTTCTTACTTCCGTCCATATTAAACTTCTTTAATATCTTATCAAGGTATGTACTCTGCGATAGCCCAATTAGGCGTCTTGATCTATCTCTATAGATTTTAATGCCTAATATATATGAAGCTTCACCAAGGTCCTTCATCGAAAATTTGCTGTTTAGATAACTTTTAACACTGTTTAAAAGATCTATATCATTTCCAATCAATAATATGTCATCCACATATAATATCAGAAATGCCACATTGCTCCCACTCACTTTCTTGTAAATACAAGCCTCTCCATAAGTTTGGACAAATCCAAACTCTTTGATCACCTCATCAAAGCGGAGATTCCAACTCCGGGATGCTTGCTTCAGTCCATAGATGGATCGCTGAAGTTTGCACACCTTATCAGCATCCTTAGGATCGACAAAACCCTTAGGTTGTATCATATACAACTCTTCTTCAATATTACCATTGAGGAATGCAGTTTTGACATCCATCTGCCATATTTCATAATCGAAATATGCAACAATTGCTAACATAATCCTAACCGACTTAAGCATCGCTACGGGAGAGAATGTCTCATCGTAGTCAACTCCTTGAATTTGTCGAAAATCCTTTGCGACAAGTCGAGCCTTATAGATGGTTACATTACCATCAGCATCAGTTTTTGTTTTGAAAATCCATTTATTCTCAACGGCCTTTCGATCGTGAGGTAAGTCCACCAAGGTCCAAACCTGGTTTTCGTACATGGATTCCATCTCGGATTTCATGGCTTCTAGCCATTTGTTGGAATCAGGGCTCATCATTGCTTCTTCATACGTCGCAGGGTCATCTATTTCATCAATCATTAAATTCATAACAGGATTGCCGTACTCAGAGCTGTCGTGTCCTGCTTGACCTGCGAGGTTCGGTAGTGTCCTCTTTCGGAGTTTCATGATCAATATCATTAGCTCTCTCTTCATTATGTGAAGTCAACTCTGAAACAACTTCCAGTGCTGCGCTACTCGCCATTTCATGAAGAGAAGGTTCAATAACCTCTTCGAGTTCTACCTTCCGACTACTCACACCTTTCGCGAGAAACTCCTTCTCAAGAAAGGATCCATTCTTGGCAACAAAGACCTTTCCCTCGGATCTGTGATAGAAGGTATACCCAATCGTTTCCTTAGGGTATCCTATGAAGACGCATTTTTCCGCTTTGGGTTCGAGTTTATCCGGTTGAAGTTTCTTCACATAAACATCGCATTCCCAAACTTTAAGAAATGACAGCTTAGGTTTGTTTCCAAACCATAATTCATATGGTGTCTTTTCAACGGATTTAGATGGTGCCCTATTTAAAGTGAATGCAGCGGTTTCCAGTGCATAACCCCAAAATGACAGTGGCAAGTCAGTCAGAGACATCATAGATTGAACCATATCCAATAAAGTACAATTACGATGTTCTGACACACCATTACGTTGTGGTGTTCCGGCAGGCGTGAGTTGTGAAACTATTCCACAGTCTTTCATATGTGTGCTAAACTCGTAACTAAGGTACTCTCCTCCACGGTCAGACCGCAGAAATTTGATCTTTCTGTTACGATGATTTTCCACTTCATTCTGAAATTCTTTGAACTTTTCAAAGGTTTCAGACTTATGTTTCATCAAATAGATATACCCGTATCTCCTCAAATCATCCGTGAAAGTAACAAAATAACGATATCCACCTCGCGCCGACACACTCATTGGTCCACACACATCAGTATGTATGATTTCCAATAAATCGCCTGCTCCATTGAACGGAAAACGGCGTTCTAGTCATCTTGCCCATAAGGCATGGTTCACATGTATCAAATGATTCAAAATCAAGTGATTCCAAAAGTCCATCGAATGGAGTTTCTTCATGCTTAACGCCAATATGACCTAGACGGCGATTGCCACATATATGCGGATATATCATTATCAAGTTTAATCCTTTTAGCATCAACATTATGAATATGCGTAATACTACTATCGAGATCCACGAAATAAACCATTCAACGGTGCATGACCATAAAAGGTATTATTCATATAAATCGAACAACCATTGTTTTCAGACTTAAACGAATAACCACTTTGCATCAAACACGATCCGGATACAATGTTCATGCTTAGTGCAGGCACCAAATAACAATTATTTAGGTTTATAACTAATCCCGATGGCATATGGAGAGGCAGCGTTAAATGGCGATCACATCAACTCTTGATCCATTCTCGACCCGCATCGTGACCTCATCCCTTGCTAGTTGTCGTTCAAATTTGACCCTAAACCGAGTTACATGTATTAGCAACCGATCCCATATCAAATACCGGTGCTCTGCAGTACTAGTCAAGTACACATCAATAACATGTATATCACATATACCTTTGTTTGCCTTGCCTTCTTATGCGCCAAATACTTGGGGCGGTTATGCCCAATGGCGATCCCTTGCAATAGTAGCACTCGTGTCGGACTTAGGGCCAGATCGGGTTTCTTTTCAGGCGCAACAGATTTGACGCCCTTCTTTCCCTTCTGCTTGCCTTTCTTGTCCTTCTTGAAACCAGTGGTCTTATTGATCATCAACACTTGATGTTCTTTCCTAATCTCCTGTCTTAAGCATTGACAGAAGCTCGGGAAGAGACTTCTTCATGCCCTGCATATTATAGTTCATCACGAAGCTCTTGTAGCTAGGTGGCAGAGATTGGAGAACACGATGTATGCGTAAGTCAATGGGAATCGTTATTCCCAAGGACACAAGCTTATC
This sequence comes from Avena insularis, assembly GCA_023614405.1. Classification (NCBI taxonomy): domain Eukaryota; kingdom Viridiplantae; phylum Streptophyta; class Magnoliopsida; order Poales; family Poaceae; genus Avena; species Avena insularis. The sequence goes on along the minus strand of CM042686.1, from coordinate 415,255,198 downwards.
GGCGTACCCAGACATTTTGAGTACGTGCTCACCAACGGAGCTGTTCTCTTCCATCATGCAGCTAAAGAACTTTTCAAAAGCATTATAACTCTCTACGGCAGCATGGGTATCGAAAATCATTTTCAATTCTCCCATGGTATCAAAGGCATTGCCATTTTTGAAACGTTTTCGAAGTTCTGGCTCTAGTCCATACAGTATGCCGCAATGAACTAAGTTGTGGTCCTCCTGACGAGTTATATAGACGTTCTTTTCCTCGTCAGGGGCATCAGGAGCTGGTGGGGGGCCTAGCGGCGCCTCTAGCACATATTGCTTTTGTGCAGAAGTGAGGAGAATCCTCAAATTCATAGCCCAGTTGGTGAAGTTGCTACCATTCGTAGCAAGCTTCTCTTTCTCCATGAACACATTGAAATTAAAAGCAGTTGGTGCCATCTACAACAGAATTTGTAAAATATATTTAGACTAAGTTTATGATAGATTGAGTTCAACTAATCCAAATTACTAATGAACTCCCACTCAAAAACGACATCCCTCGTGTCCTTTTGGTGATTACATGAACCAAATCCACTACACCAAGTCCGATCATCACGTGAGTCGGTGTAGCTTCAAAGGCGAGCATCTATATGGGCATCATATCAACTATATGACTCATGCTTAACCTTTCGGTCTGTGTTCCGAGGCCATGTCTATACATGCTAGGCTCGTCAAGTAAGAACCTTAGTATTCACGTGTGTAAAACTGTCTTACACCCGTTGTATGAAAGCGTAGAGTCGAGAACACCCGATCATCATGTGATGCCTCAAAACACGATCCACAAAACGGTGCATACTTAAGGAAGAACACATTTTATCTTGATATCTAAATGAGGGATCATCTTATAATGCTACCAAAAGTGCCAAACTAGCAATATAAGATGCTAACATCTAATGTGTGAAGTGAGGTGATATGGTCCATGCATTTGATCTCTATCATTTGCATCGTGGTATGATCTCTATCATTCCTTTGTGTGTAAGGCCAAGGTCTATGGAACTTACACGTTAAGTGAGTTGTAAGAGTATCTAACATACATCTACTTACAACAATACCATATCAAGACACTACCCCAGCAACGATCTAAACTAGACGCCTCTAATTTATCAATTGCAAGTTTTACGTGGCTTAGGGATTTCAGAGATAGAACCGGTCTTACCTACAAACATGAACCACAACAAGGATAACCAAGTTATTAGCAACTCGTTGTAAATCAGATATTGACTATAGTAGGAGAGACAAACACCCGCTAGCCACTTATGCAAAACTAGTTGCATGTCATTCGTGGAACCGGTCTCATGTACGATGACATGTAAGGTTGGTCCGGGCCGCTTCATCCCACTATGCCACCAATATCCAAAGTACATAGAAGATGCAATAACATGATCATCATCGCCTACATATAAACATATGTGTACTACCCGTGCAAAGCACCTACGCATAGATCAGGCTCTGATACCACTGTTGGGTCCGCAGCATAGAAAACAAAATTTTTCCTACGATGAGAACTATACACCAAGATCTATCTACTAGATACAGAGCAACGGGAGGACATACATCCATGGAGAACTTACCCTCGAAGACAACGAGTTTTGTTAACGAGTAGGAACTCGTGGTTGATGTAGTCGTACGCTTGCCAATCTCAAGATCGTGTGGAAGTCCGAGCGCCGCAAATCAGCAGCGCATCCGTCCTCGCACACACGTTCAAGCCACCGAACAACCTCCACCTCCTCGCTCCAGCAAATCAGCGGAAGCAGCAACTCCTTCCAGACGCAAGGCCACCGAGAACATGTATCTCGCTAATCCGAGACCATGGGGGAATATCTAGAGGGGGAGAGAGATCCTTCACAAGGAGGTGTGGTTTGTGAGAGGGGAGAGGGGGGCTTTATATAGGATGGAGGGAGACCCCTCCCCTCCCATAGCCGGCACATGAGGGGGGGACTCCTCCCCTCCTTCATTCATGTGGTGAACCTCCACTCACATAAACATGGCCTCCACCCAAAATCCCACTCACATGTATTTAATTTCCACCAAATTAAATGCAACTCTCAATTAATAAAACTCTTTTATTTATTTTATTCAGAATTTTGTTAATTATTTTAATTAACAAACATTCACATAAAACCCCTTGCAACATTTCAATATCACATGCAGAACCACTTTCTGCAATTTCACCCGAAACAATTCCGATTTCTATCGAAACAATTCCTGTTTCTATCGAAACATTTCCTATGCTTTGCAAACCTTTTGTCTGGAACATATGTGCTCCTAAATGGTGTCCGGCAACCCTTAAGTGTGTCACCCTACGGTTCGCGAATAATGCAGACATGATTGAGACTCCTCTTAGATCAATAATCAGAAGCGGGACCTGTAGATCCATACTGACTCCTGCATATTCAACGATGACTTCTGTGATCGTGAGAACCTTTAACGTCAGCAATTTAATCCCTTTGTCTCATGATATAATACATGTACGAGATTCGATCATTGGTATCCAAATACCTAGTTTGATCTCGTTACCAACATGCACTCTTTTCTCGTTCCCGTGATATAACATTCTAGTGATCACATCACTTGCTTGCAAGCTATCTTAATGTGATATCACCGAGAGGGCCCAGAGTATATCTATCCGTCATCAGGATTGACAAATTCCACTCTTGATCCATGAGCCTCAACATAACACCTTCATAGCACTGAACCCACCTTTATGGTCACCCTGTTTCGGTGTGACGTTTGATGTTATCAAGATACTCTTTCGGTGTTAGCAATTAACATGATCTCATGGTCTAAGGACTAAGACTACTTTGTATGATGTTATAGCAATATAAACATAATGACTTGATCGTAATGCTATACTTCGGATGAATGTTCATCACATCATTTCACAAATGCTGTGACCTTGTTATTAACAACATCCAATTTCCATGATCAAGAAACCTTGATCATCTTGTTAATCAACAAGCTAGTCTATAAGAGAGGCACAACTAGGAACCCTTTTGTTTATTAAACACACATGTATTGATGTTTCCTATCAATACAATTATAGCATGCAAAATAAACATCTATCATATACAAGGAATACATAATAACAACTTTATTATTGCCTCTCAGGGCATATTTCCTTCATTTATAATCCATCTGCTAGTAACTATACTGCACTAGAAAATTTCTAGTTATATTATTCCAACACATTTTAAGATTCTTAAGTAATAAATTCTTAGTATCTATTTGGTAACTTCTTTAAAAACGTTTCTTAAATAAGAAATAATCACAATTTTGTATAAAACCATAAATCTTGTACATTTAAATACTACTTACAAACCATAACTTGAGTCTATAATAAAACTTAAGTGTAACTTATTAACCTTATAAATCCCTTTTAAAATCATAAATCCAAATTAAACCAACAATTTTAAGTAAATTTTGAACATCATAAAAATGAATGCTATTTATCTATTAACTATCCTTAAACATGATTCCAGCTCTAACAGATTATTCAAATCATCTAAATTTACTTTCCTTAAAAATATAAACTATATTCATAATAACAAATCACATTTAAAACATCATTCACTTAAGCTAAAAGTGAATGATCCTATACCTTCAAACATGCTTGTTGGAAGGTTTAAAGCTTATTAATACTTTTAAACACATCACACTCTAGATCTAATTATGTTTTTATAGTCAACTTTTGTTTGTTCCAAATTATGTCATAAGGCATCTCGAATCCAAACTTATCGAACAAACGCAAATGACATCGATAACATTCTATTAACCATAAAGATTGGTTAAACCTTATCAAAGAAACCTTTTCTTCAAAAGTTATTCGTTTTTCCACTTCAAACAACAATCTCATAATAGGTTCTTAAACTCTTATCAACCTAAAACATGAACTTCCATAATGGTTGCATAATATCAAATAACTCTAATCATGTGTTGTTATACTTACTTTGAATCATACATGTTAGTATTAAGTTCCTTATATTTATATATTTGTTTAAGTAAACTTATAGACAAATTAAATCTTTAAGAAATCACCCAAACTAAACCTATTCACCATATTGAGTATTACTTCGGGGTTTTCCAAACTTCATTACATTACTTTTGCATCACAGCATATTGCTTCTTTAAACATTAGTCCTTACCGGACCAATGATGTTGTTTACATAATTTGGATCTTCTAGTATCTTGAAGACCGTGGGTGCATAATCTTGCAATCACAAAAGGCAAGTTCACAACTTGCTTATGTCCTTTGGTTATTTTCTATCAAATGCTTATAACTCAAATGTTGTCATCACCTGCATTTCAAAAAGGTCAAAAAACACTATTTTCATAATAATTTGATTATGGATTATTTACCAAATGGTAATAATCTATTGGTACAGTTCTAGTTGTAAATGAACATAATATCTAGGACTTAACAACCAATATCGCCAGTGATTCTAGCGCCGTATATTACGCGTTAACCATGAGATTTGGAATGGGATGGAGAAGTCAGTTGTATCTTCTTCCTCTTGTATGTAGGAAAGACGACCTTAATGTGACGCTGTGATTCCTTGTACGGATTCAGCATATGGGTGGGAACCCTTATTGATGGGATATGCCAAAGGGGGTATGCTCAGCAGTGCGTTCCGAGTGGGCCGAAAGGCCTGCAAGTGCGCCTGAAGGACAGCGACTGGACTCTGAAGAAAGGAAAGGCCCATCATTTGGTTGGAAGCCCAGAAGCGTAGCAGAAGCCCAGTCGGATTAGGTCAAAAGCCCCCGGATCCTTATCTTGTTCGGAGGCAACTTGTAAACCCTAGCGAGGTGCTTCATATATAAACCTCCCTAGGGTATCCTAGAGACTTACGTTCCATCATACACCCCCTCAAGCGACTCGCTGCCTAGCCGCCGAGCTCGCCACCCTTGTAACTCGCTCTCTCATAGTCTAATCTAGCAGGAGTAGGTCTTTACCCTCCGGGGGGCCGAACCTGGGTAAACCCATGTGCATCCGCCCCCATCTTGCACCGCAGATGGCCGCCAACTCTTCCTCACGAAACACTCAATCACTGCCTATGGCAGCGACTGTCGTGGCTATTTCCACGACAGTGGCGCCCACCGTGGGGCATAGCGGGACTGGCCCGAGTTCTACGGCAAGACCCTATTCGCCGATCGAGCGGCCGCTCGCCACCGGCCGCATGATCGCCATCGGCAGGATCTTGCAGATCCTGCCCAACAGCTACATCCCGGCGTCGCGCTCGGCCACGCTCGCCGTAGTGATGCCGATCGGCTCCATCAACCTCTTCGTTGGCTTTACCGGCGCGGTCGATCCAGCCGCGACGATGATCGTCGGCGGGTCGCCTCCACACCATGATCTGCTTTCGGAGGAGCAGGTCCGCTTCATCAGGGGCCTCGTCACCGAGTACAACTCGGCTGCTAGCGACGCGGTCGAGACCAACGTCGCCACCAACGACGACGCCCTAAATGACGACGCCGACTCCGCTACCCCTGCATCGGTGAACAGATCCATCACCGCCGAGTCACGGGAGGACTCCATCACGCGAGTCTCCAACCCCGAGGATTTCGAGGATCCCTCCATCCTGGGGATCTTCGACTCCGACTCCGGCTCGAAATCCCCCGAGGATTTTCGCGGCAGATCCAATCGCTTCAACACGATCTACATGGCGGGTAGCACGACCGCCCCGCCAGATCCGTTCTCCATGCCGATCCCGCCGACCGCGACGGCCATGGAGGTGGAACAAGCCCGCCTGTGGATCCAGGAGGCGCAACGGGACGAACTCGCCGAGCGCGAGAAATACCGCCTCGAATGAGAGATGGCGAAGGAGCTGTCACTCTATCACCAGCGCCGCATCAGGACCTGCCTGAACCCCGATGTTCAGGGCCGCGTCCTGAATTTCAACGACGAGGGCGACCCCACACGCGCCGCCGAGCGTGAACACGGCGAGAACGCGCCGCCAGGAGGATGCAACCCTGCGAGACCACCACCTGGAGCACCGACGAATGGGGCCCCTCCACCACCCATGGGCCGTGCGCCCCCACCAGACCAACCACGGATCATCATCTCACCTCAAGCCCGGGACGCCAACGGGCTACCACTGTACTCCACCCCGATGGACAACGTCGTCGCGGCGATGCCACAATCACCAACCTCGATGTCCAAGGCGACGGCGCGCTACAGATCCAGTACGCCAAGGCCCTACTTGTCAGGGACGTCGAGCAATAGGCCACGGGAGTCAACCTGCGGGGACGGATGTATTCCCGCTCGTCAGCAAGCAGGGCGGCATCAAGCGGCCACCCCACCGCGGCTAACGCAATAGTTTTCCCACCACCCCAACCCCTGGCGAACCAACCACGAGCCGCCAACCCCGCGTTGTCGACCAACGAGCCGCGACCTGCAAACAACACCGTCGCCGCAAACGGGCAACCCCTCGATGCCCGAACGCACATCATCAACAATCAGGCGTGGCGGTCGCGCCAACCTTATGACCTGCGACACACCCTCGCCAACCGCGGCGACCAGGAGCCAAGAGGCTCGCTCAGCCGAGTCGGGCCGTAATGCTTTGGACCCATGATCCGAAGGGAAAAAATACCCCGCCAACTTCAAGGCCCCGAAGGAGATCGAGAAGTATGACCCGACGTACGACCTCGCTGTTTGGCTGGACACATACCTCATGGCAATGGGGATCGTAGGACACACCGACCTGCTCGTTGCTTGCTACCTTCCCCTGATGATGGAGGGCGCGACCCGACAATGGATCAACACGCTACCCGCCGACAGCATCGATTCCTGGGAAGAAATGCGGGACGCCTTCGTCAGGCACTTCGAGGGCTCCTACACTCGCGCCACCACCATCGAGGACCTAGAGCGATGCATCCAGGGACAACGCGAGTTAACCCACCGGTGGATCCAAAGGTGGCAAGAACTGTGGATAAATGCCTCCGGCATCCACCCAGACACGACGATACACTGCTTCAAGAACGTGTGCCGGTATGAACCTCTGGTCGCCAAGATCAAGAGGGTCTACCGGACGCTCGATAACATCCCCGACCTCCTAGAGATCGCCAAGCGCTACACGGAGGAGGACCCCAACCAAGACTCCGACGATGAGTCGGGAGGAAGACGGCGCACTAGCATCCACGACAGCGGGCGCCTACGCGACATGCGCTATAGCAACACCCGCATCACCGGCAAGCGTCGGACCGACGGGCGAGTCGACTTCGTCGCCAACACCGGCTACGGCCAACGCGGCTCCAAGAACTACCACCGCGACGGAGGAAACTACCGCGCCAACAACGCGACGAGGCCGAAATTTGACCCCGCCGCCCTGCTCAATCAGCCCTGCATCTACCACAATAGGGAGGGAAAACCCGCCACCCACACCACCGCCGACTGCCACTCTCTTAAAGAGATCGAGAAGGCGAGACGTGCAAGGGAGGACCCCAACAACAACCAACCACGGGACAACGGGAACGACGACGGCTTTGGAACCGTTGTCGGGTTGCTATATACCTTCACTAGGCTAGGCACCAAGCGTGAGAAGAAGGTACTCGCCCGCGCGGTCGCCGTCAATGCGGTGACGCAAGTCAATATCCCCCGCTTCCTAAACTGGTCCGAACTGAGCATCGCCTGGAGTCGCCAGGACCACGCACCAAGAATCGAATATCCAGGGCGAGTCGCCCTGGTGGTCAGGCCAAAGGTGGCCGACTACTGGCTGCCCAAGACGCTGATGGACGGTGGGAGCTCCATCAACATCCTGTACCTCGAGACCTTCAAAAGGCTCCAGCTCCCAGAAACAGCCATCGAGCCAACACTGACGACCTTCCACGGCATCGTCCTCAGTCGGAAGGCGTACCCGATCGGGAAGGTGACGCTGCCAGTCACCTTCGGCACGCCGGCAAACTACCGCACGGAGAGAATCGTCTTCGAGCTGGTGAACTTCCGCAGTCCCTACCACTGCGTCCTGGGCCGCCAGGCATTCGCAAAGTTCATGGCGACCCCACACTACGCCTACAACATGATGAAGCTCCCCAGGCCGAGCGGCATCATCACCGTCCACGGCGACCCTGATATGGCCGTGGAACGCGAGGAAAAAGGCGCCAAACTCGCCGACGCCGTCATCGCCGCGGAGACTGACCACACGGAGGAGCTCGCGAAATACGCGGGCAACATCAACAAGGACGATCCCACCATCTTGAAGAAACCGATCGCCGCGAACTCCGTGTTCGAGGCGACCACGCACACCCGCACCGTCGAGCTCGTCCCAAGCGACTCCAGCCAGACAGTCACCATCGGGGCGCACATGAGCCTCGCATAGGAAAGCGCGCTCATCGGGTTCCTCCGTGAGAACCGCGACATCTTCGTATGGAAGCCATCTGACATGCCAGGTGTCCCGAGGGAACTCGCTGAGCACAAACTTAATGCCGACCCCAAAGTGTGACCAGTAAAGCAGTCGCTACGGCCCTTCAATGAAGAGCGCCATCGAGCAATCGCCGAGGAAGTCTAGCACCTGCTAGCCGCAGGCTTCATCCGGCCAATCAAGTACTCCAAGTGGATGGCAAACCCAGTCCTGGTTCTCAAAAAGAACAACACCTGGAGAATGTGTTCGACTACACCAATCTCAACAGTGCCTACCCGAAGGAGGAGTTCGTCCTACCGCGCATCGATCAGATCATCGATTCGACCGCGGGATCGGAGTCACTGTGTTTTCTCGACGCTTACTCTGGTTACAACCAGATCAAGATGGCGGTCGAAGACGAGGAGAAGACGGTGTTCATCACGCCATTCGGCGCATTCTGCTACACGGCCATGACGTTTGGCCTCAAGAACGCAGACGCCACATACCAGAGGTGCATGCAGGAGTGTCTAGAGAGCCAAATTGGCCGCAACATTCATGTCTACATCGACGACGTGGTGGTAAAATCCACCCGCCAGGACGATCTGCTCGCCGACCTAGCAGAAACCTTCGCAAATCTGCGGAGGTACAACATCAAGCTGAACCCTGGAAAATGCACCTTCGGCGTACCCACCGGACAACTTCTGGGGTACGTAGTCTCCAAGCGAGGCATTGAAGCCAACCCCACCAAGATCGACACCATCGCGTGACTCGGGAAACCCGAGTGCCTGCGAGATGTCCAAAAGTTGGCAGGGCGAGTCGCGGCTCTCAGTCGCTTCATCCCCCGACTAGGCGAGAAGACGATGCCCCTCTACCGCCTGATGCGCAAGAACCCAACGTTCCAATGGGACGCGGAGGCCGACGACGCACTCAAAGCACTCAAAGAAGTGCTACTCGCGGCACCACTACTCGCCGCGCCACTCGACAAAGAGCCAATGCTCGTCTACATCGCGGCCTCCGATCGAGTCGTCAACGCCGTGATGGTCGTCGAACGACCAGAAGAGGGCAAGGAGCGCCCCATACAGCGCCCCGTATACTAGATCAGCGAAGTCCTAACGGACTCACGACAGCGCTACCCGCAATACCAAAAACTGGTGTACGCGGTATTCCGAGCACAGCGGCGGCTCCCACACTACTTCCAGGAGCACCCAATCATGGTGGTCTCCTCCGCGCCCCTGCAGGACATCATACGCAATCGCGAGGCAACAGGGCGAGACGCCAAGTGGGCCGTCGAGATCGGCGTCCACAACATCAAGTACGAGCCCCGAAAAGCGATCAAGTCACAAGCCCTAGCCGATTTCCTTGCAGACTGGGAAGAAGCACAGCAGCCAGAGAAGCTCCCATACCTCCACTACTGGTCGCTCCACTTCGACGGCTCCAAAAACACCGACGGCACGGGGGCTGGGGTCATACTGACCTCCCCCAAAGGAGACAAGCTCCACTACATGCTCCACCTCAACTTCAAACCCTGCACCAACAACATGGCGGAATACGAGGCCCTCCTCCACGGCATGAGAGCCGCCAAGGAGATGAACATCAACCGCCTACGATGCTACGGCGACTCCGACCTAGTCGTCGGCCAAGTGGCCGGGACGTGCGATGCTGTTTTCCCAACAATGATAGCGTACCGCCAAGCCGTCGACCAGTTGGGAGGACACTTTGACGGCTATTCCGTCGAGTGGATCGACATGCGTAAAAATAAGGAGGCAGACGCCCTTTCCTGCATCGGATCGACTCGACAGGCGCCACCAGTAGGCGTCTTCCTCGACATCATCCACAAACCCTCTGTTAGCCCACCGAAGGAGATCGATGTCGGGATCCCACTGCAACCAGAACCGGCCTTAGTCACCATGGTTGTGGAACCTAGCGACTGGACAGCGCCATACGTCGCCTTCCTGGAGCACAAACTCCTACCGAGCAACAAGACAGAGGCGCGAATGATCGTGCACCGCTGCAAATCCTTCGTCATCATCAACGGCGAGCTCCACAAGCGCAACATGACCAGCGTGTTCCAGCGCTGCGTACAGCCAGAGGAAGGCCGCAAGATCCTCCAGGACATTCACGCCGGCGACTGCGGCCATCACGCCGGCGCCAAGTCGCTAGTCGCCAAGGCCATGCGACACAGTTTCTACTGGCTCACCGCACACACCGGTGCCACCAACATCGTCCAAAGATGCGTCGGATGCCAGAAGTACGCCAACCAGACGCACCTTCCTGGTTCAGCACTCAAGACAATCCCCATCACATGACCATTCGCAGTATGGGGCATGGACATGGTAGGCCCGTTCAAGAAGGCCCCATCTGGCTTCACCCACCTCCTGGCCGCAGTCGACAAGGTCACCAAATGGGTGGAGGCCAAGCCGATCAAGAAGTGCGACGGCAAGACGGCTACCAAGTTCCTCCGCGAACTCATCTACCGGTACGGCTACCCGCATAGCATCATAACAGACAACGACACCAACTTAGCCAAGGGGGCCATGGCGGAATTCTGTGAGGAGCACGGCATACGACTCGACCTTGCATCAGTCGCCCACCCGGAGTCAAGCAAGCGGTAGCGCCAACGAGCGTCCTCCACGGGCTCAAGCCGCGGCAGAGTGCCCTCGGCGCACCCATGATCTTTGGGTCGACGAGCTCCCCTCTGTGATATGGGGGATCCGCACCTCCGTCAACCGACCAACCGGGTTCACGCCTTTCTTCATGGTGTATGGCGCCGAGGCCATAATGCCAACAGACCTGGAGCACGACTCCCCTCGAGTCACTAACTACGTCGAGGCGGCCAACGATACCGCCCGCCAAGATAGCGTCGATCAACTTGACGAAGCACGCGACCTAGCTCTCTCCTGCACCGCCATATACCAGCAAGGACTTCACCGCTATCACAGCCGCCGAGTGCGAACTCGCACCTTCCAGGAAGGCGACATGGTCCTACGACTGGCCCAAGACAAGAAGGGCATGCACAAGCTCTCCCCTCCATGGGAGGGGCCATTCGCCATAGGCCGAGTCCTTGGCAACGACGCCTACTACCTCATTGACATACGGGGTGATGGACAGTTGGAGGTCGGGAGGCCATGGAATGTAAACCTCCTCAGAAAGTTCTATACTTAGAACCACACACTGTACTCTGTCGGAATATATAAATGAAGTTCATTCGGATCGCACAAATTGTGCCCACTCACCATATTCTTGTGCCACTCGCACTTGTACATGCAAGCAATACGCTATTCACGGAAGTCAACCTCTGGTCGAGCGACCGGCACGGCAAAGTAGTGCGGCACAAGGGCACCGGAAGTATTCAGGCCTTGTGTCGTCCACGAAAAACGCCAACCCGAAGCCGCCATTGGAGTCGCCTAGCCCGACTAGCCCATCGGGCCAAGACGTCCGATATATGCTTCCCACAACGCTCTGTCCCTCCCACCCTCGAGCAAAGCGACTCGAACGGTTAAGTACCACGCACAGGGACTCCACAAAACGGGAACCCCACGTGGCTCGGGAACACACCAAGTAAGAGAGCTGCCTAGGGCTGCATGGCCGGCTCTCGGGCGGGGAGGAGACGCGTTACAAACAACGCATTCACAACCTGCAACAGGATCACGACCAATACGGTCAGGCACACCGCTCGGGGACTCGCTCACAAGCGAACCCTACCCGTGCTCAGGGACTCGCCACTCAGAAGACGCGAGGGATAAAAACAAACGCGTAAACAAATCAAACACACAGAAATACACAATCGAGTTATACCCCATTAAAGGGCGGACGCGCTCGGGGACTCGCCCAAATTGTTGAACAAAACATTTCCTTAATCATAACACGAGTCAACCAAATCCCCATGATATACATTACAAAATGTCATACAGCGTTCGCCACTTGGCATCCATTACAACTCTTACATTTGCTTACTCCACAGGCCCTGATGAAGAAGAAGCGCCACCACCCTTGACGCGCACAAAGGGCTGCCACGGGTTCGTCGGATACATGGTCAGCGACTTCTCCAATGACGACCGGAAGGGCTGCTCCGACTTCATGTCGCGGTGCTCCGTCTCGGGGTCGCCAAGCGCCAACACCGTCTCCTGGTACGGCAGCAGATCCCCCATCGCCAAGACACGATCGACATAAGGAGTGGCCTTCGCGGTCAGCTTCAGCACCTCCGACATCTCCACCGTGCCGGTCACCGAGGGATAGCCACTCGTGACTTCGTCAAGATCGAAGTCGTCGGGGAAATGCGCGAGACACAAGCTCAACGCTGTGGCAGCCCACGTCTGAACGCCGAGCACGTCATCCACTCCACAACCGCGGGCACCTCCTCCAGATAGCGCCACACCTTCGTGAGCCCCCCAAGGATGACTTCGATGGGAGACATGCCCTGAAGAGCCGCCTGGACACACAACGCCGAGGCCGTGGCTGCATCACCACGGCAGTTACGCACTGCGAGGCGGTGTAAGTCTGCACCACCGGGTCGCTTTGGCCTACCACAGCTGCAAAGTTAGATGTCAGTGAAACAATGAAACCCCCAAAGCGGGAACCCGACAAAAGACTAAAGCAAAGACACAGACTCACCAAGAAGCTTGCGGCAATTCTCCTTGACATGCTTCTCCAAGGCGGTCTGCTCGTTATGCAGCCCCATGATGATGGAGTCAGTGGCCTTGCGTTCCTCGTCAGCCGCGGTGATGGCAGCCTTCGCCCGTTCCTCCGAAGAAAGTGAGGCCGCCTTAGCCTCCCCCAACTCCTTGACCAAGGAGGCCACTCGCCCATTCGCCGCGTCCAGTTCGGCGAGTGGGACATACCCCTCACGGGCCTTGGAGACCTCAACCGGGAAACCATCTGCAAGTGGAGATATCAGAGTATTGCACACAACCAACTCATACCAAGCAAAGAAGAACAAAGCTAAACAGACACTCACCGATCGCCTCCTGAAGTCGCCGGTTCACCTCTTGCGCCTCGCGCAAGTCACGCTCCAAGCGCTCTCGTGCAGCCTGTCGATCAGTCGATTCCCGCTGTAACCCCTAAAAAACAAAGAACCCAGCTAAGCATTGGAAGGAAAAGAAAACCTAGTCCCCAGCCGCTGAAATTCAGCGACTAGGAACTCGGGGACTGGAGAAGGAAGAAAAACAAAACCCAGTTCCCAGCCGTTGAAATTCAACGACTAGGAACTCGGGTACTGGAGAAGGTAGGAAAAGAAAAACAATTCCTAACCGTTGAAATTCAACGACTAGGAATTCGGGGACTGGACATACCTGAATAGCAGTGCCGAGCATCTTGTGAAGATCAGCGGCGTCAGTCGACGGGACCGTGAAGGAGGTGCGCCCGCGGCGGGCCCCAATCTCCGCGTCCATGATTTCTGGACTTTGTGGGGACTGCGCGTCCGTAACACCTGGAAACCCCTTCGCCATAAAGCGAGGGAGCGTTGCCGACACCCTGGCAGGGACACTGGCCGCCGGGACCGGCGCCTCCGGCACGGACACAGCCGGTGCTGGTTCTGATCGCGTCGCCGCCACCTCTTTGACGAGCAGCGCAGCAGCTGGCTCCGCGGTGCTTCTCCCGGTCGCATCGTCGTTAGCACCCCCCTTCTGCTTCTTCGCGACTTCGGCGGCTGCGACATCTTCAGAGGCTTTCCTCTTCTTGGGCAGGTTGCCCTCTCCCGCGCCAGTGGCCGGTGGAATCTTGGCAACCGAAGGGCGACTAATCTTCTTAGCCCCCGACCTGCACGAACCCCTCCAATCAGCACGACCACAACACGAAAAAAGCAAGGCAAATTGGGACGAGGAAGCACAACTTACTTGGCGACTAGAAGGACATGAAGCCCGATACTGATATGGGCGGGCTTGTCCAACTCGGGACCCAGCTTGCGGATGAGCCCCCTCTTGAAGACGTCCGAATCCCACAAAACCGAGGGCTTCCTTGACGATGAAGCTGCAGTCGCTAGGATCTCCGGCACTGACGCCGCCGCCTTCGACGACTGTGGCGATTTGGGCGCTGTCGCCTCAGCTGTTTCTTGGCTAGGAAATTCCGAGATCGTCGGCGCGATCGCCGCCAGGGGAACCTCTACCACCACCTCCGTATCCTCGCCCTCCAACCCCTTCGCCGGGACCGTGTCCCTTGGGGCCTTGTGCGATACTTCGGGAGACCCTTTGTCGTCGGAGTCGTCATCCGACTCGAACACCACTGATGACCTGGCCGGCGATGGAGGCCTCTTTGCTGGCGACTTGGGCCGGCGTGGGGGCTTCGACGGCGTAGCAGTGCGCCGGGACGTTTGCTCCTGGGCGACCTCATCGCCTTCTTCGAACTCGTCCAGGCTACGGCTCGCTTTGACCTCTCGTTTCTTCTGCATTCAGGTCTTGCGAGCCACAGGCACTGGGGGAGGGACCTCTTCTTCTTCCCCGTCACTGTCGGAAGGATCCCCCTTGGAATCTTCCTCTAGTTCTTGGGGAACTTCTTCGTCAAGTGGAGGGAGCCAACCCTCCAATACCTGAAAAAGCTGAGAAGATCCGCGAGTCAAGACACGCCAAGCAAAAAGAATGAAATTGAGGTACGAATGCAGCGATTGGAAAGAGAACTCACTGTGGGGGCTTTGTTCTTCACGAGAGTATACGGGGCGACCCCGACCGCCGCGCCCGTGAACTCCGTGTCGGTAATCTTCTTCAGGACGGCCTTGTAGTCCTCGGCCTCCGATGACTCCTTGCTGGTTCGGGATGGATCATGCTTCCCACATTTCATTACATCCGGTGTGGACGAGCCGCCCGGTGGAACCAGCGCCGCCGAAGCGAAATTGTAGAGGTTGATTGGAATCAACCCCTGGTCCTTCAGCTTCTGGATCTGATCCATCATTTCCGTGACAACCATCCGCTGATCTTCAGGGAGCTTCTTCGGCGCCTGTCGGCAGCGCTCGCTCCTCTCGGCGACGAATTCATGAAGAGAGACCTCGCCGGAGGGAGTGGCTTCCTTGACGTAGAACCAGCTTTTCTTCCACTCGCTGGCGGCCTTCTTCGGCAGGAGGAGCTTGACGAAGTTGGCCTTCAGCTTCAACTGGAAGGTGACCCCGCCTGCGTCCAACATCAAGCCGCTGGATGCGCATCGGCCCGATGCGTGGAAGAGCTCCACCACGGGGAAATATGGCTGCGGTGAGGTAGCATTCACGAAGGCGAAGATCGCCATGCTTCGATGCTGTGTGGACCAAGATCGAGGGCTTGATCGCGTAGTCTGCAGCTGAGCGGCGGAAGAAGAGCGAAGTAGGGAACCCTAAGCCCCTCTCAAGATGGCTGGTGAAGCAAATGAACTCGCCGGGTCGCGGTTTTGGCTCGGTCTCGGAGGAGGGGGGAACCCGCCAATTCCCCTTGCAGAGCACTCCGACGTCCTCAAAGGATCTCAGCTGGGCCGTGGTGCACTTGGATTTCCCCCATGAGCCTTTGGGAGACGCCATCGAGTGAGAAGTGGGATCGTGCGACGCGGGGAGAGTAAGTCGGGAGGAAGCAGAAAGGAAGAGCAAATGAGGAAGGATGAAGAATGCGGAGCAGGATCGTGAAGCTAATCCGTCACTCCCCTTATATGGGAAACGTCACCCGCCAAAATCGGGATAGCCGTTACTCACGGTAATTGCGCCAAAGTTACCGTTGGAAATTCCAACAGATAGTTTGACCAGGTCTGACGGTCCAACTCCTATTGGTCTACTCGCCACCCGCCAGTCTCTCTTCTCGTCGAAACGACGACTGGACGACAGTGATGCTTACTAAAGTAAAGGATGGGGCTATGGGGAAATTCTCCTTGGTTCCAGTAAAGTCCATCGCCGATTCGACTGGGCGCCCAAATTGGGCTCGCCTACTTCGAACACCAAAAGGACGCCCGCGCCTACGTCAACAATGGCCTCGGGGACTACTAATGGGGATATGCCAAAGGGGGTATGCTCAGCGGTATGCGTTAAAGTGGGCGAAGAATCCTGAAGTCTTTGAAGGACAATGACTGTACTCTGAAGAAAGGAAAGGCCCATCATGGCATGGAAGCCCGAGCGTGGCGAAGCCCAGTTGGATTAGGTCAAAAGCCCCCGAATCCTTATCTTGTTCGGAGGCAACTTGTAAACCCTAGCGAGGTGCTTCATATATAAACCTCCCTAGGGTATCCTAGAGACTTACATTCCATCATACACCCCCTCAAGCGACTCGCTGCCTAGCCGCCGAGCTCGCCACCCTTGTAACCCGCTCTCTCATAGTCTAATCTAGAAGGAGTAGGTCTTTACCCTCGGGGGGCCGAACCTGGGTAAACCCATGTGCATCCGCCCCCATCTCGCACCGCAGATGGCCGCCAACTATTCCTCACGAAACGCTCAATCGCTGCCTATGGCAGCGACTGCCGTGGCCCTTTCCACGACACTTATGCCCCACAATTTTGGTGTCTAGATTATCTATGAGCGGCTGCCAGAGGTATAGTTAGACCTTTATGGAGCTTGCCAGGGGCATAACCGGCTCATAGAGTCTTCAGGAACTCATCAGGGTTATAGCTTGCCTGATAGGGGGCTTAACAGAGATGGAGCTCGACCCAAAGGATCATGCAGACATATGGGGTCGCGGAGAGGGCAGTGATTGGCTTGGATCATCTACTAGGCCCCACACCAAAGGAAGTGTGGACGGGTAAGCTGCCCGGTTGTGCAACAAGGATTTGGTCTCTCATGGGTAAAGTAACGCACCTCTGCAGAGTGTAAGAATTGTGACATGTTACTCCCTGTTCCAGGAAGGAGCTACGAACGCGGCATGAAAGGAACCCCATGAAGGTTCTGGTTAACCTGTGAAGGCCGTCGGACATAGTTTTCAGAATAAAAGCAACCTTTGAATAAATGTTTACGAAAACCTGCATTGCCTACGACCTTTGGTCTTTGGCTGTAGAGATAGTGCATCATACACTCCTTTTTAGTGAACTTGCTGAGTATGCTCGTACTCAACCATACCTTCTAAGCCGTTGTAGACGACGCCAACATCAACTTCTGCTCAAGAAACCACCATCGACAGCTCAAGTTCTTCAACAAAGTCAATGAACTCAACATATACATCAACTGAAGTGAAGACAAAGTTCTTAAGTAGATAGGAGTAGATTCTCTAGCCATAAAACCTACTTCTGTAGAGAATTGCAATAGCAGCAATGGCAAGCCAAATAGTTTAGATACTAGTCTTAGTTACTAGATAGTTCTGAGTTATTATTTCTGGTTCTTCTTTGTAAGAAGTTTCTTTCTCGCCCTTTTACCTAGAGTGTTCTCTGGATCTTTTGTAAAGAGTCGAGTTGTAACCTATAATAATGTCTTGGTCCTGCTGTGTTTCTGTTGTACCACTCTGAGGGATGTAATACTAGTGAACGGTGTTTCATTGGTGTTATGTCAACGCCTATAGTGTACTACATCATGTAGTGGTATGATGGGTCACCGCAGCTGGTATCAGAGCATATGCTTTGACCTTAGGATTAAAACCCTTTTAGGAAGATGTGTAGGTTGGATAGTGACTATAGGAGTGATACATTGCAAATGTATCTATAATTTTTGATGTTCCATGCTTGGTTTTATCCACTTTCTTGTGTTTTGTTCCAACTTTGGAGTACTTTTCATATGATTTCTTGGACTAACCTATTAACAAGAGCCACGATGCCATTGCCTGTTTACTCTTGTTTTGGTTCGGGAAAGTCGAAAATGAATATTCTCGAATTGGACGGGACAAAAGCCAAAGTGCCTATTTTTACGGATGTCATCAAGTGCGAATCTGAGAGGAGGGGGGCCACCACACCACCTAGGCAGCGGGCCAGGCCTGGCTGCGCCGGTGTGTGTGGCCCTCGGCACCCCCTCGGCCTCTCCTTCCGCCTATATATTGCCCTCGGGATGAAAACCCTAAGTGCCCGATCAAAAATCCATGAAAGAGTTTGTAGCCGCCGTCATCTCCATCCCTAGATCGGGAGGGATCTGAAGCTCTTCCCGGCACCCTACCGGAGAGGGGAATTCACCCTTGAGGCCTTCTTCATCACCATGCAAGCCTCCGGTGTGATGCGTGAGTAGTTCATCCTTGGACTACGGATCCATGTAGTAGCTAGATGGCTGGTTCTCCTTCTTTGTGCTTTCATGTCTAGATCTTGTGAGCTCCGTTCATGTTCAAGATCATCTATTTGTAATTCTGCATGTTGTGTTTGCGGGGATCCGATGGATATTGAGATGCTATTTCAGATTGATTATTTATTCTATCATGTCTTTGTTATTTGTGATCTTGCATGCTTTCCATTGTTAGTAGCTATCTTGGCCAAGTAGATGCTAGCAACTCCAAGAGTTAGTATTTATGCTCGATAGTGGGTTCATGCCTCTGGTAATCTGGGGAAGTGATAGAAATCTCTAAGGTACTAGATGTGTTGTTGCTACTAGGGAGAAAACAACAATCCTTTGTTCATAGAACAATTGTATTGTTTACTTTACGCAGTTCATTAAAGCAATAATATGTTGCTTGCAACTTATCACCGGAGGGGGTTGGATGATAACTGAAGGTGGATTATTAGTCATAGATGCAGTTGGATGGCGGTCTATGTATTATGTTGTAATGCCCAATCAAGTCTCAAAGGAGTCAAGATGATTAGTATATGCATGTATTGCTTTCTCGATGTTTGTCAATTGCCCCGCTATAATTTGTTCACCCAGCATGTTATCTATCTAAGGAGAGCCACCTCTAGTGAACTATGGATCCTGGTCCTTGTCTTTTATATTCAATCTAAAAACTGTTACTTCTTTGTGTTTACTTTCTGCAAACTATTACTTCTTTCCATTCGATACGTTTAATCCTTTGTTTTCCGCAAAACATGGTGACATTGACAACCTCATCGCAAGTTGGGGACAAAGTTCTGTGGTTGTGTTGTGCAGGTCTCCACGTTGCTACTAGCACCGGTAGTGCGCCCTGCCAAAGCTCAGCTAGTAACACCTTTGGAGTGTTTCCTTGCTCCTACTGTTTCGATTAAACCTTGGTTTCATAAGTGAGGGAAACTTGCTGATGTGCTCAAAATACCTTCCTCTTGGGGTTCCCAACGAGCTCTACATCAACCATGCACCAGCACTTTTCTAGGCGCCGTGCATTGAGCCATCAAGGAGCCATCTTATCTAAGCCAAGACTTGTGATGGATATCCACTTGAGGGTAAGCCTTGTCACACTTAATTTGGATGTTTTTATCATCTTTCTTAAAGTGTAGTTATATGTCTTCTCTAGAGAAATGTCATTTGAGTGTAGCTATAAATAGGTATAACACCATTACAATATCTTAAGTAAGATAAAATATCAAAGAAGATTAGGACTAAGATTAGATATCTTATGGAGTAGTTTATCCATAGAATCCATGCAGGGTAGCAAAATCTTATCATTAGTTGATAATGATAGGCTACATGATGAAGACCATTAGAACATGTATTGATGAAATGGGAAGTAATCATGTGGGATTCACTTGAGAATTCTACGTGATGAAGTAGGATTTGGTTTAGAATCATCAATAGTAAGATAATAAGAAGAGTTATCATGGTGAGATTAGCTTCCCAATGGTGATGACTAGGTAAATCTTAATGAGTTCATGGTGGGTTTAGCTCCGAGACCATGATAAGTGTGTAATTAATACAAGTACTGAGTAACAAATATTGTAATAATAGTAAGTAAAGAACAATGTAGGGCTAAGATAGAAGTCATAGGTATTATAACATTACGATAATTTTTGGATTAAGGTAGTAACTACAATTTTTTTAGTAGTTTTGAGAGATCACGTGAGGATAGTTTACGATAGAATGGAAAGTTGTAACATCCCAAAACTCTAATCCAAGTGATTAAGATCCAAGTCATCAAATTTAGAGTTAACGAAAACTTTTCCAATTAAAAATATTAAAGCATTCATATGTGTGTGCATTTAATTTAGGAGTTGTTTTGAATTGCCATGATTGAGTGATCCATTGATTGTAAAATGATTCTTAGGTGAATTAAACATCATCTAGATCATTCCCAAACAAATCCCAAAGAAAAACAAATCAAAATGAATAAAATAAACAAATGGTCATTTGTGCCATTTTAATCAACATGCCTACTTTGGCTATTCCTAGAACTCAAAACCTAACAGAAACAAATGTGGATCTTTGCACCCCTTGCTAGTACAAGTAGTGATGTACCAAGGCCCACTTTGTGATCTACCAAAAACTTTCAAACACTAATTTTAAATGGCATTTGAAAATTGAATGTAGTTCATATGAGAAGATCCCACTTATACAAAAACCAATCAAACCAATTCACCTTGACATTTCCCAGCAACCAGAGACTCCCAAGCATAAGATCAGATCACACACCAAAAATCTTTTCAAAATTCGAATTTAAATTTCTTTTGCCATTTGATCGAACACCTTGCAGACAGAATCAAATTAGCCTAACTATTACTATTTTTGATCAAACCTTGTCGAGCAATTTGAGTTGCATTGATCATTCTTGTCTCCCCTGAGCCCAACCAGACCAAAACCCACCCTAGTTCTAGCCCATGGCGCCAGTGCTACGCTGCCCCGACGCCATGCTCGCCGACCAATGTTGCCAACGCAGCAGCAGACCGCCAGCCCCTCTCCATCGCTCTAGGAAGCTAGGCGCCACCCTACCGCCGCCCACGGTCCACCCACAGCCACTGCCAGCCAATGGACCACTCCCCAGCCTCGCCGCCCATTCTCTCTGCATGCAGCCAGAGCGCGCCAGAGCACCCTCACCGCCAGCACGCCACAGACCGCCCCTCGACCCAATACCATGCACGCCGCTCCGCCTCGACCCCAACAACCCGCCAGACACGTCCGTGCGCCACCACATGACCCATAGTCGTAGAGCACCGCGTCGAGCATCGCCTTTGTCTCCTAGAGCGCGGTACGCTCCCGACTAAACGCCACCGCCCCTAGCCACGCATTTAAGCCGTAGAGCACCGCCAGGAGGCAGGCCACCGTCCCCTACCTCCAGCCACGATGATAGCACGCTGTACATCCCTCACCGGAGTCGCTAGCCCATCCCGTTCGGTCGCCTCGTCGAACTATAAATAGAGGCCACCCCCAGCCTCATTCTGCACACCATCTCGCTCCCCTCTCTCCACTGATCCTTCCACACCATCCCCGGAGCAAGGCGGGCCGCTGTTCGCCGGAATTTTCCCGGAGCTTTCCGCAGCAGAGGAGGAGAGGCGCCGTTGATTGCGACCACCCCAGGAGCCGCCGCGACCACGCCTAGAACCGCCGTCGTCCACTAGATCGATCGCCCCCATCGCCACGTCTAGCTGGAGCCCTGGTAAGCCCCCACATACCCCCACCGAGCCGCTAGGGTTAGCTCTCGCCGGCGACCTGTTCGCTGGGGACAACAATCCTTAGCCGTCGATCCATCTTTTAATCGTAGCGCTGAGAGTGCCCCGTACCGCTTCGCGTTTGATGTGTCGCTGAGCTGTGGGACCCCCCTGTCAGTTGTCATCCGCATCGCGGAGCACCACTGGGCCGGCCCATTTTCTTTCCCGCGCTAGCCCACGAATTCAAATTTAGGTTTTTCTATTTTAGTTTGAACTCACTTCTGTCCCTTAGTTTAAAAATCAGTTCAAGAAGATCTACTGAACCAAATCGAGTGATTCAAATTTTGTTGGAAAGCTTCTGAAAAGATCTATCCAAGCCCGTTGGATTTAATTCATTTAGAGTTAGAGATCTCTCCTAGTAAAAATAACAAGACAGAAGCATTTGCACATTCAAACATTTTTATAAAATCAACCATGATAGCTTTTGAGTTGATTCCAACTCTCAAAAATCACATTTAACCATACCTATCTGAATATGTAATAATATTAATGTTTACATGCAGTGACTTTGTACTAGTACCAAAATAATGCTATATAGGCATTTCTAGTCACTTTAAATCATTAAATTTTAAACTTAAACTTATTCAAATGTGATCCAACCTTTAAATCACATTCCCATATGTTAGAATATGTGGTGATGACATGTGTCCACATGATCCCATGTTTTAATTGGTGAATATTAAATCTTAGTTATTTTTTTTCAATGAGTAAAAATTACTTTTCTTAAATAAAAAGAATGAAGCTAGTTAATAAAACCTTGTGATGCTTGTGATGATAATAGATCATCAAATGTGTGCCTTAGAGTGCTAAGTAGACTAGTTAAGTATTGTTTGGTGATTGTGTACTCCATATGTATTTATAGACGATAGTACCGACCAAGCTTTTGAGGAGGAGGAGTTCTACCAAGAGGAGGAGGAAGAAAACTTCAACCACTGCACCAACCAAGGCAAGCTATTGTTGGCAAGCTAGAATTAAGATAGATAACCTGAGCAAGATGCATTAGGCATGCTTTGGTTATACCACTTTGACTATTACCTACCCCAAGTTTATTTCCAAGCTTTACTTTCTTTACTTTACCAAAGTACTTTACTTGTTTTGAAGGTAGCATAAAGAGTATAAAACTTGACCTATCTAGATAAACTTAGATGTCATTCTATGGCATGAGATTGATCTTAGCATCCCACCTTAGTGAACACTCTTAACTTAGTAGTTTAGAGCTAAACTAAAACTTGAGTCACTTTAGATGGGAATACTTGGTGAAAATGAATTATGAAAACCTTGAAATGATGAGTCATTCTATTGAGATGTTTTGACATGTGTTGATAAACACAAATGGTTTATCATGATGAAAATGTTGAGGCATGAGCCTTATCCCTTTTATAAAAACTGATGGTTGGATTCGGATGCGATACCATTCCAAATTTACCGTACAACCACAATACATGAATTGGGTAAGGCTTAGCCGGAAGTTTATATGCATTAGTATTAGTTCCCTCGCGGGAGAGGTTTGAGCTGAGGCTACCTCTCGATGTTGTCCACCTATGCAGTGCCCAAGATGACAGATGGTCATGGTTAGGAGGCCATGCTCATACGAGAGGTGCTTATACTAGGGTGTGTAAAGGAAAGGTTATGTTTGATTATCTGCATACGAAGTATGATGATTCAGGGTTATCCCTGATAGATGTATCGAATCTTGTGGTGAAAGTGTACCACCTCTACAGAGTGTCAAACTATTCGAATAGCCACGTCCGCGGTTATGGACAGTTGGAGTGGCCATACTGTTTCGTTATCAGATGTTTCCAAAATGACTTATGAAATGAATGATGAATCTTGACTTGACCACAACAGGGTTGTGACTATGACACTAGCTTCCCAACTTAAGTGATTCTAGAACTTTATTTTATCTTTCTTTGTTTCTAAACTCAGCTTAGGTTTCAAACTTAACTTAGTTAGCTTTTCCCACTAGTACTACCTTACTTGTTAGTGGTAGTTTGCGAGTACTTAAAGAGTATTCATGGCTTTTGTCCCTGGATATTCTCATGGCCAGACTATGAAGGAGACTACCAAGATGACGGACAGCAGGACGGCTATGATAACTAGGACCATCTGCCTTCGTCAGCATTGCCTGTGCCCTGAAGATGGACCCCACCGCTATGCTTATTACTTATTCCGCTGCTTGTTGTATTAAGACTGTATCATGAGATCCTTATTTGTGTAAGACCTTATTTATGGTTTTAATGGATGATGTACTGTGATATACAATCTGTTATGTCTCGCAAAAATGGTAATCCTGGGATTGCGATGTATGACATAACAAACATATGGGATTAAAAATCCGGGTGTTGACAAAAGTAGGTAGTCTTTAGTAGCCCCAAAAGACAGGTAAGAGGTTAGTCAAAACCAAAGCGAGATCACTTTGCTCAAAATTATCCAATTGCAATTGAGCAATTTGGGTAAATATTGAGACAAAGAGTAGTTAAACCCCTAAGTGCTAAGTGTCACGATGTAAACCTATACTAGGAGGTGTCATATATTACACAGCTAAGCTTGAATTCTAGAGATGTTTTACTCAACTACTATACTACGGGCTTAGAATGATGTGTGTTATATGTACCACATTTGAATTTCTTGGTTTTTCTTGGATCTTCTTGATTGAATAGATCTATGCATGAAGTTTGATTTGATGTGCAAATGCATGTTGCATCATCAAGTTATTACTTGATGTTATAGACCTAGATAGAAAATGGAATTCGTGTAAGGGAGTGACGAGTTCCGAAGATCAAGATGAAAACTTGCACAAAGAAGGAAGTTAAATATAAGGTGTATGAACACTAATTTGAAGGATATATCAATTCCAACTCATTATGAGCTGGCAATAAGAAGGGGTTATTAGTGCAGAAAAGGTGTGGAGCAACATGAAGGAATGAACTTGAGTTCACTTAAAGTAGGTGATATTGCTCAAAAGCTAATGAAGTAGTTGTACCAAGTTCATGGATATAACTTGAAAATGGTGCAAAGTAGAAGTCTTGTAAGAAAACTGGTATTCAAACTCTAACAACCGAGGGAGAATGTCAGTGGTAAAATGAAAAACCGTAGGGTAATTCATACACCTAGGAGGATTCGCAGCTGGTATCCTAGCGGTTTAGCTAATTAGGTCATCTTTGTATAATTTAAAAAGTATAAAACTTGGCCTAAGTTAGGAGAGACATAAAGAACAATAAAATTTAAGCAAACGGCTTTCAAGACATTTTGTGAAATTGGGCTTATCAGTGAGAAATAATGTCCAGAAGGTTAAAAGTAAGACAAGTAACGTTGGAAGATTCATTTTGGAGATCCACAATTGTGTGGGTGTATCGCAAAATCTTTTGTGAGACCTTATATAGGTAAGTTATAAGCTAGATAGAGACCACTATCCTTACTATTGAGTTAATGGGTATTATACATGAAGCTTAGAAACCATTAGGAAACCCCAAGGGGGAGAGTAAACAATAAACACTGAAGTGTTGTTGTCTAACTTTCTCACTAATGGTTGTAGAAGAAGTACAGAGTTATGATGAGGTTAAGCCTTATTTTCATAAGGCTATAAGAAGCCATCATTATAAAGCATCCCCGAGAATATGTCCGGATGAAAGATCGAAGTAGATTTAATAGATTAAACCTAGGGGACTAGTTCTAAAGGAAACAACTCATAAGTTGTCCATTAGAGTAAAGAGAGTATTCGAAAATAGACCAGTGTATTGTAGTAGGAAAACTGGATTGGAATGGACGAAATGTGTCCACAACCAATTCTATGTAGGAGTGTAAGGTCATAATTCAAGAGATTATAGTAAAAGAAACCATAGGATAGATTAGAACCGATAGTGGATATTGTCAAGTATGAAGAGAATTCAAGGAAAAAGATGTGGATACGGGATACCACAATTATCCCCAATTATGATCACAATGGAATTTGAGAAATGGCATGATACACAAGTCAATACTTCATTTCGAAACGTAAGAGAGTATGAACTTTAGGGACGAAGTTTATTTTAAGGGGGAGAGTCTGTAACATCCCGATACGTCCAAAACATATCTACTTTCCCGAACACTTTTGCTATTGTTTTTCCTCTAAACTTGTGTGATTTGGATACAACTAACATGGACTGATGCTGTTTTCAGCATAATTACCTTGGTGTCTAGTTTTTGTGCAGAAAATCAACTATCAGGAAAAATCCCGGAAAATATGCCAAAAATCCTATTTCACCAGAAGACTCACGGAGCCAGAAGACGAGACGGAGTAGGGCCACGAGGGGCCCACACCACCTGGTCGCGCGGGTCAGGCCAGGCTGCGCCTAGGGGTGGTGTGGCTTCCTTGGCTGCCCCCTCGGCCTCCCTCTTCACCTATAAGTTGCCTCTTAACCTAAAAACCAAGGGGGTTTCGATGTTTTTCTAGAAAGAATTCTACTGCGCCGTCACCACCAGATTCCGCGATTCGGAACCAGAAACTCCGTTCTGGCATCCTGCCGGGATGGGGAATTGGAGGAGATCATCGCCATCATCATCACCATCGACCATCCATGTTTCCCCCATCTATGAGTGAGTAATCCCTCATTGTAGGCTATGGGGATGGTAGGGATTGGATGAGATCGTTCATGTAATGGCATCGGATTGTTAGGGCATGGTGCCTAGTATCTACTATTAGTGCTTTTTGACTTTGTTGCAACTTGTTATGCTTAATGCTTGTCACTGATGGCCCAAAATATATCGAGCTCGTTGGGGAACCCCAAGAGGAAGGTATGATGAGCACATCAGCAAGTTTTCCCTTAGTATGAAACCAAGGTTTCATCGAACCAGTAGGAGCAAGGAAACACCCCAAAGGTGTAGCTAGCTGAACGTTGGCAGGGCGCACTACCGGTGCCAGCAGCAACGTGGAGACCTGCACAACAAAACCACAGAACTTTGCCCCCAACGTGCGATGAGGTTGTCAATCTCGCCAGTTTTGCTGAAAACAAAGGATTAAATGTATCGAATGGAAGGAAGTAAAAGTTTGCCGAAAGTAAACACAAAGCAGTAAAAAGTTTGTAGATTGAATGTAAAAGAAAGGACCGGGGTCCAAAGTTCACTAGAGGTGGCTCTCCTTAAGATAGATAACATGCTGGGTGAACAAATTACAGCGAGGCAATTGACAAACATCGAGAAAGCAATACATGCATATACTAATCATCTTGACTCCTTTGGAACTTGATTGGGCATTATAACATTATACATAGACCGCCATCCAACTGCATCTATGACTAATAATCCACCTTCAGGTTATCATCGAACCCCCTCCAGTATTAAGTTGCAAGCAACAGATTATTGCTTTACGAATTACGTGTAAAGTAAACAATACGATTGTTCTATGAACAAAGGATTGTTGTTTTCTCCCTAGTAGCAACAGCACATCTAGTACCTTAGAGATTTCATCACTTCCCAGATTACGGAGGCATGAACCCACTATCGAGCATAAATACTAACTCTTGGAGTTGCTAGCATCTACTTGGCCAAGATAGCTACTAACAACGGAAAGCATGCAAGATCACAAATAACAAAGACATGATAGAATCAATAATGAATCTGAAATAACATCTAAATATCCATCGGATCCCCACAAACACAACATGCATAATTACAAATAGATGATCTTGATCATGAACGGAGCTCACAAGATCTAGACATGAAAGCACAAAGGAGGAGAACCAGCCATCTAGCTACTACATGGACCCGTAGTCCAGAGATGAACTACTCAGGCATCACACCGGAGGCTTGCATGATGATGAAGAAGGCCTCCAGGGTGAATTCCTCTCTCTGGCAGGGTGCCGGGAAGAGTTTCAGATCCCTCCCGATCTAGGGATGGAGACGACGATGGATACATACTCTTTCGTGGATTTTTTGATCGGGTACTTAGAGTTTTCGTCTCGAGGGCAATATATAGGCGGAACGAGAGGCCGAGGGGTCTTGGGTCGGCGGACCACTGCAGACGGCCGAACTGGCGGACGGCCAGGTGGTGTGGCCGGCCCCCAGCCCTTCTCCGTCTCGTATTCTGGCTTCAGATGTCTTCTGGAAAAATAGGGACTTTGGCTTTTGTCCCGTCCAATTCCGAGAATATTCATTTTCTGACTTTCCTGGAACCAAAAACAGCAGAAAATAGGCAGCTGGCACTGTTGCTCTTGTTAATAGGTTATTCCAAGAAATCATATGAAAAGTACTCCAAAGTGTGGACAAAACACAAGAAAGTAGATAAAACCAAGCATGGAACATAAAAAATTATAGATACATTTGCAATGTATCAACATCCCCAAGCTTAACTCCTGCTCGTCCTTGAGTAGGTAAGTGATAAAAAGAAAGAATAATTTTTGAGGTGACATGCACCATCATAAACTTGATCAAAGTATTTGTAAAACATTCAAGGCTGGGATCATAGTACTTCAATCATAACATGAAAGACAAAGTTCTAGCAATACGACAAAGAAACTATGATGCAACATGAAAAGGCACAAACAAAAGATTCATGAATAACGATGCTTTGTAAGACGTTTGTTTGTTTCACATAAAGAAAACATATCATAATAGTATTCAGCTTGTCCCTCATAGAGTAGCAAATGTAAATGCATAGGACACCTTCAAAGTTCATAAGAGTGACTAGATACAAATAGTTTAGAACAAGCAATATCAAGTTATGCATCAATCAACTAGTCTTGGGACAATGCACATAGAACTAAGAATGGCCACTATGCTCTCAAAGTAGGTGCATAAAGGTAGAAGGTGGAGACTCAATATAATGGTGGAAGAAAGGCTTTCAAGAAAGGAAGCAGGGATTCAAGTCTCATAAAGAGCTTCAAAAAATTATGGTACTTATAGCTTTCAGCTCTCATTGCCCCTATCATAAGCATCTTGAAGTGATTAAGGTTAAAGTGAACAAACTATGGTGTACATGCTTGACGAAGTATAAGTTACAAATCTCATGTCCCTTGAATACGAGGGTCGCTCCTCATGCTACTCAAGTTTAGTCACCGGTAAGTTCTTGTCATTGTAAGTACATGTGTATCATAGAGAACCGCCAACGGGGTACCCCTTGCCCGATGATACGAAAGAATCCCCATATCAAAATGACAAGGCAAGCAGACAACGAGAATCTCAGCAGTCTTCTTATTTACCATGGGAATATGGTGCTTTTTTCTCTCTTTCCTCTTTTCATAGTCTCTTTTTTATCCTTTTCTCTTTTTTTCTCAATATAGGACTCTTTTTTATAAGAAGAATGATTCATAGACAGCTCATTATGGTTACGCTGCAGGTTTCCACCATGTCAGCATGGATTAGACCAGCGGCCCAGGCGTTTCTCTAACACATATACATAACTCCATGGACTTACAAGCTCCCCTTTGATTTCACACCGACGACATCCACAGACAAAAGAGCATGATATCAACTAGGTCAAAGTACCAAGTGCAATGTTGAAAGCGTTCCCCATGACAGCATGGTTCTGCTAATTCCCAACAAATAAGTGCAAGCATATACAACATAGACGACACAATGGTTCAAGTTTATTAAGGGCAAGAAAAGTAAAGTGTGCCATCAAGTTCGTGAGAGCTTTAATCACTAGTTTTCTCATAACAAGTTTAATTTGGAAGGTAAACAAAAGTATGAAAATACTTGGAATAGCATAAGCTAGTAGGTAGGTATGGTAGACTCTTTCGCATAACTTGGTTTAGGGAGTTTGGATGCATGAGTGGAACTCATACTTGGCTGTGGAGGCTAGCAAAAGACTGGGAGCGACAAACTAAGAGAGAAATAATGGCCATAATCATGCAGAGCGACAAAACATCATTGATCAAAGCATAAAGTGATACTACAAGTTGAAAACTAAAGGATCATAAAGGCTATGGTGACTTAAGATAGTCATAACATGGTGTGAGAATGTGCCAAGTCAACCCAAATAAAGCATCAAAGGAGAATACCACTATACTATGCTTTAATATGCTAAAACAACGCATGATTCATCCAAGGCACATTAAGAAATCTCAATTGTTTATAACAAGTCATGCTACAACAAAGAATACTAAGCATAAAGCCAAAACAATATCAAGCATGGCATGTCAAAGCATAGGCCACAGTAAAAAACAAGCTCTTTTTACCACTCAAGCATGGACTTTCCTACTCTTTTCCAAACCAAACCAAACTATTTGAAAACCAATGTATGAAAGAGGGGGTCCAACCAATTTATTAAGCAAACTAAGAAAACCAAACAAACAAAAACGAAAAAGAAGACGCTCCAAGAACAACACAACCGTGCATGAAACGATAAAAATGAAGCGTTTGGAAGAAACCTGGGATTTTTATTGATTAAGAGGGGGATGCCTTGGGCATCCCCAAGCTTTGACGCTTGTACTTTTTGGATATTTCTTGGGGTGACGCACGTGGCATCCCCAAGCTTGAGCTTTAGTCCATCCTTCATCTCATTACTCATTCCTTGCATACACCTGAAAATTTTCCTTCATACAAAACTTCACACAATCTTTATTAGCAACATTAGTGCACTCAAGATAATAAGTCTTGAAGTTTAGTTCTAACACCAAATAAACTTCCATTAAAACACTAGCTACTGTAGCACTTCCCTCAAAAAGCTCAATTTCCTAAAAGAACTCAAAAAAGGAACCAACAAGAAGCAAATGCAGAAAATGGCAGAAATCTGTCAAAATAGACCAGCAGGTAAATACGAAGTTTTTCTAAGACCTTCTTTTGCTCAAATCAAAAAGTGTTGAACTAACGAAAGTTAGATAACAACCTGGGGAAGAAGCACAAAAATTCACGCCTCAAAAGGACGTTCAGAGATTTTACACGAATTTTTACGGTGAAGCACATAAATCTGTTTCGGGACAACAACTTTCCCAATCATTACTTCTCTCTCATTAGAGGTTACTCTTGGCACAAAAAGCAAATAAAAAGGATAAGGAGCGGTTATTATTGAGTTAATAACTTCCAAGACTCATCTAAAACTTTTGGGTTATCTCCCAATAAGTACTTTTTTTAACGCCTTTAAGTTAGGCATAAGAAGCAAGACGAAAAATCAAGTGTTCTCAAATGAAGAAGCATTAAGACCAAATTTTGTTTTCATAGGAGAGGCAAAAGAAATATTCCCTCTCTTATTAGGGAAGTGTTCTATATCTTTCTTGAGTGGGAGTTGATATTTAATGGTGCCTTTTTTCATATCAATAATGGCACCAACTGTTCTAAGAAAAGGTCTTCCCAAAATAATAGGACAAGAAGCATTGTATTCAACATCCAAAACATAGAAATCAACGGGGACATAGGCATTGTTAACCATAATAAGAACATCATTAAGACTCTCCATGAGTTTCTTTTTAGCATTATCATCAAGTGGGACATTCAAATAACAATCTTCAAGTGGTGGAAAATCAAGCATATCATAAATCCTTCTAGGCATAATAGAAACACTACTATCAAGATCACATAAAGATTTGAAATCAAAATCATTCACTTTCATATTAATGATGGGTTCCCAACCATCTTCTTGTTTTATAGAAATAGAAGCTTTATGTTTCATCTTTTCTTCTTTAATCTTTATGAGAGCATCGGTAATGTGTTTTGTAAAGGCCATGTTCATAGAACTAGCATTAGGACTTTTAGCAAGATTTTGTAGGAACGTAATAACTTCAGAGATATTGCAACCATCAAGATCAAAATCATAATTATCATCTAAAGTAGTAGAGCTATTACTAGCCTCAACACTAGTGGTGGTGATAGCAGAAACACTAATGTTTCTAGCAATTTCATCTTCTCTTTTCCACTTAGCATGTAATTCAGCTAATAGTCTAACATTTTCATCAATTCTTACTTGTATAGCATTAGTAGCTGCAAAGGGATTATCATTAGTTTCAGGTTTAGCAGCCATTTTATTCAAAGAAGATTCAGCTTCAGCCAAAGATGCTATATTTCTTTCAGCATTAGAGAGTTTCTCCTCAATAGTTTTATTGAAAGCAGTTTGTTTACTAATAAAGTCTTTAAGCATAACTTCATGTTCAGAGGGAGCACTCCTATTATTGTTGTAGGAATTTCCATAAGCATTACCATTGTTGGGAGGATATGTCTTATAATTGTTGTTACCAAAATTATTCCTGTAGGCATTGTTGCTAAAATTGTTATTTCTTATAAAGTTCACATCAACTTGCTCTTCTTGAGCAACCAAAGAAGCTAAAGGAACATTATTTGGATCAATA
The DNA here is from genome assembly GCA_023614405.1 of Avena insularis. Lineage (NCBI taxonomy): Eukaryota > Viridiplantae > Streptophyta > Magnoliopsida > Poales > Poaceae > Avena > Avena insularis. The sequence continues at coordinate 415,223,193 of CM042686.1, read as the reverse complement.
TGGGCTCTCCCATTCACAAGCATAGACATAATAACATCAATCTTATCACTCAAGGAGGAGGTTTCCTCAACAGAATTTACCTTCTTACCTTGTGGAGCTCTCTCAGTATGCCATTCAGAATAGTTAACCATCATATTGTCCAGAAGTTTTGTTGCAGCACCCAAAGTGATGGTCATTAAGGTACCTCCAGCAGTAGAATCCAATAGGTTCCTTGAAGAGTAGTTCAATCCTGCATAAAAAGTTTGGATAATCATCCAAGCAGTCAGTCCATGAGTGGGACAATTCTTTACCAAAGATTTCATTCTTTCCCACGCTTGAGAAACATGTTCATTATCAGATTGTTTAAACTTCATTATTTCACTTCTCATAGATATAATCTTAGCAGGTGGATAGTATTTTCCAATGAAAGCATCTTTGCATTTAGTCCAAGAATCAATACTATTCCTAGTTAAGGAATTCAACCATTCTTTAGCTTTTCCTCTCAAAGAGAAAGGAAACAATTTTAGCTTAATAATATCACCATCTATATCCCTATGCTTTTGCATCTCACAAAGTTGAACAAAGTTATTTAGATGGGCAGCAACATCTTCATTACTATTACCAGAAAATTGTTCTCTCATAACAAGATTGAGTAAAGCAGGTTTTATCTCAGAGAAAGTAGCTTCAGGCACAGGTGGAGCAATAGGCGTGCTCATAAAATCATTGTTGTTGGTGCTAGTGAAGTCACACAACTTAGTGTTTTCAAGAGTAGTCATTTTTTTGTGTTTTTGATAAAGAAAGCAAACTAGTAAAACTATTTTTTTGTGTGTCTTTGATAAAGAAACAAGCAAACAAAGCAAAAAGAAACTAAGCAAAAACAAAACAACAAAGTAAAGAGATTGGTTTTGAGGGACTCCCCTTGTGAAGATGTCCTTGACTCCCCGACAACGGCGCCAGAAAAATAGCTTGATGGCCCAAAATATATCGAGCTCGTTGGGGAACCCCAAGAGGAAGGTATGATGAGCACAACAGCAAGTTTTACCTCAGTATGAAACCAAGGTTTAATCGAACCAGTAGGAGCAAGGAAACAGCCCAAAGGTGTAGCTAGCTGAACGTTGGCAGGGCGCACTACCGGTGCCAGCAGCAACGTGGAGACCTGCACAACACAACCATAGAACTTTTCCCCCAACTTGCGATGAGGTTGTCAATCTCACCGGTTTTGCTGAAAACATAGGATTAAACGTAACGAATGGAAATAAGTAATAGTTTGCAGAAAGTAAACACAAAGCAGTAAACAGTTTATAGATTGAATGTAAAAGAAAGGACCGGGGTCCATAGTTCACTAGAGGTGGCTCTCCTTAAGATAGATAACGTGCTGGGTGAACAAATTACAGCGGGGCAATTGACAAACATCGAGAAAGCAATACATGCATATACTAATCATCTTGACTCCTTTGGAACTTGATTGGGCATTACAACATTATACATAGACCGCCATCCAACTGCATCTATGACTAATATTCCACCTTCAGGTTATCATCCGAACCCCCTCCAGTATTAAGTTGCAAGCAACAGATTATTGCTTTACGAATTGCGTGTAAAGTAAACAATACGATTGTTCTATGAACAAAGGATTGTTGTTTTCTCCCTAGTAGCAACATCACATCTAGTACCTTAGAGATTTCTGTCACTTCCCCAGATTCCCAGAGGCATGAACCCTCTATCGAGCATAAATACTAACTCTTGGAGTTGCTAGCATCTACTTGGCCAAGATAGCTACTAACAACGGAAAGCATGCAAGATCACAAATAACAAATACATGATAGAATCAATAATCAATCTGAAATAGCATCTCAATATCCATCGGATCCCCGCAAACACAACATGCAAAATTACAAATAGATGATCTTGATCATGAACGGAGCTCACAAGATCTAGACATGAAAGCACAAAGGAGGATAACCAGCCATCTAGCTACTACATGGACCCGTAGTACAGAGATGAACTACTCACGCATCACACCAGAGGCTTGCATGATGATGAAGAAGGCCTCCAGGGTGAATTCCCCTCTCCGGCAGGGTGCCGGGAAGAGCTTCAGATCCCTCCCGATCTAGGGATGGAGACGACAGCGGCGACAGACTCTTTCGTGGATTTTTTTGATCGGGTACTTAGGGTTTTCATCCCGAGGGTAATATATAGGCGGAAGGAGAGCCCGAGGGGTGCTGGTCGGCAGACCACCTGGGGCGCTGCCAGCCTCGACACGTGGCAGTGGTGGTGGCTGCCCCTGCACCTTCTCCGTCTCGTATTCTGGCTTCAGATGTCTTCCGGAAAAATAGGCACTTTGGGTTTTATCCCGTCCAATTCCGAGAATTTTCATTTTCTGACTTTCCTAGAACCAAAAACAGCAGAAAACAGGCAGCTGGCACTGTGTCTCTTGTTAATAGGTTAGTCCAAGAAATCATATGAAAAGTGCTCCAAAGTGTGGACAAAACACAAGAAAGTAGATAAAACCAAGCATGGAACATAAAAAATTACAGATACATTTGCAATGTATCAGTCACTAGGGCCCGAGTGCCATGATTTCAGCTAAACATGTTATTGATTCATATGATAGTATTGTTTATGGTCTTAACTGCAAGTTGTTTACACACGTTGTTGTTCGGAACCAAAGGCCCCGAAGTGACAACAATCGGGATAACCGGAGGGAATGGCTTTGATGTGAGGATAACATGTGTTCACGGAGTGTTAATGCTTTGCTCCGGTGCTCTATTAAAAGGAGCACCTTAATTTCCAGTAGTTCCCTTGAGGCCCCGCTGCAAACGGGCTGGCAGGACAAAATATGTTGTGCAAGTTCTCATTGCGAGCACGTATGACTATATATGGAACACATGCCTATGATTATCTAGTACTTGGATGCTTTATCTTATTTATTTGCAAATGCCCTATGTTTTGATTGCCATATGAATTGTATTGTCCATGCAACGCCCGTCCATCCATTCCTATGCCTACCGTGCTTTAATCCTACTGTTTAATACAATTGTTACTACTATCTTTACTTTTACTGCTGCTGTTACTTTACTATTGCTACTACAAAACTGTTGCTATTGATAAACTGCTGTGAGCAAGATTGTTTCCAGGTGCAGCTGAATTGACAACTATATTGTTAAGGCCTATAAATATTCTTTGGCTCCCCTTGTGTCGAATCAATAAATTGGGTTTCACTTACCTCGAAAATACTGCGATACACCCCCTATACTTGTGGGTCATCAAGACTATTTTCTGGCACCGTTGCTGGGGAACATAGCTCTATTTATCAAGTTCACTTGGAATCACTATTGTTCGCTGCCATCCATCCATCATGGGTAAGTCTCGTGATGGCAAGGTTCCTATTTTACCATCCACTATAAGAAGAGGTATGGTTCTAAACACCTCTATTGCTCTTGATTCACCATCTGTTATGAGTAAGCTCCTTACACCACCACATACACATGCTACACACACTGCTCTACTGCTGAATCTGAAACTTCTAATACTTATGATGCTGCTTCTACTGTGCTTGATAAGAGTGGTTCATTAGGTCCTTTCCTAGATGCTACGATCGCTAGAACTATAACTGGAAATACTGAAACTCCTAATGAAGACACTACTACACCTGTCAGTTCACCTGAGTCTAAAGAGAGCTATGATATTGAAGACAGTTATATTGAGATGACCGATGAATTTATTAAAGAATGTCAAAACACCCATGATAGGAGTTCTATTAAGAGTCTCCTTGAGAGGCGTACTATAAAACCCAAATTGTCTCCTAATGCTAAGTTTGCTGCATCTCCCATAACCATTAAAGATTAGAACTATGATTTCTCTCTTGATCTATCTTACATAGCTATTGTTGAGAAAGAACCTTTTTGTGGGAATAAGAATGAAAGTGCGGTAGCACATATGACTGAGCTTTATACCATGAGTGGCCTGTTTTCTGATGATATTAAGATGCACACCTACTTTGTTGCTAAATTTTTCCCTTTTTCACTGAAACGAGAAGCTAGAACTTGGTTTAATAATTTACCTCATGGATCTATTGATAGCCCTGATTGCTTGATTAGTACTTTCCTGCAGAAATATTTTCCTCCTAGTGCTAGACATGCTATCTTGCAGGAACTTTTTGATTTTAAACATGGAGAAAAGGAGATATTGCCTGTATCATGGGCAAGGTTTTGTGCTTTGATTCATGCACAAGCTAGATGTCCATTACCAAAGAATGAGCTTCTTCATATATTTTATAATGGACTAACTGAAGAATCTAGGACATACCTGGATAGTTGTGCTAATTGTGTTTTCAGGAATAGGACTCCCAAGGAAGCTGAGGAATTAATGGCTAAAATAAGCAAGAAGTATGAAGACTGGACTCCTCCTGAACCAGCTATACCTGAAATAATTATACCTGAACCAGCTATACCCGCTCCTATACCATCATCTAATTGAACTAAATGATGAAGTGATGAAGGAAGCTAAGAAATGTCTTAAGGAGAAGGGAATTAAAGCGACTGATGTGAAGAATTTACCTCCTATAGAAGAATTATGTAAACCAATCCCCCACTCATCCACTATTGAGGTACACTCACTCCAACATTTTGATGAAGGTGATATCCCTTACTCTAAACCTCCTGATCAATGCTTAGAAGAATTCGATATCTTTATTGTTAAGCAAGATAATTTTAATGAAAGGGTGCAAAATCATCTAATGGAAAACACTAGAGCTATTGTTGAGTTGAAAGATATTGTGGAAAGAACCTCTAATGATGTTAAAATGATTGTTAAACACTTTCAAATGGTTCAAACTCAAATAGATCAACACATTAAAGTGCACAAAGACTTGCTAGTTAATGCTGCTAAAGAAAAACATGCTTATGAAATTAGAACTAGAAGTGGTGCTGCTACCCAGGATCCTCTATATCCTGAGGGGCATCCCAAAAGAATTGAGCAGGATTCTCAACAAGCTGAAAATAGTGGCTCTACTCGTAAGAAAAGGAAAAAGAAACATAAAACTGTTGTAGAACCCTCTGAACCTGCTATAGATCCTAATAGTATATCTGTCTCAGATGCTGAAACTGAAAGTGGTAATGAAGAAAATGAAGTTCCTAATGAAGAAAAAGTTGAAGAAAAAACTAAAAAGCACACTAAGAATACTAAATACACTGAAGAAGATTTTATTGCTAAGAAACATGGTAGTGAAAGAGAGCCTTGGGTCTAAAAACCTATGCCTTTCCCTGATAAGAAACACAAGTCAAAGGAAGATGAACACTATAATAAGTTTTGTGAATGGATGAAACCTTTATTCTTGCAAATTCCTTTGACTGATGCTATTAAATTGCCTCCTTATTCAAAGTATATGAAGGATATTGTCTCGAATAAAAGGAAGATCCCTAATGAAGAAATATCTACTTTGCTTGATAATTATTCCTTTAATGGTAAGGTTCCAAATAAACTTAGAGATCCAGGGATTCCAACCATTCCTTGCTCTATTAAAAATAGTTATGTCAGGACTGCTTTGTGTGATTTGGGAGCAGGAGTTAGTGTTATGCCTTTTTCTCTCTATAAGAGACTTCAACTTGAAAAACTAATTCCAATTGATATATCTTTGCAAATGGCTGATAAATCTACTACTATTCCTGTTGGTATATGTGAGGATGTACCTGTTCAAGTGGCTCATAATTGCTTGATATTAACCGATTTTGTTGTGCTTAAAATGCCTGAAGATGATACTATGTCTATTATTCTTGGGAGACCTTTTTTTAATACTGCAGGAGCTGTTATTAATTGTAATCAAGGAAAGGTGAATTTTAATGTTAACGACAAGGAGCATACTGTCTATTTCCCCAAGAAGATTGATAGAACATACGGTTTGAATTCAATTGAATATGTTGAGGGCATTCAAGATGGAGAAATATATTGTCCCATACCAAGAGAAAAATATGAAACTATTATGATTGGGACCATTGCTATCAAAGTTGAGGTAACATAATCTTTAGTGGAACACAAAGTTTTGTTTCATATAAAATTGTTTTGGTAACAAGACCTGATAAACCTTTGTTAACAAAAGGATTTCAATGAACAAAACAATGTTTTCACCATGATTATCTCTGCTTACTTTTACTTTTATCCATTTTAGTTTTTGCTTTCGCTTAGTTTACTTCTCTGTTGTTAGTTGCTTGCATATTAGAGTGTCTTAGAACTTCTGAAGTTTTAGTTTTGTTTTGTCATTGCATCATTCCAGAAAACTTTTTATGTCAGAAAATCATTCATCTTTACCTGAAAATTGCTCAAAAATAAAGTGGCTCTAAAAATTCTAGAAAATTCATATTAAATTTTTACGTGAAAAAATGGGCAGAGAAGTGCCTGGAGAGTACCAGGGGGGCCACCAGGCAGGCACACCACCTGGTGGCGCGACCAGCCCAGGGGCGTGCCTGGCCATGGTGTGGGCCACCCCTAGCCCTCCACTCACTCTCTCACTTCCCATTTTCTTCTCTCTCCCGAGAAAACTCCATTTCTTTGCTCAAAATCGCGTTCTTGCTGTTCTTGCCCATGATTTTTTGATCTCCTTGCTCAGCCCACCTTTGCTGCTGAAATTTGGAGCATTTGTTCTCCGGTATGTGACTCCTCCGCTTGTCCAAGTAGATTTGTGTTTAATGGTTTATATCTTGAGTATTTTGCTACTGTAGGTGACAGGTTATGGGAGCTTGTAAGCTTGTTCAATTCTTAGAGATATTGTTTTGATGCATGTTTAGGCCTCTTACAAGTTCCCATGAGTAGTGCTCTTCATTATATTTTCACTTTGCAATCACTTGTGTAATGGATGTTTAAAATTTCAGAATAGAAGATGAATGAGTATCAACTCAACCAACATGAACTGAGGATGCCTGAGGTTATAAAGGTTCACCGAGAGGAGGAAGTTTTTCCTTCCATCTATCCATGCTCCGAATTCATGAGGGCTGCAGGAATTTTCTAGGACTTCCATTGTCACATCCCAAGATTTTCCAAATCTTGTAATGTGAAAATAAATGAATAAAATAAAACTTTGTTTGATTTTCAAGGCCAGAAGAAACTTTTGAATCCAATTGGGAATCTTCAAACCTATTTTGAGCAATTAAATCCTAAAGGGATTTATAAAGATAAACAATTAATAAAGGCAAATAAAATGTTTTGGAGTTACTATTTTGGATCTTTAAAATAAAAAGATTTGGTTTTCAAAAGCAAAGATAGATTTATAAATAAATATTATATTTTAAAGAGCCAAATTAATTTTGGCCAAGATTTTATAATAAAATATTTTGTTTTGATAAAATGAGTAAAGGTTTATTTAAATAAAATAATAAGGATGTAATATCCAAATTTTATTTAAGTAAAGGCTTTTCCCATTTTAAATGAACACTAAAACTTATTTATTTATTTTAAATAAGTTTTCCAAGTATTTTATTACTACTTTGAAATCTTTTTATAAAAGGTTTTGGTTTTCAAAATGAAAAGAAATATTTTAAATAAAGATTATTTTATAAAGCCAAATTAAACCTTGGCCAATATTTTGAAACAAAAGGTTTTGCTTTGATTAAAATAGTAAAGGTTTATTTAAAATAAAATAAAAAGGATTTAAATATCCAAGTTTTTATTAATAAAGGTTTTACTATTTCCAAAACATCAAAACTTATTTATTCTTTTAAAATAAGTTTTCCAAGTATTTTGTTTTCTCAAATAAAACCTACTGAAGTGTTTTGGTTTTACTTTTGATTTCAAAATAAATATTTTATTAAAACAAATCCTATTTGATTTATTAACTAAGGTCCATTATATTTAATTATTAATGGAACCTAAAATAAAAGGTTATTTTGTTTTAAAACAAGTTCCAAGTATTCTTTATTTCCAAATAAAACCTACTGTTTTGGTTTTGAAAATATTTGGATTTCAAATGGAAATTTTATTAAATAAATCAAACCCTATTTGATTAAATAACTAAAGGGCTATTTTATTTAAATATTAAATAGTTCCTAAAATGAATAAAAATACTATTTTATTTTGAGATTTGATTTATGTTGATAAACAGAACCAAAAACTCTTTATAAGTTTGAATTGTTTGAATGGTTTGAGTGATTAAATAATTGTTTGAAAATTCAAAACAGAAATTGATTTGGAAAATAGAAAAAGATTTTAAAAAGAAAAAAAAAATAGAAACTGGCCGACCTAGCCCACTAAGGCCCAGTCCAGCCCAGTCTTTCTCCCCCTCCACGAAACATTTCTCACTTAAAGCCGCACCCACACAGAAGCTGACTGGTGGCCCCAAACCCCTCACTCTTCCCTCACTGCCAGGTAGGCCCACATCACTGTGCATCGTCTTCAACCCAGCGCCTACCGTTTCCTCCCCCTCAACGTCGCTCTGCCGCCATTGATTTCGATTTAATCCGCGTTGATGACAGGTTTAATTCACCCAGAGACCACGCTCCCTTAAAAGCCTCCCTCTCCTCTTTCATTTCCCCCAGACCTCACGCCTCGAGAGCCACCAGGCTATCGCAATTTTCTTCTGCACCGCCGCCGTCTCCAACGAAGTCCGGTGCCGATTCCGGCGACTCGACACCGTCCCGAGCCTCCCTGAGCATGCTGGCAGCTTCCCCACTCCCAGACGCATCTCCCAGCACCCTCCTTTCATCCACGGGTGCCCTGTAACCTCGGCTTCGACGACGACCTGCAGCGCCGCCGTCTGCCTCGTCTCCGGCAAGCACCCAGGTAGTTTCTGACCGCCCCGCGCCTCCTCGTTCACACTCCCACACTCGCCACATCCTTCTGCATCTAACCGCATCATTGTTTTGCCTTGGGGTGATCCACAGCGACCGCCCACGACGACCACCTGAAGCACCCGACGCCGTCCTCCGGCGAGCAATCCTGCCAAGACCAGAGCGCCCCTCGCCCGACCAACACCTCCTCGAGCATCACCGTGACCTCCTGAACCCGGTGAGCCCCTCCTCCCTCTCCCTCTCTTCCTAGAATAGCCGGAACGCCTCTGCCCGAGCATCGCCGCCACCACGAGCGCCGCCAATTCTTGGTCAAGTCAGTTTGAGCCGTTGGATCTTGATCGTATGTACGCGATAGATTGACTAAACGAACCGTTACACTTGATCTGCACCGCACAATCCCACTTAAATCCTGCGTCCGAAAGCACGCGATCCACCCGAACCGGTATGGACCAATAGGAACACGACGCGTGGCCAGTATTAGATCTGAAAACAGATTTGAATCTGATTTATTTGCAAACTTCAAACCCTTGTAACTTTGAATCCACACGTCCAAAAATTACAAATTTTATGTCGTTGGATTCAGGAGAGCAAGCCCTAGCCAACCATGCCCTTGGTTTAGCAAATAGTATCTGTTAGTTTGCTTGTTTTTGCAGATTCTTTTGTGAGCTTGTTTAGAGTATAAAAATTGTTTAAAATTGTTTTTAGGGTTAAAACTTTTGCAAAATGGTTTGTTGTGACCTTACTGACCCTAGGAACCAACCCATGGAATTAAAAATGGTTTTATGAAGGTTTAGGATGGAAAACTTGATTTATCCCATTTCTAACCATTTAAAAATATTGGTTTTTGTTATGAAAATGTTTTTGAAGTAAAAACTTTGGAAAAATGTTTTGGACCAAATCTACTGACCCAAAACACCAAGTTTTGCAAATTAGCAACTCATTTGGTGAAAAACTTAAAAGTTTTGCTTTGATAAAAATATTTTCCACCACATAAAATGATGAATGGATTTTAAAATGGTTTTGAGACAAAACCCTTTTGCAAATGACTTTGCCACTTTGGAAAATGACAAATTTGGAACTTACAAAGTTTAGAAGCCTAGTGGAGACCATCCTTACAATAGAACCAACCTTTGCGTGCTTATGCATGACTTAGATTCCATTGCTTTGTGAGTGTGAAATTGTTTGTTTGATTTTGGTTTGGAATGTTAGTTGATTTTGTGTTTGCTTGATTGACTTGTAGTGAATTTAACAAAGTGTGAGACTAGCAAGATCAAGGAGTGAACCACCATTCCCTACCAAAAAGGCAAGTTACACTATCATACAAAAGTCCTACTATTTTCATTATACTTAGCGGATTTTGAAAACATGCATGAAAATAATTTCTATACTTATGCTATGCTAAATCCTAATAGGATTCCCTATACACTCCTTAGTGAAAATATTGTAGTTGTTACATGCTTAGCCATGCTATATTTTGAAAAAGATACATGTTGAGATTTTATGAAGTTGAGAAAAGGACTTGTGAGTTTATATAATAAAACAAGGACTCAATGAACCACCTGGGTGGACAAGGACTTTGAGTTTTGGAGAAGGTGGCAACAAAAGGAACCATTCTATGGCAATCTCTTTGTGTTGTGCTCCAAAGGAAAACCACCCAGGAAACTTAGAGATTGAACATGTTTCTCGTACAGTGGTTTTCGTGTGCAACCACATGCTATTATGGCTCTGGCTTAGTCAACTACATTGGGAAGACCCATGCATTGTCTTCAGGCTACAGAAAAATGGGGACCTGGAATCCTACATTGTTACTGATGACAAGCTAGCAATGATGTATGGGAGGACCCTTTGGAAAGACTTCGTCACATTCTCAATCTGCCAGTATTCCATCTTGGTGAGTACTAATCTAGCGGCCACTGGTGGCATCAAGATGAGATTGTGTCATGTGGGTAAAGTGTACAACTTCTGCAGAAGATAATAAAATCTAAGTACTTAGCCGTGTCCCCGGTTATGGACAATACTGAGCAACTAAGGCCTGAAGCTATGGAAGATCTCGACACTCTAATTTCTAAAAGAAAACTTTTAAAACTTGATGCACTTGGGGTTACCAAGGTGCTCAAGAGATTTTGACAAGGACTTGAACACTTGAGTTTTTACCAAGGAGTTCAAGAGATTTTTGAAAGGAGATTTGACAAAGGACCAAAACCATTTTGAAAAGATAGGATAAAATATTGCTTTATGCAAATGAGCCTAAAACTCTACTTAGCCAAATATGCATGTATTGATAGGATCCACCCATATTATACATAAAAGTGAAGCTTGCCAATACAATTCAAATGTATTGACCCTTGTGGCTGTAACTTGTAATGTTGCAGGTTTGATTGATTTTAGTGAAGATTGATTGATTAGGATTACAAAGTCTACAACCAGCATTTGCCTGTGGCACTTTGAAGATGAAGGACCCCATGACTATAGTTATTCTGATGCAATGTAATGTAATAGACAAATGAGCTATGTTTGATGTAATAAACTTATGTTATTCCTGGTTATAAAGTTATATTATGACCTTTGTTTCTTGATATTACATCTTAACTGTGGATGCTAGCTATTGATCCAGGGACTAGCATTGTAAACACAGGGGACTCTACCTATTTAAAGGTTGGGATCCCTATAAGATGGTATCAGAGCATTGTGTTGCCTGTAGGATTTGTAAACCTAGGATTGGACAAAAACCCTTAGAAAAATAGGAGTTGTATTTGTTCCAAAAAAACTTATTTACAAACAATCTTGTAAACTCTTTCCTCAACCATTTTTGTTTTGATTCTACATCTCTTCTATTTCAAACTTGTTGGACAGAGCCTACCCCATGACCAAAGACTTCACCATGTGCAAAGGACTTCTTCAACATCTTCCAAATCTAATGACTTCAACATCTTCAACATTTTCACCAAGGACTTCCAACTTGGATATCACTAAAGACTACAAGTGAGACAAGAAGTATTACTCAAGACTTGAAGACTAAGGAAACACAACTTAGAAGGAACCATAACCACCTTTGAAGTTTTGTGACCAAGACACAAGAATTCTCCAAGGGTACAAAGATCTTGTTCAAGAAGAATCAACCAAGAAGGATGGAAAGATCACAAGTGAACCATATAGATGGACCACCATATTCTAGTTAAGTCAAACCCACCAACTTATGTGGTGTAACAAAAATATTTTTGTTTGCCTAAAAATATGCTCGAAACTTGTTGTTTGAGTGAAATGTTTGGTTTGTGATTGCTTGCACTTTGCTTGTGTGAATTGTGATGTGTGTGATTAGAATTGTTTCCTTAGAACTCTTTTGCCTTTCTAATCCCAATTCAACCCAAACAGATGACTTCTCCAAGAGACTCCAACATCAAGGTTGATGACAACAACAACCAAGAGGACAATATGAGAGAACTTATAGCAACCCAAAACCAGTTGAGCCAAGAGACAACTCAGCTTTTAGCCAACAACAATGGACTAGACCCAGCCATACAAAGTATTTTGAGACTTCAATCCCAATTGATGCAAGGATTGGTTACTCAAATGATCAACAAGGATGGCAAAGATGTTATTCTAGAAGGAACCCAAGCTAGCAATATTTGTGAAGACAAGGATCATGCATCCAAGGAGCATGAAGATCAATGCCCTAATGGTAAAGAAAGTCATATCTCTAGTAACTGCCCCAAGAAAAGAGAAAGATTTTCCACTTTTGAAGAGCATGAATTAGAAGAACTCCTAGCTTTGGAGAGACCCAAGAAGAAGAAGAGGGATATTACTCAAGTGCAATGTTACAATTGCAAAGAGAAGGGACACTATGCCAGTGATTGTCCAGAAAAGAAGAAGAACCAAAGAAACAAACAAGAGGCAATGATATCAAAGGAAAAGAAAGATATTAGCCAAGTATGGTGCAACAACTGCAAAGAGCTAGGACATTATGCAAGCAACTGTCCAGAGAAGATGAAACACAAGATAAACAAGCCTATGAGGGATATCAGCCAAGTCACATGTTTCAAGTGTGGAAACAAAGGACACTATGCAGATGTTTGCCCAGAGAAGTTTTCCCAGGATCCCAAGAAGGACAACATCTAGTTTAGTTGGAAATTTTTTAAGGGTGGTAGTACCCTAGTTGCCTTGAAGCCAACTTGTAACCCTAGCCTTCCCAAATCTCGGGGCGAGATTTATTTTAAGGGTGATAGCCTGTCACATCCCAAGATTTTCCAAATCTTGTAATGTGAAAATAAATGAATAAAATAAAACTTTGTTTGATTTTCAAGGCCAAAAGAAACTTTTGAATCCAATTGGGAATCTTCAAACCTATTTTGAGCAATTAAATCCTAAAGGGATTTATAAAGATAAACAATTAATAAAGGCAAATAAAATGTTTTGGAGTTACTATTTTGGATCTTTAAAATAAAAAGATTTGGTTTTCAAAAGCAAAGATAGATTTATAAATAAAGATTATATTTTAAAGAGCCAAATTAATTTTGGCCAAGCTTTTATAATAAAATATTTTGTTTTGATAAAATGAGTAAAGGTTTATTTAAATAAAATAATAAGGATGTAATATCCAAATTTTATTTAAGTAAAGGCTTTTCCCATTTTAAATGAACACTAAAACTTATTTATTTATTTTAAATAAGTTTTCCAAGTATTTTATTACTATTTTGAAATCTTTTTATAAAAGGTTTTGGTTTTCAAAATGAAAAGAAATATTTTAAATAAAGATTATTTTATAAAGCCAAATTAAACCTTGGCCAATATTTTGAAACAAAAGGTTTTGCTTTGATTAAAATAGTAAAGGTTTATTTAAAATAAAATAAAAAGGATTTAAATATCCAAGTTTTTATTAATAAAGGTTTACTATTTCCAAAACATCCATACTTTAGTTGCTAATGCAAGATTGGAGCACTTTTTGGAAGATAAACCTTGTCAATTTGTGAAACTAACTATGTCTGTAGTGCAGAACTTTCGATTTAGTTACTCTTTGCCTAACCCCATGGTCCACTACAAAATTTACAATATAGCTGTCGACCTTCCTCTTGTTGACTTTTGTACAACTATTAAGGTACCTCAGTGGGGATCATGTGGAAGGATTAAAGAGCGACCTGCACCACTCATGGACTTGTATGCGGAGATTTTCCAAGGGAGCAGCTTCTCAAAGGAGAGTGGGAAAATTCATAACATTCACCTCCCATCTATTTGCTACTTTGCTTACTTTATTGCCAAGTGTGTTCTCGCTAGGAAAACTGCTAATAAGTTATCCTCATATGATCTAGCATTTATCTCAGCTGCTTTAAAACGAGATAGGACTTATAACATGGGTGCCTTAATAGCTTTCCATCTTGCTGCTAACCGCGAGAAAGGTGGAATTTGTGGAGGCCTCATCGCCTCTCATTTATTAGCTTTGCATGGTTTAGTGCCTCATCATCTAGGCCTATAGTTTCCCATAGAGAGGCTTGACCTTAATTCCATGATACAACATAAACTTGTTTCTTCTTGGGCTAATTTGAGTGATTTGTCTTATGAAATAACCTTTCTCAAGGCTGGTTGGAGAAGGAGTAAGTCCGAGCGATTTGTTCTTTTGCCTGCACCTATTTTGTTTAACCTTGATACCAGGGTAGGATGGTCACTCACTTAGGAGGAGCTTGATACATACTTGGGAGAGCTCTCCCAACAGGAGCAGGATACAAGGGAGGTTACAGATGATTCGGTCCAGCCCTCATATGAGGGGGAGTCTTCATATCAGTAGCCTACCTATGATTGGGGAGCTTCTTCTTCTTCCTAAGGGCCCAACCACGATCATTCTTACAATGACCCGCCTGCTTGGAACCCTTACTCGCATTTGGATTGATACCCACTTAGGCCAAAAGCCTAATCTTGGGGGGAGGTACACCGACATCACACTCATCTCCATATCATGTTTCATCGGTACTTTGTATATTCATGTTTTGTTCTCTTTTTAGTTTTCGTTCTCTCTTTGCTTTTGCTTTCTAAAACACAAAAAGACCAAAAATATTTCCGTTGTTTCTCTTTGTTTGCTTCTTCTTATTTTGCCTTGGTTTTCCTTTTCCTTTTTGCTTTGTTTGAACTATTCAAAAAACCCCAAAAGATTTTGCTTTGCTTGTTTTTCCTTTTTGTTCTTGTCCTTGAAAATTAAAAACACAAAAAATATTTGTTGTTCTTCTTTGGTTTTGTGAAGTTTGTTGCAGGGTTCAGCAGTCCTCAGCGGAATTTGGTTTCATGTTATTATTCAAGCCACACAGGTGAAGGGCAATAATGAGGATTAATGACAACTTGAGGTGTGGTAAGAGGCTGGTAACGAACTCTATTTGTTTTCATTTTTGTACATATACTCATCATTGTGGGCATGCTTAGTCTGTTCATGTAGGGCGTATGTTATTTATGGATGCTTAGTAGTTCTTGCTTTCTTATGATTAGCTCCAGCTCGCTAATAATTTGTAGCACGTCATATGAATGTTCGCTTGCATTGCTCTATTCATAACTTGGTATGACACTGTGGTATCCTCCTCTGAATGTTTCACTTGAATTGACTTGGCACATGCTCATGCATGCATATGACTGAAACAAAAATCAGTTAAGCCTCGATGAACTATTTTGCCTCAGGGGTCTTGAATCACTTTCATGCCATGATTAGTCCTGTTTTGTTGCAAGCGTGATTATGACAGCTATTGCTCCCTCGTTTGTCGCTCCCTTACTATTGCAAGCCTTCACCTGCACTGAGTATAAGCTTTACTCGTGTTTCCAACTCCCTAAAACCAAATATTGCCAAAAGTGTCCACCATACCTACCTATTAGCATCATTTGCTATTCTGTGCATGCTTAGTATGCCTTGTTTTCTTCCGAATAAAATGTTTGCTTGTTATGAGAAAGTTAGTTAGTAAAGCTCTCACGAACTTGATGGCACACTTTACTTTCTTGCACTTAATAATCTTGAACCATTGCGTCCATCTTTGTTGCGTATATGCTTGCGCTTTATAAGTTGAAGTTAGCAGAACCATGTATCATGGGGAACGCTTTCAACATTGCACGGGTACTTTGTACCTTGTTGATATCATGATTCTTTTGCTTATGGATCCCAGCGGTGTGAAATAAAAGGGGAACTTGTAAGATCATGGAGTTCGTATATGTGTTAGAGAAACGCCTAGGCCGCTAGACTAAGCCATGCCTAATCATGGTGGAAACTTGCAGCATAACCATAATGAGCATTCTATGAAGCACCCTCAATAAAAACCTATGCAAATAGCAAATAAAAAGATCCCTGAGATGCTCATTGTCTGCTTGCCTTGTCATTTTGATTATGGGATAGCTCCTGTATCATGTGCAAGGGGTACCCCGTTGGCGGTTCTCTCTGATACATATGTACTTACAATGACAAGATCTTACTTGTGACTGAAGTTGAGTAGCATGAGGTTTGGTACTCGTAAGTAAGGGGCATGAGATTTTAACTTATAACTTGTCAAGCATATCCTCCTAGTTGTGTCACTTTAACCTTAACCATTTAAAGATGCTTATGATAGGGGCAATGAGAGCTCAAAGCTAATGAGTACCATACTTTCAGCATTTGGAAGCCTTTCAAACTTTTCAAAACCTTTTCATTTCCTTGTTGAGTCACCACCTATTCTATGAGCACTTTCTTGAGAGCATAGTTGTCATTCTTAGTGTAATGTGCTTATCTCAAAACTTGATTAATTGTGTTATGAATTTGATGCTTATATCTTTGATATCTTTACTTCTAGTCTTCACTTGAACTTCAGAGGTGCCTTGGGATTTATGTTTGCTCTACAATCAAAGGCAAGCGTACCACTCTATCATACCTTTTTATGAGCATTACAATGTTGCTTATGTTTTTGTTTCATGCTACTTATTATTTTTGAGTTGGAATCTCTTCATAGCTTGCAATAACTATTAAGTAAACTTAATTGCATACTCCTTATTATGAATTGGCTGAGTAGTTGTTCACATGCTGAGAATATATACATCTTATGAAGAAAATGTGTTCGTGAAAGTTTCTTTTATCGCACTCAGTTTTCAACTTAATTGCTTGAGGATAAGCAATGAGCTAAGCTTGGGGGGAGTTGATACGTCCAAAACGTATCTACTTTCCTGAACACTTTTGCTATTTTTTTTCCTCTAAACTTGTGTGATTTGGATACAACTAACACGGACTGATGCTGTTTTCATCTTAATTACCTTGGTTTCTAGTTTTTGTGCAGAAAATCAACTATCAGGAAAAATCCCGGAAAATATGCCAAAAATCCTATTTCACCAGAAGACTCACGGAGCCAGAAGACGAGACGGAGTAGGGCCACGAGGGGCCCACACCACCTGGCCGCGCGGGTCAGGCCAAGCCACGCCTGGGGATGGTGTGGCCGCCTCGGCTGCCCCCTCGGCCTCCCTCTTCGCCTATAAGTTGCCTCTTGACCTAAAAACCAAGGGGGTTTCGACGTTTTTCCAGAAAGAGTTCCGCTGCACCGTCACCACCAGATTCCACGATTCGGAACCAGAAACTCCATTTTGGCATCCTGCCGGGACGAGGAATTGGAGGAGATCATCGCCATCGCTTCTCCATCGACCATCCATGTTTCCCCCATCTATGAGTGAGTAATCCCCCGCTGTAGGATATGGGGATGGTAGGGATTGGATTAGATCGTTCATGTAATGGCATCGGATTGTTAGGGCATGGTGCCTAGTATCTACTATTAGTGCTTTTTTGACTTTGTTGCAACTTGTTATGCTTAATGCTTGTCACTAGGGCCCGAGTGCCATGATTTCAGATCTGAACATGTTATTGATTCATTATGATAGTATTGTTTATGGTCTTACCTGCAAGTTGTTTACACACGTTGTTGTCCGGACCAAAGGCCCCGAAGTGACAGCAATCGGGATAACCGGAGGGAATGGCTTTGATATGAGGATCACTTGTGTTCACGGAGTGTTAATGCTTTGCTCCAGTGCTCTATTAAAAGGAGCACCTTAATTGCCAGTAGTTCCCTTGAGGCCTCGCTGCAAACGGGCTGGCAGGACAAAAGATGTTGTGCAAGTTCTCATTGCGAGCGCATATGACTATATATGGAACACATGCCTATGATTATCTAGTACTTGGATGCTTTATCTTATTTATCTGCAAATGCCCTATGTTCTGATTGCCATATGAATTGTCTTGTCCATGCAACACCTGTCCATCCATCCCTATGCCTACCGCGCTTTAATCCTACTGTTTACTGCAATTGTTACTACTGTCTTTACTTTTACTACTGCTATTACTTTACTATTGCTACTACAAAACTGTTGCTACTGATAAACTGCTGTGAACAAGCTTGTTTCCAGGTGCAGTTGAATTGACAACTCAGTTGTTAAGGCTTATAAATATTCTTTGGCTCCCCTTGTGTCGAATCAATAAATTGGGTTTCACTTCCCTCGAAAATACTGCGATACACCCCCTATACTTGTGGGTCATCACATCCCAGCATTAGAGCTTAGAAATAAGCTGAGATGAGGTATGTGCATTACATTCATGCATAGAAAGTCTGGGAAATTTTCGCGCGGAACTAAAGAAGTTGTAGGGTGATCGAGATCTCTCTTGTTCTCATGAAAGCATCCGAGCAAGTGCGATAGATTTTGGCATGACCTCTCTTGTATCTTTGGTGTTCGAGGGGAAGACAACTCAAATTTGATTATTCAATTGATACAATTGAATAAAAAAAGAGAATTTTAAATGAAATAATTACAATAATAATCTTTATTATTACAAATAAACATATAGTATTATTGTTGTTTTACAATAAAAGAATGGAAGTAAATTATAGGAAACAAATAGATATAAATGGAATTACATAAATGAAATAACTAAAAGAATTCTTTATTACTAGAAAATATATATTACATTGTCTTTTACAAATAAAAAAGCAAATTACAAAAGAATAAAGTAAAACCTAAAAATAAATTCATCTTCACTTTCTCCATTTTCTAAATCCCTTCTTTATATTTCTAATCTTATACCTGCAAACAAACAGAAAGAAAAGTAAGATGTGAAGGGGTTAGTTTTGACTGCTCTCATAATTAAAGTGTAATGCACTGTTTGTATCATCATTGAGCTTAAAATTGAAGGGGCAAGTTTCACCAATGTGTAAATCCGTTCTTATCATCAAGAATGGCTTCATGCTTAGCATCATAAGCCAGGGGCAAGTTTCACCTTAGTCTAAAATAGTAAACAGATAAGAAGTAAAAAACCACCAGGAAATATCAAGTTTTTACTTGATCTGATCCACCCAGGAGAGGTATGCACACTAGTAGCTCCAAGACATGCAAATGTTGTCTGTCAACACAACAAAGAACCGTGAAGTAGACAATAAGGAATCACCTTCTGTACACAAGAGGAGTGAACCAGCCGTAACAGCAAAGCTACCATCCCATCTCCACACTCTAGAGCACATCTCTCATTTTATCATCAACACAAGAACACCACTATTCTTATTAGAACACCAACTGAATCCACCATATATTCAGTCTCTAGTTGCTCCCTGGAGCCATCCAAGAGCTAGAACAAGGGGAAAGTAAAGGTCAGGCAATAGCTTCAGGAAAAGAAGGCCAGGCCACGGCTGTATCAGGAGCACAAGAATATAGAGGGAGCATATCAGCAAAGAATAGGAGAGGTAGCTATGAAGGGGAGAGTAAGCTGTAGCTGATCAAGAAGCCACTGGTGTATTTACTACACCAGTTAGCCAATAGATCAAGAATTCTTGTATTCCAATATATCTATATGCAAAGACCAACTCACCATCAGATCATCCATTGCATCAATAAATAGAGGTTTGTCTACTTTATACAATAGGTTGATGACCAATATCATTAGTAGTATCTGTTCTTATTATTTTGTTTAGAACATGAGGCTGGGAGAGAGAGAAAGATCTCTCAGACTGGGTAGTAGTGCTACTCCAGTATCATCCTGGAGCTAAGATAAAGCAAAGTGAAAGGATCTGTATTTTAGCCACTAGGCTAGCTTCAGTCTGTGCATCCTTAGCAGGGACAGATAGCTTAGCAACAGATCATACCATTTAAAATATACTGTTGTGCACACTCCACATGGGAGGCACCACAACAATAGATTTAATAGCAGTAATCACTAAGTTGTTCAACACCAAATATCAAGTACCAAATCTGCTCTTATTTATATTATGTGCCTCAGCCTTTGCATCATAGGCCAGGCTAATAAATCAAGCACATAAATATGTTCTTATGTAAATTTAAAGCCTCAACAAATTGCATCTTAGGCATGTGCTATATTACACTTATACTATTGATATCAATTAGCCAAGAAGGTAGCAAGTCATGTAACCAGAGATTCACTATTATGCACACTCAAGTGAGGCACCACAATAGCTAGTCCAAGCTACAGAAGCCACTAGGGCAATGAACCACATCATCTGACCAACATGTCAATAGCACATTTACAAGCCAAAGAAAATCACCATCATTTTTCTAATCCATTTGCTAGTAAGCAAGGCATATTTCCAATCATTTTCCTAGTTCTTAAACTAGGAATCATTTTAAAGAGATACAAATATACTCCATGGGGGGCTATTATCATTTTTGGACCATAGGTTCATATTACCATGTATATCTCACCCAGAAAATAATATCCAAACAAGATTGGAATGAGTAAGGCAATTATACGGAAGCATGTTTTTAGGATATATCAATGCACTTTCAGCTACACAACCCTACCACCATTGGAAGTAGAACCAACAACCTAAGTCAGTGTCATAAGGACACCTAATCATTGAAATCAAATTAATAGTAGGTGATGCCTTAGCAGCATCACATCCTCTCTACCAAAACACCACATACATCAGCAGAGTCATTGGCTCGATGGCCGGTCACATAAACATTACCTGGATCAGAAGTAGACAAGAAAGCCGACGTCGAGGTTGTGGATAATACCATTTCGCCAGTATCAAAGAGAGAAATAATCCCCGTACCATCACCATAATCCACCATCACCTCAGCCAAATCTAGAAGCAGTAAACCATGGCTATCGGGGTTGCAGGCATTCCTGCCATCCCACCGGAACCAAGGACGAATTAGAAGAGGAAGAGAGGAACACCTACCTGGAGGCGAAACATAGGTTGCCGGAGGAGTAGCAGAGCAGTTGTGGAGGCCAAGCACGGCAGCATAAGGAGCACGATGATGCTCGACCTGCACCAGGCCATCCTTGCAGCACCAACTCGTCACTACAACAGTGGTGGCCCACGGCCACCATAGTAGCACCACTAGATCACCATCAACACCACCCGGTGGTCACCGGAGCACATCGGCATCGGAAGCCAAGAAAAAACCCTAGAACTAGAGGATTAAAGGGGGCGAGTTTGATAGAGCTCCATCCTCAAATCGAATTGGATGAAGATGTAGCTCTAAGAGCAGCAGAGCTATGGCAACTGTCAACGGCGGTCGCAATGGTCTATACTGCCGGAATCGGGAGGGCAGCATCGCCAACAGCAGTAGAGGAGCGCGAGTCTACGTGCGAGGAGAGAAGAGAGGGTAGGGTCGGGGTCAACCGACCTCGTGGATCAGACCATCTGGTCTAGTCCAATCATATGGCCTGGACTAGATATTGGGCTGGGTGGGCCCAAGTACTGGCCTAATATATAAAACAAAAGGAAATTGGTAAAAACAAATATGGAATTACTAAAATACCCTTTAGGTATTTTGAGCTCTAGAGAAATATACACAAATCCTAAAAATATTTATATTATATCAAAATGATCACAAAAATAATATATACCTAGGGAAAATATAACATTACTGGTTTGAATTAAATAAAATGCAACTAAATATTAACACCATTAAATTCCTTAATAAAATATAATAAAATAACTAAGAGTCCAAAAAAATGAATAAAAGGCATTTTCGCATATAAGGATAAGTCTACTATTTTATAAAAATACTAACTTATTTTTGCGCAAATAAAAAATTTCAGCAAATATTTAAACACATAAAATCTTGTGGAATTTTATAAAAATAAGTATAACACCTACAAATAAATAAAATTCATTTCTAGGATCCTAAGTAATTATGCTTCACTAGAAAATTTCTAGTTATATTATTCCAACACATTTTAAGATTCTTAAGCAACAAATTCTTAGTATCTATTTGGTAACCTCTTTAAAAACATTTCTTAAATAAGAAATAATCACAATTTTATATAAAACCATAAATCTTGTACATTTAAATACTACTTCCAAAACCATAACTTGAGTCTATAATAAAACTTAAGTGTAACTTATTAACCTTATAAAACCCTTTTAAAATCATAAATCCAAATTAAACCAACAATTTTAAGTAAATTTTGAACATCATAAAAATGAATGCTATTTATCTATTAACTATTCTTAAACATGATTCTAGCTCTAATGGATTATTAAAATCATCTAAATTTACTTTCCTTAATAAGATAAACTATATTCATGATAACAAATCACATTTAAAGCCATCATTCACTTAAGCTGAAAGTTGAAGGGAATATGCCCGAGAGGCAATAATAAAGTGGTTATTATCTTATTCCATGTTTATGATAAATGTTTATTTTGCATGCTGTAATTGTATTAATTGGAAACGTTAATACATGTGTGTTTAATAAAGAAAATACAAAGTTCCTAGTAATGCCTCTCATATAAACTAGCTCGTTGATTAACAAGATGATCAAGGTTTCCTGATCATGGACATTGGATGTTGTTAATAACGAGGTCACAACATTGGTGGAATGATGTGATGAACATTCATCCGAAGTATAGCATTACGATCAAGTCATTATGTTTATATTGCTATAATATCATACAAAGTAGTCTTAGTCCTTAGACCATGAGATCATGTTAATTGCTAACATCATAAGAGTGACTTGATAACATCAAACGTCACACCGTAAAAGGGTGACTATAAAGGTGGGTTCAGACACTTTGAAGGTGTTATGTTGAGGCTCATGGATCAAAGTGGAATTTGTCAATCCTGATGACGGATAGATATACTCTGGGCCCTCTCGGTGATATCACATTAAGATAGGTTGCAGGCAAGTGATGTGATCACTAGAATGTTATATCACGGGAATGAGAAAAGAGTGCATGTTGGTAACGAGATCAAACTAGGTATTGGGATACCGATGATCGAATCTCGGACATGTAATATATTGTGAGACAAAGGGATTTGGTTACGATGTTAAAGGTTCACATGATCACAAGAGTCATTGTTAAATATGTGGGAGTCAGTACGGATCTCTAGGTCTCGCTGCTGATTATTGATCGGAGAGGGGTCTCGATCATGTCTGCATTATTTGTGAACCGTAGGGTGACACACTTAAGGGATACCGACACCATTTGGAGCAAATATGTTTCAGATAAAGATTTAAGAAAGTGTTGGAATCATTTCAATGGAAACTGGAATTATTTCGGGTGAAATTGCAGAAACTAGTCCTGCATTTGATATTGAAATGTTGCAGGGGGTTTTATGTGAATGTTTGTTAATTAAAGAAATTAACAAAATTCTGAATAAAATAAATAAACTAGTTTTATTTAATGATACCTTGCATTAAATTTGGTGGAAATTTAATGCATGTGAGTGGAAGTGTGAGTGGAGGCATATTTATGTGAGTGGAGCATCCACCACATGAATGATGGAAGAGGTGGGGGCACCACCATGGCTGCCATGCCATGGACGTTGGCTGCTCCCTCTTCCCTATAAAAGGCCCCCTCTCCTCCTCACAACACACACCTCCTCGTGAAGGTTCTCTTCTCCCTCTAGTTATTCCCCATGGTATCGGATTAGCGAGATACATGTTCCTGGTGGCTTTATCTGGAAAGGAGTTGCTGCTTCCGCTGCATCGCTGGAGCGAGGAGGCGGAGGTTGTTCGGTGGACCGGACGTGTGTGCGATCATGGATGCACCGCTACTTTGCGGTGCTAGACTTGATGGTGCTAGACCTGATGGTGCTGGAATTGCTGGACCTAAAGGACTTCATCGCGATCTTGAGATTGGCAAGTGTACGATGATGACCCACAAGTATAGGGGGTGTATCGCAGTATTTTCGAGGTAAGTGAAACCCAATTTATTGATTCGACACAAGGGGAGCCAAAGAATATTTATAAGCCTTAACAACTGAGTTGTCAATTCAGCTCCACCTGTAAACAATCTTGCTCACAGCAGTTTATCAGTAGCAACAGTTTTGTAGTAGGAATAATAAAGTAACAGCAGTAGTAAAGTAAAGACAGCAGTAACAATAGCAGTAAACAGTAGGATTCGAGTGCGGTAGGCATAGGGATGGATGGACGGGCGTTGCATGGACAAGACAATTCACATAGCAATCAGAACATAGGGCAATTGCAGATAAATAAGATAAATCATCCAAGTACTAGATAATCCTAGGCATGTGTTCCATATATAGTCATACGTGCTCGCAATGAGAACTTGCACAACATCTTTTGTCCTGCCAGCCCGTTTACAGCGGGGCCTTAAGGGAACTACTAGCAATTAAGGTGCTCCTTTTAATAGAGCACCGGAGCAAAGCATTAACACTCCGTGAACACATGTGATCCTCACATCAAAGCCATTCTCTCCGGTTATCCCGATTTCTGTCACTTCAGGGCCATTGGTTCCGGACAACAACGTGTGTGTACAACTTGCAGGTAAGACCATAAACAATACTATCATAATGAATCAATAACATGTTCAGATCTGAAATCATGGCACTCGGGCCCTAGTGACAAGCAGTAAGCATAACAAGTTGCAACAAAGTCATAAAGCACTAATAAAAGATACTAGGCACCATGCCCTAACAATCTGATGCCATTACATGAACGATCTCATCCAATCCCTACCATTCCCATAGCCTACAGCGGGGGATTACTCACTCATAGATGGGGGACACATGGATGGTCGATGGAGAAGCGATGGTGATGATGATGGCGATGATCTCCTCCAATTCCCCGTCCCGACAGGGTGCCAGAACGGAGTTTCTGGTGCTGTTTCGTGGAATCTGGCGGCGGAGCGGAACTCCTTCTATAAAAACGTCGAACCCCCTGAGTTTTTAGGTCAGAAGGCAACTTATAGGCGAAGAGGGAGACCGATGGGAGTGCAGGTGGCGGACCACCTGGCGTGGCTGAGCCTAGCCAGCGTGGCCAGGTGGTGTGGCTGGGCCCAGCCCTCCGCCTCAATTCAGCTCCGGAGTCTTCTAGTGAAATAGGATTTTTGGCATATTTTCTGGGATTTTTCCTGATAGTTGGTTTTCTGCACAAAAAGTAGACACCAATGCAATTCTGCTGAAAACAATGTCAGTTCGCGTTAGTTGCATCCAAATCACACAAGTTTAGAGGAGAAACAATAGCAAAAGTGTTCGGGAAAGTAGATACGTTTTGGACGTATCAACTCCCCCCAAGCTTAGCTTATTGCTTGTCCTCAAGCAATTCAGTTGAAAACTGAGTGCGATAAAAGAACTTTCACGAACACATTTGCTTCATATGATGTATATATTCTCAGCATGTGATCAACTACTTAGACAATTCATAATAAGGAGCATGCAACTAAGTTTACTTAATAGGCATTGCAAGCTATGAAGAGATTCCAACTAAAAAATAATAAGTAGCATGAAACATAAACATAAGCAACATTACAATGCTCATAACAAGGTATGATAGAGTGGTATCTCGCTTGCCTTTGGTTATGAATGCGAAGGCACATCTGAAGTTCAGGTGAAGACTAGAAGTAAAGATATCAAAGATACAAGCATCAAAGTCATAACACAAATAATCAAGTTTTGAGACAAGCACAAAGAATGGCAACTATGCTCTCAAGAAGGTGCTCAAAGAATATGTGGAGTCTCAACAAGTAAAAGAAAAGGTTTTGCATAGTTTGAAGGGCTTCCAAATGCTGAAAGTATGGTACTCGTTAGCTTTGAGCTCTCATTGCCCCTATCATAAGCATCTTTAAATGGTTAAGGTTAAAGTGCCACAACTAAGAGGATATGCTTGACAAGTTATAAATTGAAGTCTCATGCCCCTTACTTACGAAGACCAATCCTCATGCTACTCAACTTCAGTCACGAGTAAGCTCTTGTCATTGTAAGTATATACGTATCATAGAGAACCGCCAATGGGGTACCCCTTGCATATGATACATGAGCTATCCCATAATCAAAATGACAAGGCAAGCAGACAATGAGCATCTCAGTAATCTTTTTATTTACTATGTGCATAGATTTTTATTGAGGATGCTTCATAGAATGCTCATTATGGTTATGCTGCAAGTTTCCACCATGATTAGGCATGGCTTAGGCTAGCGGCCCAGGCGTTTCTCTAACATACATACAAACTCCATGATCTTACAAGTTCCACTTTTATTTCACACCACCGGGATCCATAAGCAAAAGAACATGATATCAACGAGGTACTAAGTACCAATGCAATGTTGAATACGTTCCCCATGATACATGGTTCTGCTAACTTTAACTTATAAAGTGCAAGCATATACGCAACAAAGAAGGACGCAATGATACAGGTTTATTAAATGCAAGAAAATAAAGTGTGCCATCAAGTTCGTGAGAGCTTTACTTACTAACTTTCTCATAACAAGCAAACATTTTATTCGGAAGAAAACAAGGCATATTGAATATGCACGGAAGTAGCAAATGATGCTAATAGGTAGGTATGGTGGACACTTTGGTAATATTTGGTTTTAGGGAGTTGGAAACATGAGTAAAACATACTCAGTGAAAGTGAAGGCTAGCAATAGTAAGGGAGCAACAAACGAGAGAGCAATAGCTGTCATAATCATGCTTGCAACAAAATAGGACTAATCATGGCATGAAAGTGATTCAAGATCCTCAAGGCAAAATAATTCATCGAGGCTTAACTGATTATTATAGTCATGTGTATGCGTGAGCATGTGCCAAGTCAATTCAAATGAAACATTTAGATGAGGATACCACGATGTCATACCAAGTTATGAATAGCGTAATGCAAGCAAACATTCATATGACATGCTACAAACTATTAGCAAGCTGGGATTAATCATACGAAAGCAAGAATTACTAAGCATCCAAAGATAACATACACCTTACACGAACAGACTAAGCATGCCCACAGTGATGAGTATATGTACAAAAATGAAAACAAATAGAGTTCGTTACCAGCCTCTTACCGCACCTCAAGTTGTCATTAATCCTCATTATTGCTCTTCACTTGTGTGGCTTGAATAATAATATGAAACAAATATCCACTGAGGACCGCTGAACCCTGCAACAAACTCACAAAGTCAAAGAAGAACAACAAATATTTTTGGTGTTTTCGATTTTTTAAAGCAAGAACCAAAAAGGAAAAACAAACGAAGCAAAATCTTTTTGGGTTTTTTGAATAGTTCAAACAAAGCAAAAAGGGAAAAGCAAACCAAGGCAAAAGAAGAAGAAACAAACCAAAGAGAAACAACAGAAATATTTTTGGTCTTTTTGTGTTTTTAGAAAGGAAAAGCAAAGAAAGAACAAAAACTAAAAAGAGAACGAAACATGAATATACAAAGTACCGACACAACATGATAAGGAGATGAGTGCGATGTCGGCGTACCTCCCCCCAAGCTTAGGCTTTTGTCCTAAGTGGGTATCAATCCCAA
Organism: Avena insularis; assembly: GCA_023614405.1. Lineage (NCBI taxonomy): Eukaryota > Viridiplantae > Streptophyta > Magnoliopsida > Poales > Poaceae > Avena > Avena insularis. The sequence goes on along the minus strand of CM042686.1, from coordinate 415,195,745 downwards.
GCCGGCCAGGATGAAGTGTCACCGTGGTACGACGAGGAGGTACCCTCGTCCTGGTGCGAGCTCGAGTACGTCCCCCCGTAGTGCGCGGAGTAATCGTAGGAGGGCACATCCTCCTGATGCTGCTCGTGGAACCCCAGCAAGCGAAGCTGCCCGTCCACCTCCTCCTTAGAGCGCGACCACGGTCTCCTGTGAACACTAAACAAGGAAGACTGTGGCAATGGGATTTCCCTCTCATCCCTATTAGTAAACAACATCCTATATACTAGACTGTCCAAAACAGAATCAACATTGACAAAATGATGAGTTTTCATAGCAACAAGGTCAAGCCTTTGTGGTGCCAATACAGTATCATTGGGGTCCACTGAAAGCTCTAATGCATTGACCATACGTGAGGCAATGATGCCCCCATAGATAGGCCCCCTAGCAGCTAGGCGGCGAGCAATAAGCGAGCCAAGGTTGTACCGAGTGTCATTGTTGAGCGTAGCAGCAAGGAAAGATAAAAGATAGTTGGAGATATTACTTGTGTTCTCCCTACCAAGTATGCTAGTAGCAATATAATATGCAAAGTATCTAAGAGCAGGGAGTTGGATGTTCCTTATCTTTCCGCGTTGCGCCACACGGTCATCATCATTGGTCACCCCTCTGTAAAGCTCCATCAAATCAGCGGGTCATCCTTGAATTTTCTTCATGGTCCCTGTCATGCTTACACCTACAATACTGCAAAATCTTTCCAATGGCATGGTAAAGGGCAGATTATAAATTTTGAAAGAGACAATTGACTAATAGGGTGTGTTAGTAAACGTGAAGCTCTCAACAAAGGTTTTGGTGAGCATAGCGTATTGCTCACTCTCATCTTGCATATATGAGGTCAAACCAACCCTCTCAATCAGTAGCAAGAAATCATCAAGAATCCCTGCAGCTTGTAAGAAAGTAAAACAAGGAAAAGTAGATGGGTGAGCATCCCCATCATCCCTTTCATTACCAATACGAGTTGCAATGAGATCTTCGTTGTATGATGGCCTAAACTGAGAGGCTAATCTTGAGGGCCTCGACCTCCTAGGTGCATCCCTCTCAAATATCTCTCCAAAGGTATGGTTGTTCATGCTTGGTATTCTGAAATTTAAACACCTATTAAACAAGTGATTGCAAAGTGAATAAAATGAAGGATTCTACTCATAGGGACTTGTAAGAGGCCTAAACATGCATCAAAACTATATCTCTAAGCATCAAACAAGCTCTCATAACCTGTCACCTACAGCAGCAAAATACTCAAGATATAATCCACTAAACACAAATCTACTTGGACAAGGGGAGGAGTCACATACCAGAGAACAAGTGCTCCAAATTTCAGAAACAAAGATGGGCTGAGCAAGGAGATCGAAAAAATCGAGAGCAAGCACAGCAAGAACACGATTTTGAGCAATGAACTGGAGCTTACTCGGGAGAGAGAAGAAAATGGCAGGTGAGAGAGTTAGTGGAGGGCCAGGGGTGGCCCACACCATGGCATGGCGCCACCCAGGGCAGGCCGCGCCACCAGGTGGTGAGCCTGCCTGGTGGGTCCCCCTAGTACCTCCTAGGCACTCCTCTGCCCCTTTTTCACGTAAAAATTTAATATGAATTTTCTGGAATTTTTCGAGACACTTTATTTTTGGGCATTTTTCAGGTATAGATGATTGATTTTCTGACAGCCAGATTTTTTTTGAAATGATGCAAGGACAAAACCAAGCTAGAACTACAGAAGTTCTAAGACACTCTAACAAACAAGCAACTAACAACAAGAAGAAAACTAAACGAAAGCAAAAACTAACATGGATAGAATAAAAGTAAACAGAGATAATCACGGTGAAAACATTGTTTTGTTCAATGAAATCCTTTTTGTTAACAAGGTTGATCAGGTCTTGTTACCAAAACAATTCCATATGAGACAAAACTTTGTATTCCACTAATGATTATGTTACCTCAACCTTGATAGCAATGGTCCCAATCATAATAGTTTCAAATTTTTCTCTCGGTATGGGGCAATATATTTCTCCAACTTGAATGCCCTTAACATGTTCAATTGAATTCAAACCATAATTCCTTTCAATCTTCTTGGGTAAATAGACAGTATGTTCCTTGTCATTAACATTGAAAGTCACCTTTCCTTGATTACAATTAATAACAGCTCCTGCAGTATTAAGAAAAGGTCTCCCAAGAATAATGGACATATTATCATCTTCAGGCATTTCAAGCACAACAAAATCAGTTAATATCAAGCAATTATGAGCCACTTGAACAGGTACATCCTCACATATACCAACAGGAATAGTGGTAGATTTATCAGCCATTTGCAAAGATATATCAGTTGGTATTAGTTTTTCTAGTTGAAGCCTCTTATAGAGAGAGAAAGGCATAACACTAACTCCAGCTCCCAAGTCACACAAAGCAGTTCTAACATAACTATTCTTAATAGAGCAAGAATAGTTGGAATCCCTGGGTCTCCAAGTTTCTTAGGGACCTTACCATTAAAGGAATAATTAGCAAGCAAAGTAGTAATTTCTTCATTAGTGATATTCCTTTTTATTCGAGACAATATCGTTCATATACTTTGAGTAAGGAGGCAATTTAATAGCATCAGTCAAAGGAATTTGTAGGAATAAAGGTTTCATCCACTCACAAAACTTATTATAGTGTTCATCTTCCTTTGACTTGTGTTTCTTATCAGGGAAAGGCATAGGTTTTTGGACCCAAGGCTCTCTTTCACTACCATGTTTCTTAGCAATAAAATCTTCTTCAGTGTATTTAGTATTCTTAGTGTGCTTTTCAGGTTCTTCTTCAACTTTTTCTTCATTAGGAACTTCATTTTCTTCATTACCACTTTTAGTTTCAGCATCTGAGGCAGATATACTATTAGGATCTATAGCAGGTTCAGAGGGTTCTACAACAGTTTTATGTTTCTTTTTCCTTTTCTTACGAGTAGAGCCACTATTTTCAGCTTGTTGAGAATCCTGCTCAATTCTTTTGGGATGCCCCTCAGGATATAGAGGATCCTGGGTAGCAACACCACTTCTAGTTCTAATTTCATAAGCATGTTTTTCTTTAGCAGCATTAACTAGCAAGTCTTTTTGCACTTTAATGTGTTGATCTATTTGAGTTTGAACCATTTGAAAGTGTTTAACAATCATTTTAACATCATTAGAGGTTCTTTCCACAATATCTTTCAACTCAACAATAGCTCTAGTGTTTTCCATTATATGATTTTGCACCCTTTTATTAAAATTATCTTGCTTAACAATAAAGATATCGAATTCTTCTAAGCATTGATCAGGAGGTTTAGAGTAAGGGATATCACCTTCATAAAAATGTTGGAGTGAGTGTACCTCAATAGTGGATGAGTGGGGGATTGGCTTACATAATTCTTCTATAGGAGGTAAATTCTTCACATCAGCCGCTTTAATTCCCTTCTCCTTAAGGCATTTCTTAGCTTCCTTCATCACTTCATCATTTAGTTCAATAACTCCCCTCTTCTTAGATGATGGTATAGGCGCGGGTATAGCTGGATCAGGTATAATTGTTTCAGGTATAGCTGGTTTAGGAGGAGTCCAGTCTTCAAATTCTTGCTTATTTTAGCCATTAATTCCTCAGCTTCCTTGGGAGTCCTATTCCTGAAAACATAATCAGCACAACTATCCAGGTATGTCCTATATTCTTCAGTTAGTCCATTATAAAATATATCAAGAAGCTCATTCTTAGGTAATGGACATCCAGCTTGTGCATGAATCAAAGCACAAAAACTTGCCCATGATTCAGGCAATATCTCTTTTTCTCCCTGTTTAAAATCAAAAAGTTCCTACAAAATAACATGTCTAGCACTAGGAGGAAAATATTTCTGCAGGAAAGTACTAATCAAGCAATCTAGGCTATCAATAGATCCATGAGGTAAATTATTAAACCAAGTTTTAGCTTCTCCTTTCAGTGAGAAGGGGAAAATCTTAGCAACAAAGTAAGTATGCATCTTAATATCATCAGAAAACAAGCCACTCATGGTAGAAAGTTCATTCATATGTGCTACCGCACTTTCATTCTTAGTCCCACAAAAAGGTTCTTTCTCAACAATAGCTATGTAAGATAGATCGAGAGAGAAATCATAATCTTTATCTTTAATGTTTATGGGAGAAGCAGCAAACTTAGCAATAGGAGACAATTTGGGTCTAATAGTACGCCTCTCAAGGAGACTCTTAGCAGCGCTCATATCATGGGTGTTTTTACATTCTTTAATAAATTCATCGGTCATCTCAACATAACCATCTTCAATATCACAACTCTCACTAGACTCAAGTGAACTAACATGTGTAGTAGTGTCTTCATTAGGAGTTTCAGTATTTCCAGCTATAGTTCTAGCAATCTTAGCATCTAGGAAAGGACCTAATGAACCACTCTTATCAAGCACAGTAGAAGCAACATCATAAGTATCAGAAGTTTCAGATTCAGCAGTAGTAGCAGTGTGTGTAGCATGTGTATGTGGTGGTGTAACGAGCTTACTCATAACAAATGGTGAATCAAGAGCAACAGAGGTGTTTAGAACCGTACCTCTTCTTGTAGTGGATGGTAAAATAGGAACCTTGCCATCACGAGACTTACCCATGATGGATGGATAGCAGCGAACAATAGAGAATCCAAGTGAACTTGATAAATAAAGCTATGCTCCCAGCAACGGCGCTAGAAAATAGTCTTGATGACCCACAAGTATATGGGGTGTATCACAGTATTTTCGAGGGAAGTGAAACCCAATTTATTGATTTGACACAAGGGGAGCCAAAGAATATTTATAAGCCTTAACGACCGAGTTATCAATTCAGCTGCACCTGGAAACTATCTTGCTCGCAACAGTTTATCAGTAGCAACAGTTTTGTAGTAGGAATAGTAAAGTAACAGCAGTAGTAAAGTAAAGACAGCAGTAACAATGCGATGTAAGAGGATTCGAAACGGTAGGCATAGGGATGGATGGACGGGCGTTGCATGGACAAGACAATTCACATAGCAATCAGAACATAGGGCAATTGCAGATAAATAAGATAAAGCATCCAAGTACTAGATAATCCTAGGCATGTGTTCCATATATAGTCATACGTGCTCGCAATGAGAACTTGCACAACATCTTTTGTCCTGCCAGCCCGTTTACAGCGGGGCCTCAAGGGAACTACCGGCAATTAAGGTGCTCCTTTTAATAGAGCACCGGAGCAAAGCATTAACACTTCATGAACACATGTGATCCTCACATCAAATCCATTCCCTCCGGTTATCCCGATTTCTGTCACTTCGGGGCCATTGGTTCCGGACAACAACGTGTGTATACAACTTGCAGGTAAGACCATAAACAATACTATCATAATGAATCAATAACATGTTCAGATCTGAAATCATGGCACTCGGGCCCTAGTGACAAGCAGTAAGCATAACAAGTTGCAACAAAGTCATAAAGCACTAATAAAAGATACTAGGCACCATGCCCTAACAATCTGATGCCATTACATGAACAATCTCATCCAATCCCTACCATCCCCATAGCCTACAGCTGGGGATTACTCACTCACAGATGGGGGACACATGGATGGTTGATGGAGAAGCGATGGTGATGATGATGGCGATGATCTCCTCCAATTCCCCATCCCGGCAGGGTGCCAGAACGAAGTTTCTGGTGCTGTTTCGTGGAATCTGGTGGTGGCAGCGGAGCGGAACTCCTTCTGTAAAAATGTCAAACCCTCCTGAGTTTTTAGGTCAGAAGGCAACTTATAGGCGAAGAGGGAGACCGATGGGGAGTCTGGGGCCGCCAGACCACCCCCTGGCGTGGCTAGGACTAGCCCGCGCGGCTAGGTGGTGTGGACTGGGCCTAGCCCCCCCCCGTCTCGTATTCTGGCTCCAGGAGTCTTCTGGTGAAATAGGATTTTTGGCATATTTTCCGGGATTTTTCCTAGTAGTTGGTTTTCTACACAAAAAGTAGACACCAATGCAATTCTGCTGAAAACAACGTCAGTCCGCGTTAGTTGCATCCAAATCACACAAGTTTAGAGGAGAAACAATAGCAAAAGTGTTTGGGAAAGTAGATACGTTTTGGACGTATCATACGACTACATCATCCATGAGTTCCATCTCGTTAACAAAGCCTTCTTGTCTTCGAGGGTATGTTCTCTATGGATGTATATCCACCCGTTGCTTGTATCTAGTAGATAGATCTTGGCGCATAGTTCCCATCGTAGGAAACTTTTTGTTTTCTATGTTGCGAACCCGACAGTGGTATCAGAGCCTGATCTATGCGTAGGTGCTTTGCGCGGGTAGAACACATAAGATTATGTGGGCGATGATGATCATGTTATTGCTTCTTTCATGTATTTTGGATATTGGTGGCATAGTGGGATGAAGCGTCTCAGACCAACTTTACATGTCATCGCACATGAGACCGGTTCCACGACTGACATGCAACTAGTTTTGCATAAGTGGCTAGCGGGTGTCTGTCTCTCCTACTATAGTCAATATCTGATTTACAACGAGTTTCTAATAATTTAGTTATCATCGTTGTGGTTCCATGTTCGTAGGTAAGACCGGTTCTATCTTCGAAAGCCCTAAGCCACGTAAAAACTTGCAATTGATAAATTAGAGGCGTCTAGTTTAGATCGTTGTTGGGCTAGTGTCATGATATGGAAATGTTGTAAGTTCATGTATAGTTGATACCCTTGCAACACACCTAACTTGTAAGTTCCATAGACCTTGGCCTTACACACAAAGGAATGATAGAGATCATACCATGATGCACATGATGGTGATCAAATGCGTGGACCATATCATTCCACTTTACACATATGATGTTTGCATCTTATATTGCTAGTTTGGCGTTTTAGTATCATTATAAGATGATCCCTCATTTAAATATCAAGATAAAATGTGTTCTTCCTTAAGTATGCACCGTTCTATGGATCATGTTTCGAGACATCACGTGATGATCGGGTGTACTCGACTCTACGCTTTCATACAACGGGTGTAAGACAGTTTTACACACGCGAGTACTAAGGTTCTTACTTGGCGAGCCTAGCATGTACAAACATGGCCTTGGAACACGTACCGAAAGGTTAAGCATGAGTCATATAGTTGATGTGATGCCCATATTGATGCTCGCCTTTGAAGCTACACCGACTCACGTAATGATCGGACTTGGTGTAGTGGATTTGGTTCATGTAATCACCAAAAAGGCACGAGGGATGTCGTTTTTGAGTGGGAGTTCATTTCTAATTTGGATTAGTCGAACCAAATTATTCATAAAGTAAATCAAAGTGAATTTGCATAATTTGTTGCAGTCATTGGCATCTGTTTACTACCTTATGCTTAGTTTTAATTGAGATAATAGAACTATAGAATTCTGGATATTTACTTTACGAACTGGTATCGTATTGTTTTGAATGTCAATTTAAAGTTTAGAAGTCATGTTGTAAACTTTCAGCAAACTCTATTTACTCCATGAAGTTTAATAAGCAGTATTAAATCAAGAGTAAGAATTCCAATGTTAGTATCTAAAGTATCATGTTTGCCTCCATGATTATTGATACTCAAAAGTTGTTTTTTAATATCAAGGTTATCTAGGAGCTGAAAGAATTGTTTCAGAAACCATCATGTGTGGAAGATATTGTGATATCTGAAACAATGTTTATGGTTGCAATATGATAGAGTATAATTTGGCAAAATATATGTTCTCACATTGTCTGAGAATTTGTGAAGGTTGGAGACGCTAGATGTCCTAATCTCCCGAAAAGGTTTTGGGAACTAACATTATACTCGCGATTCTTCCTTATAGGCTATAGTAGCTTGATCTTGAAAGTTTTCATGATAAGGTTGAATATAAGATGTAAGTAAAATGTTTGCTACACTAATAGATTACTAAAGAATGGATTTTTGAAAGAACACCAAACATTTGATGATGGTGATCCACTTCAAAGTGCAAGTTCAAAGGTATTAGTATTTGACTATATACACTTTGTACTATGTGTCGTGTGAATGACACCACTATTGATGTTGATAGATTCTTTTAAAAGAAAAGGAATTATTGAAATAAAATCTATAAAATATTTGGCAGAAAAGAAAAGCTTGGAGCTGTCCAACTTATGTATATAGAAGATATACATGTTATGGCTGTATTCTTTGCTTGTTAAACAATGTGATTCTTAAGTATTGGATACCAAATTAGTTGGTGTGAAGTGTCATACAGAACAACACAATTCATGAACTGCAATGGCCTGAGTAACTAGTAAGAGAATAAGTGATGATGTTCATCGAAAACAAATAAAGTATTATTCTATTTTTTGTTGTCGTCAAACCTAGCCTTCAAAATTTGTTTTAATAATTGTTATTTTGTTCTGGTATTATGAGAACAATGGTTGTTCAAAGAATTACCGTATTCCATAAAGGATGGATGGAGTTTTACAAGTCTAGTTGGAGAAATCACATCCATAAACATTATTGGTAAAATGTCGTAAGACAAATGATTGGAAGATCACTTATGAAGTGACATCGCTGTTTGAATTATATTGGAAAGTAAACATGAAGAAACTCCATGTTGATGGATTTTTGGAATCTTTTGATTTTGATCAATTGACGATTGTGAAACTTTCCTTGAGATAATTGAAAATCCGTTCATAGGCCAAAGAGGAACGAATGACTAGCTTATTGGAAATTGTGCATGCTGATGTGCATAGTCCATTATGTGTAGCCATATGCGATGGATCTTTCTGCTTCATATGCTTTATCCAGAAATTTGAGTGAATATATCTATATATTTACTTAATAAGGAAGAAGTATGAAACATTTGAAAATTGTTCAAAGACTTTCAAGATGAAGTGAAAAATCATTGTAACAAGAAAATAAAAGAGTTTATGATTTGATCATAAAGGAAGATATTTGAGTTACAGGTTTAACAAAAGACCCAAGATTTTAGGAATTGTTCCATGGATTTGCATTTCACGATAAACCACAGGAGTATGGTATATTCGAGAGATCAAATCAAACCTTGTTTAACATGGTAAGATCAATGGTGTCATTTATAAAACTGCCATTATGTTTTAAAGATTAAAGCTTCAGAAACTACTGCTTTTACACTGAAAAGAGCACCAATCGTGATCCATTGAAATGACACCATATGAGTTATGGTTTGGGATAAAACCCAAATTGTCTTTTCTTAAATTTTGGTATGCTATGCATAAGTAAAATGTTTACAACCAAAGTCGGATAAGCACGTATTTGTAGGTTATCCCAAAGAATTTGTTGCAAATTCCTCCATAACACCGAGGACAAAAGAGTTTGTCGCTTGGAACGTCAAGTTTGTTGAGAAGGATTTTTTTGTGAAAAGTTAAGTGGGAGGACAATAGAACTTTGATAAGGTTATTGAACCTTAGCTATATGTGCTAAGTAGCGCAGTGCCGGAATGTGTCCCGGTGGCGGCCACAGTGCTCATGACTCCCGTGATTACAAAGGGTGTGACCTTGGAGATTAGAGTTCCTATTTGAACCGTATGCATCCACCACAAAGCATGTGAGTGGAAGTGTGAGTGGAGGCATATTTATGTGAGTGGAGCATCCACCACATGAATGATGGAAGAGGTGGGGGCACCACCATGGATGCCATGCCATGGCCCTTGGCTGCCCCCTCTTCCCTATAAAAGGCCCCCTCCTCCTCACAACACACACCTCCTTGTGAAGGTTTAGTTCTCCCTCTAGTTATTCCCCATGGTCTCGGATTAGCGAGATACATGTTCCCGGTGGCTTTATCTGGAAAGGAGTTGCTGCTTTTGCTGCATCGCTGGAGCGAGGAGGTGGAGGTTGTTCGGTGGACTGGACGTGTGTGAAATCACGGATGCACTGCTACTTTGCGGTGCTAGACTTGATGGTGCTGGACCTGATGGTGCTCGAACTGCTAGACCTGAAGGACTTCATCACGATCTTGAGATCAGCAAGTGTACGACTACGTCATCCATGAGTTCCATCTCGTTAACAAAGCTTTGTTTTCTTCGAGGGTATGTTCTCTATGGATGTATATCCACCCGTTGCTTGTATCTAGTAGATAGATCTTGACGTATAGTTCCCATTGTAGGAATTTTTTTGTTTTCTATGTTGCGAACCCAACAAAAGTGAATGATCCTATACCTTCAAACATGCTTGTTGGAAGGTTTAAAGCTTATTAATACTTTTAAACACATCACACCCTAGATCTAATTATGTTTTTATAGTCAACTTTTGTCTGTTCCAAATTAAGTCATAAGGCATCTGAAATGCAAAGTTATCGAACAAACGCAAATGACATCGATCACATTCTATTAAACATAAAGATTGGTTAAACCTTATCAAAGAAACCTTTTCTTCAAAAGTTATTCGTTTTGCCACTTCAAACAACAATATCATAATAAGTTCTTCAACTCTTATCAACCTAAAACATGAACTTCCATAATGGTTGCATAATATCAAATAACTCTAATCATGTGTTGTTATACTTACTTTGAATCATACATGTTAGTATTAAGTTCCTTATATTTATATATTTGTTTAAGTAAACTTATAGACAAACTAAATCTTTAAGAAATCACCCAAACTTAACCTATTCACCATATTGAGTATTACTTTGGGGTTTTCCAAACTGCATTACATTACTTATGCATCACAGCATATTGCTTCTTTAAACATTAGTCCTTACCGGACCAATGATGTTGTTTACAGAATTTGGATCTTCTAGTATCTTGAAGACCATGGGTGCATAATCTTGCAATCACAAAAGGCAAGTTCACAACTTGCTCATGTCCTCTGGTTATTTTCTATCAAATGCTTGTAACTCAAATGTTGTCATCACCTGCATTTCAAAAAGGTTAGAAAACACTATTTTCATAATAATTTGATTATGGATTATTTACCAAATGGTAATAATCTATTGGTACAGTTCCAGTGGTAAAGGAACATAATATCTAGGACTTAACAACCAATGTCGCCAGTGATTCTAGCATCGTATATTACGCGTTAACCATGAGATTTGGAATGGGACGGAGAAGTCAGTTGTATCTTCTTCCTCTTGTATGTAGGCAAGACGACCTTAACGTGACGATGTGATTCCTTGTGTGGATCCAGCATATGGGTGGGCACCCTTAGGCCCCACGATTTTGGTGTCTAGATTATCTATGAGCGGCTGCCGGAGGTATAGTCAGACCTTTATGGAGCTTGCCAGGGGCATAACCGGATCATAGAGTCTTCGGGAACTCATCAGGGTTATAGCTTGCCCAAAAGGGGGCTTAACAGAGATGGAGCTCGGCCCGAAGGATCGTGCAGACATATGGGGTCGCGGAGAGGTGATGGCTCAATGCACGACGCCCAGAAAAATGCTGGTGTGTGGTTGATGTAGAGCTCGTTGGGAACCCCAAGAGGAAGGTATGATGAGCACAGCAACAAGTTTCCCTCAGTTATGAAACCAAGGTTTAATCGAACCAGTAGGAGCAAGGAAACACCCCAAAGGTGTTACTAGCTAAGCTTTGGCAGGGCGCACTACCGGTGCTAGTAGAAACGTGGAGACCTGCACAACACAACCACAGAACTTTGTCCCCAACTTGCGATGAGGTTGTCAATCTCACCGTGTTTTGCAGAAAACAAAGGATTAAACGTATCAAATGGAAAGAAGTAAAAGTTTGCAGAAAGTAAACACAAAGCAGTAAAAGATTGTAGATTGTATGTAAAAGACAAGGACCGGGATCCATAGTTCACTAGAGGTGGCTCTCCTTAGATAGATAACATGCTGGGTGAACAAATTACAGCGGGGCAATTGACAAACACCGAGAAAGCAATACATGCATATACTAATCATCTTGACTCCTTTGAGACTTGATTGGGCATTACAACATAATACATAGACCGCCATCCAACTGCATCTATGACTAATAATCCACCTTCAGGTTATCATCTGAACCCCCTCCAGTATTAAGTTGCAAGCAACAGATTATTGCTTTACGAATTGCATGTAAAGTAAACAACACGATTGTTCTATGAACAAAGGATTGTTGTTTTCTCCCTAGTAGCAACAACACATCTAGTACCTTAGAGATTTCTGTCACTTCCCCAGATTACCAGAGGCATGAACCCACTATCGAGCATAAATACTAACTCTTGGAGTTGCTAGCATCTACTTGGCCAAGATAGCTACTAACAACGGAAAGCATGCAAGATCTCAAATAAGAAAGACATGATAGAATCAATAATCAATCTGAAATAGAATCTCAATATCCATCGGATCCCCGCAAACACAACATGTATGGATTACAAATAGATGATCTTGATCAAGAACGGAGCTCACAATATCTAAACATGAAAGCACAAAGGAGGAGAAACCAGCCATCTAGCTACTACATGGATCCGTAGTCCAAGGATGAACTACTCACGCATCACACCGGAGGCTTGCATGGTGATGAAGAAGGCCTCTAGGGTGAATTCCCCTCTTCGGCAGGGTGCCGGGAAGAGCTTCAGATCCCTCCCGATCTAGGGATGGAGATGACGGCGGCTACAGACTCTTTCGTGGATTTTTGATCGGGTACTTAGGGTTTTCGTCCCGAGGGCAATATATAGGCGGAAGGAGAGGCCGAGGGGGTGCCAGGAGCCACCACACCACCCCCTGGCGCGGGCCAGGCCTAGCCACGCGGCGAGGTGGTGTGGCCGGCCCCTGGCCCCTCTCCGTCTCGTATTCTGGCAGTTGATCCCTTTTGGAAAAATAGGCACTTTAGCTTTTGTCCCGTCCAATTCCGAGAATATTCATTTTCTGACTTTCCTAGAACCAAAAACAGAAGAAAACAGTCAGCTGGCACTGTGGCTCTTGTTAATAGGTTAGTCCAAGAAATCAGATGAAAAGTACTCCAAAGTTGGAACAAAACACAAGAGAGTGGATAAAACCAAGCATGTAACATAAAAAATTATAGATACATTTGCAATTTATCAACATCCCCAAGCTTAACTCCTGCTTGTCCTCGAGTAGGTAAGTGATAAAAAGAAATAATTTTTGAGGTGACATGCACCATCAAAGACTTGATCAACGTATTTGCAAAACACTCAAAGCTGGGATCATAGTACTTCAATCATAACATGAAAGACAAAGTTCTAGCAATAAGCAAAGAAACTATGATGCAACATGAAAAGGCACAAGCAAAAGAATCATGAATAACATGCTTTGCAAGACATTTTTTTGTTTCACATAAAGAAAACATAGCATAATAGTATTCAAGTTGTCCCTCAATAGAGTAGCAAATATAAATGCGTAGGACACCTTCAAAGTTCATAAGAGTGACTAGATACAATAGTTTCAAACAAGCAATAACAAGTTATGCATCAATCAACTAGTCTTGGGACAATGCACATAGAACTAAGATTGGCCACTATGCTCTCAAAGTAGGTGCATAAAGATAGAAGGTGGAGACTCAATATAATGGTGGAAGAAAAGCCTTTTGTAAAAGGAAGTAGAGATTCAAGTCTCATAAAGAGCTTCCAAAAATTATGGTACTTATAGCTTTCAGCTCTCATTGCCCCTATCATAAGCATCTTGAAGTGATTAAGGTTAAAGTGACACAACTAAGAGGATATGCTTGACAAGTTATAAACCGAAATCTCATGCCCCTTACTTATGAAGACCGATCCTCATGCTACTCAACTCTAGTCATGAGTAAGATCTTGTGATTGTAAGTAGATGTGTATCATTAAGAACCGCCAACCGGGTACCCCTTGCACATGATACGGGAGCTTTCCCATAATCAAAATGACAAGGCAAGCAGACAATAATGGCCATAATCATGCAGAGCGACAAAACATCATTGATCAAAGCATAAAGTGATACTACAAGTTGAAAACTAAAGGATCATAAAGGCTATGGTGACTTGTGACAGTCATAACATGGTGTGAGCATGTGCCAAGTCAACCCAAATAAAGCATCAAAGGAGAATACCACTATACTATGCTTTAATATGCTAAAACAACGCACGATTCATCCAAGGCACATTAAGCAATATCAATTGTTTATAACAAGTCATGCTACAGAAAAGAATACTAAGCATATAGCCAAAACAATATCAAGCATTGCATGACAAAGCATAGCCACAGTCAAGAACGAGATCTTTTTACCACATAAGCATGAACTTTCCTACTCTTTTCCAAACCAAACCAAACTATTTGCAAACCAATGTAAGAAAGAGGGGGTCCAACCAACTTATTCAGAAAACTAAGCAAACCAATCAAACTAAAAACCAAAACAAAAACGAAAAAGAAGACGCTCTAAGAAAAACACAACTGTGCATTAAACAATAAAAATGAAGCGTTTGGAAGAAACCTGGAATTTTTATTAATGAAGAAGGGGATGCCTTGGGCATCCCCAAGCTTTGACGCTTGTACTTCTTGGATATTTCTTGGGGTGACACGCGTGGCATCCCCAATCTTGAGATTTAGTCCATCCTTCATCTCATTACTCATTCTTTCCATACACCTGAAAATTTTCCTTCATATAAAACTTCACACAATCTCATTAGCAACATTAGTGCACTTAAGATAAATAAGTCTCAAGGTTCAGTTCTAACACCAAATAAACTTCCATTAGAACACTAGATACTGTAGTACTTCCCTCAAAAAGCTCAATTCCCCAAAAGAACTCAAAAAGGAACCCACAAGAAGCAAATGCAGAAAATGGCAGAAATCTGTCAAAACAGACCAGCAGGTAAATACGATTTTTTTCGAAGACCTTATGTTGCTCAAATCAAACAGTGTTGAACTAACAAAAGTTAGATAACAACATGGGGCAGAAGAAAAAAAAATTACAGCTCAGTACGACATACAGAGCTCTCTCAAGAAATTTTACGGCGAAGCACAAAAATCTGTTTCGGGACATCAACTTTCCCAATCATTACTTCACTCTCATTAGAGGTTACTCTTGGCACAAAAAGCAAATAAAAAGGATAAGGAGAGGTTATTACATAGGTAATAACTTCCAAGACTCATCTAAAACTTTTGGGTTATCTCCCAATAAGTACTTTTCTTTAACGCCTTTAAGTTAGGCATACGAAGCGAAGAAAGAATCAAGTGTTCTCAAATGAAGAAGCATTAAGATCAATACCATAAATATTTTCAACAAGGCAAGGTATATCATCCAAATAAGTTCTAGAGGATCCTCTCTCAATGCTCTGAGGTTGACTATTCTCATCAAAAGGGTTTTCAAGAACAATCCAATCAAGATTCTTTTCTATGACATCATGTATTGCTACTAGTTTAAAGGGTATTGGTGTCTTAGGTTCCTCCCCATTAGGTTCGGTTTTGTTCATCTTTTCTCGTGTACCAACAACATCTACACATTATCCTAGCATATCGAAACGTTTAAAGACTTTTCTAGCTTCCTTGGCAACATCATAGAACTCCTTAAACAAAGTTTCTAGAAGAAAATCCCTCTTTTCAGGGTACTCAATTTCTTTAAGCTTAAGAAACATTACTTGCATTAAGGGGTTGAGGTTAACAAACCTAGCTTCTAACATGTGAATTAAAGAAGCTGCAGCAATCTCATAGTTTGGGGCAAGTTCAGTAAGGGATCTATCCTCAGTATCTTCATGCTTACTAACATGATTGAAGAATTCTTCAATATTGTCTTTCCCAATTATAGAACCACTACTAATTGAAAGGTCTTTCAAGGTGAATGTAGGGATCAAAATGGTGATCTAGGGGAGAGGTGACTACTAAAGGAGACTTAATTTTTTTGTGCTTTTGAAATAAGATAGCAAACAAGTAAACTAATTTTTTGTGTTTTTTGAAGAACAAAACAAGCAAACAAAGCAAAAAGAAAACTGAGCAAAACAAAAACAACAAAGTAAAGAGATTGGTTATGAGGGACTCCCCTTGTGAAGATGTCCTTGACTCCCCGGCAACGGCGCCAGAAAAATGCTTGATGGCTCAATGCACGGCGCCCAGAAAAATGCTGGTGCGTGGTTGATGTAGAGCTCGTTGGGAACCCCAAGAGGAAGGTATGATGAGCACAACAACAAGTTTCCCTCAGTTATGAAACCAAGATTTAATCGAACCAGTAGGAGCAAGGAAACACCCCAAAGGTGTTACTAGCTGAGCTTTGGCAGGGCGCACTACCGGTGCTAGTAGCAACATGGAGACCTACACAACACAACCACAGAACTTTGTCCCCAACTTGCGATGAGGTTGTCAATCTCACCGTGTTTTGCGGAAAACAAAGGATTAAACGTATCGAATGGAAAGAAGTAAAAGTGTGCAGAAAGTAAACACAAAGCAGTAAAAGATTGTAGATTGTATGTAAAAGACAAGGACCGGGATCCATAGTTCACTAGAGGTGGCTCTTCTTAGATAGATAACATGATGGGTGAACAAATTACAGCGGGGCAATTGACAAACACCGAGAAAGCAATACATGCATATACTAATCATCTTACTCCTTTGAGACTTGATTGGGCATTACAACATAATACATAGACCGCCATCCAACTGCATCTATGACTAATAATCCACCTTAAGGTTATGATCTGAACCCCCTCTAGTATTTAGTTGCAAGCAACAGATTATTGCTTTACGAAATGCGTGTAAAGTAAACAATACGATTGTTATATGAACAAAGGATTGTTGTTTTCTCCCTAGTAGCAACAACACATCTAGTACCTTAGAGATATCTGTCACTTCCCCAGATTACCAGAGGCATGAACCCACTATCGAGCATAAATACTAACTCTTATAGCTACTAACAACAGAAAGCATGCAAGATCTCAAATAACAAAGACATGATAGAATCAATAATCAATCTGAAATAGCATCTCAATATCCATCGGATCCCCGCAAACACAACATGTATGGATTACAAAAAGATGATCTTGATCATGAACGGAGTTCACAAGATCTAAACATGAAATCACAAAGGAGGAGAAACCAGCCATCTAGCTACTACATGGATCCGTAGTCCAAGGATGAACTACTCACGCATCACACCGGAGGCTTGCATGGTGATGAAGAAGGCCTGTGGTGAATTCCCTCTCCGGCTGTGGTGCCGGGAAGAGCTTCAGATCCCTCCCGATCTGGGGATGGAGATGACGGCGGCTATAGACTCTTTCATGGATTTTTTGATCGGGTACTTAGGGTTTTCGTCCCGAGGGCAATATATAGGCGGAAGGAGAGGCTGAGGGGGTGCCGAGAGCCACCACACCACCCCCTGGCGCGGGCCAGGCCTGGCCGCGCGGCCAGGTGGTGTGGCTGGCCCCTGACCCCTCTCCGTCTCGTATTCTGGCACTTGATCCCTTCCGGAAAAATAGGCACTTTGGCTTTTGTCCCGTCCAATTCCGATAATAATCATTTTCTGACGTTCCTGGAACTAAAAATAGCAGAAAACAGGCAGCTGGTACTATGGCTCTTGTTAATAGGTTAGTCCAAGAAATCATATGAAAAGTACTCCAAAGTTGGAACAAAACACAAGAAAGTGGATAAAAGCAAGCATGGAACATCAAAAATTATAGATACATTTGCAATGTATCCAGAGCGCAATGATTGGCTTGGATCATCTACTGGGCCCCACACCAAAGGATGTGTGGACGGGTAAGCTGCCCGGTTGCGCAATGAGGATTTGGTCTCTAATGGGTAAAGTAACGCACCTCTGCAGAGTGTAAGAATTGTGACATCTTACTCCCTGTTCCGGGAAGGAGCTACGAACACGGCAGGAAAGGAACACCATGAAGGTTCTGGTCAACCCGTGAAGGCTGTCGGACATAGTTTTCAGAATAAAAGCAACCTTTGAAGAAATGTTTACGAAAACCTGCATTGCCTACGACCTTTGGTCTGTGGGTGTAGAGATAGTGCATCATACACTCCTTTTTAGTGAACTTGCTGAGTATGCTCGTACTCAACCGTACCTTCTAAGCCGTTGAAGACGATGCCAACATCAAGTTCTGCTCAAGAAACCATCATCGACAGCTCAGGTTCTTCAACAGAGTCAATGAAGTTAACATATACATCAACCGAAGTGAAGACAAAGTTCTTAAGTATATAGGAGTAGATTCTCTAGCCATAAAACCTACTTCTGTAGAGCATTGCAATAGCAGCAATGGAAAGCCAAATAGTTTAGATACTAGTCTTAGTTACTAGATAGTTCTGAGTTATTATTTCTGGTTCGTCTTTGTAAGAAGTTTCTTTCTCTCTCTTTTACCTAGAGTGTTCTCTGGATCTTTTGTAAAGAGTCGAGTCGTAACCTATAGTCATGTCTTGGTCCTGCTGTGTTTCTGTTGTACCCCTATGAGGGATGTAATACTAGTGAACAGCGTTTCATTGGTGTTATGTCAACATTCTATAGTGTACTACATCATGCAGTGGTATGCTGGGTCACCACACCAGGGGTCGCCGGTCCACTAGCGTACAAGATCTTATCTGTGTAGAACAAGGTATCATGTTGTCTGGGCCCTTAATTGGACAACAAGCATTAGGCATCCCACAGATAGTCAAGCACACATATTATAGTAATTAAAATCAATCACAAACTAATGGAAAATATATGAAGGCACATCACATCTCACCAATCCCCTACATCTCCCACGCCCAAGGGAATTACTCACACATGAGAGAAGAACAGATCATCAATATAATTGAATAAAGGGAATTCATCTTGGTATTACCGTGGAGATCCACAATAAGAACAGAAAAATATCCAACACAATTCAAGATGGGAAGAAACAATCTCAAACCCTAGTCTTGCAAGGTGGAGATCCTTCTCTCTCTCTCTCTCAAGTACAAGTAGTGGTTGTGGGGTGTATTGTCTAGGAGGTCAAAGATTGTGGAGCGAGGTGAAGAACATCTTCTCCTTCTTCTCCGGATCTCTTATTTCTCCCTTCTAGATGGTGTGGCGTCTTCTGTGTTGTGTTTTCATCCCCCGTCCCTTCACAGAAGTTGTCCCTTTTGACAAGACAGAGGCGCCGGCAACTATACAGCCAGAAAATATTCTCGCCGTATAGTTGCTCGTTGAAGCTTCTGTTGACTCCTCTTGCGTGCTTCCAAAGTGAGACTTGCTTGTTTTCCCTAGAATATTGTGTTTCTCTAGTTAAATCCTCCTATTGACCTTCAGAACATGAAACACACATTAAAAACCAAGTTTTCTTTGCTACTGAAGTATTAGTGTTAGGTAAAACCAAAAAACAATCAAATCTGGGAGAAAACCATCAATAAAAGCCATAAAAAATGTGTCGAATCTCACAACTATCAACAAACCTAACCTTGTACGGCGAGGAGAGCCCGACAGGCTAGATGTCTCTCCCTCCATTTCCCTGTCGCATGTATACCAGTCGCATCAACTAGCACTCAGTTTGGCTGCGCTCTGATTGGTCAAGATGTATGTCACACGGATCTTGGACAACCACCGTTGGATATAGCATGATCCGACGGGCTGGAGGTTTCTCCCTCCCTTTCCATGTCGCACGTATACCAGCCGCATCTTCCTCCCCTCCTATCGACGTACGGCTTGCGGCAGCATGGATCTAAACGCGTGGGGGTCGGAACGGCTTGCGGCAGCGTGGATCTAAGCGCGACTGCTAGAATGGCGTGTGGCGGTGAGGATCTAGCCATTTGAAAGACACCGATGGAATCCATCATCCGCAACATCAGTGCGATGGCGATGGTGCCGACAGTGGCCATCGATGAAAGACACCGATGGAAGCCATCATCCGTTCACATCTATGGCTATGGTGCCGACAATGGTCATCGATGCGATGACTGATGGAAGCCATCATCCGTTTACATCTATGGCGGTGGTGTCGATAGTGGTCATCGATGTGAAGACGATTGAAGCCATCATCCGCAACATCACTGCGACGGTGCAGATCAAGCCCTCGTGAACCGAAGCTGTGGGAGGCAGGCCGCAGCCATGGCTGGCACGTCGACGGTGAAGGCCGGATGAGAACACTTTTCCCATACTTCTTGGATTACACATACGGCGGGGAGGGCGGCTAGCTCACCGTCCACTTAAAATTGGGACAAATGTAAGCCTAATTTGAACCAAAATTCCGTGACTTAAATTATATGTATGATTTGAAGAAATTTAACATGTATTTGAGCCGTGAGACTGGTGGATATGCTCTAAAGCTGATTCATAAGTAGTAGTACTTGCTTTGACAATCTCCGGTGGGCTTGTAAAAATTTGATCGAAATATGTATGATTTGAATCAAAATTGATATGTATTTGAGTAGCGAGGACAGTGGATATGCTCTAAAGCTGATTCATAAGTAGTACTCCCACCGAACCAAATTAGTTGATTTAGATTTGACTAGATTCGATTGTATCTTGAGGAATTTGAGTCAAGTAACTTGGATTGACAATCTCAGCCAATAATTTGGAACGGGCAACGGATGCTGCCGCCAACACTGCAACTCTACATGGCAACCACGATGGTAGCGACAGAACAGTCAAAACTAATAGGCCCCAACTTGACCCTCTAGGAATTTGGCACGCCACCTATGGGCCGCTAGATCCAATGGCCAGAAACTCAGGTACTGAAATGCATTCTCTCGACTACTTTGGGAGCGCTAGATCCAATGGCAAGCAACTCGGATACCGCAATGCATTCTCTCGACCACTTTGGGACCGCTAGATCTCATGGCAAGCAACTCGGGCACCGCAATGCATTCTCTCGACAACTTTGGGACTGCAAAGTGACTAAATTAGTAGGAACTCACAACCATCTATTGAATAAGAATTCTACTATCTAAATTAGCTATCTATTCAACTAATCATTACACGTAGCACCCTTCACCACAAACCGCATACTGTAACTGGTAGGACGCAGATGACAACTACTAACACCCCCCTTCACTTGAAGTTCATGTTTTTGATTTTCTACGACTTGATTAGATACGGCAAGATCAACCTCAGGTGTCAACTTCTCTTTGCGAATAAGCTCGGAATTCTTCCTTGACAGTACGCTTCAGCTCGAATATGAACATGTTTTTAGGGCCAATTCATCACCTAACTTGGTAACCATATCCTCCAAATCCATCATATGGCTAGACCACTGAGTTGATTCATCTTGGTATGCAATGTACCATGGATCATCGCCCTGCATAGTGATAGCTATGAGATTCGACACATTTTTGATGGCTTTTATTGATGGTTTTCTCCCAGATTTCATCATTTTCTGGTTTTACCTAACGCTAATACTTCAGTAGTGAAGAAAACTTGGATTTTAATGTGTGTTTCAGGTTCTAAACGTCAATAAAAGGATTTAACTAGAGAAATACAATATTTTGGAGAAAACAAACAAGTCCCACTTTGGAAGCTGATACATTGCAAATGTATCTATAATTTTTGATGTTCCATGCTTGGTTTTATCCACTTTCTTGTGTTTTGTCCACACTTTGGAGTACTTTTCATATGATTTCTTGGACTAACCTATTAACAAGAGCCACAGTGCCAACTGCCTGTTTTCTGCTGTTTTTGGTTCCAGGAAAGTCAGAAAATCAATATTCTCGGAATTGGACAGGACAAAAGCCAAAGTGCCTATTTTTCCGGAAGTCATCAAGTGCCAGAATACGAGACAGAGAGGGGCCAGAGGCCGGCCACACCACCTGGCCACGCGGCCAGGCTGGGCCCACACCAGGGGGTGGTGTGGTGGCCCGCACCCCAGCGTCCTTCCGACTATAAGATGCCCTCGACATAAACCCTAAGTACCCGATCAAAATCCACGAAGAGTTCAGAGTCATCTCCATCCCTAGATCGGGAGGATCTGAAGCTCTTCCGGCACCACGGAGGGGAATTCACCCTGGAGGCCTTCTTCATCACCATGCAAGCCTTCGGTGTGATGCGTGAGTAGTTCATCCTTAGACTACGGATCCATGTAGTAGCTAGATGGCTGGTTCTCCTCCTTTGTGCTTTCATGTTTAGATCTTGTGAGCTCTGTTCATGATCAAGGTCATCTATTTGTAATTCTGCATGTTGTGTTTGCGGGGATCCGATGGATATTGAGATGCTATTTCTGATTGATCATTGATTATATCATGTCTTTGTTATTTGTGATCTTGCATGCTTTCCGTTGTTAGTAGCTATCTTGGCCAAGTAGATGCTAGCAACTCCAAGAGTTAGTATTTATGCTCGATAGTGGGTTCATGCCTCCGTAACTGGGAAGTGATGAAATCTCTAAGGTACTAGATGTGCTATTGCTACTAGGGAGAAAACAACAATCCTTTGTTCATAGAACAATCGTATTGTTTACTTTACACGCAGTTCAGAAAGCAATAATCTGTTGCAACTTAATCGGAGGGGTTGATGATAACCTGAAGGTGGATTATTAGTCATAGATGCAGTTGGATGGCGGTCTATGTATAATGTTGTAATGCCCAATCAAGTCTCAAAGGAGTCAAGATGATTAGTATATGCATATATTGCTTTCTCGATGTTTGTCAATTGCCCCGCTGTAATTTGTTCACCCAGCATGTTATCTATCTTAAGGAGAGCCACCTCTAGTGAACTATGGATCCTGGTCCTTGTCTTTTATATTCAATCTACAAACATTTCGCTTTGTGTTTACTTTCTGCAAACTTTTACTTCTTTCCATTCGATACGTTTAATCCTTTGTTTTCAGCAAAACACGGTGAGATTGGCAACCTCATCGCAAGTTGGGGACAAAGTTCTGTCGTTGTGTTGTGCAGGTCTCCACGTTGCTACTAGCACCGGTAGTGCGCCCTGCCAAAGCTCAGCTAGTAACACCTTTGGGGTGTTTCCTTGCTCCTACTGGTTCGATTAAACCTTGGTTTCATAACTGAGGGAAACTTGTTGTTGTGCTCATCATACCTTCCTCTTGGGGTTCCCAACGAGCTCTACATCAACCATGCACCAGCACTTTTCTGGGCGCCATACACAGAGCCATCAAGCATTTTTCTCAAGGCGCGTTGTCGGAGTCAAGGACATCTTCACAAGGGGAGTCCCTCATAACCAATCTCTTTACTTTGTTATTTTTGTTTTGCTTAGTTTTTTTTTGCTTTGTTTGCTTGTTTCTTTATGAAAAACACAAAAAAATTAGTTCTACTAGTTTGCTTTCTTATTTGAAAACCCAAAAAAATGACTAGTCTTGAAAACACTAAGTTGTGTGACTTCACTAGCACCAACAACAATGATTTTGTGAGCACTCCTATTGCTCCACATGTGCCTGAAGATACTTTCTTTGAGATAAAACCTGCTTTGCTCAATCTTGTTATGAGAGAACAATTTTCTGGTATTGGTAATGAAGATGCTGCTTCCCATCTAAATAAGTTTGTTGAACTTTGTGAGATGCAAAAGCATAGGGATGTAGATGGTGATATTATTAAGCTGAAATTGTTTCCTTTCTCTTTGAGAGGAAAAGCTAAAGAATGGTTGAATTCCTTAACTAGGAATAGTATTGATTCTTGTACTAAATGCAAAGATGCTTTTATTAGAAAGTACTATCCTCCTGCTAAGATTATATCCATGAGAAGTGAAATAATGAAGTTTAAACAACTTGATAATGAGCATGTTGCTCAAGCTTGGGAAAGAATGAAATATTTGGTAAAGAATTGTCCCACTCATGGACTGACTGCTTGGATGATCATCCAAACTTTTTATGCAGGATTGAACTATTCTTCAAGGAACCTATTGGATTCTGCTGCTGGAGGTACCTTTATGACCATTACTTTGGGTGCTGCAACAAAACTTCTGGACAATATGATGGTTAATTATTCTGAATGGCATACTGAGAGAGCTCCACAAGGTAGGAAGGTAAATTCTGTTGAGGAAACTTCCTCCTTGAGTGATATGATTGATATTATTATGTCTATGCTTGTTAATGGGAAAGCCCATATTTATCCAAATAATGTTCCTTTGGCTTCTTTGGTTGCTCGAGAAGAGCAAGTTGATGTGAACTTCATAAGAAACAACAACTTTGGCAATATTGCTTATAGGAGTAATTTTGGTAACAACAATTATAAGCCATATCCTCCCAACAATGGTAATGCTTATGGAAATTCTTACAACAATAATAGGAGTGCTCCCTCTGAACTTGAAATTATGCTTAAGGACTTTATTAGTAAACAAACTTCTTTCAATAAAACCATTGAGGAAAAACTCTAATGCGGAAAGAAATATAGCATCTTTGGTTGAAGCTCAATCTTCTTTGAATAAAATGGCTGCTAAACCTGAAACTAATGATAATCCCTTTGCAGCTACTAATGCTATACAAGTAAGAATTGATGAAAATGTTAGACTATTAGCTGAATTACATGCTAAGTGGGAAAGAGAAGATGAAATTGCTAGAAACATTAGTGTTTCTACTATCACCACCACTAGTGTTAAGGCTAGTAATAGTTCTACTACTTTAGATGATAAATTTGATTTTGATCTTGATGGTTGTAATATCTCTAAAGTTATTAAGTTCCTACAAAAGCTTGCTAAAAGTCCTAATGCTAGTGCTATGAACATGGCTTTTACAAAACACATTACTAATGCTCTCATAAAGATTAAAGAAGAAAAGATGAAACATAAAGCTTCTATTCCTATTAAACAAGAAGATGGTTGGGAACCCATCATTAATATGAAAGTGAATGACTTTGATTTCAAAGCTTTATGTGATCTTGATAGTAGTGTTTCTATTATGCCTAGAAGGATTTATGATATGCTTGATTTGCCTCCTCTTGAAGATTGTTATTTGAATGTCCCACTTAATGATAATGCTAAAAAGAAACTCATGGGGAGTCTTAATGATGTTCTTATTATGGTTAACAATGCCTATGTCCCCATTAATTTCTATGTTTTGGATGTTGAATACAATGCTTCTTATCATATTACTTTGGGAAGACATTTTCTTATAACTGTTGGTGCCATCATTGATATGGAAGAAGGGACCATTAAATACCAACTCCCACTCAAGAAAGGTATAGAACACTTCCCTAAAAAGAGAGAAAATATTTCTTTTGCTTCTCCTATGAAAACAAAATTTGGTCTTAATGCTTCTTCATTTGAGAACACTTGATTCTTTCTTTGCTTCTTATGCCTAACCTAAAGGCGTTAAACAAAAGTACTTATTGGGAGATAATCCAAAAGTTTTAGATGAGTCTTGGAAGTTATTACTTCAGTAATAACCTCTTCTTATCCTTTTTATTTGCTTTTTGTGCCAAGAGTAACCTCTAATGAGAGAGAAGTAATGATTGGGAAAGTTGCTGTCCCGAAATAGATTTCTATGCTTCACCGTAAAAATTCGTGTAAAATCTATGAACTTCTTTTTGAGTCTTGAATTTTTGTGCTTCTGCCACAGGTTGTTATCTAACTTTTGTTAGTTCAACACTTTTTGATTTGAGCAACAGAAGGTTTTTCAAAGAAATTCGTCTTTACCTGCTGGTCTGTTTTGACAGATTTCTGCCATTTTCTGCATTTGCTTCTTGTTGGTTCCTTTTTCAGTTCTTTTGGGGAATTGAGCTTTTTGAGGGAGGTGCTACAGTAGCTAGTGTTCTAATGGAAGTTTATTTGGTGTTAGAGCTGAACCTTAAGACTTTTTTATCTTGAGCGCACTAATGTTGCTAATAAAGATTGTGTGAAGTTTTGTATGAAGGAAAAATTTCAGGTGTATGGAAGGAATGAGTAATGAGATGAAGGATGGACTAAAGCTCAAGCTTGGGGATGCCACGTGTGTCACCCCAAGAAATATCCAAGAAGTACAAGCATCAAAGCTTGGGGATACCCAAGGCACCCCCTCTTCATCAATAAAAATCCCAGGTTCCTTCCAAACGCTTCATTTTTATTGTTTCATGCATAGTTGAGTTTTTCTTGGAGCGTCTTCTTTTTCGTTTTCGTTTTGGTTTTCGTTTGCTTTGGTTTGCTTAGTTTTCTGAATAAATTGGTTGGACCCCCTCTTTCATACATTGGTTTGCAAATAGTTTGGTTTGGTTTGGAAAAGAGTAGGAAAGTTCATGCTTATGTGGTAAAAAGAGCTCGTTTCCGTGGCCTATGCTTTGTCATGCCATGCTTGATATTGTTTTGGCTTTATGCTTAGTATTCTTTGCTGTAGCATGACTTGTTATAAACAATTGAGATTGCTTAATGTGCCTTGGATGAATCATGCGTTGTTTTAGCATATTGAAGCATAGTATAGTGGTATTCTCCTTTGATGCTTTATTTGGGTTGACTTGGCACATGCTCACACCATGTTATGACTATCTCAAGTCACCATAGCCTTTATGATCCTTTAGTTTTCAACTTGTAGTATCACTTTATGCTTTGATCAATGATGTTTTGTCTCTCTGCATGATTATGGCCATTATTTCTCTCTTAGTTTGTCGCTCCCAGTCTTTTGCTAGCCTCCACAACCAAGTATGAGTTCCACTCATGCATCCAACTCCCTAAACCAAGTTATTCCAAAGAGTCCACCATACCTACCTATTAGCTTATGTTATTCCAAGTATATTCATGCTTTTGTTTACCTTCCAAATTAAACTTGTTATGAGAAAACTAGTGATTAAAGCTCTCACGAACTTGATGGCACACTTTACTTTTCTTGCCCTTAATAAACTTGAACCATTGTGTCGTCTATGTTGTATATGCTTGCACTTATTTGTTGGGAATTAGCAGAACCATGCTTTCATGGGGAACGCTTTTAACATTGCACTTGGTACTTGTACCTAGTTGATATCATGCTCTTTTGTATATGGATGTCGTCGGTGTGAAATGAAAGGGGAGCTTTTAAGTCCATGGAGTTATGTATATGTGTTAGAGAAACGCTCGGGTCATTGGTCTAATCCATGCTGACATGGTGGAAACCTGCAGCGTAACCATAATGAGCTGTCTATGAAGCATTCTTCTTATAAAAAAAGAGTCCTATATTGAGAAAAAAGAGAAAAGAGAAAAAAAAGATACTATGAAAAGAGGAAAGAGAGAAAAAGCACCATATTCCCATGGTAAATAAGAAGAATGCTAAGATGCTCGTTGTCTGCTTGCCTTGTCATTTTGATATGGGGATTCTTCCGTATCATCGGGCAAGGGGTACCCCGTTGGCGGTTCTCTATGATACACATGTACTTACAATGACAAGAACTTACCGGTGACTAAACTTGAGTAGCATGAGGAGTGGCCCTCATATACAAGGGACATGAGATTTCTGACTTATACTTCGTCAAGCATGTACACCATAGTTTGTTCACTTTAACCTTAATCACTTCAAGATGCTTATGATAGGGGCAATGAGAGATGAAAGCTATAAGTACCATAATTTTTGGAAGCTCTTTATGAGACTTGAATCCCTACTTCCTTCTATGAAGGCCTTTCTTCCACCATTATATTGAGTCTCCACCTTCTATCTTTATGCACCTACTTTGAGAGCATAGTGGCCATTCTTAGTTCTATGTGCATTGTCCCAAGACTAGTTGATTGATGCATAACTTGATATTACTTGTTTTAAACTATTGTACCTAGTCACTCTTACGAACTATGAAGGTGTCCTATGCATTTATATTTGCTACTCTATTGAGGGACAAGCTGAATACTTTTATGCTATGTTTTCTTTATGTGAAACAAACAAACGTCTTGCAAAGCATTGTTATTCATGAATATTTTGTTTGTGCCTTTTCATGTTGCATCATAGTTTCTTTGCTTATTGCTAGAACTTTGTCTTTCATGTTATGATTGAAGTACTATGATCCCAGCTTTGAATGTTTCACAAATACTTTGATCAAGTCTTTGATGGTGCATGTCACCTCAAAAATTATTCTTTCTTTTTATCACTTACCTACTCGAGGACTAGCAGGAGTTAAGCTTGGGGATGTTGATACATTGCAAATGTATCTATAATTTTTGATGTTCCATGCTTGGTTTTATCCACTTTCTTGTGTTTTGTCCACACTTTGGAGTACTTTTCATATGATTTCTTGGACTAACCTATTAATAAGAGCCACAGTGCCAGCTGCCTATTTTCTGCTGTTTTTGGTTCCAGGAAAGTCAGAAAATCAATATTCTCGGAATTGGACGGGACAAAACCAAAGTGCCTATTTTTCCGGAAGTCATCAAGTGCCAGAATACGAGACGGAGAGGGGCCAGAGGCCGGCCACACAACCTGGCCACGCGGCCAGGCTGGGCCCGCGCTAGGGGGTGGTGTGGTGGCCCCTGGCACCCCCTAGGCCCGCCCTTCCAAATATAAGATGCCCTCGGGACGTAAACCCTAAGTACCTGATCAAAAATCCATGAAAGAGTCTGTAGCCGCCGTCATCTCCATCCCTAGATCGGGAGGGATCTGAAGCTCTTCCCGGCACCCTGCCGGAGAGGGGAATTCATCACCATGCAAGCCTCCAGTGTGATGCATGAGTAGTTCATCCTTGGACTACGGATCCATGTAGTAGCTAGATGGCTGGTTCTCCTCCTTTGTGCTTTCATGTTTAGATCTTGTGAGCTCCGTTCATGATCAACATCATCTATTTGTAATTCTGCATGTTGTGTTTGCGGGGATCCGATGGATATTGAGATGCTAATTCTGATTGATTATTGATTCTATCATGTCTTTGTTATTTGTGATCTTGCATGATTTCCGTTGTTAGTAGCTATCTTGGCCAAGTAGATGCTAGCAACTCCAAGAGTTAGTATGTATGCTCGATAGTGGGTTCATGCCTCTGGTAATCTGGAGAACTGACAAAAATCTCTAAGGTACTAGATGTGCTGTTGCTACTAGGGAGAAAACAACAATCCTTTGATCATAGAACAATTGTATTGTTTACTTTACACGCAGTTTGTAAAGAAATAATCTGTTGCTTGCAACTTAATACTGGAGGGGGTTCGGATGATAACCTGAAGGTGGATTATTAGTCATAGATGCAGTTGGATGGCGGTCTATCTATAATGTTGTAATGCCCAATCAAGTCTCAAAGGAGTCAAGATGATTAGTATATGCATGTATTGCTTTCTCGATGTTTGTCAATTGCCCTGCTGTAATTTGTTCACCCAGCATGTTATCTATCTTAAGGAGATCCACCTCTAGTGAACTATGGATCCCGGTCCTTGTCTTTTATATTCAATCTACAAACTGTTTACTGCTTTGTGTTTACTTTGTACAAACTTTTACTTCTTTCAATTCGATACGTTTAATCCTTTGTTTTCCGCAAAACACGGTGAGATTGACAACCTCATCGCAAGTTGGGGACAAAGTTCTGTGGTTGTGTTGTGCAGGTCTCCACGTTGCTACTAGCACCGATAGTGCGCCCTTCCAAAGCTCAGCTAGTAACACCTTTGGGGTGTTTCCTTGCTCCTACTGGTTCGATTAAACCTTGGTTTCATAGCTGAGGGAAACTTGCTGCTGTGCTCATCATACCTTCCTCTTGGGGTTCCCAACGAGCTCTACATCAACCAGGCACCAGCACTTTTCTAGGCGCCATACACAGAGCCATCAGAAGCACGCGAGGGGTGCTCACAGATGGTGTGATGACCAACTATACGATGGGAATGGCCGTATAGTTCCCGCCGTATAGTTGCTACCACCTCTGTCTTGTCAAAAGGGATAACTTCCATGAAGGGATGGGGGACGAAAATAGAACACAACAGCCGCCATGGCATCCAGAAGGGAGAAAGAAGAGATCCGGAGAAGAAGGATAAGACGTTCTTCATCTCGCTCCACGATCTTCGACCTCCTAGCCAATACACCCCATAGCCACTACTTGTACTTGAGAGAGAGGGATCTCCACCTTGCAAGACTAGGGTTTGAGATTGTTTCATCCCATCTTGAATTGTGTTGGATATTTTTCTATTCTTATTGTGGATCTCCACGGTAATACCAAGACGAATTCCCTTTATTCAATTATATTGATGATCTGCTCTTCTCTCATGTGTGAGTAATTCCCTTGGGCGTGGGAGATGTAGGGGATTGGTGAGATGTGATGTGCCTTCGTATATTTTCTTCTAATTTGTGATTGATTCTAAATATTATAATATGTGTGCTTGACTATCTATGGGATGCCTAATGCTTGTTGTCCAATTAAGGGCCCAAACAACATGATACCTTGTTCTACACAAATAAGATTATGTACGCTAGTGGACCGGTGACCCCTGGGTGACACAGGGATATCAATGGAAAGCTAGTTGATTCGAGGATAACGAGTAACCACCGTGCTTATTGCATTAGCCCAATCCAAGGAGCTTAATCGCTAAGCAACCTGAAGGGTCTTAATCGTTTAGTGTCTGACCATGGTTTTGGTAGCAGGCTAGTATGATTATTGAAGTTGGGATGAAATCTACCAAGAGGAGTTCTGGCTAATTATGGGTTATTCTCCTACATATATATCTATCAGATTATAATTGTTACATTTACCATTCATCCACCTGGCACAGTCACTATCACCATGAACTGAATCTCCCCACGCCTTCTTTCGTCATCTGCAGGAAACAACAAACAAGCAAAGCCGTTCTTTATTTTTATGCCTTTTATTTCTAAAGTTTACATTCTAGTCTTATTTAAATCTATCGCATTTAATCAAAACCCATTATTATTTCAACACTTGCAGTCAATTCACTCGAAGACCTGTGACAACTTCGGGTGTGATAGAGATTTCACCAATAAACACTTACCTTTGGGCTCCATGTGGGATCGATATCTGAACTTTGAAACTAGCTACAAACGATCTGTGCTCTTGCAGACATCAAGCTATTTTCTGGCGCCATTGCCGGGGAGCTAAGCGCTAAGTGTTTGTCTTTTGACATTTCAGGTGTTGCTACTACAAAATGTTCTGCTTAGGAGATAAAGGGTCTACACGCTCTGGTAGGACTTATCTGCCAGATTATATTGAGCGTGTGCCTGCTTAGAGGCGCGAAGAAATTATTGAAAAACTTTTAATATCAAATAAAGTTGAAGTTGAAAACCTAAGTGATATTATGGAAATTGTGTCTATTTACATGATAACCCCTATGAAACCTGAGAAAACTCTCAGGGAATACAGTGCTCCAAGTTCTGAATTTCTTAAACAACCAATAGAGTTCCCTAATCCTGGAGTTAGAGAATATCGATTTGATGGTGGAATTATTAAAATTTTGTAGGAGAAAGCTTTCAGTGGAAGGGAAGATGAAGACTTAGGAAGACATATTAAAGAGTTTGACTATGTGATAACATCGCTTGGACCAAAAGGTTTGCCCAGAGACTTCTCTTGTCTTAAATTATTTCGATGGTCTCTTAAAGGTAAAGCTCTAGACTGGTTCTATTCTCTCCCTCGCCATTACATTAAATGTTGGAAAAACTGCATTACTAAATTCATAGACAGGTTTCTTCCTTTTAAAAAGGTAACTGAACTAAGATAGAACATAGGCAATTTTAGTCAGAACGTGGGAGAAAACTACCCACAAGCCTGTGAAAGATTCTTTGGAATGATCAATAGTATTCCTAATCATGGCTAATCTGAACTAAGAATTTGCCATTTATTTTACCATGGTCTCAATACTCAATGTAGAGAGTTGCTTGATTTCTCAGCAGGAGGATCAATAAATACTTTAACTATTAAAGAATGTTTGGAATTAATGTCCACTAGGGCTAAGAATGATTCTCTATATAATCCTGATTTTGGTACTAAGACGGAAAAAGGGATACTTTAGATAACTCCTGATCTTATGCCTGAGGTACGCAAATCCATGAAATAAAAAGGTATACCTTCTGAACTTGCTAAGGAAAACAAAGAAGATTTATTCCAAGTTTTTACCGAAGAAGATGAAACTAGAAAAGTTTTTCAAGAATTAAAACATCGACAAGTAAAATCTCATAACAATTTGCATAAGCATTTCCAAAAACACAAAAAGATTTTGGCAGAACTCACTGAAAATTATGATGAGATTGGCCAGGAAATAAAACTATTTCACAAGTACCTTAGTATGATTGAAACCCAGTGTGAACAAATAGCATCTGGTTATCAAATGTTTCTTCGTGTAGACAAAGATATTTCTATTTCTGCTAATGTTGTCACCAGAAGAGGTGCAGTTGTTACAGGACCCTTAGGACCACCGGAATATGAAGCTGAAAAAGAGCACATGGAAAAATCCTTGCTTGAAGCAAGCCAAGAAAATGATACATTGGTGGATCATCAAGATGAAGTTGAAACCCAAGAACAAAACAAGGAAGATCAGAATGATGCACAAGATGATCATTATGACTCTTATGCAGAAACAGTTGATCCAAGAGAAGATAAAGAAACAAGTAAGGAAGATGAAGTTGTTGTAGTAGAAAAGAAGAAAAACAATAAGTAACAACAAAAGAGAGCAACTAAAGAGCCTGACCCCCCCCAAAAAGGTAAAAGACAAGAGTAAGTCAGGTGAGAAAAATCTTCCTTACCCTGATAAAAAAAGAAGGCACCAGATGAGGTAATTTATAATTCCTTTACAAAGGAACTTAGTGACCTTCGTCTGGAAATTCCATTTGCAGATGCGATCAAAGTCCCTACTTAAGGTAAATTCCTTCGTGATATTCTAAGTAGAAAGAAAGAAATAACTGAAATTGTTGCCATGGTAACTAGCTATCCCGCCAATGGGAAGCTGTTATCTAAGTTTGGAGATCGCAGAATACCAACTATTTCATGCTCAATAGGTAAAACTGATTTTCACAATGCCTTGTGTGATCTAGGAGCATGAGTTAGTGTAATGCCATATTCCCTCTATAAAAGGTTAGTATTAGGGGAGTATTCTCCTACAACTATCACTTTACAGATGGCCGACAAGTCCACTAAACAACCTGTTGGTATGATAGAGGATGTCTTACTTAGGATAGATGAACATGTTATTCCCACTGATTTTATTATTCTTGAAATACCAGAAGATGAAAGATTATCTATAATACTTGGAAGACCTTTCCTTAGTACTACAGGTGCATCAGTAGATTGTGCAAAAGGGAAGATAATCTTTAATGTTTATGATGCTGAAATCATCCGGTATTTTCCAAAGAAGTTAGAAGCAGGAGAAAGATATGTCCCACGACAAAATGAGTTCACATGGTAAGTGCCATTGATAAGGGCAACCAAAGGTAAGAATTCGAGAAGAGAGAAGAGGTTAAGTTATTCAACCAATCTTAATAAATGCTTGATGGGGGTCAACCCATTTTTTGTCAATTTAGTAAAATAAACAATAAAAAGTTCATCGCATTCCTACCACTTTTTCACAAACATTCTTGCGGAAGCGCGCTCGTGAAGATGCAGCTGTCAAAAAGTAGTAGAAACATCGATTGAATAAGTAGAGAATAGTAATAAGAATAAAACTTTGAGTTTTCCACTTGTAAGAAACTAAGTTTTTGCTTTTAATATGCTAATGTTGGTGACAATTTTTACTGCCATTTTTCTGTTCGAAACTAGGTATTTCGCTAAGTTATGGAATAAGAAGGTATCCTAGAAGAAATAGAATTTTTTGATGAATACTGATGGTTTAACAACCAACTATATGGCGGGAATAAAAATTCCAGCCATATAGTTCCGGTCGTATAGTTGTCTTTCCCATCAACAAATTTTCGTCGAAGGCACAAAGAGTTTAATGACCAACTATACGGTGGAAATCAAAATTCTAGCCGTATAGTTCCGGCCGTATAGATATCAATGCCTTCACAGATTTTCATTCAAAAGGTACTGGGAGTTTAATGACCAACTATACGGCAGGAATAAAAATTCCGGCCGTATAGTTCCGGCCGTATAGATATCGATGCCTTCGTAGATTTTCATTCAAATGGTACCGGGAGTTTAACGACCAACTATACGACGGGAAGAAAAATCCTGGCTGTATAGTCCCGGTCGTATAGATATCGATGCTAGTTTTAGAAATTTATCTCAAGAGACAGATGGTTTAACGACCAACTATACAACGGGGTCATTTTGATCCGGCCGTATAGTTGCGCCCGTATAACTAATTTCTGATTAAAGAAACCCTAGTTGTCGGAGGTGCCGCAACTATAAGGGCGGAGCAACATCATCTTCCCGTATAGTTCCGGCCGTATAGGTCGGCCCGACCACTTAATCACACCAGGGCGGCGGGTTCTTCCTCCTCTCATTATTTCTCTCATATTCT
Source organism: Avena insularis (assembly GCA_023614405.1). Lineage (NCBI taxonomy): Eukaryota > Viridiplantae > Streptophyta > Magnoliopsida > Poales > Poaceae > Avena > Avena insularis. The sequence continues at coordinate 415,161,692 of CM042686.1, read as the reverse complement.
CTCTCCAAACCTCTCAAAATCCACCTAGAACTCTCTATTCTTCGCGAATTTCGATCATTTGAGTGGGGGGAATCAATAGATTGGTATGTTTCTGTCCCTATCCATGCTTTTTAGATTTCCATGGTTGAAACTCTCACATTGATCTAGTAGATGAACTCAAATTTATTTAGTTTTCCTTGTTAATTTCTCATGTTAGGATTGAATTTTTCCACGTAGAACCATTCATATATCATATAGAAACTATACGCCTAAGGTTTCATGGTGAATTTTTTTAGTGGATCATGATGAGCAAGATCGGTAGCCTCTTTTGTTCGAGCAAGCGCCAACGCGGAGAGGGCTCAAGTTCAGAGGCCCAAGCTCCACGCAACTCCAAGATGGACATTGTTTCATCAAGGAGGGTGCTGCCCACGCGTTGGGCTAACCACAACTTTCTCACCGCAGCGGGGTTGAAGACGGACTTCGACCTCATGTGCAGCAGGTCGGGGCTAGCGCTGATCAGCTTCGCAAGCCACGACACCTACGCTGAACTCACCCATGAGTTCCTGGCCTCCTTCTATGACGACCACAAGGAGAAAGGTAACACGTGCACTATCAGCTTCAACATGAACCGACAGCACTATGATATAAGCTTCGAACAATTCTGTGATGCCTTTAGCCTCCCTCGTACTGGGGAGCCCTATATTACTAACCTCTATAGTGCCGCAAGTGGAGAGACTTGGGAGGCTATTTCTGTCAATGGTGGCAGTCACTTCTATCAGAAGAAGATGTCCACCATTCAGAACCCAACCATTCGCTACTTTGCTTTATTCCTCGCCAACACAATGTTGGGAAGGGGTGATACTAGTTCCATGGCCAATGCGAACATGGCGATGATCACCAAGGCTCTCTTCCCCACTACCACGCAAAGCCCCTGTCCTGCGGCTCTACTCATCCAGCATTTCCACCACAAGAGAAACAAGACCAAAGGTGATATTCGCATTGGTGGATTGCTAACCCACCTTGCCTATGCATTGAAAGTTGTACTACCTGTCACGGAACCTGTTGACAACTCCAAACTTATGGACATCAAGTATTTGACTGCTTGTGGCTTCCTTGGTGTTTACCATGCTAACCCGAGGCTCCAAGCATATAATTTGGTTACCTTAATGATGTACAGGGTGAGCAGGTTCAGCTGCCATGTCCCCATGCCTTCTCGATTATGGAGAAGGACACTTGGATCCTTACCAAGGACCAAGTGATGGAGACTTGGCCGAGCTCTAGCCCGAGGAAGAGGAAGATGAAGGGAAACATGATGAGCAGGAGAAGGAGCAGGAGGGAGAGCAGGGACACAACCCTGCTTGGAAAGGATAGCAGCAACATCCAGGAGGAGCCTGGGAACCATGTCCCAACCAGCCACAGCAGGGGTACGACTACGTACCCTATTAGGAGTTCCAGCAGCTCAACCAACACGTTGGGGAGATCTACCACACGCTTCAAGATGTGAATGAAGATATGAACACTCTGACTCACAACTTCAGTCACTTCGTGACCCACTTCCCCGACTTCTACTAGCAGTATCCGCGCCAGCCACCAAATGACGGCGACAATTAAGCCAGGTAACAACCCAAGCTTGGGGGAGGTTTGAAAACCTCCAAACTCTGCATTCATGTTTTTATTTCTTCTTTTGATTTATTTCTTCAGAAATTGCATGTTTCTTTTCAGTTTTGCACTCCTAAACCAAAAATACAAAAAAAATTAGTTGTAATTTTATTTGCAAGTTGTTTCTTTGTTTCTCTTGGAGATTTCTTGATTTTAGGTGATTTGGCAATATGGAAATATAGGAGAGGTTCGATTCGAATACAAGAACAAAGCAAGCAAAGAGGAGGTATCACATTCCTTTCATCACACTCCTTGCAACCTTAAATTGACCCTACAATTATTTACTTGCTTGCACTTGAGTCATTCCCCACTTAGCTTGTTATCCTACAAATTCTATTTCTTTTCTAGTGTCTCCTTTTTAGCTTTGAAACAATGAGCAATGAACTTGGTTAAAATACTTCCTATATTTTTACAACAAGAAAAAGCATATGAAAGATGACTTGACTCCACGCTTAGCTCAAAGAATTTGATTTTAGAACTACTCCATCCCAATTGTGCTTAATATTAGTAGACTCGATAGCACCCTTGATTAAAATTTTTTGATTAAATGGATGCTTCAAATTAGTAGAAATTATGCCACTAATTTTCCAAAATAATTACCGCAATATATTGCTTTACGCGTGTCATTACAACTCTATCGTGCTCCATGGGGAAGTATTAACTCCGCTGGCTAACGAACGATCTAAATGTGGGAAACCACTTGATTTCGGCTATTGAGTTATGTAAACGTCTGTAGCAGCAATCATATGATGTTTAAATTTTTTTAGTCTCCTCATGGTCTCATGTTCCAAGTGAAGTTGTAGTAGTCATCTGGCCTATTATTGCTCAACATTATTTATTGGCATGGTCACGAGTGCACAACACAGCCCCAATTAACATGTTAAAAATAGTGGCATGATTTCTCTATAAAAAGAGCTAAAGTTTTTGAAAGACAAGAGAAAGAAAAAGGTGCTTTGAGAGTCCTGAAATTTTGACATGGGAGTAGATGAGTTGTTCTTAAATTAAATATTTTGGTGCCAACTTGAGTACTCTGAATTGGTTAAATAAGCAAGAACAAAAAGTTTTCATCTCTAAACAAAGAGTGGTACCAAAAGAATTTGTCTCACCTTCCTAGCTAAAACTTCCGACACTTGCTTGGGCAATATGATTTATTTGCTAGCAAGATATACATGGTTAGGAAGTGGACTCAGTGCAAGCTTGTGAATACTTGTATGATCATATTTAAGATTGCAGGGATTGAGAAGAAAAGAATTTGACACCACTTCGAACTTGTAAGTTCCTTTACTTTCGGTATCGAATCTCCGCTATTCTTCCTTATTTCCTTGTGGCTCGAGGGCGAGCAACATCTAAGCTTGGGGAAGTTGATAGCTATGAGATTTGACACATTTTTTATGGCTTTTACTGATGGTTTTCTCTCGGATTTGATCATTTTCTAGTTTTACCTAACGCTAGTACTTCGGTAGCGAAGAAAACTTGGATTTTAATGTGTGTTCAGGTTCTGAACGTCAACAGAAGGATTTAACAAGAGAAATACATATTCTGGAGAAAACAAACAAGTCCCACTTTGGAAGCATGCGAGGGGAGCTCACAGACAGCGTGACAACCAACTATACGGCGGGAATGGCCGTATAGTTCCCGCCGTATAGTTCCCGCCACCTCTGTCTTGTCAAAAGGGACAACTTCTATGAAGGGACAGGGCACGAAAACAGAACACAACAGCCGCCACGCCATCCAAAAGGGAGAAAGAAGAGATCCGGAGAAGCAGGAGAAGACGTTCTTTATCTTGCTCCACGATCTTCGACCTCCTAGCCAATACACCCCATAGCCACTACTTGTACTTGTGTCAACACCCGGATTTTTAATCCCAGATGCCCGTTATGCCATACCTCGCAATCCCAGGATTACCATTTTTGCGAGACATAACGGATTGGATATCATAGTACATCATCCATTACAAACCATACATAAGGTTTTACACAAATAAGGATCTCATGATCCAGTCTTTAATACAACAAGCAGCGGAAATAAACGATAGCGTAGCGGTGGGGTCCATCTTCGGGGCACGAGCAATCTTAAGGCAGATAGATAGTCCTAGTTATCATAGCCGTCCTGTGACCATCATCTTGATAATATCCTTCATAGTCTGCCATGATAATATCCAGGACAAAAGCCATGAGTACTCTTTAAGTACTATGAAACTACTAGCAAGGGTTATGATTCTAAGTTAAAGTACTGAATTGAAAGAATAACTATCAAGTTAAGTTTGAAACCTAAGCTGAGTTTTGAAACAAGAAAAGATAAAATAAAAGTCTAGAATCACTTAAGTTGGGAAGCTATTTTCATTAACACAACCCTGTTGTGGTCAAGTCAGGGTTCATCATTCATTTCAAGTTATTTAGAAAACATCTGACAACGAAACAGTATGGCCATCCCAACTGTCCATAACCACGGACGTGGCTATTCGAATAGTTTGACACTCTGCAGAGGTGGTACACTTTCACCACAAGATTCGATACATCTGTCAGGGATAACCCTGAATCATCATACTTAGTATGCAGATAATCAAACATAACCTTCCCTTTACACACCCTAGTATAAGCACCTCTCCTATGAGCATGGCCTCCCAACCATGACCATTAGTCATCTTGGGCACTGCATAGGTGGACAACATTGAGAGGTAGCCTCAGCTCAAACCTCTCCCGTGAGGGAACTAATACTAATGCATATAAATTTCCAGCTAAGCCTTACCCAATTCAGGTAATGTGGTTGTACGGTAAAATTTGGAATGGTATCGCATCCGAATCCAATCATCAGTTTTATAAAAGGGGTTAAGGCTCATGCCTTATCATTTTCCACATCATAAACCAGTTGTGTTTCGTAACACATGTCAAAACATCTCAATAGAATGACTCATCATTCCAAGGTTTTCATCACTCATTTTCACCAAGTGTTCCCATCTAAAGTGACTCAAGTTTGATCTATTCTAAAACACTAGGTTAATAGTGTTCACTAAGGTGGAAAAGTGGGATCAATCTCATGCCATAGAATGACATCTAAAGGTTCCTAAATAGGTCAAGTTTTATACTCTTTATGCTACCTTCAAACTTAATTTAAGAACTTTGTGTAAACTAAGGGGTGTGATCAAAGTATGCTTAAGGCATTTTTACTAAACTATCTAGTTTTATTCTAGCTTGCTACAAGAGCTTACTAAAGCATGTTTACAAGGGTTAGCTTGCCACTAATAGCTTGCTACAATAGCTTGCCTTGGTTGGTGCAGTGGTTGAAGTTTTCTTCTTCTTCTTCTTCTTGGTAGAACTCCTCCTCCTCGAGAGTTTGGTCGGTGCTATCGTCTAGAAATACATAGGGAGTGCACAATCACCAAACAATACTTAACTAGGCTAAGTAGCATTCTAAAGCACACAATTGATGATCTATTATCATCACAAACATTACAAGTTTTAATTCAATAGTTTTAATCTTTTTATTTTAGAAAAGTAATTTCTACTCATTGAAATGTTAACTAAAATTTAATATTCACCACCAAAATATGAGATCATGTGGACACATGTCCTCACCACATATTCCACAGGTGGGAATGAGATTTAAAGGTTGGATCAATATTACTTGAGTTTAAGTTTATTATTTAATGATTTAAAGTGACTAGAAATGCCTATATAGCATTATTTTGGTACTAGTCCAAAGTCACTGCATGTAAACCTTAATATTATTACATATTTGGATAGTTATGATGAAATTTGATTTTTGAGAGTTGGAATCAACTCAAAAGATAACTTGGTTGATTTTACAAAAATGTTTCAAGTTGCAAAAGCTTCTGTCTTCTTATTTTTATTAGGAGAACTCTATAACTCTAAATGAATTAAATCCAACGGGCTTGGATAGAGCATTTCAATACCTTTCAAACAAAATTAGTTTCATGCAATTTGGATTTGTCAATCTCACAGAATTGATTTTTGAAACACAGGATAGAAACTATATTCTAACTAAAAAGAAAAACCTAGATTTGAATCTACGGGCCTGCGCGGGAAAGGAAATGGGCCGGCCCAGTGGCGCTGCACGGCACAGGGCTCAGCTGACAGGGGGGTCCCACTGGTCAGTGGCACTTAAAACGTGAAACGGTACGCGCGCTGTGGGTCGTAAGATTAGAGGGCAGATCTACGGCTGAGGGTCGTCGTCGATGACGGACGGGTCGCCGGCGAGCTCGAATCCTAGCGGCTCGGTGGGGGTCTACTAGGGGCGTACCAGGGCTCCAGGGTGGCGTCACATGGCGAACAAAGTGGAAGACGACGGCGAGGCGAGGCGTGGTCACGGCGGAGCTTGGGGTGGCCAGAATCAACGACACCCTTCTTCTCCAGAGGCGGCGGCTCCGGCTCCAATTCCGACGAACTGCTGCTCCACTTGCTCCGGCGAGGGGTGGTTGAGGTTCAGAGAGGTGAGGGGAGTGGAATGGTGTGAGTCTTTGGTGCTGGGGAGGGCTCCTTTTATAGGCTTGATGGTAAGACCGAGCGGGATGGGCGGTCGACGGCGGCGACATGGCTACAACGAGCTAGCGGCATGGCTGGGGATGGCGATCGATGGGAGGTCCCCTGGCGGTGCTCTAGCGCTTCAATGCGGCCGTAGGGGCGGTGGTATGCGGTCGGGGTGAGGTGGCGCTCTGAGAGGCAGAGGCGGCGTGTCCACGGCCAGTGTGGTCTGGGGCTTTGGGCGCGACGGGGTGTCTGGGGTGTTCTCGAGTGTCTAGGCGGGCGGTGGGCGCTGCTAGTGTCGGCGGTGGCTTGTGCACGCTGGGACAGGCGCTGCGGGCGGGCGTTGGCATGGTCTGGTGGCACGGCGCGGCTTCTCCTCGGTGGTCCACGGCTGCTCTTGGCTCGGGCAAGGATGGAGAGGGAGGTGGCGTCGGCTACCTCCTAGACATGGCGAGGGAAGGGGGAGTGGTCTGCTTCGATGGTTGCAAGGTTGGCCAGCCAGGGTGGTGCTCGGCATGGCTGTGCAGTGCGGCTAGGGGGTAGAGAGGAGGATGGTTTGGTCTGGTCTGGCTTGAGGGGGGGACAAGATGATCAATGCACTACAGAATTGCTAGACAAAATCAGCCCAAAACAGTAATAGTTAGGCCCTAATGATCTTGCTAACAAGGTGTTTGACAAAATGGCCGCAAGAGAAAAAGTTTTGAATTTTGAGTTCAAAATTTTTGGGTGATCTCCACTAGTGCTAGCTAGTCTCTGGTTGCAAGGGTTTTGAAAATGGAGCTCAAATACATGGTTTTTGAAATAGGGGTGATCTATGCATATGCATTAGATTCAATTTTGAACTGTCATTTAAATTAGTTTACAGAAGGTTTTTAGAAGATCAAAAGGTGGGCCTTGGTACCTCATTATGTGTACTAGCAAGGGGTGTAATGATCCAGAATTGTTTCTGTTAATAATTGAGTACTAGGAATATCCAAAGTAGGCATGAGAGTTAATTTTGTCAAAATGACCATTCCTTTATTTTAATTCTTTTTGAAATGATTTCTTTTAGGAAATGTTTGGGAAAGATGTGGATGATGTTTAAATCACCTAAGAAAAATTTTAGAAGCAAAGGATCACACAATCATGGCCATTCAAAATAACTCCTATTTTAAATGCACACAATTATGAATGCTTTCATTTTAATTATGGAAAAGTTTTTGTTAATCCTAAATTTGGATGATTTGATCTTTGATAAGCTTGGATTGAAGTTTTGGGATGTTACAAACCTTCCCCCCTTAAACAAAATCTCATCCCGAGATTTACAAGAAAACTAGGAACTAAAGAGATCTGGGAACTCTGTCCTAATGTAATCTTCGCGTTCCCAAGTGGCTTCCTCCTCGGTATGGTTGCTCCACTGAATCTTGAGAAACTTGATACTCCTGGTCCTGGTGGTTCTGTAGGCTTCTTCTAAGATACGAATGGGCACTTCCCGATAGGTCAGGTCATTGTTGATTTCCACAGCTCTGTGATCGATGTTCTTGAAAACTTCAGTCTTCTCCGGCACTTCTAGGCATTTGCGAATGTGAGATATGGAACACATTGTGGATGGCTGACATCTCTTCAGGCAATTCCAGCTGATACGATACTTCTCCTCGACGGTTCAGAATCTTGAAAGGTCCGATATATCTGGGGGCTAACTTTCCCTTCAGACTAAAGCGTTGAGTTCCCTTCAAGGGTGAAACCTTGAGATATACGAAATCTCTGACATTAAAAGTCAGGTCTCTCCTTCCCTTGTCAGCATAACTCTTCTGTCTGGATTGGGTGGTCTTGAGGTGCTCACGAACTTTGTGAACTTTCTCTTCCGCTTCTCGGAGAATGTCGGGTCCAAAGATCTGACTCTCTCCTACTTGCGACCAATTCAAAGGGGTACGACACTTTCTTCCGTATAGGAATTCAAATGGTGCCATCTGCAAACTAGCCTGATAACTGTTGTTATATGAGAATTCTGCGAAAGGCAGGCAGTCTTCCCATTTTGATCCGTATTCCAACACACAAGCTCTAAGCATATCCTCCAATATCTGGTTGACTCTCTCAGTCTGTCCATCTGTTTGCGGGTGATAGGCGGTACTGAAATTCAACTTGGTTCCTAAACCTTCCTGGACTTTCTGCCAAAATCTTGAAGTAAACTGAGTTCCTCGATCTGATACGATGGTCTTGGGGGTTCCATGCAGACTAACAATTCTAGCAATGTACAACTCTGCTAGTTTTGCACTTTGGTAGGTTGTCTTGACTGGTATGAAGTGGGATACCTTAGATAGTCTATCAACTATGACCCAGATTGGGTCATTTCCCCTACTAGAAGTAGGTAAACCTGTGATAAAGTCCATTCCGACGGAATCCCATTTCCATTCCGGAATCTGCAATGGTTGCAACAATCCTGTAGGTCTCTGATGCTCTGCTTTGACTCTTTGACAAATGTCACACTTGGCGATGTAGCTTCCGATCTCTCGCTTCATCTTGTGCCACCAAAATTGCTCTTTCAAATCTTGATACATCTTTGTTCCTCCGGGGTGGATAGAATAAAGAGTATCATGAGCCTCCTTCATGATAACTTCTTTCAGTTCTGAATCTGCTGGAACACAGATACGTCCTTTGTACCACAGTACACCTTCTTCGTCTTCGGTGAATCCAGGTACTTTGCCTGTACCAATACGACGTTTGATCCCGTTGATACTCTCATTTCCCTTCTGGGCTTCCTTGATCTGGCTAATCAAAGTGGGTTGAAGTTCAATGCTAGCTAGGAGTCCTTTGCTAACTACTTCAGTCCTGAACTACTCCAGCTCCTCATACAAACTTGGTTGCTTCTCTTTGATCATGGTGTTAAGCCTACACGGCAATCTGCTAAGAGCATCCGCTACCACATTGGCTTTGCTGGGGTGATAGTGAATGTCAAGGTCATAATCCTTGATTAACTCTATCCATCTTCTTTGCCTCATATTCAACTCCTTCTGGGTGAAGATATACTTCAAGCTCTTATGATCTAAGTAAATCTCACAGCGATTACCCATCAAATAATGACGCCATGTCTTCAACGCCAGAACCACGGCTGCTAGCTCAAGATCATGGGTCGGATAGTTCTGCTCATGCTGCTTCAGTTGTCGAGACAGATATGCGATGACTTTGCCTTCTTGCATCAATACATATCCTAGACCAATCTTGGATGCATCACAATATACATCAAATGGCTTCTTGATGTCTGGCATGATCAAAATTGGGGCTGATATCAATCTCTTCTTCAGCTCTGAAGCGGCTTCACACTTGTCTCCATTCAAACTTCTTGTCCTTCTTCAACAATTGGGTCATTGGTCGGGCTATGCTCGAGAATCCTTCTACAAACTTGTGATAATATCCCGCTAATCCAAGGAATGAACGAACTTGGGTTTGATTGGTTGGGGCTTCCCATTCTTCTACATCTTTGATCTTGCTGGGATCAATAGAGACTCCTCCGGCAGACACAACATGACCTAGGAATCCTACTTCTTTCAGCCAAAACTCACACTTGCTAAACTTGGCATATAACTGATGCTCTCTCAGGGTTCCTAGGATGATTCTCAGATGTTGCTCATGCTCTTCTTCGGACTTGGAGTAGATAAGGATGTCGTCGATAAACACAACTATAAACTTATCTAGGAAATTCATAAAGATCTTATTCATGAGATTCATGAAATAAGCAGGGGCATTGGTTAATCCAAAAGACATAACCGTATACTCGTATAAACCATAGCGAGTAGTAAAGGCGGTCTTCGGAATATCCGTTGCACGAATCTTAAGTTGGTGATAACCAGTCCTAAGATCAATCTTTGAGAATACCTGAGCTCCAGTCAACTGATCAAATATGTCCTCTATCTTTGGCAAGGGGTACTTATTCTTGATGGTGACATCATTCAATTTTCGGTAATCTGTGCACAGATGGTTGCCTCCATCTTTCTTGTCGATGAATAACACTGGTGATCTCCATGGCGATGCGCTTGGCTGAATCAAGCCTGTCGCTAACATGGCATCCAACTGCTTCTTCAGTTCCACTAACTCTAAGGGGTTCATGGTATAAGGTCTCTGGGCTATAGGTCCGGTTCCGGGGATTAGTTCGATAATGAACTCTATATCCCTATCCGGGGGCATACCTGGCAATTCATCTGGGAATACGTCGGGGTATTCACAGACTACTCTGACTTGGTCAATGGTAGGCAGGGCTACACTTTTGTTGCATTTGAATTAACGGGGTAAGGTTTCAGAGATATGTTCTACGGTTACTCCAGAACTACTGGTCATGGTGATGGCTTTCCTAGCACAGTCTATCAGTCCTTGATGCCTTGACATCCAGTCCATGCCTAGTACTACTTCCAAACCTTTGGTTCCAAGTACAATTAGGTTGGCATAAAAATCTATCCCATGAATTCTGATAGGTACAACTTTGCAAATTTTTCTAGCTTTGGTAGTTGAGCCGGGGATTTGAACTATCATGACATGCTTCAAGTTGGTTGGGCGAATCTTACTAGTGCATACAAATTCTTCGGTGACAAAGGAATGCGATGCTCCAGAATCAAACAATACTCTTGCTAAAACTGAGTTGACAGAAAACATACCCATCACTACATCTGGCGCTTCTTGGGCTTCTTCTGCGTTCATGTGGAAGAGACGACCGTTGCGGTTGTGCGGGTTCCCTGGGGCAAACCTCCTTCCTGGCTGAACACGACACTGCTGCTGAGCTGGGGCATTCACATTGGCATTGGCGGCAGCCTTCTTGGGACACTCATTGGAGTAGTGACCTTTCACTCCACACTAGAAACAGGTGATCTGGGACTTGTCTTTGGCTGTGACCGGTATAGCATTGCTGCCAGTTCTGGGTGCAGTGTTGCTGTTGTTGTTGTTGCTCTTGGGAGGTGCACGGTTGAAATGATTGGCATTACCGGAGTTGTGATTGTTTCCTCCGGACTTCACATTGCCTCCGCTACGGTTGGGGTAGCTTGGGCGAGAATTCGAGGGTCGGTTGTTCCTTGGTGCATATCCTGGTGAAGGGTTGGGACGGTACTTCTGGTGACTGTTGGATCCAGACTGCTCCATCATACGACGCTTGCGGTTGTCGTTTGCCTAGTTAATCTTCCCTTCCATCTGAATGGCAGAGTCGACTAGCTCTTCGAGATCATCGAAACGGATGTTGACGAGGACAATCTGCATCTCATCATGCAGTCCATTCAATAATCTCTCTTTCTTCTTGGCCTCCATGTTGATCTCATCGGGTGCATATCTGGCAAGTGACAGGAATTTTTCACGGTACTCTACCACAGTCATTCTTCCTTGCTTCAACTCACGGAATTCATCTCTCATCCTGTTGACAAGACCTTGCGGCACGTGGGTGCGGCTGAACTTGACCTTGAATGCTTCCCAGGTCATCACTTGACCTTGGTTCATAGTGCGGATGCTATTCCACCAAGCTCTTGCATCTCCTGCCAGATAGTGGGTGGCGAATAGAACTTTCTCATTTGCATCCACTCCTGCAACCTCTAAGTTGTTTTCTATGGTCTGCAACCAGTCATCAGCATCTAATGGGTTTTCAGATTGATTGAAGATTGGGGGATTGGTGTTCTGAAAGTTTTTGAGTTTGGATCCTTGGTGATCCTGATTTCCATGTCCTTGGTTGTTGAGAGCCATTTGGGCGATCTGCTGCAATGTTGCTAAGTTGGCTTGACGTTCTACCTTGCTTCACGGTCCGCGATGAGATTCTGCAAGATCTGCAGCATTGGGTCCTGCGATGAGCTGCTCCCTCCTTGGTTTCCACGAGTCATCTGAAGATTGGGATAGATATAGGGGTAAGAGGGAAATTTTAAGGTTCATGGTTTTGGGGTTTTCAAAGCTACAACTTCGAGCTAGACTCTGGTTTCTCAACTAACTGCCTTTTCATTCATGCAAACAAGCACACGATACAACACACACCACCACAATAAAAGGGAAAACATATGGTTTGAAGAACCATTCTGCAAGCTACGATACAATGAGATGATACATCTCATGCTACAACAGTGCTCTAGTGCATCTACTCATCGTCGATGAAGTCGGAGTCTTCATCATCAGTGTAGAAGTCCACATCATCCTCTGCCAGAAAATCGTCATCGTTGCTGAGGTAGGAATCCATATCTCCCTGGATGTCTTCTCCTTCATCATCTTCTTCCTTGGCGGCAAGCTGAGCTTCCTTCTCCTTGACGGTCCTCTCGAGGTCGGCCACCTTCTTGCGAAGACGGGCGATGGTGCGATCCTTCTTTGCATTGGCGGCGAAGAGATCTGGCGATCTTGGACGAGTAGTGTGAAAGTCCGGGCCTTACGTCGGCGATATGGTTCTGGTTGGCTAACTCTCTGGCATTGTCCAGTTCCTGCTGTCGGTCATGAAGTAAGAAGTCAAGGTTCTCCACTTGGCGCCTTAACTCTGGGTGACTTGGCATCTCCATCGGCATTCCCATGAAGTCACGTCTTGCATAGTGGGCAAAACGGGTTCCTTGAATCTTGTTGACGCTGAGGGCACATAGACGTGTGAGAGCTTCATGCATTGCCCTGGCCAATCCATCTAGCCAGTTGTTCTCTCTCACGGAGAACTGAATTCTCCCGGAGGTGGGTGCTTCAATGCTTCCTCGAAGATCTGCGGTGACTAGCCATTGTAGGTCTCCTCCTGGGGGTCCTGGAAGTTGAGCTCCAAGAAACTCCGGATGTGGGCGTCCCAGAAATTCTGACAGTGAATCCAGATCCCTCTCGAAGATCAGCTGACCTCCGTTTCCCAACTGGTAAAACTTGCTAAACTGAGTCTCCATCTACAAGAATTTAGGATGAGGAAATTAGTGAAGTGATCAAGTGTGTCAAATTTTAAGTAGTAATGTAAGAATTTTGAGGAACATGTATTTTTGATAAAGAATGAGTTAAAAAGGGTCAGAGGAAATAGTTTTCATAAATACTCACTTTGGTTTTGAAGCTAAGTTTTTGGTTTGGACGTCCATTCTAACTAGGGTCTCCTATGGTCAGGATGGCTCTGATACCAACTTGTCAACACCCGGATTTTTAATCCCAGATGCCCGTTATGCCATACCTCGCAATCCCAGGATTACCATTTTTGCGAGACATAACGGATTGGATATCATAGTACATCATCCATTACAAACCATACATAAGGTTTTACACAAATAAGGATCTCATGATCCAGTCTTTAATACAACAAGCAGCGGAAATAAACGATAGCGTAGCGGTGGGGTCCATCTTCAGGGGCACAGGAAATGCTGACGAAGGCAGATAGTCCTAGTTATCATAGCCGTCCTGCTGACCATCATCTTGATAATCTCCTTCATAGTCCGCCATGATAATAGCCAGGACAAAAGCCATGAGTACTCTTTAAGTACTATGAAACTACTACTAGCAAGGGTTATGATTCTAAGTTAAAGTACTGAATTGAAAGAATAACTATCAAGTTAAGTTTGAAACCTAAGCTGAGTTCTGAAACACGAAAAGATAAAATAAAAGTCTAGAATCACTTAAGTTGGGAAGCTGTTTTCATTAACACAACCCTGTTGTGGTCAAGTCAGGGTTCATCATTCATTTCAAGTTATTTAGAAAACATCTGACAACGAAACAGTATGGCCATCCCAACTGTCCATAACCGCGGACGCGGCTATTCGAATAGTTTGACACTCTGCAGAGGTGGTACACTTTCACCACAAGATTCGATACATCTGTCAGGGATAACCCTGAATCATCATACTTAGTATGCAGATAATCAAACATAACCTTCCCTTTACACACCCTAGTATAAGCACCTCTCCTATGAGCATGGCCTCCCAACCATGACCATTAGTCATCTTGGGCACTGCATAGGTGGACAACATTGAGAGGTAGCCTCAGCTCAAACCTCTCCCGTGAGGGAACTAATACTAATGCATATAAATTTCCAGCTAAGCCTTACCCAATTCAGGTAATGTGGTTGTACAGTAAAATTTGGAATGGTATCGCATCCGAATCCAATCATCAGTTTTATAAAAGGGGTTAAGGCTCATGCCTTATCATTTTCCACATCAAAAACCAGTTGTGTTTCGTAACACATGTCAAAACATATCAATAGAATGACTCATCATTCCAAGGTTTTCATAACTCATTTTCACCAAGTGTTCCCATCTAAAGTGACTAAAGTTTGATCTATTCTAAAACACTAGGTTAATAGTGTTCACTAAGGTGGAAAAGTGGGATCAATCTCATGCCATAGAATGACATCTAAAGGTTCCTAAATAGGTCAAGTTTTATACTCTTTATGCTACCTTCAAACTTAATTTAAGAACTTTGTGTAAACTAAGGGGGTGTGATCAAAGTATGCTTAAGGCATTTTTACTAAACTATCTAGTTTTATTCTAGCTTGCTACAAGAGCTTACTAAAGCATGTTTGCAAGGGTTAGCTTGCCACTAATAGCTTGCTACAATAGCTTGCCTTGGTTGGTGCAGTGGTTGAAGTTTTCTTCTTCTTCTTCTTCTTCTTCTTGGTAGAACTCCTCCTCCTCGAGAGTTTGGTCGGTGCTATCGTCTAGAAATACATAGGGAGTGCACAATCACCAAACAATACTTAACTAGGCTAAGTAGCATTCTAAAGCACACAATTGATGATCTATTATCATCACAAACATTACAAGTTTTAATTCAATAGTTTTAATCTTTTTATTTTAGAAAAGTAATTTCTACTCATTGAAATGTTAACTAAAATTTAATATTCACCACCAAAATATGAGATCATGTGGACACATGTCCTCACCACATATTCCACAGGTGGGAATGAGATTTAAAGGTTGGATCAATATTACTTGAGTTTAAGTTTATTATTTAATGATTTAAAGTGACTAGAAATGCCTATATAGCATTATTTTGGTACTAGTCCAAAGTCACTGCATGTAAACCTTAATATTATTACATATTTGGATAGCTATGATGAAATGTGATTTTTGAGAGTTGGAATCAACTCAAAAGATAACTTGGTTGATTTTACAAAAATGTTTCAAATTGCAAAAGCTTATGTCTTCTTATTTTTATTAGGAGAACTCTATAACTCTAAATGAATTAAATCCAACAGGCTTGGATAGAGCATTTCAATACCTTTCAGAAAAATTAGTTTCATGCAATTTGGATTTGTCAAACTCACAGAATTGATTTTTGAAACACAGGACAGAAACTATATTCTAACTAAAAAGAAAAACCTAGATTTGAATCTACCTGTGCAAAGGGAAAGAAATGGGCCCAGTGAGTCACAAGGCATGTGGCTCGGTGACAGGGGTCCCACCGTCGTGACGCACTTAAAACGCTAAACAAGACGCTACAGGGCCGTGGGCGATTAGAGGGCAGCAGATTATTGAGGAGGGTCGTCCGATTGACCAGACGGGTCGCCATGAGCTCGAACCCTAAGCGGCTCGGTGGGTCTCTTGGGGCGTACAGGGCTCCAGTGAAGTCGGCGATCTTGGCGAACAAACTGGAAGACGACGGCGAGGCGAGGCGTGGTCGCGGCGGAGCTTGGGGTGGCCGGAATCAACGGCACCCTTCTTCTCGAGAGGCGGCGGCTCCGGCTCCAATTCCGGTGAACTGCTGCTCCACTTGCTCCGGCGAGGGGTGGTTGAGGTTCAGAGAGGTGAGGGGAGTGGAATGGTGTGAGTATTTGGTGCTGGGGAGGGCTCCTTTTATAGGCTCGATGGTGAGACCGAGCGGGATGGGCGGTCGACGACGGCGACATGGCTACAACGAGCTAGCGGCATGGCTGGGGATGGCGATCGATGGGCGGTCCCCTGGCGGTGCTCTAGCACTTCAATGTGGCCGTAGGGGCGGTGGTATGCGGTCGGGGTGAGGTGGCGCTCTGAGAGGCAGAGGCGGCGATGTCCACGGCGAGCGGTGGCTGTGGGGCTTTGGGCGGCGAACGGGGGTGTCTGGGGTGTTCTCCAGGTCTAGGCGGAGCGGTGGGCGCGGGCTGGTGTCGAGCGGTGGCTTGTGCACGCGGGGACAGGGCGCGCTCTGCGGGCGGCGTTGGCATGGTCTGGTGGCACTGGGCGCGGCTTCTCCTCGGTGGTCCACGGCTGCTCTTGGCTCGGGCAAGGGACAGAGAGGGGAGGTGCGGCGTCGGCTACCTCCTAGACATGGCGAGGGAAGGGGGAGTGGTCTGCTTCGATGGTTGCAAGGTTGGCCGGCCAGGGTGGTGCTCGGCATGGCTGTGCAGTGCGGCTAGGGGGTAGAGAGGAGGATGGTTTGGTCTGGTCTGGCTTGAGGGGGGGACAAGATGATCAATGCACTACAGAATTGCTAGACAAAATCAGCCCAAAACAGTAATAGTTAGGCCCTAATGATCTTGCTAACAAGGTGTTTGACAAAATGGCCGCAAGAGAAAAAGTTTTGAATTTTGAGTTCAAAATTTTTGGGTGATCTCCACTAGTGCTAGCTAGTCTCTGGTTGCAAGGGTTTTGAAAATGGAGCTCAAATACATGGTTTTTGAAATAGGGGTGATCTATGCATATGCATTAGATTCAATTTTGAACTGTCATTTAAATTAGTTTACAGAAGGTTTTTAGAAGATCAAAAGGTGGGCCTTGGTACCTCATTATGTGTACTAGCAAGGGGTGTAATGATCCAGAATTGTTTCTGTTAATAATTGAGTACTAGGAATATCCAAAGTAGGCATGAGAGTTAATTTTGTCAAAATGACCATTCCTTTATTTTAGTTATTTTTGATATGATTTCTTTTAGGAAATGTTTGGGAAAGATGTGGATGATGTTTAAATCACCTAAGAAACATTTTATAAGCAAAGGATCACACAATTATGGCCATTCAAAACAACTCCTATTTTAAATGCACACAATTATGAATGCTTTCATTTTAATTATGGAAAAGTTTTTGTTAATCCTAAATTTGGATGATTTGATCTTTGATAAGCTTGGATTGAAGTTTTGGGATGTTACAACTTGAGAGAGAGAGGGATCTCCACCTTGCAAGACTAGGATTTGAGGTTGTTTCTTCCCATCTTGAATTGTGTTGGATATTTTTCTATTCTTATTGTGGATCTCCATGGTAATACCAAGACGAATTCCCTTTATTCAATTATATCATGTGTGAGTAATTCCCTTGGGCATGGAAGATGTAGGGGATTGGTGAGATGTGATGTTCCTTCGTATATTTTCTGCTAATTTGTGATTGATTCTAAATATTATAATATGTGTGCTTGACTATCTGTGGGACGCCTAATGCTTGTTGTCCAATTAAGGGCCGAGACAACATGATACCTTGTTCTACACGGATAAGATCTTGTTCGCTAGTGGACCGGCAACCCCTGGATGACACAGGGATATCAATGGAAATCTAGTTGACTCGAGGATAACGAGTAACCACCGTGCTTATTGCATTAGTCCGATCCAAGGAGATTAATCGCTAAGCAACCTGAAGGGTCTTAATCATCTAGTGTCTGACCATGGTTTTGGTAGCAGGATAGTAGGATTATTAAAGTTGGGATGAAATCTACCAAGAGGAGTTCTGACTAATTATGGGTTATTCACCTACACATATATCTTTGAGATTATAATTGTTACATTTACCATTCATCCACCTGGCACAGTCACTATCACCATGAACTGAATCTCCCCACGCCTTCTTTTGTCATCTGCAGGAAACAATAAACAAGCAAAGCCGTTCTTTATTTTTAAGTCTTTTATTTTTGAAGTTTACATTCTAGCCTTATTTAAATCAATCACATTTAATCAAAACCCATTCTTATTTCAACACTTGTAGTTAATTCACTTAAAGACCTGCGACAACTTCAGGTGTGATAGAGACTTCACCAATAAACACTTATCTTTGGGCTCCCCGTGGGATCGATATCTAAACTTCGAAACTAGCTACAAACGATCTGTGCTCTTGCAGACATCACATAGCACACTTTAACAATCCCAAAACAAACTAAACTAGAATTAGTCCGACAGGCCATCTCAGCACTTCAAATTCAACGGTAGTATAAAGAGAAGGAGCTACATGCACATCCGACGTGGTAGAAGGAGAATGTGTCCACGACATGATCGATTCCCCACCCTCGCCGGTGTACCCGCTACGACCAGACATTGAGGACTAATTTGCACCTACAATATCGAGGAAATTACAGGAATCAAATCGATTAGGGTGGGCAGAGCAGGATTGGAGGTCTTACTAAGCACTACTAGCAATCTCGGTCGTCGTGCGCAGCGGACCTGCCTGCGGTCGGTACTGCCCCAACATACAATGCGTGCGGACGAAACAGGTGTCAGTGCCGTGGTTGAGGTGTAGTGCGGCAGTCCATTCGATACTGCTGTAGGACAGATCCGGCGACGCGCTGACGCGCCGATGATGGATGCTCTATCCGCTGGTGGGATAGGAGCTGCTCGAGGCTAGGGGCTGGGAGCGGATGAGAGAGAGAGCCGACGTGTCATACACGACCCCACCTATCAATTATTTCATATTTGCCAATTTTGCATATCTGCCAAACTTTTTCTTTAAAATTTGCATATTTGCCACATGACCACCACATGTCAGTGACACACAAAATGACAAATATGCAAGTTGTAAAGTAAAACGTGGCAAATTTGGAAATCCCCCATCCAGACCCACATGACGGCCCCACCGGTCATTGGCTACGACGGCACCATAGAACGACTCCACATAGCGGCCCCATCGTTTATTGGCTTCGACGGCCCCACAGAACGGCCCCATTTGTCATTGGTGCACCAACCACACAATCAGGAAAAACTAGGCCCACAAGTCCGCGAGAGACGGATGGCTGGTCCGCTGTGTATCCTGGCCCCACCTGTCAGCATGTAACGATCGAGGCAACATAACGTAACGCTCAACACAAGGCCCGCCCAACGCGGTCCCACCTGTTAGCATGTAACAATCAAGCATTTGACCTGACGGCATCCACCCGTCCAAGCGCATGTGAGGGTTTCAGAATGGAGGGAGGGGAAAAGTGAGGAAAAACTAAGCGGCTGGGGAAACTGAGTACAACTAACGAACCAGGGGCACGAAAATAGAAATCCCGATTTAAAAACCTTAAAAATACATATAATATACCAAAATGATCACAAAAATAAAATCTACACATTAAAAATATCACCTTTCAGTGTTTAGGTAAAATAAAATGTAAAGGTTTAATAAATCTTATTTAAACCCCTTTTCTTCTATTTTAATGCATTAAAATATATAAATATTTGCTTATGTATTTAATATTATTTATTTAAAGTCTAAAAATGTAAGAACAAGCTCAATTGATGTTTATATGAAGTGAAAATAGATCCAATCATTTTAAGATGTGTTTGCTAAAACTACCATTCGAAATTAAGTGTATCTCATTTTCCAGAAAGAATTTATAAATTGCAAACATCATCAAAAAATAATATTGTGCCTTATTAAACCTTTCTAATACCAATTCCCTTACAAATTTATAATGACCTTTTAAAGTATAAAGGTAACCCATAAGTAATTCAAGGATAATGTACGTTCCATAATCATTAAGTCTCTAATGGATGAAGTATTCCATTCACTTCTAACATCAGCAAAACCCTACTCAAATCAAGGTAGTACTATTTTTATCTAAACTTTAATAAAGTATTAAGAAGTTTTGAAAGTAATAGAATGTGGTACCATCTTATATTAGTGCTCTACAAATTCCAAATGCTAATATATGCTTAACTCAATTAAAACAATGATTTCTTTGAAAATGAGGAGTAAACCCTAGTAGTATCTACTTACAAGTTTAATTGATTTTACTTAGTTACATAAACTTTTCCTCAAAATTTATTATTTTAAAAAATATTAAAGGTAATCTTTAAGCATTTCTATAAAAGCTCTAAATGATTAACAACCTTGTAAGAAATCTTTAGATAAAGTGCCAGACTTGAGTGCTTTAGTATTGTGTGCTACTTAGTGTATTTACATATTGTTTCACACGCCCACAAGCCTGAATAAGAAGCACATGTGTGAAACAGATTTACGCAACACACACTAAAGAAACCATTCCCAGTTTCCAAACCCTAGATCATAGATTGTTATTCTGGGGATTCGAGTTTACAAACTTGCATTACATTACTTATGCATAATGGCATCTTGCTTCTTTAAACATTAGTCCTTACCGGACCAATGATGCTAATTTCACATATTGGATCTTAGTTTATCTCGAAGACCGTGAGTGCATAATCTTACAATCACAAAAGGAAAGTTCACCCTTGCTCATGTCCTTTTATTATTTTCTATCAAGTATTTGCAAATCAAATGTTGTCATCACCTGCATTTTTAAAAGGCCAGAAAACACTATTTTTTGATAATAATATAAACTATTAGTTACTGATCTAGGGTGATCAACTAATCTATTAAGTCTGGGAATTCGAATACCATTGTCCAGGAATATATCATCTAGGACTTAACAACCAATATCGCCAGTGATTCTTGCGCCGTATAATATGCGTTAACCATGAGATTTGGAATGGGATGGAGAAGTCAACTGTATCTTCTTCCTTTCGCATGTTAACGGATGACCAGGTCATTGCTATAACTCCTCTATGAGGGTTGGCAGCATATGGGTGGGATCCCTCAATGTCCCATGGCTTCTGGTATTTATGAGGGTTGTACGCCTTAGGCTGCCATTGGAAACAAGTTTTATCCTAGGCCTAACGTGCAATCCGTTGGGCACGCGGGGTCGCGGAGAGGGCAGTGATTGGCTTAGATCTTAGGTTGGGCCTCAAACCAAGGAAGTTTGAACGGGGACATACTCCCGGTTGTGCAACAAAGCTTAAGGTCTCTCATGGGAAAAGTGACGCACCTCTGTAGATTGTAAAAAAGTGTGACATGTTACTTCCTATTCCAGTAAGGAGCTGCGAACACTGCAGGAAAGGAACTCCATGAAAGTTCTAACTAACCTGTGAAGGCCGACGGACATAATTTTTCAGAATAAAACCTATCTTTGAAGAAATGTTTACAAAAACCTGCATTGCCTATGACCTATGGTCTATGGCTGTAGATAGTGCATCAAACACTCCTTTTTAGTGAACTTGTTGCGTATGCTCGTACTCACCCGTACCTTCTTAACCCTTGCTAGATTCTAAAGCCAATGAAGATGACGTCAACACCAATCTATGCTCAACGAATCGACATCAAAAGACCAAGTTCTTCAATGAAGTCAATCGATTCAACTTATACATCAACTAAAGTGAAGACCAAGTTGCTAATTAGATATGAGTATAATATCTGGCCGTAGAACCTACTTCGGTAGAGCATGGCAATAGCATCAATTGCAAGCCAGATAGTTTAGATACTAGTCTTATTAGCAAGATAGTTCTGAGTTGTTATTCTGGTTCTTCTTTGTAAGACATTTCTCTCTCTTTAACCTAGAGTGTTCTCTGGATCTTTTGTAAAGAGTCATCTTGTAATCTATAGTCATGTCTTGGACCTACTGTGTTTCTGTTGTACCACTTTGAGGGATGTAATACTAGTGGAATGGTGTTTAATTGGTGTTATGTCAACAACTATAGTATACTACATCATGTAGTGGTATGCTGGGTCACCGCACCCCTTTCACGATCTCGCAAAGAGGCGGAGCATGGAGACAGAAACATACTAAACCACATACAGAGGCAAGGCCTTCGAAGATTGGAGCGGGAAACATTGCGGGAGTCATCCTAGGTTACATCTCTAATCTCTCCAACATCACCATCACCGTCTCCATGATTAAGATGGTGTAATCTACCCTCGGACTGTGGATTTGTTTTATGATTGTTTTAGAACCATATGAGCTGCCCAACATGATTATGATCACATATATGTAATTCCCCTGTGGTGGATTATGGGATTGCAAATTTTTAGTACATGTTTGGTGTATTTATTGATGCATATGATTACTCCATCTTGTATATATGTTTTGATCAAACTAGTATGCTAGGATGCATGTGGGGAAGTGTGCATTTGATGGAGCAACGGGTTGTAGTAACTAGTAGTGATATAAATTTTGGAATCTACTATGGTTTTTACCTTTCCTTTATTGCCTCTCTAGGGAGAATGGAACACTTATGATATAACCATCTAATGACAAAAAAGACGATCACATTTGTTCGAGGTGGCATACTTGTTATTCAACATCATGTCAAAGTACTCAATGATATACTATGTTTATCTTAAATCTAGTTTACGGAGTTTTCTTTTACTAGACTAGAGGAGTACGAGGGAGATGTGTTGCATCATCTTCATTATAGGATGTTATTCCCATATGAATGTGAACCAAACACTAGCATGAAAGTTCCATCAAGATTTATGATATCTCTGAAGTTTCTTCTCATCTATCTTGTTTATGAGAGAGTAGACAAGTAAACCCCAGTCCACTTTTAATCATAAGAAACACCATTACTTGCATCTACAAGCTCTTGTATCATTAGCAGTTACTTAATATGAAAACACAAAAACACTTTTACTTATTGCATTTACCATCCAGGACCCGAAAACAACACTACCATTACCATTACCATTACATTTAGTTTTATCTTTGCATATAGATTAGTTTACCTTTATTCCTTGCATACTTAGTTTGCTCTAATTTTGTTATTTGTTTTCAATTCAAATACCAAACCTTGTGCTGGACAACCACACGATGGAGTTAGGGACACAAGGCAAATCATCTTGTTTTGGAGGTTGCTAGAAGAGGTGAGGGAAATTCTACTATTTCCCCAAGAGTTAGATATTAAACCCCAAGTTACCCTTGTGGGGAAAACACCCTTACTACGTCACTTTGCGATTGGAGTCCCAACGAATTGGTATACAGGTGATTTGATTCCATCACCATGTTGTCCCAAGACGACGCATCTGAAGGAGATATTTCCTAGAGGCAAATAATAAAGGTGTTTATTATCATATATCATTAGTTAGTAATAGTTTTATATCATGCTATAACTATATCAATCAAAAATATTGATACAGGTGTGGTATACAAACAAACCAAAGGTCCCTAGTAGCCTCTATACAATTAGTTCATTGGGTAACTGATGATCATGTTTTCCTGATCATGGAGCATTTATGCCAATTGAAAATGAAGTCATATCATTAGTAATATGATGTGATGGACATTACCCATATAAGTATTGAAACACAATTAAGTCACAAAGTTCATAGTTGCAATTGAAGGGAATATGCCCTAAGAGGCAATAATAAAGTTGTTATTATATGTATTCCAAGTATATGATAGATGTTTATTTTGCATTCTATAATTGTATTAAAAAGGAAACATTAATACATGTGTGTTTAATACACAAATAAAGGGTTCCTAGTTATGCCTCTCTTATAAACTAGCTCGTTGATTAACAATATGATCAAGGTTTCCTGATCATGGACATTGGATGTTGTTAATAACAAGGTCACAACATTGGTGAATGATGTGATGAACATTCATCTGATGTATAGCATTACGATCAAAGTCATTGTGTTTATATTGCTATAACATCATACAAAGTAATCTTAGTCCTTAGACCATGAGATCATGTTAATTGCTAACACCGGAAGAGTGACTTGATAACATCAAACGTCACACCGTAAAAGGGTGACTATAAAGGTAGGTTTAGATACTCCGAAGGTGTTATGTTGAGGCTCATGGATCAAGAGTGGAATTTGTCCACCTCGATGATGGATAGATATACTCTGGGCCCTCTCGGTGATATCACATTAAGATAGCTTGCAAGCAAGTGATGTGATCACTAGAATGTTATATCACGTGAACAATAAATGAGTGCATGTCGGTAACGAGATCAAACTAGGTATTGGGATACTGATGATCGAATATCGGACATGTAATATATTGAGAGACAAAGGGATTTAGTTACTAACGTTAAAAGTTCTCATGATCATAGAAGTCATTGTTGAATGTGTGGGAGTCAGTATGGATCTCCAGGTCCTGCTTCTGATTATATATCTGAGAGGGGTCCCGATCATGTCTGCATTATTCGCAAACCGTAGGGTGACACACTTAAGAGTTGCCAACACCATTTGGAGAAAATATGTTCTAGATGAAAGAATTACAAAGCGCTAGAATTATTTGAATGGACACCGGAATTATTCAGGGTGAAATTGCTGAAATTGGTTGTGCATGTGATATTGAAATGTTGCAAGGGGTTTTATGTGAATGTTTGTTAATTAAAGTAATTAACAAAATTCTGAATAAAATAAATAAAAGAGTTCTATTAAATGAGAGTTGTATTAAATTTGGTGGAAATTTAATGCATTTTGAGTGGGATTTTGAGTGGAGAAAATGGAGGGCCAAATTTATGTGAGTGGAGCTTCCACCACATGAATGAGGAAGAGGTGGGGGCATCCCCCATGGGCGCCAGCCATGGGAAGGGGGCTGCCCCCTCTCCTATAAAAGGCCCCCTCCCCCTCTAGAATTATTCCCCCATGGTCTCCGATTAGCGAGATACATGTTCCCGGTGGCATTTCGTCTGGAAGGAGTTGCTGCTTCCGCTGCATCACTGGTGCGAGGAGGTGGAGGTTGTTCGGTGGCCTGAATGTGTGTGTGATCACGGATGCGTTGCTGAGTTACGGCGCTGGACTTCTTCTCGATCCTGAGATCAGCAAGCGTTCGACTACATCATCCATGAGATCATATTTAATCACTATCACTCGCGGCTGCTTTGACTAGACCAACCGTCACACCATAACAGGGTGATCATAAAGGTGAATGATGAGTATTCCAAAGGGGCATGTTGAGGCGTACACATCAAGATCGGGATTTGTTCTCCTGCCTGACAGGAAGATACACTAGTCCCACTCAGTGAGATTATATCCACAAGTTGCGCAGCATTTGACTAGGTCACAAGGATGGAACATCATAGGAACGAGTAAAGCAACACTTGTCGGTAATAAGATTGAACAAGGTATCATGATACCAATGACCAGTTCTCGGACAAGTTAGATATTAAAGTAACAAAGGAAATTGGACTCTACGTTTATGGTTCAAACGACATTGAAATCATGGAATGCACAGAGGTCATTATGGGCATCCCGGTCCCGCTATTGATCATTGATCCAAGAGTCATCTCGATCATGTCTGTGATGTTCTAGAACTGCAGTGTAACACACTTAAGGGTTCTACGATGCTTAGAGATCATTCTGGAATTGATGGAATCACAAGAAGAAAGAGAATAGAATACCGAAAGTGTATTGTGAGAGAACCGGAATCGATCTGGGAGAATCTGAAGGAGATTGGAATGAACCGAAATGTGTTTCGGATCAAAGAAGACTTAATAATATATATTTTATATTAATTATTGTAATTAATAATAAAATAAATATTTAAATTAAATTTAATGGGGCAACTTCCCTAATGGGCCAAGTTTCTGGAGGGAACAAGGCCCAAGAGGGAAGTCCGCACGGGGAAGCCACCACCGCCTTGAAGGGCACGCAGGGTGGGGCCAGCCAGCTTGCCTCGGGCTGTGTGCACGGGGCCCACCCTAGCCCGCCCGGTCGGCCTCCTCCCTTGCGTATGCAGGCCTCCACCTCCTCCCTTTAGTCTCACCCCGGGACTTTACTTGTTGGGGTGCCCTCTTTTATCCTATCTAAGAAGGTCTATATGGGAGGGAAAAGACACCGAATAATCTAGTTGGCAATTTCCTTAGGGATTTTCTCTCTCTTCTCTTGCACTGTGGCCCAAGTATGATTCCGGTCAGAAGATCTACTTCCGCATCCCGGCTGGATCAAGGAGAACGGGAGTCGTCGTCGAACATCGGACGTGTGTGAGACCTCGAGGGTGTTGCCACTTGTGGCACCGGGATCATCGTGCAAGGACGAGGGGTGACTTGCGAGGAGTTTCGTGACCTTGAGGTCGGACAAGTACGACTACATCATCCACATTCTGCATAAACGTTAAATGCTTTCGGTCTACAAGGGTATGTTACCAAAGCCTCTCTCCATTACAACATTACTCATAGATAGATTTTGGGCAGTTTGGTGTTATGCTAGTCAGGATTTTTTGTTTTCTCCTACAAACCCCTTCAGCCTCTATGAAGGATACAACGATGGAGAGCTACCGCCACCCATTTTGAAATATTTGGGGTTTTCACTCGGGGTGAGTAGATTGAGGAGGGGAATGGACCTCAATGTCGCCTTCACAAAGGAGAACAAATCTCACAACATCACCACCACCATAGAATAAGGGTTTCCCATGATCGAGAGCCCCTGACTCCATCTACCTTAACAGACCACCACAGTCAGTGAGTTGTCAGGATCCATGGCCGACAAGGTAGAAGGAGATGCATGAGGAGAAGCAACCATCTTTAGATATGGCATCAAAAATTTATGAGGTGGTACCTACATGGCGATCCATGCCAATCGCCACCCGAAGCAAAGGAGGGCAAACTTCATTGCATATATGCATTTTCTATCAAGTAATTTTGAAGTAAAATTGTCTACTTTATTGTTCTATTTTATCTATCTGTGCAATTTTTATCTAGTTTGGTGTTACTTTTACAATTACTCACTAGAGAGTTTTAACCCTACTCTGTCCTAAAAAGAAATTATAATATGACATATTTTTTGTCGCGAGAAAATTTCTAATAAAAACATCGAAGAAAATCTTGGAGTACCGGCGGCTAATGGTCCATGTGAGTCCCATGCACCACCTATGCACTGCCAAGCCCTAGAGGCGTGTCACCATGTCATGTGGGCCCCACTAGCATCTATCGGTCATCGCCCTTTACGTACATGTTGAGTGGGCAGTGGACCCGAAAATCTTTTCCTACTCTAGGAGGGGAAGATCATGACGTTTCACTACTTTTGAGAGGGGGGATCACCGCCACTAGTATAGAAAGCCACTATGGACACGGGTTAAAAACCAACTATGGATATGGGTAAAAAAACATTAACAATGAAAAATTGCTACGTTGTCAGGAACTGGTCGTTGATGTGAAGGCCTTATTGGCAATGGAGGTGAAACAATCACACTTTAGGTAGGTTTTGGGCCATGGTTTTCCACTTTCCTCGCTTCCTTTAGATGGTACTTATCATTTATAGTTATTCATGTTCAACTAGTTTCCACTAAGATACTTGTGTGTGTCAATAACATGAATTTATATTTCACAACAGATTAAAATAGAGACAAGCACAAGAACTAAAATGGTAACATATTTTATTAATAACTTAGACCATTGTCATCATTACATTTATACTATAATAGGACATATTACACATTTTAATGTCAATAGCAATAATATCTCACTAGAACTGAGACTTCCCATAAGCTACGTAATGATAATATATATAATATTATGCATATCTTCCACTTGGTCGTGTCCAATGGTCTTGCTAATGGTCTCGGTTAGCTATTTCATGATTTTCGAAACCACATCTTTGTCATACTTGGTGTCACTTATGTTATTTGGAAGTTCATATATGGACAAACTAGAGTCAAATCTCATTAAATATAATCTCAAATTCAAGTGAGGAAATGAAGGATAAACATATTGAAAGAGATATGCCATAGAGGCCAATAAATAAAGTTGTTTTATTGTTATATCTCTAAATATTCATAATAGTTTTGTATCGTGCTATAATTATATTAAGCAGAAACATTAATACATGTGTGATATATAAATAACTTGGTCCCTAGTATCCTCTAGTACTAGTTCGTTGAGCAGATGATGATCGAGGTTTCCCGATCATAGACTTGACATAAAACAGTCAACTGACAACGAGGTCACTTAATGAAGGGATGGACACACCCAACCGTAGAATTGCAATGTGATACAGTCACATTGTTCAATGTTGCAATATCTAGCAAAGCATAGTAACTTAAACCTTCAATTGTGAGATCATGTTTAATCACTATCTCCCATGGCTGATTTGATCACATCAACCGTCATGTCCGTAACTGGGTGACCATAAAGGTGTGTTTTAGGTATTCCAAAGGAATGGTTGAGGCGCATGCATCAAGATCGGGATTTGCCTATCCTAGTGACAGATAGATACTATGGGCCCACTCGGGGAGATCACATCAATGAGCTTGCAAGCATGTGACTAGGTCACATGAATGTCATAGCAAGAGAACGAGTAAATGTGTTTGTCAGTAACAAGATCGAACTATATACATATACATGAGATCAGGTCTTGGATAAACCAGGTATCATTGTGCAAAGAGAATAAGACTCGACATTTATAATGTTCAAGCGAACAATCGAATTCGTGGAATGTGAAGGGATCATCATGTGTTTCCAAATACCGCTGATGATCATTGATCAGAGAGATGTATCCTTCATGGATGAACATTCCCGAACTATAAGGGTGTGACGCTTAAGGGTTATCGATGTTGCAGGTTGATCTTCTACCGATAGAGAAATAGGAAGAGAGAACCAGAAGCGTTCTGGAGAGAGAATACCGAAATGTTCGGAATCCATTCAAATTTTTTTTTGAATAAAGAGGAATTAAATAATGTATTTAATATTTAATTATGAATTAATATTAAATATAAAAGAAAAATGGAACCCTCCCACATGGGCCTTCCTAGGAGGGAAGAGGCCCAAGAGGGAGGAGCCAAAGGCCAAGGGGCCATGCGGCCAAGGGCAAGAGGGCTTCCACCTCATTGGCCACCCCTTGGTGGGTTTGGGCACGCGGGTGAGGCTCACTTCATCGGTGGCCAGCCCCTCCCACCTCTCCTCCAAGTTTAGTCCCACCCCGGGACTTGGAGGGTGGGAGTGACTTAGTTTTTCCTATATATAGGGGTGCCATTCACCCCAATTCCTCAATAAATCAATCAATCCCACAACTGGCTTTTGCCATTCTCTCTCTGCCCCCCTCTCTTCCTCTATGCATGTTCTCAAGTTAGGAACGTGCTACACGAGGTAGATATTTCTCCACTCAGCGCATGTTGTCATGCTGCTGGAATCGGTCTGGATCTTCTTCTACTGCTGCATTGCTAGACCGGGGCCCGAGAGATGTCTTTTACACCGTACGCGTGTAAAACTCAACGAGGCACTACCACTAGTGGTGCTAGACACTTGAAGCCTTCTAGACATTGAGGTCTGCTACGGTTTGCTTCATCATCAATGTTTGTGTGGGAACGTAATCCTGTGTCCAGTCTTTAAAGGTATGAATACCGTATCCCGCTCGTTACTGTACTTCTCCATAGATAGATCTTGGGTTGGTGCGTTCTCGTAGTAAGAACTTTTTTATTTTCTACCACAGAACCCCTACACATACTGGTGATAGCAACTACAAAGTTGCAAAGGCTAGATGCAAGAAACGGCACTAAGCTTGCACAACTCACATAAAGAAATTGTCACTTCCAAATACAAGATAGAATTGATCATCCATATTAACTCACTATACACAAAACATAAAGTACACAAAAGACATAGTTGATCCTCCACATTAGCTCACTATACACAAAACATAAAAGACACAAAAGACAAAAAACTTACATTTACATGCCATGGTTGTTGACTTTACAAATTGTTTGTTTGAGCCCTTACTCTTTGTGGACAATGTGAAGAGCCATGTATTTAGCACCAAGCCTTTATCTAGACAAGCTCATGTACACCATCCATTAGAGCATACTTATGTAGTGTGACCGAAATAGACTCCAGCTTTGAACCAAAACATGTGATGTTGGAGTTTTAGATTATAGTAGCTAAAACACTATCAGAGTAAATAATAGCGCTAGATCGTTTCGACTCAAATTGTTATCCATGTCGTCCCAATTCTTTTAGGTCATGGAATGGACACTGAGAAGGACACACGACGATGTCGCAATGGAGCCCTACTATCCCGTGAGACGGGATCCGCTGCGGGCCAGGACGAAAGATTCTGTCGTACCCCGTGTCGCATGATGGTGGGCCACGCGCCTGACATGGGCCTGCCGTCAGCATCCGTAGGCAAGAGCGTGCTCTATGCGATGTGTTCCAGGGGTGCCAACGCTTTGTACCCTCCAGGTGCCGGGGACTGCTTAGAGCCGACATGGCGCACTGACCCCATGTCGGCTGCGTCCTCTCCCGGCTATGGGGCCCTCAAGGAGCGAACGTGACAATGTAGACTGTAGACGTTCACGGTTTCTCACGAACACGGGGCAGTCCAAAGTTGATGTGGTGGCATTATCGCATCCATGGGTCTCACAAAGAGCCAACATGGCATTTTAGACTGTAGACGTACATGGTTTCTTGCGGACGCGGTGCCCCGTCCAGAGTCGATGTGGCGGCATTATCGCGTCCGTGGGAACAATGTGGAATCGTAGACCATAGACGTTCGCAATTTCTCACGGATGCGAGGCTCGTCCAGAGTGAACGTGGTGACTTAGACTATAGTCGGCCGCGGTTCATCATGGCAGATGGGACCGCGAACATCTAATGTGGCATCATACGTCCTATCGGACGTGGTTTGTCGCAGCAGAGTGTCGAGCTGACAGCGTAGACTCTAGGCGTCGGTGGTTTCTCGCATCGATGAGGTCATTATTAATCCTCTCATCTGCATCTTGTAGAAAAAACAGGAGTAGCTAGTTTTTTCCTTCCTCGCTCTTTTCAATTATGCGTATGGACGCTGACCTTATTCCTCCTTACCCTTCCGCCTCCATGCACGGTGACCTCCTCCGGTCCTTCACACAAAGTAAGATCATGCGTATTGTTGGATGGCGTATTTATGGGGCTTTCGTTCTTATTTTACTTTTGTCGTTTACCTACGGGCCACTTTTCTCTAACATCTTTGCACGTTATTTTTCTGTGCTTCTACAGGCTTCGCTATATTATGAAGGTATCTTTTCAGGATATGTGTTCTTGTTTACCAACATGCTTTTATTTCCTTTCTTTCGATAGTAGGAGTTAGCATGCTGACCAGTGAACTTTCTATGTCTACAGGTTTTGGTATTCTTCGTCCGCTCTTTTGGTACGACAATATGTATCTCTTATTTTGTCGATTTATTTTCCTATTTTTTATTATGGTAATTCTCATTTTTCTTTTCTTATAACTTTTATAATTTTTCATTATTTTTTCAGCTCTACGTGTCTGTTGGCCAAGGAGTAGTGGATAAGTTTCTTCCTTGCGTCGTTCGATGCTAGAGAAGCTGATGATGGAAGAGATGCTAAAATAAGGTTCTACGGTATGGTATGTGTTTTCTTTTCGTTGTTTGCTCTAACAGATTCAACGGTATTCGCTTTCGTTGTCCTTATGTTTGCTTTCTTCTTACCAGGGTCTGCAGCGCATCCACCTTCTAACGTCCAGTGTTGCTTGACCATGGCAAACGACGACTTTCTATGTGTCCGCCTGCTGCCGATGAAGGAAGACAACCTTTATGCCAACAAAAAAATGGTAGGCTTCCTTACCTAACTTCTTCTCGAGTTGACTTGCCGTTTTGATTTTCTAGGATGACCATTTTTTCTTGATTTTTAGGGTCTACTCTTCATGAGTGCTCCATCACCGGCTTATTCTCGACTATGACTGCCGCCGACTTCTTGCATCATGGTTGGCTGCCTATGGAGAAAGATGGCCTTAAGGAAGCTACGGACCATGGTATGTTTCCTTGCTTGTCCAACGATGGTGCTACCTACTCGACTTTGACCCTCGATGTCTTTTCTCTAGCCATTGCTTCTTGCTTTTTAGGTTTTTCTGCACGTCAGCTGATACGTCCAAAACGTATCTACTTTCTCGAACACTTTTGCTATTGTTTCTCCTCTATACTTGTGTGATTTGGATGCAACTAATGCGAACTGACGCCGTTTTCTGCAGAATTGCCTTGGTGTCTACTTTTTGTGCAGAAAATCAACTATCAGGAAAAATCCCGGAAAATATGCCAAAAGTCCTATTTTACCCGAAGACTCAGTGAGAATCTGAGACGGAGAAGAGCTCGGGGTGGCCACCACCTGCTTGGCAGGCCAGGTGGCCAGGCCAGGGGTGGTGTGGGCCCCTAGGCACCCTCAAGATCTCTTCGCCTATAAGGAGCCTTGACCTAAAAACTTTGGGGGTTCGATTTTTCCATAAAGAGTTCTCCGCCGCCACCACCAGATTCCATTTAAACAGCACGAAACTCCGTTCCGCACCCACGGGGATGGGGAATTGGAAGAGATCATCACCATCATCATCACCATCGCTTCTCCATCGACCATCCATGTTTCCCCCATCTATGAGTGAGTAATCCCCCGCTGTAGGCTATGGGGATGGTAGGGATTGGATGAGATCGTTCATGTAATGGCATCAGATTGTTAGGGCATAGTGCCTAGTATCTCTATTAGTGCTTTATGACTTTGTTGCAACCTTGTTGTGCTTAATGCTTGTCACTAGGGCCCGAGAGCCATGATTTCAGATCTAAACTTATTATTGATTCATCATGATAGTATTGTTTTGGGTCTTATCTACAAGTTGTTTACACACGTCGTTGTCCGGAACCTATGGTCCCGAAGTGACAGAAATCGGGGTAGCCGGAAGGGAAAGGCTTTGATGTGAGGATCACGTGTGTTCACGGAGTGTTAATGCTTTGCTCCGGTGCTTTATTAAAATGAGCACCTTAATTGTCAGTAGTTCCCTAGAGGCCTCGCTGCAAACGGGCTGGTAGGACAAAAGATGTTGTGCAAGTTCTCATTGCGAGCACGTATGACTATATATGGAACACATGCCTAGGATTGTCTAGTACTTGGATACTTCATCTTATTTATCTGCAATTGCCCTATGTTCTGATTGCTATGTGAATTGTCTTATCCATGCAACGCCCGTCCATCCATCCCTATGCCTACCGCACTCGAATCCCACTGTTTACTGCTATTGTTACTATTGTCCTTACTTTGCTATTCCTACTACAAAACTGTTGCTACTGATAAACTGCTGTGAGCAAGATTGTTTCTAGGTGCAGCTGAATTGACAACTCAGTTGTTAAGGCTGATAAGTATTCTTTGGCTCCCCTTGTGTCGAATCAATAAATTGGGTTTCACTTCCCTAGAAAATACTGCGATACACCCCCTATACTTGTGGGTCATCAAGACTATTTTCTGGCACCGTTGCCGAGGAGCATAGCTTTATTTATCAAGTTCACTTGGATTCTCTATTGTTCGCTGCTTTCCATCCATCATGGCTAAGTCTCGTGATGGCAAGGTTCCTATTTTACCATCCACTAGAAGAAGAGGTACGGTTCTGAACACCTCTACCGGTCTTGATTCACCGTCTGTTCTGAGTAAGTTCCTTACACCACCACATACACATGATACACATACTACTACTACTGCTGAATCTGAAACTTCTGATGCTGCTTCTACTATGCTTGATAAGAGTGGTTCATTAGGTCCTTTCCTAGATGCTACGATTGCTAGAACTATAGTTGGAAATACCGAAACTCCTAATGAACACAATGCTACACCTGTGAGCTCACCTGAGTCTAGTGAGAGTTATGATGCTGAAGAAGATTATGTTGAGATGACTGATGAGTTTATTGAAGAATGTAGGAACACCCATGATAGGAGAGACGCTAAGAATCTCCTTGAGAGGCGTACTATTAGACCCAAATTATCTCCTGCTGCTAAGTTTGCTACTTCTCCCATAAACATTATAGATGAAGATTATGATTTCTCTCTCGATCTATCTTACATAGCTATTGTCGAGAAAGAACCTTTTGGCGGAACTAAGAATGAAAGTTCGGTAGCACATATGAATGAACTTTCTACCATGATTGGCTTGTTTTCTGATGATATTAAAATGCGTACTTACTTTGTTTCTAAGATTTTCCCTTTTTTACTGAAAGGATAAGCTAAAACTTGGTTTGGTAATTTACCTCCTGGATCTATTGATAGCCCTGAGTGCTTGTTTAATACTTTCCTGCAGAAATATTTTCCTCCTAGTGCTAGACACGCTGTTTTGCAGGAACTTTTTGATTTTAAACAGGGAGAAAAAGAGGTATTGCCCAAATCTTGGGCAAGGTTTTGTGCTTTGATTCATGCACAGGCTGGAAGTCCATTACCTAAGAATGAACTACTTGATATATTTTATAATGGACTAACTGAAGAATCTAGGACATACCTGGATAGTTGTGCTAATTGTGTTTTCAGGAATAGGACTCCCAAGGAAGCTGAGGAATTAATGGCTAAAATAAGCAAGAAGTATGAAGACTGGACTCCTCCTAGACAAGCTATACCTGAAGTAATTGTACCTGAACCATCTATTCCTGTGCCTATTCCAACATCAAAGAAGAGGGGAGTTATTGAATTAAATGATGAAGTGATGAAGGAAGCTAAGAAATGTCTTAAGGAGAAGGGAATTAAAGCTGCAGATGTCAAGAATTTACCTCCTATAGAAGAATTATGTAAGCCTATTCCCTATTCATCCACTATTGAGGTACACTCTCTCCAGCACTTTGATGAAGGTGATATCCCTTACTTGAAACCTCCTGATCAATGCTTAGAAGAATTTGATATCTTTATTGTTAAGCAAGATAACTTTAATAAAAGGGTGCAAAATCATCTAATGGAAAACACTAGAGCTATTGTTGAGTTGAAAGATATTGTGGAAAGAACCTCTAATGATGTTAAAATGATTGTTAAACACTTTCAAATGGTTCAAACTCAAATATATCAACTTGTTAAAGTGCAAAACGACTTGCTAGTTAATGCTGCTAAAGAAAAACATGCTTATGAAATTAGAACTAGAAGTGGTGCTGCTACCCAGGATCCTCTATATCCTGAGGGGCATCCCAAAAGAATTGAGCAGGATTCTCAACAAGCTGAAAATAGTGGTTCTACTCGTAAGAAAAGGAAAAAGAAACATAAAACTATTGTAGAACCCTCTGAACCTCCTATAGATCCTAATAGTATATCTATCTCTGATGCTGAAACTGAAAGTGGTAATGAAGAAAATGTTGTTCCTAATGAAGAAAAAGTTGAAGAAGAACCTGAAAACCACACTAAGAATACTAAATACACTAAAGAAGATTTTATTGCTAAGAAACATGGTAGTGAAAGAGAACCTTGGGTCCAAAAACCTATGCCTTTCCTTGATAAGAAACACAAGTCAAAGGAAGATGAACACTATAATAAGTTTGTGAGTGGATGAAGCCTTTATTCTTGAAAATTCCTTTGACTGATGCTATTAAATTGCATCCTTACTCAAAGTATATGAAGGACATTGTCTCGAATAAAAGGAAGATCCCTAATGAAGAAATCTCTACTTTGCTTGCTAATTATTCCTTCAATGGTAAGGTTCCTAAGAAACTTGGAGACCCAGGGATTCCAACTATCCCTTGCTCTATTAAGAACAGTTATGTTAGAACTGCTTTGTGTGATTTGGGAGTTGGAGTTGGTGTTATGCCTTTCTCTCTCTATAAGAGGCTTCAGCTTGAAAAAATTATACCAACTGATATATCTTTGCAAATGGCTGATAAGTCTACCACTATTCCTGTGGGTATATGTGAGGATGTACCTGTTCAGGTGGCTCATAATTGCTTGATATTAACTGATTTTGTTGTGCTTGAAATGCCTGAAGATGATAATATGTCTATTATTCTTGGGAGACCTTTTCTTAATACTGCAGGAGCTGTTATTAATTGTAATCAAGGAAAGGTGACCTTCAATGTTAATGACAAGGAACATACTGTCTATTTCCCCAAGAAGATTGAAAGGACATATGGTTTAAATTCAATTGAACATGTTGAAGGCATTCAAGTTGGAGAAATATATTGTCCCATACCAAGAGAAAATTTTGAAACTATTCAGACCATGGCTATCAAGGTTAAGGTAACATAATCATTAGTGGAGTACAAAGTTTTGTCTCATATGCAATTGTTTTGGTAGCAAGACTTGATCAACCTTTCTAACAAAAGGATTCCATTGAGCAAAACAATGTTTTCATTATGATTATCTCCGTTTATTTCTATCCTTTGTATTTTAGTTTTTGCTTTCATTTAGTTTTCTTTGTGTTGTTAGTTGCTTGCATGCTAGGACTTCTGTAGTTCTAGCCTTGTTTTGTCCTTGCATCATGTTTCCAAAATAAATAAAAAATCTGTCTGTCACAAAATCATTCTTCTATTTCTGAAAAATGACCAAAAATAAAGTGTCTCAAAAAATTCTAGAAAATTCATATTAAATTTTTACGTGAAAAAAGGGACAGAGGAGTGCCTGGTAGGTACCAGGGGGGCCCACCAGGCAGGCACACCACATGGTGGTGCGGCCAGACCTGGGTGGCTCCATGCCCTGGTGTGGGCCACCCCTGGCCCTCCACTACCTCTCTCACCTGCCACTTTTTTCTCTCTCTCGAGTAAGCTCCAATTCATAGCTCGAAATCGCGTTCTCTCTGTGCTTACCCTCTATTTCTTCGATCTCTTTGCTTAGCCCATCTTTCTTGCTGAAATTTGGAGCAATTGTTCCTTGGTATGTGACTCCTCCCCTTGTCCAAGTAGATTTGTGTTTAGTGGATTATATGTTGAGTATTTTGCTGGTGTAGGTGACTAGTTATGAGAGCTTGTAAGCTTGTTTGATGCTTAGAGATAAAGTTTTGATGCATGTTTAGGCCTCTTGCAAGTCCCTATGAGTAGAATCCTTTATTATATTTACTTTGCAATCACTTGTTTAATAGGTGTTTAAATTTCAGAATAGAAGATGAGTGAACACCACCTAAAGCAACATGAGCTTTGGGTACCTGAGGTCATGAAGGTCCATAGGGAGGAGGGAGTTTTTCCCTCCATTTATCCATGCCCTGAGGTCATGAGAGCTGCAGGAATTCTACAAGATTTCCACACTTTGGTTTCTAATGCAGGGTTAGAGCGCTTTCTAGAAGATGAACCTTGTCAATTTGTTAAGCTAACCATGTCTATGGTGCAGGATTTCAATTTTAGTCACTCTTTGCCTAGCCCCATGGTCCATTACAAAATTTACAATATTGCTGTCAACCTTTCTCTTGATGATTTTTGTGCAGCTATTAAGGTACCTCAATGGGGATCATGTAGGAAGATTAAAGAGAGACCTGAACCACTCATGGATTTATATGCAAAAAATTTCCAAGGGAGTAGCTTCTTGAAGGAGAATGGAAAAATCCGTAACATTCATCTTCCCTCCATTCGCTACTTTGCATACTTTATTTCCAAGTGTGTTCTTGCTAGGAAAACTACCAATAAGTTATCTTCATTTGATCTAGCATTTATCTCTGCTGCTCTTAGACGAGATAGGTCTTACAACTTGGGTGCTTTGATAGCTTTCCGTCTTGCTGCCAACCGTGAGAAAGGTGGAATTTGTGGAGGCCTCATTGCTTATTGTTTGCTAGCATTGCATGGTTTAGTGCCTCATCATATAGACCTATAGTTTCCCATAGAGAGGCTTGATCTTAATTCCATGATACAACATAAATTTATTTCCTCGTGGGCTAGTTTGAGTGATTTATTTTATGAAATAACCTTTCTCAAGACTGGCTGGAGAAAGAGCAAGTCCGAGCGTGTTGTTCTTTTGCCTGCACCTATTTTGTTTAACCTTGATAACAGGGAAGGATGGTCCCTCACTGAGGAGGAGCTTGACACGTACCTGGGAGAGCTTTCCCAGCAGGAGAAGGACACTAGAAGGGAGGTCACGGATGATTCGGTCCAGCCTTCGAATGAAGGAGAGTCTTCATATCAGCAGCCCACGTATGATTGGGGAGCTTCCTCTTCTTCTCATGGGCCCAGCTACGACCATTCTTACCAAGATCCGCCCGCTTGGAACCCTTATTCGTACATGGATTGATACCCACTTAGGCCAAAATCCTAAGCTTGGGGGGAGGTACGCCGACACCGCACTCATCTCCATATCATGTTGCGTCGGTACTTTGTATATTCATGTTTTCATTTTCCTTTTAGTTTTCGTTCTTCTTTGCTTTTGCTTTCTAAACACAAAAAGACCAAAAATATTTTTGTTGTTTCTCTTTGGTTTGCTTCTTCTTTTTGCTTTGGTTTTCTTGTTCCTTTTTGCTTTGTTTAAACTATTCGAAAAACCCAAAAAGATTTTTCTTTGCTTGTTTTTCTCTTTTGTTTTTTTTAAAAAATCGAAAACACCAAAAATATTTGTCGTTCTTCTTTGGTTTTTGCGAGTTGGCTATAGGGTTCAGCAGTTCTCAGTGGATTATTGGTTTCATATTATTATTCAAGCCACACAAGTGAAGAGAAATAATGAGGATTAATGACAACTTGAGGCGTGGTAAGAGGCTGGTAACGAACTCTATTTGTCTTCATTTTTGTACATATACTCATCTTTGTGAGCTTGCTTAGTCCGTTCATGTAGGGTGTATGTTATCTTTGAATGCTTAGTAGTTCTTGCTTTCTTGTGATTAGGTCCAGCCCGCTAATAGTTCGTAGCATGTCTCATGAATGTTTGCTTGCATTACTCTATTCATAAATTGGTATGACACTGTGGTATCCTCCTCTGAATGGTTCATTTGATCGACTTGGCACATGTTCACGCATGCACATGACTGTAATAATCAGTTAAGCCTTGACGAATTATTTTGCCTTGAGGATCTTGAATCATTTTCGTTCCATGAGTAGTCCTGTTTTGTTGCAAGCATGATAATGATAGCTATTGCTCTCTCGTTTGTCGCTACCTTACTATTGCTAGCCTTCACTTCCACTGAGTGTTTTACTCATGTTTCCAACTCCCTAAACCAAATATTTCCAAAGTGTCCACCATACCTACCTATTAGCATCGTTTGCTATCTCCGTGCATATTCAATATGCCTTGTTTTCTTCCGAATAAAATATTTGCTTGTTATGAGAAAGTTAGTTAGTAACGCTCTCACGAACATGATGGCACACTTTATTTTCTTGCACTTAATAAACCTGAACCATTGCGTCCTTCTTTGTTGCGCATATGCTTGCGCTTTATGAGTTGAAGTTAGCAGAACCATGTATCATGGGGACCGCTTTCAGCGCTCCATAGGTACTTTGTACTTAGTTGATATCATGTTCTTTTGCTTACGGATCTCGGCGGTGTGAAATAAAAGTGGAACTTGTAAGATCATGGAGTTTGTATGTATGTTAGAGAAATGCCTGGGCCGCTAGCCTAAGCCATGCCTAATCATGGTGGAAACTTGCAGCATAACCGTAATGAGCATTCTATGAAGCATCCTCAATAACAATCTATGCACATAGTAAATAAAAAGATCGCTGAGATTGCTCATTGTCTGCTCGCCTTGTCATTTTGATTATGGGATAGCTCCTGTATCATATGCAAGGGGTACCCCGTTGGCGGTTCTCTATGATACGTATGTACTTACAATGACAAGAGCTTACTTATGACTGAAGTTGAGTAGCATGAGGATCGGTCTTCGTAAGTAAGGGGCATGAGACTTCAATTTATAACTTGTCAAGCATATCCTCTTAGTTGTGTCACTTTCACCTTAACCACATTAAAGATGCTTATGATAGGGGCAATGAGAGCTCAAAGCTAACAAGTACCATACTTTCAGCATTTGGAAGCCTTTCAAAATTATTCAAAACCTTTTTCTTCTACTTGTTGAGTCTCCACATATTCTTTGAGCACCTTCTTGAGAGCATTAGTTGTCATTTTTTGTGTTTGTTCCATTACTTGATTACTTGTGTTATGACTTTGATGCTTGTATCTTTGGTATCTTTACTTCTAGTCATCACTTGAACTTCAGAGGTGCCTTGACATTCATAATCAAAGGCAAGCGAGATACCACTCTATCATACCTTTCTATGAGCATTGTAATGTTGCTTATGTTTGTGCTTTGTGCTACTTATTATTCTTGAGTTGGAATCTCTTCATAGCTTGCAAAGACTATTAAGTAGACTCAGTTGCATACTCTTTATTATGAATTGTCTAAGTAGTTGATCACATTGCTGAGAATATTTACATCATATGAAGCAAATGTGTTCGTGAAAGTTCTTTTATCGCACTCAGTTTTCAACTGAATTGCTTGAGGACAAGCAATAAGCTAAGCTTGGGGGGATTTGATACGTCCAAAACATATCTACTTTCTCGAACACTTTTGCTATTGTTTCTCCTCTATACTTGTGTGATTTGGATGGAACTAATGCGAACTGACACTATTTTCAGCAGAATTGCCTTGGTGTCTACTTTTTGTGCAGAAAATCAACTATTAGGAAAAATCCCGGAAAATATGCCAAAAATCCTATTTTACCCGAAGACTCCAGGAGCCAGAATACGAGACGGATAAGAGCCCATGTTTCCCCCATCTATGAGTGAGTAATCCCCCGCTCTAGGCTATGGGGATGGTAGGGATTGGATGAGATCGTTCATGTAATGGCATCAGATTGTTAGGGCATAGTGCCTAGTATCTCTATTAGTGCTTTATGACTTTGTTGCAACCTTGTTGTGCTTAATGCTTGTCACTAGGGCCCGAGTGCCATGATTTCAGATCTGAACTTATTATTGATTCATCATGATAGTATTGTTTTGGGTCTTATCTACAAGTTGTTTACACACGTCGTTGTCCGGAACCTATGGTCCCGAAGTGACAGAAATCAGGGTAGCCGGAAGGGAAAGGCTTTGATGTGAGGATCACGTGTGTTCATGGGGTGTTAATGCTTTGCTCTGGTGCTTTATTAAAATGAGCACCTTAATTGCCAGTAGTTCCCTAGAGGCCTCGCTGCAAACGGGCTGGTAGGACAAAAGATGTTGTGCAAGTTCTCATTGCGAGCACGTATTACTATATATGGAACACATGCCTAGGATTGTCTAGTACTTGGATGCTTTATCTTATTTATCTGCAATTGCCCTATGTTCTGATTGCTATGTGAATTGTCTTATCCATGCAACGCCCGTCCATCCATCCCTATGCCTACCGCACTCAAATCCCACTATTTACTGCTTTTGTTACTACTGTCTTTACTTTGCTACTGCTGTTACTTTACTATTCCTACTACAAAACTGTTGCTACCGTGAGCAAGATTGTTTCCAGGTGCAGCTAAATTGACAACTCAGTTGTTAAGGCTGATAAATATTCCTTGGCTCCCCTTGTGTCAAATCAATAAATTGGGTTTCACTTCCCTCGAAAATACTGCGATACACCCCCTATACTTGTGGGTCATCATCAGCCCCCTGTCGTCAGATTATCCTCGACTACTCCAGCAGACGGCTTCGTATGTCTTTGCCGGCTGCCGATGGATAGAGAAGTTCTTCGGGAAGCTACGGAGCATCCTACGCTTGCTCCATCCTTGAACAATAGTGCGCTGATTCCCGCAGAAAAGGAAAGAGGGAGTGTTCTGCTAGTACTACCAGCAGTGCCAATGGGTGCTCCTTGATGAATACATGCTCAGAGTCTTCAACGCACTTAGGATAAACCTTCATCACATCCACACTGATGTGAAGGAAAATTAGATCACACTGACGAAGCTCATGTTCGAGATGAAGGACATTAGGAAAATCCTTTTTCTGCCTGACTCTTCTAAGGAGGAGCAAAGGAGAAGGATGGAGGTATTAATGAGGAGATGATGATGACTATAAGAGTTTATTGTTTTTAAAGACAATTTTGCATAATAGTATATATTTTTCCATTTTCGCATCTCTTTACAATTCAACTGTAATAAAATAATGCGAAAAAAATAAAGAGTAACACGCCTATTGGTTATTTAATTTGCCTTGCTGCATTATTTTATCTTTCTATCTTTTCTTTGATGACATAGTTTGCTATATAGGAGCCAAAACCTGCTTGATGAACATTAATGTATGGGTCATTAGAATTTTTTTTCAAAATATTGATCAGTTCATACAAGCTGCATTTATCAAGGTCAAGTACAGGTTCTTTTGTTTCACTTAGCATTTTAACTTACTCTACTTTCTTTGTCTACTTTGTATGTTAAAATTTTCATATATATCATCAAACACTTTTTCAAGCACTTCAGCTTTCTCCAAACTTTCCATAATTTTGACTTCTAGAAATAGACCATCTAGTAATACATAGGTATTTGTGGCAGTTATATTCATGAAAGCACCTCAACATTCATTAGGTTATAGTTAGCCCTCTATAAAACATATGCATTATCATCTAATCCCAAAGGCCATGTTCTTCTCCATAAGCAAGTCCCCTAAATCTTTCCCAAGATTTACTAGTAGTTCATCTTCATTTTGTTTAAAGGAAATAATTATTTAACTAAGGTGACTTATGGTTTCAGGGGCTCCAAATATTTCGACAAAGGCAGCTTTAACATTAAACCAAGAGTTAAAGTTTCTAGGTGGCCATTTTAATATCCAATCTAGTCTCTTTCCAGAAAGTAAATATGGGAAAGTTTAAATTTGATTATGTTATTATTGGTATTGCTTATATTCAAAGCTTTGCATTTCTCATTAAATTTCATTAGGTGTATCACAGGATCTTCTTTTGGTTTTCCATGAAACTGGTTTTCATAAATAGACTTAGTTACTACAGGATCAATTTCAAAGGGTTCTAAAGGTATTTCATATTTTTGAGGAAAGTTTCTCACACTAAAGGGCCAATAGGTTCTTTTATCCATTCTTCCAAAGGTTATACCAATTTTTATATGTTTTTGTGTTTTAAAGGAAAAATAAAAATAAAAAAGACTAAAAACAAGACAAAGAAAATTACTTTGAAAATCTAGAGAAGGAAAATCTCACAGTGGTGCAACCTCCCCAAGCTTAGGTGTTTGCTTAAAGTTGGTGTTGACGGTGCTAGAAGATGTGCGCACTCCAACTTGATGAAGAAGCAGTCGTGATGTCCCTCTTGCAATTCCCCGGCAACAACGCCAGAAAATGTTCTTGATGGCAACAACTCCATGTGTACCAACTCGTTGGGACTCCAAGTGTAGAGTGTTATAGTAAACATCTTTACCCCACAAGGATGACTCGAGGGTTAATATCGAACTCTCAGGGAATTGGCTCATAGTTTATTCTTCTTCTCCTCTTCAAGCATTCTACAAAGCAAAGTTTTTGTT
The DNA here is from genome assembly GCA_023614405.1 of Avena insularis. NCBI lineage: Eukaryota > Viridiplantae > Streptophyta > Magnoliopsida > Poales > Poaceae > Avena > Avena insularis. The sequence continues at coordinate 415,118,647 of CM042686.1, read as the reverse complement.
TTGTGTTCCCAACTCCACCGTGTGGTTGTCAAGCACAAAGTTTCATATTAGTAATATGAAATAACAATAATACAAAATAAAATAAGACAAGTAACAACTAGGCAAGCAAGATAAAATCAATAAGAGGTAGTTGTTTTTGGGTTTTGTGTTTGTTTGCAAGTGAAGAAAGTATTTTTGTATTTTCAAAATAATAAATTGCAGAAAATAGAAAGTGTGATAATGGTGTTGGATAGGTGTTTCTAATGGTTTAAAATGGACTAGGGTTGATGGTTTCACTTTTCTACTCTCTTTTTGGGTTGTATTAATGGACACAAACAATTCATCAAATATATAATATTGGTGGAACTTCAACATGTGTTTTATAAGCATTCATATGGGTATCACGTCCTAACATAGAGATGATGCAACACATCTCTCTTTTACTCCTAAAGAAAGGGAAAACTCCAAATAATCTTGAATTAAGAATCAATAGAGTATAGTCTTAAGTAATTTGACATGCTGTTTGAATCACAAATATGCTATCTTGACCAAACAAGATTCTCCAGCTGACACAAGATAATTATAGCACATGAATTCACTTTATACCTAGTGAGGCAACAAAAGAAAGGTAAATACCATAGTAGATCTTAAATTTGTTGTCACTATTCAATCACTACCACCATGCTACTCCATCTAATATATACTTCTCCCCACACATGCTCTTGCATACAAGTTGGATCAAAATAAGTACTTAAGAACGGGGCACATGATATGCATCTATCAATACATCTTACACATAATAGGTTCCAATCGCATATATCAAATCATAGAATAAAGATCCACCACATAGGAATTACATATATGACCATAATCATGTTGGGCAGCTCATATGGTACTAGATCTATGAAGAACAAGAGAGAAATATATCAAGCTACCGCCACAAACCCATAGTATAGAGGTGGACTACTCCCTATTCATCATGGTGATGATGGTGGAGATGTTGAAGAAGGTAGAGATCCTTCCGGCGGCGGCTCCGACAGAGTTTCCCCCTCCAATCTTTGTTGGTTCTGGCTCTATTTTGGTGTTTCGGTGTTTTTATGGCGCCTTCCTCGAGGAACTCCTGAGGGACCCTTTATATAGTAGTTTTTAGGTCATACAGAGGCGGTGGGTGAATGATCGAAGCGAATCATTGGTCGAGGAGGAAAAGATCCAAGGTGGCACGCCCACCCTGACTAGGTGCGCCGCCTAGTCTATTTTGGGCCTCCAGGTCCATCTGGTGAGGTACAAGTGCTCCAGGTGCTTCTCTTGATAAAATATTAATGATCCTATAATCCTAGCTCCATTTGACTTCGTTTAGGTCCCTAAAAGGTAAAAATACACAAAACAAGATTTTCTTGTCCTGCAGAGTTATAACCAAAATAAAGGGGATAATTGGTAAATCCCCATAAATCAATGTAAAACATGGATATAACATCATATATGTAGCAAATATGTGAGAATTCATATCAACAAACTACAAAGTTCATGTATGCATTTTACATGCATCAACATCCCCAAGCTTAACCTATGCTCGTCCTCGAGCATGAAGGTGATAAAACTAACATGGTCTTTGGAGAGTTGTGCTTCTTTACACTAGCAAGTATCAAAAAAAGTTAAACAGTTCATTTTTTAGAGAATAACAACAAGCAAGCATAGCATAAATTGATACTTCTTATAATATCATACTTGACAACACATTGTTTATATTGACTAACACAAATGCATTACCATGAGGCAATAGTGCATTCTTCGCATAGAGAAAAGTATATATATATACAGTGGCGGTCCTATGGTGAGAATATTTGGCAAAGGAGGTTGGAAAGAGTGTATGACTGACAAGTATGGAATATCATATGTGAGGCCCAAGCTATCTTCCAAACACTATCCATTAACTTTTTGGTTGAATCATAGTTCATCATTAGTGTTTGGTTCCATTGCCCCTCATTACCCGATTCTTTTTGGCATTCTTGTTTTGGCACTTTTTGCTTCTTTCCTATCTTTTTTTATTTCTTTGTCACTTTTTGTTTGTTCTGATTTTTGGGAATCCTAGCCTCTGTATACTCACTCTTCTCACCTTTTGATATCATATAAATATTTGGAGGGTTTTTGCCCTCATCTTAGCGGTGGTACCCCTCCGATGGAAGTTTTTTGCACTCATTAGCGTATGCATCCTCTTATTGCTTTTTTGGAAAGGGGTACTCTATGCCCAATGAGTTTGTGGTCACCCCACAACTAACTTCTTCATGTCACTCATACCCATAATAATAATGTTTGGAAGCTAAATAATGACCCCTACATGATAGTATACTTTGGGATATAGCTTGAGCTATTTGGGTAGGTGTTTCCTATATAAATACTAAGTTTGTTTTACTAAAGGAGGTTTGTCAACACTTGGATTTTTAATCCTAGATGCCTGTTATGCCATACATCGCAATCCCAGGATTACCATTTTTGCGAGACATAACAGAATTGGTACCATAGTACATCATCCATTACAAACCATAATAAAGGTCTTACAAATAAAGGATCTCATGATCCAGTCTTAATACAATCAAAGCAGCGGAAAGTAAATGTAGTAGGGGCTCCATCTTCTGGGTCACAGGCAATGCTGATGATGGGACATGATCCTAGTTGTCATAGACCTCCTGCTATCCATCTTCCTGGTAGTCCTCCTCATAGTCTGGCCACGGGAATAGCCAGGGACAAAGCCATGAGTACTCTTTAAGTACTCGCAAACTATCACTAACAAGTAAAGTAGTTCTAGTAGGAACCTTAAGCTCTAGGTTTATTTGCAAAAAGCCAGGTTTATTTCATAAGGAGTTCAAAGGTAAAGAACCTAATTTAATTTTCTAAATCACTAAGTGGGAACCTAGTTTTCATGTCCACAACCCTGTTGTGGTCAAGTCAAGGTCATAGTCAATTCAAAAGTCATTTTGTAAAACATCCGATAACAGAACAGTATGGCCACTCCAACTATCCATGACCGCGGACGTGGCTATTCGAATAGTTTGACACTCTACAGAGGTGGTATACTTTCACCACAAAATTTGATACATCCGTCAGGGATAACCCTGAATCATCATACTTAGTATGCGGATAATCAATCAAAACCTTTCAATTACACACTCTAGTATCGGCACCTCCCCTATGAGTTTGGCCTCCCAGCCATGGCCATCTGCCATCCTGAGAACCGTATAGGTGGACATTCACATTCACGAGGTAGCCTCAGCTCAACCTCTTTCCGCGAGGGAACCCATACTAAGGCATATAAACTTCTAGTTAAGCCCTACCCAATTCAGGTATTGTGGTTGTACGGTAAAATTGGAATGGTATCGCATCCGAACCCAACCATCAGTTTTTATCAAAACCAAGGCTCATGCCTCAAGAAGTTTCATCATCAAATCATTTTGTGTTCATAACACATGTCAAAACATATCAATAGAATGAACCATCATTCCAAGGTTTTCATAATCATTTTCTCCAAGTATTCCCATCTAAGTGATCAGTAGTAGTTTAGCACTAGAAACTAGCAATGAGGGTGTCAATAATAAGGGGTGCTAATCAAGTGTAACTATCCAAATCTAGTTTTATGCTTTTTAATGGCATCTAAGTATAACTACTTAGGCCTAGTTTTATACTCTTTATGGCATCTATCCTATTTTTCCAATACTCACAAATTACTAACTAAAGGTAAAGAACTTTGGTAAAAGTAAAAGAATAAATCTTGCAAGTAAAACTTGTGATTGGTATAATCAAGGTTGCATAACCAAAGCATGCCTAATGCATCTTGCATAGGTTATCTTGCATATTTAACTTGTAGTGTTAGGCTTGCATAGTTAAGCTTGCCTTGAGTAGTGAAGTGGTTGAAGTTCTATTCTTCTTCTTCTTCTTCTTCTTCTTCTTCTTCTTCTTCGTAGTACTCCTCCTCCTCGTATCCCGGGTTGGTACTAGCGTCTATAAATGAATACGAGGTACACAATCACCAAACAATACTTAAATACTTCTATTTAGCACACAAAGGCTCACTTTAGATGATCTAGCATCATCACAATCATTACATGAAATAAAGACCTAGTCTTATTTATCTTATTTTAGAAAAGTAATTTCTACTCATTGAAAATACTTAAGATTTAATATTCTCCAATTAAAATAGGGGATCATGTTGACACATGTCATCACCACATATTCTAATACTTGGGAATGTGATTTAAAGTGGTGGTCACATTTTATAAAGTTTAATATTACTATTTAATAAAATTAAAGTGACTAGAAATTTCTATATAGCATTCTGTTTGTACTAGTCCAAGATCACTACATGTAAACCTACATATATTTACATATTCAGATAGATCTTGTCAAATGTGATTTTTGAGAGTTGGAATCAACTCAAAAGCATTTATGGTTGATTTTTGAAAAATGTTGGAAGTGGCAAAAGCCTCTGTCTTATTATTTTTACTATAGGTGATCTATAATTTCACATAGTTTGAATCCAACGTGCTTGGATAGATATTTTGAATACCTTTCTAAGAAAATTGGAATCATGCAATTTGGTTTAGTGAATCTCTTTGAATTGATTTTTGAATCTACTAACAGAATCTAGTTTTAACTAAAATGGAAAAAGTCTATTTGAATCAATGGGCTCTGCGCGGCAAACTAATTGGGCCAGCCCAGCTACGCGGCACGCTTAGCGAGCTGCTAGCAGGCGGGTCCTACTGGTCAGCGACTCAACTAAACCGAAACGGTAAGTTTCAATTTGGGTCGTGCGATTAGAGCGCGGTCGACGGCTGAGCATCGTCGTCTCCGTCACACAGCGCCGGTGAGAAACAAACCCTAACGCGACGGTGGGGGTACGTGGGGGCTCACTTGGGCTCCAGCTAAGATCGGCGATGGGGGCGATCGAACGTGTCGAGGCCGGCGAATCGAATGGTGGTTGTGGTGGCTCCTGGGGCAGATCCTAGCTCCAGTTCCTCTTCTCCTCTGCGACGGCGGGCTCCGGTGAAATTTCGGTGATGTGGTGCTCGCCTTGCTCCGAGGAGAGGTGTGGGAGGTTTCTGAGAGAGGGGAGTGAGATGGTGCGGCAAATTGGGGTTGGGGTGGCCTCTATTTATACACCGGCGAGAGGGGCAGAGCGGCATGGCTCGGGCTCGTCGGCGACGTCGTTACAGAGGGCTATCGGCATGGCCGTGGGTAGGGTTTGACACGGGGCTTCAGGGTGGTTGTGATGCGAGTGATGGCATGGCAAGGGGCGGTCGAGAACGGTCGTGAGCTGTCCATGCACTATGAAGGAACGATAGTGTTTGAGACGGTGCACAGTGTCCACGGTTCGCGTGGCGGCGAACAGGCGTGTCTAGGGGTAGCTAGGGTCATGGTGAGTGTGTGCACATGCGGCAAGGGCAAGGGCACAACGTGTGTGCGCGTGTCGGCTGCAGCGCTCTAGCGCGCTCTCGGCATGGCAGACAGAGAGGTGGGCGCGACGATGACGGCTGGTCCATGGCTTGTCTTTGATCGAGGGTTGGACAGAGGGTTCATACATTGCTAACGTATCCATAATTTTTGATGTTCCATGCTTGGTTTTTATCTACTTTCTTAGGTTTTGTCCACACTTTGGAGTATTTCTATACAATTTCTGGGACTAACGTATTAACAAGATGCTACAGTGCCAGTTGCCTATTTTCTGCTGTTTTTGGTTCCAGAAAAGTCAGAAAATGAATATTCTCGGAATTGGACCGGACAAAAGCCAAAGTCGTTATTTTCCTGGAAGACTCATGGAGCCAGAAGGAGAGACGAAGGGGGGCCACAGGGTGGTGATGGCCCAAAATATATCGAGCTCGTTGGGGAACCCTAAGAGGAAGGTATGATGAGCACAATATCAAGTTTTCCCTCAGTTATGAAACCAAGGTTATCAATCCAGTAGGAGCAAGGAAACACCTCAAAGGTGTTCCTAGCTGAACTTTGGCAGGGCACACTACCGGATCCAGCAGCAATGTGGAGACCTGCACAACACAACCACATAACTTTGCCCCCAACTTGCGATGAGGTTGTCAATCTCACCGGTTTTGCTGAAAACAAAGGATCAAACACATCGAGTGGAAGAAAGTAATAGTTCGCAGAAAGTAAACAGAAAATAGTAAACAGTTGATTGTAGATTGATAGTAAAAGAAAGGACCGGGGTCCATAGTTCACTAGTGGTAGCTCTCCTTAAGATAGATGACAAGTTGGGTGAACAAATAATCGAGAAAGCAATATGCATATACTACTCATCTTGACTCGTTTGAGACTTGATTGGGCATTACAACATTATACATATACCATAATCCAACTACATCTATGACTAATAATCCACCTTCAGGTTATCATCCGAACCCCCTCCAGTATTAAGTTGCAAGCAACAGATAATTGCATTACGCATTGTGTCTAAAGTAAACAATACGATTGTTCTATGAACAAAGGATTGTTGTTTTCTCCCTAGTAGCAACAACACATCTAGTACCTTAGAGATTTCTGTCACTTCCCTAGATTACTAGAGGCATGAACCCACTATCGAGCATAAATACTAAATCTTGGAGTTGCTAGCATCTACTTGGCCAAGATAGCTACTAACAACGGAAAGCATGCAATATCACAAATAACAAAGACATGATAGAATCAATAATAAATCTGAAATAGCATCGCAATATCCATCGGATCCCCGCAAACACAACATGTAGGATTACAAATAGATCATCTTGATCTTGAACGGAGCTCACAAGATCTAAACATGATAGCACAAAGGAGGAGAACCATCCATCTAGCTACTACATGGACCCGTAGTCTAGAGATGAACTACTCACGCATCACACCAGAGGCTTGCAGATGATGAAGAAGGCCTCCAGGGTGAATTCTCCCCTTCGACAGGGTGCCGGGAAGAGCTTCAGATCCCTCCCGATCTAGGTATGGAGATGACGGCGGCTACAGACTCTTTCGTGGAATTTTTATCGGGTACTTAGGGTTTCTGTATCGGAGGCATCTTGTAGGCGAAAGGGGAGGCCGAGGGGGTGCCTAGGGTGGCTAGACCACCCCCTGGCACGGGCCAGGCTTGGCCGCACGGCCAGGTGGTGTGGCGGCCCCCTGGCCCCTCTCCGTCTCGTATTCTGGCTCCGTGTGTCCCTCGGTGAAAAACTTACTTTGCCTTTTGTCCCGTCCAATTCCGAGAATATTCATTTTCTGACTTTCATGGAACCAAAAACAGCAGAAAACGGGCAACTGGCACTGTGGCTCTTGTTAATAGGTTAGTCCAAGAAAGTGTAAAGAAAGTACTCCAAAGTGTGGACAAAACATAAGAAAGTAGATAAAACCAAGCATGGAACATCAAAAATTATGGATACGTTAGCAACGTATCAACATCCCCAAGCTTAACTCCTGCTCGTCCTCGAGTAGGTAAGTGATAAAAAGAAAGAATAATTTTTGAGGTGACATGCACCATCATAAACTTGATAAAAGTATTTGTAAAACATTGATAGCTGGGATCATAGTACTTCAATCATAACATGAAAGACAAAGTTCTAACAATAAGACATAGCAACTATGTTGCAACATGAAAAGGCACAAACAAAAGATTCATGAATAACAATGCTTTGCAAGACGTTTTGTTTCACATAAAGAAAACATAGCATAGTGGCATTCAGCTTGTCCCTCATAGAGTAGCAAACATAAATGCATAAGACACCTTCAGAGTTCATAAGAGTGACTAGACACAAATAGTTTAAAACAAGCAATATCAAAGTTATGCATCAATCAACAAGTCTTGGGACAATGCACATAGAACTAAGAATGGCCACTATGCTCTCAAAGTAGGTGCATAAAGATAGAAGGTGAAGACTCAACATAAAAGTAAAAGAAAGGCCTTCATAGAAGGAAGTAGGGATTCAAGTTTCATAAAGAGCTTCCCAAAATTATGATACTCTTAGCTTTCAGCTCTCATTGCCCCTATCATAAGCATCTTGAAGTGATTAAGGTTAAAGTGAACAAACTATGGTGTATATGCTTGACAAAGTATAAGTTGGAAATCTCATGTACCTTGAATACGAGGTCCGCTCCTCATGCTACTCAAGTTTAGTTACCGGTAAGTTCTTGTCATAGTAAGTACATGTGTATCATAGAGAACCGCCAACGGGTACCCCTTTCCCGATGATACGGAAGAATCCCCATATCAAAATCACAAGGCAAGTAGACAACGAGCATCTGAGTAATCTTCTTATTTACCATGGGAATATGGTGCTTTTTTCTCTCTTTCCTCTTTTCTCATATCTTTTTTTTGTTTTTCTCTTTTTTCTCAATATCCGACTCTTTTTTATAAGAAGAATGCTTCATAGACAGCTCATTATGGTTACGCTGTAGGTTTCCACCATGACGGCATGGATTAGACCAGCGGCCCAGGCGTTTCTCTAACATACATACATAACTCCATGGACTTACAAGCTCCCCTTTCATTTCACAGTGACGACATCCATAGACAAAAGAGCATGATATCAACTAGGTACAACGTACAAGTGCAATGTTGAAAGCGTTCCGCATGACAACATGGTTCTGCTAATCCCCAACATATAAGTGCAAGCATATACAACATAGACGACACAATGGTTCAAGTTTATTAAGGGCAAGAAATGTAAAGTGTGCCATCAAGTTCGTGAGAGCTTTAATCACTAGTTTTCTCATAACAAGTTTAATTCGGAAGGTAGATAAAAACATGAATATGCTTGGAATAGCAAATGCTAATAGGTATGCATGGTGGACTCTTTGGAATAACTTGGTTTTAGGAGTTGGATGCATGAGTGGAACTCATACTTGGTTATGGAGGCTAGCAAAAGACTGGGAGCGACCAAATAAGAGAGCAATAATGGCCATAATCATGCAGAGCGACATAACATTATTAATCAAAGCATAAAGTGACACTACAAGTTGAAAACTAAAGGATCATAAAGTCTATGGTGACTTGGGATAGTCATAACATGGTGTGAGCATGCGCCAAGTCAACCCAAATAAAGCATCAAAGGAGAATACCACAATATTATGCTTTAATATGCTAAAACAACGCATGATTCTTCAAAGGCACATTAAGCAATCTCAATTGTTTATAACAAGTCATGCTAAAACAAATAATACTAAGAATAAAGCCAAAACAATATCAAGCATGGCATGACAAAGCATAGGCCACAGTAAAAAATAAGCTCTCTTTACCACTTAAGCATGAACTTTCCTACTATTTTCCAATGAAAACCAAACTATTTGAAAACCAATGTATGAAAGAGGGGGTCCAACCAATTTATTAAGCAAACTAAGAAAACCAAGCAAACAAAAAACCAAAACAAAAACGAAAAAGAAGACGCTCCAAGAACAACACAATTTTGCATGAAACAATAAAAATGAAGCGTTTGGAAGAAACCTGGGATTTTTATTGATGAAGAAGGAGATGCCTTGGGCATCCCCAAGCTTTAACGCTTGTACTTCTTAGATATTTCTTGGGGTGACACGTGTGGCATCCCCAAGCTTGAGCTTTAGTCCATCCTTCATCTTATTACATCATTCCTTCCGTACACCTAAATTTTTTCCTTCATTCAAAACTTCACACAATCTTTATTAGCAACATTAGTGCACTCAATATAATAGGTCTTTAGTTTCAGTTCCAACAGCAATAAAACTTCCATTAGAACACAAGATACTGTAGCACATCCCTCAAAAAGCTCAATTCCCCAAAAGAACTAAAAAAGGAACCAACATGAAGCAAATGCAAATAATGGAAGAAATCTATCAAAACATACCAGCAGGTAAAGGCGAATTTTTTCGAAGACCTTCAGTCCCTCAAATCGAAAAGTGCCGAACTAACAAAATTTATATAACAACCTGGGGCAGAAGCACAAAAATTCACGCCTCAAAAGGACGTACAGAGATTTTACACGAATTTTTATGGTGAATCTCAGAAATCTGTTTTGGGACAACAACTTTCCCAATCATTACTTCTCTCTCATTAGAGGTTACTCTTGGCACAAAAAGCAAATAAAAAGGATAAGGAGCGGTTATTACTGAAGTAATAAATTCCAAGACTCATCTAAAACTTTTGGGTTATCTCCTAATAAGTACTTTTCTTTAACGCCTTTAAGTTAGGCATGATAGTTTGAGAAGATGCTCACATAAGAAATATGAATTGAAGTAAAAGAGAGCATCAAGAAGCAAATTTAAAACACATTTAAGTCTAACCCACTTCCTATGCATAGGAATCTTGTATGCAAATAAATTCGCAAAGAACAAAGTGACAGGCACAGGAAGATAAAATAAGAGTAACTTCAAAACTTTAAGCACATAGAGAGGTGTTTCAATACCATGAAAACTTCTACAACCATATTTTCCTCTCTCATAATAATTTTCAGTATACTCATGAATAAACTCAACAATATAACTATCACATAAAGCATGCTTTTCATGATCTACAAACACATAATTTTTATCAAGCTCAAAAATTGTGGGATTAAAACCTTCAAACCCACTTTTAACAATTTTATAACAAGATGACTGATCAATCTCATTTTAAATAGTAGTACAATTAATATTATCAACCAATATAGGACCATCATCTAGAGCTTTATTTTAAACATTTTCAAAGGAATCCACAGGAACATGACATTCGTCCTCCTTTGGTAAGCTTGGGGGACAATCAAATAATGTAATGGGTAAAGAGTTACTCTCATTAGAACGTAGGGATGGGTAGATCCATTCTTCCTGCTCTTGATCATCACTCTCCTCCTATTTTTCATCCAATGAGCTTCCAGTTTCAGCAATTTCTTCTTCCATAGGCTCCTGCAAGGCATTAGTCTCTTCCATTGGTTGAGAGCATCTATTAAGATATTCAAGAATATAGCCATTTTCTACCTTGTAATTATCAAAGCAAAATTTAAGTATGTAATAAACCTCATATTTATAAGGTGAATCATCAGTATTTTCAAGCAAACTAGCAAGTTCAAATGCACCCTTCCAAGCAATAAATTCTTCAATTTGTTCCATGTCATAAAAGTCATAATTTCCCTTAACATAAGAAGATATGGTAACATCATCATTATACTCACATTGAAAAGGGAGGTGTTTATACCTCCTACAGCAACAAGATTTATCGAAGCAATAAGTAACATTATAAGTAGAGCACACGTTTATAGCAATGTTATACAATTTATCAATTTGTTCCCATAAGTGTTTCCCTTTTTATGACAAGCGGTGTCCCTTATAATAATATTTTTGTTCTTCTGTGAACCCACCTTGCCAATAAGATTCAGTTTCAAAGAAACCAACCATTGATAGAAAGCATGATAAAGCCAGACAATAACAGACCAATGAAAATAACAACTATAGTAGGAACTAATTTTTTTTGTATTTTTGATAAATAAACAAGCAAACAAAGCAAAAAGTAAACTAAGCAAAACAAAAATAACAAAGTAAAGAGATTGGTTATGAGAGAATCCCCTTGTGAAAATGTCCTTTACTCCCCGGCAACGGCGCCAGAAAAATAGTTTGATGGCCCAAAATATATCGAGCTCGTTGGGGAACCCCAAGAGGAAGGTATGATGAGCACAGCAGCAAGTTTTCCCTCAGTTATGAAACCAAGGTTATCAATCCAGTAGGAGCAAGGAAATACCTCAAAGGTGTTGCTAGCTGAACTTTGGCAGGGCGCACTACCGGTGCCAGCAGCAACGTGGAGACCTGCACAACACAACCACATAACTTTGCCCCCAACTTGCGATGAGGTTGTTAATCTCACCGATTTTGCTGAAAACAAAGGATTAAACGTATCGAGTGGAAGAAAGTAATAGTTTGCAGAAAGTAAACAGAAAACAGTAAACAGTTGATTGTAGATTGATAGTAAAAGAAAGGACCAGGGTCCATAGTTCACTAGTGGTGGCTCTCCTTAAGATAGATGACATGTTGGGTGAACAAATTACAGCGGGGCAATTGACAAACATCGAGAAAGCAATATGCATATACTACTCATCTTGACTCCTTTGAAACTTGATTGGGCATTACAACATTATACATAGACCGTAATCCAACTGCATCTATGACTAATAATCCACCTTCAGGTTATCATCCGAACCCCCTCCAGTATTAAGTTGCAAGCAACGGATAATTGCATTACGCATTGTGTGTAAAGTAAACAATACGATTGTTCTATGAACAAAGGAGTCTCTAGTACCTTAGAGATTTTTATCACTTCCCCAGATTACTAGAGGCATGAACCCACTATCGAGCATAAATACTAACTCTTGGAGTTGCTAGCATCTACTTGGCCAAGATAGCTACTAACAACAGAAAGCATGCAAGATCACAAATAACAAAGACATGATAGAATCAATAATCAATCTTAAATAGCATCTCAATATCCATCGGATCCCTGCAAACACAACATGTAGGATTACAAATAGATGATCTTGATCATGAACAAAGCTCACAAGATCTAAACATGATAGCATAAAGGAGGAGAACCAGCCATCTAGCTACTACATGGATCCGTAGTCCAGAGATGAACTACTCATGCATCACACCGGATGCTTGCATGATGATGAAGAAGGCCTCTAGGGTGAATTCTCCCCTCCGGCAGGGTGCCGGGAATAGCTTCAGATCCCTCCCGATCTAGGGATGGAGATGACAACGGCTACAGACTCTTTCACAGAATTTTGATCGGGTACTTAGGGTTTCTGTATCGGAGGCATCTTATAGGTGAAAGGGGAGGCCGAGGGGGTGCCTAGGGCGGCCAGACCACCCCCTGGCATGGGCCAGGCTTGGCCGCATGGCCAGGTGGTGTGGCGGCCCATGGCCCCTCTCTGTCTTGTATTCTGGCTCCGTGTGTCCCTCGGTGAAAAACTGACTTTGGCTTTTGTCCCATCCAATTCCGAGAATATTCATTTTCTGACTTTCCTGGAACCAAAAACAGTAGAAAACAGGCAGCTGGCACTGTGGCTCTTGTTAATAGGTTAGTCCAAGAAAGTGTAAAGAAAGTACTCCAAAGTATGGACAAAACATAAGAAAGTATATAAAATCAAGCATGGAACATCAAAAAATATGGATACGTTAGCAACATATCAGGTGGCCACACCACCCCTTGGCGCGGGTCCCACCTGGCCATGCCAGGGCATGGCATGGGCCCCCTGGACAGCCACCGACCTTGCCTCTTCACCTATAAGATGCCTCCCGATGCAAAAACCCTAAATCGACAAGCCTCCAGCCACGAAAAGTTCCGCAGCGCTGCCGCCACCGAAGGGGAGATTCGAGGGACAGAAAGTCTCTATTTCGGCACCCTGCCAGGATGGGGAAGTCCCCCTGGAGCCATCTTTATCGATCTCCACCACCATCTCCATCGCCGTTGCTGATTCCCATGATGATGAGGGAGTAGTTCTTCCTCGAGGCTAAGGGTTCTACCGGTAGCTATGTGTTCATCTCTCTCTCTATGCATGATCATATTGTGATCATGAGCTTTGTAATCAAGTACATCTACCTTGCTACTCAAGTGCTTTAATAGATCTCTGCTCTCCCCATGTGTGTGAAAGTGATAGCGTGCACACCATGGTGGCACTTAGGCTAGAGATTACAAATACTTGTTATGAGTTATATTTGGAGTTGGATGTCTTTATGAAATTGTGGTGTTTGTTGGAACCATCTAGTGCTCAAGGTGATAGTGTGGGGTTATCTAGATGGGAAAGGCTTACTTTGAGGAGTGCTGTTATAGCCCTACCATGGATTAGAGTGTCCAACCGGAGAGTAGTTAAAAGTAGTATCATAAAGAGAAGATATTTATATGAGAGTGTTCACTAGCAAAAGTATGATCCCTAGGCCTTGTTTCTTAGCATTGAAATAGCATTTGCAACTAGATCTGTTACATGTTTGCTTGCTTCCATCTTTATTTTAGTTTGCCTTTAGTCTCATCCATGCCATCAAAGTATTTTCTAGCACTGTTATCTTATATCCATACCACTTGTATTTCACTATCTCTTCGCCGAACTAGTGCACCTATACACCTGACAAGTGTATTGGGTGTGTTGGGGACACAAGAGACTTCTTGTATCTTGATTGCAGGGTTGCTTGAGAGGGGATACCTTTGACCACTTCCTCCCCGAGTTTGATAAACCTTGGGTGATCCACTTAAGGGAAAACTTGTTGCTGTTCTACAAACCTCTACACTTGGAGGCCCAACAACTATCTACAAGAATAGAAGTGCGTAGACATCAAGGGTGGCGTAGAGTGTGGCCTGTCTCCTGGACATCGTGGGAGAGGGCGGCGCGGTTTGTGGCAAGTGGAGCATGGTCGATAGGCACGACGAGCTCGGGCGGGGCTACACTAGTGCGAATGGCAAAGGGGAGGCTTGTCCACTGTGCTGCTGGACACTAGGGCGACCAGGGGAGTGAATTGAGGCACTAGTGGCAATCAATTACTGCTCCAAATAGTGATTGTTAGGCAAGTGTTTACTGGTGTCTGCCAGGTGCTCGCCCAAATGGTCGCATGAATTCGAAGTTTAAATTTTTCGATGAAATTTGGTGAGTGTTCTGAGTACTTGCTTGATAGTCTATGGTTGCTTGGGCTTGCTAAGGTGAATTGATTTGAGTGGTTTTTGAAAAGTGGTGATCTATGCATATGAACTTGATTCAATTTTGCAATGTCCTTTAAAATGATTTGAAATTTGTTTCTGTTAGTTTGTAAAGTGGGCTTGGATTCACTTTTACTTGGTCTACCAAGGGGTGAAAATAATTGGGAAAGTTTCTGTTAGAAATCTTTTACTAGGAACACTGAAACTGGTCTAGTGGATAATTTTGGTCAAAATGACCATTTCATCATATGATTCACATTTGATTTTCTTTTCTTTTGATTTTGTTTGTAAATGGCCTAGATGATGTAGTATTCATCTTTAAACCATTCTTTACCATTTGTAGCAATCAAACATGGCAATTGCACTCATTCATACACTAATGCAATTCACACATACACCCATATTAGATTTAATAATAAAAGTTTTTGTTAACCCTAAACTTGGGTGATTAGAACTTGCTAAACTTGTTTAATATTTTTGGGGTGTTACAAACCTTTCCTCCTTAAACAAAATCTCGTCCCGAGATTTAAGAAAAACTAGGAACTAAAGAGATTTGGAAACTCAGTCCTAATGTAATCTTCTCGCTCCAAGTAGCTTCTTCTTCAGTATGGTTGCTCCACTGGATCTTGAGAAACTTGATACTCCGGGTCCTAGTGGTTCTGAAGGCTTCTTCCAAAATACGAATGGGTACTTCACGGTAGGTTAGATCCTTGTTGATATCTATGGCTCAATGATCGATGTTCTTGAACACTTCGGTCTTCTCCGTAACTTCTAGGCATTTGTGAAGTAACGAGATATGGAACACATCATGTATGGATGACATCTCCTCGGCAGTTCCAGTTGATATGATACTTCTCCTCGGAGATTCAAAATCTTGAAGGGTCCAATATATCTGGGGGCTAACTTCCCTTTAAGTTGAAAATGCTGCATTCCTTTCAAGGGTGATACTTTGAGATATACAAAATCTCTAACATTAAAGGCCAGGTCTCGGCGTCTCTTGTCAGCATAACTCTTCTGTCTGGATTGGGTGGTCTTGAGGTGTTCATGGACTTTGTGAACCTTCTCTTCGGCTTCTCGTAGGATGTCGGGTCCGAAGATCTGACTCTCTCCTACTTGCGACCAATTCAAAGGGGTACGACACTTCCTTCCATACAGAAATTCAATGGGGCCATTTGCAAACTAGCTTGATAACTATTGTTGTATGAAAATTCTGCGAAAGGCAGACAATCTTCCCATTTTGATCCATATTCTAGCACACAAGCTCTCAACATATCTTCTAAGATTTAGTTGACTCTTTCAGTTTGTCCATCGGTTTGCGGTTAATAAGCTGTGCTAAAGTTCAGCTTGGTTCCTAATCCTTCTTGGACTTTCTGCCAAAATCCTGAGGTAAACTGGGTTCCTCGATCCGATACTATGGTCTTAGGGGTTCCATGCAAACTGACGATTCTAGCAATGTACAGCTCTGCTAGCTTCGAACTCTGGTAGGTGGTCTTGACAGGTATAAAATGGGCTACCTTGGACAGTCTATCAACTATGACCCAAATAGAGTCATTTCCCCTACCAGAGGGAGGTAAATCGGTGATGAAATCCATTCCTACAGAATCCCATTTCTATTCCGGAATCTACAATGGTTGCAAAAGTCCTTTGGGTCGCTGATCTTCCTCTTTGACTCTCTGATAGATATCACACTTGGCTATGTAGCTTCCGATTTCTCTCTTCATCTTGTGCCACCAAAATTGCTCCTTCAAATCCTGATACATCTTTGTTCCTCCGGGATGGATAGAATAAAGAGTATCATGAGCTTTCTGCATGATGACTTGTTTCAACTCGGAATCTGCTGGTACATAGATACGTCCTTTGTACCACAAAACTCCTTCTTCATCTTTGGTGAATCCAGGTACCTTCCCTGTTCTGATACGATGTTTGATTCCGTCGATACATGCATTTCCTTTCTGGGCTTCCTTGATCTGACTGATCAAAGTGGGTTGAAGTTCAATACTGGCTAGGAATCCTTCGCTAACTAGCTCCGTTCTAAACTGCTCCAACTCTTCATGCAAACTTGGCTGGGCTTCTTTAATCATGGTGTTCAATCTACATGGCAATCTGCTAAGAGCATCCGCTACCACATTGGCTTTGGCGGGGTGATAGTGAATATCAAGGTCATAATCCTTGATTAACTCTATCCATCTCCTTTGCCTCATATTCAGCTCCTTCTGGGTGAAAATATACTTCAGACTCTTGTGATCCGAATAAATCTCACAATGGTTACCCATAAGGTAATCACGCCAGGTCTTCAAAGCTAACACTACGGCTTCTAGTTCTAAGTCATGGGTAGGGTAGTTTTGCTCATGTTGCTTCAGTTGTCTAGATAGATATGAGATGACTTTTCCTTCTTTCATCAACACACATCCGAGACCAATCTTGGATGCATCACAATACACATCAAAAGGCTTCTTGATATCCGGCATAATCAAAATTGGGGCTAAAATCAATCTCTTCTTGAGCTCTTGAAAACTTGCTTCACATTTGTCCGTCCATTCAAACTTCTGATCTTTCTTCAATAGCTGGGTCATTGGCTTGCGATGCTTGAAAATCCTTCTATGAACTTGCAGTAATATCCTGCTAATTCGAGAAATGCGCGGACTTGGGTTTGAGTGGTTGGGGCTTTCCATTCTTCAACATCCTTAATCTTGGTGGGATCAACGGCAATCCCTCCTGACGACACGATATGTCCTAGGAATCCTACTTCGTTTAACCAGAACTCACATGTGCTAAACTTAGCATACAACTGATGTTCTCTAAGGGTTTCAAGGATGGTTCTCACGTGTAGCTCAAGGTCTTCTTTTGACTTGGAATAGATCAGAATATCATCGATAAAAACAACGACAAACTTATCCAGGAAGTTCATAAAAATCTTATTCATGAGATTCATGAAATAAGCGGGGGCATTGGTTAATCCAAAAGACATGACCGTGTACTCATACAATCCATATCTGGTGGTGAAGGCGGTCTTTGGGATATCTGTTGCACGAATCTAGAGTTGATGATAACCAGTTCTAAGATCAATCTTAGAAAACACTCTGTCACTAGTCAACCGGTCAAACAGATCCTCGATAGTGGGTACTTGTTCTTGATGGTGACATAATTCAGCTTCCGGTAATCCGTGCACAAACAGTTACCTCCATCTTTCTTATCCACAAACAAACAGGCGATCTCCATGGTGATGCACTTGGTTGAATCAGACCAGCATAGCATCAAGTTGCTTCTTCAGCTCCACTAATTCAGATGGGTTCATACTATAAGGTCTCTGAGCTATGGGTCAGTTCCAGGAACTAGTTCAATGATAAACTCGATATCCTGATCTGGGGGCATACCGAGCAATTCATCTGGGAACACATCGGGTGTTCATAGACTACTCTGACTTGGTCTAGGGTTGGTTGGGCTAGAATCTTGTTGCATTTGAATTAACGGGGCACTGTCTCAGATACATGCTCTACTGATACTCCAATGCTACTGGTCATGGTTATGGATTTCTTGGCACAGTCGATTAATCCTTTATGTTTCGACATCCAATCCATTCCTAGTACTACTTCCAAACCTTTGGTTCCAAGTACTATTAGATTAGCATAAAAATATATTCCATGGATTCTGATAGGTACAGTCTTGCAAATTTTTCTAGCTTTGGTGGTTGAACCAGGTATTTGAACTATCATAACATGCTTCAATTTGTTGGTTGAATCTTACTAGTGCATGCAAATTCTTCTGTAACAAATGAGTGTGATGCTCCAGAATCAAACAACACTCTTGCAAGTACCGAGTTAACAGAAAACATACCCATCATGACATCTAGCGCTTCCTGAGCTTCTTCAGCATTCATGTGGAACAGACGGCCGTTGCGGTTGAGCGAGTTCCCTAGGGCAAATCTCCTTCCAGGCTGAACACGGCATTGCTGCTGAGCGGGTGCGTTCACATTGGTGGTTGCTGCAAGATTCTTGGGGCACTCGTTGGAGTAGTGACCCTTGACTCCGCATTCAAAGCAAGTAATCAGGGACTTGTCTTTTCCTGCAATAGGCACAACATTGCTTCCAGTCCTTGGGGCAGTATTGTTGTTGTTTGTGTTGTTGTTGTTGGACTTGGGAGATGCACGGTTGAAGTTATTGGAGTTGCCGAGGTTATTGTTGTGGTTTCCTCCAGGCCTCAAGTTTCCTCCGCCACGATTCGGATAGTTTGGACGGGACATAGGGGGTTTGTTGTTTCTCGGGGCATATCCCGCAGACGGGTTGGGGCGATACTTTGGTGTATGGTGGGATCCAGGCTGGTGCATCATGCGACGCTTGCGGTTGTCATTGGCTTGGTTGATCTTCCCTTCCATCTAAATGGCGGAATCCACCAAAGCTTCAATATCATCAAAGGGAATGTTGACTAGCATGGTTTGCATCTCATCATGTAGTACGTTCAGGAATCTCTCTTTCTTCTTTGCTTGTGTGTCAATCTCATCAGGGGCATATCTAGCTAAAGATAAGAATTTGTCATGATATTCAACCACAGTCATCCTTCCTTGTTTCAACTCTCTGAACTCATCCCTCATCCTCTTAATCAGACCTGGGGGGCACATGAGTTCGGCTGAACTTGATTTTGAACTCATCCCAAGTCATCATCTGACCTCCGTTCATGGTACGGGTGCTATTCCACCAGGCTCTTGCATCACCTGCCATATAATGGGTGGCAAACAATACTTTTTCATTGGCCTCAACTCCTACAACCTCTAAGTTGTTCTCCATGGTTTGCAGCCAGTCATCAGCATCTAAGGGCTCTTCAGACTTATTAAATATAGGGGGATTGGTGTTTTGAAAGTTCTTGAGCTTGGATCCATGGTTATCCTGGTTTCTATGGCCTTGATTATTGTGGGCCATCTGAGCTATCTATTGAAGAGTGGCTAAGTTGGCTTCGCATTCGGATCTACTAGCTTCACGGTCAGAAACTAACATTTGTAGAATCTGCAGCATTGGGTCCTGAGATGAACTGCTTCCACCGGCGTTACCGTGAGGCATTTGAAGATTGAGATAGATAATGAGACAAGGGGGAAATTTCTAGGGTTTATGGGTTTGTTTTAGAAACTTTAAACTTGGAGTTTGACTCAGGTTTTGCAAACTAACAACTTTCTTTTCATTCATTCATTCATTCATTCATAGCACCCAATACAAACACACACCACAACAAGGAAACAGATGGTTTTAAGAACCATTCTGTGAAACTACGATACAACGGGACTGGATACAACTCACTCCTATGGTAGTGCTCAAGTGGATCTAATCATCATCAATGAAGGCGGCAGCATCTTAATCAGTGTGATCCTCCATGGCCTCGTCCTCCAGGTACTCGTCATCATCACTGAGGTAAGAGTAGATATCTCCACGGATATCTTCACCTTCCTCCTCCTTCGCTTCAAGCTGGATCTCCTGTTCACGGATGGTCTTCTCGAGAGTGGCCACCTTATTGCAAAGACGATCGATGATGCGATCCTTCTTGTCATGCTGACAACAAAGGGAAATGTGCTCCTTGGCAAGGATGGCGAGGGTCTGGTCCTTCCTGACTGCAATGGCATGGTTGTGGTTGGCGTATGCATGGGCATTGTCCAACTCCTGCTGTCTATCATACAACATGAAGTCAAGATTATCCACTTGGTGCTTCAGCTCCGAGTGTCCTGGCATCTCCAAGGGCATTCCCATAGAATCACGCCTTGCGTAGTGAGCAAAGCGAGTTACATTGATTTGGTTGATGTTTTGTACACACAGACAGGCAAGAGCTTCTTGCATAGCCCTGGCTAGCCCGTCTAGCTAGTTGTTCTCACTCAAGCTAAATTGGATCTTATCCAAGGTGGGTGCTTCCATTTTTCCTCTAAGATATGCAACTATCAGCCATTGTAGCTCTCCTCCCACGTGATCGTTGAGTTGTGCCCCGTGATACGTTGCTAACGTATCTATAATTTTTGATGTTCCATGCTTGGTTTTATCTACTTTCTTGTGTTTTATCCACACTTTGGAGTACTTTTAATATGATTTCTTGGACTAACCTATTAACAAGAGCCACAGTGCCAGTTGCCTGTTTTCTGCTGTTTTTGGTTCCAGAAAGTCAGAAAATGAATATTCTCGGAATTGGACGGGACACAAGCCAAAGTCAATATTTTACCGAAAGACTCACGGAGCCAGAAGACGAGATGGAGAGGGGCCACAGGGCGGCCACACCATGTGGTGGCGCGGGCTAGCCCTGGCCGCGCCACTAGGTGGTGTGGGTCCCCTGGCCACCCACCGACCTTGCCTCTTCGCCTATAAGAAGCCTCCCGATGCGAAAACCCTAAAACGTCAAGCCTGCATCCACGAAAAGTTCCGCAGCACCGCTGCCACTGAAGGGGACATTCGGGGATAGAAAGTCTCTATTCCGGCACCCTGCCGGGACAAGGAAGTGCCATCTCCATCGATCTCCACCACCATCTCCATCGCCGTTGCTGATTCCCATGATGATGAGGGAGTAGTTCTCTCTCGAGGCTAAGGGTTCTACCGATAGCTATGTGTTCATCTCTCTCTATGCATGATCTTATTGAGATCATGAGCTTGTAATCTATAGATCTAGCTTGCTACTCAAGTGCTTTAATAGATCTCTGCTCTCCCCATGTGTGTGAAGTTGACAGTGTGCACACCATGGTGGCACTTAGGCTAGAGATTACAAATACTTGTTATGAGTTATATTTGGAGTTGGATGTCTTTATGAAATTGTGGTGTTTGTTTGAACCATCTAGTGCTCAAGGTGACAGTGTGGGGTTATCTAGATGCGGAAAGCGAACTTTGAGGTGTGTTGTTATAGCCCTACCATCGATTAGAGTGTCCAACCGAAGAGTAGTATCATAAAGAGAAGATATTTATATGAGAGCGTTCACTAGTGAAATTTGATCCCTAGGCCTAGTTTCTAAACATTGAAACACCGTTTGCAACTAGATCTGTTACATGTTTTCTTGCTTCCATCTTTATTTCAGTTTGCCTTTAGTCTCTTCCACGCCATCAAGCTATTTTCTAGCACCGTTGTCTTATATCCATACCACATGTATTTCACTATCTCTTCGCCGAACTAGTGCACCTATACACCTGATAAGTGTATTGGGTGTGTTGGGGACACAAGAGACTTCTTGTATCTTGATTGCACGGTTGCTTGAGAGGGAATACCTTTGGCCACTTCCTCCCTGAGTTCAATAAACCTTGGGTAATCCACTTAAGGGAAAACTTGCTGCTATTCTACAAACCTCTAGACTTAGAGGCCCAACAACTGTCTACAAGAATAGAAGTGCGTAGACATCAAGCTATTTTCTGGCGCCGTTGCCAGGGAGGTAAGGTAAAAGGTACTCACATCCTCCGGTGTGAGTGCTCGAAGTTATTTCCTTTAGATTCAGCAATTTTGTCTTTTTGTTTCTTGTTTTCACTAGTTAGGCTTAATGGAAAACAAAAAAATAGATAGCTTTATAGTATTTATCTTGAGTTAGGACATGAAGTGTTTGAAGAAAAAATTAAAAAACCTGTGGAACTTTATTTGCATGCTAATAGCAATGTTGTTAGTATGAATTCTTTGGACACCATTATTACTAATGCTATGGAAAATTCTAAGCTTGGGGAAGCTAGTTTTGATGAAAATGGTCTTTTTAGTCCCCCATCTTTAGAGGAGAAAATTTACTTTGATGATACTATACCTCCAATATATGATGAATACAATGATGAATATGATATTATCAGTCCACCTACTATTGAGGAGAAAATTAATTATGATTACAATATGCCTCCTATATTTGATGATTATGGTGATGAGAATAGCAATGATAGCTATTTTGTTGAATTTGCTCCCACTACAATTAATAAGAATAACTATGCTTATGTGGAGAGTAATAATGATTATATGCATGTGGCTCATGATAAGAATGTTTTATGTGATAGTTATATTGTTAATTTTGTTCATGATGCTACTGAAAGTTATTATGAGAGGGGGAAACATGGTTTTATGCATCTCAATAATAATAAGTTTCCCCTCTTTATGTTGAAAGGATTGAAGTTGCACTTGTTTTGCTTTCCTATGCTTGTTGCTTTGTGCTTTCATGACTTGTTTCTTTACAAGATTCCTATGCATAGGAAGTGCGTTAGACTTAAATGTGCTTTGAATTTGCTTCTTGATGCTCTATTTTACTTCAATTCATATTTCTTATATGAGCATCTTCTCAAACTATCATGCCTAACTTAAAGGCGTTAAAGAAAAGTACTTATTGGGAGATAACTCAAAAGTTTTAGTTGAGTCTTGGAAGTTATTACCTCTGTACTAACCGTTCCTTATCCTTTTTTATTTGCTTTTTGTGCCAAGAGTAACCTCTAATGAGAGAGAAGTAATGATTGGGAAAGTTGCTGTCCTGAAACAGATTTCTGTGCTTCACCGTAAAAATTCGTGTAAAATCTCTGTACGTCGTTTTGAGGCGTCCATTTTTGTGCTTCTGCCCCAGGTTGCTATCTAACTTTCGTTAGTTCAACACTTTTTGATTTGAGTAACATAAGATCTTTAAAAAAATTCGTCTTTACCTACTGGTCTGTTTTGACAGATTTCTGCCATTTTCTGCATTTGCTTCTAGTTGGTTCCTTTTTGAGTTCTTTTGGGGAATTGAGCTTGTGAGGGAAGTGTTAGAGTAGCTTGTGTTTTAATGGAAGTTTTATTGGTGTTGGAACTGAACCTAAAGACCTATTATCTTGAGTGCACTAATGTTGCTAATAAAGATTGTGTGAAGTTTTGTATGAAGGAAAAATTTCAGGTGTATGGAAGGAATGAGTAATGAGATGAAGGATGGACTAAAGCTCAAGCTTGGGGATGCCACGCTTGCCACCCCAAGAAATATCCAAGAAGTACAAGCGTCAAAGCTTGGGGATGCCCAAGGCATCCCCTTCTTCATCAATAAAAAGCTCAGGTTTCTTCCAAACACTTCATTTTTATTGTTTCATGCACAGTTGTGTTGTTCTTGGAGCGTCTTCATTTTTTGTTTTTGGTTTTAGTTTGCTTGGTTTTCTTAGTTTGCTGAATAAATTGGTTGGACCCCCTCTTTCATACATTGGTTTCAAATAGTTTGGTTTGGTTTGGAAAAGAGTAGGAAAGTTCATGCTTAAGTGGTAAAGAGAGCTTGTTTTTGACTGTGGCCTATGCTTTGTCATGCCATGCTTGATATTGTTTTGGCTTTATGATTAGTATTATTTGCTGTAGCATGACTTGTTATAAACAATTGAGATTGCTTAATGTGCCTTGGATGAATCATGCGTTGTTTTAGCATATTAAAGCATAGTATTGTGGTATTCTCCTTTGATGCGTTATTTGGGTTGACTTGGCACATGCTCACACCATGTTATGACTATCCCAATTCACCATAGCCTTTATGATCCTTTAGTTTTCAACTTGTAGTATCACTTTATGCTTATATCAATGATGTTTTGTGTCAACACCCGGATTTTTAATCCCAGGTGCCTATTATGCCATACATCGCAATCCCAGGATTACCATTTTTGCGAGACACAACAGATTGAATATCACAGTACATCATCCATTACAAACCATAATAAGGTCTTACACAAAATAAAGGATCTCATGATCCAGTCTTAGTACAATCAAGTCGCGTAATAAATAGCGTAGCGGTGGGGTCCATCTTCAGAGTCACAGGCAATGCTGACGGTGGGAGATAGTCCTAGTTATCATAGCCGTCCTACTGTCCTTCATCCTGGTAATCACCTTCATAGTCTGGCCATGAGAATAGCCAAGGACAAAAGCCATGAGTACTCTTTAAGTACTCGCAAACTATCACTAACAAATAAGATAGTTCTAGTAGGAATGCTAACTCTATGTTTAACTATCAAGTTAAGTTTGAAACCTAAGCTGAGTTCAGAAACAAAGAGAGATAAAAGAAGTTTGAAAACACCTAGGTGGGAACTTAATTATCATAGTCACAACTCTGTTGTGGTCAAGTCATGTCACAATTCATTTCATAAGTTGTTTTGGAAAACATCTGACAACAGAACAGTATGGCCACTCCAACTGTCCATAACCGTGGACGTGGCTATTTGAATAGTTTGACACTCTGCAGAGGTGGTACACTTTCACCACAAGATTCGATACATCTGTCAGGGATAACCCTGAATCATCATACTTAGTATGTAGATAATCAAACATAACCTTTCATTTACACACCCTAGTATAAGCACCTCTCCTATGAGCATGGCCTCCCAACCATGACCATCTGTCATCTTGGGCACTACATAGGTGGACAACATTGAGAGGTAGCCTCAGCTCAGACCTCTCCCGTGAGGGAACTAATACTAATGCATATAAACTTCCGGCTAAGACTTACCCAATTCAGGTATTATGGTTGTACGGTAAAAATTGGAATGGTATCGCATCCGAACCCAACCATCAGTTTTATAAAAGGGCTAAGGCTCATGCCTCAACATTTTCATCATCATAAACCATTTGTGTTTTCTCAACACATGTCAAAACATCTCAATAGAATGACTCATCATTCCAAGGTTTTCACAATTCATTTTCACCAAGTATTCCCATATAAAGTGATCTAGTTTTTGGTTTAGCTCTAAACTACTAAGTTAAGAGTGTTCACTAAGGTGGGATGCTAAGATCAATCTCATGCCATGGAATGACATCTAAGTCTAACTAGATAGGTCAAGTTTTATACTCTTTATGATACCTTCAAAACAAGTAAAGGACTTTGGTAAAGTAAAGAAAAGTAAAGCTTGGAATTAAATCTTGGAATAGGTATAAGTCTAAAATGGTATAACCAAAGCATGCCTAATGCATCTTGCTTAGGTTATATAGATTGCAAGGGTTAGCTTGCATTGTTAATGATGGATTGCCTTGTGCAGTGCAGTGGTTGAAGTTTTCTTCCTCCTCCTCTTGGTAGAACTCCTCCTCCTCGTAAGCTTGTTCGGTACTATCGTCTATAAATACATACGGGGTACACAATCACCAAACCATGCTTAACTAGTCTACTTAGCACTCTAAGGCACACATTTGATGATCGAATATCATCACAAGCATTACAAGGTTTAATGAACTAGTTTCATTTATTTTATTCGAGAAAAGTAATTTTTACTTATTGAAATTAACTATGATTTAATATTCTCTAATTAAAATATGGGATCATGTGGACACATGTCATCACCACATATTATAGCATATGGGAATGTGATTTAAAGGTTGGATCACATTTTAATAAGTTTAAGTTTAATATTTAATGATTTAAAGTGACTAGAAATGCCTATATAGCATTATTTTGGTACTATTCCAAAGTCACTGCATGTAAACCTTAATATTATTACATATTCAGATAGGTATGGTTAAATGTGATTTTTGAGAGTTGGAATCAACTCAAAAGTTATTATGGTTGATTTTATAAAAATGGTTGAATGTGCAAATGCTTCTGTCTTGTTGTTTTTACTAGGGGAGATCTCTAACTCTAAATGAATTAAATCCAATGGGATTGGATAGATCTTTTCAGAAGCTTTCCAACAAAATTTGAATCACTCAATTTGGTTCGGTAAATCTTCCTGAATTGATTTTTAAACTAAGGGACAGAATTGAGTTCAAACCTAAATAGAAAAATCTAGATTTGAATTACTTGGTCAGCGCGGGAAATGAAATGGGCCAGCCTAGTGACGCTCAGCGGCACAGAGGGCGGCTGACAGGTTGGTCCCGCTTGTCAGCGAGACTTAAAACCTGAAACGGTATCTAGCGATCTGGGCCACACGATTATAACGTGGATCAACGACTCACAATCGTCGCCGACGACGGACTCGTCGCTGGCGAGACCGAACCCTAAACGGATGGTGGGGGTCTACTGGGGACATACCAGGGCTCCAGCTAGTGTGGCGAGGCGGGCGATCGAACTATACGGTGACGGCGGGCTCATGCGAGGTCACGACAGGGGCAGCGGTGGACGGAATCGACGACAGCGTCTCCTCCTCTGCAGCGGGCTCCTCCGGTGCAATTCCGGCGAACTATGGCTCGAGCGGCTCTGGCAAGAGAGGGGAAAGGTTCAGGGGAGAGAGGGGAGTGGAATGGTGTGAGGAATTCATGCTGGGGAGGCCTGCTTATATAGGCGCGACGGTGAGACCGAGAGGTGTGGGCAGGCATCTCCGGCGAGGACGGTACAGGGGGCTATCGGCGTGGGTGAGGTAGGCGGACGGTGGGCGGTTCCCTGGCGGTGCTCTACGGCGTAATGGTGCGGCTGGGGGCGGTGGCATATGGTCGGGAGCGTTGCACGCTCTGGGAGATAGAGGCGGTGCTGGACGGCGCGCATGGCGACTGTGGGTCGCGCGACAATGCATAGCTGTGTCTAGCGGGGTGCTGGGGTCGAGGCGGAGCGGCGTGCACGGTATGGGGTCGAGGGACAGTCTGCTATGTGCTGGCGGCTATCGCGCTCTGGCGAGCTCGCAGAGAGAAAGGGCAGTGACGCTCGGGAATGGTCCAGGGGCTGGGTTTGATCGAGGGGTGGACCATGGGCGGTGGTAGGGTTGGGCGGAGCTAGGGGACGTGCTGGTTTGGCGCCGCGCGGTCCCTGGCACGTTGCCCGTTTCTGGCCGGCGGTGACCACAAAGTGGCGGCACTCACTGCTGCTGCGGCTAAGGGGTGGGGCTAGCTAGGGGTTTGGTTGGACTTAGGAGGGATAGAGGAGAGCAGAGAGGGTGCAAATGGGGACAAGGGTTTAACTAGGAGCAGTGTTAGTTAGGCAGTTTTATTTCTGTCTGCCACCTGTTCGACACAATGGCCGCAAGAGAATTTTTTTTGAATTTTGGGATGAATTTTGGTAGAGTGATGTATCTTATGCTTGAGCTTCCAGGTGTGCTTGGGTTTTAAAAGTGGAGTTCATTTGAGTGGTTTTTGAATAAGTGTGATCTATACATATGAACTACATTCAATTTTTAAATGTCATTTGAATTTAGTGTTTGAAAGTTTTTGGGATGAAACAAAGTGGGCCTTGGCGCATCACTACTTGTACAAGAGAGGGGTGTAAAGAACCATAATTGTTTATGTTAAGTTTTGAGTTCTAGGAATAGCCAAAGTAGGCTAGGTGATTAAAATGGCACAAATGACCATTTCCTTATTTTATTCATTTTGATTTGTTTTTCTTTGGGATTTGTGTGGGAATGATCTAGATGATGTTTAATTCACCTTTGAATCATTTTACAACCAATGGATCACTCAAACATGGCAATTCAAAACAACTCCTAAATTAAATGCACACATATGAATGCTTAATTATTTTGAATGGAAAAAGCTTTTGTTAACCCTAAATTGGGTAGCTTTGATCTTGATTAACCTTGGATTAAGTTTTGTGATGTTACAAACCTTACCCCCTTAAACAAAATCTCATCCCGAGATTTAAGAAAGAAAACTAGGAACTAAAGAGATGTGGGAACTCAGTCCTAATGTAATCTTCTCGCTCCCAAGTGGCTTCCTCTTCCTTATGGTTGCTCCATTGGATCTTGAGAAACTTGATACTCCTGGTCCTAGTGGTTCTGTAGGCTTCCTCCAGGATACGGATGGGCACTTCATGATATGACAGGTCCTTTTTGATCTCAACAGCTCGGTGATCGATGTTCTTGAAAACTTCGGTCTTGTCCGGCACTTCTAAGCATTTGCGAAGTAACGAGATATGGAACACATTGTGGATGGCTGACATCTCTTCTGGTAGTTCCAGTTGATAAGATACTTCTCCTCGGCGATTCCGAATCTTGAAAGGTCCAATATATCTGCGGGCTAACTTCCCTTTCAGGCTAAAACGCTGGGTTCCCTTCAATGGTGAAACCTTGAGATATACAAAATCTCCGACATTGAAAGTCAGGTCTCTCCTTCTCTTGTCAGCATAACTCTCCTGTCTAGATTGGGCGGTCTTGAGGTGCTCACGGACTTTGTGAACCTTCTGTTCGGCTTCTCGGAGAATGTCGGGTCCAAAGATCTGACTCTCTCCTACTTGCGACCAATTCAAAGGGGTACGACACTTTCTTCTGTATAGGAATCTCTGATGTTCCACTTTGACTCTTTGACAGATATCACACTTGGCGATGTAGCTCCCGATTTCTCTCTTCATCTTGTGCCACCAAAATTGCTCTTTCAAATCCTGATACATCTTTGTTCCTCCGGGGTGGATTTGCAAACTGGCTTGATAACTGTTGTTATATGAGAATTCTGCGAAAGGCAGGCAGTCTTCCCATTTTGATCCATACTCTAACACACAAGCTCTCAACATAACTTCTAAGATTTGGTTGACTCTTTCAGTTTGTCCATCAGTTTGCGGGTGATACGCTGTGCTGAAGTTCAACTTGGTTCCTAATCCTTCCTGGACTTTCTGCCAAAATCTCGAGGTAAATTGGGTTCCTCGATCTGATACTATGGTCTTGGGGGTTCCATGCAGACTGACAATCCTAGCAATATACAACTCTGCTAGCTTCAAACTCTGGTAGGTTGTCTTGACAGGTATAAAGTGAGCTACCTTAGACAGTCTATCAATAATGATCCGGATTGAGTCATTTCCCCTACTCGAAGTAGGCAGACCGGTGATAAAGTCCATTCCTACGGAATCCCATTTCCATTCCGGAATCTGCAATGGTTGCAACAGTCCTGTGGGTCTCTGATGTTCCACTTTGACTCTTTGACAGATATCACACTTGGCGATGTAGCTCCCGATTTCTCTCTTCATCTTGTGCCACCAAAATTGCTCTTTCAAATCCTGATACATCTTTGTTCCTCCGGGGTGGATAGAATAAAGAGTATCATGAGCTTCTTACATGATAACTTGCTTCAGCTTCGAATCTGCTGGCACACAGGTACGGCCTTTGTACCACAAAACTCCTTCTTCGTCTTCAGTGAATCCAGGTACCTTTCCTGTACCAATACGATGTTTGATTATGTCGATACTTTCATTTCCCTTGTGGGCTTCCTTGATTTGGCTAATCAAAGTGGGTTGAAGTTCAATGCTAGCTAGAAATCCTTTGCTAACTAGCTCAGTCCTGAACTGCTCCAACTCCTCATACAAACTTGGTTGCTTCTCCTTGATCATGGTGTTTAGCCTACACGGCAATCTGCTAAGAGCATCCGCTACCACATTGGCTTTGCCAGGGTGATAGTGAATGTCAAGGTCATAATCCTTGATTAACTCTATCCATCTTCTTTGCCTCATATTCAGCTCCTTCTGAGTGAAAATATACTTCAAGATTTTGTGATCTGAGTAAATCTCACAGTGATTACCCATCAGATAACGACGCCATGTCTTCAATGCCAAAACTACGGCTGCTAACTCCAGATCATGGGTCGGATAGTTCTGCTCATGCTGCTTCAGTTGTCGAGACAGATAAGCGATGACTTTGCCTTCTTGCATCAGTACACATCCGAGACCAATCTTGGATGCATCGCAATACACATCAAACGACTTCTTGATATCTGGCATGATCAATATTGGGGCTGAAATCAATCTCTTCTTTAGCTCTTGGAAACTAGCTTCATATTTGTCGGTCCATTCAAACTTCTTGTCCTTCTTCAACAATTGGGTAATGGGTCGGGCGATGCTTGAAAATCCTTTGACGAACTTGCGGTAAGATCCCGCTAATCCGAGAAATGCACGAACTTGGGTTTGAGTGGTTGGGGCTTCCCATGCTTCGACATCTTTGATCTTGGTGGGATCCACAGAGACTCCTCTGGCAGACACAATATGTCCTAGGAATCCTACTTCTTTCAGCCAAAACTCATACTTGCTGAACTTGGCATACAGTCGATGCTCTCTAAGGGTTTCAAGGATGATTCTCAGATGTTGCTCATGCTCTTCTTCTGACTTGGAGTAGATAAGGATATCATCGATAAACACAACGACAAACTTATCCAAGAAATTCATAAAGATCTTATTCATGAGATTCATGAAATAAGCAGGGGCATTGGTTAATCCAAACGACATGACCATATACTCGTATAAACCATAGCGAGTAGTAAAGACGGTCTTCGGAATATCCATTGCACGAATCTTAAGTTGGTGATAACCAGTCCTAAGATCAATCTTTGAGAATACCTAGGCACCAGTCAATTGATCAAATATATCTTCTATCTTTGGCAAAGGGTACTTGTTTTTGATGGTGACATCATTCAGCTTTCTATAATCTGTGCACAGACGGTTGCCTCCATATTTCTTGTCGACGAATAACACTGGTGATCTCCATGGCGATGCGCTTGGTTGAATCAAGCCTATTTCCAACATAGCATCCAACTGCTTCTTCAATTCCACTAACTCTGAGGGGTTCATACAATAGGGTCTCTAGGCTATGGGTCCCATTCCGGGAATTAATTCAATTATGAACTCAATATCCCTATCCGGGGGCATACCGAGCAATTCATCTGGGAATACGTCGGGGTATTCACAGACTACTCTGACTTGGTCAATGGTGGGCCGGGCTAGACCCTTATTACACTTGAATTGATGGGGTAAGGTTTTAGATATATGCTCTACTGAGACTCCAGAGCTACTGGTCATGGTGATGGCTTTCTTGGCACAGTCTCTCAGTCCTTTATGCTTTGACATCCAGTCCATTCCTAGTACTACTTCCAATCCTTTGGTTCCAAGTACTATTAGATTATCATAAAAATCTATCCCATGTATTCTGATAGGCACAACTTTGCAAATTTTTCTAGCTTTTGTAGTTGAACCGGGGATTTGAACTATCATGAAATGCTTCAAGTTGGTTGGGTGAATCTTACTAGTGCATGCAAATTCTTCGGTGATAAATGAGTGCGATGCTCTAGAATCAAACAACACTCTTGCTAAAACTGAGTTGACAGAAAACATACCCAGCACTACATCTGGCGCTTCTTGGGCTTCTTCGGCGTTCATGTGGAAGAGACGGCCATTGCGGTTGTGAGGGTTCCCTGGGGCGAATCTTCTTCTTGGTTGAACATGACGCTGCTGTTGAGCTGGGGCATTCACATTGGTAGTGGCAGCAATCTTCTTGGGGCACTCATTGGAATAGTGACCCTTCACTCCACACTCAAAACAGGTGATCTGAGACTTGTCTTTTGCTGCGACGGGCACAACATTGCTTCTAGTTCTAGGTGCAGTGTTGTTTATGTTGTTGCTCTTGGGAGGGGCACGGTTGAAATTGCTGGTGTTGCCGGAGTGATTGTTGTTTCCTCCGGGCTTCACATTTCCTCCGCTACGGTTGGGGTAGCTTGGGCGAGACATTGGGGGTCGGTTGTTCCTTGGTGCATATCTGGGTGAGGGGTTGGGATGGTACTTCTGGTGACTGTTGGATCCAGTTTGGTGCATCATACGATGTTTGCGGTTGTCATTTGCCTGGTTAATCTTCCCCTCCATCTGAATTGCAGAGTCGACTAGCTCTTCGAGATCCTGGAAACGGATGTTGACGAGGACAGTCTGCATCTCAGCATGCAGTCCGTTCAAGAATCTCTCCTTCTTCTTGGCCTCCGTGTTGATCTCATCTGGTGCATACCTTGCAAGGGACAGGAATCTGTCATGGTACTCCACTATAGTCATTCTGCCTTGCTTCAAATCTCGGAATTCATCCCTCATTCTAGTGACTAGACCCTGTGATACGTGGGTGCGACTGAACTTGATTTTGAAGGCTTCCCATGTCATCACTTGACCATGGTTCATTGTGCGGATACTGTTCCACCATGCTCTTGCATCTCCTGCCAAATAGTGGGTGGAAAAGAGAACTTTCTCATTGGCATCTACTCCAGCTACTTCTAGGTTGTTCTCCATTGTCTGCAACCAGTCATCAGCATCCAGTGGGTTCTCTGAAGTACTAAAGATTGGGGGATTGGTATTCTGGAAGTTTTTCAGCTTGGATCCTTGATGATCCTGATTTCCATGGTTCTGGTTGTTGTGAGCCATCTGGGCAATCTGCTGCAGTGTTGCTAAATTAGCTTGGTGCTCTGCCCTGCTTGCTTCTCGGTCTGTGATGAGAGTCTGCAGAATCTGCAACATTGGGTCTTGCGATGAGATGCTCCCTCCTTGATTTCCATGAGTCATCTTAAGATTGAGGTAGATAAAGGGGTAAGAGGGAAAGTTCTAAGGTTCATGGTTTTGATTTCAAAGCTAAAACTTTGAGTTTGACTCAGTTTTTGCAACTAACTTCTTTTCATTCATTCAAGCAAAGCACACGATACAAACACACACACCACAACATCAAAGGAAAACAGATGGTTTTAAGAACCATTCTGTAATCTATGATACAACGGGACCGATACATCTCATCCTACGATAGTGCTCTAGTGCATTGATGGCTCAATGCACGGTGCCCAGAAAAATGCTTGATGGCGGTGTTGATGTAGAGCTCGTTGGGAACCCCAAGAGGAAGGTTTGATGAGCACAGCAGCAAGTTTCCCTTAGTTATGAAACCAAGGTTTAATCGAACTAGTAGGAGCAAGGAAACACCCTAAAGGTGTTACTAGCTGAGCTTTGGCAGGGCGCACTACCGGTGCTAGTATCAACGTGGATACCTGCACAACACAACCACAGAACTTTGTCCCCAACTTGCGATGAGGTTGTCAATCTCACCGTGTTTTGCGGAAAACAAAGGATTAAACATATCAAATGGAAAGAAGTAAAAGTTTGCAGAAAGTAAACACAAAGCAGAAACAGTTTATAGATTGAATGTAAAAGATAAGGACCGGGATCCATAGTTCACTAAAGGTGGCTCTCCTTAGATAGATAACATGCTGGGTGAACAAATTACAGCAGGGCAATTGACAAACACCGAGAAAGCAATACATGCATATACTAATCATCTTGACTCCTTTGAGACTTGATTGGGCATTACAACATTATACATAGACCGCCATCCAACTGCATCTATGACTAATAATCCACCTTCAGGTTATCATCAAGACCCCCTCCAAAGATTAAGTTGCAAGCAACAGATTATTGCTTCTGAACTTCGTGTAAAGTAAACAATACGATTGTTCTATGAACAAAGGATTGTTGTTTTATCCTAAGTAGCAACAACACATCTAGTACCTTAGAGATTTGTCACTTCCCAGTTACGAGGCATGAACCCACTATCGAGCATAAATACCAACTCTTGGAGTTGCTAGCATCTACTTGGCCAAGATAGCTACTAACAACGGAAAGCATGCAAGATCACAAATAACAAAGACATGATAGAATCAATAATCAATATGAAATAGCATCTCAATATCCATCGGATCCCATAAACACAACATGCAGAATTACAAATAGATGATCTTGATCATGAGCAGACTCACAAGATCTAGACATGAAAGCACAAAGGAGGAGAACCAGCCATCTAGCTACTACATGGATCCGTAGTCCAAGGATGAACTACTCACGCATCACACCGGAGGCTTGCATGGTGATGAAGAAGGCCTCCAGGGTGAATTCCCCTTCTCCGGCAGGGTGCCGGGAAGAGCTTCAGATCCCTCCCGATCTAGGGATGGAGATGACGGCGGCTACAGACTCTTTCGTGGATTTTTTTGATCGGGCACTTAGGGTTTTCGTCCTGAGGGCATCTTATAGGCGGAAGGAGAGGCCGAGGGGGTGCCGGGAGCGGCAACACCACCCCCTGGTGCGGGCCAGGCCTGGCCGCGTGGCCAGGTGGTGTGATGGCCCCCTGGCCCCTCTCTGTCTCGTACTCTGTCACTTGATGACTTCCGAAAAATAGGCACTTTGTCTTTTGTCCCGTCCAATTCTGAGAATATTCATTTTCTGACTTTCCTGGAACCAAAAACAGCAGAAAACAGGCAGCTGGCACTATGGCTCTTGTTAATAGGTTAGTCCAAGAAATCATATGAAAAGTACTCCAAAGTGTGGACAAAACACAAGAAAGTGGATAAAACCAAGCATGGAACATCAAAAATTATAGATACATTTGCAATGTATCATGCATCTACTCATCGTTGATGAAGTCGGAGTCGTCATCGTCGGTGTAGAAGTCCACAACATCTTCCTCCAGAAAATCATCATCATTGCTGAGGTAGGAGTCAATATCTCCTTGGATATCTTCACCTTCCTCTTCTTGTTCCTTTACGGCAAGCTGAGCTTCTTGCTCCTTGATGGTCTTCTCGAGGTTGGCCACCTTATTGTGAAGACGGTCAATGGTGCGATCCTTCTTGGCACGCTGACGGTGAAGAGACTGACGATCCTGGACTAGCAGTGAGAAAGTCTGGGCCTTCTGGGCAGCAATATCAAGGTTGTGGTTGGCTAGCTCTCTTGCATTGGCTAACTCCTTCTGACGGTCGTACAATAGGAAGTCGAGGTTCTCCACTTGGCGCTTCAGTATTGGGTGACTTGGCATCTCGAGCGGCATTCCCATGGAATCATGCCTTGCATAGTGCACAAAGCGGGTTCCCTGGATGAGGTTGACACTGAGGGCACATAGACGTGCGAGAGCTTCATGCATTGCCCTGGCTAATCCATCTAGCCAGTTGTTCTCTCTCACGGAGAACTGAATCCTTCCAGATACTGGTGCTTCTATCTTGCCTCGAAGATCAGCAGTCACTAGCCATTGCAAATCTCCTCCCGGTGGACCCGAGAGTTGAGCTCCAAGGAATTCCGGATGAGGACGCTCCAAGAACTCAGACAGTGCATCCAAGTCCCTCTCGAAGATCAGTTGGCCTCCGTTGCCCAACTGGTAGAACTTGCTGTATTGAGCTTCCATCTATAAGCATTTAGGATGAGGAAGTTAGTGAAGTGATCAAGTGTGTCAAAGTTTTATGTAGTAATGTAAGAATTTGTAGGAACATAAATTTTTGAGAGAGAATGAATTCCCAAGGATAAGAGAGGAAATAGTTTTCATAAGTACTCACTTTGGTTTTGAAATTAAGTTTTTGTTCGGACGTCCATTCTAACTAGGATCTCCTATGGTCAGGATGGCTCTGATACCAACTTGTCAACACCCAGATTTTTAATCCCAGGTGCCTATTATGCCATACATCGCAATCCCAGGATTACCATTTTTGCGAGACATAACATATTGGATATCACAGTACATCATCCATTACAAACCATAATAAGGTCTTACACAAAATAAAGGATCTCATGATCCAGTCTTAGTACAATCATGTAGCGAAAAAAATAGCGTAGCGGTCGGGTCCATCTTCAGAGTCACAGGCAATGCTGACGATGGGAGATAGTCCTAGTTATCATAGCCGTCCTGCTGTCCTTCATCCTGGTAATCTCCTTCATAGTCTGACCATGAGAATAGCCAGGTACAAAAGCCATGAGTACTCTTTAAGTACTCGCAAACTATCACTAACAAATAAGATAGTTCTAGTAGGAATGCTAACTCTAAGTTTAACTATCAAGTTAAGTTTGAAACCTAAGCTGAGTTCAGAAACAAAGAAAGATAAAAGAAGTTTGAAAACACCTAGGTGGGAACTTAATTATCATAGTCACAACTCTGTTGTGGTCAAGTCATGTCACAATTCATTTCATAACTTGTTTTGGAAAACATCTGACAATGGAACAGTATGGCCACTCCAACTGTCCATAACCGCGGATGCGGCTCTTCGAATAGTTTGCCACTCTGCAGAGGTGGTACACTTTCACCACAAGATTCGATACATCTGTCAGGGATAACCCTGAATCATCATACTTAGTATGCAGATAATCAAACATAACCTTTCCTTTACACACCCTAGTATAAGCACCTCTCCTATGAGCATGGCCTCCCAACCATGACCATATGTCATCTTGGGCACTGCATAGGTGGACAACATTGGGAGGTAGGCTCAGCTCAGACCTCTCCTGTGAGGGAACTAATACTAATGCATATAAACTTCTGGCTAAGCCTTACCCAATTTAGGTATTGTGGTTGTACGGTAAAAATTGGAATGGTATCGCATCCGAACCCAACCATCAGTTTTATAAAAGGGCTAAGGCTCATGCCTCAACATTTTCATCATCATAAACCATTTGTGTTTTCTCAACACATGTCAAAACATCTCAGTAGAATGACTCATCATTCCAAGGTTTTCACAATTCATTTTCACCAAGTATTCCCATCTAAAGTGATCTAGTTTTTGGTTTAGCTCTAAACTACTAAGTTAAGAGTGTTCACTAAGGTGGGATGCTAAGATCAATATCATGCCATGGAATGACATCTAAGTCTAACTAGATAGGTCAAGTTTTATACTCTTTATGATACCTTCAAAACAAGTAAAGGACTTTGGTAAAGTAAAGAAAAGTAAAGCTTGGAATTAAATCTTGGAATATGTATAAGTCTAAAATGGTATAACCAAAGCATGCCTATTGCATCTTGCTTAGGTTATATAGATTGCAAGGGTTAGCTAGCATTGTTAATGATGGATTTCCTTGTGCAGTGCAGTGGTTGAAGTTTTCTTCCTCCTCCTCTTGGTAGAACTCCTCCTCCTCGTAAGCTTGGTCGGTACTATCGTCTATAAATACATACGGGGTACACAATCACCAAACCATGCTTAACTAGTCTACTTAGCACTCTAAGGCACACATTTGATGATCTAATATCATCACAAGCATTACAAGGTTTAATGAACTAGTTTCATTTATTTTTTTCGAGAAAAGTAATTTTTACTCATTGAAATTAACTAAGATTTAATATTCTCCAATTAAAATATGGGATCTTGTGGACACATGCCATCACCACATATTATAACATATGGGAATGTGATTTAAAGGTTGGATCACATTTTAATAAGTTTACGTTTAATATTTAATGATGTAAAGTGACTAGAAATGCCTATATAGCATTATTTTGGTACTATTCCAAAGTCACTGCATGTAAACCTTAATATTATTACATATTCAAATAGGAATGGTTAAATGTGATTTTTGAGAGTTGGAATCAACTCAAAAGCTATTATGGTTGATTTTATAAAAATGGTTGAATGTGCAAATGCTTCTGTCTTGTTATTTTTACTAGGGGAGATCTATAACTCTAAATGAATTAAATCCAACGGGCTTGGATAGATCTTTTCAGATGCTTTCCAACAAAACTTGAATCACTCAATTTGGTCCAGTAAATCTTCCTGAATTGATTTTTAAACTAAGGGACATAATTGAGTTCAAACCTAAATAGAAAAATCTAGATTTTAATTACTGGGTCAGCGCGGGAAATGAAATGGGCCGGCCCAGTGACGCTCAGCGGTGCAAAGGGCGGCTGACAGGTTGGTTCCAGTTGTCAGCGAGACTTAAAACCTGAAACGGTATCTAGCGATCTGGGCCACACGATTATAACGTGGATCAACGGCTCACTGTCGTCGTCGACGACGGACTCGTCGCCGGCCAGACCGAACCCTAACCGGACGGTGGCGGTCTACTAGGGATGTACTAGGGCTCCAGCTAGTGCGGCGAGGCGGGCAATCAAACTAGACGGCAACGGCGGGCTCAGGCGAGGTCACGGCAGGGGCTGTGGTGGACGGAATCGACGGCAGCATCTCCTCCTCTGCAGTGGGCTCCTCCGGTGCAATTCCGGCAAACTACGGCTCGAGCGGCTCCGGCGAGAGAGGGGAAAGGTTCAGGGGAGAGAGGGAGTGGAATGGTGTGAGGAATTCGTGTTGGGGAGGCCTACTTATATAGGCGCGATGGTGAGACCGAGAGGTGTGGGAAGGCATCACCGACGAGGACGGTACGAGGGGCAATCGGCATGGGTGAGGTAGGCGGACGATGGGCGGTTCCCTGGTGGTGCTCTATAGCGTAATGTCGCGGCTAGGGGAGGTGGCTTATGGTCGGGAGCATTGCGCGCTCTGTGAGACAGAGGTGGTGCTCGACGGTGTGTATGGTGACTGTGGGTCGCGTGGCGGTGCATGGCCGTGTCTGGCAGTCTTTGGGGTCGGCGGAGAGGCGTCGCAGCGGTATGGGTCGGTGATGCACTACGTCTTTGGCGGCTATCGCGCTCTGGCGAGCTCGCAGAGAGAAAGGGCGGCGACGCTGGGGAATGGTCCAGGGGCTGGGGTTGATCGAGGGGTGGACCGTGGGCGGCGGTAGGGTGGGGCGGAGCTAGGGGACGTGCTGGTTTGGTTCCGTGCGGTCCCTGGCATGTTGCCCGCTTCTGGCCAGCGGTGACCACAAAGTGGCGCCACTCACTACTTCTGGGGCTAAGGGGGGGGCTAGCTGGGGGTTTGGTTGGACTCAGGGGGGACAGAGGAGAGTAGAGAGGGTGCAAATGGGGACAAGGGTTTAACTAGGAGCAGTGTTAGTTAGGCAGTTTTATTTCTGTCAGCCACCTGTTCGACACAATGGCCGCAAGAGATTTTTTTTTGAATTTTGGGCTGAATTTTGGTAGAGTGATGTATCTTATGCTTGAGCTTCTAGGTGCTTGGGTTTTAAAAGTGGAGTTCATTTGAGTGGTTTTTGAATAAGTGTGATCTATACATATGAACTACATTCAATTTTTAAATGTCATTTGAATTTAGTGTTTGAATGTTTTTGGGATGAAACAAAGTAGGCCTTGGCACATCACTACTTGTACTAGCAAGGGGTGCAAAGAACCATAATTGTTTCTGTTAAGTTTTGAGTTCTAGGAATAGCCAAAGTAGGCTAGGTGATTAAAATGGCACAAATGACCATTTCCTTATTTTATTCATTTTGATTTGTTTTTCTTTGGGATTTGTTTGGGAATGATCTAGATGATGTTTAATTCACCTTGGAATCATTTTACAACCAATGGATCACTCAAACATGGCAATTCAAAACAACTCCTAAATTAAATGCACACACATATGAATGCTTAATTATTTTAAATGGAAAAAGGTTTTGATAACCCTAAATTGGGTAGCTTTGATTAACCTTGGATTAAGTTTTGGGATGTTACATTTTCTCGCTCTGCATGATTATGGCCATTATTGCTCTCCTAGTTTGTCGCTCCAAGTCTTTTGCTAGCCTCCACAACCAAGTATGAGTTCCACTCATGCATCCAACTCCCTAAACCAAGTTATTCCAAAGAGTCCACCATACCTACCTACTAGCATATGCTATCCCAAGTATATTCATGTTTTTGTTTACCTTCCAAATTAAACTTGTTATGAGAAAACTAGTGATTAAAGCTCTCATGAACTTGATGGCACACTTTACTTTTCTTGCCCTTAATAAACTTGAAACGTTGTGTCGTCTATGTTGTATATGCTTGCACTTATTTGTTGGGGATTAGCAGAACCATGCTGTCATGGGGAACTCTTTCAACATTGCGCTGGTACTTTGTACCTAGTTGATATCATGCTCTTTTGTCTATGGATGTTGTCGGTGTGAAATGAAAGGGGAGCTTGTAAGTCGATGGAGTTATGTATATGTGTTAGAGAAACGCTTGGGTCGCTGGTCTATGAAGCATTCTTCTTATAAAACAAGAGTCCTATATTGAGAAAAAGAGAAAAAGAAAAAAAAAAGATTATGAAAAGAGGAAAGAGAGAAAAAAGCACCATATTCCCATGGTAAATAAGAAGATTGCTGAGATGCTCGTTGTCTGATTGCCTTGTCATTTTGATATGGGGATTCTTCCGTATCATTGGGCAAGGGGTACCCCATTGGTGGTTCTCTATGATACACATGTACTTACGATGACAAGAACTTACCGGTGACTAAACTTGAGTAGCATGAGGAGCAACCCTCGTATTCAAGGGACATGAGATTTCCAACTTATACTTCATCAAGAATGTACACCATAGTTTGTTCACTTTAACCTTAATCACTTCAAGATGCTTATGATAGGGGCAATGAGAGCTGAAAGCTAAAAAGTACCATAATTTTTGGAAGCTCTTTATGAAACTTGAATCTCTGCTTCCTTCTATGAAGGCTTTTCTTTTACTTTTATGTTGAGTCTCCACCTTCTATCTTTATGCACCTACTTTCAGAGCATAGTGGCCATTCTTAGTTCTATGTGCATTGTCCCAAGACTTATTGATTGATGCATAGCTTTGATATTGCTTGTTTTAAACTATTTGTATCTAGTCACTCTTATGAACTTTGAAGGTGTCCTATGCATTTATGTTTGCTACTCTATGTGGGACAAGCTGAATGCCACTATGCTATGTTTTCTTTATGTGAAACAAACAAAAGTCTTGCAAAGCATTGTTATTCATGAATCTTTTGTTTGTGTCTTTTCATGTTGCAACATAGTTGCTTTGCCTTATTGTTAGAACTTTGTCTTCCATGTTTTGATTGAAGTACTATAATCCCAGCTATCAATGTTTTACAAATACTTTGATCAAGTTTATGATGGTGCATGTCACCTCAAAAATTATTCTTTCTTTTTATCACTTACCTACTCGAGGACGAGCAGGAATTAAGCTTGGGGATGTTCATACGTTGCTAACGTATCTATAATTTTTGATGTTCCATGCTTGATTTTATCTACTTTCTTGTGTTTTGTCCACACTTTGGAGTACTTTTCATATGATTTCTTGGACTAACCTATTAACAAGAGCCACAGTGCTAGTTGCCTGTTTTCTACTGTTTTTGGTTCCAGAAAGTCAGAAAATGAATATTCTCGAAATTGGACGGGACAAAAGCCAAAGTCGATATTTTACCGGAAGACTCATGGAGCCAGAAGACGAGACGGAGAGGGGCCACAGGGCGGCCACACCATGTGGTGGCATGGGCTAGCCCTGGCCGCGCCACCAGGTGGTGTGGGCCCCCTGGCCACCCACCGACCTTGCCTCTTCGCCTATAAGAAGCCTCCCGATGCAAAAACCCTAAATCGTCAAGCCTCCAGCCACGAAAAGTTCTGCAGCGCCGCCACCACCGAAGGGGAGATTTGGGGGGGGGGGGGACAGAAAGTCTCTGTTCCGGCACCCTGCCGGGACTGGGAAGTGCCCCCAGAGCCATCTCCATCGATCTCCACCACCATCGCCATCGCCGTTGCTGATTCCCATGATGATGAGGGAGTAGTTCTCTCTCGAGGCTAAGGGTTCTACCGGTAGCTATGTGTTCATCTCTCTCTCTATGCATGATCTTATTGCGATTATGAGCTTGTAATCTATAGATCTACCTTGCTACTCAAGTGCTTTAATAGATCTCTGCCTTCCCCATGTGTGTGAAAGTGATAGCATGCACACCATGGTGGCACTTAGGCTAGAGATTACAAATACTTGTTATGAGTTATATTTGGAGTTGGATGTCTTTATGAAATTGTGGTGTTTGTTTGAACCATCTAGTGCTCAAGGTGACAATGTGGGGTTATCTAGATGCGGAAAGCGAACTTTGAGGTGTGCTGTTATAGCCCTACCATCGATTAGAGTGTCCAACCGGAGAGTAGTTAAGAGTAGTATCATAAAGAGAAGATATTTATATGAGAGTGTTCACTAGTGAAAGTATGATCCCTAGGCCTTGTTTCTAAACATTGAAACACCGTTTGCAACTAGATCTGTTACATGTTTGCTTGCTTCCATCTTTATTTCAGTTTGCCTTTAGTCTCTTCCACGCCATCAAGATATTTTCTAGCACCGTTGTCTTATATCCATACCACTTGTATTTCACTATCTCTTCGCCGAACTAGTGCACCTATACACCTGAAAAGTGTATTGGGTGTGTTGGGGACACAAGAGACATCTTGTATCTTGATTGCAGGGTTGCTTGAGAGGGAGTACCTTTGACCACTTCCTCCCTGAGTTCGATAAACCTTGGGTAATCCACTTAAGGGAAAACTTGCTGCTGTTCTACAAACCTCTGCACTTGGAGGCCCAACAACTGTCTACAAGAATAAAAGTGCGTAGACATCACCCCGAAGAACTCTGGGTGCGGGCGCTCAAGATACTCTGCAAGTGTATCTAGATCCCTCTCAAAGATCAGGTGGACTCCGTTTCCGAGCTGGTAGAACTTGCTATACTTGACCTCCATCTATAAGAATTTAGTGTGAGCAAGTTAGTGGGGTGATCAAGTGTGTCAAATTTTTATGTAGGATTGCAAGAATTTTTTAGGAACATGATTTTTTTTGAAAGAATCTCAAGGATAAGAGTGTTAATTGGTTTTCATAAATACTCACTTCTTTTGTTTTGAAACTAAGTTTTTGTTCAGACGTCAATTCTAACTAGGGTCTCCTATGGTCAGGATGGCTTTGATACCAACTTGTCAACACCCAGATTTTTAATCCCAGATGTCTGTTATGCCATACATCGCAATCCCAGGATTACCATTTTTGCAAGACATAACAGAATTGGTACCACAGTACATCATCCATTACAAACCATAATAAAGGTCTTAAAAATAAAGGATCTCATGATCCAGTCTTAATACAATCAAAGCAGCGGAAAGTAAACGTAGTAGGGGCTCCATCTTCTGGGTCACAGGAAATGCTGACAATGGGAGATAATCCTTGTTGTCATAAACCTCCTGCTGTCCATCTTCCTGGTAGTCCTCCTCATAGTCTGGCCACGGGAATAGCCAGGGACAAAGCCATGAGTACTCTTTAAGTACTCGCAAACTATCACTAACAAGTAAAGTAGTTCTAGTAGGAATCTTAAGCTCTAGGTTTATTTGCAAAAAGGCAGGTTTATTTCATAAGGAGTTCAAAGGTAAAGAACCTAATTTAATTTTCTACATCACTAAGTGGGAACTTAGTTTTCATGTCCACAACCCTGTTGTGGTCAAGTCAAGGTCATAGTCAATTCACAAGTCATTTTAGAAAACATCTGACAACGGAATAGTATGGCCACTCCAGCTATCCATGACCGCGGACGCGGCTATTCAAATAGTTTGACACTCTGCAGAGGTGGTACACTTTCACCACAAAATTTGATACATCCGTCAGGGATAACCCTGAATCATCATACTTAGTATGCGGATAATCAATCATAACCTTTCAATTACACACTCTAGTATAGGCACCTCCCCTATGAGCTTGGCCTCCCAGCCATGGCCATCTGCCATCCTGGGCACGACATAGGTGGACATTAACATTCACGAGGTAGCCTCAGCTCAACCTGTTTCCGCGAGGGAACCCATACTAGGGCATATAAACTTCCAGTTAAGCCCTACCCAATTCAGGTATTATGGTTGTACGGTAAAATTGGAATGGTATCACATCCAAACCCAACCATTAGTTTTTATCAAAACCAAGGCTCATGCCTCAATAAGTTTCATCATTAAATCATTCTGTGTTCATATCCCATGTCAAAATGTTTCAATAGAATGAACCATCATTCCA
Organism: Avena insularis; assembly: GCA_023614405.1. NCBI lineage: Eukaryota > Viridiplantae > Streptophyta > Magnoliopsida > Poales > Poaceae > Avena > Avena insularis. Next base: position 415,074,823 of record CM042686.1, on the reverse strand, counting down.
AGGTTTTCATAATCATTTTATCCAAGTATTCCCATCTAAGTGATCAGTAGTAGTTTATCACTAGCAACTAGCAATGAGGGTGTCACTAATAAGGGGTGCTAATCAAGTGTAACTATCGAAATCTAGTTTTATTCTTTTTAATGGCATCTAAGTATAACTACTTAGGTCTAGTTTTATACTCTTTATGACATCTATCCTATTTTTCCAATACTCACAAATTACTAATTAAAGGTAAAGAACTTTGGTAAAAGTAAAAGAATAAAGCTTGCAAGTAAAACTTGGGATTGGTATAATCAAGGTTGCATAACCAAAGCATGCCTAATGTGTATTGCATAGGTTATCTTGCATAGTTAACTTGTAGTGTTAGGCTTGCATAGTTAAGCTTGCCTTGAGTAGTGCAGTGGTTTAAGTTCTCTTCTTCTTCTTCTTCGTAGTACTCCTCCTCCTCATATCCTGGGTCGATACTAGCATCTATTAATGAATACGAGGTACACAATCACCAAACAATACTTAACTATTTCTATTTAGCACACAAAGGCTCACACTAGATGATCTAGCATCATCACAATCATTACATGAAATAAAGACCTAGTCTTATTTATCTTATTTTGGAAAATTAATTCCTACTCATTGAAAATACTTAAGATTTAATATTCTCCAATTAAAATAGGGGATCATGTTGACACATGTCATCACTACATATTCTAATACTTGGGAATGTGATTTAAAGTGGTGGTCACATTTTATAAAGTTTAATATTACTATTTAATAAAATTAAAGTGACTAGAAATTTCTATATAGCATTCTTTTGGTACTAGCCCAAGATAACTGCATGTAAACCTACATATTTTTACATATTCAGATAGATCTTGTCAAATGCGATTTTTGAGAGTTGGAATCAACTCAAAAGCATTTATGGTTGATTTTAAAAAAATGTTGGAAGTGGCAAAAGCCTTTGTGTTATTATTTTTACTATAGGTGATCTATAATTTCAAATGGTTTGGATCCAACGAGCTTGGATAGATATTTTGAATACCTTTATAAGAAAATTGGAATCATGCAATTTGGTTTGGTGAATCTCTTTGAATTGATTTTTGAATCTACTAACAGAATCTAGTTTTAACGAAAATGGAAAAAGTCTATTAGAATCAACGGGCTCTGCGCGGGGAACTAATTGGGCTGGCCCAGCAATGCCGCGCGCCCAGCGGGCTGCTGACAGGCGGGTCCTACTGGTCAGCGACTCAACTAAAGCGAAACGGTAAGTTTCAATCTAGGCAGTGCGATTAGAGCGCGATCGACGGCTGAGCATCGTCGTCTCCGTCGCACAGTGTCGGTGAGAAACGAACCCTAACGCGATGGTGGGGTACGTGGGGGCTCACCTGGGCTCCAGCTAAGGTCGGTGATGGGGGCGATCGAACGTGTCAAGGCCGGCGAGTCGAATGGTGGTCGCGGCGGCTCCTGGGAAGCTCCTAGCTTCAGTTCCTCTTCTCCTCTGCGGTGGCGGGCTCCGATGAAATTCTGGCGATGTGGTGCTCGCCTTGATCCGGGGAGAGGTGTGAGAGGTTTCTGAGAGAGAGGGGAGTGAGATGGTGTGGCGAATTGGGGCTGGGGTAGCCTCTATTTATACACCGATGAGAGGGGCAGAGCGGCATGGCTCAGGCTCGTCGGCGATGTCGTTACAGAGGGCTATCACCATGGCTAAGGGTAGGGGTCGACGCGGGGCTTTTGGGCGGTTGTCATGCAAGTGATGGCGCGACAAGGGGCGGTCGAGAACGGTCGGGAGTGGTCCATGCTCTGTGCAGGAATGACGGTGTTCGAGACGGCACACAGTGTCCACGGTTCGCGCAACGGCGAACGGGCGTGTCTGGGGGTAACTGGGGTCGTGGTGAGTGCGTGCATGCGTGGCAAGGGCAAGGCGTGGTGTGTGTGCGCGTGTCGGCTACAGCGCTCTGGCGCGCTCTCGACATGGCAGACAGAGAGGTGGGCACGGCGATTACGGCTGGTCCACGGCTTGTCTTCGATCGAGGGGTGGATAGAGGGTGGCGGTGGAGTGTGGCCTGTCTCCTGGAAATCGTGGGAGAGGGCGGCGCGGTCTGTGGCGAGTGGAGCATGGTCGACGGGCACGGCGAACTCGGGCGGCACTGCACTGGTGCGAACGGCAAAGGGGGGAGGCTTGTCCACTGCGCTGCTAGACACTGGGGCGACCAGGGGAGTGAATTGAGGCACTAGTGGCGATCAATTACTGCTCCAAATAGTGATTGTTAGGCAAGTGTTTACTGGTGTCTGCTAGGCGCTCGACCAAATGGCTGCATGAATTCAAAGTTTAAATTTTTGGATGAAATTTGGCGAGTGTTCTGACACTACTAGGAAATGGCCTATAGATAGATGTTCAAGATGTTACGAAAAGCATGCGCCACTGAAAACACTGTCGATGGCGCACTGAAAGCATGCGCCACAGAAGATTGGAAGTTCTATGGCGCATTCTCCAGAACATGCGCCACAGAAGATTGGTGGGATCCGCTAGCCGGGGTGGGTTGATCCATGTTCTGTGGCGCATTCTAAAATATGCACCACAGAAGTTGCCTCTTCTGTGGCGCATATTTCCTCATGCGCCACAGAACATGGAGGGGGCCCCACCACAGAATCTAATTCACCCAAGTTCTGTGGCGCATGTTGTCATATGCACCACAGATGTGTGTCACTTCTATGGCGCATAATTCTGACATGCGCCACAGAACTTGGAGGTGGGCCCCACACAGCGAATCTTATTCACCCACTTCTGGGGCACATAAGTCCATATGCGCCACAGAAGTTTCACATCTGTGGCGCATTTCCTCCTTATGCGGTTCTGTGGCGCATTTCCTCCTTATGCGGCACAGATGAGGGCATCCAGATCCATGTTAAAAAGGTGACAAGAGCTAGCTTTCTTATATATCTATCCACCACCAACCATTACATATCTCTACCTCCTCCCAACTCGTCTTCCTCCTCCCTCACACCCCATCTTACCCATAGTTCCTCCATTTTCTTGTAACTAAACCTATTTTAATCCATAGATTGGTAAGTGGAAGGTTCGCTCCAACTTCTAGATCTAAAAGTTCCTTACTTTTCTCTCTCACATCTCTATTTGTTTACTAATTTCCTCTCCACCAACTTGCATTGTAGATCTATTTGTCCACACTCTCTCATCGCGCGGTCTCGTCTCGCTATTATTGTGTCTACTATAGGTGAGTACTTGGCCATCATGAACATGTAGGTGAAGCTTGTCGCACGAGCGGTGTGTGTGTGCGATCCATGGCGAGACGATGCTTGTGTGGTGCATGAATGTTTGCAATGGGAGGAAGTTCTTTGTTGGTTGCTTGTTGTTGCCAGGCCCGGCCGGTGTGGTTGCATGGATGTTTGCCGAAATGTTGATTCATTTCCATTTCCGCAAATTTTTGCACTACCCATATGTCCTAATTTTAGGAAAGGTCATGCCGAATTTTTTCCGGCTAGCATTCATGCATGTGTGTGTTCATATGGTGTGGTTCTCACCTATACTCTCTGTTTTGACTGCTCAGGCAACCATGGTCCTCACGATGAGTGAAGGTCGAATTGCTAGGTACAAGAAAGGCGCGAAGGAGGACATGATTCTGAACAACAAGACCATGATAAGATGTCCATGTCGAACATGCAAACTGCAGCACTGGATCGACCCTGAATCTGGACAATTGGAGGGTCACCTGCTCAGGCGCGGCTTCATGCGCGACCTCAATGAGGCGCCGGCAGGACATGGTGGTGGTCATGAAGACGTGGGCGGGCGAGAAGACGAAGAGTCTACCAGGCATGATCATCATGACGAAGGAGATGCCAGCGGGCATGATCATCATGACGAAGGAGATGCCGGCGGGCATGATCAGCATGGATAAGGAGATGACGATGGGCATGATCATGAAGAAGGAGAAGACGCGAACACACAGACACTGCTAACTTCGGTCTTGCAGGACCCTCATGTTCAAGAACTTCTCCTCAAGGAGATGAGCAACGACAAAGCTACAGCCACAGAGAAAGCCAAGCTGGCCCAAATGGAGGTAGATGGGATGACTCCATTCTATCCTGGGTGTCGCCCCGAGGATACACGTCTAAGTGTAACGCTCAAGGCTCTAGAGATGAAGGCCGAACACAAATGGACCAATGTGAGCTTCAACACGAACATGGAATACTGGCACGATCGACTTCCTAAGGGGAACACATTGCCAACAAGTATCGAGGAGGCCAAGAAAATCGTGTGCCCTCTCGACCTACCACACATTAAATACCATGCATGCATCAATGATTGCGCACTTTATCGGAATGAGTACGCGGATAGAACCACATGTCCGGTATGTGGCCAAGGACGGTACGAGAGGGAACAAGAAAGTTCCTCAAAAAGTGGTATGGTACTTTCCTATCACCCCTCGTCTGCAGCGATATTTCGTAGATCCTAAAGAAGCAAAGCTCATGCAGTGGCACACAGAAAGAGAGAAACCCAAAGATGATCCAGAGAAGGGAAAGATCCTGACACACCCTTCAGACACTAGCCAGTGGAACGCATTAGACATCGAGTTCGAAGAGTTCGGGGGCGATGCAAGGAACGTCAGGCTGGGTATGAGCACTGATGGACTCAATCCTTTTGGAAACCAGAGTAGCACGCATAGCACCTAGCCCGTGTTTGTATGGCCATACAACCTCCCCCCGTGGCTATGCACGAAGCAAATGTATGTACACATGAGCATTCTTATTCAGGGGCCGAAACAACCAGGTATCGATATGCATCTGTATCTCGGGCTATTGAGAGAGGAGTTAGCCAGCTTGTGGGAGACGTCGGCCCGTACGTGGGACGCCTACACTAAAGAATATTTCCATCTGAGAGCCGCATTGCTCACAACCGTGCAGGACTATCCTGGTGACGCATATGTATCGGCCTAGGTGAACCATGGACACAATGCATGCGTCAAGTGCATGGATGAGACACCGCATCTCTAGCTACCAAGGGATCCCGGGTCTTTGAAAACCGTGTTCCAAGGTACTCGAAAGTGGCTCCGCATGGATCACCCGTGGAGAAAACGTGGTGACCTGTTCAATGGTAAGGACAAGATCGAAAGAGCCCCGCGTCCGAGGAGCGGCGAAGAAATCAAGGAGCTTTTGAATAATTGGGTAGATTGCCCTACGCCTGGAAAAAAACGACCGAGGACAAAGCCGTTGCTGGGTGTATGGAAAGCAAGGTCTGTTTTCTGGGACCTGCCATATTGGAAGGTCCTTGACACTCCCCATAGCCTCGATGTAATGCACATCACGAAGAATGTTACCGAGAGTCTGCTTGGCACTCTACTGAACATGCCGGAGAGGACCAAGGATGGACCGAAAGCAAGAAAGGACCTTAAATTGCTTGGCATAAAGAAAGATCTTCAGTACCCTGATAGTGATGATGATGATGATGATGATCAGGAAGGGACTCAAGGTCGCCCCAAAAGAGTTAAGAAGAATGAGGTGGTGCTTCACGCTGCCTGCTTCACTCTGAGTCTAGAGGAGCTCGAGAAGTTTTTCAAGTGCCTCTTAGGAGTGAAAGTTCCTCACGGTTACTCGGGGAAGATAAGAAGATATCTAGATGTGGCGAAGAATAGGTTCAGCGGTATGAAGTCTCACGACTGTCACGTGCTAATGACGCAGATACTCCCCGTTGCGATCCGTGTGATAATGGACGAGCATGTCCGTGAGACATTGTTTGGCCTCTGTAACTTTTTCGACGTCATATCTAGGAAGTCGATCGGTGTGAAGCAGCTCGACAGGCTACATGAAGAGATCGTGATGATACTATGAGAGCTTGAGATTTACTTCCTGCCCGCATTCTTCGACATCATGGTGCATCTACTTGTACATGTCATGGACGACATCATCCAGGTCGGGCCGACATTCCTGCACAACATGATGCCGTTTGAAAGGCTAAACGGTGTCATCAAAGGATTCGTTTGCAACAGGTCTCATCCAGATGGAAGCATAGCCAAGAGCTTTCTGATCTACGAGTGCATCTCCTTCTGCCAGAATTATCTAACCACCGAGAACGAGGATGTTGGAATACCCACAAAGAAGCACCTCGGTAGGCTCGGTGGATATGGTCACCGCGAGGGCTACCGCTCACTACATGTCGGCATTGATGGTCAACACACTGATTTTGAAAGGGCACACCGAGTCGTGCTACAACCAGGGCCGGCCCTTGGGTCTTGGGTCGAAGAGCACAGAATCTTAATCGAGCAGGAGTACGTCGACCAGGGCCGGCCGAGGAAGAAGGGAGACGTAACCAGAGAGCACAACTCCAGCTTCACGGGTTGGTTCAAGAAAAGGCAACTAGACAATCCCCCACAGACGCCTTCTACGAAAGATCAAAAACTCATATTCTCCTTGTCGCAGGGCCCAGGGCATAACCTAAGGACTTATCAGTCATACGACATAAACGGTTACAAATTTTACACCGAGGAAAAGGACAAGAATAGTGAATATCAAAACTCAGGAGTGACTATGTTATCCTTTGCTGATGATGAGACTACTGTGATGGAAAGATTCTACGGAAGGATCAAGGAGATATGGGAGCTCGACTACTATGGAGAGATCGTACCGATGTTCCGTGTTAGATGGGCCAAGAACGTGGAAAAAGAAGGCCGCTATTTCACCATAATGGTTATACCAGATGCCAAATCAACAAAGAACGCCTCCGCAAAAAATGAGCCTTGGGTACTCGCTAGCCAAGTTGATAAATGCTTTTTTATTACCGACCCGGCAAAGCCCAACCGTGTTGTAGTTAGGAGGGGCAAGAGGAGCATCATCGGAATGGAAGGAGCCGCCAACGAGCAAAACTTTGACAAAAACGGCGACCCGAAGATCGAAGAGGAATTCGACAAGTACTTCGACATGCCTACTACTACTAAAGTAAGAAGGAAGACCACACTTCCTACTAAAGGTTGTCCATTCACAAGAAGAAATCTCAAAGTTCACTGGCTAAAGTATTCAACCACGGCGAAAAAGGGCAAGAAGATTGTGAAGAGACACTAGCAATTATGTGACCTTTTGGTGTATTAATTCGTGTGGGTATAATGTGATATTAGTGTGACTTTTTTGTGTATTAATTCGTGTGGGTATAATGTGATATTAGTGTGACTTTTTTGTGTATTAATTCACATGTGTGCTCGCAAATATATATTAGTTAGAGACTAAAACATACACGTGATATTCGTGTGGGTATACAAATTCACATTTGTGTGTGACAAGCACATATATATATATATATATGATTCATGAGTTTTTTATAAGTATGCATGTGTATATGTTCTTGCTTTTTTGAATAAATATGCATATGTGTGTATAGGTTTAAATAAAATGTTTTTTAAAAAAGGAAAAAAGTCTGAGACAGCCAGGATTCGAACCTGGCTGCCCCAGGTTGAAAGCTGGCGAGCAAGACCACTAGGACATGTAGCTGATCTTGTCAAACTACGATGCCGCTTTTGTTTTGGACTATGCCCAAAAGTTTTGTGGCGCATATCATAGTAATGCACCACAGAAGTTGTAAATTCAGTGGCGCATTTTAGATGAATGTGCCACAGAACTTTCACACTTAGCCAAATAAACGGTTCGGCCTCCCCTGCTACCTTCTCCATTTCTTTCCCTCATCTCGCCCGCGCGCAAACCCTAGCAAATCACCCTCGCCGCCGAAGCCGCCGTGGAGGAGAGCCCGTGGAGGAGAGCCCCATCACCGCCGCACCGGAGCCCGTGGAGGAGGAGGCCCGCCACCGCCGCTCCAGAGCCCGTGGAGGAGGAGGCCCGCCCCGCCTCGCCTACGACCTAGGAGGAGGTGGCCTGCAACGTCCGCAGCAGGAGCACCGCCGCCACCCTCGTCGACGACCACCTCCCCATCCACAGGTACACTTCTCGCTCTCTTCTTTTCCCCCTCTTTGCAAGAATGCTCTGCTCAATTTTCAGATTGCAAGAATACTTCTGTGAATTTTAGTTTAATACTAGGAAGTTGCAAGAATGATCTAGGGATTGCATCAGAGCTTAGTTTAGTGCAACGCGGCCTGGGTTACTTGTAGTTCTAACATCTATGAGCTACTACTACTACTGCTAGCACAAGAGAGAGATGGCACTCACTCACTGGGGCTACCTTGGCTAGGGTACTGAATGATAGGTAGTGCTGCTGCCATTAGTCTGCAGGAGATGTACATACACTGTACCTGTTGTTGGTCCATGCATGCATGACAACCAGAAAAAATGGCCTTGTGGTACAATCAAATTATCAAGAACCAACGAGCAGCATGAATAGTGGAGAGAACAAACAGGGTAATTTGGAGAATCTCTTTCTGCGTGCGCAACAACCTTTAGTAGTACTACTGTGCTAAGAAAAAATCAAGTGAGAAATAGAAATTGGTGGGAAAAAACCTGGCTAGTTATTTTTATTCCATTCTTTATACGTATTCCAAGCCACAAAAGACTGGCTGCTATCGCTCTGATTATTCCCACTACCTTGTGGAATAATATCGTGAGAATTTTTTCTGAGCAATGTGCATTGGCATCAGAACAACAACACAGAAGGAGAGAGCTTACATAGTTGGATTGCATGATGATGCACTGCATGCATGATAAACATAAGAACCAACATCTCTAACATGAGAAAAATAGTTCATTTGTTTGAACTAGACTAAAATAGATGGTACCCTAAAGGTTTCAGACATGCATCTCTAACTGCAACTACTGGGGTCCCCTTTTCAGCACACCAAGCTTTCTAGTTTACTCTAACATATTTTGTTGATCCTTTTAGACTTTTAGTTAGGTACCTTCTTCACTTCTGTTACACTATATATTTCATTCAAATGTTATTTTTACTATTCCATATATTGTGTGAATCTGGTCTATGTTATTTAGCATTTTAAGAAATGTCTTGGATACTTTGCAGACTGCTTTTATTTCCTTTGCACTATCCATAGAGAATTTCGTGCTTCCCTTTCCAGTGCTCCCAAGAACATCTATGTATGTTTGTTTCTATGCCCCTGGTTTCCTGATGATTATTGCTATGACACTTGTGATGTTCAGCTTTTTTTACTGCAACTGTTGTACTATTCTCTATCTCTGTGCAAGAAGAAGAGAGAATGTGCAAGGTAAAGTGTGTGTAAAGTGAACTGTGCAAGGTAAAGTGTGTGTACTATAACTTGATAGCCTGTGTGTGTGCAAGAAGAAGAGAGAATGTGTGTGTCTCTATGTACTATAACTGCTACTCAGTTTTCATCCAGTAGAAGCACATGTATGGTATATATCTGTTATACTGTATCTGTTATATATCTGTTATACTGTATCTGCTACTCAGTTTTCATTCAATTTTCGTTCAGTAGAAGTTCTTCTTATACATGTATCTGTTATACTGTTGCATGAATGATGGATGGGGCTGCATGGATGATGATGCTGGGGTCAATGCATGGGGCTGTCAATATGGGGATGGGGTGTTTTGTCTTGCAGAGATTTCATTTGAGTTGCCCATTTCTCCCGAAGTGTCGATTCACTTCCGTTTCGGTTGAGAAATGGGCACTCCTAGGTCAAAAAATTAGCAAAGGTCATGCCGAATTTTTCGGCCGAGATTTGTGCTAACTTTTTGCCTCTTTTAAATAGAGTAGTGCAAACATGTCGGGCAACAAGGAGTCTAGCCCTTCTAAGCACATGATCAGCGTCGAAGAACAAGCTAGACAGGCCAACCAGTCATTCTGGCAGGGGTCCCAACAGGAGGAGGAGGAGGAGGCGATGAGGATGACACCACCACCGGAGGAGGAGGCGACCGTCACTAGAGCTGCTGGGGCCAATGAGGGCGGAGATCCTGATTACGAGGGGGACGAAGACGACTATGATGGAACTAGTGAAGGCAGGGGCGAAGAGGATGACACCACCAATGGCGGCGCCCGCACCAATGGCGGCGAGCGCACGGATGGCGGTAGCGGTAACCCGACCACTTCTCAAAAGAAGAAGAAAAAGAAGGAACAAAAGGAGCGGAAGGTTCCAGTGCTCGCCACCATCTGTGATGAGTTCACTGAGGTCATAGAAAGTGGCCTACCCATTGTGCCAGAGGCGATTGCTAAAGGGTACGGCCGTCAACTCGGGTGCATCGTCTGGGAAAGCATGTCGATCAACACGAAGTACATCAGACATGCTGACCATGCAGCTTTGGTCGATAACCTCCTTAAGAAGATTCACAAGCGATACAGATTCCCAGAGCAGTTTAGAAACCTCGAGAGAAATAAGAACCCGGTGAACAAACTAGCCCTCACGAAGATGAGAAACGCCTTGAGCAGCTGGAAAACCCGGGTGAAGAATATCATTGACAAAGGTGAAAGCTGGGAGGTTATTAGTAAGAAAAATCCGATGCTCGACGAAGAGGAGTTTAGGATATTCAAGGCGGATATAGCTACCGCTGGTGCTATAAAATGGACTCAATGGGGAAGGAGTATGCGGGAACAGAACATAGGTAACCACCACCTTGGAAGCGGCGGTTACAGGGGAAATAAGCCATTTGGGACAAGGAGGACACCGAGCTTGAACGCCTTGGTAAATACAACCCTTGGCTTAAAATCACGGACTTGCAGCTTAGGCAATTTGTTCGGGCCCGCTACTACCTGGAGAAGGAAACATGGGAGTTCATCACCGACGATCCGGAGGTGAAGGACTTCGAGAAGAATCTGGTAAGGAATTTATGGCCGATCTCAAGTCTATTGTGTTCTAATTAAGATAATGAAGCCAATAATCTAAATGGGTTCACCTTTCCTTGTCTCTGCAGGAGGAGGAACTGAACGCTACTGCCACAGAGTCGTCCCAGGATTCGACGGAGCCGTGGGACACGGTTTTCAACAGGGCGACCAATGCTTACAAGAAGAGGGACAAGGGGTTGCCGCCGTCCTCAGCTGGTCGTGTGTCCGGCTTCGGTACGAGCATGATGTTCAAGGAGTTCTACAAAGAGGACGCAAAGAAAAGAAGGGAGAGGAAGAACCAGGATAAAGCCGCTGTTGCAGAGCTGAAGATGAAGGTGCAGACATTGGAGGAGAAGGCAGTGGACTAGAAAACGGTGGACAAGTTAGTGGAAGAGAAGCTCTGCTCGATGATCCCCCTGAGTTTTTCAAGGGGCTTACTGCTTGGAATACGGGAGGTCGACAGGGGCCGATACATCTGCCTAGCTTAAGCGGCAGCAACTCGGGCATCAATGTTACCATGTCGCCGGACTTGGTGACCCCGCCGGCCATCAATGTCAGGACGCAGCCCCTCATTTTGGTCACAACGACGCCCCCTCCCGCCAAAGATACCAATAAGGCGCAGCCGACAGCGGTGGTGCTTCGTGAGACACCCGAGCGGGAGATTGCAGATGATGATAGGCCGGCCACCGGCATCGGCCGTGTCTCTACATTAGCCGAGATCCACGCCATCACCAAGGTAACTAATTAGTTAGTGCATGTCATCTCCTTTATGTTGGGCCACGCAGAGAAAAACAAAACTTTTTCCTACACGGTGATCCCAAGATCCAGCTCAGGTAGAAGGCCACGAGGATTACCACTAGACGCGCAGTTGCGGAATTGATGAAGCACGTCGCTTGATGCAGTGCAGTCCTTGCGATCCGTTTCGGTTCCACGATCCACGATCCGTTCTTTCTTCACGATCGTCAAAGTGCTGAATGTACAGCACCTCCGCCGGTATACACACGTACGAGGAGGAGCGCTGGCGATGGACTTCTAGGTCCGGTACGGCGGCGACAGGACTGGACTAGAGCTAGGGTTTCCAACACATGGAGTGACCTAACCTTATGCTCTAAGCACCTGTGCCCCAGCTTATATAGGGAGTGAAAGTGGGCTCCACTCACTTGTGGCCCATTCACTAAAAGGCCTATATTTGCCACTGCAAGTCTCACTTGCTGACTAAGTCCATGTCACTATTTAGGTCCAACCCAAATAGGTTTCCTGTTTGGGTCTAACCCAAACTGCTCCTGCTCTTAAGTGTGTGAACTGACAGGCTCATGGTAACCTGGACACGATTCCGAGTCTCACTCGTGATCGATCAGTTGGTAGCGGCTCCTAGCAGAACGTGCCAACTCCCAAGTACCAATAAGTCATGACGACATACCTTCCAATGCGACTTTTGTCTGAGTCCCTTTTGCCTCACGATATACCTTGTCGGACTATAGCCGAATGATCGTCATCCCTTAAATAGTCCGACTCTCTTTCTCGATCCGAGATAAGTGATTCATCCGACTAACTCTTAGTCGGCTGCCTCGGTTAACACTTATCCGAGACGTGCATGGCCATGCTTTCTGAATCATATCTTCTGAGAGGGCCTAGAGAATATCTCTCCGGATGGAGGGGCAAAATCCCGTCTTGGTTATTCACATCACGTAGCTTGATTCTCAGTCGACCCGAACTCCGCCTTTATAACTGCCCAGTGACGGAACAACGTTTGACAGAACCTAAGTCGGTGATCCTCAACTCGGATTGTGCAATAACCTCAGGTCTAAGGATTACATTGATTGAGACATGCAAATGACGACTTGTTCGTTACATCTCAATATGGGTCAGTCCGACTCGCTAAAATCTTTAGCCGAATCCGTGTAAGTTGGAATAGCATCTCCATGCCCATGACAAGTGGAACCTAGTCATCTGCCGACTTTCACATTGGTCTAAGTTGTGTGTCCAGCACAACCTCAATGACCAAGGACAATTAGTATGAACAACATGAATATATAGTTCCACAATCAAATCACATATTCGATGATACATATTAGTAGTTCATACATGGACCATAACCTTATGAATACATTGGGAATAACATCATACATGATTGCCTCTAGGGCATATTCCCAACACTTTATGCCTTTGATGCATGACTGTTGCCATCTCATGACACCCAACAACATGTTTTTTCCTCAGGACACTTCTTGCGTACTCCTGCTTAAAGATTTCGGCGGTGAGTTGAAGGATGTTGCCAAGGGCACTCTTATACAACCGGCGAGCCGCACGATGCACAACAATCCAATTTATGATGACGTGATGAGGGTCAGGTTGGCTCGGGTGTTGCCAGGGTGCGACGACATGGACCCCCCTTTCAACCTCAGGGAGCCGACGAACACATGACCCTTGGGGAATGCTACAACTGGCCCTTGACATGGCCGAAGACCCAGATTCGTCTTGCGGGGGGAGCACCGGCACCACCTCTCGACCAATCATCGCCCGGCCACCACCTCGGAAGCCAGTAGCCGCCGTTGTTGCCACCACCAGCCATCACCATCAACTCTTGGAAGCGTGTGCACTGCCACATGGCAAAGACGTTGTGCTGCAACCACCGTCCCCCCCGCTACCACCACCACATGATGGCACCCATGAAGATGATGATGAATTGGTCAACGGTGACGACTTCATCAACACCGACGCCGCCAAAGGATTGTATATGCCTTCTGTGGATGAAGAACCCTTCGCAGGTCGCGACGACCATCAAGCTGGTCGGCCCAATACATGCACACAGCGCCTGGTCTTCCATGGTCTTTCTCAAGAGATGCCTCCGGCCGCCGGTCCACCACAAGAGAAACCGGGATTGGTTTTCATCCCCAACGCACTCCAAAAGGCGACTGGTGAGCAGATGGCAGTGGCTGACACTGTTGTGAAGAAGAAGCACTATAGGAAGAGAGGTAATAATAATAAGAAGGGTGCGAGCCAGCCTCTTCCGAAGAGGATCTGGGGTCAGGACGTCGTCGTCGTACCATCCACACAATTTGGCTTGCCCTGAGTGCATGTAGCTGGTGATCCGATATTGACTCCAGATATGATCCACATTGCGGTTGGAGCCATGTTAACTTTGCACGAGGGTGTCAAGACACTAGAGGCCCTCCTTCTTATAGACGGAGATCCAAATTACCCGGTTTTCACGGCCAAGGTGCCATTGGACGTGGGCTTCGTCGATGAACCCCTCGCGGATATATTCTTCATAGCGTTCAAGGACATATTCAAGCTATTTCTCATGAAACGGCTGGCTTATAACTTGGTCCGCCTATACACGCTCAATCTGGCTCTCACGGTCAAGAGAGAAAGTACCCCAGAAATCGCGATAGTGGATCCCTACTACATGCGGGACAACCAGTTGGTCGAAGGATCAGAGACACGGACCAAGGCGACGGCGTACCTCGAGAAGTTCATGGTGGATGACAAGACGAAGGGCACACTTCTTTTGCCTTTCTTTCCCGAGTAAGTACACACACTCGCTCATCGCCACCGTAACTTATGCATTTCTTATAGATTTCTTTCCTTTGCTCTTTTTCCAACATTCCGTTCCAATTGTGTTGCGCAGAGACAAATACTGCACACTCATCGTCCTTGCCCCGAGGTATTCGCTAGCCACGTATTTCGACTCGGGGAGTTTGACGAAGAAGAAAGACTACACCAGAATAAGGGGTGTTCTCAATGAGGCTCTCGAGGGCTACACCAAGAAGGGATGCACCTTCGTAGATAAGGGGGAATGTATCAAGGATGGCAAACACGTGTTCAAGCACGTGCTCGACTTCCCCTGCGTCAAGCAGTCGACTACTGGTGCCAAGGAGGCCTTCTACGTCCTCCATCACCTTAAAGGCTATGTCCGAGATTGCCATAACCTAACGCTGCCATCTAGTCTCCGAGGATGGGCCGAAACTTTGGCGAAAATCGACGATGCTGATCTTAGAGAAGACTTCCATCGCATTCAGATGAAGTTGTCGCAAATCATCATTGAAGATGTCAACACAAGGGGCGGTGCCCTACAACAAGCTAGAGGGTTGAGTAAGAGGGAGATTGAAGAACGCCTCCGTAAGCAGGGTGACACAAGGACGTGGATGATGAAAGAGGGCTATCTACCGTTCCCGAAGCCGAGCGAGAAGAGGAAGTCTTCATCATGATCGATGTGTTCCTCTAGCATGATCCAGTGTGTGTATATTCTTGATGGACGCCTGTTGTATTAGTGTGTGTGTCATAAACTTTACTATCTCGTGGTCGAAATGGTCATTGTTGTTAGACTTAAACTACCTTGTGGTCGTGTTGTCGTTGAACTTATTGCTTCTATGATGATCTAACTTTTAGTTTTATGGATCCTTTGTTTTATATTCTATGAACATATATATATATATGGATGTGAACCCTTTATTCATTCTTTTCATTGTATTTTTACTAATATGCCTTGTCATCTATAGAGATGGCGATGAGGTGGTATGTGGTGTACATGGGTAGGGTTCCAGGAGTCTACGAGGAGTAGGAGGATTGCCACAAACAAGTGAACAAGTTCAGCAGCAACATCTACAAAGGATACGCGACTAGAGAGGAGGCGATAGCTAAGTGGAGGAACCACTTGTGGAAGAAGAACCGGATGAAGATATTGGTCGGGCTAATGCTCTTGCTCACCATTATCACAGCTGTATTCTATTTGATCCTAGTGTAGGCGGCGGTGGCCACTTCATATTTGTAATGTGAGATGATATGAACTTTGTATTTGGCGCTTGTGTAAAAATTTGGCACTTGACACTATATATGTATCTCGATCGGGCTCTAAGTGTTTGTATTATATATATGTCGGTTTTCATGCATCTACTACTTGTGCAATGTATTTTATACTCATCTGGATAAATACTGTATAAATCCTGTATAAATACCTAATTATATACCAGGAAAGTATTTTACTTTGAATATGTGTTACGCAATCAGTGGCGCATATAATTATATAGTTAGTGGCACATGGCATTTCTATGGCGCATACACGTAAATGCGCCACAGAAGTTCTTCCTGTGGCGCATATGAAGAAATGCGCCACAGAAGACTTCTGTGGCGCATATCCATATGCGCCACAGGAAGAAGATATCAGTGGCGAGATACCAGTGGCGACTAGGATATGCACCACAGAAGAGCTGTTTCCTAGTAGTGTGGGTACTTGCTTGATAGTCTATGGTTGCTTGGGTTTGCCAAGGTGAATTGATTTGAGTGGTTTTTGAAAAGTGGCGATCTATGCATATGAACTTGATTAAATTTTGCAATGTCCTTTAAAATGATTTGGAATTTGTTTCTGTTAGTTTGTAAAGTGGGATTGGATTCACTTTTACTTGGTCTAGCAAGGGGTGGAAATAATTGGGAAAGTTTCTGTTAGAAAACTTTTACTAGGAATACTCAAAGTGGTCTAGTGGATAATTTTGGTCAAAATGACCATTTGATCATATGATTCACATTTGATTTTCTTTTCTTTTGATTTTGTTTGTAAATGGCCTAGATGATGAGGTATTAATATTTAAACCATTCTTTATCATTTGTAGCAATCAAACATGGCAATTGCACTCATTCATACACTAATGCAATTCACACATACACTCATATTAGATTTAATAATAAAAGTTTTTGTTAACCCTAAACTTGGGTTATTATAACTTGCTAAACTTGTTTAATATTTTTGGGGTGTTACAAGGTTTTTTCAATATGGTGGTTAGCAATGGTAACCATTTGACCTTCTACAAGAATGCAAAGTGCCCAGAGTACTAAGTCATTTCTAGAAGACAATATAAGCATTGAGCACCATTTATGTTGAATATAAGAACCAGCACAATATGATACACTTGTAAGTTATCACTTCATAAAGCATATGAACAATCCAACCTAAAGCAATAACATGCATAGTTTGATTTCCCCCTTTTTCTATTTCAAGTAAGGCATTCAATCAAGCATGTCATTTATTCAAACATGACATTCATTCATGGGATAGTTTATTTCAGTAGCTCTTTCCTATGCTACAAAATATATATCATGGTGGTCCTATTTAATTCCAATCATATCAAGCAAAACTAAACATAACACTAAGCAAAGACGCTCCAAGTTTTCTATGATCATTCTATGTTGCTCCAAAAACAAAGTTTAGATATTTGCAAACAGAGAGTTTCATAAGTCCAGTGGGGTTCCTTGGGAATCCCCAAGCTTATTGTTTTCACCATTCTTGGATATCCCTTGGTGTGGTGTTTCTCCATTCCCTATTAAAAAAACTTGAACACAAAACTTTCTCCCATTTCTTTTTCTATGGGGTGACATTAGTGGTACAAGATTATGATAATAGCTTCCATATATATCAAATACAAAAATTTCCTTAGTATCCCAGCAAGCATATATTGTCCTACATATTCCTAGCATATCAAAATACCGATGGCAAATCTTTTTAGGACCCAAAGGAATGGCTCAAACACTAGTGGGCAGAATATGTCTAGATTTTCAACAGCAGAAAAACGGATTTATTTCGACCACCTAGACATGTCAGGAATTTTGGCCAATTTTTGTTCATATATAGGATGAAAAGTTGCAACTGTAGTGTAAATATGATAGCAATCGGAGTTAGAAAAAAATAGGGATTTTTTTTGTTGAATAGTGTTGTGCAGGAATTTGCTACTCCATGTGTTCTAACAACTTTCTAGCATCCAAAATGGGTTCTACTTGGTACTTCATTGCTAAACTACAACAAAGACACTAAAAATGACTCACTACATCAACCATGCATAAAAATAAAAAACTGGGTTGCCTCCTGCAAAGCGCTTTCTTTATAGCCATATAGCTAGACTTACTTACTTGTTTCAAGTGATGTGGATATCATGTGGTAGCTTGTATCTTGGTGCTACCTCCTTCTTCCTTCGGAAGTGTTCCATGCATTTCTTATGTGGGAACTAGTTCTCAAAAAAGGTCTTCCAAGAATTATAGGACTAGAGGTTTTACTCCCCATGTCAGTTACAACAAAATGAAAAGGCAGAAAAGTCATATGTAACTCAACCATTATATCATTTTTTTTCCAAAAGCATGTTTGGTTGAATCATCAGCAAGCAAAACATCTATTGAACATCTGAAACACTAGAAAAAGGGCGCCCTTTCCAGAGGGCGCCCACATCGCACCTCGCGCTGACAAGTGGCACAATGTGGTTCATCCCGCGAATTCCCTCTCCTTCCCTGCGCGCCACGTGTCGTCTGCGGAGGACGTTCCTGGTGATGTTTCCTTTTTTGCCGATCTAAAGACAAAAAATGAAATATCTTTCGAACCGAGCGTCCAAATTAAGATTCGTTTTCTCAGTTATGCTAGTCGTGTCAAGAGCTACAAAACTAGATCCCATATTGATAGGTTCTGACAAAAAATAATTTGCACTGCCTTCGGTCCCTCGCTTGCACTGCCTCGTATTCTGTAGTAGAAGAGAACTACCCATACACTGCCTTATTGTTCTGCCGCGCTTTCAACCGTAGTGCACGGGTGGTGCAATCGCAGTGCACCCATGCATGCTGGTGTTCGCTAGTGCACGCCCACACATGACCTTTTCGTTACTTGACCCACGGTGATTCACGGGTGCGGGTTTTTTTATTTTTGCCTTGCCATTATCTTGTGTTGCGATTGCTGGCCAACCGCACCGCTTTGTTATCTGAGGTTGCGCTTGCCGGTTGCAGTGCACGACGCGGTCTCCTGGCAGTACATGGGCGGTGCACTGCCTTGTTATACTATGATACACTGCCTTGTGTTATGTGTTGCACTGCCTTCGGTCACGGTGCAAACGATGTGGTGTTGTATAGAAGTGCCTTTTTTTATGGCATTGGACTGGCCTGGTTTTTTCTTTCCGTTTTTGCATGCGGTGCGGTGTCATGCTTTTAAATTTTTGCCGTGTCCGTGCCATGCGACACAACCTAGCTAGAAATCTCTCGCCACGCTACTCCATCCCAGACCTGCCAATTTGCTACGTGTCGACTAGTCCACGCTCCCGCTCACATGCATCCGTGCTGCCGCGCGCTGCGGCTACTGGTTGAGCGCGTCCTCACGCTAGACGCTCTTCATGGTTTTGAGTTCTAGTAGATCATATCTTTGGATAAAATAGATACACTAGATCTTAGATCTAGAATAGCATGATGGGTCTCTTTGCCAATAGTGATTACTATATTAGGGATCCAAGCATCCTCAAACTTTGGTGGTATCATGGCTTCATTATTAAATCTTTCTATCTTTATTTGATGACATAATTTGCTATATAGGAGCCAAAACCTGCTTCATGAACATTAATGGCTGGGTCATTAGAAAACTTTTTCAAGATATTGGTAAGTTCATACAAGCTACATTTATCAAGGTCAATTAGAGGTTCTTTTGTTTCACTTAGCATTTTTACTTCCTCTACTTTCTTTTATCTACTTTGTAGGTTAAAAATTTCATATCTATCATCAAACACTTCTTCAAGCACTTCAGCTTTCTCCAAACTTTCCATAATTTTGACTTCTAGAAACAGACCATCTAGTAACACATAGGCGTTTGGGGAAGTTATATTCTTGAAAACACCTCTACATTCATTCTCCAAAATAGGCCATTGAGGTTTTAGTTAGCCCTCTATAAAATATATGCATTATCATCTAATCCCTAAGGCCATGTTCTGCTCCATAAGCAAGTCACCTAAATCTTTCCCAAGCTTTTACTAGTAGTTCATATTCATTTTGTTTAAAGGAGATAATTATTTCCCTAAGGTGACTTATGGTTTCAGGGGCTCCAAATCTTTCAACAAAGGCAGCTTTAACATTAAACCAAGAGCTAAAGTTTCCAGGTGGCCATTTTAATATCCAATCTAGTGCTTTTCCAGCAAGTGAATATGGGAAAGTTTAACTTTGATTATGTTATTGTTGGTAATGCTTATATTCAAAGCCTTGCATTTCGCATTAAATTTCCTTATGTGTATCATAGGATCTTCTTTTGGTTTTCCATGAAAGCAGCTTTCCTAAATAGATTTAGTTACCACAGGATCAATTTCAAAGGGTTCTAAAGGTATTTCATCATTTTGAGGAATTTTATCACACTAAAGGTCCAATGGGTTCTTTTATCCATTCTTCCAAAGGTTATACTATTTTTATATGTTTTGTGTTTTAAAGGAAAACTAAAAAGAAAAAAGACTAAAAACAAGACAAATAAAATTACTTTGAAAATCTAAAGGAGAAGGAAAAGCTCACAGTGGTGCAACCTCCCTATCAACACCCAGATTTTTAAGTCCAGATGCCTGTTATGCCGTACATCGCAATCCCAGGATTACCATTTTTGCGAGACATAACAAAAGTGGTACCATAGTACATCATCCATTACAAACCATATTGAAGGTCTTACAAATAAAGGATCTCATGATCCAGTCTTAATACAATCAAAGCATCGGAAAGTAAACATAGTAGGCTCCGTCTTCAAGGTCACATGCAATGCTAATGATGGGAGATGATCCTAGTTGTCATAGAACTCACGCTATCCATTTTCTCAGTAATCCTCCTCATATTCTGGCCATGGGAATAGCCAGGGACAAAACCATGAGTACGCTTTAAGTACTCGCAAACTATCACTAGTATAAGTAAAAGTAAAGCTAGTAGGAATCATAAGCTCTAGGTTTGTTTGCAAAAAGCCAGGTTTATTTCATAAAGCTTCGAGAGTAAAGACCTAATTTAGTTCTCTACATCACTTAAGTGGGAACTTAGATCTCATGTCCACAACTCTGTTGTGGTCAAGTCAAATTCATCTTTCAAGTCATAAGTCATTTTGAAAACATCTGACAACAGAACAGTCTGGCCACTCCAACTGTCCATAATCGCGGACGTGGGTATTCGAATAGTTTGACACTCTATAGAGGTGGTACACTTTCACCACAAAATTTGATACATTCGTCAAGGATAACCCTGAATCATCATACTTAGTATGCGGATAATCAGTCCTAACCTTTCAATTACACACCCTAGTATAGGCACCCGCACCTTCCCTATGAGTTTGGCCTCCCAGCCATGGCCATCTGCCATCTTGGGTACTGCATAGTGGACTTTCATCACGAGATAGCCTCGGCTCAACCTCTTCCGCAAGGGAACCCATACTAAGTCATATAAACTTCCAGTCAAGCCCTACCTAACTCAGGTATTGTGGTTGTACGGTAAAATTGGAATGGTATCGCATCCATACCCAACCATCAGTTTTTATTAAAGTCAAGGCTCATGCCTCATCAATTTCATCATCAAACCATTATGTTTCACAACACATGTCAAAACATTTCAATAGAATGAATCTTCATTGCCAGGTTTTCATAATCAGTTTTACCAAGTATGCTCATCTAAAGTGATCAAGTTTTATGCTTAGCACAAGCCACTAGTCTTGAGGGTATCACTATTGGGGGTGCTAATAAAGTATAAGTATCTAGGACTAATCCTAAGATCTTGATATGATCCAATCTAGTTTCCACTAATCACAATTCATTAACTAGGTAAGAACTGTAGTAAAGGGGAAAGTAAAGCTTGGAGTGAAATTGGGAATGGGTAAAGTTGTATAACCAAGCATGCCTAGTGCATCTGGTATAAGGGGTTTGCACAAGTAGCTTGCATAGTTCTAGCTTGCACTGATAGCTTGCATAGTGGGCTTGCCTTGAGCAGTGCAGTTGTTTCTATCGTTGAAGTTCTCCTCCTCCTCCTTGAAGTACTCCTCATTGTAGCCTGGGTCGGTACTAGCGTCTATAAATACATAGAATGTACACAATCACCAAACAACACTTAACTACTTTTATCTAGCAACCAAGGCTCATATTATATGATCTAGTATTATCTCAATCATCATGTGGAATATTAACATTCTCTTATTCTTCTTATTTTAGCAAAATAATTTCTACTCATTTTAAATCCTTAAGATTTAATATTCTCCAATTAAAATAGTGGATCATGTTGACACATGTAATCACCATCTATTCCATTACTTGGGAATGTGATTTAACATGGTGATCAAATATTACAAGATTTTATATTACTATTTAATAATATTAAAGTGACTAGAAATGCCTATATAGCACTCTTTTAATACTAAGCCATGTTTCATATTTGTAAAACCAAATATTTTTACATATTCATGTAGAGCATTGCTAATGTGATTTTTGAGAGGTGGAATCATCTCAAAAACATTTATAGTTTATTTTAGAAAAATGTTTGAAGTGTCAAAAGCCTCTGTCTTGTTATTTTTGGTATTGGTGATCTATAGTTTCAATTGATTTGAATCCAACGGGAGTCGATAGATATTTTTAGTACCTTTCTAACAAAATTGGAATCATGCAATTTGGATTTGCACATATCTCTTAATTGAATTTTTAATCTACTGACAGAATATGGTTTTATCTAAAAGGGAAAATCCTATTTGAATCACTGGGCTCTGCGCGGGAAACTAAATGGACCGGACCAACTACACGGTGCGGGCGCAGCGGGCTACTAACAGAATGGTCCCACGCGTCAGTGACTCATCTAAATCGAAACATATCTTTCAATCTCAGCCCTACGATTAGACTAGGATCTACGGCTATGGTTCGTCATCTCCGTCGAACTGCTCTGGCGACACTCGAACCCTAACGTGGCGGTGGGGGTCGCTGGGGACTTGCTGGGGCTCTAGCTAGGGTCAGCGATGGGGGAGAATGGGGTTGTCGATGACGGCGGTTCGATTGGCGGTCACGGTAGCTCCTGGGGTGACCGCAATCAACGACTTCCTTCCTCGACTGCAGCGGCGGACTCCGGCCAAATTCCAGTGTCGTGGTGCTCGCCTTGCTCCGGGAAGGGTCGGTGAGGTTCCTAGGTGAGTGGGGAGTGGAATGGTGTGGAGAATGAGGTCTGGGTGGCCTCTATTTATACCCCAAGGGTGGAGGCAGGGCGGCATGGTCTGGCTTCTCCAGCAACGCTACTACAGGTCTCGTTGAGCATGGCGGAGGGCATGGGTCAGTGCGCCAGACTATGGCGATCGTCACGCAAGTGACGACACGGCAAAGGGCGGTCTTTGTTGGTCGGGCGATGTCGGCGCTCTGTTCCAGTACACGGGTGTTCGTCATGCAGTACGGTGGTCATGGGGTGCACGGCGGTGAACGGTCATGTCTAGGAGGTCACTGGTGCCACGGCGACGGCTCGTACGAGCGGAGAGAGCGAGCATGGCGTGTGCGTGTGAGGCAGCTGCGGTGCTCCATCGTGCTCTCGGCATGGCAGAGCCTTAAATGGGCGCGCGATTTCCAGCGTCTCCACTTCTCGCCTTGGGTCAAGGGGTGGATAGGGGTGGCGGTGAGGTCATGGCTAGCTGCTAGGTGTCGTGGGAGTGGGCTGCACGGTGTGCAGCGAGTGGTTCGTGCTCGACCGTCATGGCCGGCTCGGTGCAAGCATGGCAATGGTCAATGTGGCTAGTGATGCCTCTCCTTTGCACGACCAAGTACCAGGCATGATCATGGACAATTGAATGGGTTGATTGCAGCACAAGAGATGATCAATTGATAGCTCAAAATAATGTATAGTTGTTGAGGTTGTACTTAGCCTGCCAGGTGCTCGATCAAATGGCCACATAAAGTTTACTTTCAAATTTTTGAATAATTTTTGGTGAGTGATCTTGTTACTTGCTTAGTAGTCTATGGTTTCTGGGAATGGTCAAGGGGAATTGGTTTGAATGGTTTTTGAAAAGTGATGATCTAGGCATATGAACTTGATGCAATTTTGCAATGCCTCTTAAATAGATTTGAAAATAGTTTCTGCCACTTTGTAAGGTTTGCTTGGATTCACTTGGAGTTGGTCTAGCAAGGGGTGAAAAGAATTGGAATTGTTTATGTTATAAATCTTTTACTAGAGACACTCAAAGTGGTCTAGTGGATAAGTTTGGCCAAAAGGACCATTTGATCTTATGATCTATATTTGATTTTCTTTTTATTTGATTATGTTTGTAAGTGATCTAGATGATGTAGTTTCATCTTTAAACTAATCCTTATCATTAGTAACAATCAATCATGGCAATTGCAAGCATTCATATACTAATGCAAATCACACATGCACTCATATTAAGTTTAATAATAAAAGTTTTTGTTAACCCTAACTTGGGTGATTAGATCTTGATAAGCTTGATTAATATTTTTGGGATGTTACAAACCTTCCCTCCTTAAACAGAATCTCGTCCTGAGATTTAGGGAAAACTAGGAACTAAAGGGATTTGGAAACTCAGTCCTAATATAGTCTTCTCGTTCGTAGGTGGCTTCTTCTTCGGTATGGTTACTCCATTGGATCTTGAGAATCTTGATACTTCTGGTCCGGGTGGTTCTAAATGCTTCTTCCAATATACGAATGGGCACTTCACGATAGGTTAGATCCTTGTCGATATTTATGGCTCTGTGATCGATGTTCTTGAAAACTTCGTTCTTCTTCGGAACTTCTAAGCATTTGCGAAGTAACGAGATACGGAACACATTATGCACGGCTAGCATCTCCTCAGGCAAATCTAGTTGATAGGATACTTCTTCTTGGCGATTCAAAATCTTAAAGGGTCCAATATATCTGGGGGCTAGCTTTCCTTTCAGACGAAAATGCTGCATTCCCTTGAAGGGTGATACTTTGAGATACACAAATCTCCGACATTGAAGGTCAAGTCTCGACGTCTTTTATCTGCATAACTCTTCTGTCTGGATTGAGCGGTCTTGAGGTGCTCACGGACTTTGTGAACCTTCTCTTCAGCTTCTCGTCGAATGTCTGGTCTGAAGATCTGACTCTCTCCTACCCGCGACCAATTCAACGGGGTACGACACTTTCTTCCATAGAGAAATTCAAATGGGGTCATCTGCAAACTGGCTTGATAACTATTGTTGAAGAGAATTCCTTGAACGGCAAACAATCTTCCCATTTAGATCCATATTCTAACACACAACCTCTCAACATATCTTCTAAGATTTGGTTGACTCTTTTAGTTTGTCCATCGGTTTGCGGGTGATAAGCTGTGCTGAAATTTCGTTTGGTACCTAATCCTTCTTGGACTTTCTACCAAAATCTTGAGGTAAACTAGGTTCCTCAATCCGACACTATGGTCTTGGGGGTTCCATGCAGGCTGACTATCCTAGCGATATAAAACTCTGCTAGCTTCGAACTTTGGTAGGTTGTCTTGACGGGTATGAAATGAGCTACCTTAGACAATCTATCTACTATGACCCAAATAGAGTCATTTCCCCTACTAGATGTAGGCAAACCGGTGATAAAATCCATTCCGACCGAATCCCATTTCCATTCTGGGATCTGCAATGGTTGCAAAAGTCCTACGGGTCTCTTATGTTCTGCCTTGACTCTCTGACAGGTATCACACTTGGCTATGTAGCCTCCGACTTCTCTCTTCATTTTGTGCCACCAAAATTGCTCCTTCAAATCATGATACATCTCCGTTC
Organism: Avena insularis; assembly: GCA_023614405.1. NCBI lineage: Eukaryota > Viridiplantae > Streptophyta > Magnoliopsida > Poales > Poaceae > Avena > Avena insularis. The sequence goes on along the minus strand of CM042686.1, from coordinate 415,049,580 downwards.
CTCCCGGGTAGATAGAATAAAGAGTGTCATGAGCTTCATGCATAATGACTTGTTTCAACTCCGAATCTGCTGGAACACAGATACGTCCTTTGTACCACAAAACTCCTTCTTCATCTTCGATGAATCTGGGTACCTTCCCTGTTTTGATACGACGCTTGATTCCATCGATACTTCCATTTCCTTTCTGGTCTTCTTTTATCTGACTAATCAAAGTAGGTTGGAGTTCTATGCTAGCTAAGAATCCTTCGCTAACTAGCTCCACTCTAAAATTTTCCATCTCCTCATGCAGATTTGGCTGGGCTTCCTTTATCATGGTGTTTAATCTACACGGCAACCTGCTAAGAGCATCCACTACCACATTGGCTTTGCCGGGGTGATAGTGAATGTCAAGGTCATAATCCTTGATTAACTCTATCCATCTCCTTTGCCTCATATTCAGCTCCTTCTGGGTGAAAATATACTTCAAACTCTTGTGATCTGAATAAATCTCACAGCGGTTACCCATAAGGTAATGACGCCAGGTCTTCAAAGCTAAAACTACGGCTGCCAATTCTAAGTCATGGGTGGGGTAGTTCTGTTCATGTTGCTTCAGCCGTCTGGACAGATAGGACATGACTTTGCCTTCTTGCATTAGCACACATCCGAGACCAATCTTGGATGCGTCACAAAACACATCAAAAGGCTTCTTGATATCGGGCATGATCAAAATTGGGGCTGAAATCAATCTCCTCTTGAGGTCTTGAAAACTTGCTTCACATTTGTCAGTCCTTTCAAACTTCTTATCTTTCTTCAACAACTGGGTCATCAATCTTGCGATGCTCGAGAATCCTTCCACGAACTTGCGGTAGTATCCGGCTAATACAAGAAATGCGTGGACTTCTGTTTGGGTGGTTGGGGCTTTCCATTCTTCAACATCTTTGATCTTGGCGGGATCGACAATGACTCCTCCTGCCGACAGGATATGGCCTAGGAATCCTACTTTTAACCAGAATTCACACTTGCTGAACTTGGCATACAGCTGATGCTCTCTAAGGGTTTCAAGGATGGTTCTCAGATGTTGCTCATGGTCCTCTTATGAGTTGGAGTAGATCAGAATGTCATCGATAAACACGATGACAAACTTATCTAGAAAATTCATAAAAATCTTATTCATGAGATTCATGAAATAAGCGGGGGCATTGGTTAATCCAAAAGACATGACATTGTACTCATACAATCCATATCTAGTGGTGAAGGCAGTCTTTGGAATGTCTGTTGCACGAATCTTCAGTTGGTGATAACCAGTTCTAAGATTAATCTTAGAAAACACTCTAGCACTAGTCAGTTGATCAAACAAATCTTCTATCTTCGGCAAAGGGTACTTGTTCTTGATGGTGACGTCATTCAACTTCTGATAATCCGTACAAAGACGGTTGGCACCATCCTTCTTATCAACAAACAAAACGGGTGATCTCCATGGTGATGCACTTGGTTGAATCGGTCCTTTTCCCAGCATATCATCAAGTTTCTTCTTCAGCTCCACTAGTTCAGATGGGTTCATACTATAGGGTCTCCGAGCTATTGGTCCGGTTCCAGGGATTAGCTCAGTGATAAACTCGATATCCCGATCTAGGGGCATACCGGGCAATTCATCTGGGAACACATCGGGGTATTCACAGACTACTCTGACTTGGTTAATGGTGGTTTTGGCTAGACTCTTGTTGCACTTGAATTGATGGGCAAAGTCTCAGATACATGTTCTTCTGATACTCCGGTGCTACTGGTCATGGTTATGGCTTTCTTAGCACAGTCGATTAATCCTTGATGTTTCGACATCCAATCCATACCTAGCACTACTTCCAAACCTTTGGTTCCAAGTACTATTATATTGGTATAAAAATCTATCCCATGTATTCTGATAGGTACGGCCTTGCAAACTTTTCTAGCTTTGGTGGTTGAACCAGGGATTTGAACTATCATAACATGCTTCTGATTTGTTGGTTTGATCTTACTAGTGCATGCAAATTCTTCTATAACAAACGAGTGCGATGCTCCAGAATCAAACAACACTCTTGCTAGAACTGAGTTAACAGAAAACATACCCAACACGACATTTGGCACTTCCTGGGTTCTTCAGCATTCATGTGGAACAGACGGCCATTACGGTTGTGCGGGTTTCCTGGGGCGAATCTCTTTCTAGGCTAGACACGACGTTGTTGTTGGGCAGGTGCATTCACATTGGTTGTTGCGGCAAGCTTCTTGGGGAATTCATTGGAGTAGTGACCCGTGACTCCGCATTCAAAGCAAGTTATCATTGACTTGTCTTTCCCTGTGACATGCACATCATTGCTTCCAGTCCTTGGGGCAGTATTGTTGTTGTTGTTGTTGGACTTTGGCGGTGCACGGTTGAAATTATTGGAGTTGCCGGGGTTGTTGTTGTTGTTTCCTCCGGGCCTTGGGTTTCCTCCGCCACGGTTGGGGTAGTTCGGATGGATTATTGGGGGTCTGTTGTTTCTGGGTGCATATCCTGCAGACAGGTTGGGGCGATACTTCGGGGTATGGTGGGGTCCTGGTTGATTCATAATTCAATGCTTGCAGTTCTCAGTGGCCTGATTGATCTTGCCTTCCATCTGGATTGCAGAATCTAGTAAGGTTTCAAGGTCATCAAAGGGAATGTTGACATGCACTATCTGCATCTCATCATGCAGACCATTCATGAATATTTCCTTCTTCTTGGCTTCATTGTCAATCTCATCAAGTGCATACCTAGCTAGTGATAGAAATTGGTCATGGTACTCAACCACAGTCATCCTTCCTTGCTTCAAGTCTTTGAATTCATCTCTCATCCTCTTGATTAGACCCGTGGGCACATGGGTCCTGCTGAACTTGAGTTTGAACTCCTCCCAAGTCATCATCTGACCTCCTTGCATTGTACAGGTACTATTCCACCATGATCTAGCATAGCCGGACAGATAGTGGGTGGCAAACATCACGTTCTCATTAGCAACAACTCCTGCAACTTCTAGATTGTTCTCCATGGTTTGCAGCCAATAATCAGCATCTAGAGGCTCCTCAGACTTACTAAACATGGGTGGGTTGGTATTCTGGAAGTTCTTAAGTTTGGATCCATGGTGATCTTGGTTTCCATGGCCTTGATTATTATGGGCCATCTGGGCTATCAGTTGCAGAGTGGCTAAGTTCGCTTGACATTCAGCTCTACCAGCTTCACAGTCAGAAACTAACATTTGCAAAATTTGCAGCATTGGGTCCTGAGATGAACTGCTTCCTCCGGGATTTCCGCGAGTCATCTGAAGATTGAGATAGATAGTAAGACAAGTGGGAAATTTCTAGGGTTCATGGGTTTGTTTTAAAACTTTAAGCTTTGAGTATAACTCAGGTTTTTGAAAACTAGCAACTTTATTTTCATTCATTCATTCCAAGCATAGATACAAACACACACCACAACAAGGAAACAGATGGTTTTAAGAACCATTCTGTGAAGCTGCGATACAGTGGGACTGGGTACAACTCACACCTATGATAGTGCTCAGGTGTAACTAATCATCATCAACGAAGTCAGCATCATCCTCATCAGTGTTGTCCTCCATGGCTTCGTCCTCGAGGTAGTCATTGTCATCACTGAGGTAATAGTGAATATCCCCACGGATATCTTCACCTTCCTCCTCCTGCTGTTCCTCCAGCTGGTTCTCCTGGTCATGGATGGTCTCCTCCAAGGTGGCTATCTTCTGACGCGGACGGGTGATGATGCGATCCTTTTTGTCGCGCTGGCTGCAAAGTGACTTGCGTTCCTTGGCGAGGATGGCGATGGTTTCCTTCCTTTCAATTTCTTCGGCATTGCTCTAGTTGGCGTGATCACGAGCATTATCCAACTCCTACTATGTCTCATGTAGCATGAAGTCCATGTGGTCCACGTGGTGCTTCAACTCCGGATGGGCTGGCATGGATAGAGGTTGTCCCACGGAGTCACGTCTTCTATAGTGAGCAAAACGGGTGCCGATGATCTGGTTGATGTTCTGAGCACACAAGCAAGCGAGAGCTTCTTGCATAGCCCTGGCTAATCCGTCTAGCCAGTTGTTATCCTGAACGCTGAACTGAATCTTGTCAGAAAGAGGTGGCTCCATTTTGCCTCTCAGGTCGGCAACAATCAGCCACTGTCGCTCCCCTCCAGCGTGGTCCTTGAGCTGTGCTCCGAAGAACTCCAGGTGCGGGCGTCCAAGATACTCTGAGAGCGAATCCAGATCACTCTCAAAGATAAGCTGTCCTTCGTTGCCCAACTGGTAAAACTTGGTGTATTTGACCTCCATCTATAAGCAATTAGGATGAGTAAGTTAGTGAGGTGATCAAGTGTGTCAAATTTTATGTAGAATTGTAAGAGTTTTGAGGAACAAGTGATCTCTTTTGGGAAAGAATCTCCAGGATAAGAATGAGAATAGGTTTTTGTAAACACTTACTTTCTTTGTGTTGAAACTAGATTTTCCAGGTGTCCATTCTAACAAGGGTCTCCTATGGTCAGAATGGCTCTGATACCAACTTGTCAACACCTGGATTTTTAAGTCCAGATGCATGTTATGCCGTACATCACAATCCCAGGATTACCATTTTTGCGAGACATAACAGAAGTGGTACCACAGTACATCATCCATTACAAACCATATTAAAGGTCTTACAAATAAGGTAACACCCTCGAATGGGCCCTATGCAAGTTTTAGCGATTCCCGCCAAACCTGCATAGAAACGAAAGATGCCCACCAGGCACATGCGTGCGGGTGGAAAAACGAAGTAATACCATTACACAATAGTCCATGATGGAACCCACAGAACAGATATATACAACAACGACTCCATGAGTCAAGAATACAGATATACAGTACAAAGATCCAAATCACCTTGAAAACGATACAACATCTGAGTACGGATAAGTTGCAACTAGGGCTAAGAGCCCTGAAGAATAACCAATGGCATCCATAACCCTGCCCAGGCCAAGACGGAAGGGTAACCCTTCTAACAACATCGAACTCAAACCTGGGGTGTCGACAAAGGGCAAAGGAAAAAGAGAGCAGTCAGTACTAAGGCCAGTACACGGCGAGCCTAGAATTCGGCGGCTCTCGCCTACATAGGTATGGTGGACTGAAGCGGCAGCACATCATGCACTAAACAATCTATAGAGACTCGATTCAACTGTCGGCTATTAGAGAGGGATAAGAAAGACCTATTCGGATCCAACCTGATAGTAACACCAAAACATACCCATCCTGGTATTTCCCCCTCGAGACCACACGAGGAAGTCAAACCGAGGAACTCACAGAGTTGGCAGTTTTATTCATTCCATTATAGTTGTAGCACTTACTAGTCAGATACAATGAGCATAATACATTCCAAATCCAGTAGTTGTTGGCACTTTTATTTACTCATTCCGTTGTAGTGAAACTGATTACTAGACATGTCAAAGTCAAATTTATAGCACTACTTTAGTTATAATTCTCTCTGATCGAGATACTGTGCTCCAAGTCGTCCATAACCGTGGACACGGCTTTCAGAAAGATTTACCCTGTAGGGGTGCACAAATAGCAACACACACACGATCAACCTCAGGAAAAACCAAATAAAACACAACGAGGCCTCACGACAATGCATTCACAGGATTCATAAATCATTTCAGGGGGCCACCCCACTAACCTACCCGCAACAAAGTTGGCCGGCTCCGAGACGGACCCAGGGTTTGCGTCAATGGCTGTAAACGACTAGGAACCCGAAAGTGTGACTGGGCTTGTCGATACCGCGAAAACACTCCGCATTCCAAAACAGTATAGCTGCTCCACGCACAATCGTAAATAAAGTAGTAAAGCATGGCATACGTACATGATAGTAATAAAGCCCCAAACTAGTTTGTGGCCCCAAGAAATGAAGTGTGAATCAAGCTCAGGCAAAGGGGGATTCATAGAGTCTCCCGTATGTGGATAGTGCGAATAGTCAAGGAACATGTATCAAGTACTCGGGGCCTACGGGACACAAGTGAGCATGGAAGATCCAAATATTAGCTATTGCCCACCGGTGCCTCTTCATTAGTTATATCTATTCCCAGCATTTTAATATTAAGTTGTAATTAAATGCATGATCATCTCCACCATTAAGCATGTGCCAACCTTCCAACAACGATGGAACAACAACGACGCAAAGCAGCACCTGAGCAAGCAACTACGACTCGCAAGGCCGACTATCTATCAAACAACAGGCAATAGGATGTGTCCAAGGCAATATAGAGGCTGCAAGGAATATAAATGGTGCACAGAAACTAAAGCATCGCAATACGGATAGCAATAGATCAATAGAAGGAAGTAAAGACTGTAAATGCAAAATAGGTAGAAAGGGGGAGATTGCTCGCCTGGGAAATACTGCCGAAGGTTCATATCCGAAGAACTTGTCGATACTCGCATCAACTCAACGGCCTAATCTGTGAAGAAGCAAAGCACTAAAAGAAACACCAAATGCACTATTTAATACTATGACAAAAGATCCGGCATGATGTATGTATGATGCATGCCATGGCAAAGATGTGGTGCAATTAGACAATATTAAGCAGAACCGGAGTCCCGGCAATTAATTAGATAACCCGCAATTTAAATGTTGACTTAACAAGGCAAACCATGGCATCAATTCGCTACACAAATTTAAATGGAGTCAATATAAGACTAGAAAAGTCCGCATATGATCTCCATAATTAATTTAGGTGAATCATCGAAATATCCCCAAAGACCAATATGCATGAAAGTATGAACAATTTAATATGCAACAATTTATATAGATGGCATTTATAAAATAGGGGCTCGGATCAGGGACATACATCGGATCGATGATCTTGGTTCCGAGGGGTTTGGTTCGATCTTCGAAAGATCTGCGGGGTTCAGCAGGATCGGTCTTCGGGGTCTCGTCCGTGATGATAATCCGTCGATGGTTCGTCGAGTGCCACCGGATCCGGTACGATCTTCGGATCTCGCGGGTTCTTGATGTGGTTCTTCAGGCTCAGAGATATTGTTTCGGCTTTAATGCTGGCGTAGAACTTGATTAGGCAGCCTTCGGCTTCCATATTCCTGCGGTGTTCACGGGGAACATCTGTGAACGGATTCTAGTGGCCAGAACAAACACCAAGGCGGAGACCGGCGTGACTTCTTCAGAACAAAGAGGAGGCCCCTCAGGTGCTATAGGGGTCATAAACATGGTCACATAACAGGTGGCGGAGGAGGTCTTGTTGCTGCCTGCTACAAAGGGGAAGGAGGTAACCTACAGGGCTCGACCGGTGGCGTGGCTCCAGGCGTGAGGCGGCGGGCGGCACACACGTGGTTGGGGACGGTGAGGTCGCCGACGGGCGCGGCCACACGCGGTGCTAGGAGGGGCGGATACGAGCGCTGCTGTCCGCGAGGAAACAAAGGCGGAACTCAAGCGGAGAGGCGGCTGCAGCACGGCTACGGCCGAGGTCGACGCTGGCCGGGCGAGGAGCTTGGAAGAGGAGGGCGGGAGCAAGGAGAGGGCCGCATCAGTGACGTGCATAGGCGAGGAGGGTCGGGCTCGAGCGGCGGGCTTGAGGAGATGTAGAGGTCGGCCGGCGCCGGGCACTCCCTTCGGTCGACAAGGAGGGGGCCCGTGGCAGCGCGACTCTCGGAGCAGAGGCGAAGCGGAAATGGCGGCCGGCGGTGCTCGGGGTTTGAGGACGGGGCGAGGAGCGTCGGGGTCAGTGGCCCACGAACGCGGCGGCGGCACCATGGGGATCGAGTAGGGGCTCTCCCTGGCAGCCGTTGTGGCTTCTCTGCGGGAGGAGACAAAGTCATGGGGAGAGACAGTCACGGGGAGAGACAGAGTCACGGGGAGAGTGAGATGGGGACGCCACGCGGTGTGGTGGTGGGGTCCGCTAGGTGGGGTCGGGCGCGAGGTGGGATGGTGGACGTGCACACCGTGTCGGTCAGGATCATGGGTGCGTGCGGCATGGTGGTGACCGGGTCGGGCGTGTGCTGTGTGCGTTCTTGCGTCGCGGTGCGGGTTGCACGGGTGCTGAGATGCTGGGTGGTGGCTGGGGAGATAGGTGGGGATTAGGGTTTGGTCTGGGGTCGGATCTAGTCTAGGTTAGGGTTTGCATAAGAGGGTGGTAGGCTGGCTGGCTGGGTCTTTGGGCCTGGCCGGCTGCCTCCCCTGATAAAAACCTTTTAGTTTGTTTTAATTTCAAATATGGGTTTTTGTCAACAACTTTTAGACAAAACAAAATATCCGGAAAAAAAGACCGGGGTTTTAATTTGAAATAGAGACGAGGGACATTTAGAAAACAAAGGTAGGCTTCTAGAAAATAATTTTTGACGAACTTATGCATGATAACATGACGATGCTCAAATGCAATGTGGCATGATGACATGAGCATGCGGTCATGATGATGCACAAAATAAAAACAACAAGCGATTTTCTAGTAGTGATTTTATCGAGGTGCTACACTAGGGTCTCCTATGGTCAGGATGGCTCTAATACCAACTTGTCAACACCCAGATTTTTAAGTCCAGATGCCTGTTATGTCGAACATCGCAATCCCAGGATTACCATTTTTGCGAGACATAATAGAATTGGTACCACAGTACATCATCCATTACAAACCATATTAAAGGTCTTACAAATAAAGTATCTCATGATCTAGTCTTAATACAATCAAAGCAGCGGAAAGTAAACATAGTAGGTCCATCTTCAGGGTCACAGGCAATGCTGACGTTGGAGATGATCCTAGTTGTCATAGAACTCCTGATGTCCATCTTCCGGGAAATCCTCCTCATAGTCCGGCCATGGGAATAGCCAGGGACAAATCCATGAGTACTCTTTAAGTACTCGCAAACTATCACTAGCATAAGTAAAAGTAAAGCTAGTAGGAATCATAAGCTCTAGGTTTGTTTGTAAAAAGCCAGGTTTATTTCAGAAAGCTTCGAGAGTAAAGACCTAATTTAGTTCTCTACATCACTTAAGTGCAAACTTAGATGTCATGTCCACAACTCTGTTGTGGTCAAGTCAAAGTCATCTTTCAAGTCATAAGTCATTTTGAAAACATCTGACAATGGAACATTATTGCCACTCCAACTGTCCATAACCACGGACGCGGCTATTCGAATAGTTTAACACTCTGCACAGGTGGTACACTTTCAACACAAAATTCAATACATCTGTCAGGGATAACCCTGAATCATCATGCTTAGTATGTACATAATCAATCCTAACCTTTCAATTGCACACCCTAGTATAGGCACCTCCCCTATGAGTTTGGCCTCCCAGCCATGGCCATCTACCATCCTGGGTACTGCATAGGTGGACTTTCATCACGAGATAGCTTTAGCTCAACCTCTTCCGCAAGGGAACCCAAACTAAGACATATAAACTTCCAGTCAAGCCCTACCCAAGTTAGGTATTGTGGTTGTACGGTAAAATTGGAATCGTGTCGCATCTGAACACAACCATCAGTTTTTATTAAAGTTAAGGCTCATGCCTTATCAGTTTCATCATCAAACCATTGTGTTTCACAACACATGTCAAAACATTTCAATAGAATAAATCTTCATTCCAATGTTTTTGTAATCACTTTTACCAAGTATTCCCATCTAAAGTGATCCAATTTTATGCTTAGCACTAGCCACTAGTCTTGAGGGTATAACTATTGGGGGTTCTAATAAAGTATAAGTAGCTAGGACTAATCCTAAGATCTTGATAGGATCCAATCTAGTTTCCACTAATCACAATTCATAACTAGGTAAGAACCGTAGTAAAGGGGAAAGTAAAGCTTGGAGTAAAACTGGGAATGGGTAAAGTTGTATAACCAAGCATGCCTAGTGCATCTGGGATAAGGGGTTTGCACAAGTAGCTTGCATAGTTCTAGCTTGCACTGATAGCTTGCATAGTGGGCTTTCCTTGAGCAGTGCAGTTGTTGCTGTCGTTGAAGTTCTCCTCCTCCTCCTCGAAGTACTCCTACTCGTTGTAGCCCGGGTCGATACTAGCGTCTATAAATACATACAATGTACACAATCACCAAACAACACTTAACTACTTGTATCTAGCAACCAAGGCTCTTATTAGATGATCTAGTATTATCTCAATCATCATGTGGAATATTAACATTCTCTTATTCCTCTTATTTTAGCAAAGTAATTTCTACTCATTTTAAATCCTTAAGATTTAACATTCTCCAATTAAAATAGTGGATCATGTTGAAACATGTCATCACCATCTATTCCAATACTTAGGAATGTGATTTAACATGGTGATCGTATATTACAAGGTTTAATATTACTATTTAATAATATTAAAGTGACTAGAAATGCCTATATATCACTCTTTTAATACTAAACCATGTTTCATATTTGTAAAACCAAATATTTTTACATATTCATGTAGAGCATGGAAAATGTGATCTTTGGGAGGTGGAATCATCTCAAAAACATTTATAGTTTATTTTAGAAAAATGTTTAAAGTGTTAAAAGCCTATGTCTTGTTATTTTTGGTATAGGTGATCAATAGTCAATTGATTTGAATCCAACGAGAGTGGATTGATATTTTCAGTACCTTTCTAACAAAATTGGAATCATGCAATTTTTATTTGTACATCTCTCTGAATTGAATTTTTACTCTACTAACAGAATCTGGTTTTAGCAAAAATGGAAAAATCCTATTTGAATCACTGGGCTCTGCGCGGGAAACTAAATGGGCCGGCCCAACTGCACGGTGCAGGCACAGCGGGCTGCTGACAGAACAGTCCCACGCATCAATGACTCATTTAAACCGAAACAGTAGCTTTCAATCTCAGCGCTACGATTAGACTAGGATCTACGGCTGTGGTTCGTCATCTCCGTCGAACTGCTTCGGCGAGACTCGAACCCTAACGCGGCGGTGGGGGTCGCTGGGGACTTACCGGGGCTGCAGCTAGGGTCGGCGATGGTGGCGAATGGGGTTGTCGATGACAGCGGTTCGATTGGTGGTCACGGCAACTTCTGGGGTGGCCGCAATCAATGGCTTCCTTCCTCGACTGCAGCGGCGGACTCCAGCCAAATTCCGGTGTTGTGGTGCTCGCCTTGCTCTGGGGAAGGGTCAGTGAGGTTCCTGGGCGAGTGGAGAGTGGAATGGTGAGGAGAATGAGGTCTGGGGTGGCCTCTATTTATACCCCAAAGGTGGAGGCAGGGCGGCATGGTCTGGCTTCTCCGGCAACACTACTACAGGTCTCGTTGATCATGGCGGAGGGCATGGGTCGGTGCGGCGGAATATGGTGATCGTCACGCAAGTGACGGCACGCAAGGGGCGGTCTCTGTTGGTCGGGCGACGTCGGTGCTCTGTTCCAGTACGCAGGTCTTCGTCACGCAGTACGGTGGTCAGGGGGCGCACATCGGTGAACGATCATGTCTGGGAGGTCACTGGTGCCACGGCAACGGCGGGTACAAGTGGAGAGGGCGAGGCGTGGCGTGTGCGTGCGAGGCAGCTGCGGCACTCCGTCATGCTCTCGGCATGCTAGAGGCTTATATGGGCGCACGATTTCCAGCGTCTCCACTTCTCGCCTTGGGTCAAGGGGAGGACAGTGGGTGGTGGTGAGGTCATGGCTAGCTGCTAGGTGTCATGAGAGTGGGCTGCGTGGCGTGCAGCGAGTGGTTGGTGCTCGACCGACATGGCCGGCTTGGTGCAAGCATGTCACTGGTCAGTGTGGCTAGTGATGCCTCTCCTTTGCACGGCCAAGTACCAAGCATGATCATGGACAATTGAATGGGTTGATTGCAGTACAAGAGATGAGCAATTGATAGCTCAAAACAGTGTATAGTTGTCGAGGTTATATTGTGCCTGCCAGGTGCTCGATCAAATGGCCGCATGAAGTTTAGTTTCAAATTTTGGAATGGATTTTGGTGAGTGATCTTGTTACTTGCTTAGTAGTCTATGGTTGCTGGGAATGGTCAACGGGAATTGGTTTGAATGGTTTTTGAAAAGTGATGATCTAGGCATATGAACTTGATTCAATTTTGCAATGCCTCTTAAATAGATTTGAAAATAGTTTCTGCCACTTTGTAAGGTTTGCTTCGATTCACTTGGAGTTGGTCTAGCAAGGGGTGAAAAGAATTGGAATTGTTTCTGTTGGAAATCTTTTACTAGAGACACTCAAAGTGGTCTAGTGGATAAGTTTGGCCAAAATGACCATTTGATCTTATGATCTATATTTGATTTTCTTTTTATTTGATTCTGTTTGTAAGTGATCTAGATGATGCAATATTGATATTTAAACTAATCCTTATCATTAGTAACAATAAATCATGGCAATTGTAAGCATTCATACACTAATGTAAATCATACATGCACTCATATTAAGTTTAATAATAAAAGTTTTTGTTAACCCTAACTTGGGTGATTAGATCTTGATAAGCTTGATTAATATTTTTAGGATGTTACACTCCCCAAGCTTAGGTGTTTGCACAAAGTTGGTGTTTACAGTGCCAGAAGATGTGCTCACTCAAATTTGATGAAGACGCAGTTGTGATGTCCCTCTTGCAATTCCCGACAACAACGCCAGAAATTGTTCTTGATGGCAACAACTCTATGTGTACCAAATCATTGGGACTCCAAGTGCAGAGTGTTATAGAAAGCGTATTTTCCCCACAAGGATGGCTCGAGGGTTAATATCGAACTCTTAGGGAATTAGCTCAAAGGTTATTCTTCTTCTCCTCTTCAAGCAACCTACAAAGCAAAGTTTTTGTCTTGTGTCCCCAACTCCATTGAGTGGTTGTCAAGCACAAAGTTTCGTATTAGTAATATGAAATAACAATAATATAAAATAGAATAAGACAAGTAAAAACTAGGCAAGCAATATAAAAGCAATAAGTGGTAGTTGTTTTTGGGTTTTGTGTGTTTGCAAGTGAAGAAACTATTTTTGTATTTTCGAAATAATAAATTGCAGAAAATATAAAGTGTGATAATGGTGCTGGAAAGATGTTTCTAATGGTTTAAAATGGATCAGGGTTGATGGGTTCACTTGTCTACTCTCTTTTTTGGTTGTAATGGACACAAATAATTCATCAAAGATATAATATTGGTGGAACTTCAACATGTGTTTGACAATCATTCATATGGGCATCACGTCCTAACATAGAGATGATGCAACAAACCTCTCTTATACTCCTCAATAAAGGGAAAATTCCAAACAATCTTGAATTAAGAATCAATAGAGTATAGCCTTAAGTAATTTGACATGATGTTTGAATCACAAATATGCTACCTTGACCAAACACGATTATCTAGCTGTCACAAGATAATTATAGCACATGAATTCACTTTATCCCTAGTGAGGCAGCAAAAGAAAGGTAAATACCATAGTAGATCTTGAATTTGTTGTTACTATTCAATCACTACCACCATGCTACACCATCTAATACACACTTATCCCCACACATGCTTTTGCATAAAAGTTGGATAAGAATAAGTACTTAAGAATGGGGTATATGATATGCATCTATCAATAAATCATACACATAATAGGTTCTGTTGGGGATATACTTTCCTGGTATCCTCACAGTTCCTCACTGACCAGGGTGGCCCACTTCGGTTAGAGCTTTGCTTCACGCGCGGCCCAGTCAGGGAGAAAAGACAAAGTCCAATCCGGCTACGGGAAGGCCCAGAAGACTTACCGACTTAGGCCCATAGTGTTACTTGTAGTTCAAGATGTACTCTGTAACCGACTCTTAGTCGTAGCCAGATAGATCTCTCCTGTAAACCCTAGGCCGGATATCTATATAAGCCGTCCTAGGGAGAGCCTTTAGGGCACACATCAATAGTCTACAATCTCAACTCGCACAAGAACCTTTGTAACCCATATTCCGGCTCTGCCGTATTACTGGATTGCTAGCAGGAGTAGGATCCATCCAAAGCCGGCAGATTTGAACCTGGGTAAACTTGTGTGCTCACTGACCCGGAACACCGTATGTCTCACACCCCTCTCTTCCGCACGCCTCGAGGACCCCCTCATGGCGTACTTGTCATCAATCCGACGATAGTTGGCACCCACCGTGGGGCAAGTGAGCTTTGGATCTGCGTTCTGAGCGGAATCTGCAAGAATCGGAATCGGCGAGACCATCGCCATCGGTCGCATCCTCTACGCCAGCGACATCCCTCTCATCATTCTCGATGAGACCTGGATTCCGGCTAGGGAGGCCGTGACTGCCTACACAATCATGTCTTTTGGCGAGATCGATGTTTACATCGGTTTCGCTGAACCTGTCCCACCCACCCCAGCGGTGATGATAGAGGCAGAAGAATCTTCTGGATCCCCTCTGTCCGCAGAGGCGGCAGAGTTCCGGATCCCAAAAAACCCTAATCCTACCCATCCCGCACCAGTTGCGGAGATAGTGGAGAAATCCGAGCCTGAGGAAGACCTAGCGGTCAAAGTCGAATCTGGAGTGGATCTCCTTGGAGGGGCCGGATCCCAGATCGACCCACCCGCGAAAGTCGAAATCCAGGAGGAGCATATCAACGACACTGATTCCGGCTCTTATGACGCTGGGACAGACAGGCCTTTCCTAAGGTACACACTACGACGTATGATAATGCAAAACTCATGCGTAGATGCAATTCTCGAGACCATCAAAAGTTTTGACGAAGCTGATCGCGAGAGCCGCAGGTACCTCAGGAGGAGCGCAACGCACTTTGTCGGATACGTTGGATCCGGATCCAGCTCTACCGATGCTGGAGACAACACCGACTCTATACTGGAGGCAATTGGAACAAACGCCAACGTACCCGCATCCTCGGATGAATCGATGATGTCGGTAGATTTCCGAAAGTTCTCCGCGGAATATGAAGAGGAGTATAACTCCAAAGCTGCAGAGGAAGGAGAAGCCATGGATGAAGGTTCCGGGGAACACTCTCCCAAAGTGCAGGATGACATGGAAGTCGGAGACAATCCCGAAGACCAGATGTCCGAAAGTACCGATCAGAGCTTGACTCCGGGAAACGGACCCAAAGCCGTCTTTGCTACCGGCGCTGCCAAGAAGGCAAAGAATAAGAACAAGAAGAACAAGACCCCGGGAAAAGACCCTCTGATAGAGGAGGTGATTGCCGAGGAATATGAGGAAGACTCGGATGGAGCACTTATCCTAGAAGAGCCGAAAAAAGAGGAATCGGTGGATGGACACATGATCATTGAAGGTGCGCGTAAACTCATCGATGCTGCATTAACCACGCCTATCCCTACAGCTGCAGAACTTACTGCTGAAGAGCTAGATGAAAGGGCCCAAGCCCTAGAAGCGCGTCGTCAACAACTCCTGGATGTAGCTAAAAACATCGAGGGGGAAAATAAACGCATGGCAACTAAGGATTACATATCTCGGTTGCATTAGAAGACACGAAAACGTTACACAGGTGACGGTAAATTTCCGGAAGTAAATAGGGTCCTCTTTGAAGGAGATCCAGGGATGCCTCGTCTCGACAGCAAAGGAGATCTGGTGTACCCAACACCGGTACAGAACACTATCGCAGCTCGAGATATCCTGTCAAACAACCCAGGCCCAGAACAGGTTCGATTGAGCATCAAGCTACTCACCAAGGGTATGGAGCAACAGATGGCTGCGAAATCCGGAAGTGGAAAACTGGTCTCCAAATCCGACCAATGTCACACGAACTCAGCCTGGAATGATATAAGGCCCCAGCGTGTTCCGGAACAGCATCACCGTTCCGACCGACGGGAAGACAACTACTCTAGAACCGGATCATCAAGACAGCATCACAGACCTGCACGTGACTGGAGCAACGTCGCTCTAGCGGCCGAACAAGAGGCCATTGCTGCACTGTATCCGTGGAATCCTCCCTGACGTGAGTCGAACGATCGAAGGGGAGAAGATAAAGAGAAACGTCGGGACGAGGATCATCAAAAATGCCACCTCCTAGACACGCAAGCCGTCCGGCTGAGCCTCATCGTAGTGGGAATGATGGACGAAGGAATGACGGAAATCATGCCGGGACAAGCCGGCAGGGGGCTCGTCATAGTGAAGACCCTCCCTGGAACCGGAATAATGACGCTCCGGATGGAGGCCGGCGAACAACCGGAAACAATCCAGCTGCCCCACCCTCTCCACCAAGCAGTCATCACAACGGCTCTCATGGAGGACAAGGAGGACGACATGGCGGAGGAGGTGGTGGCAGAAGCCGAAGTCCGGCTCCAAGGCACCGCAGCCACAGCCGACATTCGGGACGATCTCTATCCCCGAACGACGCAAGGCACAGGATCAACTCCAACATAGAGGCGTGGCGCTATGAAAACGAAGATATCTACGTGGGCCCAAAGTGCTTTGGACCACGTATCAGAGCTACAAAATTCCCGGAAGGATTTGCTATCTCAAGACATATCCAAGCCTACGACAGCATTGCTCGGCCAGATACCTGGCTACAGGATTTCTTCCAAGCTTGCTGCATCGCCAAAGGCGGAAACAGCTTGGTCGCAACCTGATATCTCCCACTTATGTTGCGGAAGACGGCACGATCATGGCTTAATGAACTTCCGGAGAACACCATCCACAACTGGTATGACATGCAAAGTGCGTTCTTTCAGAATTTCGAAGGCACATACCGGAGGCCCTGTACGGTCGGAGACCTACAACGTTGCACCCAGAAGGCCGGAGAAACTTGCCAGGATTACCTCGGACAATGGATCGAGACCAAGAACTCCTGTGAAGGAGTAAATGATCAAACTGTGATTGAAGCTTTCATTGAAGGTCTCCCAATTGGTCTACTACGCCATCGCTTGAAGTGTGACAAGGTCACTGATTTGGGAGAGATGATAGAAACAGCGAGCAAGTATGCAGATGCTGACGACGATGCAGAGGGATTACTCAATGCCCTAGCTATGCCACAGTCGGCAAAACAACCAAAGCAACAAGCTCAGAAGCGTAAAAATACCTCGGAAGAAAAACCCAACACGGAAACAACAGTGGTCACTGCTACTTTCGAGTCTGGAGGATGAGGAGGACGTGGCGGAGGCCGCGGGCGTGGCCGTGGAACTTCAAGAGTCCAAGGTAGAGGAGACCAACAACCAGGCAAAACCTACTCTTGGGCCGACATTGCCAATAACCCATGTGTGCATCACTTAGACGCCAATGGGGGCTCGTCCCACACCAATGCCGAATGTCGTTTCAATGACGACATCAAAAGAGATGACACCGCGGGCTACAAAGCTAAGCAGAAGAAGGGAAAGAAGAATCCGGAAAAATATAAAGAGACCAAGGAAGATTCCGACATGGAGGAAGTTGATGCTTCAAATCCCAAGCCAAAAGGGAAGAAAAAATTTCCGACCAAGAAAGACACTTATGTCACCTTCCTCGGATCTCAACCAGCAAAGGTCAAGAAAGCAGTTCTACATGAGCTCAATGCAACAGTTCCGGCTGTCCCTCAATTCTTGGACTGGTCGGAAGTGGCAATCACATTTGACCGCGCTAATCATCCGCCTAAGTTGCACAGGCGAGGAAAATACGCCTTAATCGTCAATCCACTTATTGACGGTTATGGTTTATCCAAGACCCTCATGGATGGCGGCAGCAATATCAATGTTATCTATGTCGAAACGCTACGCCGGATGAAGATCTCGAAGACCCAGCTGAACCATAGCTCTGTGATCTTTCACGGAGTTGTCCCAGGAAGACAAGCTAATTCCCTAGGAGAGATCACTTTGGATGTTACCTTTGGAAGTCCAAAGACGGACGGAGGCACTTTCCTTTGAAGTGGTCCCGTTCAAGAGCGCGTACCACGCTATATTCGGACGTCCGGCTTACTGGCTTTTATGGCTCGTCCGTGTTACATTTACAATATGATGAAAATTCCAGGTCCCAACGACGTAATCACTATCAGGGGAGAACCAAAGAAAGCACGAGAGTGCGAGGATGGAAATGTCGCCTTTGCTGAAGTCGTGCTGCATGCCCAGGAGTACCAGGAGATCAAGAAGAGCATAGATCCATCCGAGATGCCTGCAACGAAGAAGGAGGTGACAAAGCCAAATCCGGAGTTTAAGGCATCAGAAGAGATGAAGAAGATATCGTTGAAGGATGATGACCCCTCCAAGGTGACCCAGATAGGCGTAGGCCTAGGTAGCGCATAGGAAAGCGCGCTCGTCAAGTTCCTCCAAGCAAATCAAGATATCTTTGCATGGCAGCCATCTGACATGACCGGAGTACCTAGGGAACTTGCCGAGCACTCTTTAAATGTAAACCAGAACGCTAAACCCGTCAAACAGTCCTTATGATGTTTCGGCGATGAAAAGCGTAAGGCACTAGCATGGCTCGAGTTAGCTGGATTCATAGAAGAGGTCATCCACACTGAGTGGTCGGCCAATCCTGTAATGGTCCCTAAAAAGGACACCACTGATTTAAGGATGTGTGTTGATTATACTGCCTTGAACAAGGCTTTTCCAAAAAATCCGTTCGCTCTGCCTAGAATTGATCAAGTTATCGATTCTACGGCAGGCTTGGAACTCCTCTGTTTTCTCGACGCATATTCCGGTTATCACCAAATCCGGATGAAGGAATCTGACAAAGTCAAAACTTCATTCATAACCCCCTTCGAAACCTTCTGTTTTGTTACGATGCCCTTTGGGCTGAAGAATGCAGGAGCTACGTACCAGCGCACGATGCAGCGTTGCCTCCATGACCAACTCGGACGCAATGTACATGCATACGTGGATGATATTGCGGTGATGTTCAAAAAGAAGGAAACATTGATTTCTGACTTGGAGGAAACATTCACCAATCTATGAAAATACAACATCATGCTTAACCCGAAGAAATGTTTCTTTGGAATACCAGCCGGAAAATTGTTAGGTTTCATCGTGTCTCAAAGAGGCATAGAGGTGAACCGAGACAAAATCAAGGCTATACTCAATATTTCCAGGCCAACTCGCCTGAAGGACATACAAAGACTAACTGGTTGCATTGCTGCAGTCAGTCGGTTTGTAAGCCGGCTTGGTGAACGAGCAGCACCATTATACAAACTCCTGAAAAAGACCAAGGATTTTGTTTGGACTGACGAAGCTGAAGCTGCACTACAAGACCTGAAGAAAGTACTCTCATATGCTCCTATCCTTGCCGCGCCGAAACCACAGGAACCAATGTTGCTCTATCTTGCTGCGACAAACAAGGTCGTCAGTATCGTTATGGTGGTGGAGAGACCGGAGGAAAATCAGGAACACCTGGTGCAGCGTCCGACTTACTTTGTCGTGAGGTCTGAGAATCAAACAGCGGTATCCGCACTATCAAAAGTTGGCTTACGGTGTTTTTCTAGCATCTCGTAAGCTACGGCATTATTTTCAGGAGCATCCAATTACCGTGGTAAGCACAGCTCCCATGAGAGATATAATCAACAACAGTGACGCCATAGGACGCGTCGCCAAATGGGGCATAGAGCTTTCAGCTTTTGATATTGAGTATAAACCTCGGACAACAATCAAATCCCAGATCCTTGCTGACTTTGTCGCTGATTGGACAGAGACGAAGGAGAGTATGACCCTCCCTGAGTCGGAATATTGGACCCTCTACTTTGATGGATCTAAGGCTCGAGGGGGCTCGGGGGCTGGCGTGGTGTTCAAATCACCCCAAGGAGATATACTTCTATACGTGTTGCAGATCCACTTCACAACGACAAATAACATTGCCAAGTATGAAGCACTGCTGCATGGAATCCAGATTGCTAAAGATATTGGCATCCGACGTTTGATGTGTTATGGAGATTCGGATCTTGTTGCTCAACAATTGTCGGATATTTGTAATGCAAATAAACACATGGCAGCTTATAAAGCTATCGTGGATGAATTGTCTAAATCGTTCGAACGGTTTGAGGTTCAACACATCCCTCGAGCAGAAAATGATGAAGCAGATGCACTATCTCGGATAGGTTCTGCGCGGAAAGAGGTCCCGGATGGCGCTTTTTTGGAGCACCTCAAAGTTCCCTCAATAAAGGGAGTAGATGAGGAATATCCGACCAAATCTGACTCACCTTTGATAGCAGTTCTAGCTGTAATGCCCAGCTGGATCCAACCCTACCTTGATTATTTGGTAGATGTCTAATTACCCGAAGACGAGGTTCTGAGCCGGCGGATTATCCGACGAGCGAAAGCCTACACGATAGTTAAAGGTGAGCTCTATAAGCGGAGTGTTTCTGGGGTTTTTCAGCGCTACGTGTCTCCGGAAGAAGGAGTGGAAATCCTAAGAAAAATCCACGAAGGCGAGTGTGGACACCATGCTGCAGCCAAATCTTTAATGGCAAAAGCTTTTAGACACGGATTTTTCTGGCATACAGCTCAGGAAGATGCCGAACGATTAGTCAAAACGTGCAAAGGCTGCCAAAACTACGCGAAACAAGCTCATGTTCTGGCTGATCAGCGGTGAACAATACCTATAACATGGCCTTTTGCGGTCTGGGGGCTTGATATGGTAGGACCATTTAAACGATCTTCAAGTGGATTTACTCATCTCTTAGTGATGGTGGATAAATTCACCAAATGGATCGAGGCTAAACCTGTCACTAGTTGTGATGGAGCAACAGCTAAAAGATTTGTCGAGGATGTTATAATCCGGTATGGTTATCCGCATAGCATTATCACAGACAACGGGAGTAACTTCTCTATGGGAGAATTGGCCGAATTCTGCAATGAGCAAAATATCCGGCTTGACATTGCGTCAGTCGCACATCCACAGGCTAACGGACAAGTCGAAAGAGCAAATGGTTTAATCCTATAAGGCCTAAACCAAGACTCGAAGAAACACTACGACGTGTTGCGGGGGCTTGGGAAGAGGAATTACCCTCTGTAATATGGAGTTTACGAACGACTCCGAACAGGTCAACCGGATACACACCTTTCTTCTTGGTCTATGGCGCAGAAGCAGTTCTTCCTAGTGATCCGATTCACACTTCTCCTAGAGTGGCCACGTATATTGAAGAGGATGCCGAGATTTCTCGACAAAATGATCTCGACTTAGTCGAAGAAGTTCGCGCCGTTGCTGAAATGATGTCAACAGCCTATCAGCAGAAGTTACGCAAGTATCATAGCCAGAGAGTCCGAAACAGATCTTTCAATAAAGGCGATTTGGTTCACCGGCTTGTGCAACAAAGAAAGCACAAACTTTCCCCAGTATGGGAAGGGCCCTTTTTAGTTAGTCGAGTATTGCACAATGGTTCGTACTACTTAACTGACATGAGGCCAGTCAAAGAAAGACCTGCTACTAAGAAGAGAAAGAGAGCTGGAGACAGTACAAATCCGGATGAGTTAGACAGACCATGGAATATTGCTCAGCTACGTCCCTTTTATTCTTAGTTTATCCTTCTTTGTAATCATATCTATGTACATGCTCTATGAGAAATAAAAGTTCTTGTTGCCTCAAGTTTTTCTGAGAAGTTTTTACCATCTTATTTCCAAATCATCATGTCATAGTCAAAAATCCCAGAATGCTTGAAAGTACTTTATGCTCATGTTCGTTCTGGTTTAGATTTCCGATTCTAAAATTGCTACCCTCGGGTATAACTCTAAAGTTTCTAGTCTTTACTTTGGTTATTTGTCTGATTGCCGGATGCGGGTATTTTCCAAGTAGTGAATTGTTGGTACTGGAAGCCGGCTTTGTTTCCAAGTTTAAACTGGTTTAGCAATTGATCTCTGTTGCTCGGCAAAGTTTCCAGGCAGAAGGTTTAGCCGGCTCACGAAAGGGACGAGGCGGAAAGCCAGATAAACGATAAGTATAGGCGAAAAAGTTCAAGTGCTGATGTAAACATTGCAGGCACAGAAAAATTTAAAGCCAAAAGTGCTGAATAGATCAAAAGGTTAGCACTAGCAAAGTTATAGTACTACATATTTACAAATCCATCATGTTTTTTCAGAATAATACAAATGTTTCTGGCAATCTATGATGCAGGGGGAGAAGAAGGAGCTGCCGGCTTGCTGGATACATCGCCTTGATATCGTTTCGAGATGTCCACATCCGAAATAGTGCGGTCATCGTCAGAAACTTCTGCTTCTTCTGGAGGCGGAGGCGGAGTGTCCACGTGGGTGAAGAAAGGAGTGTCGTAGCTAGTCAAATCAGCCACGTGACACCCATATCCGGCACAGGAGTCCATAATAGCCTTGATGTCCTGCTCCTGGCCGTCTTCATGCACTATAGAATACCCTCTGGTCACTTGCCATATCTCCATGCTTCTATGGTGGGTCATGACTATGGTGAGAGCGTTCTGCGCTGCGGATCGTGCGTAGGACATATTCCAATCCTGGACAAGCTGCGACATCTCCTTTGCCTTGTCCCGCACCTGAAAATCCGACATGTTATGCATGTCCGGAATCTTGAGAGCTTCGCCAATATCCTCAAGGGATTGGCGGAAGTCATGAAGCAGGTCACCGACTTGGGTAAGCCGATGGGTGCGGGGCTCGGCGGAGGTGGAGTCCGTCAAGTTCAGAGGACCTATACAAAAAACGGTTAAGAAAATCCGACATTGAAAGAAGTCGAAGAAAATGGACAAGTCAGATAGATGGAACATACCGAAGATGACATCGTCAATCTTGGTCTTCTCTTCCCGAAGTCTCTGGAGTTCAGCCCGGAGCACCTCGGAAAGGTCCTTCTCTCTGCACAGCTCATTATTGAGATCCGAGATTTTCTGATCTTGAGCGGCAATCTTGCTATCACGCTCGTCAGTAGCCATGGAGGAGGACTCGAGAACTTGAGCTATGCTCTTCTCATGATCCGCTTTGAGCTTATCCAGCTCTTGGCGAAGTTCCTTGTTCTCCACCACCAAAGTTTTGAGGTTCTCGGCCTCTTCAATCATGGCACATGACCGCTTTACCAGTGCTGTAAGTTAAAAAGAACAACAGTTCAGGAAAAATTCGACTATGAAAACATGAAAGACAGAGGTTTGAGTCTCAGAATGTTTACCTTCGGCCTCATCCTTGGAGACCTTAAGCTCAGCATTCTTAAGTCGGAGAGCCTTGATCTCTCTCCGCTTATTGCAGATATTTTTCAACAAATCCTGGTTATAGGAACATACTTTCTGTAAGTCAGAATACCCAAAGTCAGAAGTCTACTAAAGACTCGGGCTAATATTATTACTAATATCAGCATGAGCCTTGGGGGCTACACTAGTTCATTCTTTGGCATCCTAAGGAAGCATAAACCCGGATTAGATATCCTACTTCATGCTTGGGGGCTAGAGGATATGATATGAAATGAGGGAAAAACAGGAGTTAGAATTCCGACTTACATATTGCTCGCGAGTAAGTTTATCCAAACTCGCGTTTACTTCAACAGCAACCTTCTCAGCAAGAGTCAGAGGGACAACTGGCGCTGTTGGAATCTCACCGGTCCTTATCCTCTCGTCACGAAGGTGCACTTGTTCAAGAAGGTCAGAGAACTTGATATCCTCTGCCTCTTGTGCTTCTTCTTTGGCAGATATATTTCTTTTCTCCGTGGCATTGCACTGCCAGCCTGGATCTCTTCATGATTTCCGGGACAAGCCAAACTTGGCAAGACCCGGATTGTTGAGAAGGTTTTCGGTGAAGATATCTGCCAAGGGATCATTACCAGAAGAGGGTTCACCCTTATCTATACCTGACTCACTCATGGTGATGTCAGTTTGTGATTCAAGGATCACAGGCTCCGTTGAAGGAGCCGAATCTTCTGCGGCAGCCGGAGAAGGAATGATCACCAGCATTGCAGAAGGTTGGGGGTCAGGAGTCTGAGGAGCCACGGCAGGAGAAGCCATGGAAAGCTTCGTCTGTCACAGGGGTTTCGAAGAAGTTCCCTTCCCCTTGCCCTTGATGAGCTGCTTAGCTCTGAGAATGTAATAAAGTCAAAAACATTACATCTCGGAAGAAAATTCGAGTAAGGTACAAAGGCGGAAATTGTGTTGAAAGTTACCTCTTCACGATGGGCACCTCCTTTGTGCCGATGGCCACTATCGGAGCCTTGCGTTTCTTGAGCGCAATGTCCATCAATGGGACTAGTTCCGCCTCCTGAGAATACTCTGGAGGATATCACTCGAGTGGAGCAAGTTCCGACTCGGGGAGGTCAGCAAGCTAAAAAGAGGAAAACATATCAGTATTACGATATAAACTCTAAGATTGAAACACATAAAAAGGTTTATTGTTAAAAGTTTACTGGCACTACAAGGTCTTCCGCCATATGCATATCCAGAGAAACCTCCGGGATCATCCTCTCGATCCGCTCCCTAATCAGCCATTTAATCTGGCTTATGTAACCTTGCGAGGTATAGGCTCTAGGGCTGATGTGGAGGGAATCTTTCTTGGACGACGTGATGGAGTGCATCAGTCGGTTTCCGTGGTACTGAAGGGGTTGGATCCAGCGTGAGACCCAACATTGAACCAAGTCGGATCCCTTTAGTCCTTTGTGTTTGATCAAATATTCGATCCGCCTCTTAGCGAGGATCAGATCGTCATTGAGAGCCGAAGGAGCCTCGTCCCAAGACGGTTGGGCCGTGGCAGCTCCATCGATGAAAGCCGGCAAAGCGGTGGCTTTGCCGGGAGCCGGAATATCCTTGTGATAAAAGAAGGTGGCTAGCCACTGTTTGACCGAGTCACTAGCTAAGATCTTGGGATATGCGCGCTCGCGTCTAAGTGAAAAACTAATTGTACCGGTAATATACGGATTACCGACAGTGATAGAATTTCTCCGGACATGGAAGTAGTACCGAAATAAGGTAAGACTCGGCCTAATGCCGAGAAATCCCTCGCACAAAGCCTCATAGGCGCTCATCTCTAGGAGAGGGTTGGGAGGAAGATGGTGGAGTTGAACACTATAATGGTCTATCACCTCGGAAAAGAATTCTGAGGGAGGAAACGACAAACCTCTGTCGAGGTGGGTGCCAAAGTGGACCCGCTCGCTGGCGTGCGGGTTGGGGATGGTCTCCCCGAAGCCGCTCTGCCAGTCGCCGGTGTGGAGGAGCCCTTCTGTCTCCACACCGCGGAGCTTATCGTCATCGAGCACGCAGGGGATCCAGACCTCGCGGAAGCTTTCGTTCTCCGCTACCGCTTCCGTCGCCGCTGTCGCCGCCGCTGCCGCCAAACAGGAAGAGGATGAAGAAGCCATTTCTCCGGTGTAACACCCACGAATTGGCCCTATGCAAGTTTTAGCCCTTTCCGCCAAACCCGCATAGAAACAATTCAAGGTCGCCCACCAGGCACTTTCGTGCGGGTGGAAAACGAAGTAATACCATCACACAACAGTCCTCGGCGGGACCCACAGAACAGATATATATACAACAGCGACTCAAAGAGTCAAGAATACAGATATACAATACAAAGATCCAAATCACCTTGAAACGATAGAGCGTCCGAATACGGACAAGATGCAAATGGGGCTAAGAGCCCTGAAGAATAACCAATGGTGTCCATAACCCTGCCCAGGCCAAGCCGGAAGGGTAACCCTGCTAACGACGTCGATCTCAAACCTGCTAAAACAAAAGGGGTGCCGACAAAGGGGAAAGGAAAAAGAGGAGCGTCAGTACTGAGGCCAGTACATGGCAAGGCTAGAATTCGGCGGTCCTCGCCTACACAGATATGGTGGGCTGAAGCGGCAGCACAGCGGCACTGAACAACCTATAGAGACTCGATACAACTGGCGGTTATCAGAGAGGGATAAGAAAGACCTATCTGGATCCAACCTGAAACTAACACCAGACAAACCCATCCTGGTATTTCCCCCTCGAGACCAAACGAGGAAGTCGGACCAAGGAACTCACACAGTTGGCAGTTTTACTCATTCCGTTATAGTTGCAGCAATTACTAATCAGATATAGATAGCATGAGTCATCCTGATAGCATAAGTAGTGGGCAGTTTTAGTTAACATTCCATTGTAGTTGGAACATTTACTAGTCAGATATAATTGTCCTGAGGAATCCCAAAACCCAGCATTTGTTGGCACTTTTATCACATTCCATTGGAGTTGCAATACTTACTAGGCAGGTATAGCATGACACAGATCACCACAGATCCACCAGTTGTTGGCATTTTTAATATCCATTCCGTTATAGTTAAATCTGATTACTAGTCATATATTAAGTCAACTTTATAGCACTACTTTAGTTATGCTTGTCTATGATCGAGATACTGTGCTCCAAGTCGTCCATAACCACGGACACGGCTTTCGGAAAGTTTTACCCTACAGGGGTGCACAAATAGCAACACACACTCGATCAACCTCGGAAAAACCAACTCAAAACCCAACGAGGCATTCACGACAAAGCGATCACAGGATTCAGAAATATTTCAGGGGGCCACCCCACTAAGCTACACGAAGTTGGCGGATCGAGCGGACCCGGGGTTTGTGACAATGGTCAAACGATCGGGAACACGAAAGTGTGGACTGGCTTATCGATACCGCGAAAACATTCCACGTTCCAAAACAGTACATGTGCTCCACGCACAATCGTAAATAAAGCAATAAAACATGGCATAGGTACAGGATAGTAATAAAGCCCCAAACTACTTTGTGGCCCCAAGAAATAGAAATGAATCAAGCTCTGGCTCAGGGGGGTCCATAAGGCCTCCCGGATGTGGATAGTGCGAATAGTCAAGGAACAGGTATCAAGTACTCGGGGCCTACGGGACACAAGTGAGCGTGGAAGAACCAAATAACATCTATTGCCCACCGATGCCTATGCATTAGTTATATCTAGCAATTTAATAGTTGTATTTAAATACATGATCATCTCCACCATTAAGCATCTGCCAACCTTCCAACAACTGTAGTACTTGACAACACGAGATCGCACCTGAGCAAGCAACTACGACTCGCAAGGCCAGCTATCTACCAAACACAGGTAATATGAGGTGTCCAAGGCAATATAGAGGCTGCACGGGATATAACTGGTGTTCGGAAACTAAAGCATCGCGACACGGATAGCAATAGATCAACAGGAAGAAATAAAGACTATAAATGCAAAATAGGTAGAAGGGGAAGAGATGCTCGCCTGGGAAAACACTGCCGACGGATCATATCCGGAGAACTTGTCGATACTCGCATCAACTCATCAGCCTAATCCGCGAAGAAGCAAAGCACTAAAAGAAACACCGGATGCAATATTTAATACTACGGCAGAAGATCCGGCATGATTATGATATGATGCAGATGCGGTGCAATTAGGCAATATTAAGCGGAACCGGGGTCCCGACAATTAATTACACGGTTCGAGTTATTTAGAACCCCCACAATTTAAATGTTGTATTAACAGGGCGAAACATGGCATCGGTTTGCTACACATATTTAAATGGAGGCGGTATAATACAAGTATAGCCTGCATATAGACTCCATATTTAATTATTAGATGAATCAACATAATGCCCCCAAACCACATGATGCGATGAGAATATGAACCATTTAATATGCAAAAGTGATAATGTCATATTATAAAAAATAGGGGCTTAGGGTCACACATCTGGGTTCGGAAGATCTTGGGTCCCGGGGTTCGGGGTTCGGGTCTCAGGGATCGGAGCTCTTCGGGCCCGAGGAAGGTCTTGGCGTGCCGTGAGGGAGGACTCGGGGTTCCGCCGTGAAGTACTTACCTTTCCGGTGGCGATCTTGGCGGTCTTCGGATTCAGGTCGGTCTTGGCGTCCGGTCCTCGGGCATCGGTGCGGGAAGGAGGTCTTGTCGTACCGGGGTCTCGGTGTCCTCGAGGAAGTACTTGGTGGTTCCGGGAAGGAGTTCATGACAATCCATGATGTAGGCCTTTAAGTTCCATCTAGGACAACTCGGATTCTGGTTTCGGTGGTTGTTGATGAGCTTGGTTTGGGCGTCGGTTGTAATTCGGTGGTTCGCCTTGGGGAAGATCATGGTGGAGACACCTGAATCGCCGGATCCGTGTCGGTGTACTTGGGTGCTGCCTTGGTATGTCTCCTCATGTCGACCTTGGTGCTTCGAACAGTGTCTCATCTGATGCAGCGGCGAAGATCTTGTCGACCGAAACATTACAAACGACGGTCTTGGATCGCACGGGGAAGCACTTGAGCATATACACTACCACAACAGGATATGCGCTACCCGTGCCCTCATCTCCACAGGTTTACCACCACAACAAAACCTCATGAAGCACAAAAGCACATGGCTGTCGCGCTGCAGGACAAGGGGACAGCGGGGTGACCGGAGCTCGGGGCCGGAGGCGACGGCGACCGGAGCAAGGCGGCAGGGCGGCGACGTGCCCCAGGTCGAGATGGCGCAGGGGAAGGGCGAGGCAGAGGGGAGCCTCGCGGCGGCTCGGGCTCGGGGGCGAGACGCGCCGGCGGGAGGTGGACACGCCCTAGCGGCCAGAGGTGGCGCTGAAGGGCCGGCGAGCGGGAGGGGGGGCGCGGCGGCGGGCCGGAGCTCGCAGCAGCAAGGTGGAAGCGGAGCTTGAGAAGGTCAGACCGGCGGCGGCGCCTGGCTCGGAGGAAAGGAGGCGAGAAGCAGGGCGGCGCAGAGGTAGGCCTTGTGGCTGCAAGGTGGAGCTCTGGGGCCGGCCGGGGCAAGCGAGGCGAGGCGAAGAGGTGGGGCCGGGCTCCGGGGTGGCGGCCGGGTGCGGCGTGCCATGCGGTTGCGGATCCTGGCGGTGGACTCCGAGACCGGCGACGAGGAGAGCAGGGGGAGCTCGGGCGGCGGCCGGTCGGTGAAGAAGGGCCGGCGAGGGGGATTTTTTGTGAGGCAGAGGAGGGAAGGAGGCAGGCGACGGGGTGTCGATGTGGGGTGGAGGCTGTGGCGATGGTTGGTGGGAACTGAAGCGGGGCCGAGGTGGGGCCGAGGCGGGGGTCGGGGTAAGCGTGCAGGTGGAGCGGGGTGGGACCCAGGCGACGACCAGGTGGTTGTCCGCTTATGCGTGAAGCGCGAAAGCTAGTGAGGGAAAAAGGTAGGGCCAGGTGGGTTGGGTGGAGGCAGGTGTGGTGGCTGGCTAGGGTGAGGTGGAGAAAAAAAGGGAGGGGGTTGGTGAGGTGGCGAGATGCGATTGGCCGGGGTGAGGTGGAGGGAGGCTGGGTAGGATAGGATTGGGTAGAATTAGGACTAAATATTTTAGACTAGGGTTTGGAGGTGGCCGGCCGGGCTTTCGGGCCTAGCGGCTGCCTCCCAAAAATAAATTAAATATTTTACTTGTTTAAAACGGGACGTTTGAAATCTGTTTGTAGACGAAACAAAATATTCCGGAGACCCGGGTTTAATTTGAATTAAGACGGGAATATTTAGAAAACAAAACTAGGCGTTTCGAAAATAGTTTGAGACAAATCCACGCAAGATGATGACGATGCTCAAATGCAATGTGGCATGATGACATGAGCTTGCGGTCATGATGATGCTATGCACAAAAACAACGCGATTTTCTAGTAGTGGTTTTAGCGGTATGCCACATCCGGTGAGCTAGTGACCTAGGATGGGCGGCACTGGGAGTTCTTGGGGGAAGCAGAGGAGCTCTGCGCATGCGGGGGAGATTGGGAGGAGAGGAAATGGCAAGGGAACAAGTGAAGAAAGGAGGAGGAGAATCCTCAGCCCTTATATCCACCTAACCGTGCCAAGATTCGTGCAAATGCTACAGTGTAACTGCCACGCGTCGTGGAAGGAACTGGGAAGGACCCACGCGATGATTACGTCACCTCGATCTCCGTGTACACATTAAAATGACGCCTCGGTTCCGCGAACCGCGGACCCACCAACGGTCGTGCTGACAGGATGTCTGTCAGCTGACGTGACTTGACCATGACTTGTGTCAGATGGCGTTAGAGACCAAATTTCGGCTTAGTTTGAAATCAAGCTGGAAAATCCGAGTAACCTGTTGATAGGTCCGACTTATTTTTAAGACCCGGATCGTATTTTTTGTTGTGAAGTTTCAGGAAACCTTCAAGATTCTGCAAGCCGAAGATCAAGCTAGACGATGATAAATCCGACTTTGGATCTTGGAGACTTCCGGGGGCTGCTGTTGGGGATATACTTTCCGGGTATCCTCACAGTTCCTCACTGACCAGGGTGGCCCACTTCGGGTTAGAGCTTTGCTTCACGGGCAGCCCAGTCAGGAGAAAAGACGGAGTCCAATCCGGCTACGGGAAGGCCCAGAAGACTTACGACTTAGGCCCATAGTGTTACTTGTAGTTCAATACGTACTCTGTAACCGACTCTTAGTCTTAGCCGGATAGATCTCTCCTGTAAACTCTAGGCCGGATATCTATATAAGCCATCCTAGGGAGAGCCTTTAGGGCACACCTCAATAGTGTACAATCTCAACTCGCACAGGCGAACCTTTGTAACCCATATTCCGGCTCTGCCGTATTACTGGATTGCTAGCAGGAGTAGGATCCGTCCAAAGCCGGCAGATTCGAACCTGGGTAAACTTGTGTGCTCACTGACCCGGAACACCGTACGTCTCACACTCCTCTCTTCCGCACACCTCGAGGACCCCCTCATGGCGTACTTGTCATCAATCCGACGACAGGTTCCAATCTCAGATATCAAATCTTAAAATAAAGATCCACCACATAGGAATTACATATATGACCATAATCATGTTGGGTAGCTCATATGGTACTAGATCTATGAAGAACAAGAGATAAATAGATCAAGCTACTGCCACAAACCCATAGTACAGATGTGTACTACCCCCTCTTCATCATGGTGATGATGGTGGAGACGTTGGAGAAGGTAGAGATCCCTATGGCGGCGGCTCCGACGGAGTTCCCCCTCCAATCTTCGCTGGTTCTAGCTCTATTTTGGTGTTTTGGTGTTTCTGCGGCGCCTCTCTCGAGGAATGCCTAAAGGACCCTTTATATAGTAGGTTTTTGGTCATAAGGAGTCGCTGGGCAAAAGATCAAAGCGAATCGACGGTCGAGTAGGAAAAGAGCCAGCGTGGCGCGCCCACCCTTACTGGGCGCGCCACCTAGTCTATTTTGGGCCTCCAAGTCCATCTGATGAGGTCCAAGTGCTCCAGGTTCTTCTCTTGATGAAATATTAATGCGCCCAAAATCTTAGCTGCATTTGACTTTATTTAGGTCCCTAAAAGGTAAATATACAAAAACATGGTTTTCCTGTCCTGCAGAGTTATAACCAAATAAAGGGGATGCTTGTTAAATATCCATAAATCAATGTAAAACATGGATATAACATCATATATGTAGCAAATATGTGGGAATTCATATCAACAAACTACAAAGTTCATGTATGTATTTTACATGCATCAGTCATGTACACTCGGAATGCATGCATTGCCTGAGGATGTTGCGATGTAAGGACGCATTCCATATATAAGTTTAGTCCCACCTCGACAATTTAGATAGTGCCGACGAAGCTTATAAACACGAAAACGAAGGTTGCATGCAATCTGCAGTGCAAACGCCATCTATCACTCATCCTTAGGTGATGGATGGTGTATGAGGTCTAGTTTTTTGGTAGCTCTAATTCATCCATTTTAGATTTTCTTTTAAATCTCTCTAGCCTAGGCCTTTCCTACCATGCTTGACTACACTTTCCTATCACACATGCTTGACTATGCTTCCTTGCCATGTTCGACTACACTAATCTTTCACGTTTAATTGTCAAGTGTTTTGTCGAAAGGCTATGCCCCGGAAGGCGCTACAACTGATGGTCTTTGTATTTGTGACCAGACGATCTGCCTAACCGTAGATGACATGCAACAGTTGGTATCGCAGTCGCGCCCCACGAGGCACAGAGAGAAGTCTAGTATAATATAAACAATACAATGTACAACAATATATTAATAGACATAGTTCAAAACAAAAGACAAAAACATTTCTCATCTTAATTAAACATTCTATTTTAACCATGAATTGCTATGGTTCAAAATCAAAATAGTGAACAATGCATAAGATATATTAGTATGGTTCAAAACATGGCATCGGGTTTTAGCTATAAATTGTTATGGTTCAAAATAAAAATAGAGAACAAATCATGAACATAGCACACATATGGAGCTATTTATACCACATCTTCTCCATGGTGCCAACAGATCCTCCACAGCCTTGCCTCCAGGGCCACCTCCTCCACAACGCCATTAGATCTGCCCAATGGGAGTAGGCCCAATGCTGATGTTATCAACATCATCGTCTTTTACTCCATGTCATCATTGGCCAACAGATCCTCCAATGATAGGAGGATCTCGTCGATTGGCCTCATCTTTCGCTCAACATTGTCACCGACATGCTCCTCTAATGACAGTCAAATATAGGGAGGATCTTGTCGAATTCCCTGGTCTTTTGCTAATACCTTGAGCACCACCACCAGACATGGGAGTGTGAGTGGAGAATGAGAAGGTTAGGGTTTTTTAGGGGTTACTCAGCTTTTATATGTGCGCTAACTTATCGGCAACTGCTAATTTTACATGTTTGTGTTGAGAAAACAAACTACATTGAAACAAGATACATATTAAAATTATTAAAGCTCATACACTAAAGAAACTAGTACACATTATGACGATCTAGAACTCTACTATAGCCAATTGATTTCCAGTACTTCCTAGCAAGCTCTAATATTATGCAAACATCTAGAGTTGTATACTTGATTTATTGTAGCTCACATTTTGCTCTAGCTTCCTTCTCTGATGCCAATTATCTACAGACCATCCTTCATGAGATGAGTCCTAGATGAGAATTAAATAGAGTGAAGAGTGATGTAGGGTAATTGCAGGTTGGGTTCGGGAGATCTAGCTTGAGGTTGATTACAGAAGGAACGGTGATGTCATAGTACTATAGCATATGCACATCATTCTTGATAGATGTGCCACAAAACCTGATGGTTTCATCCCTCAAGAACTGCATGAGGACCTTTGGCACTCCATTAGCATGATAAGTCTCATATATGAGACACTCATACGCCACCAAAATTGGTAGGATGTTAGTGCACTTCCTCTGCTCGTATGGAAGATGCGTCTGCCTAATGTGCTTATTTTCATGCGCCGGTGAACCCGTAATCCATGCCAACATCCTTGATTGGCGTGATATTGAGGTGTTGGGAATATGCCCAAGAGGAAATAATAAAGTTGGTATTATTATATTCAAGTTCATGGTAAGTGTTTATTCTCCATGTTATAATTGTATGTATCAGAAACTAAATACACGTGTGGATAAATAAATAACACAGATTCCTGATAATTCCCAAGAGTAGGGAATCACTAACTAGAAAACAATGAAGTGTTAGAAGTGAATACTACAAGTAAACTGTTGCAAACAAGTAAAGTGAGAGCTAGTGAAGTAGGAGCACGTTTCTAAAGGGAGCAATTGTTTAGGCAAATTGTTATTTCATTCGTTTGGTTGTCACAATTAGTGAAGCACATGGTTAGTCTTTTTATTGTTTCTTTTAGAGAGGAGTCATAGATAGGTGCAGCCATATACATGAGCAAGTACACCCCTAGTGATTGATCTCAAGGCCAATTAAGAGAAAACAAGAGAATTATTTAAACATAAAGTCTAACCAGCGCATTATGATTTAATGTCCCCATAGTTATAACTTCCATGAATTAATATAACATGCAAATCTAAGACTTGGGAATTGGTTTTTGTCAAACTCCGGCTATCCATCCTCATGCCATCATGCAATGGTGACAACCTTTATGTATTCCCCCAACATATGTGTGCACTCATATATTAGTACATAGTATCATCATAGAAGACAACATATACTTGTATGCAACCATCAACGAACTATTTCGCAATTGCCATAAACAATTCACTACTCAAACATCAACAATGAGACACAATAAATCATGGGAAAACAATGGACTGCATCAAACATCATGTTTTCCATGAGATTATGGTAGGGGATGATGGAGAGTTGTTGTAGATGGTGATGGAGAGGTGCCTCCACAAGGGGTAGAGGCGGCCACGATGTGGAGAGGAGGCGACACACCGGATGGGAGGCATCAGCGGCCACTAAGGTGGGTGGCGTCCCCTTGGCCCTTCTTCTTCCTTAGAGATGGTGCTAGTGTGTAGTGGCTCCTCTCCCTCCTTGGCGTCTTCCAAGAGGGAGTAATTTTGTGGTTATGGATGGATGCCTCCAAAAATAGGGTGTGCTCTCAATATATAGGGTGGAGATGCAATCTAGGTCATGAGATGGATGCCCCTTTGATACAAGGGATCTTGGGGACCTCTAGAACCTTACTAGGACTCCTATTTGTCCTTTATGATCCCATAAAGTTGTGGCTTGTAAAAAATCATCAAATATGGAAGGAGTTTGAGTCAATCACGTCATAAACTTTCGGAGTCCTGAAACTGCTCTTGTACTCCACAGTAAAGGGGATCCAGTTTGGTCTTATGGAGTTCGATTAAGGAGAATTTTATGTCTAGAATGATTGGTAGAAATTTTTCAACAACTTTCATGTTTTTACTGTTTTTCATCTGACACCATCTTCAGGGCGTTTCGTGATAATTTTTTAAAATTATTCTCCATGGACAGATTCCAGAAAACTACGAATTTCACCATAATGAGCATTTTCCTTCCTTATCTGGGTGTTTCCTACACAATAAAATCAAAATCAAGAACGTGTGCACCTTTTCAGCTATTAGTAGGTTAGTACCAATGTTGTGGATATACCAAATAGGTATACCTACGGCCAATATAGTCTCATACCGGCAAGCCCAGGTGGCCCACATATGGTGGTTAGGCATATGACCTAACCGGGCAGCCTAGTTGCTGATAGACAAGACGGAGGTCCAACATGGATAAAGGAAGGCGACGTGCCACCGACTAAGGTAGAAGCCGACGCCTTGGAAGATAAGACAATACTTTATGTATTAGTCTAGGACTCTATAACCGTATCCGGCTAGAATTCATCTTGTAACCCTAGGTCTTGGCGCCTTTATAAGCCAGCCAACGGGAGCCTTTAGGGCAAGACTAAGTGCATATCACAACTTGCATACCGCGAACCCCACAATCTCTGTAACTCGGCATATTGCCATTATAGTGATTTATAGCAGGAATAGGATCTCGCCACCGTCGTGGGATTTGAACTTGGGTAAGCTGTGTCACGTCATACCGGACGCTCTCCGCCTTACCCCACGTCTCTAAACTCGCCGTTGGGATACCCCTATGGCGTACGTGTCGACAAAACCATGACAAAAAATAAATATAATAAAGTTGCAAAATAATAATAATTTAACACAATAAACTACAAAGTTCATGTATGCATTTTACATGCATAAATATCCCCAAGCTTAACTCATGCCCGTCCTCGAGTATGAAGGTGATAAAACTAAACATGTACTTTGGAGTTTGTTGCCTATTTTAGCTAGCAAGTATCACAAATTTTTTAATGGTTCATTAATTAAAGAGTAACAATAAGCAAGCATATCATAAAGTGATACTTCTCATAAACTCCATACATGTATAGCAAAATTTATATTGACTAAAACAAACGCATAAAGTACCATGGACAATGTTTTGCAAATGCTTCGCATAAAAAGATGTATATATATGGTGGATTGTCCTATGATCAAAATAAAGGCAATAGATAAATGAGTGTATGAGGCTGGTAAGTAGGGAATATCATGCATAAGACACAATCTATATTCTAGACATTATCCCTTAAGTGTATGCTTGAACCATGTTTCATCATTAGTGTTTGGTTCCATTGCCCCTCATTATCTGATTATTTTTGGCATTCTCTCTTTTGGCACTTTCTGCTTCTTTCCACTCAGCACCTATCTCTTTTTCATCTATTTTTTATTTTGTTTTCACATTTTCTGCCTGCATACTCACTCTCTCACTCTTTCATATCATCATCAATGGACATTTTCCCCTCATCTTTGGTACCCCTGCTTGGAGAGTTTTTGCCCCCATCTTATAGTGTATGCATATTTTTTTTCTACTTGCAAGGGGTACTCTATGCCCTATGAGTTCGTGGTCACCCACAACTAACTTATCCATGTCAACCATACCCATAATTGATACCATTTGGAAACAATATAATGACTCAGACATGATAGTATGCTTTGGTAAATAGCATGAGCTATTTGGGTATGTTGTTCCTAATATGATAGCTAAGTTTTTTCTCTAAAGGAGGGTGTTTCAATATGGTGGGGCTAGCCATAATATTTTTTACCATCTACAAGTAAATGCAAAAAAGTGTCCATGGTACTAGATCATTCCTAATAAACAATATAACATTAAACTATCCATCTATGTTGAAAATAAGAACTAGCACTAGATGAGACACTTGTAAATTATCACTCCATAAAACATATGAACAAAACAACTTTAAGTGACAACATGCATAACTTGTTATTCCCCTTTTCCCTTTATTTTTCATGCATCCATTCTTATTCTTTATTTTTATTCCTACATCAACTTTATTGATAATGGTCTTGGCAAATAAAATACTAACTTAACAGGCGCTCCAAGTTTATGCGAAAATCCTATGTTGCTCAAAAAAACAAGTTTAGAGGTGTGGAAACCGTGAGTGTAATAGGTCCAGTGGGGGTGCCTTGTGAATCCCCAAACTTATGGTTTTCACCATTCGTGTATAGCTCATGGTGTGGTGTTCCTCCATTCCCTGTCAAAAAACTTCAACACAAAATTTTCTCCCATTTCTTTTCTATGGGGTGACATTAGTGGACATAAATATATATTGCTAGCTACCTTTAAATCCTTAGAATTTTTTATTTGAGGTGTCTAGTAGGTATATTGTGTTGTCTAAATTCCCAAAATATCAAAGACTCATAGAGAATCATTTTGAGACTCAAAAGAATGACCTCTACAATAAAATACAGAATGTGTCCAAAAAATAGCCGCAAAAAACACAATTATTTCGACCACCTAAACGTGTCAAGAACTTTTGCCAGTTTTTGTGCATAGAGAGGATGAAAATTTGTAACTACTATTTAAATATAAGCGCAATCAGAGTTATAGAGCAACCTCAGGATTTTTTTCTATTAAATAGTGTTCATGCAGGAATTTGCTACTCCATATGTTTCATCAACTTAATATTACCCAAAATGGGTAAAACCTGGTACTTTATTATTGGAGAATGTCAACTTAATATAAATAACCTATTCTAATAGAGAATAAAGTACATAAACTAAAAGGCAAGTCAAAGCATGGTTTCCACAAACATACAAAAGAGAACATGAGGATAAAACTAAAATATGAGTTGAAATGATATTACTTGAAATCTCTTGAAAAAAGAGGGGGGGGGCATGGGCATCCCCAAGCTTGTGGTCTTGATATTTATTTTCCTCTACTTCTTTCTCATGATATCATGTTACTCATCTCAAATAAAGAAATATTTTCATATCGATAATACTTCAATGCCTACAAAATGGTTAGTTCTCCAATCAAATTATATAATAGTTTTAACCAAGATGCAAACTCTGATAATTATTGGAAAACCATTTTATTCAAGAAGCTAATATATTATAAAATATACAATATTTTTATTTTGTTTTTGTGGGATTTTTTTCATGATCTAGAATTTGCAATGGTTTCAATGGCATGGACAACACATGCTGAAGGATAACCCCAACTTCTCAATTGCTAATCCTTCTCATTTGCTTTCCCAAATTGTATATTTAGTTTAAAAATTAAGCTAATTGTTTCATAATAGTAGCTAAAGTTATTTTACATGTTATAAAGATACCAATGTGTGCTTAAACTAAATAGTATTTGAATGCATATGGAGCACACCACAAAGCATATAACTATTGACATTTAAGCCTAACTCTCTTCCTATGCATTGGAATTTTATATATGATTAAATAGCAGCAATGTTGTGGTATCCAATGCACATAATGACTAGTAGCTTGCATTTTAAATAGGGTGTAAACATAAAGAGGGATTTTACCTCTTCCTTTTTCATAATATTTGCAAGCATCATATCTAACTCAACCACATAGTTTTGAATAGAATCACCACATAAAGACAAGTCTCTAATGAGGATAATATTTAATCTAACTCAACAATATCACTT
Organism: Avena insularis; assembly: GCA_023614405.1. Classification (NCBI taxonomy): domain Eukaryota; kingdom Viridiplantae; phylum Streptophyta; class Magnoliopsida; order Poales; family Poaceae; genus Avena; species Avena insularis. The sequence goes on along the minus strand of CM042686.1, from coordinate 415,011,649 downwards.
TCATCCTCCCATATATTATACACAATTGTTCCACCTAGAGGAATACTAGGTAATGAAGGATCGCCATTACTTGAAATAGTATAAGAAGAGTCGTTCATGGGAATTTGGATGTTACCATTGTTGGGAGTTAGATATGGGTAGCTACTCCATTCTTACTCCGCTTGTTATTATTTATCCTCTTCTTGGGGTGGCATGCACATCCCTAAGCTTAAGATTTTATTATCCTCTTCCTGGAAAATATTAGTGCTCTCTTGGGCAACAATGACCCTCTTATTATAGTCAATGACATATATATTTTCAGAGAATTCGGTCATGCATGTATCAAGAGTATGATCAATCACAATTACATGCTTTCTAGCCACAACACTAATTTCATAATTTTCATCTTTAAAAGTTTTTAACTCATAGGCTACCATAAAAGTGTCAAATTGCTCTACTTGTTCCATACCTAGATGAGCATAATCACCTCTATGGTAAGATGCAATTACATATTCTTCATGGAACTTTTAATGGAAGTCAAAGTGTCTAACTTTATGTTAAGAGAAACAAGTTATATCATGATGATTTTCAAGCAACTCCTTAGTAATATGATTTAACATATTCATCATAGTTTCCAATTGTTTTCCTTCATATAATTATCTATGTTTCTTAGAAATCATAGCACCATTCAAATAATTTTGCAAAGAGTCATCTATATTCATACTTAGGCTCATAGCAAGAGTGTTTTTGGTATTTTCCATTTTCTATTTTTTAGCTTGAATTTTATATGCAAGGTACTGAAAGTAAACTAGCAATGCAAACAAGAATATAAGCCTAGTGTCACGCTCCCCGGCAATAGTGCTAGAAAAGTGCTTGATAATCCCCAAGAGCAGGGAATCACTATACTATAATTCGATAAGTATTTGAGTGCCGAACCCACGAGGAGCTGAAGGTAAACTATCTATTCTCTAAATCCCTATAACCCACTTATGTGGCCCTTCATTGAAAGTGACAAACTAGGGTGTGTATAGTTGTTTTTACTACTAACCAGAAAATGATGAAGTGTTGGAAGTGAATACTACAAGTAAACTATTGCGAGCAAGTAAAGTGAGAGCTAGTGAAGTAGGAGAAAGTTTCTCAAGGGAGCAAGTGTTTAGGCAAATTGTTATTTCATTTGTTTGGTTGTCACAGTTAGTGAAGCACATGGATAGTCTTTTTATTGTTTCTTCTAGAGAGGAGCCATAGATAGGTGCAACCATATACACGAGCAAGTACACCCCTAGTGATTGATCCCAAGGCCAATTAAGAGCAAACAAGGGAATTATTGAGACGTAAAGTCTAACCATGAGATTTAGATTTAAGGTCCCCATATTTATTGTGATGACCTAGCGCTCCACTGCATGTTGTAGAGTGCGGATCATTGGCATAATACTCATAGAACATTGTTCCACGAATATTACACCTACTAGAGTAGTACAATAGAAACATCATAGGTTCAATGTATAACTATATATTCAAATCACAGATCTTCATATAAGATCATTGGAACTTCCATGACACAATGAACTTGCTAGGTAAGTTCATGTTCAAATGAAATTCCAGAAGAAGCAGCTTGTAGTCTAGTCTAGCACTATATCTACCTCTAGTCCTATTTTGTTAACTAATGCCTATCTATTTGCTCTATCAGCAACTTCTAAGGGTATGGTTCCTATTCTTAGGAATTGGATCCTGCCTAAGTTTAACTTGATCTCATCAAATACTATTTTGAGTAACTGGTCCCGCTGACTTTGTTGAGCTATATTTCACTTCATGTTGATGCCTCCTAAGTATTCTAGTACCACGTTTGTAGTCCTATCATTGACTTCAACCTAAGCAAGGGATAATGAGGATAGATTGAGTACGATCATACTCAGCAAGTTCTAACTATGTGGTCATTTGATGCTCTATCTCTACTGCCGTGGATCCAAGAGCCTAGGATTGTGCATGTTTTTGAAATCAGGGTTTTAGAAAAGGTGAGTTTTATTTTATAGAATTCTATGTCTGTCAGTCTTCACAGGTTGTACAGAACTTCGTGGAGTACCTTTCCACGTGGTGTTCGCAATTCTTTCCCAGAACATGGAGTATCATGACACATTTTATATACTCTCGAGAGGTGTGCTACTTTACCCACAAACATCTTTAGCCTTATTGCATAGTCTGGGCCATGTCTCCCGTTCACACATCCATTAGTATGAGGACCAGTGTAAAGATTAGCCAATCACTAGCCTTCTCCATGACCCCGCAGTCCACCCATTGTAATGAGTTTCAGTTGAGAAACCAACTGACATGGGCATACCCTACATGTACTCGAGTTTGGCATATACGGTCCAGATACGGCAGAAGCCCACGGCGTTGCCAAGGCCCAATTGAGGATTCGGGTGACTCACAGAGACTCCGATTGCTTGTAGCACAAGATGAAGCTTAAGATAGAAAGTTCAAATGGACGAACCCTAATCTGTAACCGACTCGACCTGCTACCTGAGACCTAGCCTATCTATAAAAAGGCTAGGAGGGGGAGGCGAGTAGGACAATCACAACCCTAGTTTCCACAACCATCGCCAGATTGCATCTGTGCACCCCTGTAACTTTCGACTCCCTCGATAATTCCAAGAGTAGACAAGCAGGAGTAGGGACCTCTACAAGGCCTAAACCTGGGTAAAACTTGCGTCCCTGTGTGCTTGTTTGCTAGCCGATTGATGCCTCCAGTGCTCCCTCCTTCTCCAAAACCCAAGTCCATAACAATGGGCATTGATGAGTTAAACCCTCGTCAATTGGCGCTGTCTGTGGGAACTGGGAATGCTGATGTCACGGCTTCTTCGGCCCCATCAACCGTGATCTACAACTCCGCAACAGCGGAGATTCGCCAGCTCTTCGGCGCTTTCGAATTCACCATCCACACGCCGGCTACTCGCCAGCTTTTGAGTCCGTGGGCGATGGGATTGGCCTGGCGATCAGGAGCTTCCGCTTCTAGGTCGGTTAACTGGGCATGCTTTGCCTGCCCGACTAGACGACGACACCCACGATTGCTCCAGCATCGTGGTTCCCGCCACCAATTGGCACCCTCAGCGAACTCAACGCCCCTGCAACAGCTGGGAGCATGGACAATGACAGCAGTCGTGGATCCGATCTGGTTGGCCTGGCCATAGAAGATGGAGCCTACGGCTCCGGATCTGAAAGTTGTGGGAGCAACAGCTTCCCCAACCACTTCATGTACGCTGTCATCAACGCAGGTGACACCAGCGTCAATCGCAAAAACGCCGGTACCGTCACTGGACCGACCAACGGCATTATACCAGTCGCAAACGGTGGCCCCACCAACGATGCACCCACCAACAATGTGACTTGAGGAGAACCGCACCTCACGACGAATGAGAATACCGGGGAGCGCGTGCTGATCCATCTCAATGACAATGAGTGGGCTCGCTATCGAGAAGCTCTGCGGGGTAATCCTTTGCCCCCGAACTCATCGCAAGATATGCTGATGGGTTACCATTGGCTGCTCAAGGAGGAGTATAGGCGCCAACAACAAGTAATCGCACAACCGGAGGCACGCAGAAAGGCGGCGGACAAGTCGAGCCTTCGGCGGGCTCAACTCTCCTCCTATGGAGGATCCTCCTCCAAAGGTAATGAATACGTGGCCGCCAAGCGACAATCTTGACTGGCCCACCTCACCGACAAGGAGCGCGAAGAGGCTGCAAAAGTCCTCGACTTCGGCTCTATGATGGTGGATACACGGGGCAAGGTGCTACTGAAGACGCTACAAGCTGCGGTGACAGTGGCCACCATGTACCTCCTCAACAACCAGCCACCAGCTAGAGATCCGCAAGCTACCATGCACCGATCTACGATCATGGGCCTGGGGATAATCGAGGCTGCCCTCGACAAAGACCCAATACCGGATCCGAAGAAAAGCAGGGCTCTGGGCAAACACTACTCCTCGTCCTCATCTAGCGATGATAGCCACGACCTATCTCGACGCCATCGCTCACGGTGGCACAACCAGGACTACGACGCGCGTGATGACATCACACAGCGCAAGGTCGACAAAATGCGTGCAAGGCACGCTCATTCGACTGACTCGGAGGACGATGAGGTGGAACTCTGCGGCGCCAGATGCTTTAGCAGAGCCATCAGGCAAAAGTGAATGCCTAAAGGGTTCGAACTCCCATCGGACAACCCGAAATTCGATGGCCTACAGGACCCGAAGATTTGGCTGGAAGAGCACATCTCCTCCGTGAGACTACATGGTGGGAGTCGAAGCACGGCCATGCAATGCCTGCAGCTACAACTGCAGGGCGCCGCTCGTGCATGGCTCAACAATCTCCTTCATGGATCCATTCGCAGCTGGGAAGAGCTACTCTATAGCTTCGTACGCAACTTCAAGAGCACTTACAAAAGGCCCGCATCAATCGAAGAGCTGAGAGGCTGTCATCAGAGGACTGCTGCGAATTCCTCAAGCTCCACGAAGGTCTAGCTCAGATGAATCACGACGCTATCAACCAAGGCTATGGAGCTGCTCTAGGCACTGTGGCACATGGAGCTTCTCCACCACCGCCCGGACCACCACCTCTTGCGGCTCCACCAACCCACAATCATGGAGGCGAGGCGTACCCCCGACCATTGGGGAACATGGGGATGATCTAAACGGGTCGCCCCTCAAACCGAACAGAGAAGGCAATCACTCGCCAAGTCAATTTGGCAATGAAGTCCCCGCCATCCACCACCGAGTACCTTAGTGGCAGCGAATCCTACATGACTTTCGACAAAAGCCACCACCCACGCCAAGTACCTCGCCCAGGCCACTGTCCTCTGGTACTCGAGGCACAGATCGGTGGGTTCGAGATGAGTCACGTCTTCATGGACGGCGGAAGTGGCATTAACCTCATGTTCGTGAGTACCTTGCGAGCAATGCGGATCCTGCTGACATGTTTGGAAGTGTCAGACACAATGTTCCGTAGCATCGTCCCAAGGAAGGGAGTGTACCCCCTGGGCAAAATCAACCTCGACGTCATCTTCGGCACGCCGCAAATTTTTTGGCGAGAACGCATCGACTTTGAAGTCGTCGACTGGCCCTCATAGTACCACTGCATCCTCGGACGTGTCGCATTCGTGAGTTTCATGGCGGTACCATACTACGCCTATCTGCAGATGAAGATGCCAGGCCCAAACGGCGTCATCACAGTCAATAGAAGCTTCGAGAGGTCTGACAACTGCGACAGGGAATTCAGCAGAATCTCCTAGTCCTTTGGCATGCAAGAGGAACTCTCAAAACTGAAGGAGTCGACAGACAACAGTCTGCCTCCCCTGAGCAGGCCAAGTTCACCTGACCTATCCTTCGACTCGTCGGTGCACACAAAGAAAGTCCAGGTCCACCCAACAGACCCGACCAAGACGGCCCTCATCGCCAACAACTTGAGTTCCGCATAGGAACTCACGCTCGTCGAATTCCTCCATGAGCACTGGGAAATCTTCGCCCGGTGTCCAGCGGACATGCCAAGGATTCCTAGGGAATTCGCCGAGCACTCACTCAACGTGAATCCAGACGCAAGGCCAGTCAAGCAGACGATACGGCGACTGTTTGAACCAAGAGCAAAAGCAGTCGGTATGGAGATCAATAGACTCCTCAACACAAATTTCATTCGGGAGATCAAGGAAAGCACCTGGCTCGCCAATACAATGCTTGTGCCTAAAAAAGACACGGATATCCTCCGGATGTGCGTGGACTTCACCTCATTGAACAAGCACTACCCAAAGGATCACTTCCCATTGCCATAGATCGATTAGATAATCGAATCCACTGTAGGATGCGAGCACCTCTACTTCCTCGATGCCTACTCAGGCTACAACCAGATTCGAATGAAGGAGGAAGACTAGGAGAAAACAGCGTTCACAACACCCTTTGGTGTGTTCTGCTACAACATGATGCCCTTCAGGCTAAAAAAACGCATGAGCCACCTATCAACGGTGCATGCAGGCTTGCCTCAAGAACCAACTTGGTCGCAATATCCAAATCTATGTTGACAACATCGTCATCAAAACAAAAGAGGAAGCCACGTTATCGACAATCTCCGCGAGACCTTCGCTAACCTTGACCACTACCAAATCAAGCTCAATCCGAAAAAATGCGCCTTCGGCGTACCATCTGGGCAACTACTTGGGTATCTTATATCTGTGAGAGGGATCGAAGCAAACCTGAAGAAAATAAAAGCCATACTGGCCATGGAGAAGCTGAAGAAAGTAAAAGGCGTCCAATAGCTGGATGGGTGAATCACGGCGCTCAGTCGATTCATCAGTCGAATGGGTGAAAAGGCACCGCCCTTCTACCAACTCCTCCGCAAGGCTGACAAGTTCGAGTGGATAGACGAAGCACAAGAAGCATTCGAAGACCTCAAGCATCTACTATCCACCTCGCTAGTATTGGTAACGCCTCGCGAAAAGGAGCCGCTACTGCTATACATCTCCGCCACCAACCAGGTGGTCAACACTATGCTCGTTGTGGAGCGAGCCGAAGAAAATAAAGTCCACGGGGTCTAGCGCCCAGTCTACTACCTCAGCGAGGTGCTCACGCCAACAAAGAAGCGGTACCCGCACTACCAGAATCTGGCGCACAGCGTCTTCATGATAGCTAGGCGACTGCGCGACTACTTCTAGGAGCACCCAATCATGGTGGTGAACAACTCCCCACTCGGGCACATACTCAATAATCCTGACACTACTAGGTGAGTCGCGCTCTAGGGCATAGAGATGTCGCCACATGACATCACATACGAGAAGTGCGACGCGATCAAGTCACAAGTTCTCCCGGACTTCCTCGTACACTGGATGGAGAACCAGCTCCCCGACAAACTAGACATGTCCTATCTCTGGACAATGCACTTCGACAGGTCCAAACGAAAAGACAGAGCTGACGCAGGTGTCATACTGACATCGCCCCAAGGAGACAAGATGAAATATGTTCTGCGAATGCAGTTCACGGCCTCCAACAATGAAGCTGAGTACGAAGCCTTGATCCATGGAATGCGGATGGCCAAAGCCTACGGCACGAAGAGACTCGTCATCTACGACGACTCCAAGCTGGTGGTCAACCAAACAATGCATGAGTGTGATGCTCTAAGCGACAACCTGATCGCTTACCGCGACCTCTACGACACACTCGAGGGAGACTTCGACGGCTGCGAGCTGCGACACGTCGGCCATGAAAGCAACAAAGAGGCAGATGTACTTGCCAACATCGGCTCCACCTGCGCCCCAATACCGCCTGGAGTATTCCTCGAGCGCATTTGCGAACACTCCATCAAGCCTAAGGCTCCAGAAAAGAAGGCAAGCACATCAACAGACTCGGGGGCTACGCCACCCAACGAGCTAATGGCACTCGATGACATGGAGCTTGACACAGGACTTGAGGGCCCAATGGAGGTCATGATGATCGAGCCATCTTGGACACAGTTTTACATCACATACCTGCTCAGCAAGAGGCTCCAGATGACCCAACTGATGCGCGACACATAGTGCGACGATCCAAGGCATTCGTCCTCATCAACGGCAAACTGTACAAGTGCAGCATCATAAGAGTTCTCCAGTGGTGCGTCTCCAATGGGGACGGAAGAGCCATCCTCCTCGACATACATGAATGCACCTGCGGACACCATGTGGGCAGTCGCGCCCTCGTCGCCAAAGCTCTACGAGCTGGATTCTACTGGCCAACGGCCATGCGTGACGCAAAGGATATCATCCAGCGCTGCAACACTTGCTAGCGATTCGCGGATAATTCGCACGCACCAGGCGCAGAGCTCAGGCCAATACCAGTGGCTTGGCCCTTTGCACATGGTCGGCAAGCTCCCGAAGTCCTCGCGAGGAGGCTACATCTACTTCTTAGTCGTGGTCGACAAATTCACCATGTGGATTCAGGCCATGCCAGTGACGAATCAATCAGGGGCCAGCGCCGTCAAGTTCTTCGAGTCCATTGTCTACCATTTTGGGGTGCCACATAGCATCATCATGGACAACGGTACAAACTTCACCTCCAAGGAGTTCCAGGAATTCTGCGAAAACCTGGGGATCAACATTAGCTACGCCTCGGTGGCTCACCCTCAGACCAACGGTCAAGTCGAAAAGGCCAACAGCCTCGTCTGTGGCGGAATCAAGAAATGACTCCTTCGGCCACTTGAACAAGCCGCCGAGTGCTGGCCAGACGAGCTGCAATCCATACTTTGGAGCCTACGCACAACTCCAAACAGCACCACGGGCTACACCCCGTTCTTCATGGTGCACGGTGCTGAAGAAGTGCTACCCACAGAAGTGCACTACAAAGCCCCGCTGGTGGTTGCACATAGCGAGAAGGAGTAAACTCTCGCACTCTAAGACTCCATCGACCTCCTCGATGAGGCACGCGAGATCGTAGCGGAGAGATCAGCGATCTATCAGCAGAACCTCTGCAACTACCACAGCAAAAGGCTACGCCCCAGATCCTTCAACGAAAGGGATCTGGTCCTGCGACTAAAACAGCAAGGGCATCTCAAGTTCGAGTCCCCTTGGGAAGGACCTTATGTGATTACAGAAGTAATCCGAGGTGGCGCCTATCGCCTCAAGGACCTAGAAAGCGGAGTCGCATACTCCAACCCCTGGAACGTCGCGCAGCTGCGTCGTTTCTACCCCTAGTCGTTTTTACATTATAAATAAGGCTATTAAGCCAGGATACTTAGACACACATTGTACCTCGTACTATTCTGCGAATAAATAAAGCTAAGTGCCCCAAAACTCCATGTTTTTTCTATTTTCTTGCAATTTTATCACTCGGGGGCTGGGCCATGATACGTTGCTAACGAATCTATAATTTTCGATGTTCCATGCTTGTTTAGAATCTACTTTCTTATGTTTTGTCTACATTTTGAGATACTTTTATACATTTTCTAGGACTAACCTATTAACAAGATGCCACAGTGCCAATTGCCTGTTTTCCGCTGTTTTTGGTTCCAGGAAAGTCAGAAAATGAATATTCTCGGAATTGGACCGGACAAAAGCTAAAGTTGATATTTTATCGAAAGACACATGGAGTCCGAAGGATATACGAAGGGGGGCCACAAGGTGGCCACACCACCCCTTGGCGCGGGCAGCCCATGGCCACGCTAGGGCATGGTGTGGGCCCTCTGGCCGGCCATCGACCTTGCCCCTTCGCCTATAAGAAGCCCCGATGCGAAAACCCTAAATCGAACATCCTCCAGCCACGAAAAGTTCCACAGCTCCGCCGCCACCGAAGAGGAGATTCAGGGGACAGAAGTCTCTGTTCCGGTACCCTACCGGGACGGGGAAGTGCCCCCGGAGCCATCTCCATCGATCTCCACCACCATCTCCATCGCTGTTGCTGATTCCCATGATGATGAGGGAGAAGTTCTTCCTCGAGGCTAAGGGCTCTACCGGTAGCTATGTGTTCATCTCTCTCTATGCAAGATCATATTGTGATCATGAGCTTTGTAATCCAACTCATGCATTTGCTATTCCCATGATGATGAGGGAGTAGTTCTTCCTCGAGGCTAAGGGCTCCACTCATGCATCCAACTCCAAATAAAACCAAGTTATCCCAAAGAGTCCACCATACCTACCTATTAGCATTTGCTATTCCAAGTATATTCATGTTTTTATCTACCTTCCGAATTAAACTTGTTATGAGAAAACTAGTGATTAAATCTCTCATGAACTTGATGGCACACTTTACTTTTCTTGCCCTTAATAAACTTGAACCATTGTGTCATCTATGTTGTATATGCTTGCACTTATATGTTGGGGATTAGCAGAACCATGCTGTCATGGGGAACGCTTTCAACATTGCACTTGTACTTTGTACCTAGTTGATATCATGGTATTTTGTCTATGGGTGTCGTCAGTGTGAAATGAAAGGGGAGCTTTTAAGTCCATGTAGTTATGTATGTGTGTTAGAGAAACACCTGGGCCACTGGTCTAATCCATTCCTAATCATGGTGGAAACCTGTAGCGTAACCATAATGAGCAATCTATGAAGCATTCTTCTTATAAAAAAAGAGATAGAGATTGAGAAAAAGAGAAAAAGAAAAAAAGAGATGAGAAAAGAGGAAAGAGAGAAAAAACCACCATTTTCCCATGGTAAAAAAGAAGATTACTGAGATGCTTATTTCCTGCTTGCCTTGTCATTTTGATATGGGGATTCTTCCGTATCATCGGGCAAGGGGTACCCCGTTGGCGGTTCTCTATGATACACATGTACTTACTATGACAAGAACTTACCGGTAACTAAACTTGAGTAGCATGAGGAGCGGACCTCGTATTCAAGGGACATGAGATTGCCAACTTATACTTTGTCAAGCATATACTCCATATTTTGTTCACATTAACCTTAATCACTTCAAGATGCTTATGCTAGGGGCAATGAGAGCTGAAAGCTAATAAGTACCATAATTTTTGGAAGCTCTTTATGAGACTTGAATCCCTGCTTCCTTCTAGTAAGGCCTTTCTTTTACTTTTATGTTGAGACTCCACCTTCTATCTTTATGAAGCTATTGAGAGAGCATAGTGGCCATTCTTAGTTTAATGTGCATTGTCCCAAGACTTGTTGATTGATGCATAACTTTGATATTGCTTGTTCTTAAACTATTTGTATCTAGCACCCTTATGAACTTTGAAGGTGTCCTATGCATTTATGTTTGGCTACTCTATGAGGGACAAGCTGAATGCCACTATGCTATGTTTTCTTTATGTGAAACAAACAAACATCTCACAAAGCATTGTTATTCATGAATATTTTGTTTGTGCCTTTTCATGTTACAACATAGTTGCTATGTCTTATTGCTAGAATTTTATCTTTCATGATATGTTGAAGTACTATGATCCCAGCTACCAATGTTTTACAAATACTTTGATCAAGTTTATGATGGTGCATGTCACCTTAAAAATTATTCTTTCTTTTTATCACTTACCTACTCGAGGACGAGCATGAGTTAAGCTTGGGGATGTTGATACGCTGCTAACGTATCTATAATTTTGATGTTCCATGCTTGTTTAGTATCTACTTTCTTATGTTTTGTCTACATTTTGACATACTTTTATACATTTTCTGGGACTAACCTATTAACAAGATGCCACAGTGCTAGTTGCCTGTTTTCCACTATTTTTGGTTCCAGGAAAGTCAGAAAATGAATATTCTCGGAATTGGACCGGACAAAAGCTAAAGTTGATATTTTACCGGAAGACACATGGAGTCCAAAGGAGAGACGAAGGGGGGCCATAGGGTGGCCACACCACCCCTTGGCGCGGGCAGCCCTAGGCCGCACCAGGGCATGGTGTGGGCCCCCTGGCCGGCCACCGACCTTGCCCCTTCGCCTATAAGAAGCCCCCAATGCGAAAACCCTAAATCGAACAGCCTCCAGCCACGAAAAGATCCATAGTGCCGCCGCCACCGGAGAGGAGATTTAGGGGATAGAAGTCTTTGTTCCGGCACCCTGCCAGAACAAGGAAGTACCCCTGGAGCCATCTCCATCGATCTCCACCACCATCTCCATCGCTGTTGCTGATTCCCATGATGATGAGGGAGTAGTTCTTCCTCGAGGCTAAGGGCTCTACCGGTAGCTATGTGTTCATCTCTCTCTATGCAAGATCATATTGTGATCATGAGCTTTGTAATCAAGTAGATCTACCTTCCTACTATAGTGCTTTAATAGATCTATGCTCTCCCCATGTGTGTGAAAGTGACAGCATGCACACCATGGTGGCACTTAGGCTAGAGATTACAAATACTTGTTATGAGTTATATTTGGAGTTGGATGTATCTATGAAATTGTGGTGTTTGTTGGAACCATCAAGAGCTCAAGGTGACAGTGTGGTGTTATCTAGATGGGGAAATCAAACTTTGAGGTGTGCTGTTATAGCCCTACCATGGATTAGAGTGTCCAACCGGAGAGTAGTTTAGAGTAGTATCATAAAGAGAAGATATTTATATGAGAGTGTTCACTAGCAAAAGTATGATTCCTAGGCCTGGTTTCTAAGCATTGAAACACTGTTTGCAACTTGATCTGTTACATGTTTGCTTGCTTCCATCTTTATTTCAGTTTGCCTTTAGTCTCTTCCACGCCATCAAGCTACTTTCTGGCACAGTTACCACTTAAAATTATCCATACCACTTGTATTTCACTATCTCTTCGCCGAACTAGTGCACCTATACATCTGACAAGTGTATTGGGTGTGTTGGGGACACAAGAGACTTCTTGTATCTTGATTGCAGGGTTGCTTGAGAGGGATACCTTTGACCACTTCATTCCTGAGTTTGATAAAGCTTGGGTAATCCACTTAAGGGAAAACTTGCTGCTGTTCTACAAACCTCTGCACTTGGAGGCCCAACAACTGTCTACAAGAATAGAAGTGCGTAGACATCATGCCACACTTTACACCTTCATTCTACGAACAAATCGTAGTATCCTAAGTAGCTGACACACTACCAATCGAACCCTTGATAAACACCAACCCAGTTGCAACGCACCTGACAGGTTGGCAAGGTGCTGAGATACATACACGTCAGGCTAACGAAAAGGAACTGCAGTGCACAACACACTCGCAAATAACACAAGCTAGCAAGATCTTCACATATCAATGGGTACTAAATACACCCACCACAATCATATGAACTTTACAACACTTATACATATATGTGCAGGATACAAATTATGCTACTTCTGCAAAAGATGAACATTCGTCTGCTCTTCAAAGAAGTCGACAATGTCCTCCGCTGGCCGATCAACTGCCTGGTAGTTCGGTACCATGTTACAAGTCATCCCTTCTGGCAACGGCGGTGGCCCAGCAGAAATTGACGCGATGTCCACATCTGGCCTATGCAGCCGCACCAGCAACAGCGCAGCCTTGGCACCGGCGACCAGCTGCTGCCGCACGCACTCGCGTACCACACTTATATATTGAAACTTCACCATAAGAGCCAACAGGCTTGAGGGCACCACATCAAGAGGAAACATTACTTGGAAGATATGCCTAAGGCAGGACTGCGCCTTCTTCAAGCATTGAAGTACTCGCGAAGAACGATCCTGCAGGGTCGCCAACACAACTGCATGGTCGTGATCCACCAAAAAATACCCAATAGCATGTAGCTGCTCCTGGGTCAGGTCATTCATTGAAATGGCCACCCGGTCCTTCTCATCCTGCGGATGACGAGCACTAACAACTACACCAAGAAGGAACAAAGTGTAAAGACAAGGCATCACTGCGACTGGCTAAAAGAGAAGATGAGATGACATAGAGCTAACATTTAAACTGCTCGTTCAACTACGCCACTTCATACAAGAGATACTTCTCGCGGGCAGTGGCCTTCTCAGCTTTCGACTTCCACACATCCGCCTTACCACGGATCATGGGCAACTCACGCTCCAACTGCTTAATACGGTCGTGAAGTCACGACATCAACGACAGTTCCTCCACCTTTGAATGCGGTGTCAACACCCAGATTTTTAAGTCCAGATGCCTGTTATGTCGTACATCGCAATCCCAGGATTACCATTTTTGTGAGACATAACAGAAGTGGTACCATAGAACATCATCCATTACAAACCATAATAAGGTCTTACAAATAAAGGATCTCATGATCCAGTCTTAATACATCAAAGCAGTACAAAGTAAACATAGCGGGGCTTCATCTTCGGTATCACAGGCAATGCTGACGATGGGAGATGATCCTAGTTGTCATAGACCTCCTGCTGTCCATCTTCCGGGTAATCCTCCTCATAGTCTGGCCATGGGAATAGCCAGGGACAAAGCCATGAGTACTCTTTAAGTACTCGCAAACTACCACTAGTATATGAAGAAGTAAAACTAGTAGGAATGATAAGGTCTAGGTTTGTTTGCAAAAAGCCAGGTTTATTTCATAAAGCTTCAAGGGTAAAGACCTAATTTAGTTCTCTAGTGGGAACTTAGATCTCATGTCCACAACTCTGTTGTGGTCAAGTCAAAGTCATCTTTCAAGTCACAAATCATTTTGAAAATATCTAACAACGGAACAGTATGGCCACTCCAACTATCCATAACCGCGGACGCGGCTATTCGAATAGTTTGACACTCTACAGAGATTGTACACTTTCACCATAAAATTCGATACATCCATCAGGAATAACCCTGAATCATCATACTTAGTATGCGGATAATCAATCTTAACCTTTCAATTAGACACCCTAGTATAGGCACCTCCCCTATGAGTTTGGCCTCCCAACCATGACCATCTATCATCTTGGGTACTACATAGGTGGACATTCATCACGAGGTAGCCTTAGCTCAACCTCTTCCGCAAGGGAATCCATACTAAGACATATAAACTTCCAGTCAAGCCCTACCCAACTCAGGTATTATGGTTGTATGGTAAAATTGGAATGGTATAGCATCCGAACCCAACCATAACTTTTTATTAAAGTCAAGGCTCATGCCTCCTCAGTTTCATCATCAAACCATTGTGTTTCACAACACATGTCAAAACATTTCAATAGAATGAATCTTCATTCCAAGGTTTTCATAATCATTTTCACCAAGTATTCCCATCTAAAGTAATCAAGTTTTAGCTTAGCAATAGCCACTAATATTGAGGTTATCACTGTTGGGGGTGCTAGCAAGGTATAAGTACACAAGACTAGTCCTATGATCTTGATAGGATGCAATCTAATTTCCACTAATCACAATTCATTACTAAGTAAGAACTAGTAATAAAGGGGAAAGTAAAGCTTGGAGTAAAACTGGGAATGGTATAAGTAAATTGACATAACCCAGCATGCCTAATGCATCTGGTATAAGGGCTTGAATATATAGCATGCCTATATGCACTGATAGCTTGCCTTGTTGGTTGCAGTTGTTGAAGTTTTCCTCTTCCTCCTCGAAGTACTCCTCTTCGTTGAATCCCGGGTCGGTACTAGCGTCTATAAACATATTCAATGTACACAATCACCAAACAACACTTCACTACTTCTATTTAGCACACAAGGGCTCATACTAGATGATCTAGCATTATCTCAATCAACATAAGGAATTTTAATACATTCTTATTTATCTTATTGAGAAAAGTAATTTCTACTCATTTTAAATCCTTAAGATTTAATATTCTCCAATTAAAATAATGGATCATGTTGACACATGTCATCACCATCTATTACAACATTTGGGGATGTGATTTTAAAATGGTGATCATATATTACAAGTTTTAATATTACTATTTAATAATATGAAAGTGACTAGAAAAGCCTATATAGCCTTCTTTTAATACCAGTCCATGTTTAATATCTGTGAAACCAAATGTTTTTACATGTTCATGTAGAGCATGGCAATTGTGGTTTTTGAGAGGTGGAATCATCTAAAAAACATTTATAGTTTATTTTGGAGAAATGTTTGAAGTGTCAAAAGTCTCTGTCTTGTTATTTTTAGTATAGGTGATCTATAATTCTAAATAGTTTAAATCCAACCGGGGTGAATAGATAATTTCAATACCTTTCCAACAAAATTGGAATCATGCTATTTGGTTCAGTGAATCTATTTGAATTGATTTTTGAATCTACTGACAGAATCTGGTTTTAAATAAAATGGAAAAATTATATTTGAATCAACGGGCTCTGCGCGGGAAACTAAACAGGCCGGCCCAACTGCATAGTGCTGGCGTAGCAGGCTGCTGACAAGCGGGTCCTACTCGTCAGCGACTCAACTAAGCAGAAACGGTATGGTTCAATCTCAACGCTACGATTAGACTAGGATCTAACGGTTGTGGTTCGTCGTCTCCGTCGAATAGCTCTTGCGAGAAACGAACCCTAAAACGGTGGTGGGGGTCGTGTGAGGCTCACCTGGGATCCAGCTAGGGTCGGCGATGGGGAAGAATGGGGTTGTCGTCAATGGCGGTTCGAGGCATGGTACGACAACTCCTGGGGTGGTCGCAATCAACGGCTCCCCTTCTCGACTACTGCGGTGGACTCCGGTCAAATTCTGGCGGGCTGGTGCTTGCCTTGCTTCGGGGAAAGGTCTGGGGTGCTGCTGATAGAGAGGAGTGAAATGGTGTGGAGATTGAGGGCTAGGGTGGCCTCTATTTATACGCCAGGGTCGACGGCAGTGCGGCATGGGTTGGCTTCTCCGGCGATGTCGCTACAGTTCGCGTTCGTCATGGCGGAGGGCATGGGTCGGTGCAGGGAACTATGGTGATTGTCACACGAGTGACGGCATGGCAAGGGGAGGTCTCCATTGGCCGGGATACGTCGGTTCTCCGGGTCAGTACGCGGGCGTTCGTCACGTGGTACGGTGGTCATGGGGCGAGCAGCGGCGAACAGTCATGTCTGGGCGCTTACTAGTGCTACGGCGGTCATGGGTACGGGCAGAGAGAGCGAGGCGCGTCGTGTGCGTGTGAGGCAGTTGCGGCGCTCCGTCGTGCTCTTGGCATGGCGGGGGGTTAAATGGGCGTAGCTTGTCTGGCTCCTTCTTGCCTCTCCATTGGTCAAGGGCTGGTCAGGGGGTGGCGGTGAGGTCACAGCTAGTTGTAGGACAGCGTGGTAGTGGGTGGCGTGGCGTGCTGCGAGTGGCTCGTGCTCGACCGGCAGGGCCGGCTCGGTACGGGCGTGCCACTAGTGCAATGGTGGAGGGGAGGCTCTCCACTACATGGCAAAGGACTAGGAGTGATCAAGGACAAGTAGTGGAGTTGATTGCAGTACATTGGCTGAGCAATTGATAGTTTCAAATAGTGTATAGTTGTTGAGATTGTACTGTGCCTGCCAGGTGTTCGACCAAATGGCCGCATGAATTCATACTTTGAATTTTTGAAAGGTTTTTGGTGAGTGATCTGAGTACTTGCTTGGTAGTCTATGGTTGCTTGGGTTTTCCAAGGAGAATTGATTTGAGTGGTTTTTGAAAAGTGGTGATCTTAGTACCTACACTTGATTCAATTTTTAAATGTCTCTCAAAGGGGTTTAAAAATAGTTTCTGTCTTTTTGTAAGGTTTGCTTGGATTCACTTTTACTTGGTCTAGCAAGGGGTGAAAAGATTGGGAATTGTTTTTGTTAGAAATACTCTACTAGGAACACTCAAAGTGGTCTAGTGGATAAGTTTGGCCATAATGACCATTTGCTTATATGTCTTTATATTTGATTTTCTTTTCATTTGATTTTGTTTGTAAATGTTCTAGATGGTGCAGTATTCATCTTTCAACCAATCCTTATCATTAGCAACAATCAATCATGGCAGTTTCACTCATTCAAACACTAATGCAAACCACACATGCATTCTTATTAAGTTTAATCCTAAAAGTTTTTGTTAACCCTAAACTTGGGTGATTAAAACATGATAAGCTTGATTAATATTTTTGGGATGTTACACGCGGCTGCGCCGTGGTTTCATCGGTGGGAAGAGAGTCATGAGGATTACTCGAAGGACCACTCGAAGGACCCTAGTTACACTCAAGCAAGAGGCAAATGAGACCAACCATACATTGATAAAAAGGAGGATTGCATTCAAATTCGATAAAAGTATTAAGGGGGCACACCCCCACAAAAGCATGGTTCTGACAAAAGGTAGCTACAACTATTACAAATGGCAACTAAGGAGCATTCCGACGCCATAGACATTCCGGTGGTAGCCCTAGACGCCGCAGTCTTCGCCACCTTCGCTCGCTGCAGCTCCATCGAATATCTCACGACTGTATCGATGAGCTGAGGCCCATACTTACCATAACTAGAAGCGAAGGGAGCAAACACTACCTGTTATCCACCCACGTCGACAGACATCGCCTTGGAGACCGTACTAGGATCCAACTCCACTCCATGGGCTTGCGCCATCGCGAGTGCCATGGTAGCGCCGACGGACCGCTGAGAGTTCTTGTAATCCATGGGAATACCTTTGGTGAAGGATTCCACCAGATCATCAAGATTATCAATTAGGATGGCCTTGGGGGTCAGGTCCTCCCGGAGGCGACTCAGCACACCTTGGCCTTCCTAATCGTCTCTTGGAGGGAGACACCACGGTCCTCGACTACGGCCACAACGCCAGCAAGAGCATCCTCGCGACGCAAGGCCTGGGCGTCGAAGCTGAGGCCAGCGGCATCTGAAGAATACAAGGTGTCAGCACAACAACAAGAAAACCAAGATAAGTAAAATACAAGGAAAAGTAGTGCAAGTACCTGAGAGCGCCTTTGCAGTCGAGAAAAGCTATTCCGCGAAAAACTTCTCCCTCTCAGCAGCAAAAGCGTGTAGGTCTTCATCATGCTTCTGCGACTCCTCCAAGGCTGCGAGTGCCTCGTCGCGCTTCTTCTCTGCCGCCGCAAGCCCCTTCTCGAGGGAAGTAACGCGACGGATAAGTTCATTATGTTCACCTGCAAAAGGCAGAGAACGACAAAGTATATGAGCCTACAAATCCCAGTACAAAGGAGAGTCAAGAGACAAAGTCTAGAAACAAACCTTCGACTGCACGATGGCGGTTGTCCAGCAAGGCATGCTGACGACCCAAGGCAATGATCTGCTCCGCAAGGCGAGTGGAATTCTTCATGATAGGCTATATCAAAAAGAAGAAAAGAAATTTTAGCAATGATAAAAGACGCAAAAACCGAAGATCCGACTACCGAAAAACAACACTTACGTGCTCCTCCCGGGACTCTGAAGATTCCTGTCGAGTGGACGTCTGAGCAACCATCTGGTTACCCCCAGTGTGGGGGGAATTCGACGAATTGGCACTGGAGTGGGCCGCCACCGAAGGAGAAGGCGACTGTATGGCCACCTCCCTATTTTTGGAGTCTGTGACTCCAGATTATTTCACAAGTTGGACGTCATGAAAAGATGAAGACGCCGTTTGACTACAAAAAATGCCCAGCGCCACTTCAGAAAAGCAAATTCGAACAAAACAAGACAAACTCGTGGATATTAAAACTCACCAGTTGAATTAGTCGAGGTCAAAGGAGTCATCCGACGGCTCCTTTGGCAACCTCGGCTTGTTTCAAGTAGGAGGAGCCATGGCGCGTACATGCACGGCAGGGATTGTCTCCCCCACAGCAGTAGGAGATCCCTCTGGTGTCGTCAGCGAAGAAGAGTCAGAATCCTTGCTTCGGGAGCGCTTGCGAGTGCCGTGGCCACTAGACTCGGGGGCTTCCTCCTCTTCTTCAATCGGGATGGTCGAATCCAACTCATCCTCTTCCACCGCTTCATGCGAGATAACCCCTTTAGGCTGAGGAGGCAATCTAGAGGCCACTTTCCAGTCCTACAATTAGAAGAAACATCAGTACATATCAAGCACTTGGCAACCAATCGAAAAATACAGACTACTTCACAAGAAAGCTCTACCTCAGGTGGAGGGTTGTTGGCATCGAAAGGAGGCACGACTGATTCGCCTGGGAGATCCTCCTTGGCAGTGTACTTGGTCTCCAGTCGCAACCTCCTGTCTACCTCACCCGTAGAAATGCCCTCCGTAGATATGCGAGTGACATCGCCAACACCGATCTAGCGGTACATCGGATGGACTCTAGCCTATAGAGGATGGATACGGCGACGCAACCACGTGCGAATGAGTGCAGCGCCACCCTCTACTTTTCCTATGCGGACTTCGAGGTCGCAGACACGCTAATATAGCATCTCTATCTCCTCGGACTCGCCAGGCATCACGATGTCTTCCAGGAGCGCCTCCTCTTGCATGCCGCCACGGGATCGAAGGGCGCGAGTCCATAGTGCTCTCCGTCGTCCTTCTGGTCGCGGATGTAGAACCACTTATCTCTCCACCCTTGGACATACGCAGTGAGCTTGATATCGAAGTAAGTGGCGGAGGAGTCGACGTGGATCCCGCAGCCCCCTACATCAGAGACTACTGAACCAGATGCCAACTAGCGTTTGAGCTTAAAAAGCTTCTTGAAGAGACCAAAGTGTGGCTCGATTCCGAGCCAGCACTCGCAAAGGGTGATGAAACAAGTGATGTGGAGAATCGAATTTGGGGACAGCTGGTGCAGCTGAAGCCCATAGAAATAGAGAAGACCCCTGACAAAAGGATGTAGGGGAAGAGAGAGATCACAGATGATGAACGCAAGGAACATCACCCGGAAACCAACAGGAGGAATGGGAATTATCTCCTCGCCAGGTACACAGGAGTCGTTTTCTGCGGGAGGAAGTGCTCCATCTTGATGGAGATTAAACAACTCTGACGACTTGATGATGGACGGGCCCAGGACCCATTGGTGACGCGAGTCCCCGCACCCTTCTTCTTCCCAGCGCTAGCGGCACTGGTGCCCAAGGTGGCGGCGCCTCCCTTCTTCTTGGCAGCAACAATGGCGACCGCAGATCCAGCCATAGAGCCTACTTTTTTCTTGCCCATCTTGTGATAGCGATGCGAGCGCAGGAAGTAACTAGGAAAGACATGAAGCTAGTACAGTGCCACGGAGAGGATGTGCGCAAAGGAGCAGAGAGAGCAGCAATGGCGAAGGAAGCACGAGCAAGAAGAGAGATGAGGAAAAAATTACCGCATCTGCGCTACTACTTAACCTCCTAGCGGATGTCATACAACGGCCAGCAGAAACCCTACTGGATGCATGGCGGACATCGTCATCGATGCTTGGTGAAGGTGAATCATGAACCGTCCCCCACTACTCCCATTACACGCGGAAATCAAGGAGACGCAGTTAAAACAGAAGATTACGCACACCCAGTCAAATCAAAGTCAGAAAGTGGGACCCACTGCTCGTCACGACCCGTCAAAGCCGCTCACGCGGGCAACTGAAGTCATCACGTCGTCAGCATTGACGTCATCAATTCCAGCAGAAGAACATTTTTTTCATGGAATTCTGATCTGGTGCCTAGGGTTTTTGTCCCGGGGGGAATATATAAGCGAAGAGGCGATGCCTAAGGTGGGCCAGGGAGGCCACACCACCTGGTGGTTTGGCCAGGGGTGAATCGCGCCACCCTAGGGTGTGCCTGCCCCTGGCTCCCCTTTGGACTCGGTGTCATGTTAGAAAAAATAGGAACTTTAGCTTTTGTTTCGTCCAATTCCGAGAATATTTCTTTTCTGGCTTTTCTGAAACCAAAAACAGCAGAAAATAGGCAACTGGCACTATGGCATCTTGTCAATAGGTTAGTTCCATAAAATGTATAAAAATGCCTCAAAGTGTACACAAAACATAAGATAGTTGATACAAAACAAGCATGGAGCATCAAAAATTATAGATACGTTTACGATGTATCAACATCCCCAAGCTTAACTACTGCTCGTCCTCGAGTAAGTAAGTGATAAAAAGAATAATTTTTTAGGTGACATGCACCATCATAATCTTGATCAAGGTATTTGTAAATCATTGATGGTTGGGATCAAAGTACTCTAACATCAACATGAAAGGCAGAGTTGTAACAATAAGACATAACAACTATGTTGTAACATGAAAAAGGTACAGACAAAAGATTCATGAATAGCAATGCCTTAAAAGACGTTTGTTTATTATAAGAATGGTATTCATCTTGTCCCTCATGGTATAGCAAAACATAAATGCATAGGACACCTTCAAAGTCCATAAGGGTGACTAGATACAAATAATTTAAGAACAAGCAATATCCCAGTTATGAATCAATCAACAAGTTTTGGGATAATGCACATTAAACTAAGAATGACCACTATGCTCTCTCAATAGTTGCATAAAGATAGAAGATGGAGACTCAACATAAAAGTAAAAAGAAAGGCCCTTCATAAGAGGGAAGCAGGGATTTCAAGTTTCATAAAGAGCTTCCAAAATTATGGAACTCATTAGCTCTCAGCTCTCCCTGCCCCTATCATAAGCATATTTAGGTGATTAAGGTTAAAGTGAACAAATATGAGGATATGCTTGACAAGTTATAAGTCTAAAATCTCATGCCCCTTGCCTACGAGTACCGAACCTCATGCTACTCAACTTTAGTCACAAGTAAGTTCTTGTCATTGTAAGTACATGTGTATCATGGAGAACCGCCAACGGGGTACCCCTTGCCCCATGATACAGGAGCTATCCCATATCAAAATGACAAGGCAACAGACAATAAGCATCTCAATGATCTTTTTATTTGCTATTTGCATAGGTTTTTATTGAGGATGCTTCATAGAATTCTCACTATGGTTATGCTGCAATTTTCCACCATGATTAGGCATGGCTTAGGCTAGCCGCCTAGGCGTCTCTCTAACACACATACAAACTCCATGAGCTTACAAGCTCCCCTTTTATTTCACACCACCGAGATCCATAAACAAAAGAACATGATATCAACTAAATAATAAGTGCAATGTTAAAAGAGTTCCCCATGACAGCATGGTTCTACTAATTCACAACTTATAAAGCACAAGAATAAACAACATAGGTGGACACAATGGTTCAAGTTTATTAAGTGCAAGAAAGTAAAGTGTGCCATGAAGTTTGTGAGAGATTTAATCACTAATTTTCACATAACAAGTTTAATTCGGAAGGTAGATAAAAACATGAATATACTTGGAATGGTGTAACACACCATGCATAGGAATTTATAGTGAACTCTTTGGAATAACTTGGTTTTCTTGGAGGTTGGATGCATGAGTGGATCTCATACTTGGTATAGGTGGAGGCTAGCAAAAGACTGGGAGCGACCAACTAAGAGAGCAATAATGACCATAATCATGCAAAGCGACAAAACATTATTAATTAAGCATAAAGAGATATGCAAGTCAAAAACTAAATGATCATAGAGGCTATGGTGACTGGTTCATCGTCTTAACATGATGTAAGCATGTGCCAAGTCAACCCAAATAAAGCATCAAAGGAGAATACCACAATATTATGCTTTTGTATGCTAAGACAAGCATGATTCTTTCAAGGAACATTAAGTAATGTCAATTGTTTGAAACAAGTCATGCTACAACAATAATCACTAAGCATATGGTCAAAGAAACATCTAGCATGACATGATAAAGTCTAAGTCACAGTTAAAACAAGCTTCCTTTTGTACCACTATAAGCATGAAATTTCCTACTCTTTTCCAACACCAATCAAAAACTAAAGCTAAACGCAGTGCTAGCAAAGGAGAGCACTCGTAGAACAATAAGAGTGAAAACTAGAGTCTTCTAGGCAATGAATAACGGGGTGTGTCTCTCTACAAAAGAAGTGTGTTGGGATCCAACCAACTTATTTAATCAAACCAAACAAAATAAAACTAAAAAGAAAGATGCTCCAAGAACAACACATAGTGCATAAGGTAATAAAAATAAAGTGTCTTGAAAGAAGACCTGAGATTATTGATGAAGAACGGGATGCCTTGGGCATCCCCAAGCTTTGACGCTTGTACTTCTTGAATATTTCTTGGGGTGACATGGGTGGTATCCCCAAGCTTGAGCTTTTGTCCATTCTTCATCTCATCACATTATTCTTCCCTACACTTGAAAATTTCCTTCATACAAAACTTCACACAATCTTCATTAGCAACATTAGTGTATTCAAGATAATAAGTCTTCGGGTTTAGTTTCAACACAAGTAAAACTTCCATTAAAACACAAGCTACTGTAGCAATTCCTTCTAAAAGCTCAAGTGATCAAAGAGAACTCAAAGAGAAAGAGATTAAGAAGCAAATGCAAATAATGGCAGAAATCTGTCAAAACAGACCAGAAGGTAAAAACCGATTTTTTCGAAGACCTTCTGTTGCTCAAATCGAAAAGTGCTAAACTAACAAAAGTTAGATAAAAACCTAGGGCATAAGCACAGAAAATTGCAGCTCAATCCAACATACAGGGATTTTTCACGATGTTTACAGTGAAGCATAAAAATCTGTTTCGGGACAGCAACTTTCCCAAGTCTTAGTTCTCTCTCATTAGAGGTTATTCTTGGCACAAAAACCACAAAAAAGGATAAGGAGAGGTTATTACTGAGTCAATAACTTCCAAGACTCAAAAAAACAAAAATAAACTGAAAGTAAAAATATAATGGGTTGTCTCCCAAAAGATCTTTCTTTATAGCCATTAAGATAGGCATGATAATTTCGATGATGCTCACATAAGAAATATGAATTGAAGTAAAAGAGAGCATCAAGAAGCAAATATAGAACAAATTTAAGTCTAGCCCACTTCCTATGAAAAATAATCTTGTAAAGAAACAAGTCATGAGATCACAAAGAAACAAGCATAGGAAAGCAAAACAAGTGCAACTTCAAAATTTTCAACATAAAGAGGGGAAACTTAATATTGCTGAGATATTTCCCTCTCTCATAATAACTTTCAGTAGAATCATGAATAAAATTAACAATATAAATATCACATAAAACATTCTTATCATGAGCCACATGCATAAAATAATTATTACTCTCCCTATAAGCATAGTCATTCTTATTAATCATAGTGGGAGCAAATTCAACAAAATAGCTATCATTATTATTCTCATCACCATAATCATCAAATATAGGAGGCATATTGTAATCATAATTAATTTTCTCCTCAATAGTAGGTGGACTGAAAATATCATATTCATCATTGTAATCATCATATATTGGAGGTGTAGTATCATCAAAGTAAATTTTCTCCTCCATGCTTGGGGGACTAAAAATATCATACTCATCAAAACCAGCTTCCCCAAGCTTAGACTTTTCCATAGCATTATCAATAATGGCGTTCAAAGAATTCATACTAATAATATTGCTATTGGCATGCAAATAAAGTTCTATAGGTTTTTTAATTTTCTCTTTAAACACGTCATGTCCTAACTCAACATAAATACTATAAAGCTCTCTCATCTTTTTGTTGTTTTCCATTAAGCCTAACTAGTGAAAATAAAAACAAGAAACAAAAAGATATAATTGCAGAATCTAAAGGAAATAACTTCGAGCACTCACACACCAGCAACAGTACTAGAAGATAGCTTAGTAGCCAGAGGATGTGAGTACCTTTTACCTTACCTCCCCGGCAACGGCGCCAGAAAATAGCTTGATGTCTACGCACGCTTCTATTCTTGTAGACAATGTTGGGCCTCCAAGTGCAGAGGTTTGTAGAACAGCAGCAAGTTTCCCTTAAGTGGATCACCTAAGGTTTATCGAACTCAGGGAGGAAGTGGTCAAAGGTATCCCTCTCAAGCAACCCTGCAATCAAGATACAAGAAGTCTCTTGTGTCCCCAACACGCCCAGTACACTTGTCAGGTGTATAGGTGCACTAGTTCGGCGAAGAGATAGTGAAATACAAGTAATATGGATGATTATAAGTAGTAATTGCAATCTGAAATAAGAGTGGCAGCAAGCAAACATGTAACAGGACTGATTGTAAACGGTGTTTCAATGCTTAGAAACAAGGCCTAGGGTTCATACTTTCACTAGTGGACACTCTCATATAAATATCTTCTCTTCATTATTCTATCCAGAACTACTCTCTGGTTGGACGATGTAGGGCTATAACAACACACCTTAAAGTTCGCATTCCCCATCTAGATAACCCCTCACTATCACCTTGAGCGCTAGATGGTTCCAACAAACACCACAATCTCATAGAGACATCCAACTCAAATTATACTCATGATAAGTATTTATGTAACCTTAGCCAAAGTGCCACATGGTGTGCACACTATCAATTTCACACACATGGGGATAAGCAGAGATTAATTAAAGCACTTGAGTAGAACAATAGATCCTAGATTAGAAAGCTCATGATCTCAATGAGATCACGCATAGAGAGAGATGAACACATAGCTACTTGTAGAGCCCTTAGCCTCGAGAGAGAACTACTCCCTCCTCATCATGGGAGTCAGCAACGGCGATGGAGATGGCAGTGGAGTCGATGGAGATGGCTCTGGGGGCACTTCCCCGTCCTAGCAGGGTGCCGGAACAAAGACTTTTGTCCCCCGAATCTCCTCTTCGGTGGCGGCAACACCATGGAACTTTTCGTGGAATTCTGATCTGGTGGCTAGGGTTTTCGTCCTAGGGGGAATATATAGGCGAAGAGGCAATGCCAGAGGTGGGCCAGGGTGGCCACACCACCTGGTGGTGCAGCTAGAGTAACCCGTGCCACCTTAGGGTGTGCCTGCCCCTAGATCCTCTCTGTCTCCCCTTTGGACTTCGTGTCGTGTCGGGAAAAATAGGAACTTCAGCTTTTGTTTTGTCCAATTCCGAGAATATTTCTTTTCTGGCTTTTGTGAAACCAAAAACAGTAGAAAATAGGCAGCTGGCACTGTGGCATCTTGTCAATAGGTTAGTTTCAGAAAATGTATAAAAATGCCTCAAAGTTTAGACAAAACATAAGATAGCTGATACAAAACAAGCATGGAGCATCAAAAATTATAGATACATTTACGACGTATCAACCCTATCTTCTAATATGCTAAGCCATTACCTAGAAGCACGGGATAGGGGCATCGTGGGCTACCACCCACTAATCTCCTCTCTGGAGTCAGCCCGACTTAGGATACGAGGACATACGAAAGGAAAAAATGTCTAGCTGACTTGCCTATCCAATTTCAGGATTTGTGGTTAGCATGATTTATACGACACTTTTGAATCACTAACCACATTGGTTGTTAAGTCCTAACTTGCCCAATATGATGGAACCTCCACCACATGTCTTACCTTCCATGTATTTCATTCATGGTTCCACCGTCCACCATTCCATATTTAATTTCATTCATAAAATGGTTTTTCTCTTTTCGTGTAGGTATTTCATTCATGGTTCCACCATCCACCATTCCAATGTGGAATCACTAACCACATTGGTTGTTAAGTTTTTTAAAAGTTTAAAAAAAAAATTAAAGTACATGTAAGACTACACATGGAAATGGTATGCAAGCCTAGTATCACAAGGGTTGTGCAAGGATGAACTTGCCTTCTGATTGTAGGTTATGCAATCAGTGTCTTCTACCGTCAAAGATCCAGATGGAAGAATATCATCATCGGTCCAGTAAGGACTAATGTTTAAAAAAAATCAATATACATGATATAGATGTTAAGTAAACTATTATTTCCCTCCCCATTTTATATTACTATAGTGTCTAACAAAGTGTCATCTTAGAAGTATAGACTAATCGAATAACACACTTGGATCAAAGGATAGATCTTGGTTGATATCACTTAATGATATAGGATTTGGTATAATGGTGTTAAAGGAATATCTAGGGGTTCAAAGGGTTTACATAAGTGTAGTGGTACACTTGTATATCAAGTAGGAAGTGAAGTGTTTTGATGGTGTAGAGTCACATATATATACCTAAGGTATGGCTTTAGGTATCAAATGGATGGATCTTATCCTTTAAGTGATAGCAATTTGGTTAAGTGGGTCTAAGTGTGATAGATCAGGATGGCCTGACTTGATATCATGTTCTTGATGGCACATCTTTTGGGTAGTTCCATTGTCAAGGTGTGATCAATGGTGAAAATGGCTAACCAATGGTTTTTAGGTGAATGGAGTAATAATTTAATATAAATGGCATTCACACATTCAAACAATGATAGACAATTCAATTCAGATAATCAATTTTTATATCACTTGTGATTACTCATTTAGGGTTCATTCATAAGTATTTTATAAATAAAAGTCAAAAGGGTTTTGCATCCAAGGGCAAACAATTTGATTTGGTTTCAGCTGTTTTAAAGTGTTTGTTTAAAAGGCTTGTTTGAATTATGTTTTTTCTGTGTATTCTTATTACTTTAAGAGGGTCTATTAGGTTCAAATAGCTTTCTTATTCTATTTCATTTAAGAAGTGTATTTTAGGGTTTTAGGGAATTTTCTCCTTATTAAATATATAGGTCTTGATTTTGTTTATTAAGTCCTTTAAGGTCAAAAGGAAAATTCATTAAAATTCATAATATTAGTTGGAAAATATTTTAGAGTGGTTTTATATTATTTAGAGGTCTTTATAAAATTAATTTTCTAAACCATTTCATATTTTATTTATATTTTTAATTATATAGTTTCAATTATTGTTTTTCTTTAAATAATACTCAATTTATAATTCCATTTCTTTTTGTTTTTAGGTTCAAAATATTGTAATTACAAGTTTATTATTTTTAATAATGGTTATTATATACTCTTAGGAATTTTTAAAGACATGTAATTGAATTTTAGAGTTTTTAAGTCATTATTATGTTATTTTTGTTTTCTTTAAGTTTTAAAACAAAAGATTATTTGGTTATTGTTTATTTTATTTTATAAATTGTAAAATTAGTGATTTTTGTTGGTTATTATTTTAATTTGAGTTTGGGATTTATTATTAATTTTGGGTTATATTCATTTGAGATTTAAATGAATCTATCTAAAAAGGAAAGATAAAAACATAAAAAAACATAGGACCAAGGCCTCATGTGCCTGGCCCATGGTCCCTATGGACAGGCCTACCTAGTCCAATCGGACCAGGTCGAGACCACACCCATCCCGACCCCTCCCCTACCCTATCTCCCCATTGCTCGCACCCTCACCCTCTCACGCATGTGCACACAACTCGACCCTCTCCTGTGACACGCCCCCATGGTGATGCCACAGCCCCCGGCTCCTCTAGCCGTTATTGGCCATGTTAAGCATCACTGCTCGCTGACTCTGCGCCCCTTCTCCTCTACTAGTTCCCCGCTGCCGTGGTGCTCCCTAGCTTCCCTACACACGCCTCCTTGTCAACACCCGCATTTTTAAGTCCAGGTGCCTGTTATGCCATACATCGCAATCCAGGATTACCATTTTTGTGAAACATAACAGAAGTGGTACTGCAGTACATCATCCATTACAAACCATAATAAAGGTCTTACAAATAGTGGATCTCATGATCCAGTCTTAATATAATCAAAGCAGTGGAAAGTAAACGTACTAGGCTCCGTCTTCATGGTCACATGCAATGCTGACGATGGGAGATGATCCTAGTTGTCATACACCTCTTGATGTCCATCTTCCGGGTAATCCTCCTCATAGTCTGGCCATGGGAATAGCCAGGGACAAAGCCATGAGTACTCTTTAAGTACTCGCCAACTATTACTAGTATAAGTAAGGTAAGAACTAGTAGGAATCATAAACTCTAGGTTTGTTTGCAAAAATCCAGGTTTATTCCGTAGAGGCTTAAGAGTAAAAGACCTAACTTTAGTTCTCTATATCACTTAAGGGGAAACTAGTTTTCATGTCCACCACTCTATTGTGGTCAAGTCAAAGTCATCTTTCAAGTCACAAATCATTTTGAAACCATCTGACAACGGAACATTATGACCACTCCAACTATCCATAACCACGGACGCAGCTATTCAAATAGTTTGACACTCCACAGAGATTGTACAGTTTCACCACAAAATTCGATACATCCGTCAGGGATAACCCTGAATCATCATACTTGGTATGCGGATAATCAATCCTAACCTTTCAATTACACACCCTAGTATAGGCACCTCCCCTATGAGTTTGGCCTCCCAGCCATGACTAATTGTCATCCTGGGCACTACATAGGTGGACATTCATCACGAGGTAGCCTCATCTCACCCTCTTCTACAAGGGAACCCATACTAAGACATATAAACTTCCATTCAAGCCCTACCCAACTCAGGTAATGTGGTTGTGCGGTAAAATTGGAATGGTATCACATTCGAACCCAACCATCAGTTTTTGTCAAAGTCAAGGCTCATGCCTCATTCAGTTTCGTCATCAAACCATTGTGTTTCATAACACATGTTAAAACATTTTAGTAGAATGAATCATCATTCCAAGGTTTTCATAATCATTTTCACCAAGTATTCCCATCCAAAGTGATCAAGTTTTAGCTTAGCACTAGCCACTAATGTTGAGGGTATCACTATTGGGGGTACTAATCAAGTATAAGTATCCAAGGCTAGTTCTATGATCTTGATGGTATCCATCCTATTTTCCACTAATCACAATTCATTAACAAAGTAAGAAACTGTAATAAAAGGGAAAAGAAAGCTTGAAGTAAAACTAGGAATGGTATAATTTGAGTTGCATAACCAAGCATGCCTAGTGCATCTGGTATAGGGGGGCTTGCATAGATAGCATGCATAATTCTGGCTTGCACTAATAGCTTGCATTGCTGGTTGCAGTCGTTGAAGTTCTCTTCTTCTTCTTCTTCAAAGTACCCCTCCTCGTCATAGTCCGGGTCGATACTAGCGTCTATAAATACACACAAGGTACACAATCACCAAACAACACTTCACTACTTCTATTTAGCACACAAGGGCTCATACTAGATGATCTAGTATCATCTCAATCATCATGTGGAATATTACCATTTTCTTATTCTTCTTATTTTAGAAAAGTAATTTCTACTAATTTTAAATCCTTAAGATTTAATATCCTCCAATTAAAATAGTGGATCATGTTGACACATGTCATCACCATCTATTCCAATACTTGGGAATGTGATTTAAAATGGTGATCATATATTACAAGATTTAATATTACTATTTAATAATATTAAAGTGACTAGAAATGTCTTTATAGCACTCTTTTAATACTAACCCATGTTTCATATTTGTAAAACCAAATCTTTTTACATATTCAAGTAGAGAATGGCAAATGTGATTTTTGAGAGTTGGAATCAACTCAAATGCATTTATAGTTTATTTTCTAAAAATGTTTGAAGTGGCAAAAGCCTCTGTTTTGTTATTTTTGGTATAGGCGATCTATAGCTTCAATTGATTTGAATCCAATCGGAGTGACTAGATATTTTCAATACCTTTCTAGCAAAATTAGAATCATGCATTTTGGATCAGTACATCTCTTTGAATTGAATTTTGAATCTACTGACAGAATAGGGTTTTCACTAAATTGGTAGAATTCTATTTGAACTGTTGGGCTCTGCGCAGGAAACTAAATGGGCCGGCCCAACTGCATAGTGCTGGCGCAGCGGGCTGTGATACTTCCAAAACATATCTACTTTCCCGAACACTTTTGCTATTGTTTCTCCTCTATACTTGTGTGATTTGGATACAACTAATGCGGACTGACGCTGTTTTCAGCAGAATTGCCTTGGTGTCTACTTTTTGTGCAGAAAATCAACTATCAGGAAAAATCCCGGAAAATATGCCAAAAATCCTATTTCACCAAGACTCAGGAGCGAATACGAGACGGAGAAGAGCCGGGGTGGCCACACCACCTGTGGCGCTGTGAGCCAGGCCGCTTAGGGGTGGTGTGGGCCCCCAGCACCCTCGGCCTCTCTTCGCCTATAAGGAGCCTTCTGACCTAAAAACTTCGGGGGGTTCGACGTTTTTCCAGAAGGAGTTCCGCTCCGCCGCCACCACTAGATTCCACGAAACAGCACCAGAAACTCCGTTCTAGCACCCTGCCGGGACGGGGAATTGGAGGAGATCATCGCCATCATCATCACCATCGCTTCTCCATCGACCATCCATGTTTCCCCCATCTATGAGTGAGTAATCCCTCGCTGTAGGCTATGGGGATGGTAGGTATTGGATGAGATCATTCATGTAATGGCATCAGATTGTTAGGGCATGGTGCCTAGTATCTTTTATTAGTGCTTTATGAATTTGTTGCGACTTGTTGTGCTTAATGCTTGTCATTAGGGCCCAAGTGCCATGATTTCAGATCTAAACATGTTATTGGTTCATTATGATAGTATTGTTTTTGGTCTTATCTGCAAGTTGTATACACACGTTGTTGTCCGGAACCTATGGCCCCGAAGTGACAGAAATCGGGATAACCGGAAGGGAATGGCTTTGATGTGAGGATCACATGTGTTCATGGAGTGTTAATGCTTTGCTCCGGTGCTCTATTAAAAGGAGCACCTTAATTGCCAGTAGTTCCCTAGAGGCCCCGCTGCAAACGGGCTGGCAGGACAAAAGATGTTGTGCAAGTTCTCATTGCGAGCACGTATGACTATATATGGAACACATGCCCAGGATTGTCTAGTACTTGGATGCTTTATCTTATTTATCTGCAATTGCCCTATGTTCTGATTGTTATGTGAATTGTCTTGTCCATGCAACGCCCGTCCATCCATCCCTATGCCTACCGCACTCGAATCCCACTTTTTACTGCTTTTGTTACTACTGTCTTTGCTTTACTACTGCTGTTACTTTACTATTCCTACTACAAAACTGTTGCTACTGATAAACTGCTGTGAGCAAGATTGTTTCCAGGTGCAGCTAAATTGATAACTCAGTTGTTAAGGCTTATAAATATTCTTTGGCTCCCCTAGTTCAAATCAATAAATTGAGTTTCACTTCTCTCGAAAATACTACGATACACCCCTATACTTGTGGGTCATCAAGACTATTTTCTGGCGCCGTTGCCGGGGAGCATAGCTTTATTTATCAAGTTCACTTGGATTCTCTATTGTTTGCTGTTATCCATCCATCATGGGTAAGTCTCATGATGGCAAGGTTCCTATTTTACCATCCACTACAAGAAGAGGTACGGTTCTGAACACCTCTGCTGCTCTTGATTCACCGTCTATTATGAGTAAGTTCCTTACACCACCACATACACATGCTACACACACTACTACTACTGCTGAATCTGAAACTCCTGATGCTTATGATGATGCTTCTACTATGCTTGATAAGAGTGGTTCATTAGGTCATTTCCTAGATGCTATGATTGCTAGAACTATAGCTAGAAATACCAAAACTCCTAATGAAGACACTACCACACCTGTTAGCTCACCTGAGTCTAGTGAGAGTTATGATATTGAAGATGGTTATGTTGAGATGACCGATGATTTTATTAAAGAATGTAAGAACACCCATGATAGGAGCGCTGCTAAGAGTCTCCTTGAGAGGCGTACTATTAGACCCAAATTATCTCCTGCTGCTAAGTTTGCTGCTTCTCCCATAAACATTATAGATGAAGATTATGATTTCTCTCTCGATCTATCTTACATAGCTATTGTCGAGAAAGAACCTTTTTGTGGGACTAAGAATGAAAGTGCGGTAGCACATATGAATGAACTTTCTACCATGAGTGGCTTGGTTTCTGATGATATTAAGATGCGTACTTACTTTGTTGCTAAGATTTTTCCCTTTTCACTGAAAGGAGAAGCTAAAACTTGGTTTAGTAATTTACCTCTTGGATCTATTGATAGCCTTGAGTGCTTGATTAGTACTTTCCTGTAGAAATATTTCCCTCCCAGTGCTAGACATGCTATTTTGTAGGAACTTTTTGATTTTAAACAGGGAGAAAAAGAGGTATTGCCCAAATCTTGGGCAAGGTTTTGTGCTTTGATTCATGCACAGGCTGGAAGTCCATTACCTAAGAATGAGCTTCTTGATATATTTTATAATGGACTAACCGAGGAATCTAGGACATACCTAGATAGTTGTGCTGATTGTGTTTTCAGGAATAGGACTCCTAAGGAAGCTGAGGAATTAATGGCTAAAATAAGCAAGAATTATGAAGATTGGACTCCTCCTAAACAAGCTATACCTGAAGTAATTGTACCTAAACCATCTATTCATGTGCCTATTCCAACATCAAAGAAGAGGGGAGTTATTGAATTAAATGATGAAGTGATGAAGGAAGCTAAGAAATGTCTTAAGGAGAAGGGAATTAAAGCTGCAGATGTCAAGAATTTACCTCCTATAGAAGAATTATGTAAGCCTATTCCCTACTCATCCACTATTGAGGTACACTCTCTCCAACACTTTGATGAAGGTGATATCCCTTACTCTAAACCTCCTAATCAATGCTTAGAAGAATTTGATATCTTTATTGTTAAGCAAGATAACTTTAATAAAAGGGTGCAAAATCATCTAATGGAATACACTAGAGCTATTATTGAGTTGAAAGATATTGTGGAAAGAACCTCTAATGATTGTTAAACACTTTCAAATGGTTCAAACTCAAATAGATCAACTCGTTAAAGTGCAAAACGACTTGCTAGTTAATGCTGCTAAAGAAAAACATGCTTATGAAATTAGAACTAGAAGTGGTGCTGCTACCCAGGATCCTCTATATCCTGAGGGGCATCCCAAAAGAATTGAGCAGGATTCTCAACAAGCTGAAAATAGTGGTTCTACTCGTAAGAAAAGGAAAAAGAAACATAAAACTGTTGTAGAACAATCTGAACCTGCTATAGATCCTAATAGTATATCTATCTCTTATGCTGAAACTGAAAGTGGTAATGAAGAAAATGTTGTTCCTAATGAAGAAAAAGTTGAAGAAGAACCTGAAAACCACACTAAGAATACTAAATACACCAAAGAAGATTGTATTGCTAAGAAACATGGTAGTGAAAGAGAACCTTGGGTCCAAAAACCTATGCCTTTCCCTGATAAGAAACACAAGTCAAAGGAAGAAGAACACTATAATAAGTTTTGTGAGTGGATGAAGCCTTTATTCTTGCAAATTCCTTTGACTGATGCTATTAAATTGCCTCCTTACTCAAAGTATATGAAGGACATTGTCTCGAATAAAAGGAAGATCCCTAATGAAGAAATTTCTACTTTGCTTGCTAATTATTCCTTCAATGGTAAGGTTCCTAAGAAACTTGGAGACCCAGGGATTCCAACTATCCCTTGCTCTATTAAGAACAGTTATGTTAGAACTGCTTTGTGTGATTTGGGGGCTGGAGTTAGTGTTATGCCTTTCTCTCTCTATAAGAGGCGTCAACTTGAAAAATTAATACCAACTGATATATCTTTGCAAATGGCTGATAAATCTACCACTGTTCCTGTGGGTATATGTGAGGATGTACCTGTTCAGGTGGCTCACAATTGCTTGATATTAACTGATTTTGTTGTGCTTGAAATGCCCGAAGATGATAATATGTCTATTATTCTTGGGAGGCCTTTTCTTAATACTGCAGGAGCTGTTATTAATTGTAATCAAGGAAAGGTGACCTTCAATGTTAATGACAAGGAACATACTGTCTATTTCCCCAAGAAGATTGAAAGGACTTATGGTTTGAAATCAATTGAACATGTTGAAGGCATTCAAGTTGGAGAAATATATTGTCCCATACCAAGAGAAAAATTTGAAACTATTATGATTGGGACCATTGCTATCAAGGTTGAGGTAACATAATCATTACTGGAGTACAAAGTTTTGTCTCATATGCAATTGTTTTGGTAGCAAGACTTGATCAACCTTGTTAACAAAAGGATTCCATTGAACAAAACAATGTTTTCATTATGATTATCTCCGTTTATTTCTATCCTTTGCATTTTAGTTTTTTCTTTCGTTTAGTTTTCTTTTTGTTGTTAGTTGCTTGCATGTTAGAACTTCTGTAGTTCTAGCCTTATTTTGTCCTTGCATCATGTTTCCAAAAGAAAAAAAATCTCTCTGTCAGAAAAATCATTCTTCTATTTCTGAAAAATGCCCAAAAATAAAGTGTCTCGAAAAATTCCAGAAAATTCATATTAAATTTTTATGTGAAAAAGGGCGGGAGTACACAGGAGGTACAGGGGGCCCAGGCAGGCACACCACATGGTGGCGCGGCCAGCCTTGGGTGGCGCCATGCCCTGGTGTGGGCCACCCCTGGCCCCCCACTAACTCTCTCACCTGCCACTTTCTTCTCTCTCCCTAGTAGGCTCCAGTTCGTTGCTCAAAATCATGTTCTTGCTGTGCTTGCTCTTGATTTTTTTCGATCTCCTTGCTCAACCCATCTTTCTTGCTGAAATTTGGAGCATTTGTTCCCTGGTATGTGGCTCCTCCCCTTGTCCAAGTAGATTTGTGTTTAGTAGATTATATATTGAGTATTTTGCTGTTGTAGGTGACTGGTTATGAGAGCTTGTAAGCTTGTTTGATGCTTAGAGATATAGTTTTGATGCATGTTTAGGCCTCTTGCAAGTCCCTATGAGTAGAATCCTTCATTATATTTACTTTGCAATCACTTGTTCAATAGGTGTTGAAATTTCAGAACAGAAGATGAGTGAACCCCACCTAAATTAACATGAGCTTTGGGTGCCTGAGGTCATGAAGGTCCACCGAGAGGAGGAAGTTTTTCCTTCCATTTATCCATGCTCTGAGTTCATGAGAGCTGCAGGAATTCTACAAGATTTCCACACTTTGGTTTCTAATGCAGGGTTAGAGCACTTTTTGGAAGATGAACCTTGTCAATTTGTGAAGCTAACCATGTCTGTGGTGCAGGACTTCCAATTTAGTCACTCTTTGCCTAACCCCATGGTCCATTACAAAATTTACAATATAGTTGTCGACCTTTCTCTTGATCATTTTTGTGTAGCTATTAAGGTACCTGAATGGGGATCATGTAGAAAGAGTAAGGAGAGACCTGAACCACTCATGGATTTATACGCAGAAATTTGCAAGGGAGTAGCTTCTCAAAGGAGAGTGGAAAAATCCGTAACATTCATTTTCCCTCCATTCGCTACTTTGCCTACTTTATTACCAAGTGTGTTCTTGCTAGGAAAACTGCCAATAAGTTATCTTCATTTGATCTAGCATTTATCTCTGCTGATCTTAAATGAGATAGGTCTTACAACTTAGGTGCTTTGATAGCTTTCCGTCTTGCTGCTAACCGTGAGAAAGGTGGAATTTGTGGAGGCCTCATTGCTTCTCGTTTACTAGCATTGCATGGTTTAGTGCCTCATCATCTAGACCTATAGTTTCCCATAGAAAGGCTTGATCTTAATTCCATGATACAACATAAATTTGTTTCCTCGTGGGCTAGTATGAGTGAGTTATCTTATGAAATAACCTTTCTCAAAGCTGGTTGGAGAAAGAGCAAGTCCGAGCATGTTGTTATTTTGCCTGCACCTGTTTTGTTTAACCTTGATAACATGGAAGGATGGTCCCTCACCGAGGAGGAGCCTGACACGTACTTTGGAGAGCTCTCCCAACAGGAGCAGGACACAAGAAGGGAGGTTACGGATGATTCGGTCCAGCCCTCGAATGAGGGAGAGTCTTCATATTAGCAGCTCGCTTATGATTGGGGAGCTTCTTCTTCTTCTCATGGGCCCAGCTATGACCATTCTTACCAAGATCCGCCCGCTTGGAACCCCTATCCGTACATGGATTGATACCCACTTAGGCCAAAAGCCTAAGCTTGGGGGGAGGTACGCCGACACCGCACACATCTCCATATCATGTTGCGTCGGTACTTTGTATATTCATGTTTTCGTTCTCCTTTTAGTTTTCGTTCTTCTTTGCTTTTGCTTTCTAAAAACACAAAAAGACCAAAAATATTTCTGTTGTTTCTCTTTGGTTTGCTTCTTCTTTTTTCCTTGGTTGTTTTTCCATTTTTGCTTTGTTTGAACTACTCGAAAAACCCAAAAATATTTTGCTTTGCTTGTTTTCCCCTTTTGGCTCTTGTTTAAAAATTGAAAACACCAAAAATATTTGTCGTTCTTCTTTGGTTTTGTGAGTTTGCTACAGGGTTCAGCAGTCCTCAGTGGATATTGGTTTCATATTATTATTCAAGCCACACAAGTGAAGAGCAATAATGAGGATCAATGACAACTTGAGGCATGGTAAGAGGCTGGTAACGAACTCTATTTGTTTTCATTTTGTACATATACTCATCATTGTGAGCTTGCTTAGTCCGTTCAAGTAGGGTGTATGTTATCTTTGGATGCTTAGTAGTTCTTGCTTTCTTATGATTAGCTCCAGCTCGCTAATAGTTTGTAGCATGTCTTATGAATGTTTGCTTGCATTTCTCTATTCATAAATTGGTATGACACCGCGGTATACTCCTCTGAATGTTTCATTTGAATTGACTTGGCACATGCTCACGCATGCACATGACTGTGATAATCAGTTAAGCCTTGATGAATTATTTTTCCTTGAGGATATTGAATCACTTTCATGCCTTGAGTAGTCCTGTTTTGTTGCAAGCATGATAATGACAGCTATTGCTCTCTCGTTTGTCGCTCCCTTACTATTGCTAGCCTTCACTTTCACTGAGTATGTTTTACTCAAGTTCCCAACTCCCTAAACCAATTATTTCCAAAGTGTCCACCATACCTACCCATTAGCATCATTTGCTACCTCCGTGCATATTCAATATGCCTTGTTTTCTTCCGAATAAAATGTTTGCTTGTTATGAGAAAGTTAGTTAGTAAAGCTCTCACGAACTTGATGGCACACTTTATTTTCTTGCACTTAATAAACCTGAACCATTGCATCCTTCTTTCTTGCGCATATGCTTGCGCTTTATGAGTTGAAGTTAGCAGAACCATGTATCATGGGGACCGCTTTCAATGCTTCATAGGTACTTTGTACCTAGTTGATATCATGTTCTTTTGCTTATGGATCCCGGCGGTGTGAAATAAAAGTGGAACTTGTAAGATCATGGAGTTTGTATGTATGTTAGAGAAACGCCTGGGCCGCTAGCCTAAGCCATGCCTAATCATAGTGGAAACTTGCAGCATAACCATAATGAGCATTCTATGAAGCATCCTCAATAAAAATGTATGCACATAGTAAATAAAAATATCATCGAGATGCTCATTGTTGGCTTGCCTTGTTATTTTGATTATGGGATAGCTCCCGTGTCATGTGCAAGGCGTACCCTGTTGGCGGTTCTCTATGATACGTATATACTTACGATGACAAGAGCTTACTTATGACTAAAGTTGAGTAGCATGAGGATCGGTCTTCGTAAGTAAGGGGCATGAGACTTTGATTTATAACTTGTCAAGCATATCCTCTTAGTTGTGTCACTTTAACCTTAACCATTTAAAGATGCTTATGATAGGGGCAATGAGAGCTCAAAGCTAATGAGTACCATACTTTCAGCATTTGGAAGCTTTTCAAAATTATTCAAAACCTTTTTCTTTACTTGTTGAGTCTCCATTTATTCTTTGAGCACCTTCTTGAGAGCATAGTTGTCATTCTTTGTGTTTGTTCCATTAGTTGATTATTTGTGTTATGATTTTGATGCTTGTATCCTTGATATCTTTACTTGTAGTCATCACTTGAACTTCAGAGGTGCCTTGATATTCATAATCAAAGGCAAGCGAGATACCACTCTATCATACCTTTCTATGAGCATTATAATGTTGCTTATGTTTGTGCCTCATGCTACTTATTATTCTTGAGATGGAATCTCTTCATATCTTGCAATGACTATTAAGTAGACTCAGTTGCATACTCTTTATTATGAACTGTTTAAGTAGTTGATCGCATTGCTGAGAATATTTACATCTTATGAAGCAAATGTGTTCGTGAAAGTTCTTTTATCACACTCAGTTTTCAACTGAATTGCTTGAGGACAAGCAATAAGCTAAACTTGGGGGGAGTTGATACGTCCAAAACGTATCTACTTTCCCGAACACTTTTGCTATTGTTTCTCCTCTATACTTGTGTGATTTGGATACAACTAATGTGGACTGACGCTGTTTTCAGAAGAATTGCCTTGGTGTCTACTTTTTGTGCAGAAAATCAACTATCAGGAAAAATCCTGGAAAATATGCCAAAAATCCTATTTCACCCGAAGACTCCAGGAGCCAGAATACGAGACGGAGAAGAGTCAGAGGGTGGCCACACCACCTATTTGGCGCGGGCGCCAGGCAGGCCAGCTAGGGTGGTGTGGGCCCCCTCGGCCTCTCTCAACACCTATAAGGAGCCTTGACCTAAAAATTCGGGGTTGACGTTTTCGAAGGAGTTCCGCTCCGCCGCCACCACTAGATTCCACGAAACAGCACCAGAAACTCCGTTCTGGCACCCTGTCGGGACGGGGAATCGGAGGAGATCATCGCCATCATCATCACCATCGCTTCTCCATCGACCATCCATGTTTCCCCCATCTATGAGTGAGTAATCCCCCGTTGTAGGCTATGGGGATGGTAGGGATTGGATGAGATCGTTCATGTAATGGCATCAGATTGTTAGGGCATGGTGCCTAGTATCTTTTATTAGTGCTTTATGACTTTGTTGCGACTTGTTGTGCTTAATGCTTGTCACTAGGGCCCAAGTGCCATGATTTCAGATCTAAACATGTTATTGGTTCATTATAATAGTATTGTTTTTGGTCTTATCTGCAAGTTGTATACACACGTTGTTGTCCGGAACCTATGGCCCCGAAGTGACAGAAATCGGGATAACCGGAAGGGAATGGCTTTGATGTGAGGATCACATGTGTTCATGGAGTGTTAATGCTTTGCTCCGGTGCTCTATTAAAAGGAGCACCTTAATTGCCAGTAGTTCCCTAGAGGCCCCGCTGCAAACGGGCTGGCAGGACAAAAGATGTTGTGCAAGTTCTCATTGCGAGCACGTATGACTATATATGGAACACATGCCTAGGATTGTCTAGCACTTGGATGCTTTATCTTATTTATCTACAATTGCCCTATGTTCTTATTGTTATGTGAATTGTCTTGTCCATGCAACGCCTGTCCATCCATCCCTATGCCTACCGCACTCGAATCCCACTTTTTACTGCTTTTGTTACTACTGTCTTTGCTTTACTACTGCTGTTACTTTACTATTCTTACTACAAAACTGTTGCTACTGATAAACTGCTCTGAGCAAGATTGTTTCCAGGTGTAGCTAAATTGACAACTCAGTTGTTAAGGCTTATAAATATTCTTTGGCTCCCCTTGTGTCGAATCAATAAATTGGGTTTCACTTCCCTCGAAAATACTGCGATACACCCCCTATACTTGTGGGTCATCAGGCTGCTGACAGGACGGTCCCACGCGTCAGCGACTAACTCTGACCAAAACGGTATCTAGCAATCCTAGCCCTACGATTAGAACAGGATCCTATGGCTGAGGTTCATCGTCTACGACGAACAACTCTGGCGAGATTCTAACCCTAACACGACGGTGTGGGTCACTGGGGACTCAGCAGGGATCCAGCTGGGGTCGGCGATGGGGGCGAACGGGCTGGTCTTCAACGACGAGTCGATTGGCAGTCACGGCGGCTCCTAGGATGGCTCCAATAAACGGCTTCCTTCCACGACCGAAGCGGTGGAGTCTGGCCAAATTCCGCATCATGGTGCTCGCCTTGCTCTGGGGAGTAGTCAGTGAGGTGCCTTGGTGAGTAGGGAGTGGAATGGTGTGCAAAATGAGGTCTGGGGTGGCCTCTATCTATACACCATCATCGGCAGTAGGGCGGCATGGTCAGGCTCCTCCGGCGACATTGCTACAGGTCTCGCTAAGCATGGCAGAGGGCATGGGTCGATGTGGGGCACTGCAGCGATCATCACGCGCGTGAAGACACGGCAAGGGGCGGTCTCGATTGGTCGAGCGATGTCGGTGCTCTGTTCAGGTACGCGGGTGTTCATCACTTGGTACGGTGATAACGGGGCGCGTGGTGGTGAACAATCATGTCTGGGAGGTCACTCGTGCCACGACGATTGCGACTGCGAGTACGAGCGGAGAGAGCGAGGCGCGACATGTGTGCGCGAGGCGGCTGCGATGCTCTATCGTGCGCTCGGCATGGCAGAGGCTTAAATGGGCGTGGCGATTCCAGCGTCTCCACTCTTCGCCATTGGTCAAGGGGTGGACAGAGGGTGACGGTGAGGTCACGGCTATTATCTAGGCATCATGGGAGAGGACGGCACGACGCACAGCGACTGGTTCATGGTCGACCGGCATGGCTGTCTTGGTACGGGCATGTCACTGGTGCAATGGTGGAGATGAGCTCCTCCTCTACATGGCCAAGGACTAGGAATGATCATGGGTAAGATAAGGAGTTGATTGCAGTACAATTTGTGAGCAATTGATAGATCAAAACAGTGTATAGTGGTTGAGGTTGTACTCTGCCTGCTAAGTGTTCGACTTAATGGCCGCATGAAATTAACTTTGGAATTTTTGAATGAATTTTGGTGAGTAATCTGGTCATATTCTTGGTAGTCTATGGTTGCTGGGATTTGTCAAGTGGAAGTTATTTGAGTGGTTTTTGAAAAGTGATGATCTAGGCATATGAACTTGATTCCATTTTACAATGCCTCGTAAATAGATTTGAAGATAGTTTCTGCCATTTTATAAAGTTTGTTTGTATTCACTTTTACTTGGTCTAGCAAGGGGTGAAAAGAATTAGAATTGTTTCTATTAGAAATCTTTTACTAGAGACACCTAAAGTGGTCTAGTGGTTAATAATGGTAAAAGTGACCATAGGGTCATATGCCTTATTTTTGATTTTTCTTTTATTTGATTTTTGCTTGTAAATGATCTAGATGATGTAGTAAACCTTTTTAAACTAATCATTAACCTTTGTAGCAATCAAACATGGCAAATGCAAGCATTCATACATTACTACAAATCACACATGCATTCATATCAAGTTTAATGATAAAAGTTTTTGTTAACTCTAATGTTGGGTGATTAGATCTTGATAAGCTTGATTAATATTTTTGAGATGTTACAAACCTTCCCTCCTTAAACAGAATCTCGTCCCGAGATTCAGGAAAAACTAGGAACTAAAGAGATTGGGAAACTCAGTCCTAATATAATCTTCTCGCTCCCAAGTGGCTTCTTCTTGGTATGGTTACTCCACTGGATCTTGAGAAACTTGATACTTCGGGTCCAGGTGGTTCTGAATGCTTCTTCCAAAATACGGATGGGCACTTCATGATAAGTTAGATCCTTGTCGATATCTATGGCTCTGTGATCGATGTTCTTGAAAACTCCTGTCTTCTCCGGAACTTCTAGGCATTTCCTAAGTAACGAGATATGGAACACATTATGCACGGCTGACATCTCCTCCGACAGTTCCAATTGATAGGATACTGCTCCTCGGCGATTCAAAATTTTGAAGGGTCCAATATATCTAGGGGCTAGCTTTCCTTTCAGACGAAAACGATGCATTCCTTTCAAGGGTGATACTTTGAGATACACAATATCTCCGATATTGAAGGTTAGGTCTCGACGTGTTTTGTCGGCATAACTCTTTTGTCTAGATTGAGTGGTCTTGAGGTGCTCACGGACTTTGTGAACCTTCTCTTCGGCTTCTCATAAAATGTTTGGTCCGAAGATCTAACTTTCTCCTACTTGCGACCATTTCAAAGGGGTACGACACTTCCTTCCATACAGAAATTCAAATGGGGCCATTTGCAAACTGGCTTGATAACTATTGTTATATGAGAATTCCATGAAAGGCAGATAATCTTCCCATTTAGATCCATACTCTAGCACACAGGCTCTTACCATATCTTCTAAGATCTGATTGACTCTTTATGTTTGTCGGTCGGTTTGCGGGTGATAAGCTGTGCTGAAATTCAGTTTGGTTCCTAATCCTTCTTGGACCTTCTGCCAAAATCTTGAGGT
This sequence comes from Avena insularis, assembly GCA_023614405.1. Lineage (NCBI taxonomy): Eukaryota > Viridiplantae > Streptophyta > Magnoliopsida > Poales > Poaceae > Avena > Avena insularis. Next base: position 414,968,560 of record CM042686.1, on the reverse strand, counting down.
AAACTGGGTTCTTCGATCCGACACTATGGTCTTGGGGGTTCCATGCAAACTAACTATCCTAGCTATATACAACTCCACTAGCTTTGAACTCTGGTAGGTAGTCTTAACGGGTATGAAATGGGCTACCTTGGATAGTCGATCTACTATGACCCAAATCGAGTCATTTCCCCTACTAGATGTAGGTAAACCGGTTATAAAATCCATTCTGACAGAATCCCATTTCCATTCTGGAATCTGCAATGGTTGCAAAAGTCCTGCGAGTCGCTGATGTTCCGCTTTGACTCTCTAACAGATATCACACTTGGCTATGTAGCTTCCGACTTCTCTCTGAAATTTGGGCCACCAAAATTGCTCCTTCAGAACCTGATACATCTTGGTTCCTCCCGGGTGGATAGAATAAAGGGTATCATGGGCTTCCTGCATAATGACTTGTTTCAACTCTAAATCTGCTGGAACATAGATACGTCCTTTGTACCACATAACTCCTTCTTCATCTTCGGTAAATCCGTGTACCTTCTCTATTCAGATACGACGCTTGATTCCATCAATACTAGCATTTTCTTTCTAGGCCTCTTTTATCTGACTAATCAAAGTGGGTTGGAGTTCTATGCTAGCTAGAAATCCTTTGCTAACTAGCTCCACTCTGAAATTCTCCATCTCCTCATGCAGACTTGACTAGGCTTCCTTAATCATGGTGTTTAATCTACACAGCAATCTACTAAGAGAATCCGCTACCACATGGGCTTTGCTAGGGTGATAGTGAATGTCCAGGTCATAATCCTTGATTAACTCTATCCATCTCCTTTGCCTCATATTCAGCTCCTTCTGGGTGAAAATATACTTCAGACTCTTGTGATCCAAATAAATCTCACAACAGTTACCCATAAGGTAATGACACCATGTCTTCAAAGATAAAACTACGACTACTAGTTCAAGGTCATGGGTAGGATAGTTCTGTTCATGTTGCTTCAGTTTTCTGGACAGATAAGATATGACTTTGCCTTCTTGCATCAGCACACATCCGAGACCAATCTTGGATGCATCACAATACACATCAAAAGGCTTCTTGATATCAGGCATGATCAAAATTGGGGCTGAAATCAATCTCTTCTTGAGGTCTTGAAAACTTGCTTCACATTTGTTCATCCATTCAAACTTCTTATCTTTCTTTAACAACTGAGTCATCGGTCTTGCGATGCTCAAAAATCCTTCAACAAACTTGCGGTAATATCCGGCTAATCCAAGAAATGCGCGGACTTCTGTTTGGGTGGTTGGGGCTTTCCATTCTTCAACATCTTTAATCTTGGCGGGGTCGATAGCAACTCCTCCTGCTGACAAGATATGGCCAAGGAATCCTACTTCCTTTAACCAGAATTCACATTTGCTAAAGTTGGCATACAGTTGATGCTCCCTAAGGGTTTCAAGGATGGTTCTCAGGTGTTGCTCATGGTCCTCTTCCGACTTGGAGTAGATCAGAATGTCATCGATAAAAACAACGACAAACTTATCCAAGAAGTTCATAAAAATCTTATTCATGAGGTTCATGAAATAAGCGGGGGCATTGGTTAATCCAAAAGACATAACATTGTACTCATACAATCCATATCTGGTGGTGAAGGCAGTCTTTGGGATATCCGTCGCACGGATTTTCAATTGATGATAACCAGTTCTAAGATCAATCTTAGAAAACACTATGGCACCAGTCAGTTGATTAAACAAATCTTCTATCTTCGGAAGTAGGTACTTGTTCTTGATGGTGACGTCATTCAACTTCTGATAATCCATACACAAACGGTTGGCACCATCCTTCTTATCAACAAACAAAACATGTGATCTCCATGGCGATGCACTTGGTTGTATCAAACCTTTTCCCAGCATATCATCAAGTTGCTTCTTCAGCTCCACTAATTCATATGGGTTCATACTATATGGTCTCTGAGCTATGGGTCCGGTTCCAGGAATTAGTTCTATGATAAACTCGATATCCTGATCTGGGGGCATACCGGGAATTCATCTAGGAACACATCGGGGTATTCACAGACTACTCTGACTTGGTCAATGGTGGTCTTGGCTAAACTCTTGTTGCACTTGAATTGATGGGGTAATGTCTCCGATACATGCTCTAATGATACTCCGGTGCTACTAGTCATGGTTATGGCTTTCTTGGCACAGTCGATTAATCCTTGATGTTTCAACATCCAATCCATCCCTAGCACTACTTCCAAACCTTTGGTTCCAAGTACTATTAGATTGGCATAGAAGTCTATCCCATGTATTCTGATAGGTACGGCCTTGCAAAATTTTCTAGCTTTGGTAGTTGAACCAGGTATTTGAACTATCATAACATGCTTCAAATTGTTGGATTGAATCTTACTAGTGCACGCAAATTCTTCTGTAACAAATGAGTGAAATGCTCCAGAATCAAACAACACTCCTGCTAATACTGAGTTAACAGAAAACATACCAAACACGACATATGGCGCTTCCTGGGCTTCTTCAACATTCATGTGGAACAGACGGCCATTACGGTTGTGCGGGTTTCCTAGGGCAAATATCTTTCTAGGTTGGACACGACGTTGTTGTTGGGCAGGTGCAGTCACGTTGGTTGCTACGGCAAGCTTCTTGGGGCACTCGTTGGAGTAGTGACTCATGACTCCGCATTCAAAGCAAGTGATCATTGACTTGTCTTTCCCTGCGACAGGCACAACATTGCTTCCAGTCCTTGGGGCAGTATTGTTGTTGTTGTGGTTGGACTTTGGCGGTGCACGGTTGAAGTTATTGGAGTTCCCGAGGTTGTTGTTGTGGTTTCCTCCGGGCCATGGGTTTCCTCCGCCACGGTTGGGTAGTTCGGACGATTCATTGGGGGTCTGTTGTTTCTTGGTGCATATCCTGCAGACGGGTTGGGGCGATACTTCAGGGTATGGTGGGGTCCTTGTTGGTGCATCATCTGATGTTTGCGGTTCTCACTGGCTTGGTTGATCTTGCCTTCCATCTAGATTGCAGAATCCACTAAGGCTTCAAGGTCATCAAAGGGAATGTTGACTAGCATTGTCTGCATCTCATCATGCAAACCATTCAAGAATCTCTCCTTTTTCTTCGCTTCATTGTCAATCTCATCACGGTACTCAACCATAGTCATCCTGCCTTGTTTAAAATCTCTAAACTCATCCCTCATCCTCTTGATCAAACCCAGGGGCACATGGGTCCTACTGAACTTGAGTTTGAACTCCTCCCAAGTCATCGTCTGACCTCCGTTCATGGTACGGGTACTATTACACCATGATCTGGCGTAGCCGGACAGATAGTGGGTGGCAAACAACACCTTCTCATTAGCATCAACTCCTGCAACTTCTAGGTTGTTTTCCATGGTTTGTAGCCAATCATCAGCATCTAAGGGTTCTTCTGACTTCCTAAACACAGGAGGATTGGTATTCTGGAAATTTTTAAGCTTGGATCCATGGTGATCTTGGTTTCCATGGCCTTGATTATTGTGGGCCATCTGGGCTATATGTTGAACAGTGGCTAAGTTGGCTTGTCGTTCAGCTCTACCAGCTTCACGATCAGAAACTAACATTTGCAGAATCTGCAGCATTGGGTCCTGAGATGAACTGCTTGCTCTGGGGTTTCCGCGAGTCATCTGAAGATTGAGATATATAATGAGACAAGAGGGAAATTTCTAAGGTTTATGGGTTTGTCAAAAGCTTTTAAACTTTGAGTTTGACTCATGTTTGAAAACTAACAACTTCTTCTCATTCATTCATTCCAAACACACAACACAAACACACACCACAACTAGAAAACAGATGGTTTTAAGAACCATTCTGTGAAGCTATGATGTAGTGGGACCAGGTACAACTCACACCTACGATAGTGCTCAGGTGCGACTACTCATCATCGGGGGTATCGGGCTCAACATCATCAATGAAGTCAGCATCATCCTCATCAGTGTTGTCCTCCATGGTAGTGTCCTCCAGATAGTCATTGTCATAACTGAGGTAAGAGTGAATATCACCACGGATATCTTCAGCTTCCTCATCCTTCTCTTCTAGCTCAATCTCCTGGTCATGGATGGTTGATGGCTCAGTGTTGATGTAGAGCTCGTTGGGAACCCTAAGAGGAAGGTATGATGAGCACAGCAGCAAGTTTCCCTCAGTTATGAAACCAAGGTTTAATCGAACTAGTAGGAGCAAGGAAACACCCCAAAGCTGTTGCTAGCTGAGCCTTGGCAGGGCACACTACCGGTGCTAGTAGCAACATGGAGACCTGCACAACACAACCATAGAACTCTTTCCCCAACTTGCGATGAGGTTGTCAATCTCACCGGTTTTGCTGAAAACAAAGTTTTAAATGTATCGAATGGAAGGAAGTAATAGTTTGCAGAAAGTAAACACAAAGCAGTAAACAGTTTGTAGATTGTATGTAAAAGAAAAGGACCGGGATCCATAGTTCACTAGAGGTGGCTCTCCTTAAGATAGATAACATGTTGGGTGAACAAATTACAGCGGGGCATTTGACAAACATCGAGAAAGCATACAAGCATATACTAATCATCTTGACTCCTTTGAGACTTGATTGGGCATTACAACATTATACATAGACCGCCATCCAACTACATGTATGACTAATAATCCACCTTCAGGTAATCATCTGAACCCCCTCTAGTATTAAGTTGCAAGCAACAGATTATTGATTTACGAATTGCATGTAATGTAAACAATACGATTTTTCTATGAACAAAGGATTGTTGTTTTCTCCCTAGTAGCAACAACACATCTAGTACCTTAGAGATTTCTGTCACTTCCCAGTTACGGAGGCATGAACCCACTATCGAGCATAAATACTAACTCTTGGAGTTGCTAGCATCTACTTGGCCAAGATAGCTACTAACAACGGAAAGCATGCAAGATCACAAATAACAAAGATATGATACAATCAATAATCAATCTGAGATAGCATCTCAATATCCATCGGATCCCCGCAAACACAACATGCAGAATTACAAATAGATGATCTTGATCATGAATGGAGCTCACAAGATCTAGACATGAAAGCACAAAGGAGGAGAACCAGCCATCTAGCTACTACATGGACCCGTAGTCCAGAGATGAACTAGTCACGCATCACACCGGAGGCTTGCATGATGATGAAGAAGGCCTCCAGGGTGAATTCCCTCTCCAAATAGGTGCCGGAAGAGCTTGATCCCTCTCGATCTAGGGATGGAGATGACGGCTCTGAGACTCTTTCGTGGATTTTGATTGGGTACTTAGGGTTTTCGTCCGAGGGCAATATATAGGCGAAGGAGGCCGAGGGAGTCTGGGGTCGGCGGACCACCCACAGGCACGGGCAGCCTGGCCATGTGACGCCAGATGGTGTGGCCGCCCCCCAGCCCTTCTCCGTCTCGTATTCGATCATCTGATGTCTTCCGAAAAAATAGGCACTTTGGCTTTTGTCCCGTCCAATTCCGAGAATATTCATTTTCTAACTTTCCTGGAACCAAAAACAGCAGAAAACAAGTAGCTGGCACTGTGGCTCTTGTTAATAGGTTAGTCCAAGAAATCATATGAAAAGTACTCCAAAGTGTGGACAAAACACAAGAAAGTAGATAAAACCAAGCATGGAACATCAAAAATTATAGATACATTTGCAATGTATCAATGGTCTCCTCCGGGGTGGCTATCTTCTGATGAAGACGGGCAATGGTGCGATCCTTTTTGTCTTGCTGGTTGCGAAGTGCCTTGTGCTCCTTGGCGAGAATGGCGATGGTTTGCTTCCTTTCAACATCTTCGGCATGGTTCTGGTTGGCGTAAGCATGGGCATTGTCTAACTCCTTCTGCGTCTCGTGCAGCATGAAGGCCATGTGTTCCACGTGATGCTTCAACTCTGGATGTGCCGACATGGACAAAGGCTGTCCCGTAGAGTCACGTCTTGCATAGTGGGCAAAATGGGTGCCGATGATCTGTCTGATGTTTTGAGCACACAACGTGCAAGAGCTTCTTGCATTACCCTGGATAATCCGTCTAGCTAGTTGTTCTCCCTTACACTAAACTGAATCTTGTCATAAAGAGGTGGCTCCATCTTGCCTCTAAGATCGGCAACAATCAGCCATTGTAGCTCCCCTCCAGATTGGTCGTTGAGCTGTGCTCCGAAGAACTCCGGGTGCGAGCGTCCAAGATACTCCGAAAGCTGGTCTAGATCCCTCTCAAAGATAAGTTGTCCACCATTGCCCAACTGGTAAAACTTGCTATATTTGACCTTGATACGCCCATTCTGCATCACTATTCTATATCATAATTTACTGTTATTCATTGATATATTTCATATTAAGAGATGATACTTATGTTATTTCATCTGTTTTTGCATGGTTGATGACTTTTGGAGGATGGACCGCTGAAGTCAGGATTCTGATGGAAAAGGTGCTGTTTGGAGGCAAAATTCGTGAAGATCAGAAAATTCCAGAAAATACATGGAAAATCCTATTTTTCCAGAAGACGAAGGATCCCAGAAGGGGGAGTGGAGTTAGGCCATAGGGGGCCCACACCACCCCCTGGCACGGGCCACCCCTAGCCGTGCCACTAGGTGGTGTGGCCACCCTGGCCCACTCTTGGCTCTCCCCTTTGGCATATATTATCCCCACGAAACACTAATTCTGGGGGAGCGACCACAGAAAGATTCCGCCGCCTCTGCGGGGCGGAAAACTATAGAGAGAGAAAGAGCTCTACAGCAAGCAGAAATATACCAGGGAAATTCCTTCCCGAAAAGGGGAGATCGTCGCCATAAACACCACCATCAAGCTAGACTTCATCGGGATCATCATCATCATCTCGATCAGCACCATCATCACCACTTCATACCGTTGTAACAATTGGATTGAATCTTGCATAGTTCTTGGGGGAAACTTTGTCGGCGTTGATTACTTGTTGTAGTTGATGCTATTGAGTGGAACCATTGAATTATTGTCATGTTCAGATTGTTGCTTATCATTATTCCATCTCTGATCTTGATCCATATGATGTCTTGTGAGTAGTTCGTTTAGTTCTTGAGGACATGGGATAAGTCATGTTGTTAGTAGTGGAATTGTATTGAGAAAGATTCAATGGTTTGTTATTTAAGTTGTGGTGTTATTCTTCTAGTGGTGTCATGTGAACGTCGACTACATGACACTTCACCTTTATGGGCCTAGGGGAATGCATTGTGTATTTGGCTACTAATCGTAGGGGTTGCCGGAGTGACAGAAACCTAAACCCCCGTTAGGAAACCTTTGCACAAGGGAGGTTAGGATCTCAGAGTTTAAAGCTATGGTTAGGTTTTTATCTTAATTACTTTCTTGTACTTGCGGATGCTTGCAAGGGGTTTAATCACAAGTATGTATTAGTCCTAGGAAGGTCAGTACATTAGCATAGGTTCACCCACACAACACTTATCAAACTAAAGAAGATTAATCAACTATATGAAACGGAAGCACTTGACGATATCCCCATGTGTCCTTGAGAATGTTTGGTCGTCTTAAGTAATACAACGACTTGTCCTTTGCTAAAGAAAGGATTGGGAAACTTGCTGCATTTATTATCATTGTCTTTTATTTACTCGCACTTTATTTATCTGCATTATCAAAAACACCTAAAAATCTGTTTGCTAAGTATTTATAGAGAATTCTTGCTCCAAGCCACTCATCAACACCTTTTGCTCCTCATTGGGTTCGACACTCTTACTTATCGAAAATACTGCGATACACCCCTTATACTTGTGGGTCATCAAGACTATTTTCTGGCGCCATTGCCGGGGAATGAAGCGCTATTGGAGAGTGGAACTGGTAAAGAAAACTTCTACTGTGAGTATTGTTTACTTATGTTAGTTACTTTATTTCAATATGGATAATTTGCTTAGTTTCTTATTTCATAGTACTACTAGCATTGCTAAGGTAGTAGATGAACCACCACCTGCTGAGAATGATACTTTTAAAATACCTACAAGAATTATTGATCGTGTTATGGATAACTACTATTTTGGAGATGGAACTGTGCATCCTAGTGATCATTTACTCTTTATACACAAATTATGCGGGTTGTTCAAGTGTGCAGGTATTACAATAGATCAAGTCAAGAAGAAGTTATTCTCATTATCATTGAATCGAAGAGCTGAGGAATGGTATAAGCTGCTAAAGAATGGTCAAGCTCTTGAATGGGAGGAAGTAGTACCTCTCTTTTATTCAAAATTTTATCCTCCTAGTGAGATTCATAAAGATCAGAATCAAATATACAACTTTTGGCCTCTTGATGGAGAGAGTATAGCTCAAGCTTGGAGGAGATTGAAGTTACTAATGCTCAAATGTTTTATTCATGAGATCCCCAACAATATTATTATCAATAAATTTTTTGCAAGGCTTTCTCTTCATGATAAGGATCTATTGGATGCTTCTTGTGCTGGATCATTTACACGCATGGAAGAAGGAGCTAAATGGGATCTTCTAGACTGTGTTAAAGACAATGCTGAAGAATAGGAGAATGATAAAGGAAGAAAGTCAGGTATAAATTATGATTATGAATGCATTAAATCTTTTATGGGAACTGATGACTTTTGTAATATTAGTAATGCTTATGGTCTAGACTCTCAAGTTATTGCAAATTGTTTTAAGGCTTTTGCTTCTTATATTGAAATTCCTAAAAAGAAGTGGAATAAGTATCATGCACTATATAAGGGTATTATTGATTATGTTCCTGCTAGAAGTACTGAAGTTTGCACTATTGATCGTATTTTGCCTGAACCTTATATCAAAAAAATGCCCTTCCCGGATAAAGTAAAGGAGCACTCTATGATAACTAGTGTAATTAATAAAAGTACGAAGAGAGTTGTTAAGCCTGATGAACAAATAACCATTGAACCTGCAGTAGCAATTGTGAAAGACCTTGTCACTAAAATAGTAGAGGATGGACACATTGTTTTCCATGAATATGCTTCTAATATTGTCTCACATCCTAATAGAACTAAAAAAGGTAGTGTCCCTGTGCTTTCTGTTAGAATTGGTGATCATTGCTATTATGGCTTATGCGATATTGGTGCAAGTTCAAGTGCTATTCCTTATGAGCTTTACAAAGAAATTATGCATGAAATAAGTCCATGCGAACTAGAAGAAATTGATGTGGTTATTCACCTTGCAAACAGAGAGACCATCTCTCCCATTGGTATCGTAAGAGATGTGGAAATTCTGTGTGGTAAGATTAAATATCCTGCTGATTTTCTAGTACTTGGTTCAGCTGCTAGTAAAACCTATCCTATCATTTTTGGTAGACCTTTCTTGAACATGTGTGGAGCCATTATAGACTGTAAAAGGGAGAAAGTTTTAACTAAATTTGATGGGGAATCTTATGAGTTTAATTTTTTGAAATTTGATAAAGTCCCTTATGAAAATGAAACTCCTAATGAGGATTTTAGAGTTGAACAACTTGCTTCTATTTCTCTTGCTCCTAACAATGCTTTGCAGCAATTTATGGAAGACCATGAAAGTGAGATCTTCATGGAAGAAAGAAATGAGATTGACGAGATTCTCCGTCATCAACCTAAGATTCTTAAGCATAACTTGTCGATGGAAGATTTGGGTACCACACTGCCACCTAAAAAGGACCCGGCTTTCGATCTGAAGCCTTTACCTGACGATCTTAAATATGCTTACATTGATGATAAAAAAATATATCCTATTATTATTAGTTCTAAACTTTCAGGGAAGGAAGAGGCAAGATTATTGGAAGTATTGAAGAAACATCGAGGAGCTATGGGCTATACACTTGATGATTTAGAGGGGATTTCTCCTACTATATGTCAGCATGCTACCAATATAGAACCCTATCCAAAACCAGTGGTGGAACATCAACGTCGTTTAAATCCTAAGATGAAGGAAGTGGTAAGAAACGAGGTATTAAAACTCCTTGATGCTGGTATTATTTATCCTATTACTGATAGTGAATGGGTTAGGCCTGTTCATTGTGTCCCTAAGAAAGGGGAATTACCGTTGTGCCTAATGAGAATAATGAGCTTATCCCCCAAAGAATAGTAGTAGGTTATAGGATGTGCATTTACTTTAGAAAGGTTAATAAAGTTACTAAGAAAGATCATTACCCGCTGCCATTTATTGATCAAATGTTAGAAAGATTGTCTAAAAAGACCCATTTTTGCTTTCTTGATGGATACTCGGGGTTCTCTCAAATTGTTGTTAAACAACAAGATAAAGAAAAAACTACTTTTACGTGCCCTTATGGAACATATGCTTATAGGAGAATGCCTTTTGGTTTGTGTAATGCTCCTGCCACTTTTCAAAGGTGCATGTCTGCTATCTTTCATGGTTTTTGTGAGGAAATGGTGGAAGTATTCATGGATGATTTTTCCGTCTATGGAACTTCTTTTGATAATTATCTACATAACCTTGATAAAGTTTTGCAGTGATGTGAGGAGACTAATCTTGTTCTTAATTGGGAGAAATGCCACTTCATGGTCAATGAAGGAATTGTCCTTGGACATAAAATTTCTGAAAGAGGCATTGAAGTTGACAGAGCCAAAGTTGAAGCAATTGAGAAAATGCCCTGTCCTAGGGACGTTAAAGGTATTCGAAGTATCCTTGGTCATGCTGGTTTATATAGAAGGTTTATTAAAGATTTCTCCAAGATATCAAAACCCCTTACTAATCTTCTCCAAGAAGATGTACCCTTTATTTTTTATGATGATTGTAAGGAAGCTTTTGAAACTCTAAAGAAAGCTTTAACTACAGCTCCTATTGTCCAACCACCTGATTGGAACTTACCCTTTGAGATCATGTGTGATGCTAGTGATTTTGCTGTAGGTGTTGTTCTTGGGCAACAAATAGATAAAAAGTTAAATGTTATCCATTATGCTAGTAAGACTCTTGACACTGCTCAAAAGAATTATGCTACCACTGAAAAAAAGTTCTTAGCTGTTGTTTTTGCTTGTGATAAGTTCAGACCTTATATTGTTGATTCAAAAGTTACCATTCATACTGATCATGCTGTCATTAAATACCTTGTGACAAAGAAAGATGCTAAGCCTAGGCTTATTAGATGGGTGTTGCTTTTACAAGAATTTGACCTACATATTGTAGATCGGAAAGGTGCTGAAAATCCTATTGCTGATAATTTATCTCGTTTGGAAAAACATCTCATTTCATCCTATGCCTGTTAATAATAGTTTCCCAAATGAATAGTTGGCTGCAGTAGGGGTAAGTTCGCGAGGGAGTCCTTAGTATGTTGATTACGCTAACTTTATTGTTTCCAAGTATTTTCCTCCAACTTTTACAGCATAGCAAAGAAGGAAGTTCTTTTACGATTTGAGGCATTATTTTTGGGATGACCCGCATTTATATAAGGAGGGAGTAGATGGTATTATGCGAAGATGTGTTCCAGAATTTGAACAAAAGGAGATATTGCGGAAATGTCATGGTAGTGCCTATGGAGGACATCATGCAGGAGATAGAACCGCACAAAAGGTTCTACAATCAGGTTTTTACTGGCCTACCCTTTTTAAAGATACAAGAAGATTTGTCTTATCATGTGATGAATGTCAACGAGTTTGTAATATTTCTAGACGCAATGAAATGCCTATGAATTATTCTCTTGTTATTGAACCATTTGATTGTTGGGGATTTGACTTTATGGGTCCTTTTCCCCCTTTAAAAGGTTATACTCATATTCTTGTTGTTGTTGACTATGTTACTAAATGGGTAGAAGCCATACCTACGAAAAGTGCTGATGGTGAGACCTCTTTGAAAATGCTTAAGAATATTATCTTTCCTAGGTTTGGAGTGCCTAGATATCTTATGACTGATGGAGGTTCTCATTTCATTCATGGTGGTTTCAGAAAGACCCTTGCTATATACGATGTTAATCATAGAATTGCTTCAGCCTATCATCCCCAAACTAGTGGGCAAGTAGAACTATCTAATAGAGAAATTAAATCCATCTTGCAAAAGACCGTTAATAGATCTAGAATAAATTGGGCTAAAAAATTGAATGATGATTTATGGTCTTATAGAACTTCTTATAAAAGTCCTATGGGGATGTCTCCTTACAAAATGATTTATGGGAAAGCTTGCCACCTGCCTTTAGAATTAGAACACAAAGCTTATTAGGTAGTGAAAGAACTTAATAGAGACTTCAAACTTGCTGGTGAGAAAAGATTATTTGACTTAAGTTCGTTAGACGAGTGGAGGAGTGAGGTATACGAAAATGCTAGACTATTTAAAGAAAAAGTTAAAAAATGGCATGACAGGAGAATTCTTAAGAGAGAGTTCCATGTCGGTGAGAAGGTTCTATTGTATATGTCTCATCTCAGATTTTTTGTAGGAAAACTACTCGCAAAATGGGAAGGACCCTTTGTTATTGAAGAGGTGTATCGTTCAGGTGTAATAAAAATTACTTCCCTAAAAGATAACACTACACAAGTGGTGAATGGTCAGAGACTCAAGCACTATATTTCTAGAGATTCTTACAATGAAGATAATGATGCTATTTAAATGGTAACTCCAGAAAATTTTATCAAAGACCAACTTCAGAGACCTGTAGAGTCCGTTTTCGAATAGGTAACAGTTCTGGTAAGAAAAGGTCCGCGAAAAATATGTCCAGTTAAATTTTTGCAGTTTTTATCCAACAAGGAAAGCAATGAAGCGAAAGAGGGACGGAAACGGAGCCAGGGTGGCTCACACCACCCCGTGGCGCGAGCACCCCTGGCCGCACCACCAAGTGGTGGTGTGGCCACCCCGGAGCCCGTCTCCAACCTGTTTTCTCCTAGTACTTTCCTTTTGTTGTAAAACTTCGTAATATATAATACCCCGGATCCCCCGAGGTTCGTATATCGTGTTCTCGTCGTGTTTTCGTTTCGATCTATTTCTACCAGGAACTATTCTTAAAGTTTAGAAGCACAATGGTCTCCGCCAACGATAAGGGCAAAGGGCCTGTGGAAGAGGATCTCCAAGACTCTGAGCAGGAGGAGGAGATCGATAGTGAAGTTGAAGAGGAGGCAAAGGAAGACCAGCATCCACACGCCAGCACCACCATTGCAAGCATTGGAGTGGTGGCAAACCCTGCCAGGTTCAAAAGGACTGTAGGGATATCCACTAGAGGGAAGACTCTGCGTCATTGTTTGGCTTCACGGTCACCTTCTTTACGCACCAAGAATCCCTTCCATACCCTTATCCATGAGCAGCAATTCCAGAATATGCCCAAGGAGAAACTACCCTCCAATTGGGATATGCCTCGTTCTAACCATGCAGGAAAAGAATACTTCAAGGAGGAAGAGTGGGGAAAGAATCGTACGAGCTGGGATTCACAGCCCGACATGATCATGAACCGCATCGAGCACAATTTGGAGTTGATTCGTACTCTCACCTTCGAGATTGAGGACTTGAGGGAATTGATTGAAAAGCTCATCGAGAGAACACCACCACCACCGAAGGAGTAATTCGTCATTAGTTTTTGGCATCCCCTTGCTTTGTTCCAAGCTTGGGGGAGTGCCGCAGTATCATATCACTATTTTTTTATCTTTTTACCCTTTTAAGTAGAGTCATATCATGAATAGAGAAGTTATCATATAGGATGATTTGCATTATGGAAGTATCCCCCCTCTCGTTAGATATCTTATCCCTTGGTGTGAGTTGCCGTTATGGAATATTAATGAGAAGTTCTATCATTTACTCTTTTGCATATCTTATTTTAGTTTTCATACTATTATATGATTGATTTTGTTGTTAGTATTGGTATCACTTTGGGATCATTGAGTTAATTTAGTTGGTTTTGGCAAACCTGGCTCGGTCAGTAGCAACACTATTATGAGAATTGAATAAAAAGATAAAAGTACTCTTAAAGAATATAATTTCGTCATCTTTCTTGATTGGCTCATAAGCTTAGTATTCTTTAGTTAAGATCTTTTGTGCTTCCAAGGAAGATCGCATGTTTGTTTTTATCACTTGTATGTTTGTTTGTTTCCTTCAACTCTTATGCTTGCTACCTAGCCTTGCTAGCCTAAAACATGTACTGAGAGGGAATGCTTCTCGTGCATCCAATCCTTAAACCAAAACCTATGCCATTTGTGTCCACCATACCTACCTATTAGCACTATTGCTATTCCAAGTAAATTCATGTTTTTATCTACCTTCCGAATTAAACTTGTTATGTGAAAATTAGTGATTAAATCTCTCACGAACTTGAAGGCACACTTTACTTTTCGTGCCCCTAATAAACTTGAACCATTGTGTAACCTAAGTTGTATATGCTTGCACTTATACATTGGGAATTAGCAGAACCATGCTGTCATGGGGAACGCTTTCAACATTGCACTTGTACATTGACCCAGTTGATATCATGCTCTTTTGTTTATGGATGTCATCGGTGTGAAATGAAAGGGGAGCTTGTAAGTCCATGGAGTTATGTATGTATGTTAGAGAAACGCCCGGGCGGCTGGTCTAATCCATGCCTAATCATGGTGGAAACCTACAGCGTAACCATAATAAGCTATCTATGAAGCATTCTTCTTATAAAAAAGAGATAGAGATTGAGACAAGAGGAAAGAGAGAGAAAAGCACCATTTTCCCATGGTAAATAAGAAGATGTTGAGATGCTTATTGTCTACTTGCCTTGTCATTTTGGTATGGGGATTCTTCCGTATCATCAGGCAAGGGGTACCTCGTTGGCGGTTCTCTATGATACACATGTACTTACTATGACAAGAACTTACCGGTAACTAAACTTGAGCAGCATGAGGAGCGGCCCTCGTATTCAAGGGACATGAGATTGCCAACTTATACTTTGTCAATAATATACTCCATAGTTTGTTCACTTTAACCTTAACCACCTAAAGATTCTTATGATAGGGGCAATGAGAGGTGGAACCTAATAAGTACCATAATTTTTGGAAGCTCTTTACGAAACTTGAGATCCTTGCTTCCCTCTATGAAGGGCCTATCTTTTAATTTCTAGTTGAGTCAGTAAACCTATTCCTTTCTATATCAGCAAGTATTTTGAGTTGTTGTGTTTCATTCATTCATATGATGATTTCTTCAATCATGTTTCTTATGTTCCTTGTTTTGCACATTGCTCTTATCTTAGTGAATATTATTTTGAAAGCCATCATTGAAAACCCCATTATGTTTGAAGTCCAGCAAATTGTTAACTATTCTTTGACCAAGAGCAAAGTTTGCCATTACCAATTATGATTTACTTTATGTATCATTATTGTGTTTCCTTTACTTATTACAAGTTAAGATATATAATAGTGAGTTGTCTTCTATTATAATTTGTGTATTGATGAATGTGATGCTTCTTGTCTGTATTCTTTTATCGACTCTTCACTCCATAAACTTGAGGTCATGTTTATTGAGCTCAGTTTTCTCTTGGGGACAAGCGAAGTTTAAGCTTGAGGGGAGTTGATACATCCATTTTGCATCACTATTCTATATCATAATTTACTGTTATTCATTAATATATTTCATATTAAGAGATGATAATTATGTTCTTTCATCTATTTTTGCATGGTTGATGACTTTTGGAGGATGGACCGCTGAAGTCAGGATTCTGATGGAAAAGGCGATGTTTGGAGGCGAAATTCGCGAAGATCAGAAAATTCCAGGAAATACATGGAAAATCCTATTTTTCTAGAAGACGAAGGATGCCTGAAGGAGGAGCGGAGTTGGGCCATAGGGGGCCCACACCACCTGGCCACCTGGCTGTGCCACCGGTGGTGTGGCCACCTGGCCCCAGCTCTCCCCTCCTTTAGTGTATATTATCCCCACGAAACCCTAATCCTAGGGGAGCGACCACAGAAAGATTACACCGCCTCTGTGGGATGGAAAACTGTAGAGAGAGAAAGAGCTCTCAAGCAGGCAGAAATCTGCCAGGGAAATTCCTTCCCGGAGAGGGGAGATCGTCGCCATCAAAACCACCATCAAGTTGGACTTCATCGGGATCATCATCATCTCCATCAGCACCATCATCACCACGTCATACAATTCGGTTGAATCTTGCATAGTTCTTGGGGGAAACTTTCCCGGTGTTGATTACTTGTTGTAGTTGATGCTATTGAGTGGAACCATTGAATTATTGTTATGTTCAGATTGTTGCTTATCATTATTCCATCTCTGATCTTGATCCATATGATGTCTTGGGAGTAGTTCGTTTAGTTCTTGAGGACATGGGAGAAGTCATGTTGTTAGTAGTGGAATTGTATTGAGAAAGATTCAATGGTTTGTTATTTAAGTTATGTTGTTATTCTTCTAGTGGTGTCATGTGAACATCGACTACATGACACTTCACCTTTATGGGCCTAGGGGAATGCATTGTGTATTTGGCTACTAATCGTAGGGGTTGTCGGAGTGACAGTAACCTGAACCCCCGTTAGGAAACCTTTGCTTAAGGGAGGTTAGGATCTCAGAGTTTAAAGCTGTGGTTAGGTTTTTATCTTAATTATGTTCTTGTACTTGCGGATGCTTGCAAGGGGTTTAATCACAAGTATGTATTAGTCCTAGGAAGGTCAGTACATTAGCACAGGTTCACCCACACAACACTTATCAAACTAAAGAAGATTAATCAACTATATGAAGCGAAAGCAATTGAAGATATCCCCATGTGTCCTCGAGAATGTTTGGTCATCTTAAGTAATACAACCGGCTTGTCCTTTGCTAAAGAAAGGATTAGGCCACTTGCTGCATTTATTATCATTGTATTTTATTTACTGGCACTTTATATATCTGCATTATCAAAAACCCCTAAAATCCGTTTGCTAAGTATTTATAGAGAATTCTTGCTCCAAGCCACTCGTCAACACCTTCTGCTCCTCGTTGGGTTCGACACTTACTTATCAAAAATACTGCAATACACCCTCTATACTTGTGGGTCATCAGACCTCCATCTATAAGCAATTAAGATGAGTAAGTTAATGAGGTGATCAAGTGTGTCAAATTTTATGTAGAATAGTAAGAGTTTTGAGTAGCAAGTGATCTCTCTTTGAAAGAATCACAAGGATAAGAATGAGAATAGTTTTTGTAAATACTCACTTTCTTTGTTTTGAAACTAGGTTTTTCAGGCGTCCATTCTAACTAGGGTCTCCTATAGTTAGGATGGCTCTGATACCAACTTGTCAACACCCGTATTTTTAACTCCAGATGCCTATTATGCCATACATCACAATCCCAGGATTACCATTTTTGCGAGACATAACAGAAGTGGTACCACAGTACATCATCCATTACAAACCATAATAAAGGTCTTACAAATAGAGGATCTCATGATCCAGTCTTAATATAATCAAAGCAGCGGAAAGTAAACATAGTAGGCTCCGTCTTCATGGTCACAGGCAATGCTGACGATGGGAGATGATCCTAGTTGTCATAGACCTCCTGCTGTCCATCTCCCGGGTAATCCTCCTCATAGTATGGCCATGGGAATAGCCAGGGACAAAGCCATGAGTACTCTTTAAGTACTTGCCAACTATTACTAGTATAAGTAAGGTAAGAACTAGTAGGAATCATAAGCTCTAGGTTTGTTTGCAAAAAGGCAGGTTTATTCCATAGAGTCTTAAGAGTAAAAGACCTAACTTTAGTTCTCTATATCACTTAAGGGGGAAACTAGTTTTCATATCCACCACTCTGTTGTG
Organism: Avena insularis; assembly: GCA_023614405.1. Lineage (NCBI taxonomy): Eukaryota > Viridiplantae > Streptophyta > Magnoliopsida > Poales > Poaceae > Avena > Avena insularis. Next base: position 414,950,917 of record CM042686.1, on the reverse strand, counting down.
GTCAAGTCAAAGTCATCATTCAAGTCACAAATCATTTTGAAAACATCTGACAACGGAACAGTATGGCCACTCCAACTATCCATAACCGTGGACACGGCTATTCGAATAGTTTGACACTCTACAGAGATTGTACACTTTCACCACAAAATTCGATACATCCGTCAGGGATAACCCTGAATCATCATACTTAGTATGCGGATAATCAATCCTAACCTTTCAATTACACACCCTAGTATAGTCACCTCCCCTATGAGTTTGGCCTCCCAGCCATGACCAACTGTCATCCTGGGCACTGCATAGGTGTACATTCATCACGAGGTAGCCTCAGCTCACCCTCTTTTGCAAGGGAATCCATACTAAGACATATAAACTTCCAGTCAAGCCCTACCCAACTCAGGTAATGTGGTTGTACGGTAAAATTGGAATGGTATCGCATCCAAACCCAACCATCAGTTTTTGTCAAAGTCTAGGCTCATGCCTCATTCAGTTTCATCATCAAACCATTGTGTTTCATAACACATGTCAAAACATTTCAGTAGAATGAATCATCATTCTAAGGTTTTCATAATCATTTTCACCAAGTATTCCCATCCAAAGTGATCAAGTTTTAGCTTAGCACAAATGTTGAGGGTATCACTATTGGGGGTACTAATCAAGTATAAGTATCCAAGGCTAGTTCTATGATCTTGATGGTATCCATCCTATTTTCTACTAATCATAATTCATTAACTAAGTAAGAAATTGTAATAAAAGGGAAAAGCAAAGCTTGAAGTAAAACTGGGAATGGTATATTTTGAGATGCATAACCAAGCATGCCTAGTGCATCTGATATAGGGGGGCTTGCATAGATAGCATGCATAGTTCTGGCTTGCACTGATAGCTTGCCTTGATGGTTGCATTCGTTGAAGTTCTCTTCTTCTTCCTCGAAGTACTCCTCCTCGTTGTATCCCGGGTCGGTACTAGCGTCTATAAATACACACAAGGTACACAATCACCAAACAACACTTCACTACTTCTATTTAGCACACAAGGGCTCATACTAGATGATCTAGTATCATCTCAATGATCATGTGGAATATTACCATGTTCTTATTCTTCTTATTTTAGAAAAGTAATTTCTACTTATTTTAAATCCTTAAGATTTAATATCCTCCAATTAAAATAGTGGATCATGTTGACACATGTCATCACCATCTATTCCAATACTTGGGAATGTGATTTAAAATGGTGATCATATATTACAAGATTTAATATTACTATTTAATAATATTAACGTGACTATAAATGCCTTTATAGCACTCTTTTAATACTAAGCCATGTTTCATCTTTGTAAAACCAAATCTTTTTACATATTCAAGTAGAGCATGGAAAATGTGATTTTTGAGAGTTGGAATCAACTCAAAAGCATTTATAATTTATTTTCTAAAAATGTTTGAAGTGGCAAAAGCCTCTGTCTTGTTATTTTTGGTCTAGGTGATCTATAGTTTCAATTGATTTGAATCCAACGGGAGTGACTAGATTTTTTCAATACTTTATAGCAGAATTGGAATCATGCATTTTGGATCAGTACATCTCTTTGAATTGAATTTTGAATCTATAGAATAGGGTTTTCACTAAATTGGCAGAATTCTATTTGAACTACTGGGCTCTGCGCCGGAAAATAAATGGGCCGGCCCAACTGCACAGTGCTGGCGCAGCGTGCTGCTGACAAGACGGTCCCATGCGTCAGCGACTAACTCTAACCGAAATGGTATCTAGCAATCCTAGCCCTACGATTAGAATAGGATCCTACGGCTGAGGTTCATCGTCTACGACGAACAGCTCCGGCGAGATTCTAACCCTAATCCGATGGTGTGGGTCACTAGGGACTCACCAGGGCTCCAGATAGGGTCAGTGATGGGGGCGAACGGGCTGGCCGTCGACGACGAGTCGATTGGCTGTCACGGCGGCTCCTGGGATGGCTCCAATCAACGGCTTCCTTCCTCGACTACAGCGGCGGACTCCAGCCAAATTCCGGCATCGTGGTGCTCGCCTTGCTCCGGGGAACAGTCAGTGAGGTTCCTGGGTGAGTGGAGAGTGGAATGGTGTGCAGAATGAGGTCTAGGGTTGCCTCTATTTATACACCAACGTCGGCGGCAGGGCAACATGGTGAGGCTCCTCCGGCGATGTTGCTACAGGTCTCGCTAAGCATGGCGGAGGGCATGGGTCGATGCGGGGCACTGCGGTAACCGTCACGCGCATGACGGCATGGCAAGGGGCGGTCTCGGTTGGTCGAGCAATGTCGATGCTCTGTTTGTCACTTGGTACGGTGATCATGGGGCCCGCGGCGGTGAACGATCATGTCTGGGAGGTCACTGGTGCCACGGCGACTGCGAGTACGAGCGGAGAGAGCAAGGCACGGCGTGTGTGTGCGAGGCGGCTGCGGCGCTCCGTCGTGCGCTCGGCATGGCAGAGGCTTAAATGGGTGTGGTGATTCCAGCGTCTCCACTCTTAGCCACTAGTCAAGGGGTGGACAAAGGGTGGCGGTGAGGTCACGGCTATTAGCTAGGCATCATGGGAGAGGGCGGCACGGCGCACAGTGACTGGTTCATGGTCGACCGGCATGGCTGGCTCGGTACATCCATGTCACTGGTGCAAGCTCCTCCTCTGCACGGCCAAGGACTAGGAATGATCATGGGTAAGATATGGAGTTAATTGCAGTACAATTTGTGAGCAATTGATAGATCAAAACAGTGTATAGTGGTTGAGGTTGTACTCTGCCTGCTAAGTGTTCGACTTAATGGCCGCATGAAATTAACTTTGGCATTTTTGAATGAATTTTGGTGAGTAATCTGGTCATATACTTGGTAGTCTATGGTTGCTAGAATTTGTCAATTGGAAGTTGTTTGAGTGGTTTTTGAGAAGTGATGATCTTGGCATATGAACTTGATTCAATTTTACAATGCCTCTTAACTAGATTTGAAGATAGTTCCTGCCATTTTATAAAGTTTGTTTGTATTCACTTTTACTTGGTCTAGGAAGGGGTGAAAACAATTGGAATTGTTTCTGTTAGAGACACCTAAAGTGGTCTAGTGGTTAATAATGGCAAAAGTGACCATAGGGTCATATGCCTTATTTTTTATTTTTCTTTTATTTGATTTTTGCTTGTAAATGATCTAGATGATGTAGTAAACCTTTTTAAACTAATCCTTAACCTTTGTAGCAATCAAACATGGAAAATGCAAGCATTCATACATTACTACAAATCACACATGCATTCATATCAAGTTTAATGATAAAAGTTTTTATTAACCCTAATCTTGGGTGATTAGATCTTGATAAGCTTGATTAATATTTTTGAGATGTTACACTCCTACTGCTAACCCTAACTCCCTATGGTTTGGCTGTTGGCGAGGCCACTACACCGCAGGGATGCGGCTACCCTCATACGTCGTATAGGACCTCCCTAACATTGACCCTGAGCCCCATCTTGAGCTCCTGATGGCTGCTGCCACTATGACCATGGGCTAGTCGTGGCCTCCCTAGCCAGGCAGGTGGTAGGCTGCGGCCTCCCATTCTTCTTCATCTCTAGCTACTACTACGACAACTCAGGTATGTTTCCATTGTGACTAGCTATCAAGTTGATGATCCGGTAGCTTAGGATTAGGTTTAGGGTTGGATCCTTAGGGTTCTTGGTATGGTTTTGCCTCTCGCCTTGCATTGTAATTGGTGGTGTTGATCTGTTAGTAATTATTACTGATATCTAATAGTTGGGTTAGTGAGTTCTGAGTGGTGATCTAATTTTCTCACTGATGCATGTAAAATGCATACATGAACTTTGTAGTTTGTTAACATGTTTTCCCACATATTTGCATCATATATAATGTTATATCCCTATTTTATATTGATTTTTGGGGATTTAACAATGATCGCCTTTATTTTGGTTATAACCGTGCAGGGCAGAAAAACCCTGTTTTCAATGTTTTTGATGTTTCAAGACCTATACAAAGTCAAATGGACCTGCACTTTTGGGAATGCCAATATTTATCCACGAAAAGCATCTAGAGCACTGGAATCTCACCAGGAGGGCTAGGAGGGACAAAAGAGCCCAGGTAGCGCGCCTAGGCCTGGTGGGCGCGCCACCCATGCTCTTTCCCTCCTCGACCGTCCAATCTCCTTGATTCTTTCGCCCATGGAGTTCTCTTAACCTAAAAATTCCTATATAAGGACCCCCCGGGGCGTCCTAGAAACAAAAGCGATGGGAAGCAACAAGAGCCACCAGAGAAAAAAACACCACCAGTTCCAGCGAAGATTGGAGGGGGAAACTCCATCGGAGCCATCTCCGGGGAGATCTCAACTCTCTCCAACATCACCAGCTTCATCACCATGATGAAGAGGGAGTAATCCACCTCCGGGTTATGGGTTTGGCTGTAGCTTGATCTATTTCTATCTTGTTCTTCATAGATATAGTACCATATGAGCTGTCCAACATGATTGTGGCCATATTTGTAATTCCTATGTGGTGGATCTTTGTTCTAAGATTTGATATTTGAGATTGGAATCTATTTTGTGTAAGATGTTTTAATAGATGCATATCATGCACTTCATTCTTCATTGTTTGTTTTGATCCAACTTGTATGGAAGAACTTGTATGGGGAGAAGTGTGTGTTAGATTGAGTAGCATGGGGTAGATATTGAATTGTGACACATAATATTCAAGATCTACTTTGTTTTTTACCTTTGTTTTGCTGCCTAACTAGGGGTAAAGTGAAATAATGTGCTATAGTTATCACGTGACAATGTGATGACCTTGTTAAATCAAGGTAGCATATTTGTATTTCAAACATCATATAATATTGCTTAAAGCTATACTCTGATTTGTTCTTAAATCAAGATTGCATGGATATTTCCCTTTCTTGAGGAGTATAAGAGAGAGAGATGTGTATTGCATCTCAATATTAGAATGTGATGCCCATATTAATTCATTTTATCAAGCACTTATAGAATTTCCATGAATCTTTATCATTGATAAATTGTTTTGTGATCACTTCAACCTAAAAAGACAGTAGATAAGTGAACCCATGAACCCCGGTCTGACTTTTATCATAAGAAACACCTTTCCATTGCATCTACTATCCTTTATAATTTCTGTAATTTATTATTTCGAAAATACAAAAATACTTTCTCTACTTGCAATCACTTATAAAAATACAAAAACAACTCTACTATCTTCCATATAATCTAGTTTGCATTACTTTACTTTATTTACTGCTTTTATTTCAGTTTACATTTTATTTTATTTCATATTACTAATACGAAACCTTGTGCTTGACAACCACTTGGTGGAGTTTGGGACACAATACAAATTATTTTACTTTACAGGTTGCTTGAAGAGGAGAAGACAAACATCCTTCCATAACCAGTTCCCCGATAGTTTGATATAAACCCTCGAGTCACCCTTGTGGCGAAAAGAAGTTTGCTACAACACTCTACACTTGGAGTCCCAACGAAAAGTAGCCATGTTTGTTGCCATCAAGACTATTTTCTAGCGTCGTTTCCGGGGAATTAGCGAAGGTACATCACAACTACATCCACATCAAGTTTGAAGAGCAAGATAACTCCCACGACAACATCTTATTTTCTGGCGCCGTCATCTTCATCAACCTGTGCAACAACCCAAGATTGGGAAGGTTGCACCACTGTGAGCTTTTTCTTATCCTTTTAGATTTTTAAAGTATTTTATTTTGTCTTGTTTATAGTATTTTTAAATTTTTCTTAAAAAACACAAAAACACTTAAAAATTAATTTCAACCTTTTATTAAACATGACTAGCAAAAATAAAAAATTAAGTCGGGAACAAGTCTATTCGCAAATAAGTTTGATTGCAACATTGATCCTGAGGTGTTGGGGGCCATAGTCTGTAATCGTTTTTCTAATGGGAATGTAGCATCTGCTCATTGGCATCTTAAAATCTCTGAAGATTCGTGCAAAACTCTAGCGGCCCCAAACATTGATCCTAAAATAGTGGAAGTAAAATTATTTTTGCACCCTTAAAAGGAATGGCTAAAAGATGGTATGATGATGCACCTAAAAGAGATTTACAAATATGGTACAATATGAAAGTGTCCTTTCTAGAAAATTTTGGTAAAAAGACCCTTCATTTAAAAAATGATATGTGATTTCAAGCAATATGAAAATGAACCTCTCACTAGTGCTTGGATAAGGTTTAAACAACTCACATATAAATTAGAACATGGGTTGAAGGATTGGTTGCTTGCAAGAAGTTTCTACGAAGGCCTTACACACGAATCTAAGCAGTCCCTAGATAATGAAACCGAAAAATCCTTTTTATATCTAAATCCCCATGAAGCATTAACGTTGTTAGATGAAATTCTAGTAGAAACTAGTATCAACAAGAGCTTAAATGAACTCAACCCCAATTTCTCCCTTAGGAGAACTCATGGTGAAAACAAAGTAAAAGTGGAAACCTTAGAAGATCCCAGCATGATCTTTGGGGACAAAAACTTAGAGTCATTAAAAATAAAAAGGGAAGAAATTACTGTGGTTGAAAATGATAAAGAACTAACAAATGCTAAACAAGTAGAAGAAGTCAAGATGCTAAGTGTAACAAAATAACCTCTACTTGATCTTGATAAATCTATCTTGCATGAACTCATTAACTTGTTGCAAAAAAAATTCTAATGATCCATCCTTTAATGGTCATGAAGAAGAATTTGGTTCCTACCTAGCAAATTATGTTATAAAAGAAAAGGATGAAAGATACAATAGACAAGCTATGATACCACCAAAGCTTGGGGATGTATGGATCCTCAAGGTATTAATCACTATTGGAAAAGAGACACATCATGCTATTATAGATTTAGGATCTAGTGTCTCAGTTTTATCTAAAGATCTATATGACTTACTTGAATTGAAACCTATGGAAAAATGCTCAATAGATCTTTTACTTGCTGATGATTCAACTAAACATGCTCTAGGAAAATTTCAAGGTATCATGGTTGAATTACATATGACATTTGTATGTGTTGATTTTATTGTCATGGACATGGGGAGCAATACCTCAAGTCCTATAATACTTGGTAGACCTTTTTTGAGAACCATAGGTGCAGTCATTGATGTAAAAGAAGGAAACGTGAAGTTTCAATTTTCTCACAAGAAGTGTATAGAACACTTTCCAAGGAAGAAGGAGGTAGCTAAAAAGAACAAGCTATCCCATGAGTTCCACATTACCTAAACCAAGTAAGTAAAGCCTAGCTATATGGCTATAAAGAAAGCGCTTTGCGGGAGGCAACCCAGTTATTTTTTATTTTTTATTTTTGTTTTGAACTCTTGCTGTAGAAACAAAGTTTTGTTTTGGTTTTATTTCTGAAGTTTTAAATAATGTACCAACTGGAACCCATTTTGGATGTTTTAAAAGTTGCTAAACATATGGAGTAGCAAATTTCTGCAAAAAAGTTTTTAGTGCGTGAATTTTCTGATTTGTTATGTAAATCCAATTGCGCTCATATTCATACAGAATTTACAAATTTTCATAATTTGTATGCACAAAAATTGGATAAAATTTATGACTTGTCTAAGTGGACAAAACAAATTCGTTTTGCTATTGCTAAAAATCTAGACAGATTCTGCCATGCTTTGTTTTAACCTTTCCGAAGTGTCCTAAGATGATTTGTATGAGTCGTATTATATGCTAGGGATATGTAGGAACATTATATTCTTGCTGGAACATTTATAAAGAATTTTTTATTTGATATATAGGAAGCAACTATTATATTCTTCTGCCACTAATGTCACCTCTCAGAAAAGAGATGGGAGAAAACGTTTTGAGTTGAAGTTTTTTGACAGGGAATAGAGGAACATCACACCAACATCAATCCAAGGATGGTGCAAAACATAAGCTTGGAGATTCCCAAGGCACCCCACTGGACCAACTCAAGTCTCGGTTTGCAAACCTCTAAACTTTGTTTTTCGAGCAACATAGAACTATCGTAGAAACTTGGAGCGTCTGTTTTATCATTTTACTTTTTGTTTTGCATTAGAAAGACCACCACCACCATTATTATAAATACTTATGATTAGCTACTGAAAAGAAACTCTACCTTGATGAGACTAAAACTGAAAAAGAATGCCATGGAACAAAAGAAAAGGGGAGATAAAAACAAAAGCTGAAATTCGTGTTGTGTCTAGTCCTTAAGCTCAAGTGTTTTATATGAAGCATGATATGTTTTATGCCTATTAAATTGTATCCTTTGTTTTGCATATTTATGTTCAACATTAAGAAGAAAGGTGAGAAAATAAATGTTGACATTATGAACTAGATGGCACACTCCTTAGATCTCTTTTTGCCAAGTCTTTTCTGCATAAGCTAAGACTTATTCCAAGCCCCTTAAAACTAGACTAGGCATACCCACCTACTTGTAGAAAAAGCTACTTTCAAGTATAGTATGTATGTTAATCCTCCAAACACTCTTAAAAACATCATTTTTCATGTATTTTAAAACTCATAAGAAAGTAAGGTTTGGGGTGATACCACTATGAAAATTTTTGTGCTTCACATCTTATTAGTGGTTGTTAGCTAAACCATGACTGGCATGGCACAAAGCTTTCGATATTAAATGTTGAATATCAATCATGTTTAAGTTCTACCTATGGATTGCAACGATGTGAAATGAAATGTGCACACTGGAGTAGGCATGTTGGTAGAAAACGCTCCTAAACCGCTAGCCAAAGCTATGCATGACATGGTGGAAACTTATAGCATGATGATCCTTGTTGATATAATTCATATGTCTATTTTTCTTGTATCCTGGAGTAGAGATACTACCCCTCCCACCTTGAACACAATAAAGGAATTATATTATATTTTATTCTAAAATAAGCAAATAAGTAAATGCCACAAAGGGGGGGAAATAGCTACACAGGGGCAAGAAGTACTTCAGTGATACGGTTTCACAAGACCAACATGAGTATACAATGACAGGCCTAAGTTGAGTAGCGTGAGGAGTGCAAGGTCATAGACTAAGTGCATAAAACAATCAACTTGTAAGATGTTTAGCACATAAACCATACGATGCTTTAAAACAAAGTGAAAATAAAAAGCTACTGGGAACCCCATCCTTATCTATATAAACTAAATAGATCATCCCCACTAATGTATTTATCTCAACATGCAAGCATGCCACATCATCAGGTGGGCCTAAATAGGTGATATCAAGCAGCCATGCCACATCATCATTTTATTTTTATATATATTCTTTATGCAAAAAGATCCCAAATGACTAGCAATTATTTTGGCTTGAAAGATTCCATCATGCGTTGGTGTCACCTCATGTCCTCAGACGTACTCTCCCTGCATACTTTGCTCTTTCTAGTGCCAGCGCTCTTATTATGAATCATTCATCTTCTTAGTGGGTTTCTTAACTTTAATGGAGTCCCTTCCTCTTCTCTTATTTTAAAATTCCACTCAGTCCGCATCCTTCACTGCATGCATTTCATCTTCCCAACCAGGCACGCCACGGGTACCATCCGAGTGATGCGGTCACACAGATCTCAGTTCTAGCCTTCCACCCCTCCGGGTGATGCGGTCACAGATTTCACAAATTGTGTCAGTGAGATGGGGCTGGCAATCCTTCTTCTTCTCAGGTTTTTGGCTGTAGGATACCTCGAATTTTAGCCCTCCTAGCTGCACATGGAAGTGGTTCGCATGTGGTGATAGCTTCAGAGGTGTTGGCTGCCTTGGCATTGCGTCTCTGGTCTCATATTTTATGTTCTAATTGGAGAAGGCAGGGCAGCTTGGATTTTTGTTGGCAACGATCTAAGGTTGGAGCTTTTTCAAGCGAATACACGGGAAACTTGGGACCAAGCCGTGGATTCAGGACCTTTGTGTTTTGCCTCTGGGCAGCGCCTCTGAAGTCAGCTGTTATATCCAGTCAACTTGGGATTTGTTCTTTTGAGGTTCCACTTCTTAACCACCGGTATTATTATTCTATAAAGCATGGTTGATTTTTGCTCTCTTCTAAATTGTCCATAAGCTGCAGACAAAGTAAGTAACCATGTACACAGTTGCGTACAACCGAATCAAGTTCTAGATTTTCTTTCAGGTTTGGTACTAAAATACATTTTCTCTTACCCATATTTTAATTTCTGCACAAGAGATCTATTAATTTACCTTTGCTATGTATCTTCGAGATTTTTCTTTGAAGGGCATATGACAGATTTTCAGATTGCGTGTTGAACATTATGATGTACCACGGTATGTTGTTTGCCACATTCTATATTACTTGCATCATGCAAACGTCAGCTTGACGCATTTGAGCTATATATTTTTTTTATTGAAGGAGCGTTTGAGCTATATCTAAGAGCTATTCCTTCATCCAGCTATACATCAGTAGTTTGTGATTTTTACCGAGCTTTTAGGAAAGCAGATAGTACTTTGTGGAGTTTCTCTGTTTACATAGAACAATTTTTTTGTTCCCATGAACTACTAAGCACAGCATGATTAATCCTCATGGAATTTTAAAATATTTCTTACTGAGCTAGGTGGCCGGCACATCTGATACATGTAAGAATTAACCATTTAATTCTTTTTGTGTGACTAATATTCCATCATTGTGGATTCTAAGCGTATTTTTGTTAACCTGGCCTAATTTCCCAATATTTTGTTCTCATTATCCGCCATAAATCCTCTCTTTACTTGCACCTCCTATATTCAGTTTATTATCGTTGTACCTATTGAGAAATTTGAATGTATTCTTATTTTCCTCTCCATAATGTTTTTTAAAATTCCCGCAACAACATGCGGGGTATTATCTAGCTAGTATTGTTGACATGAATTACATAGCTCAAATTCTATTTTTTATTATTTATGGAGGATTAACATATATATTCAATGCTTACTTTCGGTACGGGATGCAAAACATCTCAAGAGAAGACATAAAACTAAGAAGTGAGTCTTCCAGTCAAGGGCATGAAACTAAGAAGTAGCCAAAAAATAAAGGCATGAAAACCAATGGCAATCATGAAAAGAGTCCCTTATTCTATAGGTTCATCAAAGTGTGCTTGAAGGTTTATATTCTTCATCATTTGTTTTATAACACCATCACTTATTGTTCAGCATATTTATGGATGTGTAAAAGATACAACTTGATAGTACACTTGCATATTATGTTTCATTGAAAGGAATTGAGTCAATGAACTCTACATAATAATGAAGGAAGCAAAGGTAACAAACTCCCAAGTCCATGCTTAGTTTTATCACCATGCTCAAGGACGAACATAGGTTAAGCTTGGGGATATTGATGCATGTAAAATGCATACATGAACTTTGTAGTTTGTTAGCATGTTTTCCCACATATTTGCATCATATATAATGTTATATCCTTGTTTTATATTGATTTTTAGGGATTTACCAATAATCCCCATTATTTTGGTTATAACCCTGCAGGGCAGAAAAACCATGTTTTCAATGTTTTTGATGTTTCAGGACCTATATAAAGTCAAATGGACCTGCACTTTTGGGAATGTCAATATTTATCCACGAGAAGCATCTAGAGCACTGGAATCTCACCAGGAGGGCCAAAAGAGCCCAGGTGACGCGCCTAGGCCTGGTGGGCGCGCCGCCCATTCTCTTTCCCTTGTCGACCGTCCGATCGCCTTGATTCTTTCGCCTACGGAGTTCTCTTGACCTAAAAATAGCTGTATAAAGACCCCCGGGGTGTCCTCGAAACAAAAACGATGGGAAGTAATGTGAGCCACCAGAGACAAAAACACCACCATATCCAGCGAAGATTGGAGGGGGGAAATCCCTCGGAGCCATCTCCGGGGAGATCTCCACCCTCTCCAACATCTCTAGCTTCATCACCATGATGAAGAGGGAGTAGTCCACCTCCAGGCTATGGGTTTGTGGCAGTAGCTTTATCTATTTCTCTCTTGTTCTTCATAGATCTAGTACCATATGAGCTGCTTTGTTAGTATGATGAGTTGCCATGATCTACTATTTGATGATTTGCCTTGATCTATTGTCTAATTAACTTGCTAGGAAGTAGTATGAGCCACCTAGGATCGCATCCTCTAGGATCAAGCTAAAGCAAGAATACAATCCCTAACCAAATTTACTAAGCTGGATCTAATCTCTAGTCCCTAAGTGACCATCTAAAACCCTTTAACTAGATCACCTCTAAACTCATTCATTCTAGAAGCTTCCAAGTCAATGAAGACCAATATCAAGCATGTATCCTTTCTACTCACTATACCCCTCAACATCATACATTTGGTGATGAGTTGGAACCTTGCAACTAATCAAAAACATTAACTCTTGTATTCTAGTCAAAATCACCAAATCTGCAAAATTTGGCTAAGTCTGGAAAACTGTTATCAACATCACATATTTGAGACTCTCTCATTCTCAACCCTTGTGCACTTTTGGTAATGCACTTGAACCATCTTAAGGAATACCAATGCCCACTCTTGACCTTGGCTAGATCATCTTTTAACCCACTTGTTCTTGATGCTTTTGCAGGCAAGAAAATAATAATTCCTGCAAATCTTATCAACATGCCTACTTTGGAAGAAGCTCACATCTCCATACTATCTCTCTTGGACAAACTCTTTGCATGATTATGTTATACTCATAGAGGACTATACATCCCTACTTCATTTGTTTCAATTAGACCCTTGTGCTTCCAAAAACCCACATGGTTTTGAAGGCTATTTATTAATCTGTTTTGACACCCTTATTTTATTCAATTTTTGGCATCAATTCTTGAAGAGCTCAATCATGATCAACCACAAATCTATGTACCATGGTGATCTACCTAACCTGGTCTATCTATCCATGTATCCCATAACTCAAGAGGAGCTTTGAGCTCCAAGATCCAACCATATTTTGACTGTATAAAAGTAATAGTGCCCAAGATCGTTTATCTCTTGTTTCTCTTCCAAATCAAGTTTGATTTCCAAAACCCAATAATGCAAATGGTAGATAAAACATGTGGACATCATCCACCTTGGATATAAAAAATTATCAAATATTATCCATAATTCTTTTGGCCTAAAAAAAATTTAATTTTTTTAGTTGACAAAACCCCCAAATCTCTCTATATAAAGGCAAGTTGGTTTTTCTCCAAATCACATCTCCATATTTAAGAACAATTGAGGCCTAATATTTCAAAAAACCAACCTTGTACAATTCAAAAATATTAAATTAGCTTCTGAAAACCATTTCAGTGAGATCCTCCTCTAGAAAGCAACCCACGCCTTTCCGCCCATCCCTGGAGTTGCCATCGTCGACCGCGTCGCCTCCATGGTCGCCTGTGAGCCCTCAGGTGAGCTCCCCAGGTGATGCTGTTTCGTGTTAGGGTTTTGGCCATGTCGCCAGAACCATCGTGGGGATGGTGACGGGAGGCCATCCAATGCGTCTTAATCCGACGGTCGAGAGCACTGTGTACCCCTTCGCCCCGCAGCCTTCCTGACAGTTGGGCCCACCCTGGCAGCTTCAAACGAGCCCACACGCGCTGCCCTCGCCCGCGTGTTGGGATGGACTGGCACCGTGAGGCCTAGACCTGGTCAGATCCAGCCCAGGATGCCCCCATCCCTTTTATTTCCCCTCATATCTCTTTACTACCTGCTTGGTTTAATTCTTTTTGAAAATGAAAAACTACTTGAATTGCCCGGATCTAATTTTTCTTCGATATTTTCATGTTCTCTCTAACATGCAGTACCTTTAGTTGACTCCAATAATGTCCAGAATTATTCCAATAAATCAAATGCCTAGATGAATACTTTTCCTTCATAAATTATTTCTGTGAGTTTTACAACTCTAATTGATGTGAACCTTTTTAACCTGAAAGATATCAGTGATACCCTACATGCCACCTTAGCCCCAGGTACTTTTGCTTCCTAGTTTGCCCTTGGTAAAAATAACAAAAACAACACTAAACTGCCTTTACAAAATTCCCTCGGTCAAACTATGAAAGGTATGGACCTAATTCCAACTCTCAATGATGAGGTACATCAGTACCTATAAAAACCCAGTAGATCACTCTTTATTGATCCCTTATTTAATTATAATGAATTAAATACTTCTATAAGTGGCATTATCACTATATAAAGCATTTCAGAATCTTAGAAACTCCAAAAATAGTGTTTCCAATTTCTAAATAAAGGTATTTTAATAACCTAATATTTTACCTCGGATTCATATCCATATTCCCTGTAGTTTTAAGTGGGTGAAAAAGACGAAAAGCTGGTAGAACTGACTTTTGGATTTTCCCAAGGGCATTTCAGTAATTATTTTGAGATGATTCCAACTCTCAAAAATCAAAAACTAAATTAAACATAACATAATCTAAGGACAAATTTATTTCGCTTACAGATCTTTTATGATGAAGTTTTAACCTAAACTAGGGTTATTTTCACCAGAAAAATCATAACTAATTAAAGAAAAGAGCTAAAATAGTAAAACCACTTTTGTTTGCCTTGTATTTTCAATACCTATATGATGGTATCCTTTTTGTACATTGGTATCATAAAGACCAAAGCCTTAGTTCCGAACCCCTTTATTAAGTGGTTTTGGCAATTAAATCCTAAAGGAAATTCCACAAGTGTTTTTCCATGATTTCCAAGTGCAACAAACTCAACCTATCCAAAACCTATAGAAGTGAGTAAGGTGTTGTATGTTTGTTTGCTTTATGGTATTGGTGATTGTATGCCTTGTATTGATTGTGCCCTTTGTTTGCTTGCATGTGACCCATATCGATGATAGATGCGATTAAATCGGAGACCAGAAGAAGATGGTGATTATTATTATTATTACTGGTATTCTAAGAAGAAGCCTAGGGACGTATATTGCTAGATTTCTGATCATAGGCAAGCCACCTTCTTGCTCATAAGCCTTGTCCTACTATTTTACTTATGCATGTTTTACCTACCGTTTATGAAAACTACATTGTTTTATTATACGATGATCTATTTTTGGTAGTGGTTTGGCTCCTCCAAAACCATTACACATGTGTACTATGAAGTAAAACCCCCTTGATGACACCTATCTGTCCCTAGTATGGTAGATTGTGTAGAGCACCATACCCCTTGGAGACCCCGTTTTAGCCAAAGCAAAGCTATAGGATGGGATGACCCCAGAAAATTTTACAAAATGTTTTATGATAAAACCTTGGTGAGGTCTGACCTACCAATAGAAGCTTGAGGAAGGGAATAGGTTTTTTTTACAGGATGCTGAAGGAATCATGGAGGAAAAATGTTTACGAAAACGCACCCATTTCTTTGCAGTTTTTCCAGAACAATTAACCCGTGCAACCACATTACTCTGGAATAGGATAGGGCTGGGATTGAAGTTTGCTAGTCTAGTGTGGGAATTCTCATAACTGCTTATAAAGGATTAGCTCCCTCTTATTCTAGACTTCCTTTATAGAAAGGGTCAACTGTTAGATAGTCACCTGGAGGAAGCAGGATCACCCATGTGAGTGATCGGGCGATACTATGAGCCTCTCATTTAAAGTGCCCACTCTTAAGGAGTCGGGATGCACTTCGGTTGGTATGTGGTTCCCCAACGTCCCGGTGTTGAGAGGAACAACTCATAGGGTAGGGCCTATGCTAGAGTGATATCTGGAGAGTCTTGATCGGTTACTCAACCCACGTTCTGTTGGTGATCAGGGCGGGGTACCTGGATAGTGTGGGAAAAGTGTACAACCTCTATAGAGTGTAAATCTATTCAAATAGCCGTGTCCATGGTCATGGACGGTTGGGAAGGTTGCTATAGAGCGGTGCTGGTTTTGACTTCAAAAAGGACTTTGGAAAAGCAATGATGAGGGGTGATCTCGGCAATGTATATGGAGAAGGACTTAGGGTTTTGTGGAAAAGATAATGATGGGGATTTTGTCGGATATCAAGAGAGCAATAGAATCAAAGTCACCTAAATATTTGGTGAATCGCACTATTACAGATCGCTTGGGGATTTTTTGATGATCTCGCTTAGGCTTCTCCCGTCCTATATATAATTGGGTTGGTCTCAAAGCTGTATGCGAATAGGTTACATATACATGATTACAATACCAACACAATGTCAGTCCTTTTTTCCTCTTTCCTAATACAACTATAGCCTTTGTCGGTTACTCTTTTTGACCATCATCTTGACTCTTCACGGGCCGTAAGCCTTTCTACAAGCTTGGGTAGTGAATCATAGGTATCTGAGTAATCATACCCATGTTTGTAGCACCCGAGACTCTACCTGAACCGTAGATTTAGGTCGAGTCTCAAAGATATGCTTAGTTCTTTTCCTTTGTTTTTTCTATTTTTGGCTTTATAGGGATTTAGTACAACAAGCCTGATGCATTCGACGGATCAGAAATTAGTTAATTGCTCCTGGTCAAAAGCAAGGTTGTCCTACATCAAACTCAAGTCCCCAGGCCTGAACTCAGAATTTATTACTGGCATAACTCAGTTCGGGCCGCTGAGGTCTTATCGAATACTGAATTCTAGTTCTATTTTATGGGGTACCCAACGCGTTCGTCGGGATTTTTCATCATAACATAGATACGGATATATTACTGGCAGAGCGCATTCTTGTGCGGTTACCATCCCACACAGGACGAATACCGGGGTCTGATCTTCATGTTTTTGAACATGGCATTCGGAGTTTTATTGCGTCTGGATGCGATCCAAGATTTTATATTTAATTTTTTGTTGGCTGTCGTGCTGGGCTGCTAATATTTCTGATTTTTATCAGATATTTTTATACTTTATGAAAGCTCCCGATGGGAGTAACCTTTTGACGATACATTAATGTAAAACTCATAGGTTTTTAGGCGATGATTGTCTTTACTTGATATGTATAATTTTTCTATCGGGTGCACGTCAGCGCTCCCTATGGGAGTGGCCCCCGAGGCTATGTTGGGATGCCTGTATCTGGATATAGACTCATAATTGGTGTTAATTTGATCAGAAATATAAAATCCCCTGGATTTGATATGAATAGAAACTAAAGGTATGAAGAACTTATCTTTATATATATGGCGCAACCGATGATACATTATTTTGGCGGTTTACCACCTAGCCGTGGGCCTAGATATTTTGGCTTTAAAAGCCGGGCCATAGGCCGTTATTGAATTATAAGTAAACATAATATCTTTAAGCATAAAGGTGTCATAGTTGTGCAATGTTCCGTGGATTGGAATAGTTGACTCCTGTCTTCTTGTCTTGTAGACGATATGCTCCTCCAAGAATTACTTCTATAACAATGTAAGGTCCTTTCCAAGGTGATTCCAACTTTCGGTGGCCGTCTTGTTTGAGGCGAAGAACTAGGTCCCCTATTGCAAAGGACCTAGGTCGCAATCATCGTCTGTGATAGTTCCATAAGTTTTCTGATATATAGTAGCTCTCTATAGGGCTTCATCTCGAGCTTCATCGAGTGCATCAACATCGTCTTCAAGTGCTTCTCTTGATTCTTCTTCATCATATGCAGCTACCCTAGGAGATTCATGTGATACTTCGACTAGAAGGACGGCCTCGGTGCCGTGGACCAGAAAGAAGGGTGTTTCTTTTGTTGAATTATTTGGGGTAGTTCGCAAACTCCACAAGACAGATGGTAGCTCATTAACCCATGCTCCTTTTTCTCTATCAAGTGGTGATATAAACCTTTTCTTTAGGCCAGTAGTTACTAGACCATTGGCTTTTTCCACTTGCCATTGGTTTGCGGGTGAGCTACTGAGGCATAGCTTACTTTGATTCCCATCTCTTGGCAATATTACTTGAACTCATTGGAGGTAAAATTGGTTCCATTGTCTATAATGATGTTGTTTGGCACACCGAACCAAAATACTATGGATTTTATAAAATTCATAGCCGAAGTTCCATCTTGAGTAGTGACTGGCATTGCTTCAATCCATTTAGTAAATTTGTCGACTGCTACTAGTAGAAAGACGTGTCCTCTTGGAGATGACTTGTGAAGTTTACCCACCATATCAAGCCCCCACTGAGCGAAAGGGAAAGCTAGAGGTATAGGGTTTAATTCAACGACGGGTGCTCCTGGTTTTGTTGCGAATCATTGGCATGCTTCACATGTTCTGACTATGTCCTTTGCATCTTGAGACACCGTGAACCAATAAATCCTGCCCTGAATGATTTAGCGGCAATTGCTCGGCTGCTAGCATGATGACCATGATGGCCCAAAATATATCGAGCTCGTTGGGGAACCCCAAGAGACAGGTATGATGAGCATAGCAACAAGTTTTCCCTCAGTACGAAACCAAGGTTTAATCGAACCAGTAGGAGCAAGGAAACACCCCAAATGTGTTGCTAGATGAGCCTTGGCCGGGCGCACTACCGGTGCTAGTAGCAATGTGGAGACCTGCACAACACAACCACAGAACTTTGCCCCAACTTGCGATGAGGTTGTCAATCTCACCGGTTTTCCTGAAAACAAAGGATTAAACGTATCGAATGGAAGGAAGTAATAGTTTGCAAAAAGTAAACACAAAGCAGTAAACAGTTGATTGTAGATTGAAAGTAAAAGAAAGGACCGGGGTCCATAGTTCACTAGAGGTGGCTCTCCTTAAGATAGATAACATGCTAGGTGAACAAATTACAACGGGGCAATTGACAAACATCAAGAAAGCATACAAGCATATAATAATCATCTTGACTCCTTTGAGATTCGAGTGGGAATTACAACATTATACATAGACCGCCATCCAACTGCATCTATGACTAATAATCCACCTTCAGGTTATCATCCGAACCCCCTTCAGTATTAAGTTGCAAGCAACGGATAATTGCATTATGAATTGCATGTAAAGTAAACAATATGATTGTTCTATGAACAAAGGATTGTTGTTTTCTCCCTAGTAGCAAAAACACATCTAGTACCTTAGAGATTTCATCACTTCCCAGTTACGGAGGCATGAAACCACTATCGAGCATAAATACTAACTCTTGGAGTTGCTAGCATCTACTTGGCCAAGATAGCTACTAACAACGGAAAGCATGCAAGATCACAAATAACAAAGACATGATAGAATCAATAATGAATCTGAAATAGCATCTGAACATCCATCGGATCCCCGCCAACACAACATGCAGAATTACAAATAGATGATCTTGATCATGAACGGAGCTCACAAGATCTAAACATGATAGCACAAAGGAGGAGAACCAGCCATCTAGCTACTACATGTACCCGTAGTCCAGAGATGAACTACTCACGCATCACACTGGAGGCTTGCATGGTGATGAAGAAGGCCTCTAGCGTGAATTCCCCTTTCTGGCTGGGTGCCGGGAAGAGCTTCAGATCCCTCCCGATCTAGGGATGGAGATGACAGCGGCTACAGACTCTTTCATGGATTTTTGATCTGGTACTTAGGGTTTCCGTATCAGAGGCAATATATAGGCGGAAGGAGAGGCCGGGGGGTGCCTGGGCCCATACCACCTCAAGGCGCGGGCTGCCTGGCCGCGTGGCCAGGTGGTGTGGCCGGGCCCTAGCCCCTCTCCGTCTCGTATTCTGGCTCTAGGTGTCCCTCGGTAAAATAATGACTTTGGCTTTTGTCCCGTCCAATTCTGAGAATATTCATTTTCTGACTTTCCTGGAACCAAAAATAGCAGAAAACAGGTAGCTGGCACTGTGGCTCTTGTTAATAGGTTAGTCCAAGAAATCATATGAAAAGTACTCCAAAGTGTGTACAAAACTCAAGAAAGTAGATAAAACCAAGCATGGAACATCAAAAGTTACAGATACATTTGCAATGTATCAGACCACAAACTCCTTCATGTATGTCCTTGAGTATGGTTTTTTCCTTCTTCGGGTGTGACACATCGCTGTAACACACCGAAAATACTTCATTTATACAACTCTCCTTTGATTATCCTGAAGGCTTTCGATCTTCGAGTGATTCTCCTGGCCTCCGTTACATTCTCTGGTAATTCTCCCCGAGTCATATAGGTTATGTATGGCTGCATCCACGTAGGTTCTATTATCATGACCTCATCAATTTCTGGTTCTTCTTCAATGTCTTCTTTTGTGCTTATACTGGCTGATGGAGCCCCTGGGTCTTTTCACGGCTTGCTCTTTTTCCCTGTCTTGGGTGCCATAACCTCATAAACTCTTTTTGCTTTGATAGATTGCTCAGATATTTCTTCCCAAAAAACCAGGTGGCACTAGTAAGCATGGGGACCCGATGTTTGCCAAATTGTCGGCTTCTTCATTACTTGCTCTTCCTATGTGCGATACTTCGCATCCGTCGAATTGAGCTTCCATAATACTGTATAGGTCACGATAAGCAATCATGTTGTCATTTACAGCGTCGCATTTGTGCATTATTTGTTGTGCCACAATATTGGAATCATCGAAAAAATTCAAGCGAGTTGCACCGCAAGCTTTAGCCATCCGCATGTCATACAACAAGGCCTCGTATTCGGCTTCATTATTGGATGCGTTCGTAAAGCTCATCCAAAGTATATATCGCATCCTGTCGCCTTGCGGTAATACTAATATGACTCCTGCTCTTGCTCCTTCTGTTCTTTTTGATCCATCGAAGTACATTGTCCAGGCGCTAGAAAGGTCGGTGGACTTGCACATTGTAACTTGGTCCATTCCGTGATGAAATCAGGCAAAACTTGTGACTTAATTTCTTTTCTCTTCTTATACGTGATCTCCTGAGGGGATAATTCGATGCCCCATAGAGAGACATGCCCAATTGCTTCTGGATTATTGAGGATATTTGACAGATGTCCTTCATTGACCACTATGATCGGATGTCCTGAAAAATGATGGCGTAGCTTTTGTGCTGTCATAAATACTCCATATGCTAATTTTTGGTAATGTGGGTACCTTTGTTTGGATGGTGATAAGACTTCGCTCAAAAAATAAACTGGCCTCTGAACCCCATGTGTTTTTCCTTCTTCGGGTCGCTCTATGACCAGAACCGTGTTGACCACCTGATTTGTGGCGGCGATGTAAAGAAGTAGTGGCTCTTTTTCTCGCGGGGACACGACAATAGGAGGCATCGAAAGCGTATTTTTAAGGTCTTCAAAGGCGTGTTGATCTTCTTCAGTCCATTCAAACTTATTTGACTTCCTCATGAGGGCGTAAAATGGTAGTGCTTTTTCTCCTAATCGAGAAATGAAATGGCTGAGCGCTACCACTCGCCCAACCAGTTGTTGCACACCTGATGGCCCAAAATATATCGAGCTCGTTGGGGAACCCCAAGAGGAAGGTATGATGAGCACAGCAGCAAGTTTTCCCTTAGTTATGAAACGAAGGTTATCGAACCAGTAGGAGCAAGGAAACACCTCCAAGGTGTTGCTAGCTGGCCTATGGCAGGGCACACTACCGACGCTAGCAGCAACGTGGAAACCTGCACAACACAACCACATAACTTTTCTCCAACTTACAGTGAGGTTGTCAATCTCACCGGTTTTGCGGAAAACAAAGGATTAAACGTATTGTGTGGAAGAAAGTAATAGCTTGCGGAAAGTAAACAGAAAGCAGTAAATAGTTGCAGATTGATGATAAAAGAAAGGACCGGGGTCCATAGTTCACTAGTGGTGATTCTCGTTAAGATACATGACATGTTGGGTGAACAAATTACAGCGGGAAAATTGAGCAACATCAAGAAAGCATACATACATATACTAATCATCTTGACTCCTATGAGATTTGATTGGGCATTACAACATTATACATAGACCGTAATCTAGCTGCATCTATGATTAATAATCCACCTTCAGGTTATCCATCCGAACCCCGTCCAGTATTAAGTTGCATGCAATAGATAATTCATTACGCGTTGAGTGTAAAGTAAATAATACGATTGTTCTATGAACAAAGGATTGTTGTTTTCTCCATAGTAGCAACATCACATCTAGTACCTTAGAGATTTATATCAGTTCCCCAGATTACTAGAGGCATGAACCCACTATCGAGCATAAATACTAACTCTTGGAGTTGCTAGCATCTACTTGGCCAAGATAGCTACTAACAACGGAAAGCATGCAAGATCACAAATAACAAAGAAATGATAGAACCAATAATCAATCTGAAATAGCATCTCAATATCCATCGGATCCCCGCAAATACAACATGTAGGATTACAAATAGATGATCTTGATCATAAACAGAGCTCACAAGATCTAAACATGATAGCACAAAGGAGAAGAACCAGCCATCTAGCTACTACATGGACCCATAGTCCAAGGATGAACTACTTACGCATCACACCGGAGGCTTGCATGGTGATGAAGAAGGCCTCCAAGGTGAATTCTCCCCTCCGGCAGTGTGCCGGGAAGAGCTTCAGATCCCTCCTGATCTAGGGATGGAGATGATGGTGGCTACAGACTCTTTTGTGGATTTTGATCGGGTACTTAGGATTTCTGTATCAGAGGCATCTTATAGGCGAAAGGGGGGGCCGAGGGGTGCCCTAGGCAGCCAGACCACCCCCTGGCAAGGGCCAGGCCTGGCCACGCGGCCAGGTGGTGTGGCCGGCCCCTGGCCCCTCTCCGTCTCGTATTCTCGCTCCGTGTCCCCATCGGTGAAAAACTGACTTTGGCTTTTGTCCTGTCCAATTCCGAGAATATTCATTTTCTGACTTTCCTGGAACTAAAAACAGCAGAAAACAGAAAGCTGGCACTGTGGCTCTTGTTAATAGGTTAGTCCAAGAAAGTGTATAAAAGTACTCCAAAGTGTGGACAAAACATAAGAAAGTAGATAAAACCAAGCATGGAACATCAAAAATTATGGATATGTTAGCAACGTATCAACATCCCCAAGCTTAACTCTTGCTCGTCCTCGAGTAGGTAAGTGATAAAAAGAAAGAATAATTTCTGAGGTGACATGCACCATCATAAACTTGATCAAAGTATTTGTAAAACATTGATAGCTGGGATCATAGTACTCAACATAGCATGAAAGAAAAAGTTCGAACAATAAGACATAGCAACTATGTTGCAACATGAAAAGGCACAAACAAAAGATTTGTGAATAACAATGCTTTGGAAGACATTTGTTTGTTTCACATAAAGAAAACATAGCATAGTGGCATTTAGCTTGTCCCTCATAGAGTAGCAAACATAAATGCATAGGAGACCTTCAAAGTTCATAAGAGTGACTAGATACAAATAGTTTAAGAACAAGCAATATCAAAGTTATGCATCAATCAACAAGTCTTGGGACAATGCACATAGAACTAAGAATGGCCACTATGCTCTCAAAATAGGTGCATAAAGATAGAAGGTGGAGGCTCAACATAAAAGTAAAAGAAAGACCTTCATAGAAGGAAGTAGGGATTCAAGTTTCATAAAGAGCTTCCAAAAATTATGGTACTTATTAGCTTTCAGCTCTCATTGCCCCTATCATAAGAATCTTGAAGTGATTAAGGTTAAAGTGAACAAACTATGGAGTTAATGCTTGACAAAGTATAAGTTGGAAATCTCATGTCCCTTGAATACGAGGGCCGCTCCTCATGCTACTCAAGTTTAGTTACCGGTAAGTTCTTGTCATAGTAAGTACATGTGTATCATAGAGAACCGCCAATGGGGTACCCCTTTCCCGATGATACGGAAGAATCCCCATATCAAAATGACAAGGCAAGCAGACAACGAGCATCTCAGCAATCTTCTTATTTACCATGGGAAAATGGTGCTTTTTTCTCTCTTTCCTATTTTCTCATATCTCTTTTTTCTCAATATCTGACTCTTTTTTATAAGAAGAATGCTTCATAGACAGCTCATTATGGTTACGCTGCAGGTTTCCACCATGACAGCATGGATTAGACCGGCGGCCCAGGCGTTTCTCTAACACACATACATAACTCCATGGACTTACAAGATCCCCTTTCATTTCACACCGACGACATCCATAGACAAAAGAGCATGATATCAACTAGGTACAAAGTACAAGTGCAATGTTGAAAGTGTTCCCCATGACAGCATGGTTCTGCTAATCCCCAACATTAAATTGCAAGCATATACAACATAGACGACACAATGGTTCAAGTTTAAGAAGGTCAAGAAAAGTAAAGTGTGCCATCAAGTTTGTGAGAGCTTTAATCACTAGTTTTCTCATAACAAGTTTAATTCGGAAGGTAGATAAAAACATGAATATACTTGGAATAGAAAATGCTAATAGGTAGGTATGGTGGACTCTTTGGAATAACTTGGTTTTAGGAGTTGGATGCATGAGTGGAACTCATACTTGGTTATGGAGGCTAGCAAAAGACTCGGAGCGGCCGACTAAGAGAGCAATAATGGCCATAATCATGCAGAGCGACAAAACATCATTGATCAAAGCATAAAGTGATATTACAAGTCGAAAACTAAAGGATCATAAAGGCTATGGTGACTTGGGATAGTCATAACATGGTGTGAGCATGTGCCAAGTCAACCCAAATAAAGCATGAAAGGAGAATACCACAATATTATGCTTTAATATGCTAAAACAACGCATGTTTCTTCCAAAGCACATTAAGCAATCTGAATTGTTTATAACATGTCATGCTACAGCAAAGATCACTAAGCATAAAGCCAAAACAATATCAAGCATGGGCCATAGTCAAAAACAAGCTCCTTTTACCACTTAAGCATGAACTTTTCCTACTCTTTTCCAATCCAAACCAAACTATTTGAAAACTAATGTATGAAAGAGGGGGTCCAACCAATTTATTCAGAAAACTAAGAAAACCAAGCAAACGAAAAACAAAAACGAAAAAGAAAAAGAAAAAGAAAGACGCTCCAAGAACAACACAACTATGCATGAAACAATAAAAATGAAGTGTTTGGAAGGAACCTGGAATTTTTATTGATGAAGAATGGGATGCCTTGGTCATCCCCAAGTTTTGACGCTTGTACCTCTTGAATATTTCTTGGGGTGACACGGGGTGGCATCCCCAAGCTTGAGCTTTAGTCCATTCTTCATCTCATTACATCATTCTCTCCATACACCTGAAATTTTTCCTTCATACAAAACTTCACACAATCTTTATTAGCAACATTAGTGCACTCAAGATAATAAGTCTTTAGATTCAGTTTCAACACCAATAAAACTTCCATTAAAATACAAGCTACTGTAGCACTTCCCTCAAAAAGCTCAATTCCCCAAAAGAACTCAAAAAGGAACCAACAAGAAGCAAATGCAAATAATGGCAGAAATCTGTCAAGACAGACCAGCAGGTAAAAACCAATTTTTTTCGAAGACCTTCTGTTGCTCAAATCAAAAAGTCTTGAACTAACGGAAGTTAGATAACAACCTGGGGCAGAAGCACAAACATTCACGCCTCAAAACGACGTACAGAGATTTTACACGAAATTTTACGGTGAAGCACAAAAATCTGTTTCGGGATAGCAACTTTCCCAATCATTACTTTTCTCTCATTACAGGTTACTCTTGTCACAAAAAGCAAATAAAAATGATAAGGAGCGGTTATTACTGAAGTAATAACTTCCAAGACTCATCTAAAACTTTTGGGTTATCTCCCAATAAGTAATTTTCTTTAACGCCTTTAAGTTAGGCATAAGAAGCAAGAAAAAGAATCAAGTGTTCTCAAATGAAGAAGCATTAAAACCAAATTTCTTGCCCTTACCTCTCTTACTTTTATTCTTAACCTTGGGGAACATATGATTGTTTGGTGGAGAAGCAAAGTGCATGGTGCCCTTTTCCACATCTATTATTGCTCTAAGGAGTTTCAATAGGGATCTTCCAAGTGTAATTTGTCCTTTCCCCACACATTCAATAACAAGATAATCAGTAGAAACCATTTTCCCTAGGATCTTTGTAAACACTCCTTCAGCTATTCCAATTGGTGATATTGTGGCATTATTAGCAAGAAATATTTCTTCTCCTCCTTCAGAAAGTCCCCAAAGATTCAAAGATTCATAGATATCAATAGGCATAAGACATAATTCACATGATATCACAACGAGCATGAAAAGTTTCATTATTTATAGCAATCTTTACTATAGGAAGCCATTTTGAGGGTTCAGAATTTATTGGAACATAGTCATGATGCTCTCTAAGTGTATTATAGCAATCTTTTAAACTAGCAGTTCTGGTCTCAAGAGTATTCAATCTAGCAAATATGTTTATGAAGGAAGAATCAGATTTGCTAGGCAAATTATAAGTAAAGACCAACTTTTTTATGGCATTAAAAGCATCATCCTCATTGCATTGGAGGACATCTCCTCCCACTACAGCATCCAAAGCATATCTATAGCAAAGCGCAATTCCAAGGTAAAAACTGCTAAGGAACAAGCTTTGAGTCATTTTAGGTTCAGTTTTTTCATGTAGATCAGAGATTCTAGACCAAGATTCTTTGAAACTCTCTTCAATTCTTTTTTTAAAGTGAAAATCATTTCCTTAGGTGACATAGTGATTGGAGCAATGCTAGACATAATGGCAACTTAAAAAGGAACTAATAATTTTTTTGTGTTTTTAATAAAGAAAGCAAACTAGTAAAACTAATTTTTTTGTGTTTTTGATAAAGAAACAACCAAACAAAGCAAAAATAAACTAAGCAAAACAAAAATAACAAAGTAAGGACTCCCCTTGTGGAGATGTCCTTGACTCCCCGACAACGGCGCCTAAAAAATAGCTTGATAGCCCAAAATATATCGAGCTCGTTGGGGAACCCCAAGAGGAAGGTATGATGAGAACAGTAGCAAGTTTTCCCTTAGTTATGAAACCAAGGTTATCGAACCAGTAGGAGCAAGGAAACACCTCCAAGGTGTTGCTAGCTGGCCTTTGGCAGGGCGCACTACCGGTGCTAGCAGCAACGTGGAAACCTGCACAACACAACCACAGAACTTTGCCCCAACTTAAAGTGAGGTTGTCAATCTCACCGGTTTCGCTGAAAACAAGGGATTAAATGTATTGTGCAGAAGAAAGTAATAGCTTGCAGAAAGTAAACAAAAAGCAGTAAACAGTTGTAGATTGATGATAAAACAAAGGATCGGGGTCCATAATTCACTAGTGGTGATTATACTTAAGATAGATGACATGTTGGGTGAACAAATTACAGCGGGGAAATTGAGCAACATCAAGAAAGAATATATGCATATACGAATCATCTTGACTCCTATGAGATTTGATTGGGCATTACAACATTATACATAGACCATAATCCAACTGCATGACTAATAATCCACCTTCAGGTTATCAATCCAAACCCCCACCAGTATTAAGTTGCAAGCAACAGATAATTGCATTACGCATTGCGTGTAAAGTAAATAATACGATAGTTCTATGAACAAAGAATTGTTGTTTTCTCCCTAGTAGCAATAGCACATCTAGTACCTTAGAGATTTCTGTCACTTCCCCAGATTACTAGAGGCATGAACCCACTATCGAGCATAAATACTAACTCTTGGAGTTGCTAGCATCTACTTGGCCAAGATAGCTACTAACAACGGAAAGCATGCAAGATCACAAATAACAAAGACATGATAGAATCAATATGAAATAGCATCTCAATATCCATCGGATCCCCGCAAACACAACATGTAGGATTACAAATAGATGATCTTGATCATGAATGGAGCTCACAAGATATAAACATGATATCACAAAGGAGAAGAACCAGCCATCTAGCTACTACATGGACCCGTAGTCCAAGGATGAACTACTCACACATCACACCGGAGGCTTGCATTGTGATGAAGAAGGCCTCCAGGGTGAATTCTCCCCTTCGGCAGGGTGCCGGGAAGAGCTTCAGATCCCTCCCGATCTAGGGATGGAGATGATGGCGGCTACAGACTCTTTCGTGGATTTTGATCGGGTACTTAGGGTTTCCGTATCAGAGGCAATATATAGGTGGAAGGAGAGGCCGAGGGGGTGCCTGGGGCGGCCAGACCACCCCCTGGCGCGTGCCAGGCCTGGTCACGTGACCAGGTGGTGTGGCCGGCCCCTGGCCCCTCTCTATCTTGTATTCTAGCTCCGTGTCCCCCTCGGTGATAAACTGACTTTGGCTTTTGTCCCGTCCAATTTCGAGAATCTTCATTTTCTGACTTTCCTAGAACCAAAAATAGCAGAAAACAGGCAGCTGGCACTGTGGCTCTTGTTAATAGGTTAGTCTAATAAAGTTTATAAAAGTACTCCTAAGTGTGGAAAACATAAGAAAGTAGATAAAACCAAGCATGGAACATCAAAAATTATGGATACGTTAGCAACGTATCAACACCTCGTAGATTCATTGGTTTTTTTGTTGTCAGGATTACCTCTATTTTCTCGGGATTAGCTTCGATTCCTCTTGCTGACACCAGATATCCGAGGAGTTACCCTACTAGGACTCCAAAGGAACACTTCAT
This sequence comes from Avena insularis, assembly GCA_023614405.1. Classification (NCBI taxonomy): domain Eukaryota; kingdom Viridiplantae; phylum Streptophyta; class Magnoliopsida; order Poales; family Poaceae; genus Avena; species Avena insularis. Next base: position 414,922,621 of record CM042686.1, on the reverse strand, counting down.
CGGGTTTAATTTGATGCAAAACTTGTCAAGATTTTTAAATGTTTCTTTGAGATCCTTGATAAGTGAAGATCCTTGCTTCGTTGTGACTATAACATCGTCAATATATACTTGTACGTTTGTGCCGATTTGGCTTCCCAGGCAGTTCTGCATCCTCTGCTGATATGTTACTCCGTCGTTCTTGAGGCCGAAAGGCATTGTTGTGTAGCAGAATACACCATACGGCATAATAAACACTGTTTTATCTTGATGTTCCTCCTTCATCCGAATCTGGTGGTATCCTGAATATGCGTCCAAAAAGGAAAGACATTCACATCTCGCGGTTGCATCGATTATCTGATCCTTTGGACAATATTTATTTAATGCGGTGAATTCAATGCACATCCGTAGCTCTTTGGTATTTTTATTTGGGACACATACTAGGTTTGCAACCCACTCCGCTTTCTTCAATTCCTTTATGAACTTGATGTCAGTAAGGCGATGTATCTCTTTTCCGATAGCTTTGCACTTTGGTTCTGCGAAACGTTGAAGCGATTGCTTTACTGGTTTTGCTTTTTGATCTAAGTTCAATGCATGCTCAGCGAGTTCCCTGGGAATTCCCGGCATGTCAGAAGGTAGCCATGCAAAGATTTCCTAGTGCTCATGGATGAATTCGATGAGCGCGATTTCCTATGCGGGACCAAGGTTGGCAGCCACAAATGTTGTTTTCCTCATGTCGGTGGGATGGATCTGTACTTCTTTTGTGTCTTTTGCAGTGTTAAAGGCCTAGTCAGGATTGACATGTGCTACTGCCAGAGGTTTTGCGGTTTTTGTCATTTTGAGATGCTCAAACTCGGTTGCCATCCCGAAAGACTCAGTAATTTTGTTGAACTCCCGATCGAAATTATCAGAACATGTGAAACTTCCTTTTATTGTTATGATTCCCTTTGGTGCTGGCATCTTCATGACTAATTATGCATAGTTCGGAACTGCCACGAATTGTGTGAAAGTCGGGCATCCCAGGATCGTGTGATACCGTGATGGCCAGTCCATGACTTCGAACTCGAGCTTTTCCCGCCCAAAATTTTCTTTGGATCCAAAAACAATGTCAAGGAAAATTTTACCTAAAGGAATTTCAGATTTACCTTGTACTATGCCGTGGAAGGATGTTTCTGTTGGTGCCAAATTTTCCAAGGGGTAGTTCATTGCCCTTAGTGTTTTAGCGTAAATCAAGTTTATGCTGCTTCCTGCGTCCATGAAGACCTTGCTCATGTCGAACCCACCAATTTGTGCTTCAACTATCAAGGACGAATGACCCGGTATTGGTTCTCGATGTGGCTGATCAGTTCTGCTGAATGTGATTTCATGTTCTGACCAATGGAGATACTCGGGTGTGGCTGGTGGAGCTACCTCTTCCATGTTGACTTGTCTTATGATGATCTTCTGAATTTTGTTGGACAGATGCCCTTCTTGAATCATTGACATCGCCCCTTTGACCTAGGGTATTCGTTACTTTGATTGGTTGTGTTTTGCGGTTGCCCTGCTGGCGGAGGTGGCGCACCGATGGCTAACATGCCAGGCGTGGATGCGTATCCTCGTCTTGCTGCTTCGGTCGCTTTTGCATTGCATAGCTCTTGCATCTTTAAGAACGTTCGGCCGTCTTTCATGAGGTGATTGGATTGTCTTTTTCCTACTGAGTCGATGTAAAAGTGCATGTTCCAGGGACCTTCTAGTATTTGCATTGCAGACATGGGTGGGTCCTGAGCTCTTGGTTGATAGATGTGTTGATTGGCCTCCTCCGCCTTCATCCCTGTTGCGGCGGTACCCGCTGTTGTAGTCGTCATTCCCAATTTTGCCTTCACCTAAAAAACTGGCCGCGACGTATCTGGGTCCCGTGTTTCCATCATTGTTTTGTTGCCACCTGTCATTGCTGTGTTTATCCCTGTTTTCTTCGGGTGACCGTGTTCGTTTGTTATGTGGCTGTCATCGGATTGATGACAAGTACGCCATGAGGGGGTCCTCGAGGCGTGTGGAAGAGAGGGGTGTGAGACCTACCGTGTTCTGGGACGGTGATCACACAAGTTTACCCAGGTTCGAATCCGCCGGCTTTGGACGGATCCTACTCCTGCTAGCCATCCAGTAATACGGCAGAGCTGGAATATGGGTTACAAGGGTTTCGCCTGTGCGAGTTGAGATTGTAGACTATTGTGAGGGTGCCCTAAAGGCTTTCCCTAGGACAGCTTATATAGATATCCGGCCTAGGGTTTACAGGAGAGATCAATCCGGCTACGACTAAGAGTCGGTTACAGAGTACATCTTGGACTACAAGTAACACTACGGGCCTATGTCGGAAAGTCTTCTGGGCCTTCCCGTAGCCAGATGGGACTCCGTCTCTTCTCCCTGACTAGGCCGCCCGTGAAGCAAAGCTCTAACCCTAAGTGGGCCACCCTGGTCAGTGAGGCATAGTAAGGATACCCGGAAAGTATATCCCCAACAGCAGCCCCCGGAAGCCTCCATGATCCAAAGTCGGATTTCATCATCGTCTAGCTTGATCTTCGGCTTGCAGAATCGTGAAGGGTTCCTGAAAATTCAAAAAAGAAAGGAGTAGATCTGAGTCTCAAATGAGCCGGACCTATGAATATGTTATTCGGGTTTCCAGCTTGAAATTCAAACTAAGCCGGAACTTGGTCTCTAACATAACCTGACACTAGTCATGGTCAAGTCACGTCACTGACAGACATTTCCTATCAGCACAATCATTAGTGGGTCCGTCTTTTGCAGAACCGAGGCACCATTTCAATGTCTGCGTGGAGATCGAGGCGACATAATCATCACGTGGGGGTTTCCTAGCTCCTTCCACAATGCGTGGCATGTCCACTATAGCGTTTACACGAATCTTGACGTGGTTGGAGGATATAAGTGGTGAGGATCTCTTTCTCCATCTTCTTCACCAAGACTAGCGTCGTTTCCTTCTCCCCTACGCCTCCCCACGAACCTAGAGCTCCTCTACTCCCAAAAAACTTCCAGCGCCACCCATCCAAGGTCACCAGCGCACACAAAAATGGCTTCAGCATCATCCTCCGATACGTCAGCGATGGCAGCAACGGCAGCGGCGGCGGAGAAGGAGAGCAATCGCGGGGTATGGATCCCATGCGTTCTAGACAATGAGAAGCTCTGCGTCATGGAAGAATAAGGGCTCCTCCGCACCGGCGATTGGCAGAGCGGCTTCAGTGAAACCATCCCCAACCCTCGCAACAGCGAGCGGGTTCACTTCGGCACTCACCTCGACAGAGATTTGAGCTTTCCTCCCTTAGATTTCTTCTCTGAGGTTATAGATCATTACGGAGTTCAACTCCATCATCTCCCCCGGAACTCTATCTTAGAGATGAGCGCGTACGCATCTTTGTGCGAGGGGTATCTCGGCATTAGGATGAGCCCCATTCTTTTCTGGTATTACTTCCATGTCTGGAGAAATTCCATCACTGCCGGTAATCGTTATATTACTCGTACTATTAGTTTTTTGGTTAGGCGAGAGCGCCTCTATCCTCAGATTATGGCTAGTGAGTCGATCAAGCAATGGCATCCAATTTTTTCTATCACAAGGATATTCCTGCTCCCGGCAAAGCTACTGCTCTGCCGGCTTTCATCGATGGTGCCGCCACGCCCCAAGAGTCCTGGGATGCAGATGCGCTGGCTCTCAGTGATGATCTCGTTCTTGCCAAGAGGCGGATTGAGTTTTTGATGAAGCACAAGGGCCTAAGAGGGTCCGATTTAGTTCACTACTGGGTGGCACGCCGGATCCAGCCTCTTCAACATCATGGAGATCGACTGATGCACTCCATCACGTCGTCGAAGAAAGATTCCCTCCCAATCAGCCCTAATGCCTATTCGGCAAAAGATTATGTATGCCAAATCAAGTGGCTAATAAGGGAGGGATTGAGAGGAAGATTCTGGAGTTGTCCTTGGACATGCATACGTCGGAACATCCCGTAGTGCCGGTAAGCTTCCAGCAACAACTTGTATTATGTGCTCACCTTTATGTTATTTTGCAATACTGAGATATCTCTTCTTTTCAGCTTGTCGACCTCCCCGAGTCAGAGCTTGCTCCGGTCGAGGGATATCCTCCTAATTTTTCTCAAGATGAGGGAGAGTTGGTTCCACTGTCGGATATTATTCCTCGGAATCGCAAAGCTCCAGCAGTGGCTATTGGCACAAAGGAGGTGCCCGTTGTGAAGAGGTAATCTTTCTTCACAAGGTCTTTGTACTATATGTCTTAATTCTTTCCGAGATGTAATGTTTCATGTTCTATTACCTTCTCAGAGCTAAACAGCTCACCAGGGGCAAAGGAAAAGGGGGTTACTTCGAGGCCCCTACACCAGTCGAAGCTAAACTTGGCTTCTCCTGCCGTAGCTCCTCTGACTCCTGCCCCTCAGCCTTCTACAGCGCCAGAGATTACTCCATCTTCGACTATTGCAGAAGATCCGGCTCAATCAGCAGAGCCAGTGATCCTTGGATCACAGACTGACGTCACCATGGGTGACTCGGGTTTTGACAAGGGTGAACCCTCTTCGGGTAATGATCCCTCGATAGAAGTCTTCGCCGACAATCTCCTGAGCAATCCGGGACTTGCCAAACTTGGCTTATCTCGGAAGTCTGCGGAGGAGATCCAACGGCTGGCCCGGCAATGCCTGGAATGCCGGACTATTTCTGCCGAAGAAGAAGCACAAAAAGCATAGGACATCAAGCACTCTGATCTTCTTGAACAAGTCCGTGTTCGTGACGAGAAGCTGAGGACCGGCGAGCTTCCAACTACGCTAGTGACCCCCTTAACCCTCGCCGAGAAAGTTACCACTTAAGTGAAAATGAACAATATGTAAGTCGGAATTCCAACTCACGTTTTTCCTTATTTCATATCATATCCTATAGCCCCCAAGCATGAAGCTGGAAAGAGAAATCCGGATTTATGCTTCCTTAGGATGCCAAATAATGAACTAGTGTAGCCCCCAAGGCTCGTGCTGATATTAGCAAAAATATTAGCCTGAGTCTTTAGTAGACTTCTGACTCTGGGTATTTTGACTTACATAAAGTATATTCCTCAAAGCTCTCTGACTTGAAAATGCTTAATTGAAAGTTTCCAGGGATGAGGCTGAAGGTAAACATTCCAGAACTCAAACCTTGTCTTGTATTTCGTAGTCCAATTTTTATTCAACTTCTGTTCTTTTTGACTACAGCACTTGTAAAGTAGTCCTGTGCTATGATTGAAGAGGCGAAGAATCTTAAAACCCTGGAGGTGGAAAACAAGGACCTCTGCCAAGAGCTGAATAAGCTTAAGGCGGATCATGAGAAGAGCATTGCTCAAGTTCTCGAGTCCTCCTCCATGGCTACCGAGGAGCGTGGTCGCAAGATTGTGCTCTAGGATAAGAAAATCTTGGATCTCAGCAATGACTTGTTTAGAGAGAGGGACATTTCCGAAGTACTTCGGGCTGAACTCCAGAGTCTTCGGGAGGAGAAGACCAAAGTTGATGATGCCATCTTTGGTATGTTTCCCTCTTTCTGACTTATCTACATCTTCCGACTCTTTGGAGTCCGGTTTTATTTGTTTAACCCCTTTGCATTGTATGCGCAGGTCCTCTGAACTTACTGGACTCAGCCTGTGCCGAATCTCGCACCAATCGGCTTACACAAGTCGGTGATTTGTTGCATGACTTCCGTCAATCCATCGAGGATATTGGCGAAGTTCTCAAGGTTCCGGACATGCATAGCATGTCCAGCTTTGCAGTGAGAGATTAGGCCAAGGAGATTCCCCAGCTTATCCAGGACTGGAACATGTCCTACGCGCGAACCGCAGCACAGAACGCTCTCACCATGGTCATGAGCCACCATGGAATCATGGAGATCTGGCAAGTGACTAGAGGATATTCTACTGTGGACGAAGATGGCCAGAAGCAGGACATCAAAGCCATCATGGACTCCTGCGCCGGATACGCGTGTCACGTAGCTGACTTGACCAGCTATGATACTCCCTTATTCACTCGCGTAGAGACACCGCCTTCGCCCGCCGAAGAAACTGGAGAAGCTTCCGACGACGAACAAACCATCTCGGATTTGAACGTCTTGGAAAGATACTGAAGTGAGGCTGATGTTTCTAGCGAGTCGGCAACTCCTTCTTCCCCTGCATCGTAGAGCATCAAAACAAACATTGTATTATTCTAAAAACAATCTGGGTTATAAATAAGTAGTATGATACTTTTTTGCTAATGCTAAGTTTAAATATATCTATTTAGCACTTGTGGCTTTTATAATTTTTCGTGCCTGAAATATTTTCATAAGCATTTATGTTTTTTGTCTGTACTTATCGTTTATCTGGCTTTCCGCCTCGTCCCTTTCATGAGCCGGCCAACCTTTAGCACGGAAACTTTGTCGAGCAACGGAACTCAATTGCTAAACCAGTTTAAACTCGAAAACAAAGCCGGCCTCCAGTACCAACAATTCACTACTGGGAAAATGCCCGCATCCAGCAATCAAACAAATAACCAAAGTATAGACTAGAAAATTTATATTCATACCTGAATGTAGCAATTTTAGAATCGGAAATCTAAACCAAAACAAACATGAGCATAAAGTACTTTCAAGTATTCTGGGATTTTCGACTGTGACATGGTCATTCAGAAATAAGATGGTAAAAACTTCTCAGAAAATTTTTGAGGCAACCAACACTTTATTTCTTATTGAACATGTACACATATATGTTTACAAAGAAAAATAAACTAAGAATAAAAGGGACGTAGCTGAGCAATATTCCATGGTCTGTCTAATTCATCCGGGTTTGTACTGCCTCCAGCTCTCTTTCTTTTCTTAGTAGCAGGTCTTTCTTTGACTGGCCACATATCAGTTAGGTAGTAAGAACCATTGTGCAATACTCGACTAACTAAAAATGGCCCTTCCCATATTGGGGAAAGTTTGTGCTTTCTTTGCTGCACAAGCCAGAGAACCAAATCGCCCTTATTGAAAGACCGGTTTCTGACTCTCTGGCTATGATACTTGCGTAACTTCTGCTGATAGGCTGTTGATCTCATCTCAGCAACGATGCAAACTTCTTCGACTAAGTCGAGATCATTTTGTCAAGAATTTTTAGCATCCTCTTCAATATACGCGGCAACCCTAGGAGAAGTGTGAATCAAATCACTAGGAAGAACTGCTTCTGCGCCATAGACCAAGAAGAAAGGTGTGTATCCGGTTGATATGTTTGGAGTTGTTCGTAAACTCCATATTACAGAAGATAATTCCTCTGCGCAAGCCCCCGCAACACGTCGTAGTGGTGCTTCGAGTCTTGGTTTTAGGCCTTGTAGGATTAAACCATTTGCTCTTTCGACTTGTCCATTATCTTGTGGATGTGCGACTGACACAATGTCAAGCCGGATATTTTGTTCATTGTAGAATTCAGCAAGCTCTCCCATAGAGAAATTACTCCCGTTGTCTGTGATAATGCTATGCGGATAACCGTATCGGATTATGACATCCTCGACAAATCTTATGGTTGTTGCTCCATCACAACTAGTGACAGGTTTAGCCTCAATCAATTTTGTGAATTTATCCACCATCACTAAGAGATGAGTAATCCACTTGGAGCCCGTTTAAACGGTCCTACCATGTCAAGCGCCCAAACCGCAAAAGGCCATGTTATAGGTATTGTTCGCAGCTGATCAGCTGGAACGTGAGCTTGTTTGGCATATTTTTGGCAGCCCTTGCACGTCTTGACCAGCCGCTCGGCATCTGCCTTGCCTGTAAGCTAGAAAAAACCGTGTCAGAAAGCTTTTGCCACTAGAGATTTGGCTTCAGCGTGGTGACCACACTCGCCTTCGTGGATCTCTCGTAAGATTTCCACTCCTTCTTCTGGAGATACACAGCACTCAAAGACCCTAGATGCAATCTGCTTATAGAGCTCACCACTAATTATAGTTTAGGCTTTTGCTCGTCGGACGATCTCCCGGCTCAGAACTTCGTCTTCGAGTAATTTTCCTTCTACCAAGTAATCAAGGTAGGGTTGAGTCCAGCTGGGAATCACAGCCAGAACTGCTACTAAAGGTGAGTCAGATTTGGTTGGATATTCCTCGCCCACTCCTTTTATAGAGGGAACTTTGAGGTGCTCTAAAAAGCGCCATCCGGAACCTTTTTCCTGGCAGAGCCTATGCGAGATAGTGCATCTGCTTCCTCATTTTCTCTTCGAGGGATGTGTTGAACTTCAAACCCTTCAAACGATTTAGATAGTTCATCCATGACAACCCTATATGCTGCCATGTGCTTGTTTGCCTTACAGATATCCGACACTTGTTGGGCAACAAGATCCGAATCTCCATAACACATTAAACGTCGGATGCCGATGTCTTTAGCAATCTAGATTCCATGCAGTAGTGCTTCATACTCGGCAATGTTATTCGTCACCGTGAAGTGGATCTGCAATACATAGAAAAGTTTTTCTCCTTGGGGTGATTTGAGTACCACGCCAGCCCCCGAGCGCTTTAGACCCGTCAAAATGTAAGGTCTAGTATTCCAACTCTGGTAGGGTCATATTCTCTGTTGTCTCTGTCCAATCAGCGACAAAGTCAGCGAGGATTTGGGATTTGATTGTTGTACGAGGTTTGTTCTCAATATCGAAAGTTGAAATTTCTATGCCCCATTTGGCAACGCGTCTTGTGGCGTCACTTTTGTTGATTAAGTCTCTCATGGGAGTTGTGCTCACCACGGTAATTGGATGTTCTTGAAAATAATGCCGTAACTTACGAGATGCTAGAAACACACCATAAGCCAACTTTTGATAGTGTGGATACCGCTGTTTTGATTCACTTAAGACCTCGCTAAGATAGTAAGCCGGACGCTACACCAGGTGTTCCTGATTTTCCTCCGGTCTCTCCACCACCATGACGATACTGACGACCCTGTTTGTCACAGCGAGGTAGAGCAACATCGGTTCCTGTGGTTCCGGTGCTACAAGGATGGGAGCAGATTGGAGTACTGCTTTCAGGTCTTGTAGCACAGCTTCAGCTTCGTCGGTCCAAACGAATTTTTTGGTCTTTTTCAGGAGCTTGTATAGTGGTGCGGCTCTTTCACCGAGCCAGCTTACAAACCGACTGACTGTGGCAATGCAACCAGTTAGTCTTTGAACGTCCTTGAGGCGAGTTGGCCTGGAAATATTGAGTATATCCTTGATCTTGTCTCGGTTTACCTCTATGCCTCTTTGAGACACGATAAAACCTAACAATTTTCCGGCTGGAATTCCAAAGAAACACTTCTTCGGGTTAAGCATTATGTTGTATTTTTGTAGATTGGCGAACGTTTCCTCCAATTCGGAAATCAAGGTTTCCTTCTTTTTGGACATCACCGCAATATCATCCACATATGCATGTACATTGCGTCCGATTTGATCATGGATGCAACGCTGCATAGTGCGTTGGTATGTAGCTCCTGCGCTCTTGAGCCCAAAGGGCATCGTAACGAAACAGAAGGTTCTGAAGGGTTATGAATGAAGTTTTGACTTTGTCAGATTCCTTCATCCGGATTTGGTGATAACCGGAATATGCGTCGAGAAAACATAGGAGTTCCGAGCCTGCCATAGAATCGATAACTTGATCAATCCTAGGCAGAGCAAACGGATCTTTGGGACAAGCCTTGTTCAAGGCAGTATAATCAACACACATCCTTAAATCAGTGGTGTCCTTTTTAGGGACCATTACAGGATTGGCCGACCACTCAGTGTGGATGACCTCTTCTATGAATCCGGCTAACTCGAGTCGGGCTAGTACCTTAGCTATTGCCTTACACTTTTCATCGCCGAAACATCGTAGGGACTGTTTGACGGGTTTAGCGTTCGAGTGTACATTTAGAGAGTGCTTGGCAAGTTTCCTAGGTACTCCGGTCATGTCAGATGGCTGCCATGAGAAGATATCTTGATTTGCTTGGAGGAACTTGACGAGCATGCTTTCCTATGCGCTATCTAGGCCTACACCTATCTTGGTCACCTTGGAGGGGTCATCATCCTTCAACAGCGTCTAATTCGTCTCTTCTGATGCCTTGAACTCCCGATTCGGCTTTGTCACCTCCTTCTTCGTTGTGGGCATCTCGGACGGATCAATGGTTTTCTTGATCTCCTGGTACTCTTGGGCGCGCAGCACGGCTTTAGCAAAGGCGGCATTTCCGTCCTCGCACTCTCGCGCCTTCTTTGGGTCTCCCCTGATGGTGATCACGCCGTTGGGACCTGGAATTTTCATCATATTATAAATGTAACACGGACGAGCCATAAAACCCCAGTAAGCCGGACGTCCGAATATAGTGTGGTACGCGCTCTTGAACGGGACCACTTCGAAGGAAAGTGCTTCCGTCCGATAGTTCTTTGGAGTTCTAAAAGTCACATCCAAAGTGATTTCTCCCAGGGAGTTTGCTTGTCTTCCTGGGACGACTCCGTGGAAGATCATAGAGCTGTAATTCAGCTGGGTCTCCGAGATCTTCATCCGGTGTAGCGTTTCGACATACAAAATGTTAATGCTGATGCCGCCGTCCATGAGAGTCTTGGAGAAACCATAGCAGTCAATAAGTGGATTAACGACTAAGGCGTATTTTCCTCGCCTGTGCAACTTAGGCGGATGATCAGCACGGTCAAAGGTGATTGCCACTTCCGACCAGTCTAAGAATTGGGGGACAACCGGAAATTGCGTTGAGCTCATGTAGAACTGCTTTCTTGACCTTAGCTGGTTGTGATCCGAGGAAGGTGACGTAAGTGTATTTCTTTGTTGGGATGTTTTTCTTCCCTTCCGGCTTGGGATTTGAAGCATCGGCTTCCTCCATGTCGGAATCTTCCTTGGTCTCTTTATCTTTTTTGAGATTCTTCTTTCCCTTCTTCCGCTTAGTCCTGTAGCCAGCAATATCATCTTTCTTGATGTCGTCATTAAAACGACACTCGGTGTTTGTGTGATACGAGCCCCCATTGGCATCTAAGTGATGCACACATGGGTTATTGGCAATGTCGGCCCAGGAGTAGGTTTTGCCAGATTGCTGGTCTCCTCTACCCTGGAATCTTGATGCCCCACGACTGCGTCCGCAACCACCGCCGCGCCCTCCTCGTCCTCTAGACCCGAAAGTAGCAGTGACCACTGTCGTTTCCACATTGGGCTTTTCTTCCAAGGTATTCTTGCGCTTCTGAGCTTGCTGCTTTGGTTGTTTTGCCGACTGTGGCACAGCTAGGGCTTTCAGTAATCCCTCTGTGTTGTCGTCAACATCTTCATACTTGCTCGCTGTTTCTATCATCTCTCCCAAATCAGTTACCTTGTCGCAGTTGAAGCGATGACGTAGCAAACCAATTGGGAGTCCTGCAATGAAAGCTTCAATCATAGTTTGGTCATTTACCCCTTCACAGGAGTTCTTAGTGTTGATCCATCATCCAAGATAATCTCGGCAAGTTTCTCCGGTTTTCTGGGTGCAACGCTATAGGTCTCCTACCGTACAGGCCTCCGATAAGTGCCTTCGAAATTCTGAAAGAACGCGCTTTGCATGTCATACCAGTTGTGGATGGTGTTCTCCAGAAGTTCATTGAGCCATGATCGTGCCGTCTTCTGCAACATGAGTGGGTGATATCGGGTTGCGACTAGGTTGTTTCCTCCTTTGGCGATGCAGCAAGCTTGGAAAAAATCCTGGAGCCAAGTATCTGGCCAAGCTATACCATCGTAGGCTTGGATGTGTCTTGAGATAGCGAATCCTTCCGGGAATTTTGTTGCTCTTATGTGTGGTCCGAAGCATTTTGGGCCCACGTACATATCATCATTTTCATAATGCCACACCTCTATATTAGAATTAATCCTGTGCCTCGTGTCACTTGGGGACAGAGATCATCCTGATTGACGGCTATGGTTGCGGTGCCTTGGAGTCGGACTTCGACTTCTGCCACCACCTCCTCCGCCATGACGCCCTCCTTGGCCTCCTTGGGAGCCGTTATGATGGCTACCTGGTGGAGAGGGTGGAGCAGCTGGATTGTTTCCGGCTGATTGCCGGCGTCTGTTCGGAGCATCATTATTCCGGCTCCGGGGAGGGTCTTCATTACGACGAGCCCCCTGCCGGCTTCACTCGGCGTGGTGTCCGTCGTTCCTTCGTCCGTCATTCCCATTGCGGTGGGGTTCAGCTAGAAGGCTTGTATGCCTAGGAGGTGGCATTCTTTGTCGGTCCTCCTCCCGACGCTTCTCTTTGTCTTGTTCCCTGCAATCATTCGACTCTCGCCGAGGAAGATTCTTCGGATACAGGGCAGCGATCACATCTTGCTCGGCGGCTGGAGCAATGTTGCGCCAATCACGTGCAGCTCTGTGATGTTGTCCTGAAGATCCAGTTCTTGAGTAATTGTCTTCCCGATGGTCGGAATGGTGATGTTGTTCTGGAGCCTGCTGGGGTCTTACATCATTCCAGGCCAGATCCGTGCGGCATTGGTCGGATTGAGAGACCAGTTTTCCTCTTCCAGATTTCACGGCCTTCTGTTGTTCCAGACCCTTGGTGAGTAGCTTTATGCCCAATCGAACCTGTTCCGGGCCTGGACTATTTGCCAGGATGTCTCGAGCAGCGGCAGTGTTTTGCACTGGTGTTGGATACACCATATTTCCCTTTCTGTCGAGCCGAGGCCTCCCCGGATCTCCCTCAAAGAGAACCTTACGTGTTTCCGGAAATTAATTATCATGTGTATGTCATTTCCGGTTCTTCTGATGTTGTAGAGAGATGATATTCTCTTCCTTGGCCATGCACTCTTCCTCAATGTTTTTAGCTTCATCCAGGAGTACTTGGCGACGCGCTTCTAGGGCTTGGGCCCTTTCGTCCAATTCCGCAACAGTTAGTTCTGCTACAGTAGGGATAGGTGTGGTTAATGCAGCATCGATGAGTTTATGGGCACCTGCGGTGACCACGTGTCCATCCATCGATTCTTCTTTGGGATTGTCTGGGATAAGGGCTCCATCCGAGTCTTCCTCATATTCCTTGGCAATCACCTCCTCTGCCAGAAGTTCTTTTGTCGGGGTCTTGTTCTTCTTGTTCCTCTTCTTTGCCTTCTTGGCAGCGCCGGTAGCAAAGACGGATTTGGGTCCGTTTCCTGGGGTCAAGCTCTGATTGGTACTTTTGGACATCTGGACCTCGGGATTATCTTCGATATCCATATCATCCTGCGCTTTGGGAGAGTTTTCCCCGGATCCTTCATCCATGGCTTATCCTTCTTCTGCAGCTTTAGAGTTGTACTCCTCTTCATACTCTGCGGAGAACTTTCGGAAATCTGCCGACGTCATCGAGTCATCCGAGGATGCGGGTAAGTCGGTGTTTGTTCCGATCACCTCCAGCACTGAGTCAGTGTTGTCTCCAGCATCGGCAGAGCCGAATCCGGATCCAACATATCCAACAAGGTGCGATGTGTGGGTTCTAAGGTAGTTGCGGCTCTCTTTGTGGACTTCCTCGAAGATCTTGATGGTTTCGAGAATCTCATCCACGTTTGTGTCTTGCATCATCATGCGCCTCAACGTGTGCCTCAGGAACGGTTGATCTGTTCCGGCGCTGGCAGAGCCGGAACCAAGGTTGTTGTTGTGATCCTCCTGGGTTTCATCCTCAGCGAGTGGATAGATCTAGGATTCGGCCTTGCTAGGGAGACCCACTCCAGATTCGACTTGAACCGCAAGTTCTGCTTCAGGCTCGGATTTCTCCACCTATCTCCGCAACGGGTGCGGGCTGGGTGGGATTAGGGTTTTCTGAGATCTGGAACTCTGCCACCTCCGCGGACAAAGGGGACCCAGAAATTTCTTCTGCCTCTATCATCACTGCTGGGGTGGGTGGGACAGGCTCAGCGAATCTGATGTACACATCGATCTCGCCGAAAGACATAATGGTATAGGCAGTCACGGCCTCCCTAACCGGAATCCAGGTCTCGTCAAGAACGATGAGAGGGATGTCACTGGCGTAGAGGATGCGACCGACAGCGATAGTCTCTCCGATTCCGATTCTTGTAGATTCCGCTCGGAACGTAGATCCGAAGCTCACTTGCCCCACGGTGGGCGCCAACTGTCGTCGGATTGATGACAAGTACGCCATGAGGGGGTCCTCGAGGCATGTGGAAGAGAGGGATGTGAGACGTATGGTGTTCCGGGACGGTGAGGACACAAGTTTACCTAGGTTCGAATCCGCCGGCTTTGGACGGATCCTACTCCTGCTAGCAATCCGATGTCTGGCGAGCAGAATATGGGTTACAAGGGTTTCACTTGTGCGAGTTGAGATTGTAGACTATTGTGAGGGTGCCCTAAAGGCTTTCCCTAGGACTTATATAGATATCCGGCCTAGGGTTTATAGGAGAGATCTATCTGGCTACGACTAAGAGTCGGTTATAGAGTACATCTTGGACTAGAAGTAACACTACGGGCCTATGTCGGTAAGTATTCTAGGCGTTCCCGTAGCTGGATGGGACTCCGTCTCTTCTCCCTGACTGGGTCACCCGTGAAGCAAAGCTCTAACCCGAAATGGGCCACCCTGGTCAGTGAGGCACAGTGAGGATACCCGGAAAGTATATCCCCAACAGTGGCGTGTCTTCTCCATCAGCCCAGTGATTTGCTATGTCCATTAACTATGAAATTTTCTTGGGTTTGACACTCCCTAGTTCATCTATGAATTCTCGGGGACAAAGGCCGTCATTGAAGGCATCGATGGCTCGTTCATCAATATGGATTCGGCTGTATTTTTGATGATGTTCCATCTCTGGATGAATGCTCTTATTAACTCTCTGGCCTTCTATTGACATGCCCGCAATTGCTCTCAAGACGCGGGCCGCTTGAATGTGGACTGAAAATGTCGGATGAACTTATCTTAGAGATCATTCCAACTACGAATAGAGTCTTCGGGTAGTTCTGTGAGCCATGACCTTGCAGCACCGGTAAGGTGCAATTGTAAACTTTGCATTGCGGTGGCCGTAGAGCCGCCCTGTAACTTAACAGTGGCTAGGTAATCTTCTAGCCAAGCTTCGGGTTCTTGGAGTCCATCGTATTTTTGACGGTCATGTGGAAGTTTGAAGTCCTTGGGTACTGATGTTTTACGAATCCGTTGGGTGAAACAGCTGGCTCCGCATAACTCGTAGTCATCTTCATTGTCACTGTCATGATCTCTTCAGTTGCGGTTTTTGTATCTTGTGTTACTTCGTGGCTCCAGTTTTGAAAGATGTTCCCGATGTGGAGACTATGATCGCCGGGTGTGCCCCGCTTGCCGAGGGCTGCTGCAATGGCATGGGGATCTATCGGGTTGATGTGTAAATCCTTGTTCTGCTTGTGCGAGAGTTGCTCCTACCATGTCGTGGTTCATTAGGGCGGAGCGGTGGAGAGCTGCATGAGGATCGATGGGTGCAGGTTGAGTTGTGATCAGATATGTTTGTGCAGCCACAATTGCTGCTTGAGCCATTTTTGCTTTGATGTTTCCTGCTTGATCTACTGACATAAACGATAGATCAAGGTCTCGGATCAGTTCATTTCTTTCTATTTCGAGGATGTTCTGTAATCGAGATGTTCCCCTTCTTGGCGGTGATCCTTGTGTTACGCTCCCAGACCTTCGGGTAGAGCTTAATTGTGCCTGTCGTAGGCTGGATTCGTCGACTAACCTCTTTCATTGAGTTGCCTTTGTATCCTTAGTAGGTCTCTCTTATTATGGTGAAGCAAGTATTGATATGCTAATAAGTCTTCGTGTGAGGCGTCGGCTGTCATTGGAACTGCACCCAAAATTGCTTCCCTGGCTTTTTGCCATGCCGTTGTTGGTAGCCGAAAAGTTTGCCTCTCTTCTCTGATTGGTTCTGCTCTTCCTCGTGGGACTATGCGGTTGTCCGCTGTTTCTCCTCTGTTTCTGTGGTCCCCTTTGTTGTTGTGGTTTGCTGCATTGTCATCTGATAAAATATCATTGGGTTGATGGTAGGGTTATTGTTAGAATCGCGTGGTGTCGAGGTGTTTCCGTTGACCATGCACACTTGGTGGTGTCTCATGTATCGGCCTATGTCGTCGTTATTTGAACCGAGCGAGACATTGTCGGGTGGATTAGTGAAATCCATTGTTTTTTGTTCTGGGTAGATTTCTGCCCTCCTTATCCCAAAGTTAATGATTTTGCTTCTTTTGTTGGGTTTAGAGTTTGATGGGTTTTTCCACGTGGTGGAGTTAGCGGGGGGTCTGATCCAACGGAGATATTGTCGTAAAGACCACCAATGTCCCCTAGATCCGTCTTATCTTGCCTGTTTACATCGGCTGCTTTGATTTCTGCCATGGTCTTCATGGAGGGTCCGACGGATGATGCTGGTATCACCGTAAGCGCAGTCTTTTCCCCCGACGGTTCTGAAGTAATCAGAGCCAAAGGGTGTGATTTTTGGGGGTCTTCTACTCAGAAGTGGAAGCTTACGATGATTAGATTGGATCCACCGTTGAACTCGGTGGGTACTATCATAAGGGTGGGCGGGTGTGGAACTGCTTTTGTTGGGTTGCTGCTTGGAAAAGAGAGTTCTTTCGAATCCAATGTTCTAGCATTCAAGTTTCCCACAGATGGCGCCAATTGACGAGGGGTGATCTCGGCAACGTCCATAGAGAAGGACTTAGGGTTTTTCGGAAAATAGAATGTTGGGGATTTCGTCGGATATCAGGAGAACAATAGAATCAAAGTCGCTTGAATATTTGGTGAATCACACTGTTACAGATCACTAGGTGATTGTTCGGTGATCTCGCCTAGGCTTCTCCCTCCCTATATATAATAGGGCGGGTCTCAAAGCTGTATGTGAATAGGTTACATATACATGATTACAATACCAACACAATGTTGGTCCTTTTTCCTCTTTCCTAATACAACTATAGCCTTTGTCGGTTACTCTTTTGGACCATCATCTTGACTCTTCATGGGCCGTAAGCCTTTCTACAAGCCTGGGTAGTGAATCATAGGTATCTGAGTAATCATATCCATGTCACAAAGGCTTTTGAAATGTTGTGACCATGGGATGGTGGGAAAGGAAGGAAAGAAGTTGGTCATGGGATGACCGAAGGAGGAACAAATGGGTGACCCAGGATTAGTGTTTCCGTAAACTTTTCAAAAGGTTTCCTAAATGTTTTACAAAAGTTTGCGACAAAGATATGTAGATGCTATATCTACAAGAGAAACTATTTGAGAAAAGAACCTCTCCTGGAGCCCTCCTACTACCACAGCTATATTGCATATCCTCTTATTTTTATCTTAAGGTGGTTTGCGAGTACATTCAAAGTACTCACTGGCATTGTCCCTGGCTATTAACTTGGTCAGGTATCAAGAAGATGATGGAGTTGACGACTATGTGAGGTAGGACGTTCTCCCAGTCAGTTGCTTGTAGGTTACGGCATGGCTCGGGCTCTACGCTTGACAAAGTTCCGCTGATGATGATTGATGTAGCCATAATGGCAAATAAGGTATGACATGTATCCACTTAAGTAATGGATGTTTACTTTGATACTTTTCAGTTATGTGTGACGACTAACTGATCATGGGATCGTGGTGTATGCATAACAGGGATTCTCGGAGGATTAATCCGGGGGACCCATAGACTTGGTATTAGAGCCATCGTGACTGTAGGAGAACCTTAGTTAGCATAGTCGTTAGACAGGAAAACTATTTTGGAAACACCGTCTTTCGAAAACTAATTTCTCAAAGCATTTCAAAAGATTCTACTCCTTATCTCCTTCCATTTAAATGATTTCGAAATTTGTTTCCTCTACCTCTCGTCCAAATTCAAACATACGGATTTAAAATAACTAGAACTTAGAACCAGGTGAAGGCGATGGGAATGAGATGAAGAAAAGCAACTACCAGCAAACACAAGGAGACTACAATATCGCCCTCCCAATGGAATCCTCGTAACCAGAAGAATCAAGTACTACACTATCGAGAAGCGTCCAATGATTTGGCGAAGGCATCATATGCAAGATAGTGACCCAGAACACCATAACGTGATATTTTGGATTAATAGTCCTAAGATAGTATTCCCCTATATCGCGATTAGTTAACTCCTTGGTCTGTATAGTAGGTCATGTCTGCTTGCCTAAATGAATGATGTGTTGCTTGATGAGTGTTGTTTGCCTTGCTAGGTTAGGAAGAACATTGCGACCCCTTCGCTCTGTTCACTTTGAATGTATGTTCTGACTTGTTTGACCTGAGTCAAAAGTGATGTGAGAATTGGTACACCTAAGAAATCAGGCACCGCTATTAGTTGTCGCTAACGAGACCCATACGAACCACAAGAGTTATGAGCAAAAAAGTATACCAAGAACTCGGACTTTGACATCATCAAGTTAGAACAACACGAAGACTCCTCCTCGGCAGGATGGCATACCCCGTCAAACTCACCTCTCATGACTTGCCAACAATGCAAACCTCCACTCTTCATCTGCCAATTTTAGCAAGAGTCCTGTTGAAGCCGGAAGTCTACCACCGAAGGATCCTCATGATTCAGAAGAAACAACAAGACTTACTAACCGATACAAGAAGCGAAGACCTGACTCCACTAACCTTTTGTGTATTAGAGCCTCCAGCAACACCTAAAATACTAACTATTCTAGTCGACCCTACACAAACTGATGGGAAGATCCTCACAAGAAGGCCAGAATAATCCCAATATCTTGGAGATAAGGATGCCTAAAGACAACGGGTATACTCCGCCATCAAGCAGAAGCAACATCAGGGATTCCAGTGAAGATGTCTCCTCTGAAGCTGGAGGCCTCTACTCTGACAGAAGACTAGCAAGAAGAGTTATTAACCGCCAACTGGCCCCAAGCTACATCCATAAGGCATCGTTAGGAAACCACCCCGAAAAGGTTTCTCGTAATAGGACGTCACTCGAAGACCTCAAAACAAAGACTGAAGATCTACAATAGTCTCGACGACCCTTAGTAAATCCCTAAGGTGGAAAGACTGCGTCTTTCCAGTCAATTCCAGAAGACCATTTATCGGAAGATACTTGATGACTCAAAATATGTAGAGCTTGTTGGGACCCCAAGAGGAAGGTATGATGAGCACAGTAGCAAGTTTTCCCTCAGTTATGAAACCAAGGTTATCAAACCAGTAGGAGTAAGGAAACAACTCCAAGGTGTTGCTAACAACTTGGAATCCTGCACAACACAACCACAGAACTTTGCCCCAACTTACAATGAGGTTGTCAATCTCACTGGTTTTGCTGAAAACAAAGGATTAAACATATAGTGTGGAAGATAGTAATTGCTTGCAGAAAGTAAACAGTAAACGGTAAACAGTAGATGGTATATCAATGGTAAAGGAATGGACTAGGGTCCACAATTCACTAGAGGTGTTTCTCCTTAAGATAAATAGCATGTTGGGTGAACAAATTACAGCGAGGCAATTGACAGATTGAGACAGCATAACAATGCATATACTAGACATCTTGACTCCTATGAGATTTGATTGGGCATTACAACATAATACATAGATCGTAATCCAACTGCATCTATGACTAATAATCCACCTTCAGGTTATCATCCGAACCCCTTCTAGTATTAAGTTGCAAGCAACAAATAATTGCATTAAGCAAAGTGTGTAAAGTAAACAATACGATTGCCCCATGGACAAAGGATTGTTGTTTTCTCCCTGGTAGCAACAACGCATCTACAACCTTAGAGATTTCTGTCACTTCCCCAGATTACTAGAGGCTTGAACCCACTATTGAGCATAAATACTCCCTCTTGGAGTTGCAAGCATCTACTTGGCCAAGATAGCTACTAACAATGGAGAGCATGCAAGATCACAAATAACATAGACATGATAGAATCAATAATTAATCTGACATAGTATCTCAATATTCATCGGATCCCCGCAAACACAACATATAGGATTACAAATAGATGATCTTGATCATGAACGGAGCTCATAAGATCTAAACATGATAGCACAAAGGAAGAGAACTAACCATCTAGATACTCTATGGACCCATAGTCCAAGAGTGAACTACTCACGCATCACTCCGGAGGCTTGCATGCTGATGAAGAAGGCCTCCAGGGTGATATCTCCCCTCGCAGTCTTTGGGAAGAGCTTGGATCCCCGATCTAGGGATGGAGATGGCGGCGGCTACATATTCTTTCGTGGATTTTTGATTGGGTACCTAGGGTTTTCGTCTCGGGGTACTTTTATAAGCGAAGGGGCAAGGTCGTTGGAGGCCTAAGGGGCCCACACCAGCTGGTGGCGCGCCCCCTAGCCGCGCCGCCATAGGGTGCGGCCACCTCGTGGCCCCCCTTCGGCTGCCCTTCAGACTCCGTGTTGCTTCGGGTAAAATATTGACTTTGGCTTTTGTCCCATCCAATTCCAAGAATATTTCCTTACTAGCTTTTTCTGAAACCAAAAACAGCGTAAAACAGTAAGCACGTATGCGTCTTGTTAATAGGTTAGTTCCAGAAAATGTATAAAAATACCTCAAAGTGTGAACAAAACATAAGAAAGTTGATATAAAACAAGCATGGAGCATCCAAAATTATAGATACATTTACGACGTATCAATACTTCAGGAAGATTTCCAATCCGACACCCTCCTCCAAGCACCAACTCGAGAGTCGTCAAAACCACCGAGGATAGACCTCGTCAACAACCGTCAGAAGTCTACTAAATCTCCTAGTATCAAAGAAGCCCCTAATCAAGACAACTTGAATACCTGAAGGGCCATAGAATCGCTAACCCATCAGTTTTAACTCGTTTGGAAGATCCACAAATCCAATCGCTATGATAAGAAAAGTATGAATAAAAGTAGTATATGAGCCTCATAAAAGCTAGTTTGCGAATGACATCTGAAGGCTTAAACTCTGAACAGAAGGTTGGTGATGGCCTTCAAAAACATCATCTTACGACTCCAAGAAGGAAGGACAACGTTAACTCTTTGAGTTACCCCAGCTTAACCCTAAGGGGGAAAGACTGCATCTTTCCCACAACAATAGACTCACCATATGTCAGAAGCAACCTCAGGAGTTAGACCCAAAGTCGTATATGATAAGCCCTTAGAAACACCATAAAGCCTTACTAAAGGAAGCTCATCCATCGCAATCAAGACTCAAGGCTGCTCCACTCTTCGTGCATCCAAGAAAACCGAAGCTCAACTTCATCGATGTACTAACCATGTTCAAAGATGAAGCCCGTAAGTTAGTATGCGGGAAACCCATAGCAGTAACCCCAACACTAAATACCCTAACCTTACTCTCCCAAATCTCGGGACGAGATTCCTTTAAGGGGGAAAGGTATGTAACATCCCAATTTCAGCAACCCTGATTAGTTGTCTAGACTGCAAAAATCAGGGAGAATAAAAACTTTTTCTGGTTGAATGATAGAATGTTTGCTGGATTGCTTGTCTGTGCTTTGATGGCTCAAAATGTAGAGCTCGTTGGGAACCCCAAGAGGAAGGTATGATGAGCACAGCAGCAAGTTTCCCTCAGTTATGAAACCAAGGTTATCGAACCAGTAGGAGCAAGGAAACAACTACAAGGTGTTGCTAGCAACATGGAATCCTGCACAACATAACCACAGAACTTTGCTACCAACTTATAGTGAGGTTGTCAATCTCACCGGTTTTGCTGAAAACAAGGGATGAAACGTATTGTGTGGAAGATAGTAATTGTTTGTAGAAAGTAAATAGTAATAGTAGAAGGTATAGCAATGGTAAAAGAATGGACCGGGGTCCATAGTTCACTAGAGGTGATTCTCCTTAAGATAGATAACATGCTGGGTGAAAAAATTACAGCGGGGCAATTGACAGATTCGAGAAAGCATACAATGCATATACTAGACATCTTGACTCCTATGAGATTTGATTGGGCATTACAACATTATAAATAGACCGTAATCCAACTACATCTATGACTAATAATCCACCTTTAGGTTATCATCTGAACCCCTTCTAGTATTAAGTTGCAACCAACAGATAATTGCATTAAGCAAAGTGTGTAAAGTAAACAATATGATTGCCCCATGGAAAAAGGATTGTTGTTTTCTCCCTAGTAGCAATAGCACATCTACAACCTTAGAGATTTCTGTCACTTCCCCAGATTACTAGAGGCATGAACCCAATATCGAGCATAAATACTCCCTCTTGGAGTTGCAAGCATCTACTTGGCCAAGATAGTTACAAACAACGGAGAGCATGCAAGATCACAAATAACATAGACATGATAGAATCAATAATCAATCTAAAATAGCATCTCAATATCCATCGGATCCCCGCAAACACAACATGTAAGATTACAAATAGATGATCTTGATCATGAACGGAGCTCACAAGATCTAAACATGATATCACAAAGGAGGAGAACCAACCATCTAGCTACTACATGGACCCATAGTCCAAGGGTGAACTACTCACGCATCACACCGGAGGCAGGCATGGTGATGAAGAAGGACTCCAGGGTGATCTCTCCCCTTCGGCAGGGTGCCGGGAAGAGCTTCAGATCCCTCCCGGTCTAGGGATGGAGATGACAATGGCTATAGACTCTTTCGTGGAATTTTGATCGGGTACTTAGGGTTTTCATCCTGGGAGGCTTTTATAGGTGAAGGAGCAAGGTCGGTGGAGCACCAGGGGACCCACACCCCATTGTGGCACGCCCCCAGGCCACGCAGCCACCAGGTGTGGCTGCCCTGGTGCACCACTTCGTCTCCCCTCCGAACTTCATGTTGCTTCGAGTAAAATACTGACTTTGGCTTTTGTCCCGTCCAATTCCGAGAATATTTCCTTACTAGCTTTTCTGAAACCAAAAACAGCAGAAAATAGGCAATTGGCACTTTGGCATCTTGTTAATAGGTTAGTCCTAGAAAATGTATAAAAATACCTCAAAGTGTGAATAAAACATAAGAAAATAGATACTAAACAAGCATGGAACATCAAAAATTATAGATACGTTTATGACGTAACAACATCCCCAAGCTTAACTCCTGCTCGTCCTCGAGTAGGTAAGTGACAAAAAAGAATAATTTTTGAGGTGACATGCACCATCATAATCTTGATCAAGGTATTTGTAAATCATTGATGGTTGGGATCAAAGTACTCTAACATGAACATAAAAGACAGAGTTCTAACAATAAGACATAGCGACTTTGTTGTAACATGAAAAAGGTACAAACAAAAGATTCATGAATAAAATGCATTAAAAGGCATTTGTTTGTTTCACATATAGAAAACATAATAAGAATGGTATTCAGCTTGTCCCTCATGATATAGCAAAACATAAATGCATAGGACACCTTCAAAGTTCATAAGGGTGACTAGATACAAATAATTTAAGAACAAGCAATATCACAGTTATGAATCAATCAACAAGTTTTGGAACAATGCACATTAAACTAAGAATGGTCACTATGCTCTCTCAATTGGTGCATAAAGATAGAAGATGGAGACTCAACATAAAAGTAAAAAAGAAAGGCCCTTCATAAGAGGAAAGCAGGGATTTCAAGTTTCATAAAGAGCTTGAAAAAATTATGGTACTTATTAGCTTTCATCTCTCATTACCCCTATCATAAGCATCTTTTAGGTGATTAAGGTTAAAGTGAACAAATATGAGGATATGCTTGCAAGTTATAAGTCAAAAATCTCATGCCCCTTGCCTACGAGTCCTGAACCTCATGCTACTCAACTTTAGTCACAAGTAAGTTATTGTCATTATAAGTACATGTGTATCATGGAGAACCGCCAATGGTGTACCCCTTGCCCCATGATACAGGAGCTATCCCATATCAAAATGACAAGGCAACAGACAATGAGCAACTTAGTGATCTTTTATTTGCTATTTTCATAGGTTTTTATTGAGGATGCTTCACCGAATGCTCACTATGGTTATGCTGCAAGCTTCCACCATGATTAGGCATGGCTTAGGCTAGACGCCCAGGCGTTTCTCTAACACATATGAAAAATCCATGAGCTTACAAGATCCCCTTTTATTTCACACCGTCGGGATCCATAAACAAAACAACATGATATCAACTGAATAATAAGTGCAATGTTGAAAATGTTCCCCATGACAGCATGGTTCTGCTAATTCTCAACTTATAAAGTGCAAGCATATACGCAACATAGATGGATGCAATGGTTCAAGTTTATTAAGTGCAAGAAAGTAAAGTGTGCCATCAAGTTCGTGAGAGCCTTAATCACTAATTTTCACATAATAATTTGGTAGGGTAGATAAAAGCATGAATATACTTGGAATGGTGTAACACACCATGCATAGGAATTTATAATGGACTCTTTGGAATAACTTGGTTTCTTGGGGGTTGGATGCATGAGTGGAACTCATACTTAGTACATGTGGAGGCTTAGCAAAACACTAGGAGCGACCAACTAAGAGAGCACTAATGGCCATAATCATGCAAAGTGCCAAATCATTATTAATTAAAGCATAAAGTGATATTACCAATCAAAAAACTAAATTATTATAGAGGCTAAGGTGATTGATTCATAGTCTTAACATGGTGTAAGCATGTGCCAAGTCAACCCAAATAAACCATCGAAGGAGAATACCACAATATTATGCTTTTGTATGCTAAAACAACGCATGATTCTTTCAAGGAACATTATGCAATCTCAATTGTTTGGAACAAGTCATGCTACAACAATAATTACTAAGCATAAATTCAAATCAATATCAAACATGACATGATAATGTCTAGGCCATAGTCAAAACAAAACTCCTTTTGTACCACTTATAAGCATGTATTTTCCTACATTTTTCCAATCACCAATCAACTTATTTGAAAAATCATATGAATGCAGGGGTCCATCAAATTTATTTAAGCAAACTAAACAAAAGAAAACTAAAATAAAAAATGAAGATGCTCCAAGAACAACAAAATTGTGCAAGAAACAATAAAAATGAAGTGTTTGGAAGAAAACCTGAGATTTTTATTGATGAAGAAGGGGATGCCTTGGGCATCCCCAAGCTTTGATGCTTGTACTTCTTGAATATTTCTTGGGGTGACACGGCTGGCATCCCCAAGCTTGAGATTTTGTCCATACTTCATCTTATCACATTATTCTTCCCCTACACTTGAAAATTTTCCTTCATACAAAACTTCACACAG
Source organism: Avena insularis (assembly GCA_023614405.1). Classification (NCBI taxonomy): domain Eukaryota; kingdom Viridiplantae; phylum Streptophyta; class Magnoliopsida; order Poales; family Poaceae; genus Avena; species Avena insularis. Next base: position 414,897,550 of record CM042686.1, on the reverse strand, counting down.
TCCTTGTTAGCAACATTAGTGTATTCAAGATAATTGGCCCTATGTTTTAGTTTCATCACAAGTAAAACTTCCATTAAAACACAAGCTACTGTAGAAATTCCTTCTAAAAGCTCAAGTGATCAAAAGAGAACTCGAAGAGAAAGAGATTAAGAGGCAAATGCAAATAATGGCAGAAATCTGTCAAAACAGACCAGCAGGTAAAAACCAATTTTTTCGAAGACCTTCTGTTGCTCAAATCAAAAAGTGCTGAACTAATGAAAGTTAGATAAAAACCAACTAATTTTGCTTCCTAGTTTTCCCTGGTAAAAACAACAAAAACAGCCCCTAAACCGCCTTTAGAAAATTACCTAGGTCAAACCATGAAAAGTATGGACCTAATTCCAACTCTTACTGATGAGGTACATGAGTAACTATCAAAACCCAAGAGATCACTCTTTATTGATCCTCTATTTAATTATAATGAGTTAAACACTTCTATAAGTGGTATTATCACTAGATAAATCATTTCGGAAGCTTAGCAACTCCAAAAAATAGTGTTTCCAATTTCGAAAGAAAGGTATTTGAATCACCTACTATTTGCCCCTAGATTCATATCAATATCCCTTGTAGTTTTAATTTGGTGTAAAAGACAAAAAGCTGCTAGAACTGAATTTGAGATTTTCCCAAGGGCATTCCAGTAATTATTTTGAGATGATACCAACTCTCAAAAATCACAAACTCAATTATACATAACATACTATGATAAAAATTATTTGGCTTATAGATCTTTTATGATGAATTTTTAACCTAAACTAGGGTTTTTTTTCACCAGAAAAATCATAACTAATTAAAGTAAAGAGCTAAATTAGTAAAACCACTTTTGTTTGCCTTGTATTTTCAATACCTATCTGATGGTATCCTTTTTGTACATTGGTATCATACAGACCAAAGCCTTAGTTCCAAACCCCTTTATTAAGTGGTTTTGGCAATTAAATCCTAAAGGAAATTCCACAAGTGTTTTTCCAATATTTCCAAATGCAACAAACTCAACCTATGCAAAACCTACTAACGTGAGTAAGGTGTTGTATGTTTGTTTTTTGTTTGGTATTGGTGATTGTATCGGCGATAGATGCGATTAAATCAGAGACCAGAAGAAGATGGTGATTATTATTGTTATTACTGGTATTCTAAGAAGAAGTCCAGGGACATATATTTCTAGATTTCTAATCATAGACAAGCCATGTTCTTGATCATTAGCCTTGTCCTATTGTTTTACTTATGCATGTTTTACCTACTGTTTATGAAAACTGCATTGTTTTATTATACAATGATTTATTTTTGGTAGTGGCTTGGCTCCTCCAAAACCATTACACATGTGTACTATGAAGTATAACCCCCTTCATGACACCTATCTGTCCCTAGTATGGTAGATGGTGTAGAGCACCATACCCCTTGGAGACCCCATTTTAGCTGAAGCAAAGCTATAGGATGGGAAGACCCCAAAAAATTTTAAAAAATGTTTTATGATAAAACCTTGGTGAGGTATGACCTACCAAGATAAGCTTGAGGAAGCAAAAAGGTTTTGTTTTACAGAATGCTGAAGGAATGATGGAGGCAAAAGTTTTACAAAAATGCACCCATTTCTTTGCAGTTTTGCCAGAACAATTAACCCGTGCAACCACATTACTCTGGAATGGGACATGGCTGGTCTTGAAGTTTCCTACTCTGGTGTGCGAATTCTCATAACTACTTATAAGGGATCAGCTCCCTCTAATTCCGGACTTCCTTTACAAAAATGTTCAACTGTTAGACAGTCACCTGGAGGAAGCAGGATCACCCATGTGAGTGATCGGGTAATACTATGATCCTCTCATTGAAAGTGCCCACTCTCGAGGAGTCGGAATGCACTCCGGTTGGTCCTTGGATCGCTGATGTCCCGGTGTTGAGAGGAACAACTCATAGGGTAGGGCATATGCTAAAGTGGCATCCTGAGAGTATTGATCGGTTACTCGACCCACGATTCATATGTGATAAAGGCAGGGTACCCAGATGGTGTGGGTAAAGTGTACAACCTCTATAGAGTGTAAATCTATTCGAATAGCCGTGACCATGGTCATGGATGGTTGGGAAGGTTGTTGTAGACGGTGTTGGTTTGACTTCAAAAAGGACTTCGAAAAAGCAAAGGGTTTTGAAATGTTGTGACCATGGGATGGTCAGAAAGGAAGGAAAGAAGTTGGTCATGGGATGACTGGAAGGAGGAACAAATGGGTGCCCCAGTTCTAGTGTTTTCCGAAAACTTTTCAAAGATATGTAGATGCTATATCTACAAGAGAAACTATTTCAGAAAAGAACCTCTCCTAGAGCCCTCCTACTACCACAGCTATATTGCATATCCTCTTATTGTTATCTTAAGGTGGTTTGCAAGTACATTCAAAGTACTCACTGGCATTTTCCCTGGCTATTAACTTGGTCAGATATCAAGAAGATGATGGAGTTGACGACTATGGGAGCTAGGACGTTCTCCCAGTTAGTTTCCTGTAGGTTACGGCATGAATCGGGCTCTACGCTTGACGAAGTTCCGCTGATGATGATTGATGTAGCCATAATGGCAAATAAGGTATGACATGTATCCGCTTAAGTAATGGATGTTTACTTTGATACTTGTCGGTTATGTGCCACGACTAACTGATCATGGGATCGTGGTGTATGCATAACAGGGATTATCAGAGGATTAATACGGGGGGGCCCACATTGTTTTAATAGATGCTTATCATGCACCCCATTCTTCATTGCTTGTTATGATGTAACTTGTATGCAAGGGGATAAGTGTGTGTTAGATGGAGTAGCATGGGGGTGGAGATTGAATTGTGACACATAATATTCAAAATCTACTTTGGTTTTTACCTTTCTTTTGCTGCCTCACTAGGGGTAAAGTGAAATCATGTGCTATAGTTATCACGTGACAGTGTGATGACCTTGTTAAATCAAGGTATCATATTTGTATTTCAAACATCATATAATATTGCTTAAAGCTATACTCTGATTTGTTTAAATCAAGATTGCATGGAGATTTCCCTTTCTTGAGGAGTATAAGAGAGAGATGTGTATTCCATATCAATATTAGAATGTGATTCCCATATTAATTCATTTCATCAAGCACTTATAGAATTTCCATGAATCTTTATCATTGATGAATTGTTTTTTGATCACTACAACCTAAAAAGAGAGTAGACAAGTGAACCCATGAACCCTGGTCTGATTTTTATCATAAGAAACACCTTTCCATTGCATCTACTATCCTTTATAATTTCTGCACTTTATTTTTTCGAAAATACAAAAATACTTTCTCTACTTGCAATCACTTATAAAAACCCAAAAACAACTCTACTATCTTCCATATCATCTAGTTTGCATTACTTTACTTTATTTACTGCTTTTATTCCAGTTTACATTTTATTTTATTTCATATTACTAATACAAAACCTTGTGCTTGACAACCGCTTGCTGGAGTTGGGGACACAAGACAAATTATTTTACTTTACAGGTTGCTTGAAGAGGAGAAGGCAAACATCCTTCCATAAACAATTCCCCGAGAGTTCGATATAAACCCTCGAGTGACCCTTGTGGGGAAAAGAAGGTTCCTACAACACTCCGCACTTGAACTCCCAATGAAAAGTGGCCACGTTTGTTGCCATCACTCATGGTTAGGCTTAAGCTAGTAATACTGTGGTAATTAGATGTCCTTCTTGTTATAGATTAGGGTGTTGTATGAGTTCATTTTAAATAGCGTGCATTCTTTCTTTCTTTTAGTGACCTAGTATAACAAATCCCAGGTCTATTGGTAATTTTAGGAACAACTAGATCATGTCCACATGCAAGGTATTAGAACAAATCCATGATAAGATGAATAATCTCCACTTAATTCTATATCACCAAGGTGTATGTGACATGCTCAAGTATATGCATACAATAGTTATATGGATTTATTTGATATGATCATCTGGTTAAACAATTAGTAGATGCTTATTGTTCAATCAATGAATTTGTAGCCAATTGTGATATCATTCTTTTCTCTTAATTGTTCTATAAGTGCTCTTGTCGTTTTAAAATGTTCTTGTTTGTTATTGAAGTGTTCTTGCTATTTTATATTAGTAATTAGGTGGTTTGGTGGCTTTTATTTATAAATTAATTTTTTCTTAAGTGTTCTTGATTAATTGGATAGCAAGGATTTCATTAGTGGCGTGTTCTTATTGTTAATAGATGATTGTTTATAATTTTCTTGTTGTTCTTAAATGTTCTTGGATAGATAGACTATTGTGAATTAATTCTTGATTGAGTTCCTGATGAAATCTAGATTAGTAGAAACATGTATCCTTAATGTGTTAGTTTTTGGAAGATCTGAGCTTGTTTTTCCTGGTGTTCTTAGTGTGTTCATAGAGTTCTTGGAGTGTTCTTGATGATCACAAGATCATTAGATAGTGGAAGATGCTTGTTAGATCATTTGAATGATCTAGGGATTAATTTTAGATGCATTTAGAGTGTGTAGATGTGCTTTATAGTGTGTTTTTGGATAAAAATTAGTCATTGTCCGAATTCTATCTATTATATTACTACTTCCCCCACTCTCCTATCTTCCTGAATTATTCCTAGGCAATTAGCTAATATTGCTATTCCTAAATTGTGTGGTGTTGACAAGACATCCATGCATTGAGGTGAGTAAGCTGCTTGGAAAAGCGTGCAATAACCATCTCTGTAGCTTGTCCTATGTGGAGGTGGAATGTGCACTTTAGGTGGTCAAGCCCATACTCATTTAACTTTAGTGTAGTTTGGAATGTGACAAGTAGCAATTTTTTGCTAGCTTGACTAGGATAGTGACAAGTAGGATTTGTGTTGTTTTCTTTCTTGTCCCTAGACAATTTGGACAATGACAATAAGAAATAGGTTTAATTTCTACTAAAGTTTTGCTTCCTCCCCTTAGGATTCTAATTGGATGAATCTTACTAGTAGTAGTTGTTCTAGAGTTTGATTGGATTAGTTTCTGTTTTTGTCATCTTTCATTTTTTTTAGAGTTTTTGAGTTTCTCAAGAACAAAGCTTGAGATAATTTCCTTTGGTGGATTAGTTAGTAGTAGATCCTATAATAGTTATATAGGTTTAGAATTTCCACTTGAACAATATGGAAGGGTTGTTTGCTAGAACTTGGTATTTTAGATTTCCCTTTGGTCAAATGGTTTCTTCTAAGGTTTATTGATCAACCATTGGTTTGGTTTTGGAACTTGAACAAATTAGAATTTGGGGTTGTTATACTAGTTCTTGGAGTTTGATGGTTTTATTTAGTGGGCTATTTATTGGTTAGAGTTCCAAGTAGTTATATTGGTTTCGATTTTCCACTTGGACAATATGAAAATTGGGGCTATTGTATTAGTACTTCTTGCTTGCAGATTTTCTTGCTATTGTTATCTTTCTTGTTAATTTGGATTAGATATATTTGGTTTACTTTCATAGTTATTGCCTAAATATTTGGTATTTCTCACATACTAACTATTTTATGGTTTGATTTGTAGGTGCGAAAGAAACAAGAAGAAGAAGAAGAAGAAGAAGAAGAAGATAGATGAGATGATCAAGATGGTTGGAGGATTATGATCAGATTCCTCCTCGTGCAGTTTAGGATCTTTTTCTTATTTGTAATTGAATTTGCTTTGATTTCTTTTGTAAGTTCATGATCTGTGGATATTCAAATCCTTATGGATTCTTGTACCATTCCAAATCTGATTGTAGTATGGACTTGGACTGTAGTATTCTTAGATGGTTTTGTAATTTAGAGGTTGTGTGAGTTATGTGGACTTGTAATATTCATTTATAAGTGATCAGATCGTATATTGTCTTGTTGTTTTTGGAAGATTCATACACATGACTGTTGCTTTGGAAGCTTGCCTTCCAAAGGTTGAGATTTTAGTTAATGTGAACTTGTTCTGATGCTTATGCATCCAATATGTGTATATATTGTGTCTATTTATTTGAATTGTGTTTGAATTGCTCAAGATACAACAAGGTCATGGCCAATTTTCGATTACCCATTCAAAAATTTAAATTATCTTCCTATCAAGCAAGTGGTGTAACACAAAGTATAGGAAAACAAACAAGCAAAGCTTCTAGATACACATTCCTCTTCTCGAGAGATTCTATCATCTACTCCCTCATTTAATCAAATGAACGAAATTCCCTCGGATTTTCTATGCCTAAGATGCACTAATGCACAATCACTTACTCTAAGTCATCTTATTTTAGGTTAACAAACCTCGGAACATTACAGTTATACCTCCTGTTAATTAACCATGAATTAATATAACATGCATACCTAAGGCTCATGATTTGGTCTCTATCAAACTCCGGCTATCCCTCATCCTATCATCATGCAATGGTGACAACCTTTATGTATTCCCCCAACATATGTGTGCACTCATATATTAGTACATAAGATCATCATAGAAGACAAAATATACTTGTATGCAACCATCAACAAACTATTTCGCAATTTCCATAAATAATTCATTACTCAAACATCAACATAGAGACACAATAAATCATGGGAAAATAATAGATTGCTTCACGCATCATGTTTTCCAAGATATTACAATAGGGGATGATGGGGATTTACTATAGATGGTAATGGAGAGGTGCCTTCCCAAGGGGGAGAGGCGGCCACAGTGAGGAGAGGAGGCGACGCATTGACAGGGAGACGCCGACGGCTACCAAGGAGGGTGGCGGCCCCTTGGACCTTCTTATTCCTTGGAGATGGTGCTGGCATGGAGGGGATCCTCCCCCTCCTTTGCGGCTTCCAACAGGGAGTAATTCCGTGGCTAGGGATGGATAACTCAAAAAATAGGGTTTCCCCTCAATATATAGTGGTGGAGATGCAATCTAGGTCATGAGATGGATGCCCCTTTGATCCATGGGCTCTTGGGAACCTATAGAACCCTCCTAGGACTCACATCTATCCTTTATGAGCCCATAAAGTCGTGGCTTGGACAAAATCATCAAATATGGAAGGAGTTTGAGCCAATCACGTCATAAACTTTCGGAGTCCCGAAACTTCTCATGTACTCCGTAGTAAATGGGCTCAAATTTGGGCTTCCAGAGTTCGATTAATGAGAATTTTATGTATATAATGATAGGCAGAAAACTTCCAAAAACTTTCATGTTTTTACTTTTTTTTCATTGGATGCCGTCTTCGGGGTGTTTTGTGGCAACTCTTGAAAAGTGTTCTGCAGGTACAGATTCCAAGAAACTCCAAATTTTACCATAATGAGCAATTTCCTTACATATTTGGGTGTTTCGTACACAACAAATTGAAAATCAAGAACTTGTGCACTTTTGCAACTATTAGTAGGTTAGTACCAATAAATATAATAAAGATGCAATATAATAATGAATTTAACACAATAAACTACAAAGTTCATGTATGCATTTTACATGAATCAAGTCCCTAGTGAGCCTATTCTACTAGTTTGTTATTCAAGTGTGTTAACGTTTTATAACCATGGACATGCATTGTCACTTGATAATGAGATCACATTGGACATACCCAAAATAAGCATAGTTGTTGATCATGTCACTTAGTTTTGATTGCTATCACTTTTGTATATGTCAAGTATGATTTTCTTAGACCATCAGATTGTGTCACTCCTTGGCATCGAAGGAATACTTTGTGGATATAAAACGCCACTTCATAACTAGGTTATTATAAAGGTGGATTCCAGGTATCTCAAATGGTGCTTGTTGAGTTATATGAATCAAGACTGGGATTTGTTCCTCCACGTGATGGAGAAACATATCTTTGGGCTCTCTCGGTAGTATAGCATCCTAGATCTTGCAAGCATGTGACTAATGTGTTTAGTCACGGGGATCTTATATATCAAGGAACGAGTAAAGAGAACTTGCTAATAACAATATTGAACAACGTATACCGATATCGACAATCGAATATCAGGCAAGTAATATATCGCAAGACAAAGGGAATTGAATACTGGATTAATTCCTCAACATCATGGTTCAACCGATGAACTTTGATGAATATGTAGGAACCACTATGGACATCCCTGGTCCCTCTAATTGTTATTGATCGGAGAGGTGTCTCTATCATGTCTACATGCATGTTCTAGAACCTGTAGGGTCACACACTTAACGGTTCAGTGTTGCTAGGTTTCGTCGAGATAATAGATGGTGTAAATGAGGTTCAGAGTCTCGAATGGGATCATATATATCACGAGGATTTCTGAAATGGTCCAGAGGTAGAGAAAAAGTATATGGGAGCTAGGTTGTAGTTCTAGGATTAATTCAAAAATGTTCTGAAATTGTTCTGAATTGTTCTGGAAGGTTCCAGATTGGGTCCCACCTGTCTGGAAGGGCACATGGGACCAGTGGGAGGCCACCCGGCCTACATGGGTTAGGGAGCCACAACCCCAATGGTCCATGTGCCCCCCATAGGGGAAAACCCTAGCCGCCCAAAACCCTAAGGGGAGGGGAGGGATTTCCCCACATGGTCACTGCCCTCCCTTGGAGGAGGATATAGGGATGGCCGACATTCCCCTTGGTCCTATATAAAGTGGGGCAAGCGTGAGGTACAGTACCACCCTTCTAGGCCCCGCCTCCCTCACCCTCTCCCCTGTCCTCCCACGTAGATGCTTAGCGAAGCTCTATCGTACTTCTCACCATACATCCAAGCAACATCGTTGTGATGCCAGGATCTCACGAAGCTCTTATCCCTCACTTGCGGGATCAAGGAGGAGGAGACGTCACCAAGACAGAACATCTGGCTACCATGGAGTTGCTGTCAGGTCACAAGACTTCATTGGTTTGAATCGACGCAAGTGTACAACTACATCATCCATGATCCCTTGATTGTTAAACACTCATCATCTTCGAGGGTAAGTAGATTAGATCTATCTATCATTACTAGCATCTTGTATATCGATCTTGTTGGGTTTCTTCCACTCTTCCATAGGATTTTTTGTTTTCCATGCAATGAACCCATCAGTGGTATCAAAGCCTAGATCTATGTGTAGATGTTTTGTACGAGTAGAACATAATGAAGTTGTGGGCGTTGATGAACATGTTGTTACCCTCTCACATGTGCTAGTTAATGTTGCGGTATAGTGGGATGAAGTGGCCCGAACCAACCTTACGCATAAGCTTACGCAAGATTGGTTCCACGCTCAACATGCAACTTGTATTGCATAAGTGGCTAGCGGGTGTCTCTCTCTTACTATAGTTTACATTGCTTTTACAATGGAGGTTCGAAAGGGTGTAGTAGAGACAACATGATTATAACCATTGTGGTTTATGTGTAAGTAAGAATGGTTCTTTCTAGTGCAACAACAAAGTAGAAGCCATCTAACTTGTTTTTGCAGGGGTATGTGATGTGGTATGGCCAAGATGTGATGTGATGTATGCGATGATCAAGTTTTGTAATATTTCACGACTTGCATGTCGATGAGTTTGGAAACCGGCAGGAGCCATATGGATGTATTATTTTATTGTATGGCATGTGTGCCAATGTTTAAACGCCATGTAACTACTTTACTTTATCGCTAGTGTAGCAAGAGGTGGAATCAATAGTTGGTGGAGGCAACCATGCTCATGGCATCTAGGAGTTTGGCGATGTGCTACTGATGATGGAGATCAAAGGCATGAGAAGAAAATGCCATATCGTGTCAAATTATATTTGCATGTGGATTTTATCCTTGTATGCATTTTATTTTTCTTTGGTTAGATAGTGACGGTAGCATCATAAGATGATTCCTCACATCAAAATATTAAGATAAAAATGTTCTCCCATAGTAAGCACCGTGGCAAAAGTTTGTCATTTTGAAGCACCACGTGATGACCGGGTGTGATAAACTCTACGTTCACATACAACAGGTGTAAGCCATGTTGCACACACGGAATACTATGGTTAGCTTGACGAGCCTAACATGTACAGACATGGACTCGGAACACATCGAACTGAAATTTTTAACATTAGCCATATTCATGATATGATCAACATGTTGATGTTCACCATTAAAACTACACCAACTCACGTGATGATTGGACTTGGGTTAGTGAATTTGGATCATGTGTCAGTAAGCAACTTGAGGAATGTTGAGTTTAGTAGGAGTTCATTTAGTAATTTGATTAACTTGAACTAATTATTGTGAACATAGTATAAAAGAAGTACTTACAAATATTTGTTGTAGATGTCTAAGGCAGTGGCTTAATTTAACTTCAATTCCTAGAGAAAGAAAAACTGAAAGATAATGGTTCAAACTTCACCAACTAGCACCATAATGTGCGGAGTAACCTCGCTAGCATGAAGAAATAACATGTTCTAGATATGCCGCTAGGTGACGCCCTACTAATACCACGTATCAGGATAAGCACAATGTGTATGACACACGCTATGATGACTACACTCTTGTAAGGTGTACGATCCTCCAATCACTAGAAACTGAACTCCAGAAGAGTTTTGAACTCACGAATACATATGAATGGTTGAGGAACTCAAAACCATATTTGAGGTCCAAACCCGTGCTGGGAGATATGAGATCTCCGATAAGTTCTTTTCTGCTAAGATGGAGGCGCATGGCTTTGTGAGCAAGCATGTCATTAAGATGGCGAGTTACATTCAACGTCTTCAGGCACTAGACAGCAAGATTCTAGTTGATCTCACGATGGATAGGATCTTGTAGTCGCTGCCATCAAGCTACAAAGGGTTTGTGCTGAATTACAATATGACTAGGGCGAACAAATCGCTCACTAAACTCTCCACAATGCTGAAAACTGTGGAGGTAGAGATCAAGAGGGATCATCAAGTGTTGATGGTTAAGAAGATCATTGATGGCTGTGAAATTATCCATCTTTATACGTGTTTAAATCTTATATTAAGTTAAGCAGTTGACAAAACATCTCCCTAGCCTTGCGATTAATGACTAATTATTGCAGAGATGTGCAAATCCTTGTTTTGAATTGTGATGTGTTGAAAATCACTCTTTTATGGCGAAATATGGAGCAATTAAGGGAGAATCACATGTTGCCAACACCACCAAGTAAACTAGGGTCGAATGCCAATGTCGAGAAGTGTTAACGAGCATCGGTATGGGTAGGGCTTACCCGTACCGTCCTCCCATACCACATGGCGACGGCTTAGCTAGGTCAAACCAAGCAACTTTTATGAAGGGCCCTATATATTTCGAGACTCCTAGTAACCGTAAAGAGAGCCGCAATTCGCAGATTACATCTAAAAACACACCGAGGAAGATCCACCACATCACCACCACCATAGTTCATCATCTCCATCTCCGCCTCCATCCATAGCCATAACTTGTATTCAAGATCTCCTCGTGGTTGGTGACTATTGTAAGGATATTTAGTATTGATCTAAGTAATTCTACAATATTTTCTACCCTTGATCTTATCATGAGTGAGTAGTACTCATGGGCTGCAGGTTGGGCAATAGCCTCACAATAATTATGTGCATCTAATTACATGGGAATATTGTGTGGTGATTGCATAGCATATTTGTATTTGTATTATTATCTCTTACCTTAATCCAATGACTTGTTAGGTACCCAAGACCCCGTGTATTGACCAAGATTTGAGGTGAGATGTGTGGTAAATAGCGCCTACGCGTGAAACCTAGTGATAACAAGAGGAGTACAGTAGTCCTTTAGTGATCCACTTGGGAACAACAACAACAACATCACTAATCTTAATACTTAATAATCATTTATAGCCCGATGCTTCATGGTATAATGGTTGGACCAAGAGACTTTATGTTATGCTTGTGGCTCATAGGGGTTTTAGTATTTACGGATGTGCTTCCCACAAATCCTATCTATATTAGATCATTTACACATGAATGTGTTTATTATTATCTTTATCTCATATGTATGGATAGTTGCATGTGAAATATCAACCCTGGCCTATCTCCATGTACTGCTATTCTTACAAAAATAACGATGAGTTCTAATCTTATAAGGAAATCCTAAAATGCAAAACATACTAAACATTGACAAGAAATCATAAAAACGATTACAAAGGTCTTTGCGATCTGTTCAAAGAACAACGAAAATATATCTTTGCGTATGTTTGCTTCATCGTCCTAAAAAATGTATGTGCTGAAAATGGTGATTCTAAAATGTTTACTACAAATTGTTTGGTAAATTGGACCCGATTATCTGCAATCGTTAAGTCAGACTAGGGTGTGACGAAAATAGTTTGTTATCGCCTATGCAACGCATAACGTTAGAGGAACTGAGACGGATCTAAGCATAAGTACTCTTTGTTTGCGTTCATGCGCGCTACTTCTTATTCAGCGCTATGCGGTACGGATGGACTACTTCTTTCTTTCCGGACATTTTCCGTGCCACCTTCGTCTTTCTTATTCCTTGTCGTTCGGCGTAGCCACGTATCCGGTGCCGCTGTTTATTCTTTTTTGTATTTTCTTCTTAGTTTCTATACCCCATTCATCGCAAGCAATCATATGCGCTAGTTATTATTCCTCTTCCGTGCGGACACGTGACTTTTTTCTCCGCATGCGTTTCCCGCTCCACTTTCGTCCTACGTCTTTTTCCACGGTCGTTTGTTGATGTTTTTTGTGGCACGGGTGCAGTCCTAGGGTTGATGATCCTCCTTCTCTACTTCTTCTTCCGCGGTCATATGTTGATGTTTTTGTTGTGGCATGGGCACAGTCCCGGGGTCGCCGATCCTCCTTCTCTACTTCTTCTTTCGCGGTCATCTGTTGATGTTTTTATTGTGACACGGGCGCAGACCTAGGGCTATTGTTTTCTATCCTCCACGTCTTCCTTCGGTTTTCTCTTTGGTGCGAAATCACTTGCTACCGAAGCGTAGCATCTTCCCATGCTACCTATTAATGGCGGATGTTGGCCTGCTTGTGCCAGCCTAACTATTCTTCACTGACTCGAAAGCTGGCCGTGCTGACTGACGCTTACTCTAGTTGTGCAGCATGAACTCTATGCTAGATTTCATCAACGCAGGTATTGAGGCGCGCCGACATATAATTCCCTGGCCTTTAAAAACTAGACACCTGTGTCCGTTTTCCCCACTCTAGTCTTCCAACTGCCACATAGAATCCCCACAACAACACCCATGGACGGCGGCATAGGATCGAGGGGACGGCGTCTAGGACGGCCTCCTGGCCAGGGATGTGGTCGTGGTCTATGAGTAAGGAGTAGGCAAGTCCGTAAATTTTCACCACCAATGTTGCCTTCGCCATCGCCCTCGACTGAGAGAGTCAGAATCAACCTCACTGGGTTTGATTTTCGCGTCGCCATCCTATCAGGCATGATCTATGATAGACTACGCCTCCCTGACAAGTTTGCATTGGTAATCAAAGGGAAGGAGCCCCGCAAGGTCGTGTTGCGTCACGACGAATCGACCGACATGTGGCTCATGGAGGTTCTATTCTACAGCTCCGGTGAGATGTACCTCTATAACGGCTGGAGAGAGTTCACCCGCGTGCACGACATTGTTGTCGGCCACTTCCTGGTCTTCAAGTTCGACGGCGAGGGCATGTTCACCGTGAAGGTATTCAACGAAAGCATGTGCTGCCGCCACTACTATAGCGACAGCGATGAGTAAGCGAGGGCAAGAGGAAGACGCTAATGTGTATAGTTTATGTACTAGGTTACTACCTCCTCTGTATGTATCTGTATGAAGCCAAAAGGTCCTTCGAAACTCTGTATGCAAGATAGATGTACCAATGTGTTTGAAATTGAAATCAATAAAATCTATTTGTCAATTTTCTTTCCCGTCTTTGTATGTGCCTTCACTTCACGTACACGCTACACACCCTAGGGATCGGCCATCTGTCTGACGTGTCTTATGTTCTTTGGTGTCTCGACATTGACTTTAGTTGTTTTTGTCGCTATATGTTGAGGTAGAACCACGAAGGCCACGACGCTAACGATTTGCGAGTTTTAATGTATGACGAAGACTTGGAGAGCATACATGTCGAGTCATTCAGTGAGCTTCTTAAACTGTCAGCACGATATTAACATCGTGCTTCAGTCAGTTCCCAATACAATCGTTCATGCCATGACACATCTGCTTAACTCGTCTGCACAATATCAACGTCGTGTTCCTGTAAGCTCGCAATGCAATCATTCGTGGCATCGGACGACATGCTCATGAAAGGAATTTCTTCATGGCCACGCTTCAGAAGGGGCATATAGAAGTCTAGGATTTACCAGTGTGAAATGCTACTCGGACACGCTAAACACCGACGCGTGTACAGTACCATTGTGATGCACATACTTGGCACCGACGGCACCGTGCACTACATGTTTCAGACTTTTCTCAGATGTTTACCGATGCGAGAATAATTTTCGGCAGCGGTGAGACACACGCTATAATAACACGACATTGTTCCCTAGAGGCGTTATTACTTATTGTTCTGATAGAAGATCTTTTCTCTTGCACGGATATATAGTGCGATAATATCATGAAGCGTTTTGCCTTCCGGACGCTCCATGGGGGGCGCAGGGAGAAGTCTGACATGCATAGGTGTATGCTATTTTAATGCTTACAGACCATTCAACGTCCGTGTTAACCTATTGTAGATGTATAGTCAAACATTTTGTGTAACGGCCATGCTCCGGGGGGCTTAGAGATAAGTCTAGTTGATACAACCCCGGTAAAAAAAACAAACTAGAAAGGTCTGGTAAATGAAGATTGAAGCAAACTAGCAAGTCTTGCAGACGCTCCTTAACCTACTACAATTGTTTCTCAAGATTTGATTAAACCTAGGTCTTTTAGGAAAAAATCTACCATAATGCATCTGCAATCCAGATCTAAGGTATCAACCACAAAATTCAAGAAGGCTAAGTGAAAGAAGGGTAGCTTAAAGAAGGGTGGCAAGTCCATTGCTACCAAAGAGGAACCTAAGCTGGACACTGTGTGCTTCTACTACAAGGGATATGGTCACTAGAAGCGCAACTGCCCAATGTACTTGGCAGATAAGAAGGTCGGCAATGTCAACAAAGGTACAATGATATATATATTATTAATGTGTATCTTACTAGTGCTTGTAGTAGAGCCTGAGTATTTGATACTGGTTCAATTGCTAACATTTGTAACTCGAAATAGGAGTTGTATAATAAACGGTGCCTAGCAAGGGATGAGGTGACGATGCACGTGGGGAATGGATCAAAAGTTGATGTGATCGCCATCGGCACACTCCCTCCACTTCTACCTTTGGGATTAGTTTAAAACCTCATTAATTGTTATTGAGTGCATGCATTAAGCATGGACATTATATTTACATCCCTCCTCCTGCATATATACCCCTAGGGGATGTCTCCTCCAACACACGAAGCCTCCTCCCCCTCCATGTGCCGGAAACTCTCTCATGTCACATATGTGTACTCCGCGAGGCTCCAAGCAAAGCGCTGCATGGGTACAAGTGAATCACCGTTTGGCGTCAAGATCTGGATGACAGAACATTGAACAGATCGAGAGTACTAGATGCAGTACTAGATGCACGCAACCTGTGGAGGGTTCGTGCTATCGATCCTTCGCATCGAGTGGATTGCCAAGTTCTTCATAAACTACTTCATCAACAATGTCTTCTTCATCAATGTTGGTGAGCACTAGATCAACTATGTTAGTATCTTCATAGATAGATCCATGGTTGTTTGTGTAAGGGAGAAATTCTTGTTTTTGCATGCACGGACCCCCAAAAAAATGACCCTGTTTCTCTCCTTCCATCTGTTCAGGCTGCACACAAACCACCTCCATAAAACAAGGCCAGTGAATAGGATTTTAGCATGCTGGAATTTTGTTCTCAAATGGTCGGACGTTCCCCAAGAAATCTTCCATTTATGCCAACATCGCTAGGAAAAAGAGCATTTAATGACCAGGTGGTTTATGTCCTTTAAAATTTGTTAATCGCATAGAGCACAAAACGGACCCGAATTAACATGCCACTATTTACGGATCATCAAATCTTTAGTATTTAAGTGGTCATGATTTGGAAGCCAAGCAAACACCTTGGCTCGAGATTTCCAGATATATTGAAGGATAATGTCCTATCGAAGTTGTCCAAACAGGTGGTTATAAAATTTGGATGAGGATTATTTAGAACTCCCCCAAACAAAAATCCACTGATCTCGCGTCGATCAACCAGTCAGCAAACCCTCAATGGGCTAGTCATGCACTGCAATTTATGATAAGCTTTAGTAGACAATGGTAGGGAAAACCTACATGTCATCTCTGACGTATGAATCATGGTGGCAACAAAAGTATCTTGATCCATCACAAAGGAGAATAATCAATGAAATTTGTCACATAGAAGCTCATTTGGATCCCAATAGTCATTCCAAAATAAAATGGTAGAACCATCCCCAATTAAACCATTAGTGATACTATGATAATCTTTAATTAGACTGAATATATCACACCAATAAAAGGAACCATGCTTGGATTGAGCGTGAGGAATACTATCACCATATAGAGACCATACCAGCTTAACTCACGACATATCAACCTTCATATAGAATTTGTGAAGCTGTTTAAGCAATAAAGCTTTATTTTGGAGCTCAAGATTCAGCACCCCTAAAAATCCGTATTTTTTTGGACGACACACTAAATACCATGATGAAAGGGCATTTATGGAGGTTGATCCTTCGTCCTTTGCCCACAACCAATGACGTCTCTCTCTATCACAAATAGCTAGGATAGATTTTTGAACTTTCAAAGAGCACAAATAGAACATGGACAGAGAGGACATCACATAGTTCACATATTACAACCTACCCCCATAGTTTAGAAAGCGAGCACTCGCATTCATTCTCCTCTCCACTAATCCCACTAGAGGGAACAAATCTTGAATTATCAATTTAGTGGTACCTAAAGGTAGGCCTAAATAAGTGAACAGGAGGGAGCCAACTTCATAGCCAAAAGTGACCACAAATTTAGTAAGCCACTGGTACAAGATATTGATAGGCAGACTTAAAATAGTTTACTCTAAGCCCAGTGGCTTGGGATTTTTTTCCAATAACTCTTTCAAAGAAAGAAGTTGATTTGGGCATGCTTGCATAATTAATAGTGTATCATCTACATAGTAAATAATAAGGACATTAGTATTAGTAATAGGAATAGGCTCCTGTAATACACTTGCTTGGAAGAGTTGGTTAACCATGCACTGTAACAATTCAACAACACTGACAAACAAAATCGAGGACAAGGGGTCTCCTTGACGGACTCCTCTTTGGCAAGGATTTGTTTTGCCTAGCACACCATTAAGAAGCATGGAAGAAGTCCCTAAAGACATGATCATATCCATCCAATGTAACCACCTCTCATCATAACCCTGACATTCGAGCACATTCCTAATAGCCTGTTGCTAAACCATATCGAAAGCCTAACTGAAGTCCAATTTTAGGATGCTTATCTCATTTTCCGACTTCTTACACTTACGGAGATATTCATAAACCCGACCCACACAGTCCTGGTTTGTTCTCGTTTTAAGGAATCCATATTGATTAACATGCACTAACTCGAGTATTTTCTCTTGGAGGTGATTAGCCAGTAACTTAATGATGAGTTTTAGACAAATGTTCAAAAGGGATACGGGTCTATAATCACTAGTACCTTGAGTATAGAGCACTTTGGGAATCAACGTAATAAACAAGTCATTAATACTTTGTAAGTTCACCGTACCTTCCCAGAATTCCTGACATAATCTATAAAAATAATACCTAATAGTTGGCTATCACACCTTCAGAAACAATCCAGAGAAACCACCTTTTCAATCTCCTCATTTGTGAAAGGGGTCGAGAGATCACCTAAATCATGTAAAGGAGTAAACAAAATTGTGCAAAATCCATTGAACTCAAAATGGGCACTGAAGTACCGAGTCTATCTCTAAAAGAATGCCATAGAATTGCAACCTTCTCATTATGTTCCATCGCCACAGATCCATCCTCTCATTGCAAAGAAGCAATGAAATTTTTCTATACCAAATAGTTGCCATTGAGTGAAAAAATATGTGTTCTCATTTCCCAGCTGATGCATGTAAAATACATACATGAACTTTACAGTTTATTGATACATATTCCCACATATTTTTAACATATATAATATAATATCCATGTTTTATATTGATTTTTGAGGATTTACCAATGATCCCATTTATTTTGGTTATAACTCTCTAGGACAAGAAAAACCTGTTTTGTGTATTTTTATTTTTTAGGGACCTAAACAAAGTCAAATGAAGCTGAGATTTTAGGAAAACCAATATTTCGGGAAGAATGATGATCTGGAGTGCTTGTACCTCACCAAAGGGGATTGTAGGCCCAAAAGAGCCCAGGTGGCACGGCCTACCCTAGTGCACGCGCCACCTAGTGTATTTTGGCCCTCGTCCGTCAGATTCGCTTCAATATTTCACCCACGGACTTGGTTTGACCTAAAAAAAATGCTATATAACGGGTCCCCTGAGGCATCCTCAAGTAGAGAGCCACAGAAACATAGAAACACCAAAAAGAAATCAGAACCAGTGAAGATTTGAGGGGGAAACTCCGTCGGAGCCGCCGTCGGAGGGATCTCTACCTTCCCCAACATCTCCAACATCATCACCATGATGAAGAGGTAGTAGTCCACCTTTGGACTATGGGTTTGTGGCAGTATCTTGATATATTTCTCTCTTGGTCTTCATAGATCTAGTACTATATGAGCTTCCCAATATGATTATGGTTATATATGTAATTCCTATGTGGTAGATCTTTATTCTATGATTTGATATATGAGATTGGAACCTATTATGTGTAAGATGTATTGATAGATGCATATAATGTACCTTGTTCTTAAGTACTTGTTCTGATCTAACTTGTATACAAGAGTGTGTGGGGGGGGGAAGTGTGTATTAGATGGAGTAACATGGTGGTAGTGATTGAATAGTGACAACAAATTCAAGATCTACTATGGTTTTTACCTTTATTTTGTTACCTCACTAAGGATTAAGTGAATTCATGTGCTATAATTATCTTCTGACAGCTTGATAACCTTGTTTGCTCAAGGTAGCATATTTATTATTCAAACATCATGTCAAATTACTTAAGGCTATGCTATGTTAATTCTTCATTCTAGATTGCTTGGATTTTTCCCTTTCTAGAGGAGTATAAGAGACATGTGTTGCATCATCTCTATATTAGGATGTGATGCCCATAAGAATGTTTATCAAACACAGATTGAAGTTTCACCAATATTATGTTGATGATAAATTGTTTTATGTCCACTACAACTTAAAAAGAGAGTAGACAAGTGAACCCATGAACCCCGGTCCAACTTTTATCATAAGAAACAACCTTCCAACACCATTACTATCATTTATATTTTCTGCAATTTAATATTTATAAAATAAAAAAATACTTTCTTTACTTGCAAATACAAACAAAATACAAAAAGACCTTTTTATTATTGCATTTACTTTACTTGCCTAGTTTTATATTGTTTTACTTTATTTATTTATATAGTTATTCTATATTACTAATACGAAACCTTGTGCTTGACAACCACGCGGTGGAGTTTGGGACACAAGGAATTTTTTTTGTTTTGTAGGTTGCTTGAGAGGAGGAGAAGAAGATACTCTTTGCATATTTCACGAGAGTTCAATATAAACCCTCGAGTCACCCTTTGTGGGGGAAAATATGCTTGCTATAACACTCTGCACTTGGATTCCCAACGAGTTGGTACACATGGAGTTGTTGCCATCACCAGCCGAGCCTAGTGAGTTGTACAACATTTTTGCCAGTTTTCTAGCTTACAAAGCAAAAGGTGCTACTAGCGATTCTTAAACAATGTTGCAAAAGTTCCATTCACTAATGTGGAGTGGCATGTGCTCTTCATAATCATCAAGGAGTAAAATAATCGTTTCATAGTTGTCAATGAGTTTCTGAAGCATTGTCTTGAAATAAATTAACTTGATCATGTTAGACAAGCATAGAATTCATCTAAATAAAATGAAAGAGGAATAAATGAATATAACTTACACATGATAAATGTTAAAATTGGATTTTAAAGGTGAGGTTTAGTCTTGTATGATAAAAAAACTAAGAAGAGATGCTAACAAGGGGACACGAGAAACTCTCGTTATGATTTGTAACCAAAGGGTCAACTTATGTTATTTATAGATCTTTTAATACATGTGCTCTTATGGAAAATGAT
This sequence comes from Avena insularis, assembly GCA_023614405.1. Classification (NCBI taxonomy): domain Eukaryota; kingdom Viridiplantae; phylum Streptophyta; class Magnoliopsida; order Poales; family Poaceae; genus Avena; species Avena insularis. The sequence continues at coordinate 414,877,349 of CM042686.1, read as the reverse complement.
TGAATGGAAGGAACCCGAGGATTAGGCTAGCCATGGAATGAGAAAGTAAATGGTTGGGGAGCATGTGCCTTGATTAAAAGATCCATGAATAAAAAGTTGATGTTGGGGTCATTAATAAACGAGACCATTAACTGATACCATGTTCTTTGGTGAAATTGTTCAGTTGTTCAAGACAAAATACTTGGGGTATGTGGTTGAACTTCATGCTTATCTTGTTTTCACTATTCTCTTCTTTTAGTAGCTTGTCCTATGGGAGTTTGTATCTTTTGCAAAGTCATTAGTAATATCTTAATAGTACAATGACTATTGATGAAAGTTAATGTGAAAGTAAAGATAGTTGAATTGTACAACATGCAATGATTATTATAGTTCAAAAGTAAAGGGTAGTTGCTAGAGCTTCTATTTATTTTATTATAATTTGGATGGCTATTAGTTTGTAAATCTTTAGATGATCGAAACATGCATAAGTTTATGATACAATCCTCGTATTTATTTTACCAACCATAAGCTCATTTATGCATGATATGATCTATTTGTTTATTTGATCGAGGACGAGCAAATGTTTAACATTGGGGGAGTTGATACGTGCATTTTGTATCATCATAATAGCAAGATATAGGACTAGTTTACATTGTTATTTGCATAGATCTTTCATTGTTTATGTATTATTAGATGATTTATAGGACTTTTCTACAAAGTCCCTTGTTTTGGTATTTAATTTCTAGGTGACAGCAAATCTCCTTTTTCGTATTTTGATGTTTCAGGGAACTTCTGGACCTCAATTAATTCGGGAAAATACCACGAAAGTTTTTCATCCATACGAAGACCCTGCGCACTTGACACACACGAGGAGGGCCACGAGGCCTAAAATAAACATGGTGGAACAACCTAGGGGGGGTCGTTCCACCTAGGCCCATTTGTCCGTCAAGCATCGCCTCGACTCTATCTTTCTATGTACACATCTGTCTCGTGGGAACGCTACGCCATATTTTTCTGAAAATTTTCTAAGGTGTTGGTGGAGGCGAAAGTCTTCTTCCACCCCGGGGAAAGGGCAGACCCTGCTGTCTCGCGGCCAACACTGAGGGGAAATCACCACAATCATCGTCACCAACTCCTCCTTGGCATAGGGGGGTGTCTACAACACCATATTCACTAACACCACCATCAACATCATCTCCATCTCGAGATCGCCTTCATCTCCCTCATAGTTTATGTAAGATTAAACCCTGGAATATTGTTTAAGTATAGTTTGCATGCTTGTGCTTGGCAACTTGTCATTATTTTATGGTGAAGTCATACTTTCAGATTGTGTTTCATATGCCACTGGCCCGTGTCATGTTTCACCGTCCCATGTTCTCGAGGGTATTTGATGAATTGGCTATGATTTCTATATAGTATGCAAGGAGTATCTGGTCAAGTTTTAATATTTTATTTGGTTCTATGATGGTAATATATGAATGGCGACTACATGTTACTTCATCTTTATGGGATCATAGGGATGCACCTTATTGTAATAAAGAGATTAGGGAGGGATAGAATGGCAGAAACTGTGTCGAGAGACTTTGAGTTGCATTAGGGGTTCTTGATCGGGGACCTTACAACTTTAAGCAATGGTTGGACTTTTATGTCTTAATGAATCCTTTGTTTGAACATGAAAATGGTCTTAGGACTAATCATTGACGGTGTATTTGCATGGGCATATGGTTGCACATATTTTAGGCTCTGTCTAGCAAGAATAATACTTGAAAACATACTTATCATGTTGTTTAAAAAATCTATATGCTAAGAAAATCTATGTCACCATCAGGAAAGTTTGTTACATATACGTACACAATTGATCTTGTCCTCTTGCTGCATAGAGTACTGATATTTCTCTGAAAAAACATTTACTTTCTTGCAATTTAATTTTCTACAATTTACTTTACCACAAACTATAATCCCAAAAATACGAAATTGTTGCGTATTTTATTGTTCTACTTGTTAAACTTGCTAACCAATACCTTCAGCTCCTCGTCAGTTCGATAACCTTTAATATATTGAAAGATACTATAGTTGATTTCACCCACTTGTGGGTCATAAAAGTGCCGCCGACGGAAGCTAAGGGAGCGCCACACATGTGATGACTTTCTGTTCAAGGAGAGCATCACTATTTTCCGCAGACTACTTCTAAGAAAAGCCTAGGTGCAACACTAATATCAAGGTTCTCCCCAGAGTATGGCAATAGCAAGCATGGCGGCTTTGAACAAAATATCGTGTTTCCCTCGATCACCACTGGCTGCTGCATTGTCCTGGACCTAAACCAGGCCTATGATGTCTCGGGCGGTTGTGCCATCCCAAAGGGGTCCAATCGAGTTCACCCAACCTAGCTAGTTTGATGCTTCCATCATGAATGCCAACAACCCGTTCGACAAAATACAGCCTAGTGGATTAGGCGCACACGAGATATGGGAACATTGTCATTGTGTGTTGAGTGTGTTGCATGATTGTAGCCCACCTAGGACTTGTGTTTTATCCATAGAGGGACCCCGACGCTGCCATTCATGAGATTATCCATAGTGCAACTAAGGTTGCTGATGCGACACAATATGAAGAAGAAGATGAGGAAGAGGAAGAGACTACCGGGATGAAGGGAAAGGCCAAGGACAAGAAGGGGACTGGCAGCCGAGGCCCAAAGTGAAATTCAAAGGAGGACAAGTGCTTGTGTGATTCTTGGAAAGTGGTGATTCTTGACCCCATGACCATCTCTTATCAAACAAGTGGTGCCTATTGGAAGATGATCAAAGATGAGTCTGATGAGCATAAGCTCTTGAATAAGGAGTATGCCAAAAAATGCACATGAGTTGCAACCAAAATGCTATGTCGCATAGGTGCAACATTATACAACATGGTGCCAACAAGTGAAAGGACAATGGATGTCGTCTAGAGGGGTGAATAGGCTTTAAAAAATACGGTTTAGGCTCTACTAAATATGGAATAAAACTAGCATTTAATTTATCAAAGCACAAAACCTAAAACCACAAGGTTCAACTTAGTGCACCAACAATCTATGCTAAGCAAAAGCAACAAGGTGGTAGCAAGATAAAATACTTCAAGCACAGTGGCTATCACAATGTAAATTGCATAAGTAAAGGGCCGGTTGAGACATAACCAATAGACACAGAGACGATGATTTTTATCCCAAAGCTCACTTCCAAAGAAGCTACCTCTACATTAGAGATGTGCGATGGTGCAATGCTCTCCAAACGCCACAAATGGCTCACATTGAGGTGTGGTGGGTCGATGCACACCCAACACCACACAAGGCCTCAGCCCAAGATGCAAAGGCACGAAACTCACCGACACCACAACATGCTCACCATATTATCCCATGAGCTCACCACAAAGGCTTACTCACGATCCACTATGGGACACTTGAGGGAAGTCACCAAACGCGTACAAGCTTGGGGAAAACTCCACAACTCAATTGAAGGGCTCCCAAGAATCACCACAAAGGCCTCGACCTTGACAAATCTCCACAACTCAATTGGAGACCCCAAGGGTATCACACCACTATCACACAACCGTCTAGGGTTCCAAGAACCCAAGAGAAACAAACCCTCAAGCTTGAATCGCCAGATCTTCGAGGAGAACTCAAACCTATGCACCAAATGCAAGAGGCAAGTCCTTCACTCTCAAAGTCCACCAAAGCAACAAAAGCTATTGGGGGAATAAGAGAGGAAGAACACAAGAGGAGAACACAAAACTCTCCAAGATCTAGATCTCAAGGATTCCTTCACAAAGAAGGGATTTGGTTAGGTGGGGCTGTAGATCTAGATCTACTCTCTCAAATCCCTCAAAAAGATGCAAGAATCATGGGAGGGGAAAGAGGAGAGGACAAGCTCTTCAAGGTCAACAATGGAGGAGAGAGAGAAAGCCAAGAAACAAGAAAAGAGCTAGTACCCACGAAGGGGAAGATGATACTATTTTAAAGGGATCCCAAATCTGACTGTTTGGATCAAAACGCGCCTGGCTGATAGTGCCGGTGAGACACCAGAAGTTTGGGTAAGCCCTAGCTCCAACGGCTTGAAAGTAGTTGAAATGACCTGGTTGTACAGGCTGGAAGTTCCACCCGACCCGGGCCAAAACTTCCGACCGGTACTACCAGTCTACTACCGACAAAATACCGATAAATAAAACGTGACCAAATAGAGAGATGACTACGAGGTGTCATAGGCTGAGCAGAAGCGGGCCAGAATTTCCACCAGTACCACCGATGGCAAAATATGCCCGAGCGGTACTTCCGGTCAACTACCGGCCCAAGTACCGGTAAATATGCATCAAAAACAGAACGGGTGCTAGGGCGTTCCCATGCTCAGCGGAACTAGACTGGTACTGATGGGGTTTGTTGCATAGAAAACAAAAAATTCCTATGGTTGCAACCACCAAGATCATATTTAGGAGATACATGTATACCTGGGCGTTTTTCGGGCCGGGCCAGGCTCGGGACGGGCCACAAAAAGCCCGCCCGCACAATTCTCAGGCTCGAGCCTGGCCCGGCCCGGCTGTCGGGCCTAAAATCGCTGCCCAGACCCGGCCCGAATTACACAAAAATCACCGGGCCGTCGAGCTGGGCCTTCCCTATTTCCTCATTTCTCTAGGCCTGAGCCCGACCCAAGTAGTGCACGGGCCTCAAAACTGCTACCCAGGCCCGACCTGCATGCTAGAAAAGCCCGGCCCGTTGGGATTTTTTCAGGCCGCACGGGCCGGGCTGCCCATGCCCAGCTATAGATACATGTAACGGTTTCAGATGGACTCACTCTCGAAGACCGTAACGTGGGATAACGTTCCCATAAACAAACATGACCGATGTAGAGTGTACACGACCGTCCTCAAGGACGCGCAAACGATCAGCGCCACAAGTGGCAGCGCCTCTGTAATTGGTCACACGTACGGTGTGCCGACGACTCCCAAACCCTTGCTCCAGCCGGGCAGTGGTAGTAGCGGATCCTCGGGAACTCCAACAGCACTAAGCCATGGTAGAGGTGGATGAGGGGAAGATCTCGAGTAGGGCTTCGCCTAAGCACCTTTCTAGTGGCAATGGACAAGGCTAGCAAGAGGGAGAATATGCCAACCAAAGGGCATATGAGAGAGGGGTGAATGTGTGTATGAGAGAGGAGGGGAAGGGGGCTTTATATAGGTGAGGGGCAGCCCAAGGGGGCTAGGCGCACAATCCATGGCTGCCCCCACCTCTTCCCCAATTTATGTGGTGGACTCTCCACTCACATAAAACCTCTCTCCACTTTCTCCCATTCATTCTTCACTCAAAAATCAAAGGTATTTCTATTAAAACACTTTAATTCCCTTGTTTTAATGCAACTCAATTTAATGAACACTTTATTTAATGAGTAATTAGTTTAATGAATACTTAATTTAATGAACACATTAATATTTTGATCCCTTGCTTTATTTCGATACCCCAAAACTATTTCGGTAGATTCGGCAGAACAATTTTTCGCAGCAGAACAATTTTCTGCGATGTCCATTGACTTTCCTTGTGTTCCCTATATGCTTAAATGTGTCGGTTAACCTTAAGTGTGTCTCCCTACGGGTTCGAGAACTATGTAAACATGATCGAGACTTTCTCCGATCAACAATCATTAGCGGGACCTAGAGATCCATAATGACTCCCACTAGTTCCACGAAAATCAGATGATCGTATGAAGCTCTTTCGCTGTAATCAAATTCCTTTTATCTCGCAATATATTACTTGTCCGAGATTCGATCACTCGGTATCATCTATACCTTGTTTAATCTCGTTCTCGAGAAGTACTCTTTTTCTCGTTCCTGTGATATGATATTCTAGTGATCAAATCACTTGCTTGCAAGGCTATATCAATGTGATATCACCGATAGGGCCCTGAGTATATCTCTCCGTCATCCGGATGGACAAATCCCACTCTTGATCCACGAGCATCAATTGACACTTTCCAAATACCTGACAACATCTTTATAATCACCCTATTACGGTGTGACGTTTGATGTAATCAAAGTACTCTTCCAGTGAAAGTGATTGACGTGATATCATGGTCTAAGTACATTGAGTTACTACGAATGCGATGGCAATTTAAACTTGATGACATTATCGTATTGCTACATCTACTGTGGGTGATTGTTCATCATATCATTCTCCAAAAATATGACCATGTTATTAACAATATCCAATGTTCATGATCAGGAAACCTTTGATCATCCGTTAATCAACAAGCTAGTATAAAAAGAGGCATTACTAGGAACCTTTTATTTTGTTTATAAATCACACATGTATTAACGTTTCCGGTTAACACAATTATAGCATGAGAAATAAATATTTATCATAAACATGGAATAAGATAATAACCACTTTATTATTGCCTCTCGGGCATATTCCTTTCAGGTACTACCGGCACCAAAAGTGGCCTAGCGGTACTTCCGGTGAAGCAGTAGTAGTTCCAGTCAGGGAAACTCTAGAACCAAAACTGCCATAACTTTTGCATCCAAACTCCAAATAAGATGAAGCCAATTTTGTTGCAAATATTGGGTATCACCAAGGGAGAAAATACCACGAATATATATATGTGAGATATCTCCCAAGGTGTGGAGCCTAAAAACCCGCAAGATCAAACACGCAATAAGATGTTTAAGGGAAATCAGTTTTTGATGAACTAGAGCTTGTTATGAAGATAACCACAAGCTCTAGATCCTCTCATGGACAAGATCCAAACAACAACTAAGAAAGATGATGCTATGTATGCAAAGGTTTGAACTCTCCCGAAGAAAACAAACGAGCTACTCACTCGAGATCCCCTCTTGATAGTATGGTTATCTATCCTAAACCCGGTCTCCCAACACTACAAGAGACCGATAAAATAGAAAACCTATCAAGATCATACCTTTGCCTTGAGCATTCCACTTGAGCTTGATGTATACGGTCTTGTCTTCCTCAAGATGGAACATCTTTCTTGATTTCTATTGCTCGCGCTTTGCCTGACGAAGACTTGTGAATTGCTCCCCCATACTCCATGGAAAAACCTATTTTTTGAACTTGTCTTCATCACATCATGATCACCGAGGATGGCAAGCTTCAAGCATGTGATCTTCTAGAGATGGCGCATCTTAAGTTTGCACTTCATTTCTTCTAACTCTGTTAGGATGATGTCTTGAAGATAACCATGAGGAACTCCATCTTCTTCCTCAAGACACACTTGATCTTATTCTTATTCTTCTTCTTCTTCGTTGTTTTCTTTTTCTATATGATTCCAATGCGAACAAAGCCCTTGGACATTGCTTCTTCTTCATTTCTTCATTTTTCAATCTTGAAACTAACACATGGCTCAAGAGATGCCAATGGATAAATCCTACAAGTGAAACTCAATTCAAACATTAGTCCATACATATTGTCATTAATTACCAAAACCACATGTGGGGGCACACATGCACTTTCAACAAGTTTCATGAATTTCTTAAGAAGGCCCGTGGTAGAACTGAGAGTAGAACCAACATGGCGGGTCAAGTAAGTGATCAACTTTCTCAATTTAGCATGCTATACCTCGGCCTTGTATTGATTTGTGTCTCTTTGATTAGTTGGTAGCCGCGCTAGACATATTTATCACCGTACAACATGCATGGACAAGGATTTCAACCTGGCCCATTACTTCAAGGAACTCGAAAAGTGCGAGAAATGGAGGATCACTCCGAAGATACTCAATGCTAGAGACAATGGTGGCATCGTTGATGTAGATGCGTCGGGTTCCTCAGCGTGAGGCCCCACTAGGATAGGCAAAGGCTGCCATTGTTGCAGCGGCATGATTAGAGAGGGTGCAAGCATCAATTGACAAATGCCTCGCCAAGGTCTCATCAAACTCGACCTTGAGATGACAAGAGACCAATACAAGGTGGGTGACACCAACACCGACACTGACGGCAACGGCATCGCCAACACCTTCCGCGACGAAAGAACCAGTGGCAACGACGACGCTAACACCTTCGGCGACGGAAGAGTCGACGGCAACGGCGGAGGAGACATCTTCCATTTAATTGCCATGGTATGCATGCCGCGCCTTGTAATATGTGGGGCCGGGCTTGGGCGACGTTTTGGTGGCTGGGACTTCAAATTTATGGCCTTCTTTTGATTTGCATAATTTCAAAAGTGAAAAGGTGTCAAATTTTAATTGAGGTGCGGGTCCATACGCGACAGTGCTGACGCGGGGGCAGCGGGGGGAGGGGTGGGTGGGGAAGGGGGAGGGGTGTTGGACATGCTCTAACCCTCTCCTTGTGTAAACTTGTTGGATGTTTATAGTCCATCTTTTCCGAATTAGATTCGCATATTTGATATTTATACATTAAAACACGTCTAGATACATGTGATAAATCTGCAACAAGTAATTTGGGACAGCTTCAAAATACTTAATGAGAAATAGAGAAATACATTAGTTACACTTTGGAGAACATGGACACTGCTTACATTTCGTGCAAGGCACTTTACAAGCGCGCAAATCAGGTGGCCATGGTAACTCGCATGGATAAGACACGACGCTTGTGTTCTCGTCCATCTTGTGCTTCCACCTCGCCACTTCCATGGTCCCAAGGTCGACGGTGAACAACCACGTCTTTTCCACCACCGGAGCAACCACTACGGACCTCCCATGACCATAGGCCGAAACGATCTCTAAACCACCATTGATAAAGTATTCCTCTTTATACCCTGTCAGCCCGCGGGTAGCCTCCAGTAACCCGTGGCTACTCTGAATCCCCCATTCGCCGTCTACGTGCCACTGCCACGGCCACGGCAGCATCAAGACACGGAGGTCGCCACCCTGCAGGCAAATAGCACGTATCGCCGTGCAGTAGTCGCTGCCAGGATCAATGAATCGCAAGGACGACGACCCTCGGGCGATATCCGGTAGCCTGTGTATCTTCATGTAGCCATCACTGCTCAGGCGTAGCACGGATTCCTCGTCTTCTTTGATGCTCCAGAAAACGAAGTGTCCACTACGCCCCAGCAAGCGCAGCGACTCCGCACCATAGAGATGTACGGGCGCCCCCAACCCCAAACGCTCCTTCCTCCTGAGGCACCAGCCAGGCTTCCGGTGCATGAGGCTTCTGTCGCAGGCCCTGAAGCGGTCGAACACGCACGCCACGACGGTGCCGACGGAGCGGTCGTGATCGCCGCGCACGCCGTCGTGCTCCTGGTAGAGCAGGCACACCAGATTGAACGCCGGCATGCCAATCCCATTCCGTTCCCAGTAAGCCCCGGTGTTCCTGCACCCGTAGAGGAACACGCCGACGCAGCGATGGCGCCTCACCTCCTCCATGGGCGGGATCACCTGGTAGCGCCGCTTGAGGGGCTCGCAGACGAGGAGGTCCGGGAAGCAGTGGCGCCGCCACCCGGTCTTCCACTTGGCGAGGAGGAGCATGCTGCAGCGGCTGTCCACGATCTCCCACGCCCCGCTGCCGCCGGGGAGGAAACTGAGGGAGAAATGCCGGCCGTCGACGTCGTCAGGCGAGGACGGGAGGAATATGGGCCCCCGGCGGTTTCGGGTATTGTGGTAGCTGCCCGCAAGAGGGTGGTCCTGCGACTGTCGGATGTCGATCGTGCTGCGGAACCTCCAGTCGGCGATGAGCCGGCGCCACCGTGGGCACGTGGCGGCGGCCCGGACGACCCAGAGGGGCGAGACAATTAGGAGCTGCAGGATGCGCCGGAGGAGCTTGTCGGGGAGATCTTGCACGGTCGTCCGGCTTCGCGCTGGCCTGGACAGAGGCTGCTCCGCCTTCGTCGCCATTGAATCGAGCGATGGAATGGAGCGGCGGATGAGACCGATTGTGATGAGACGGCATGCTATATGTAGCATGTTGGAGCTGGACTAGACTAGGTTCATCGGGCCGTTCGTTTTTCTGATCCGTTGCGACGACTTTTCAAGTTTTATTTTTTTGATGAGGTAGCGACGACTTTTCAAGTTGTTGACGTGCCGCGCCCTCCAAGCAAAAATGGGAATTGTGTAAACTACTCCGTTCGGGAATAGTGTGGCACATGCGTCTAGATTTTTTTTTTTAACGAGTAAGGACCGAAGGCCATGGAAGCTTATATTACTTCGTCCGATCCTAACTACTAGCAAAAGTGCCATGCGTTGGAAAGACCGATCCAATTCTATGGAAAAAAAATTACTCTCTCCAATCTAAAATAGTTGCTTAAATTTATCTAGATTTGAATACATCTAGTACTAAAACATGTCTAAATATTCGAATCTAGATAAATCTAATTAATTGGATCGAAGGGAGTATCTTACTTCATGACACTGGTCCTCGATGAGCTATGCCACAACTAATAAATTGTTTCCGCTGCCTATATTAACAAGATTTGTAGATATTCAGATAAATCATATTCAAAAATATAGTATCTTTTACCTGCAAAAAAAATAGTATCCTTAACACTCGTACTGATTTTACATAAAAGGGACAAACGTGTGGCAGTCGCTCAATGCGGAGGGTCCATGTTTGCGCATGTGCTAATTAGTCCACTCCCAAAAAAACCCACGCACACCTATACGAATAAAAGGAAAAAGAACCATAAACCCAGTCGGTTTGTTTTATATATTCCACGCGCACAACACCACCCATCGCCGCCCGCACACACGTGACACACACACCTGTCCCTATCAGGTTACATGCACACACCAACGCCACGCGCGGCCACGACCTCCCCCCGTCGATCCCCACGCGAACACCACCTACCCCGGGCCCTTCGCGACCCCGCCTCGATCTAGTGCTACCTGCTGCCGCTGCCTTGGCCTGAAAGCCTGCCCGCCGCCACCCATCTGTGCTCTTGGCCGCGCGCCACCGGTCTCCACCCTCCTCGTCCGGCTGTCGCCTACCTCCTCTTCTCCCTGGTTGCGCCTCGTCCCGAGCTTCTCCGTTGTCGGCAGCAGCCGCTGCCTTGGCCGCCGCCGCCGGTCTCCACCCCTCCCTCGTCCGGACGCCGCCTCCCTCCTCCTATCCCTGGTTGCGCCTCCTCCTGAGCTTCCCCGTTGTCGCCAGCGCCAGCAGCCGCCAGACGCGCCCTCGACCTCGCCTCTTCCCCGTACCGAGCGGCTCTCCGCCACCATGCCCGACTATCGTCATCGCTCTAGGCTGTCGCCGAACTCCTCGCTTCGCCCTGCGGTTGTCGGCCGCAGTCCTCCTTCGTCCGATCTCCTCTGGAGAGCCTCTTTCTTCCACTTGCATTCTTGATTGGAGTCTCAAAACCAACAATCCCGTGTAATTGCAACCATGCCATGCCAGTCCTAGTTTCTTTGTGTTTGTTGATCGATTCCCAGGCAGCTTGATATTCAAAACAATTTGCCAACGAATATAAACCGTTGGAACTTGGTTTAAGTAAGCGAGGTGGGATTATAAATAAATTGTCTTCGTATATATGTAGAGACCTTCCTGCAGAAAGTCAACTTTCGTGTCTTCTAGCCCGTGAAAGAAAAGGCCTAGCGGATAAATATCCACAGGAAACAGAAACATGGAGGCCAACGTCTCAAGCATGTACGCGACCTGCGCGTGGCCGGTTGGCTTCTCACTTGGATCGCAAGAAACAATCTGTCTTTCATTATTAGGTATAGATCGGAGAGAGTAGTCAAAGTATGGTCAGTACATTTTGCACATAGGCCCTTTACAAACAAAGGATTTAAACATAAGGCCGCACTAAAATAAAACAAGACCCTGGAACTAGGAAATTGAAAGCAATTAGATCCCTGAAAATCGTCATCGCTGCTAGAAGACTGTCACCGTTGGGAACCAGCGTCACCACTGGGTAACCTGCCACTTGGGACTTTGCTGGCGATGGACCCCTACGCTAGGTTGAGGAAGATCCTCCACGATGGCGCTCTGGCCTGGAGGAAGAGGAACGGGCCGCATCGCCCATGACTGAGGCAGCTCCTGCCACCAAGGTTAGTGTCGACTTGCCGTCGCCACCACTTGGATGTCTAGTGAGAAGCTTTTGACGTGCGGACTGTTGGAAACGGACATGTATACGTGTTGTATATGGGTACCTGTCGTGTTATAATTGTAACTTTGTATGTTGGTCAGATATATATACGATATTGTGGAGGTTTTGCTTCCACGCAACCCTAAATCAAACTTGGTATCAAATCCTCCCCTACCACCGCCGCCTCCCTCTCCTTCTCGCGCGTCGTCGCCCGCTCCCTAGCGAAGCCGTCCAACGGCTCATCTAGATCACGGCAGCAGATCTCATCGGCCCGATCGCCGCCCCACCCGTGGTGACAACCGCGGCTCCTGCCGCCACGACTCCCTCCATTGGAGTCCGCCTCGATCGCGGGAATTTCCTGCTGTGGCGTGCGCTCGCCGTCACCCACCTCTCTGGCACCTCCCTTCACGGCTACCTCGACGGATCTGTCGCTGCTCCAGCCAAGACTATCACCGAGGGGACTGGCGATGCTGCCACTACGGTGGACAACCCCGAGTATGCAAGGTGGTGGACTCAAGATTAGAAGGTCCTAGGGGTGTTCCTCTCCTCCATGACGGAGGACATTGCGTCTCAGCTCATCAGCTACAAATCCGCGGCTGCGACATGGACCTCCATCCACGCCACGTTCAACGCAGAATCGTGCTGGGGTGCGAGACATCCGGTGACAAATTCAGTCGCTACGGAAGGTCGACATGACCGTTGGCGAGTATATCCACAAGGTGAAGGCTCTGGCCAATGCCATGGTAGCCGTCGGATCTCCACTCAATGATGACGAGGTCATCGATTATATGCTCACTGGATTGGGGAAGGATTTTAACCCGATCGCAGCTTTGCTTAGCATCGTAACCACCCCAGTTGCGCTCGATGCTTTGTACTCCATGGTGCTCAACTATGAGGCACTGCAACTGCAGCAACAGAGTAACGATGATGAGTGGAGCTTATCGGCTAATGTCGTGGCGCGGTACGGTCACCGGTCAATCGCCCATGTGCGTCGGGCGCTAGTCGCCTGCCTGAAGGACACCCCATGGGAGGATACCCTAATCAAGGGTAGAACTACCCGCCTCAGCAGGGACAAGGCATGCAAGGTGGTTCGGATCCCCGCCATAACGACGGCAGTGGTGGAGGAGATGACAATGGCTCCAACGGTTGCAGACGCTCCCGTCCCTAGTGTCAGATATGCAAATACTAGGGACACGAAGCGGACAACTGCCGCAAGCGCTTCGACCACAACTACTCCAGTGGCAATGGCCGCTCCGCTTACATGGCTTCGACCTCCTCCAACAACTCCATGCACTGGGTCATGGATTCCGGCACCACGGATCACTTGACCAGTGACCTAGAGCGTTTCCACATTCGCAAGCGCTACAGTAGCAACGACCAGGTTCAGGTGGCCAACGGCTCAGATTTGTCTATTTCGCATATTAGACACTCGATCTTAGCCGGTTCTTCTCTCCGTTTAAATAATATTCTGCATGTTCCACACATTAGCTGGCACCTTTTATCAGTTTATCGTCTCGTGACAGATAATGATATCTTCATTGAGTTTCATAAATATTTTTTTCTTATTAAGGACAAGGCCACAAGGAGAGTTCTTCTTCACGGTAGAAGCCAAGGCGGGCTATACCCCTTGCCACTCGGTTGTGCCACCTCCTCATCCACGCATCAGGCTTCATTTAGCATTCGGTGTTACGTCGTCTCAATGACATAAGCGTCTCGGTCATGCATCCAATAATGTCGTCGGTTCCATTATTAGGAATAATGATCTAGAGTGTGTTTCTTGAAACAATTCTCCTTTAGTTTGTGATGCATGTCAACGTGGTAAAAGTCATCAGTTATCGTACACCTCTTCTACTCGTGTTTGTACTATGCCTCTTGAACTAGTTCATTCTGATGTTTGGGGCCCTGCTCATCTGTCTTCTGTGGGGTACAAGTATTATGTGAGTTTTACTAACGACTATTCACGTTTTTACTGGATTTATTTCCTTAAACACAAAGCTGATGCGGAGCACGTGTTTTATGCTTTTCGAACACACGTTGAGCGTCTACTGGATGGTAAGATTAAAGTTGTCCAGTCTGATTGGGGTGGTGAATATCATAAGATGCATCGCTATTTTTCAGCATACAAGCATCTCTCATAGAGTCTCTTGTCCTCAAACCTCTCAACAGAATGGTATTACCGAGCGTAAACATCGACACTTAGTCAAAACTAGGCTTGCTTTGCTCACCCACTCCTCTCTTCGCATTTTTGGGGTGAAGCCTTTATCACTGCGTGTTACCTCATTAACCGCATGACGATCCATGTGTTAGGTCAAGAGATGACTATTCATCGCCTTCTTAAAACTCTACCCAATTATCCGTTCCTCCGTATCTTCGGATGTGCTTGTTGGCATAGTTGCTTAAGTATAATTCGCACAAACTAGAGTTTCGGTCCAATATGTGTGTTTTCCTTAGCTATAGTCCAATGCATAAGGGGTATAAGTGTCTAGGTCTATCTATAGGTCGCATATACATCTCGCATGATGTTGTCTTTGACGAATCAGTTTTTGCGTTTGCTACTCCCGGAGTCATGGTTGATGTGTCCACTATCAAAGAGGCTATTTATTTTCCATCTAACAAACCATCTATGAGTGTTCATGTGCGTAATTACGACCTAACCTATTTAGCTACTAACCCATCTGGCTAGTCTAGCATTTTGCCTCTGTAGGAAATTTCACTACCGACTGTTGGCTTCCGCCTGAGTCCGAGCGACGTCCGCTCGGGTGAGATCGACGTGCATGCTGGCACATCTCCCTAGACGGCATCACGCACGCCTAATGGGCTGCTCGTGTTCGACGCCATGCCCTTCCTGGCCTCGCCTCATGGGTCGGCCTTGTCCCATGGGCCATCTTCGGCCTCCTTCGACTCCACGTCGCCCGCTACTGCTCCCTCCTCGCCCGGCAGCGCATCTTCCTCGCCCTCCTTGTCGATAGAACCTCCTGTGACAATCCACCACCTCATCCTATGGTCACGCTGTTAGGTTCGCAACATAGAAAACAAAAATTCCTACAATGAGGACTATACGCCAAGATTTATCTACTAGATATAAGCAACGGGTGGATATACATCCATAGAGAACTTACCCTCAAAGACAATAGAGTTTTGTTAATGAGTTGGAACTCGTGAATGATGTAGTCGTACGCT
The DNA here is from genome assembly GCA_023614405.1 of Avena insularis. Lineage (NCBI taxonomy): Eukaryota > Viridiplantae > Streptophyta > Magnoliopsida > Poales > Poaceae > Avena > Avena insularis. Next base: position 414,862,186 of record CM042686.1, on the reverse strand, counting down.
TGCCGATCTCAAGATTGTGTGGAAGTCCTAGCGCCGCAAATCAGCAGCGCATCCATCCTCGCACACACGTTCAGGCCACCGAACAACCTCCGCCTCCTCGCTCCAGCGATGCAGCGGAAGCAGCAACTCCTTCTAGACAAAATGCCACCAGGAACATGTATCTCGCTAATCCGAGACCATGAGGGAATAATTCTAGAGGGGGAGAGAGATCCTTCACGAGGAGGTGTGTGGAAGAAGGGTGAGAGGGGTGGCCTTTTATAGGAGGAGGGGGGGACCCCCTCCATGGCCGGCGCCCCATGCAGGTGACCCCTCACCTCCCCCATTCATGTGGTGGTAACTCCCTCCACATTAAAATGCCCCTTCACATTCTCTTTTAAAGTCTCCACTTTAAATGCATTAAATTTCTCCAAATTTAATGCTCTCTCATTTAATAAAACTCTTTTATTAAATTTATTCAGAATTTTGTTAATTACTTTAATTAACAAACATTCACATAAAACCCCTTGCAACATTTCAATATAACATGCAGAACCAATTTCTGCAATTTCACCCGAAACAGTTTTTGTGTCTATTAAAATAATTTCAGCGCTTTGCAATTCATTCGTCTGAAACACATTTCCTCCAAATGGTGTTGGTGTCCCTTAAGTGTGTCACCCTACGGTTCGTGAATAATGCAGACATGATCGAGACCCCTCTCAGATCAATAATCAGAAGCGGCACCTGGAGATCCATACTAACTCCTACACATTCTACGATGACTTCTGTGATCGTGAGAACCTTTAACATTAGTAACTAAATCCCTTTGTCTTGCGATATATTACATGTCCGAGATTCGATCATCGGTATCTCCATACCTATTTTGATCTTGTTACCAATATGTACTCTTTTCTCGTTCCCGTGATATAACATTCTAGTGATCACATCACTTGCTTGCAAGCTATCTTAATGTGATATCACTGAGAGGGCCCAGGGTATATCTATCCGTCATCGGGATTGACAAATTCCACTCTTGATCCATGAGCCTCAACATGACATCTTCGGAGTATCTGAACCCACCTTTATAGTCACCCTTTTACGGTGTGACATTTGATGTTATCAAGTTACTCTTCTGATGTCAGCAATTAACATGATATCATGGTCTAAGGATAAAGATTACTCCGTATGATGTTATAGTAATATAAACATAATGACTTTGATCGTAATGCTATACTTTGGATGAATGTTCATCACATCATTTCACAAATGTTGTGACCTTGTTATTAACAACATCCAATGTCCATGATCAGGAAACTTTGATCATCTTGTTAATCAACGAGCTAGTCTATAAGAGAGGCATAACTAGAAACCTTTTATTTTTTTATTAAACACACATGTATTGATGTTTCCTATCAATACAATTATAGCATGCAAAATAAACATCTATCATATACAAGGAATACATAATAACAACTTTATTATTACCTCTCAAGGCATATTTCCTTTAGTATCCCACTTGCACTAGAGACAATAATCTAGTTCACATATTGATAAATCTAACACCCATGGAGTTCTGGTGTTGATCATGTTTTGCCCTAGGGAGAACTTTAGTCAACGGATCTGCTACATTTAGGTCCATGTGTACTTTAAAAATCTTTATATCTCCATCCTTGACAAGCTCGCGGATGGAGTGAAACCGGCGCTTAATATGCTTGGAATTCTTGTGAGACCTTGGTTCCTTGGCGTTGGCTATGGCTCCATTGTTGTCACAATAGATCACCATTGGGTCCAATGCACTAGGAACCACACCTAGTTCCGTTATGAACTCCTTCATCCAAACCGCTTCCTGCGCCGCGTTTGAAGCAACAACATATTCTGCCTCCGTCGTTGATCCAGCCACCACAGGTTGTTTGGAACTCCCCCAACTAACTGTTGCTCCGTTCAAGAGAAATACATATCCGGATTGAGACTTAGAGTCATCCGGATCGGTGTAAAAGCTAGCATCGACATAACACTTAGCGACTAGCTCTTATTCACCTCCGTATATAAGAAACATATCCTTAGTTCATCTTAAGTACTTAAGGATATTCTTGACCGCTATCCAGTGTTCCGAACCTGGATCAGATTGGTACCTACTAGTCAAACTAATAACATGTGTCACATCCGGTCTTGTACATAGCATGGTGTACATTATAGAGCCTAGGCTGAGGCATAGGGGATCTTATCCATTATCTCTGTTTCTTCCGCCGTAGCCGGACTTTGAGTCTTACTCAATGTCTTGCCTTGCAACATAGGTAAGAACCCCTTCTTACTTTCGTCCATTTTAAACTTCTTTAAGATCTTATCAAGGTATGTACTTTGCGATAGCCCTATTAGGCGTCTCAATCTATCTCTATAGATCTTTATGCCTAATATATATTATGCTTCACCAAGGTCTTTCATAGAAAATTTGCTGTTTAGATAACTTTTAACACTGTTTAAAAGATCTATATCATTTCCAATCAATAATATGTCATCCACATATAATATCAGAAATGCCACATTGCTCCCACTCACCTTGTAAATACCAGCCTGTCCATAAGTTTGGACAAATCCAAACTCTTTGATCACCTCATCAAAGCGGAGATTCCAACTTCGGGATGCTTGTTTTAGTCCATAGATGGATCGATCAAGCTTGCAGACCTTATCAGCATCCTTAGGATCGACAAAACCCTTAGGTTGTATCATATACAACTCTTCTTCAATATTACCATTGAGGAACGCGGTTTTGACATCCATCTGCCATATTTCATAATCGAAATATGTAGCAATTGCTAACATAATCCTAACCGACTTTAGCATCGCTACGGGAGAGAATGTCTTATCGTAGTCAACTCCTTGAATTTGTCGAAACCCCTTTGCGACAAGTCGAGCTTTATAGATGGTCACATTACCATCAGCATCAGTTTTTCTTTTGAAAATCCATTTATTCTCAACGGCCTTTCGATCGTGAGGTAAGTCCACCAAGGTCCAAACCTGGTTTTCGTACATGGATTCCATCTCGGATTTCATGGCTTCTAGCCATTTGTTGGAATCCGGACTCATCATCGCTTCTTCATACGTCGCAGGGTCATCTATTTCATCAATCATAAAATTCATAACAAGATTATCGTACAGTTCAGGAGTTGCACGTGTCCTGCTTGACCTGCGAGGTTTGGTAGTGTCCTCTTTCGGAGTTTTATGATCATTATCATTAGCTCTCTCTTCATCAGATGAAGTCAACTCCGAAACAATTTCTGGTGCTGCGCTACTCGCCATTTCATGAAGAGAAGGTTCAATAACCTCTTCGAAATCTACCTTCCGACTACTCACACCTTTTGCGAGAAACTCCTTCTTAAGAAAGGATCCATTCTTGGCAACAAAAAACTTTGCCCTCGGATCTGTGATAGAACGTATACCCAATCGTTTCTTTAGGTTATCCTATGAAGGCGCATTTTTCCGCTTTGGGTTCGAGTTTATCTGGCTGAAGTTTCTTCACATAAATATCGCATCCCCAAACTTTAAGAAATGACAACTTAGGTTTGTTTCCAAACCATAATTCATACGGTGTCGTTTCAACGGATTTAGACGGTGCCCGATTTAAAGTGAATGCAGCGGTTTCTAGTGCATAACCCCAAAATGATAGTGGCAAGTCAGTCAGAGACATCATAGATCGAACCATATCCAATAAAGTACGATTATGACGTTCTGACACACTATTACGTTGTGGTGTTTCGGCAGGCGTGAGTTGTGAAACTATTCACACTCTTTCACGTGTGTGCTAAACTCGTAACTTAGATACTCACCTCCACGGTCAGACCGCAGAAATTTGATCTTTCTATTATGATGATTTTCCACCTCTTTCTGAAATTCTTTGAACTTTTCAAAGGTTTCAGATTTGTGTTTCATCAAATAGATATAGCCATATCTACTCAAATCATCCGTGAAAGTAACAAAATAACGATATCCACCTTGCGCCGACACACTCATTGGACCGCATACATCAGTATGTATGATTTCTAATAAATCTGTCGCCCGTTCCATTGAACCGGAAAATGGTGTTCTAGTCATCTTGCCCATAAGGCATGGCTCACATGTATCAAATGATTCAAAATCGAGTGATTCCAAAAGTCCATCAGAATAGAGTTTCTTCATGCGTTTAACGCCAATATGACCTAGACGGCAGTGCCACATATATGCAGATATATCATTATCAAGTTTAATCCTTTTAGCATCAACATTATGAATATGCGTAATACTACTATCGAGATCCAACAGAAATAAACCATTCATCACAGGTGCATGACCATAAAAGATATCATTCATATAAATCGAACAACCATTGTTTTCAAATTTAAAGGAATAACCACTTCGCATCAAACACGATCCGGATACAATGTTCATGCTCAGTGCAGGCACCAAATAACAATTATTTAGATTTATCACTAATCTCGACGGCATATGGAGAGGCAGCGTTCTGATGACGATCAGATCAACTATTGATCCATTGCCGACCCGCATCGTGACCTCATCCCTTGCTAGTTGTCGCTTGTTCCGCAGCCCCTGAATCGAGTTACATATATTAGCAACCGATCTCGTATCAAATACCCAGGTGCTACTGCGAGTACTAGTCAAGTACACATCAATAACATGTATATCACATATACCTTTGTTTGCCTTGATGGCCTTCTTGTCCGCCAAATACTTGGGGCAATTGCGCTTCCAATGGCCAGTCCCCTTGCAATAGTAGCACTCGGTATTAGACTTAGGGCCAGCTCGGGATTTCTTCTCAGGTGTGGAAACAGATTTGCCGCCCTTCTTTCCATTCTGCTTGCCTTTCTTGTCTTTCTTGAAACTGGTGGTCTTATTGATCATCAACACTTGATGTTCTTTCCTAATCTCCACTTCTGCAGTCTTAAGCATTGACAGAAGCTCGGGAAGAGACTTCTTCATGCCCTGCATGTTATAGTTCATCACGAAGCTCTTGTAGCTAGGTGGCAGAGATTGGAGAACACGATATATGCCTAGGTTAATGGGAATCGTTATTCCCAAGGACACAAGCTTATCGGCGTACCCAGACATTTTGAGTACGTGCTCACTAAGGGAGCTGTTCTCGTCCATCATGCAGCTAAAGAACTTTTCAGAAGCATTATAACTCTCTACGGCAGCATGGGTATCTAAAATCATTTTCAATTCTCCCATGGTATCAAAAGCATTGCCATTTTCAAAACGATTTTGAAGTTCTGGCTTTAGCCCACACAGTATGCCGCAATGAACTAAGTTGTGGTCCTCCTGACGAGTTATATAGACATTCTTTTCCTCGTCAGGGGCATCAGGAGATGGTGGGGGGCCTAGTGGCGCCTCTAGCACATATTGCTTTTGTGCAGCAGTGAGGAGAATCCTCAAATTCATAGCCCAGTTGGTGAAGTTGCTACCATTCGCAGCAAGTTTCTCTTTCTCCATGAACACATTGAAATTAAAAGCAGGTGGTGTGATACATTGCAAATGTATCTATAATTTTTGATGTTCTATGCTTGGTTTTATCCACTTTCTTGTGTTTTGTTCCAACTTTGGAGTACTTTTATTATGATTTCTTGGACTAACCTATTAACAAGAGTCACAGTGCCAGCTGCCTGTTTTCTGTTGTTTTTGGTTCTAGAAAAGTGAGAAAATGAATATTCTCGGAATTGGACGGGACAAAAGCCAAAGTGCCTATTTTTCTGGAAGGGATCAAGTGCCAGAATACGAGACGGAGAAGGGCTGGGGGCCGGTTACACCACCTGGCCGCGCGGCCAGGCCTGCCCGCGCCAGGGGGTGGTCTGGCCGCCCCCAGCACCCCCTCGGCCCTTCCGCCTATAAGTTGCCCTCGGGACGAAAACCCTAGGTACCCGATCAAAAATCCACGGAAGAGTCTGTAGCCGCCGTCATCTCCATCCCTAGATCGGGGGGATCTGAAGCTCTTCTCGGCACCCTGTCGGAGAGGGGAATTCACCTTGGAGGCCTTCTTCATCACCATGCAAGCCTCCGGTGTGATGCGTGAGTAGTTCATCCTTGGACTACGGATCCATGTAGTAGCTAGATGGCTGGTTTCTCCTCCTTTGTGCTTTCATGTTTAGATCTTGTGAGCTCCGTTCATGATCAAGATCATCTATTTGTAATCCATACATGTTGTGTTTGCGGGGATCCGATGGATATTGAGATGCTATTTCAGATTGATTATTGATTATATCATGTCTTTGTTATTTGAGATCTTGCATGCTTTCCGTTGTTAGTAGCTATCTTGGCCAAGTAGATGCTAGCAACTCCAAGAGTTAGTATTTATGCTCGATAGTGGGTTCATGCCTCTGGTAATCTGGGGAAGTGACAGAAATCTCTAAGGTACTAGATGTGCTGTTGCTACTAGGGAGAAAACAACAATCTTTTGTTCATAGAGCAATTGTATTGTTTACCTTACACGCAGTTCGTAAAGCAATAATCCGTTGCTTGCAACTTAATACTGGAGGGGGTTCAGATGATAACCTGAAGGTGGATTATTAGTCATAGATGCAGTTGGATGGCGGTCTATGTATTATGTTGTATTGCCCAATCAAGTCTCAAAGGAGTCAAGATGATTAGTATATGCATGTATTGCTTTCTCGGTGTTTGTCAATTGCCCCCTATAATTTGTTCACCCAGCATGTTATGTATCTAAGGAGAGCCACCTCTAGTGAACTATGGATCCCGACCCTTGTCTTTTACATACAATCTACAATCTTTTACTGCTTTGTGTTTACTTTCTGCAAACTTTTACTTCTTTCCATTTGATACGTTTAATCCTTTGTTTTCTGCAAAACACGGTGAGATTGACAACCTCATCGGAAGTTGGGGACAAAGTTCTGTGGTTGTGTTGTGCAGGTCTCCACGTTGCTACTAGCACCGGTAGTGCGCCCTGCCAAAGCTCAGCTAGTAACACCTTTGAGGTGTTTCCTTGCTCCTACTGGTTCAATTAAACCTTGGTTTCATAACTGAGGGAAACTTGCTGTTGTGCTCATCATACCTTCCTCTTGGGGTTCCCAACGAGCTCTACATCAACACCGCCATCAAGCATTTTTCCGGGCGCCGTGTATTGAGCCATCATGGTGCCATCTACAACAGAATTTGTAAAGTTTATTTAGACTAAATTTATGATAGATTGAGTTCAAATAATCCAAATTACTAATGAACTCCCACTCAAAAACGACATCCCTCGTGTCCTTTTGGCGATTACATGAACCAAATCCACTACACCAAGTCCGATCATCACGTGAGTCAGTGTAGCTTCAAAGGCAAGCATCTATATGGGCATCATATCAACTATATGACTCATGCTTAACCTTTCGGTCCGTGTTCCGAGGCCATGTCTATACATGCTAGGCTCGCCAAGAAAGAACCTTAGTATTCGCGTGTGTAAAACTGTCTTACACCTGTTGTATGAAAGCGTAGAGTCGAGTACACCTGATCATCACGTGATGTCTCGAAACATGATCCATAGAATGGTGCATACTTAAGGAAGAACACATTTTATCTTGATATTTAAATGAGGGATCATCTTACAATTCTCCTAAAAACGCCAAACTAGCAATATAAGATGCGAATATCTAATGTGTAAAGTGGGATGATATGGTCCATGCATTTGATCTCTATCATATTCATTGTGGTATGATCTTTATCATTCCTTTGTGTGTAAGGCAAAGGTCTATGTAACTTACACGTTAAGTGTGTTGTAAGAGTATCTACCATACATCTACTTACAACATTACCATATCAAGACACTAGCCCAGCAACGATCTAAACTAGACGCCTCTAATTTATCCATTGCAAGTTTTACGTGGCTTAGGGCTTTCGGAGATAGAACCGGTCTTACCTACGAACATGGAACCACAACGAGGATAACCAAGTTATTAGCAACTCGTTGTAAATCAGATATTGACTATAGTAGGAGAGACAGACACCCGCCAGCCACTTATGCAAAACTAGTTGCATGTCAGTCGTGGAACCGGTCTCATGTGCGATGACATGTAAGGTTGGTCTGGGCCACTTCATCCCACTATGCCACCAATATCCAAAATACATGAAAGATGCAATAACATGATCATCATCGCCCACATATAAACATATGTGTACTACCCGTGCAAAGCACCTACGCATAGATCAGGCTCTGATACCACTGTTGGGTTCGCAGCATAGAAAACAAAAAAATCCTACGATGAGAACTATATGCCAAGATCTATCTACTAGATACAAGCAACAGGAGGATATACATCCATAGAGAACTTACCCTCGAAGACAACGGAGTCTTTTTAACGAGTTGGAACTCGTGGATGATGTAGTCGTACGCTTGCCGATCTCAAGATCGTGTGGAAGTCCTAGCGCCGCAAATCAGCAGCGCATCCGTCCTCGCACACATGTTCAGGCCACCGAACAACCTCCGCCTCCTCGCTCCAGTGATGCAGCGGAAGAAGCAACTCCTTCTAGACGAAATGCCACCGGGAACATGTATCTCGCTAATCCGAGACCATGGGGGAATAATTCTAGAGGGGGAGAGAGATCCTTCACAAGGAGGTGTGTGGAAGAAGGGTGAGAGGGGTGGCCTTTTATAGGAGTAGGGGGTACCCCCTCCATGGCCGGCGCCCCATGGAGGTGACCCCTCACCTCCCCCATTCATATGGTGGTAACTCCCTCCACATTAAAATGCCCCTTCACATTCTCTTTTAAAGTCTCCACTTTAAATGCATTAAGTTCCTCCAAATTTAATGCTCTCTCATTTAATAAAACTCCTTTATTAAATTTATTCAGAATTTTGTTAATTACTTTAATTAACAAACATTCACATAGAACCCCTTGCAACATTTCAATATAACATGCAAAACCAATTTCTGCAATTTCACCCAAAACAGTTTTGGTGTCTATTGAAATAATTCTAGCGCTTTGCAATTCATTCGTCTGAAACACATTTGCTTGAAATGGTGTTGGTGTCCCTTAAGTGTGTCACCCTATGGTTCGTGAATAATGCAGACATGATCGAGACCCCTCTCAGATCAATAATCAAAAGCGGGACCTAGAGATCCATACTAACTCCTACACATTCTACAATGACTTCTGTGATCGTGAGAACCTTTAACATTAGTAACTAAATCCCTTTGTCTCGCGATATATTACATGTCCGAGATTCGATCATCGGTATCTCCATACCTAGTTTGATCTCGTTACCGACATGTACTCTTTTCTCGTTCCCGTGATATAACATTCTAGTGATCACAATACTTGCTTGCAAGCTATTTTAATGTGATATCACCGAGAGGGCCCAGAGTATATCTATCTGTCATCGGGATTGACAAATTCCACTCTTGATCCATGATCCTCAACATGACATCTTCGGAGTATCTGAACCCACCTTTATAGTCACCCTTTTACGGTGTGATGTTTGATGTTATCAAGTTACTCTTCTGATGCCAGCAATTAACATGATCTCATGGTCTAAGGATAAAGATTACTTCGTATGATGTTATAGAAATATAAACATAATGACTTTGATCGTAATGCTATACTTTGGATGAATGTTCATCACATCATTTCACAAATGTTGTGACCTCGTTATTAACAACATCCAATGTCCATGATCAGGAAACTTTGATCATCTTGTTAATCAACGAGCTAGTATATAAGAGAGGCATAACTAGGAACCTTTTATTTGTTTATTAAACACACATGTATTGACGTTTCCTATCAATACAATTATAGCATGCAAAATAAACATCTATCATATACAAGGAATACATAATAACAACTTTATTATTGCCTCTCAGGACATATTTCCTTCACACACGTACCAGGGATGATACTCGTCGATCTAAGGAGTATATGGATGGCACGGATCGATACAACCCTGCGCGTTGAGCCTTCTTTGCGACGCGTGTCTCACATTAAGATACCCTATGTGAGCCGGCATGGCACGCTGCCATGGCTGCTGAGTTTTCTTCTCTTCAACAGAACAACACATGGGTGTTGGTATCGCGGCCTCTTGGAGTCAATATTGTTGGCAGCAAGTGGATCTTCAAAATGAAGCAACATGCCAATGTATCCATTGACAAACACAAGGCTCGTATTGTCACCTGAGGGTTTACACAACAGTATGGCATTAATTATGGAGACACTTTCAGTCCTGTTGTGAAACCCGCTACCATTCGGTTGGTTCTCTCGCTTGTAGTCTCACGAGGATGCAGTTTGTGGCAAGTTGATGTCATTAATGCATTCCTTCATGGTTTCTTGTCTGAAGATATATATATGCAGCAACCACCTAATTTTGAGGATGCTCAATATCCCTCTCATGTATGCAAGCTACAGTGAGCTCTGTATGGTCTAAAAAAGTCCATGCATGTTGGTATGCTCATTTGAGTGCACTTCTGTTTGAGATTGGGTTTGTTTCGTCTAAGGATCATACTTCTCTCTTCATCTTCAATCAGCATGGTGTGCATCTTTACAGGTTGGCGTATGTGGATGATATTGTGATTGATGGCTCTACTCTGGCTGTAGTGGATCGTTTGGTGCCATCTCTCTCGGACAGTTTTCCCATTAAGGATCTTGGTCCTCTTCACTACTTCTTGGGTCTGGAACCATCCTACAATTTAGGGGGCATGACACTCACTCAATGGAAGTATGCTTTTGATCTTATTCATCGTGTGAGCATGGAGAATTGCAGATCCACTTCGACACCTCTAGCCGCCACTGAGCTCCTTGCTCATGATGCCGGCACAGTACTAGGTGCTGAGATTCTACCCAGTATCGCAGTACTATTGGAGGGTTGATGTCTACGCACGCTTCTATTCTTGTAGACAGTGTTGGGCCTCCAAGTGCAGAGGTTTGTAGAATAGCAGCAAGTTTCCCTTAAGTGGATCACCCAAGGTTTATTGAACTCAGGGAGGAAGTGGTCAAAGGTATCCCTCTCAAGCAACCCTGGAATCAAGATACAAGAAGTCTCTTGTGTCCCCAACACACCCAATACACTTGTCAGGTGTATAGGTGCACTAGTTTGGCAAAGAGATAGTGAAATACAAGTAATATGGATGATTATAAGTGGTAATTGCAATCTGAAATAAGAGTGGCAACAAGCAAACATGTAACAAAACTGATTGTAAATGGTGTTTCAATGCTTAGAAACAAGGCCTAGGGGTCATACTTTCACTAGTGAACACTCTCATATAAATATCTTCTCTTTATGATGCTACCCTGAACTAATCTCCAGTTGGACGATGTAGGGCTATAACAGCACACCTTAAAGTTCGCATTCCCCATCTAGATAACCCCTCACTATCACCTTGAGTGCTAGATGGTTCCAACAAACACCACAATCTCATAGAGACATCCAACTCAAATTATACTCATGATAAGTATTTATGTAATCTTAGCCAAAGTGCCACACGGTGTGCACAACTTCTTCACACACATGGGGATAAGCAGAGATTCATTAAAGCACTTGAGTAGCAGAATAGATCTATAGATTACAAAGCTCATGATCTCATAAGATCACGCATAGAGAGAGAAATGAACACATAGCTATCGGTAGAGCCCTTAGCCTTGAGAGAGAACTACTCCCTCCTCATCATGGGAGTCAGCAACGGCGATGGAGATGGCGGTGGAGTCGATGGAGATGGTTCTGGGGGCACTTCCCCGTCCCGGCAGGGTGCTAGAACAGAGACTTTCTGTCCCTCGAATCTCCTCTTCGGTGGTGGCGGCGCTGCGGAATGTTTCGTGGGATTCTGATCTGGTTCCTAGGGTTTTTTCCCGGGAGGAATATATAGGAGAAGGAGCAATGTCGGTGGAGGCCTGAGGGGCCCACAACACCCCCTGGCGTGGCCTGGCCTGGCCCGCGCCACCAGATAGTGTGGCTAGCCCCTGGCCCCTCTCCGTCTCGTGTTTTGGCTCCTTGAGTCTTCCGGTAAAATATCGACTTTGGCTTTTGTCCGGTCCAATTCCGAGAATATTTCTTTTCCAGCATTTCTGAAACCAAAAACCGCAGAAAAACAGGCAACTGGCACTGTGGCATCTTGTTAATAGGTTAGTTCCAGAAAATGTGTAAAAATAATCCAAAGTGTGGACAAATCATAAGAAAGTAGATATAAAACAAGCATGTAACATCAAAAATTATAGATACATTTACAACGTATCAACATCCCCAAGCTAAACTCATGCTCGTCATCGAGTAGGTAAGTGATAAAAAGAATATTTTTTTAGGTGACATGCACCATCATAATCTTGATCAAGGTATTTGTAAAACATTGATAGTTGGGATCATAGTACTTTAACATAGCATGAAAGATATAGTTCTAACAATAAGACATAGCAACTATGTTGTAACATGAAAAGGTACAAACAAAAGATTCATGAATAACAATGCTTTGAAAGACGTTTGTTTGTTTCACATATAGAAAACATAATGAGAATGGTATTCTTAAATGCATAGGACACCTTCAAAGTTCATAAGGGTGACTATATACAAATAGTTTAAGAACAAGCAATATCAAAGTTATGAATCAATCAACAAGTTTTGGGACAATGCACATTAAACTAAGAATGACAACTATGCTCTCTTAATTGGTGCATAAAGATAGAAGGTGGAGACTCAATATAAAAATGGAAGAAAGGCCCTTCAAAGGGAAGCAGGGATTTCAAGTCTCATAAAGAGCTTCCAAAAATTATGGTACTTGTTAGCTTTCAGCTCTCATTGCCCCTATCATAAGCATCTTGAAGTGATTAAGGTTAAAGTGAACAAAATATGGAGTATATGCTTGACAAAGTATAAGTTGGCAATCTCATGTCCCTTGAGTACGAGGGTCGCTCCTCATGCTACTCAACTTTAGTTACCGGTAAGTTCTTGTCATAGTAAGTACATGTGTATCATAGAGAACCGCCGACGGGGTACCCCTTGCCCCATGATATAAGAGCTATGCCATATCAAAATGACAAGGCAAGCAGACAATGAGCATCTCAACAATCTTCTTATTTACCATGGGAAAATGGTGCTTTTTTTCTCTCTTTCCTCTTTTCTCATCTCTTTTTTTCCTTTTCTCAATCTCTTTTTTTCTATCTCTCTTTTTTTATAAGAAGAATGCTTCATAGATTGCTCACTATGGTGATGCTGCAAGTTTCCACCATGATTAGGAATGGCTTAGGCTAGCGGCCCAGGCGTTTCTCTAACACACATACATAACTCCATGGACTTACAAGCTCCCCTTTTATTTCACACCGACGACATCCATAAACAAAAGAGCATGATATTAACTAGGTAATATTTATAGGTGTTGAAAGCGTTCCCCATGATAGCACGGTTCTGCTAATTCCCAACTTATAAGTGCAAGCATATACAACATAGATGACACAATGGTTCAAGTTTATTAGGGGCAAGAAAAATAAAGTGTGCCATCAAGTTTGTGAGAGCTTTAATCACTAATTTTCACATCACAAGTTTGATTTGGAAGATAGATAAAACGAGAATATACTTGGAATGGTGTAACACACCATGCATAGATAAAACGAGACTATACATGGAATCACTAATCACTCTTTGGAATAACTTGGTTTCTTGGGAGTTGGATGCATGAGTGATGACCCACAAGTATAGGGGGTGTATCGCAGTATTTTCGATAAGTAAGAGTGTCGAACCCAACGAGGAGCAGAAGGTGCTGGCTAGTGGTATGGATCAGGAATTCTCTGTAAATACTTAGCAAACGGATTTTTAGGGGTTTTTGATAAAGCAAGTAAACAAAGTACGAGTAAATAAAAGACAGTAGGAATAAATGCAGCAAGTGGCCCAATCCTTTATGCAAAAGGACAAGGTTGTATTACTTAAGATGACCAAACGCTCGGAGGACACATGGGAAGATCCAAGTGCTTTCGCTTCATATAGTTGATTAATCTTCTTTAGCTTGCTAAGTGTTGTGTGGGTGAACCTGTGCTAATGTACCGACCTTCCTAGGACTAATACATACTTGTGATTATACCCCTTGCAAACATTCGTAAGTACAAGAAAGTAATTAAGGTACAAACCTAACCACAACTTTAAACTCTAAGACCCTTACGTCCCTTGTGCAATGGTTTCCTAACGGGGGTTCAGGTTTCTGTCACTCCGGCAACCCCTACGATTAGTATCCATATACACAATGCATTCCCCTAGGCCCATATAGGTGAAGTTTCATGTAGTTGATGTTCACATGACACCACTAGAAGAAGTACACCACAACTTAAATATCAAACTATTGAATCTTTCTCAACACAACTCCACTACTAACAACATGACTTCTCCCATGTCCTCAAGAACAAAACAAACTACTCACAAGACATCATATGGATCATGATCAGAGATGGAATAATGATGTATAATAATCTGAACATAAACAATAATTCAATGGTTCACTCAATAGCATCAACTACAAAGAGTAATCAACACCGAGAAAGTTTCCCCTATGAACTATGCAAGATTCAACTCAATTGTTATAGCAATATGGAGATGGTGATGAGGGTGCTGATGGTGATGATGATGATCCCGATGAAGTCTAGCTTGATGGTGGTGTTGATGGCGACGATCTCCCCTCTCTGGGAAGGAATTCCCCAGAATCATCTCGCGGAGAGATCTTTCTCTCTCAGTGTTTTCCGCCCCACAGAGGTGGCGGAATCTTTCTGTGGTACCTCCCCGAGTCTTAGGGTTTCGGGAGGATAATATACGCCAGAGGGGAGTGCCAGGGGTGGACCAGGGTGGCCACACCACCTGGTGGCGCGGCCTAGGCTGGCCCGCACCAGGGGGTGGTGTGCGCCCCCTGTGGCCCATCTCCATCCCCCCTTCTAGCTTCCTTCGTCTTCTGGAAAAATAGGATTTTTCGTATATTTTCCCGGATTTTCTGATCTTCGCGAATTTTGCCTCCAAACAACACCTTTTCCATCAGAATCCTGACTGCAGCGGTCCATGCTCCAAAAGTCATCAACCATGCAAAAACAGATGAAAGAACATAAGTATCACCTCTCAATACGAAATATATCAATGAATAACAGTGAATTATGACATAGAATAGTGATGCAAAATGGACGTATCAACTCCCCCCAAGCTTAGACTTCGCTTGTCCCCAAGCGAAACTGAGCTCAATAAACATGGCCTCGGGTTTATGGAGTGAAGAGTCGATAAAATAATACGGACAAGAAGCATCACATTCATCAATACATAGATTATAATAGAAGACAAGTCACTATTATATAACTTAACTTGCAATAAGTAAAGGAAACACAATAAAGATACATAAAGTGAATCATAGTTGGTAATGGCAAACTTAGCTCTTGGTCGAAGAATAGTTTGATAATTTGCTGGAGTTCACACATAATTGGTTTTTCAATGATAGCTTTCAAAGTAGTAAACACCAAGATAAGAGCAATGTGCAAAACAAGGAACATAAGAAACATGATTGAATAAATCATCATACGAATGAATGAAACACAACAACTCAAAATACTTGCTGAGATAGAGAGGAATAGGTTTACTGACTCAACTACAAAGTAAAAGAAAGGCCCTTCACAGAGGGAAGCAGGGATTGCAAGTCTCATAAAGAGCTCCCAAAAATTATCATACTTACTAGCTTTCAGCTCTCATTGCCCCTATCATAGGCATCTTTAGGTGATTAAGGTTAAAGTGACACAACTAAGAGGATATGCTTGACAAGTTATAAGTTGAAATCTCATGACCCTTACTTATGAGTACCGAACTTCATGCTACTCAACTTCAGTCACGAGTAAGCTCTTGTCATTGTAAATACACGTGTACCATTGAGAACCGCCAACGGGGTACCCCTTGCACATGACACAGGAGCTATCCCATAATCAAAATGACAAGGCAAGAAGACAGTGAGCATCTCAGCGATCTTTTTATTTGCTATTTGCATAGGTTTTTATTGAGGATGCTTCATAGAATGCTCACTATAGTTATGATGCAAGTTTCCACCATGATTAGGCATGGCTTAGACTAGCGGCCCAGGCGTTTATCTAACACACATATGAACTCCATGATCTTATAAGTTCTCCTTTTATTTCACACCGCCGGGATCCATAGGCAAAAGAATCATGATATCAACTAGGTACAAAGTACCATGGCAATGTTGAAAGCGTTCCCCATGATACATGGTTCTGCTAAGTTCAACTCATAAAGCGCAAGCATATATGCAACAAAGAAGGACCCAATGGTTCAGGTTATTAAATGCAAGAAAAGTAAAGTGTGCCATCAAGTTCGTGAGATCTTTAATCACTAATTTTCACATAACAAGTTTAATTTGGGAGGTAGATAAAACAAGAATTTACTTGGAATAGAAATAATGCTAATAGGTAGGTATGGTGGACACAAATGGCATGGGTTTGGTTTAAGGAATGGATGCACGAGAAGAATTCCCTCTCAGTACAGGTTTTTGGCTAGCAAGGCTAGGTAGCAAGTATAAGAGTTAAAGGAAACAAACAAACATACAAGTGATAAAGACAAACTTGCAATCTTCCTTGGAAGCACAAAAGATCTTAACTAGAGAATACTAGACTCATGAGCAAATCAAGAAAGAAAGACGATGAAATTATTTTTCTTTAGAGGTACTTTTATCTTTTTCATTCAACTCTCAAAAATAGTGTTGCTACTGACCAAGCCAGGTTTGCCAAAACCAACTAGATTAACTCAATGATCCCAAAGTGATACCAATACTAACAACAAGATCAATCATATAACCACGAATTGAAAACTAATATAAGCTATGAAAAAGTGTGAATGATAGAACTTCTCATTAATATTCCATAACGACAACTCACACCAAGGGATACATATCTAACGAGAGAGGGGACACTTCCATAATGCAAACCATACTACATAATAACTTCTCTATTCATGATATGACTCTACTAATAAGGCAAAAAGATAGAAGATAGTGATGTGATACCGCGGCACTCCCCCAAGCTTGGAACAAACCAAAGGGGATGTCAAACCTGATGACGAATTACTCCTTCGGTGGTGGTGGTATCCTCTCGATGAGCTCTCTGATAAGTTTCCCCAAGTCCTCAATCTCAAAGGTGAGATTACGAATTAGCTGTGAGTTTTGCTCAATGTGGCTCATGATCATGTCGGGTTGAGAATTCCAGCTCTTGCTATTCTTTCCCCACTCTTCCTCCTTGAAGTCTTCTTTTCCTGCATGGCTAGAACGAGGAAAATCCCAATTGGAGGGTAATTTCCCCTTAGGCATATTCTGGTACTTATGCTCATGTATAAGGGTATGGAAAGGGTTCTTGGTGTGTGGAGGAAGTGACCGTGGAGCCAAACTGTGACGAGGAGCTTTCCCCCCAGTCTGCATCCGTGTAGTCCTTCTAACCCTGGTAGGTTTTGTCACCACTCCAATGCTTGCAATGGTAGTGCCGGTGTGCGGATGTTGGCCTTGCTCCTCTTCACCTTCACTCTTGATCTCCTTCTCCTTCCCGGGGTCTTGGAGGTCTTCCTCCATAGGCTCCTTCCCTTTATCCTTGGCGGACACCATTGTGCTTCAAAGCTTCAAGAATAGTTCCTGGCAGAAACAGATCGAAACAAAAACACGACGAAAACACGATATACGAACCTCGGGGGGTCTGGGGGATTATATATTACGAAGTTTCATAACAAAAGGAAGGTACTGGGAGAAAACGAGTCGGAGGCGGAGTCTGGGGTGGACTCACCACCTGGTGGCACGGCCAGGGGCGGGCCCGCGCCACAGGGTGGTGTGAGCCACCCTGGCTCCGTTTTCATCCCTTTTTCGCTTCGTAGCTTCCCTTATTGACTGAAAACTGCAAAAATATAGTTGGATTGTATTTTCGCGGAACTTTCCTTACCAGAACTATTACCTATTTGAAAACAGACTCTGCAGGTTTCTGAATTTGGTATCTAGTAGATTCTTCCGGAGTCATCACTTGAATAACATCAATATCTTCATCTTCATACTCTTATTACTGGAGTCATAAAACCTTTTTCCTCCTTATTACACCATTATCTCCACTTCCTGGAAATTTCTTTCACACAAAACTTCACACAGTTCTCATTAGCAACATTAGTATAAATAAAGTGATAAAACCTTTTGAGTCCAACTTCAACTGAAAACCATCAAAACATAAGCTACTGTAGCAACTCCTTCCGAAAACCCAAAAAGAATTCAAAAAGGAAATCGAATAAAGAAGCAAATGCAAGAGTGGCAAAATCTGTCAAAACAGACCAGCAGGTAAATATCAATTTTTTAGAAAATCTTCTGCTGCTCAAATCAAAAAGTGCAAAACTAATGAAAGTTAAATAACAACCTGGGGCAGAATCACAAAAAATTACAGCTCAATCCGACATACAGAGATCTCTCACGAATTTTTACGGTGAAGCACAAAAATCTGTTTCGGGACAGCAACTTCCCCAAATATCACTTCTCTCTCATTAGAGGTTGATCTTGACACAAAAACCAAACAAAACGGATAAGGAGAGGTTATTACCGAAGTAATAACTTCCAAGACTCAAAGAAACAAAAACAAACTGAAAGCAAACACAAATTGGGTTGTCTCCCATAAAGCTCTTTCTTTATAGCCATTAAGATGGGCATGATAATTTTGATGATGCTCACATAGGAATATGAATTGAAGTGAAAGAGAGCATTAAGAAGCAAAAATACACACGTTTAAGTCTAACCCACTTCCTATGCAAGGGAATTTTGTAAACAAACAAGTTGTTGAAACCCAAGGCTACTTGCATAAGAAGGCAAAACAAGTGCAACATAAAAACTTTCAGCATAAAACGAGGAAACTTGATATTATTGAGATGCATAAGAAAACTTTTCCCTCTCTCATAGTAACTTTCAGTATCATGCATAAACTTAACAATATAACTATCACAAGAACCATCATAGCAATGATCACTTATTCTGACAAAAAACACAGGAATAGTAGCTCTCATAACACTACTATGTGAAACAATATTAGAGGTATCCTTACAAGGATAGTGTGTCCCTCTTCTTCATATTTAGTAACAAAGTCTTTCACATTTGATATTATAGGTTCATCAACCATTTGTTTATTAGGTTCAACAACTTTATTTGTACTTTTATTAACCATACTAGCTATCATAGAATGTTCCTTTATCTTAACTGGGAAAGGCATTTTCTCAATGTAAGGTTCAGGTAAAACATGATTAGCAGTATAAACTTCAGTATTTCTTGCAGGAACACTCTTTGTAGTATCTTTATAAGGTTCATGATACTTATTCCACTTCTTTTTAGGCACTTCTATATAGGAAGCAAAAGCCTTAAAATAAGAAGCAATAGCTTGAGAGTCTAGACCATAAGCATTTTTAATATTTTGAAAGTCATCAGTTCCCATAAAAGATTCAATGCATTCATAATCATAATTTATACCTGACTTTCTACCTTTGTCATTCTCCCAAGCTTCAGCATTGTCTTGAATATGGTCCAGAAGATCCCATTTAGCTTCTTCTTCCATGCGAGTGAATGATCCAGCACAAGAAGCATCCAATAAATCCTTATCATGAAGAGGAAGCCTTGCATAAAAGTTATTAATAATAATATTGTTGGGGAGCTCATGAATGGGACATTTGAGCATTAGTAACTTCAATCTCCCCCAAGCTTGAGCTGTAATCTCTCCATTAAGAGGCCAAAAGTTCTATATTTGATTCCGATCTTTATGAATCTCACTAGGAGGATAAAACTTTGAATAAAAGAGAGGCACTATTTCCTCCCATTCTAGAGCTTGACCATTCTTCGGTAGCTTATACCATTCCTCAGCTCTTCCTTTTAGTGATAATGAGAATAACTTCTTCTTAACTTGATCTGTAGTAATACCTGCACACTTGAACAACCCGCATAATTCGTGTATAAAGAGTAAATGATCACCGGGATGGACAGTTTCATCCCCAACATAATAGTTATCCATAACACGATCAATAATTCTTGTAGGTATTTTAAAAACATCATTCTCAGCAGGTGGTGGCTTATCTACTACCTTAGCAGCGGTAGTAGCATTACCAAATAAGAAACTCATCGAATTATCCATAAAGAAAATAAAGCAACTAACATAAGTAAACAATGCTCACAGTAGAAGTTTCCTTTACCAGTTCCATTGTCCAATAGCGTTTCACTCCCCGGCAACGGAGCCAGAAAATAGTCTTGATGACCCACAAGTATAGGGGGTGTATCGCAGTATTTTCGATAAGTAAGAGTGTCGAACCCAACAAGGAGCAGAAGGTGCTGGTTAGTGGTATGGATCAGGAATTCTCTGCAAATACTTAGCAAACAGATTTTTAGGGTTTTTTGATAAAGCAAGTAAACAAAGTACGAGTAAATAAAAGATAGTAGGAATAAATGCACCAAGTGGCCCAATCCTTTATGCAGCAAAGGACAAGCCGGTTGTATTACCTAAGATGACCAAACGTTCTCGAGGACACATGGGAAGACTGTCAAGTGCTTTCGCTTCATATAGTTGATTAATCTTCTTTAGCTTGCTAAGTGTTGTGTGGGTGAACCTGTGCTAATGTACCGACCTTCCTAGGACTAATACATACTTGTGATTATACCCCTTGCAAACATCCGTAAGTACAAGAAAGTAATTAAGGTAGAAACCTAACCACAACTTTGAACTCTAAGACCCTTACGTCCCTTGTGCAATGGTTTCCTAACGGGGGTTCAGGTTTCTGTCACTCCGACAACCCCTACGATTAGTAGCCATATACACAATGCATTCCCCTAGGCCCATATAGGTGAAGTGTCATGTAGTCGACGTTCACATGACACCACAGAAGAAGTACAGCACAACTTAAATATCAAACTATTGAATCTTTCTCAACACAACTCCACTACTAACAACATGACTTCTCCCATGTCCTCAAGAACAAAACGAACTACTCACAAGACATCATATGGATCATGATCAGAGATGAAATAATGATGTATAACAATCTGAACATAAACAATAATTCAATGGTTCACTCAATAGCATCAACTACAAAGAGTAATCAACACCGGGAAAGTTTCCCCTATGAACTATGCAAGATTCAACTCAATTGTTACAGCAATATGGAGATGGTGATGATGGTGCTGATGGTGATGATGATGCTGATGATGATGGTGATGATGATGATGATCCCGATGAAGTCCATCTTGATGGTGGTGTTGATGGCGACGATCTCCCCTCTCCCGGGAAGGTTCCCCCGGCAGAAATCTGTCTACCGGAGAGATCTTTCTCTCTCGGTGTTTTCTGCCCCACAGAGGCGGCGGAATCTTTCTGTGGTCCCTTCCCGAGTCTTAGGGTTTCGGGAGGATAATATACGCCAGAGGGGAGTGCCAGTGGTGGACCAGGGTGGCCACACCACCTGGTGGCGCGGCCTAGGCTGGCCCGCGCCAGGGGGTGGTGTGGGCCCCCATCTCAGCCCCCTTCTGGCTTCCTTCGTCTTCTGGAAAAATAGGATTTTCCATATATTTTCCCGGATTTTCTGATCTTTGCGAATTTTGCCTCCAAACAGCACCTTTTCCATCAAAATCCTGACTGTAGCGGTCCATGCTCCAACAGTCATCAACCATGCAAAAACAGATGAAAGAACATAAGTATCACCTCTCAATACGAAATATATCAATGAATAACAGTGAATTATGACAGAATAGTGATGCAAAATGGACATATCAATGAGTAGAGCCTACTCAATACAAGTGGAGGCTAGCAAAAGACTGGGAGCGACCAACTAAGAGAGCAATAATGGCCATAATCATGCAGAGCGACAAAACATTATCAATCAAAGCATAAAGTGGTACCACAAGTCAAAAACTAAATGATCATAGAGGCTAAGGTGACTGGTTCATAGTTATAACATGGTGTGAGCATGTGCCAAGTTAACCCAAACAAAGCATCAAAGGAGAATACCACAATATTATGCTTTTGTATGCTAAAACAACGCATGATTCTTTCAAGGCACATTAAGCAATCTCAATTGTTTATAACAAGTCATGCTACAGCAATAATCACTAAGCATAAGGTCAAAGCAACATCTAGCATGACATGATAAAGTCTAAGCCACAGTCAAAACAAGCTCCCCTTTGTACCACTAAAGCACGAAGCTTTCTACTCTCTTCCAACACCAATCGGCTTATTTGAAACAACTCACATAGATAATAATAAATAAATATCAGTGAGATTGTCTCACAAATCCACAAAGAATAAATAAAAAGTTCTAAGGTGAAAGCACAAGAAAACTAAGGCTAAACACAGTGCTAGCAAAAGAGAACACTCACAAAACAATAAGAATGAAAACTAGAGTGTTCTAAACAATGAAAGCAGAGTGTGTCTCTCTCCAAAAGAAGTGTTGGGATCCAACCAACTTATTGCAGCAAACCAAGCAAAAGAAAACTAAAAACAAAAACAAAGACGCTCCAAGAACAACACAACAATGCATGAAACAATAAAAATGAAGTGTTTGCAAGAAAACCTGAGATTTTTATTGATGAAGAAGGGGATGCCTTGGGAATCCCCAAGCTTTGACGCTTGTACCTCTTGAATATTTCTTGGGGTGACACGGGGTGGCATCCCCAAGCTTGATCTTTTGTCCATTCTTCATCTCATTACATCATTCTTTCCCTACACCTGAAAATTTCCTTCATACAAAACTTCACACAATCTTCATTAGCAACATTTTTAGTGCATTCAAAAGATAATAAACCTTTGGGGTTTAGTTTTAAAACAGCAAAACTTTCATTACAAACACAAGCTACTGTAGCAATTCCTTGAAAAAGCTCAATTCACCAAAAAGAACCCAAAACAAAATCGATAAAGAGGCAAATGCAAATAATGGCAGAAATCTATCAAAACAGACCAGCAGGTGAAAACCGATATTTTCGAAGACCTTCTGTTGCTCAAATAGAAAAGTGTTTAACTAACTAAAGTTAGCTAACAACCTGGGGGATTTCTTCAGAAAATTACAGCTCAATCTGACATACAGAGATTTTTCACGAATTTTTACATTGAAGCATAAAAATCTGTTTCGGGACAGCACTTCCCCAAATCTTACTTCCCTCTCATTAGAGGTTATTCTTGGCACAAAAATCAAATAAAAAAAAGGATAAGGAGAGGTTATTACAGAAGTAATAACTTCCAAGACTCAAGAAAACTATTGGGTTATCTCCCAAGAAGTACTTTTCTTTAACGCCTTTAAGTTAGGCATGATAGTTGGAGAAGATGCTCACATAAGAAATATGAATTTAAGTAAAAGAGAGCATCAAGAAGAAAATTCAAAGCACATTTAAGTCTAACCCACTTCCTATGCATAGGAATCTTGTAAATAAACAATTCATGAAATCACAAAGCAACAAGCATAGTAAAGCAAAACAAGTGCAACTTCAAGACTTTCAACATAAAGAGGGGAAACTTAATATTATTGAGATGCATAAAACCATGTTTCCCTCTCTCATAATAACTTTCAGTAGCATCATGAATAAAATTAACAATATAACTATCACATAAAACATTATTATCATCAGCCACATACATAAAATAATTAATACTCCCCACATACACATAGTTATTCTTATTAATTGTAGTGGGAGCAAATTCAACAAAACAGCTATCTTTATTATTCTTATCACCATAATCATCAAATATAGGAGGCATATTATAATCATAATTAATTTTATCCTCAATAGTAGGTGGACTAAAAATATCATTTTCATCATTGTGATCATCATATATTGCAGGTATAGTATCATCATAAGCAATAGAATAGTTATCTTCCAAAGTGTGTTCATTTGTAAACATATCATCATTGGAAGGAACATGGATAGTACTAATAGTACAACAATTATTAACATCTTCATTTTCAGAATTGGTACCGAAGAGATTTTCAATATCAAAAGTAGTGTGCTTTTCCCAATCATGATCACTGCTATAGGTAACAGGCATAGGAACATCATCGAGTTCAGACTCATCAAAAACTATAATAGGAGCAACATGCTTAGGGGAAATACCGTTTCCTCTCTCCTTTTACTCCTGATTTTCTTCTTTTTATTCTTCTCTTTAGGAGGGAGAGGCTTGAAAGGAAGCTTCTCCATATACCCTGGTTTATTGTTAGAGACAATAGAAGAAACTTTGGAGGATTCCTTCTTTTCATTAATAAGATCAAAACAGATATTAGTCCTGTCATATTTTGGTAAAATCTCATCTTTTATAATATTTTGTATGTAAGTATTTGTGTGGAAATTATCAACACAATAAAGATGACAACCATGTAGGACGCTATTCATACCAAAAGCACTCATATCTACCAAAGAAGTATTTCTTGATAACTCTTCACACCCCAAAAATAATGTAAGTTCATCATGCTGATTAGGAGTGATCATATCATCACAGTACAAACTTGCAGTACTCATTGGATTGGAAGGGCTATTATTATGGCCTGAGCATTGAAAATTGAAATGACCCACTTCAAAGCAAAGTTCACAAATAAAAGGATAGAGGGCACAAACTTTTTTACCAAGATCATTTAGAGCCCTATACCACGTTCTAGTTTTTTCATTCCTGTGGGTGATACAATATTCTTCTTAAATTTCATTATTCTCACAAGGTCTATGTATTCCACAAAAATTAACATGCTTATAAGAAATGGTACTTTCATAGGTTTGAGCATGTTTATTGCTATCATTAATAACAATTTCATTTTCCATGCAAGTGTCTTTAAAAGGCCCATGATACATGTCCCATTTTTATTTAGGAGCATTAATATGAGAAGCAAAGGCTCTACAACAATCAACGAGAATTTGAGGATCAAGACCATATTTAGCACTAAGCTCTTGAAAATCAGCAGTTTCAGTGAAATGCAATCATACTCATAGTCTATACCTAGTTCTTTACCTTTGTCGTTATCCCAATCTTCGGTATTGCTTTGAATTGTTTCAAGAAGATCCCACTTAGCTTTGACCTCCTTACTTGTGAAGGATCCCTCTAAACAGGTATATAGATAATCCTTGTAATGTCCTGAAAGCCTTGCATAAAAATTATTAATAACAATATTACTGGGGAGCTCATGAATGGGACATTTGAGCATTAGTGACTTCAATCTCCCCCATGCTTGGGCAATACTTTCTCCATCATGTGGATGAAAATTATAAATGTAATTCATATCTTTATGAATTTCATGAGGAGGATAAAATTTAGAGTAAAAGAGAGATTCAAGTTCCTTCCACTGCAAATGATGAGGATCATCTAGTAGCTCATACCACTCCCTTGCTTTGCCCTTAAGTGAAAAAGGGAATAGCTTCCTCTTAACTTGGCTCATTGAAATACCTGCACACTTGAACAACTCGCATAATTCGTGTATAAAGAGTAAATGATCACCAGGATGGATAGTTCCATCTCCAAAATAACAGTTATTCATAACACGTTCAACAATTTTTATAGGTATTTTAAAAGGGATGCTTTCAGTATGTGGATTTAAAATATCACAAGTATCATTAGAATTACCACATATGGGAGATAAAAGTATCATCAGAGCAAATTTTCTTCTTTAAAGCTAGGGAACTAAAAAGATCATTTTCATAAAAACTAACTTCCCCAAGCTTAGACGTTTCCATAGCATTAGTAACAAAGGTGTTCAAAAAATACATACTAATAACATTGCTATTAGCATCCAAAGAAAGTTCCATGGGTTTTTTAATTTTCTTCTCAGACCATTCATGTTCTATCTTAGGAAAAATACTAAAAAGCTCTCTATTTTTTTTGTTTTCCATTAAGCCTAACTAGTGAAAAAACAAGAAACTAAAAGATATAATCGCAGAATCTAAAGAAAATAACTCCGAGCACTCACACACTAGCAACAGTACTAGAAGATAGCTTAGTATCCAGAAGATGTGAGTACCTTTTACCTTACCTCCCTGGCAACAGCGCCAGAAAATAGCTTGATGTCTACGCACGCTTCTATTCTTGTAGACAGTGTTGGGCCTCCAAGTAAAGAGGTTTGTAGAACAGCAGCAAGTTTCCCTTAAGTGGATCACCCAAGGTTTATCGAACTCAGGGAGGAAGTGGTCAAAGGTATCCCTCTCGAGCAACCCTGCAATCAAGATACAAGAAGTCTCTTGTGTCCCCAACACACCCAATACACTTGTCAGGTGTATAGGTGCACTAGTTCGGCGAAGAGATAGTGAAATACAAGTAATATGGATGATTATAAGTGGTAATTGCAATCTGAAATAAGAGTGGCAGCAAGAAAACATGTAACAGAACTGATTGTAAACGGTGTTTCAATGCTTAGAAACAAGGCCTAGGGGTCATACTTTCACTAGTGAACACTCTCATATAAATATCTTCTCTTTATGATGCTACCCTGAACTACTCTCCGGTTGGACGGTGTAGGGCTATAACAGCACACCTTAAAGTTCGCATAACCATCTAGATAACCCCTCACTATCACCTTGAGCGCTAGATGGTTCCAACAAACACCACAATCTCATAGAGACATCCAACTCAAATTATACTCATGATAAGTATTTATGTAATCTTAGCCAAAGTGCCACACGGTGTGCACACTGTCAACTTCACACACATGGGGATAAGCAGAGATTCATTAAAGCACTTGAGTAGCAGAATAGATCTATAGATTACAAAGCTCATGATCTCATAAGATCACGCATAGAGAGGGAGAGATGAACACATAGCTACCGATAGAGCCCTTAGCCTCAAGAGAGAACTACTCCCTCCTCATCATGGGAGTTAGCAACGGTGATGGAGATGGTGGTGGAATCGATGGAGATGGTTCCGGGGGCACTTCCCCGTCCCGGCAGGGTGCCAGAACAGAGACTTTCTGTCCCCCGAATCTCCTCTTCGGTGGCGGCGGCGCTGCAAAACTTTTCATGTGATTCTGATCTTGTTCCTAGGGTTTTTGTCCTGGGAGGAATATATAGGCAAAGGGGCATTGTCGGTGGAGGCCTGAGGGGCCCACACCACCCCCTGGCGCAGCCTGGCCTGGATCGCGCCACCAGGTGGTGTGGCCAGCCCCTGGACCCTCTCCGTCTCGTCTTCTGGCTCCTTGAGTCTTCCGGTAAAATATCGACTTTGGCTTTTGTCCGGTCCAATTCCGAGAATTTTTCTTTCCAGCTTTTCTGAAACCAAAAACAGCAGAAAACATGCAACTGGCATTGTGGCATCTTATTAATAGGTTAGTTATAGAAAATGTGTAAAAATACTCCAAAGTGTGGACAAATCATAAGAAAGTAGATATAAAACAAGCATGGAACATCAAAAATTATAGATACGTTTACAACATATCAAGGGCTTCAGTAGTTGATGCTTACTCGCCCAGATTTGTCATTTTCTATCAATAAGGTTTCTAAGTTTCTATCACAGCCGACTGATGAGCATTGGGAAGCCGTCAAGCGTATTCTATGATATTTCAAAGGAACTTTGAACATGGGGCTGAGGATACATAAGTCCCCTTCCACTGATGTCAGTATATCTACAGATGCTGATTGGGCAGGATGTATTGATGAACACCGTTTCACTAGTGGGTTTGCTGTGTTTGTTGGCTCAAATATTATTTCATGGAGTGTCAAGAAACAGCCAATAGTCTCTAGATCTAGCATGGAGGCGGAGTATAAAGCATTAGCTAATGGAACTGCTGAAACCATCTGGGTAGAGTCACTTCTCAAGGAGCTAGGTGTGTCACAACAGCGAACCACCATCCTGTGGTGTGATAATCTTTGTCCTACATACCTGACAGCGAACCCGGTCTTCGACGCACGAACCAAGCACATTGAGATTGATTTTTATTTTGTGTGAGAGCGTGTTGCCTCCAGAGATTTAGATGTCAGGTGTATCTCGACGAACGACTAACTGGCTGATGTATTTACTAAATCAACCACACGATAGATGTTAGACCATTTCTGTTTCAATCTGAATCTTGTATGTAGTAGTGATAGTTCAGATTGAGGTGGTGTGCTGGAAACGGACACATATACATGTTGTATACGGTTACTTATCGTGTTGTAATTGTAACTTTGTATGTTGGTCTGATATATATATATATACAAGATATGTGGAGGCTTTGCCCCACACAACCCTAAATCAAACTCGGACCAGCTGCATGCCATCACCCCACCAAGGAAGGAGACAACTCCCTTACCAACATGTCTTCTCCGCTTGTCAGCTACCACGACCACGAAGAGGACGAACTGGGAGGAAGGATGTCTTTCCCCATCAGCGAGCCAAACCTCCATCTAAACTAGCCGTGGACCACTGTGCGAAGCTTCTCCTCCTCCTCGCCACATCGACCGGCCAAGAGAGACACGCTCGCACAGCCTGCACTACTGCATCGACCCCCCTCGCCGCCACGGCCAGCCAGGAGAGTCACCGCCGCAGAGCCACCCCATAGCAAAAGATAGAGAGCGGCTCTCATCTGCCGCCATTACCCTGATCTCTACTCTAAAATGACCTGAAAGGGTCACAACATATCCTAGACCCTAGAACTACACCGGCGCCTCTCCTCCACCATTGCCGTCCAGCATAGTCGCTGGCCATGGCCTAGGATCGGCCCGGAACCTCACCGTCGACACTCAAAGTAGGGGAGTAGAGGGAGAGAGGACAAAGGGACACATGTGTGTAGATATGCATGTACCATACTAAAACACCAATAATGCTACTTCTACGGACATACCCGTATGGTTTTTTTTTTGTTATGTGCTAAGGTGTGAATCAATTGATTTCCTTAGCGGGATTTTCCGGAAACCGCCTGGCCTTTTCTCTCCAATTGCACAATCCTACGTCCCGTCCATATGTCTACTCCGTAAAAACAAATCCGTAAGCATAGCATTACTGCTAAAACACGTCTAGATATATGTAACACATTTAGATATATCTGTCTCTAAGACAAATCTGTGATACTTATTTCTAAACGGAAGAAGCACGTGACAAATCGCAAGTGCAGCACACATTTTTTTAATAGGAGACAGGTGAAGCAGCTCTATTAATATTGCAGTTCACTAAAACTCACAAAGAGACCCCACAAGAAAATAAAATTACAACTTAGTCCAAGAACTTTGCAAAAAAACATGAACACAAAATTGAGGAATGCAACCAGGTCCTTTTTCCTGGCAATGAACTCGGTCAAGAATCAACACCACTGGGGACTCTACCACTTGGGATGTTGATCTGGCCACCACTCAAACCCCTTCTCTCGCGAGAGAAGGAAGAGACGGACACCATGCCATTATCAAACTGCCTCCCATTTGGCATCATCGCCTAGAGGAATATGAGTAGCCGATACTATTCACCAGAGCTCGAGTAGGCCACCCTTCGGCATAAACGGCCAATGATAGGATGGAGAACTTCTCCGAAGTGCGTCGCTGAGAAGAAGCACCACTTGGAACAATTGCACTTTCTCCCAATCCAAAGCTAGAGACCCGTCTCCGACCCAACAATTCTTCCTGCTCCTAGAGTTTTGATCGAGACAGAGTTTTCTTCACAATTAATCTAAGCTCCATGTTCAGTCATCCAATCCATCCCCAGAATTACTACTATTCCTTTCACTGAGATCACATAAAGATCCTCATAGTAAACACCTCCACAGATCATGATGACCTGGTTCATATTTATATGGGTTACTACTACGGTACCCTCTGCCGTTATTACGGACAATGGGTTTTCAAACGGTTCCCGTATAACCCCAAATTTTTCACAATTTTTTTCAAAAATGAATGAAGTGGTTGCACCGGTGGCAAATAAAAACTTTCAAGGGTTAGAAAGTATGTTGAGCGTACCTGTCATAGCTTGATCATAATTATCCACTTCTTCTAGAGTGGTGCAGTTCAGCTTCCCAAAAGGTTTGGTTTGCTTGCCATTGTTGCTCTTCCCATTATTACCACCTCTTGCCGATTGACCACCACCTCCTCCCTTCATGGGACAATCTCCTGCTGGTTCATTTGGATAATCAGGTTTCATGTGACCCTTCTTCCCACATCCATAACATATAATCTCCGGTTTCCTGGATTCACTTCTGACATGACTGGGTAAACCACATTTGTGACATATAATATTCCTTCTAGATGATGATGAACCGCCATTTGGATTGTTTTTAAAAGGTCGATACTTGGGCTTGAAACTCAGGTTTGGGGTTGATTTGGTTGCTTGGATCTTCCTAGTCTCTTGCTTCGCCCTTTTCCTTCTATCCTCTTGAGCACCATTGTAATCATCCTCGAAGATAATTGCTGCATCTAGTAATTGTTGGAATGTTTGCTTACTGGAAAGCCTCAGTTGCATCTTCACAAACAAATTCAAGCCTCACATGAATTGCTTCTTCCTCTTTTGTTCAGTGTTTACCTCATCAGCTGCATAACAATATAACTAACTATACTCTAGGATGTACTTCATCACACTAGAATTTCCTTGTTGTAACTCCTCAAACTCTCCGCACTTCAATTCCAGAATGCTTTCTGGAACATGTTACTCCTGAAATCTCTGCTTGAACTCCTCCTAAGTGTATTATCTATCTGGAAATTGCATTGCTAGATAATTCTCCCACCAAGATGATGTAGGTCCGGTTAAGAGATATCTTGCATACCTCAGCTTCTCTTCGTCATTACACCCCACTGTCTTCATGTCCGTTAACCAATCTTCTACATCCATGGGTTCTGGTGCAGAAGCAAAGGGTAATGGCCTTGCATTTTGAAAATCTGAGAGACTCGCACCTCATCCTTCAGGCTCCCTTTGAGTTACAACCTGACCAAGCAGGTCTTGCATGAACTTGTTCTGGGACTCCTGCATCATTTGCATGTACTACATGAAATTCTACTATATCAGTGGCCTCATTGGCGGTGATGGTGGTAATTCTCTCTGTTGTCTAGCGTCTTCATTCGTCTTACCTTTAGCTTCGCGCTCCAAGCGTTGTTGCTCAGTCTCGTGTCCTACTCTCGTATCCATAATTCCCTTAGTCCTGTTACACAAAGTGACTACTCATAATTACACCATGCTCATTTTTTCTGAGCTCGACTTTATGCACAACACTAGTCACGCAATGGAAATCAAGATCGAAATCCAATTAAAAACCAAATATGCATCTTATATTATACAATACAAGCTCATAGGTGATACATTATACATTACAACCCGATATAATACAAGTACTACAGTTAATGTGAGCGCTTCCTCATTTACTTAATTACATCAAGCTCACAAGCACTACAATATGCAATACCAACTTACTACTACTAGAACATCTTCCATCTCACGGAATCCAACTCCTCAGTATCCACGATGCTCATCGCACATGCCTAGAATCCAGTTGTGCTGACGTGAAGTCCCTCGTACCATCCCTGGAATGTATGGCCTTCCAGATGGAATGTACTCAGTATCGGAAGTATCAGGACTTGAAGTGTCATTTAGCCTGAGTGCATCAACTCCCTCCAGCTCATCAGAGTAGTCCTCGGTAATAGACTCCACACTAGTGTCACCATAAGTGTCCTACTCCCATCCCTTAGCTATGACGGGATAATGAACATGCTCTGGGGTAGTAGAATACCTGGATGACTCGAACTCAACCTCCTCGGGCTCTTCCTCCAATGTCTACAACTCTGCCATCAGCAGAGTAAGACCTAACTCCCATCAGGCTAGTCTGCCCGGTATCCCCATCATAATCCTCTAATGGAATAGGATTTCCACTAGATCCAACAAGCGACTCAAACCTCCATACCTCCTAGTTCTCAATGGGAAGTTCTGAATCTGTTCCCCCCATGAGCTCTATTGTACCTGGTAACTAGTACCTATATCAGGATAATGGGTAGGCTCTAGTATGGGTGAATAAGGATATGGTGTATATGATGCTGGGTCTATGTGGATATCAGTGGGTGCTAGACTAGGTGAACCACATGCTTCCCTGGCTAACTTTGCTGCCAACACCTCCCTCCACTAAGGATCAGTGAGATCCTCCAGCATACTATCCTTGTCCTCCACTATGACATGATGGGTATTATAGAAATACTCAACCAACTATCTATATTTGTCCATGAACTTGGAAGCTAAAACGGGATGCTTCTGAACCAACTCCAGGTGATCTAGTACTAACTCCGAGCCGATAGAATCATCAGGAATCACAGCATGACTGCTTCATGCCAAGTTTTTGTCTTTGTGCTCTCAAACAGTGGCTAACGCCTCCACTATGAAAACATGATATGCTGCCAATTGACTTCGACCCTCTCGAAAAGGCATAGCTGGACACAACCTAATCTTCTTCGGTAAGTCGATACTGACATGATAATTCGCTATCATGTGCCCATCATAAAACATAAAGGTATTAACGGGGATGTCGGTCTCACAACCAAAAACCCTCAAAATCCGTTGAAGGTGTTCGGTCATCGACCCCTAATAATCCTCGAGACTCTCCTCCTTCTTCCCTAAAGTATAAAAGTATTTATAATTAGTAATGATGCATCATAATAAAGAGCCTTGGTGCCATCCTATCAATATACAAAATATTTATAATTAGTAATGATGCATCATAATAAAGAATTATCACACTAAAGATATGACAATGATATTCTCAAGTGAATAATCATCATATTTCTAGAGAATACTTTACTATTGCTCCTATACTCCTATAGTTCTAATCCCTTACTAGGTTTTCAACCTAAGGGCAAAGCAATTTATCTGATACTAGCTATGGTGACCCAGCATACCACTGCATGTTGTAGTACGCAAGTTGTTGACATATAATTCATGGAACACCGTTCCACAAGTACTACATCCCTCAGAGTGGTACAACATAAACATTGCAGGTCAACATTACATACAAATTTATTATTAAAATACCAAAATAACTATATCCAGAGGTTCTCAAACTTACAACCAACAGACAAATTCCCTCACGAAGTTCAACATAAGAACAAAAGATCCAAATTAATTAACACAGCGAGAGATCAATAGCTTACTATAAAGTTCGTGATGCTCGACTCAACCTAGGACTAAGTACTACTATGGTCACTACTCTGACTCAGGGCCTTCTTCTCTGTAGCGTATCTCATAGTACACCCCTTCAACTCTGCCAGAGAGATCTGGTTCTTCATAGAAGATGTCATATTGGCACTCTATAGTATACATTAGGGTATCCTCCTGGTCTTTAGAGTCTAAATAGGGGATCAAAGGAAAGAGTGAGTAACTGCGTTACCCAGCAAGTTCATTATATGCAAGGTGGGAAGTTTGATGCTCTAGCTACCACCTCAAACTATAAGTCTTAGGTTATATATAGTTTTCATAAATATTTCTTCAAAGATCGCTTTTATTCTAAAATCTATGCCCATCAGTCTTCACAGGTTGATCAGAACTTCATGGAGTTCCTTCCCTGCCACGTTCGTAGCTCCTTCCTAGAACAGGAAGTAACATGTCACAATTCCTACACTCTACAAAGGTGCATTGATTTACCCATGAGAGATCCTTATCCATGTTGCACTACCTGGTGTACTTTCCTATCCACACGACCTTTGGTGTGGGTCCCATTATAAGAACCCAATCCAATCACTATCCTTCTTCGCGACCCCACATGCCTCCTTGGTGTACGTCATGCCCACCTCTAGAATTATAGCAATAAACACATAGACCATTATAGATGCCAGAACTACCATCGGACATTGTGGGATCCCACCCATTTGTTGCATATCCTATATGAATTAAACCATGCTACAAGGATTTCAGCCATGGCATGCGCATCCGTTGAAATGTGAAAGGAAGAAGATCCAGCTGACTTCACTATCTCATTCTAGATCTTATGGTTATCGTGTATTATATGGCGCTAGAATCACTAGTGTCATGGGTTATTAAGCCTTATTGATAACTTCACTGCACACGGAATCCTAGACTCCATTGCTAGCTATAATAGATTACCATCACATAAGATGATAATGGATACTTTATATTATTGTGAAAATATTCTTTTCTGACTCCTTTTTCGAACATAAGTGATCACACAAAAAGTTTCAAATACTTTGGAAAACACATCAAAGGACATGAGAAAGTGATGAACTTGCCTTGTGACTGCAAGGTAGTGAAGTAGGATGCTTTGACTTGACCCTGAGCTCTTGCTTCTACAAACACCATCATTGTTCGGTAAGAACAATGTTTAAAGAAGCAATGATAAATATGCATAGTAATGCCATGGACTACTTTATTATTATTACAAATCCTTCTTTGTGTGTTTTACCCATATTATTAAAAGTTTAAGTATTTTTGTTTAATAAATAAATAAAAGGGAAACTTAGTACTTTACAAATCTTAAAATCTTTTGGAATCCTATATTTAGTGTTTTTCTAGTGATATATACTTATTCAGAATCTTAAAAATGATTTTTATTTATTTTTAAGTCTTAATCTTATTTTGTTAAAATTCCATAAATAATTACTACCTTTAAATATTTCATTTTAATTTTATTATTTCAAAGGACAAAATATTTTTTTATAGAATAGCTTATATTTTTGTGAACATTTAGAGGTATTATATGTATTTTTATTTATTTTTCTAGAGCCTAATTGATTTCAAGGGTATTATGGTAATTTGTTATTTCTTTGATTTTTATTAAAAAACTTTAAACATGGACATGGCCTATGGACTAGTCTAGCCCTGGCTCAGCCCAGCCCACCTGGTTGGGCCTAACCACACACGTGGTTCACTAGGTCGGTCAAACCGACCCAGACTCGACTCACTCTTCCTCTCTCGCGCATCTCTCATCTTCCTCGCGATTTCGTGTCGCCATTGTAGTCACCCTCCGATTCCGGCCAGCTCCAGCCGTTCTGTCCGCTGTAGCCGCGCTTGCTGACCAAGTGCTCGATGCCGCGTTGACTAGTCCTAACCGATTAGTCTCCTTCGTCCTCTGTCTGTGCGAACCCCCTACTGGAACCTAGAGTTCTGGCTACTCTGGCCTCATCGTGCTGCCCTGGCTTGGTGGTGTTCTGATGGTGGCTCGGTGGTGTCATGCCATCCTCCTCTTCGACGATTGCTTTGGGTACGGCTCGACGTGAGTTACAGCACCATCGGTGCTCCTCTTGCCACCATGGACCTACAGTCGGCTACCTCCCTCTACTACCTCTTCTTGCTGAGCAAGGCCCACAGGTGAGTGCTCTTCTTCTCCTTCTTCTCTCAAACCCCCTCTAAACTACTCACTATACTATTGTACTTAACCCTAAGTCGGGTCTGATCCTGGGTTAGGGATCCTTCTTCTAGTAACCTGGTTCTAGCATTTCTTGCCTATCATACTACTACTCTCATAGTATTTCGTTGGACATAATATTGTGGATTTCCTAATGAAAGTTCTAGTGATACCTTGTTAGTTTGCTTATGTTGTAACCTCCGTTATATTAGGTTCTGGTTGCAATACAAAATTCTTCCTGTTAGTTTTACTCAATTGTTGTCTCTGATGAGATACTAGTAATATCCTAGATATACCTAGGCTTGTGGAATCTATACTGGCATACCATTACCAGCTGGCATGTTTACTTGGTTCTAATCCTTGTTGGATATGTTAGTGATGTTCAAATGGCAATGCAACTAAGCTTTACTTTGCTGGCTTGAAGAGTAACTTCCAAAATGATTTTACTTCATATGTTTGATAAGGACTTGGTCCTTATTTGCAGATATGCCTGACCCATACCTTGTTGATGATCCAACTACTGTTATAAAAATTACAGTTCAGTAATTTTATAATGATTCCTAGCTTAAGGTTAGGAAAATGATTTAGTTTCTTTACTTTTTGAAGCTTGTAGGTAATGTTTAGTGGCTTGATCAGTTACACCTAACCTTGGTGCTACTTGTGAAACTAGGATGCTACTATGGTGCTTCGAGTAATTGGAATGTGCCAAGTAGCAACGAGTCAACAAGTTTGGCTGCTACTATTTGCTGATATCTTCTGGCACTAGGTCAGGTCAGTGATGCAAAGGCTGAGACCTGATCCATTTATTAAATACAGAACATATGCTACATGTGGATTTAAAATATCCAATGATAAGCTTACACCCCATTTGGGTGTAACTTTGAGGATTTTATCCAATCCAACAAATCATGTCCTTATGAATAATAAGAACAGATACAAGGTATGATTTTTGGAAACACCCAACCTTCTACTAATGTTGATGTTTTTATGATGGTTGTGCTGCCCTTGCTTCTAGTGATGAGCCTTTCAAGCTCCTTCCTGTGATAAGCTTAGCCTTCTCCTCCTTGATCTCCTCCTCGCTTGGCCTTTCCCAACACCTGAACCACCCCCTCCTTAGGTGACCATGTTGTCTTGATGGTTATTGGATTTCTTTGGTGGATTTATGTTGATTTAATGAGTACCTAGCTGGGATGAGAGGGATGTTCCCACTGTTCTTCTGCTGCCTCGACTGGTACTTATCCCCCTCTGGTTTACTC
Source organism: Avena insularis (assembly GCA_023614405.1). Taxonomy (NCBI): domain Eukaryota; kingdom Viridiplantae; phylum Streptophyta; class Magnoliopsida; order Poales; family Poaceae; genus Avena; species Avena insularis. The sequence continues at coordinate 414,825,745 of CM042686.1, read as the reverse complement.
ATGTGTCGCCAGCACCTCACACATGCATCGCTGTGTAAGCTGTGTGCTTGCTTGCTGTGATAAACGGATCATCTCAAGTAAAAGCCTCTGCTTTTACACTTTCCCTTTTAACCCCTTTGGTGAAATTTTCCCCTTTGTCTAGTTGTCAATGAGTATGAACTGAGATAGTATACTGAATAAGAACATATACTCCTCTATGGTGAAACTTGTCCCGTTCTAAATATGCTCAGTGATGAAATATTAACAGTGCATTACACTGTTTATTCTGAGAGCATCAATACTAACACTAACCCCTTTGTTTTATTCGTTTGTTTCGTTGCTTACTTGCAGGTATAGGATTACACAGGACAAGATGAGAATATAAATATTAGATTAGGAAAATAGTATAGGTTTTTATTTTATCCTTTCTTAATTTCTTTTATTCAATTGCAAAGACATTGTAATAAATGTTTATTCAATAAAGCTTTTCTTTTCTTTATTTTTAATTATTTTTGTAATAAATTCTAATTTGTTTATATCCTTGTATAACTTTGTAATATACAATATGTGATAACAATAATATTTCATTTAAACATTATTCTAATTTCTTTAATAAGATAACTCCTAGTTCTTTATAACTTGAATTTATTTCAAATGTCAATTCAAAATTCAAATGTCAATTCAAACTAATTTCCCAAAATAGTCAAACATATCGAGAGGTCATGTCAGAACTTATAGCATTCACCTGAATGAGCTAAACCCTAACTCATCGAAGTGAAAGAAACCTTGATCCCTCTAGTGTTTTAGTTTGTGAAAATTTAACCCAAATTTTATAGATGAATGCATGCACATGCACATATTCCTATATCTACCCTTCGTTGGTTCCTAAATGTTAGGGTGTTATAGTCTTCCCCCCTTAAAGAAAACGTCGTCCCGAAGTTGTATTGGTGTGTACCTGAATAGTATTGGATAGGCTTCTCGCAAGTCATCCTCTGCTCCTACTCCAGCAGCAACAAATACATCCTATGCTCCAAGACCGGCTGTCTTCTCCAACAAATGCAGCAGGCAACAAAGCAAAAAGAATATCTTCGAATAATGCACCAGTTGCAGCAAACAAATGAGCAGCAAGCTCTGCAATGCCGCCGCCCGCTAGATTTGCGTTCAAATTCCTTAGGACAACTGCAAATGCTGCTGGTGGCAGGCCTATAAGGGGAAAAGGCCACTATCAAAGCTTAAAGGGTACCTGACAGCTAGCAGAATTCATGAGAAAATAGCCGAGAAACTGAAAAGAGAAGGCATATAGATGTCCTTGATTTGATCTGCCTAGAACTGTTATTTTACCTTTTATTGTATTTCCTCCGTAATCTGCACTTGGTTGTGTTATGAACTTGGTTATGATTTGCACTTGGTTGTTATCTGTACTTGGTTGTGTTATGAACTTGGTTGTAATCTCAACTTGGTTGGTACTGACATTGCATTCCAGTCAAATTTGGTTGTTTTAGCAAGGTAGTAATGTACATCATCTATTGTCATATATATTGGTGGTTATTTGTCAAAAATTGGTCATGTACTCTACATCTACTGTCATATATATATATACTTTCAAATACTCTACATTCATGTATTGTACATTCATATTATCATGTACATTCATATACATTCATATGCCGTCATATATACATTGTACAAATTTTGTCAAAAGTAGCACCTACTGTCATATATACACCCTATTAAAATATGAAGCCGCAACATTCCAACGGATCTAAGAGCATCTCCACTAGCATTCCTAGGAGGCCATTACCAGAACGTTTTTTCATCCGGATTTACACAAATCGGCCCAGTAGGGTTCCCAGGGACGTTCCCAGGACAAAATATTTTGCCGTTTTCATCCGGCGTTCCCAGGCCGATCCCGGGGCGTTGGGAACGCCTGATGAAATTGTCGACCACTGGCTCTGCCCCACGTGCCCCCTTTATCTCCCCCATCTCCCTCTGCCTCGCGCCTCCCCATCGAGCTGCAACCTCCGCCACGCGTCCGGCCTCCCCCTTCCTAGCGTCGCCATGTCGCCCTCCCCTTCCTCTTCCCCAGATTGAGCAAGCCGTCGTCGCCCTCCCTCTTCCTCTTCCCCAGATTGAGCAATCCCCGACGCCCTCTACTCCTGCAAGCCGTTGTCGCTAGGTACGTGATTCCCCTCCCCGTCGCCAATCTCTGACCGTCGCCGGCCTCGCCCCCTGGCCATGGCCCCGCCCCGGAGCTCTGACCCGGCCTCCCTGGCCGCCCGTGACCTCGTCCCGAGTGCGCCCCGCTCCCCTCGATCCCAACCGGCCGCCGCCAGCTACCGATTGAGCTCCGCGCCGCCCCGGTCAAGTCCACCCCGAGCTCGGCACTGTCCCGTGGCCGTCGTCCTGCTCCCCACAGTAGACGTGCCTGCTTCCATGGGTAGCTATTTGGGCCGCAATCCCTCCATGTCCCCTCTGCAGCTGCCAGCATGATGGCTGCCTTGCCCATTCGCTTGGCCTCGTCGTCATCGAGGTGAGCCACGAAGCCGTGGGAGAGGATAGTTGGGAACACGGCTGGGGAAATTCCATTCCCAGGCCAAAAAAAATTCATCCATCCGGAGCAAAATTTGGCCTAGGAATGCCTTAACGAGTGGAGATGCTCTAAGTTTCTAGTACTACCAAATCCGAACATGTCGGGTTAAACCAGCTACGAGGAACATTAACGTCGTCTACATCCTTTCCCCTTCCCCGTCTCCAACCTGCCACGTACGCCTCCGTGTGGGTCTGGTCTGTCAGAAATGCTATAAGAGCCTGTCCATAGCACGACCAATGTTTTTTGGCACTAGATTAATATGAATAGTGGTGGTTTTTTGCAAAAAAAATGTCAAGCGGTGGTTTTTGAAGCGATGTTTCCAATTGTGATAGTTATTTGCAATTTACTCAAGCGAAAAATAGAGGAAGAGCCTGTGTTAGTTTTGTGGAGAAATGAAACTAGAGTTCGATAGCTGAACTGGGAGGCAACAACCGAGATGTTCCGATGCAAGTAAATGCTACCGACTTGTCTGAGTATAAAACAAAAAACTGTTTACAGCACATTCAGTGACAATGACAGATACAAATATGAGCACACGGCCCTCGCCCATTTCTGGTACATCGCACTTTACAAGCACGCAAGTCATGTGGCCACGGTAATTCGCATGGATAAGCCACGAAGCTCGCGTGATCGTTCGTCGTACGCATGCACCGCGCCACCTCCATGGTGTCGAGGTCGACGGAGAACGACCAGGTCTCCGGAGCTAGGACTACAGACCTCATGTCATGTCGGCCGTCACGAACTTGAGAGCACCACCGCGAAAGTACTCCTCTTTATACCCTACCAGCCCTGGTGTCGCCTCCATCAACTGGAGGCTTCTCTGAATCATCCACTCCTCATCTTCGCGGATCCATGACCCGACGAAGACTTGGAGCTCGCTGCCCTGCAAGCAAATCACACGCATCTTGGTGTACTCGTTGTCGTGATCAGTGACTCGCAAGATCGATCTTCGGGCGAAGTCCGGCAGCCGTTGTAACATGAACCAGCAGTCAGTGGTTCTGAGATTCAGCTGGCGCTCCTCGATGCTCCAGAACAGAGAGTCCCCGGCGCGTCCGAGGTATCGCTGGGACTCCATGCCACGGAGAAGTTCAAGGTTCGTCCATTGTTCAAGTTTTGAGTGAAATCTATTGGCACCAAATTTGTAATTTAAGGTTTGTTCATTATTCAAGTTGCTGATAGACGTAGCTCAAGATTTTAGCCGGAAGTTCAACTTAACAGTCTCTACTGAAATACTGGTATATAAATAAGTAGCGAGGATTGACAAACCTTCAAATGGGCATTTGAGATCTGGTGGGGAATTGTTAGAAATAGTGGGCTAATCTATATAAGACCGTATGTGATTTTAGTTTTTCCCTAAATTTCAAAGCCCATGTGTGTGGAAGCCCGTGTGTGATTTGGCCCAAGTTGGCCGCAGCTCACATGTGAGTGGAGTGGAAAGTAAAGTTTAGTCCCACATGGAAAGTTGGAGGAGAGTTAGAACACCTTATAAGGTGGAGTGGTTTACCACTTAGTAAAGTGACTGAGAAGAGGAGAACTACACGTGCGCTCCTCCGACGACGACGACGCTGCACGCCCGCCCGCCCGCCCGTCCGTCTCGTCACGACGCGCGCCGCAGGTTGCGGGAATCTCGCCAAGTGCCCTGTGTGGGTTTTCCGAGCCGCTCTATATAAACGCCTGTGCGGCTTCCACCATGAACACAACGAATCCAATCTAGGGTTTTGCCAATCTCTCTGCTTGCGCCGCCATCGTAGCCTGCTCCATCCCGCTTGTCGGCGTGCACTAGCGGATGGGAGAGCAGGTCTCCGGAACCACTTACCTTTGCGATCCTGTACGGGAGAGGGGGTTTTGGGAAGCGCTCTGCGCGACTGCTCGAGTTCTTCATCACGGGTCATCTTCTATCCAAGTCGGACGGTGCTGCCTTGGTTACTGCTCGACTGCTTCAATCAATCTTTCCCAAGGTTACTGCTGTGACTACTGCTGTGACTACTGCTGCAATCGAATGACTACTGCTGCAATCGAATGGTACATGCGACGTGCTATTGTCTGGTTATTCATCATGTTCTCTGAGTACATGTTTAGCTGCTGCTTGTTTCCGTTCATCTTGCTGTTTAGTACATCTAATATATTCGAGTTACATGTGATAGTAGCTGGCTTTGTTGTGTTTAATATTCTGGAATTAATCATGAAAATATTGGCTAATTATCCATCAAATTCCTAGCACTACCAAAGCTGAACAGGTAGGTTCAACCAGCTACGAGCAACATTAACGCCGTCTACGTCCTTTCCGTCTCCAACCTTCACGTACTCCGGGTGGGTCTGGTTGTCAGAAACGCTGTTAGAGCTTGTCCATAGCACGATCGTATTTTTTGCCATTGGATTACTGAATGATGGTGGTTGTTTTGCCAAAAAATTGTAATAAGTGATGGTTTTTTGAAACGATGTTCCCAATTGTGATGGTTATTTCCAATTTACTCACATATTTATGCAGAGACAAGCGAAAAACAGAAGATGACCCCATGTTCTGTCTGCGTTGGTTTTGTGGAGAAATGAAACCAGAGTTCGATATGGATTGGATAGCTGAACTGGGAGGCAACAACCGAGATGTTCCGGTGCAAGTAAATGCTACCGACTTGTCTGAGTATAAAACAAAAAAATTGTTTAGAGCATATTCAGTGACAATGACATATACAGATGTCAGCACACGGTCTTCGCCCATGTCTGGTACACCGCATTTTACAAGCACGCAAGTCGGATGGCCACGGTAATTCGCATGGCCACGGTAATTCGCATGGATAAGCCACGAGGCTCGCGTGATCGTTCAGCGCATGCACCGCGCCACCTCCATGGTGTCGAGGTCGACGGAGAACGACCAGGTCTCTGCCGCTGCCGGAGCTAGGACTAGAGACCTCATGTCGGCCGTCACGAACTTGAGAGCACCACCGCGAAAGTACTCCTCTTTATAACCTGCCAGCCCTGGTGCCGCCTCCATCAACTGGAGGCTTCTCTGAATCATCCACTCCTCGTCGTCGCGGATCCACGACCCGACGAAGACTTGGAGCTCGCTGCCCTGCAAGCAAATTACACGCATCTTGGTGTACTCGCTGTCGTGATCAGTGACTCGCAAGATCGATCTTCGGGCGAAGTCCGGCAGCCGGTGTAACATGAACCAGTAATCAGTGGTGGCGTTTCATCTCCTCCATGGGCGGGATCAGGCTGTACCGCCGTTTGAGGGGCTCGCAGACGAGGAGGTCGGGGAAGCAGCGGCGCCACCACCAGGACTTCTTTTTCTTGGTGAGGAGGAGGACGCTGGAGCGGCTGTCGACGAGCTCCCACGACCCGCTGCCGCCGGGGAGGAAGTCGAGGGCGAAGTGGCGGCCGTCGACCGGCGTCGAGGACGAAGGGAGGAAGACGGGGCCGCCGCGGCGCCGGTCGTTATGGTAGCTCCCTGCGACGGGGTGCGGGCGCCTGAAACCGCAGAACTGCGACGGGGCACTGAAGCGTCTGTGGGCGACGAGACGGCGCCACCGCTTGCATGTGACCGCGGCGCGGACGAGACGGAGAGGCGAGGCTATCAGGAGCTGCAGGATGAGACAGAGGAGCTTGTCGGGGACGTCGTGCAGCGTCGTCGGCGGCGCCATACCAGTCGGAGGAGATCGAGATCGATTATCAGATCCCTGATTTTTCGGGATGCGATCGATTATCGTTAGTTTGATTAGCGCTACGTTTATCCATCAAGCTCAAGTCGCAGACGTGGTGCCCCCTCGACTACGGAAAATAGGTGCCGAAATAAAATTACGGAAACGTGGCATTGGCGTTGCTGTGTTTGATGGTTTTGCATTCTCAACACACCAGAACAAATCCCAAACGTAACAACTAACAACTCCAGTATACGGTTGCAGATTAGGGTGAAACAGAGGACTGCCGGATTCGAGGCTGAACCTTCGGGGTGCAACAATCGAACTGATCAAGCCATCGGCACAGACGTGGGCCTCCCCCTCTGCCCACCGGCGGAGACGGCGCAGCTCCGGCTCCTGCCAAACGCCACGCCGGCGCCGCCAGCGAGACCGAAGTCGCACGGGCGGTCCTCGTCGATCTTCGCCATGGCCACGCTTCGGCTCCTGGCCACGGCGGGCGGCAGCTCCCTCTCCGGTGCCGCTCGCCTCTCCGACGCGGCGCGTATGAGATCCCGCAGGTCGCCGTCGGCGCCGAAGGAGCGCGAGGAGGAGGACGGGGAGGCGGAGTAGCTGTAGCAGTAATCGGCGGACCTGCTGCAGGACATGGGCGTGCTCGGGAAGGACGGGTAGCCGAAGGCGGCGTCGCCCGGGAACTGGCCCGCGCAGCTGGTGAGGCTCCGCACGTAGAAGTCGCGCGCGCGGCCCAGCGCCCGCCGCGGCGCCCTCCACAGCCAGCTCGCCACCTTGCCGCCGCTGCCCACTCGGCTCATGCCCGCTGCCGCTGGTTAATCGCGCCCTCGTTGATCACACCGCTAACAAATACTAGTACTCTTTTTTCTACTCGAAGAAGAGATGGAGGATTTGCTTATGCTTGGCAAAAAAGGAGAGGGTTGCTTATATATATATAAAGAGAGGATCAAATGTGTCGAATTTGATATTTGGTCTTTGTTTCGCTCTCTCTGTATGGGTATTATTCAAGGTAGTGCCTAGATCTCAGGCATCTGAGAACTTCTTAGATCTAAGTTATTAATGTCATTTTAATATTCGTGCTAATTCTTAGTTATAACCTAGTTACAACTCATAAGATTTATACTAATTCTTAGTTGCAACCTAGTTGTAACTCATTAAATTCTCAGTTACATCCTAGTTACAACTCATGTGTAACTTCCACTTTGCACGAATCACGAGGTAAATCGAACGGTGAAAGAGGCGACTGAGACCTAAGAAATTCTAGAGGCCCGACAACTAGCGAAACCGATTATTCAAAGCGATAACTGTATTGTACAGTACAAAAAAAAAAGAATAACTTTGTGTATCATTAGTGTAAGACGAGGCCACAGGGGGGTGGCTGCTGGGGATATCCAACACCCACTAACTTGGTGATCACAAGGTTGGGACACGGGTGTACACGCACAGTACACGCGCAGATGATAAAGGGATCTGCAATCTGTGTACACGCGCAGATGATAAATCTGCAATCTTAGCAATGAAGATGCCATTGATGATGTCTAGAAACTTAGATACACCTTGCAATTTTTGTGAGTTTGATTCCTACTGCACTCGGTCCAAATGAAGTGGTTATTCCAAACTGGATCGTTCGGTGAGCATCTCTGGATTCTTTTTTGTTGACAGGGATGAGTACCCCTTGTTAACTGTCGAAAGGATTTGGCGCCCTCTATCCAAACGTTCTTTGTATCCTAACGGCTGCTCAGCCTGCTAGGAACCAAACCATCGTCGTCACACCATATCTTTCTCCGTTTCATACTTTTATTATACAGGAACTGCACATCGATCGTATTCGGAAGTATAGCAAGATACAAATGGCGCTATCAGCAAGACGGCAGTCAGTCAGGTAGCAGGAGCAGGAAGAATCAGATGGTGTGTGCGCCATCCTTGAGCCCAGATGATCACAATCTTAATTTCTTTGTGCCCCAACGGGAACGGACGCCTGCAGCTAGCTAGAACTAGAAACCAAACCACGGTCACATCACATCATCGTCTCTCTCTTTGGAACTACGGGAGGATGCAAATGGCACTATCGGCGAGACAGACAGTAACAAGTAACAGGACACCATTGCAAAATATCGGAGTTACATGTATGCTGGTCTTAGTTTTGCAGATAAGTACAATACCGTCGCAATCGTGATCCCACATTTGCAGATGGACGCGGTCCATGGCTGACTTTTGGGACGTACTACGAGCAAGCCAGCTGTGCACGGAGCGATAGCGTTAAGCTTGAGCATGGCGGTAATGAATTGCGTGGGGAATGGGGACATCAAACACTGCCGTACACCCTGCTTGCAGAATGCAGATAGAGATAGGATGGCCCGTCTTTTGGACGAAATTGCCATCGACAAATCCTCTGTTTGCCAAATTGACATACAACACACATGCTTTGTTTCACAACAACCTGCGTCTCTCAACGTATGTCCAATGTCAATCTGTTTATTATGGAAAACTTGGGTAGCATTCTATTTTGTGGAATAAAAATAGATGTTAACACGAGCTTCAAGTTTTTAAAGGTTTTCATATGAATTAATACAAGCTTAAATTAATGGTTAAGTTTGATTTGCACTCTTTCGTCTATTACTTTTGTAAAAAAATACTTATCTATTAATAATCATCAATACTAGTACAAACAACACTAAAAATAAAGATCCTCACTCTCCACCGTTGGAGCTGGACAAGTTTGTCCTAGTACAATTGGTTGTAGCAAACGGACCGAAAGTCGTCATTCTAAGGCCCCAAAGAACGAACACACTGGAGAAACAACCATCACTAATGATGACAATCTTAGATTGGAAAAGATAGACCTGAAATCACACCAACGAATACGAAAAATGGCCTAAACCTTAGGAGATCCATCGGACACACGACTCGAGCGTCCTCCGTCGGTGTTAGACACATAACTAGAGCAATGATGAGGAGTACCTTAGAGCATATCTAGCAGATACCGCAAATCCCCCGGTCCACAAAATTTTGGCCCGATAGGCGGTATAGGCAAAAACATGGCCTTTCCAGATGCCGCAAAAACGAAAATACCGCAATTTTTTTGTGGTTTCCCGCATCGAGACCCATCCGTCCCGCATATATTCGGTGAGGAGGGCCCTGGTTGCGGGAAACCGCATCCACTTCTCCCCACCGCACCACGCGCAGAAACCCTGCCGCCGCCTCAGATTCCGGCCTCCTCCGGCGACGGCCGCCAAATCGCCTCCGCCCACCTCCTCCCACCCACCATTCCTACCCATGGCCGGCCAATCATGGCTCAATTTGGCCGGCCGAGGCGGCGCTTCGAGCTCCCGTGGACGGGGCTCCGGCGGTCGACCTCGCGTGCCACCGCCTAGCGAGGAGGAACAGCGTCGGCGCCGGTCTAAAAGCCGCGCGCGTGGGACGCACTTGCACGCACCCGCGTTAACTCGTCGGCGTGGGCCGGGTTCGGGCTCGGGCGCGCGCCGCGATGCCTGCGGAAGTAGCTCCGCGCGGCCGCGAAGCTCGCGCCTCGAGCGCCGCCCGGTGGTTCGCGTGTCGCCTCTAGCTCCGGCGCCCGCTCCGGCTCCAGTTCCTGCTCATTGGGGTCACATCACCGACATCGGCAGCTCGGGGGAGGAGGACGACTCTGGCTCGGAGGAGGACGAGATGGTCCGCGAGGCGAAGTTTAACTCCCTCGGGACCCTCGTCTCCGATATGTGGGAGCGAGCGAAGCGCCACCACGACGAGCGTGTGCGCGAGCAGCGCGAGTTTCGCCGCATCAGCCGCTGCTACGCACGCGAGCACGCCACCCGGCTCGGAATCTTCGTCGCCGACTACTCCGACGACACCACCGACTCGGACGATGAGTAGGCGAGCTTCGACGCCGTCGTTGAAGGTCCGGTGAGTAGGTACCACTGGCGGTAGCTAGGGTTCTAGATGTATGGCGCGTCATCCAGTTTTTTGATGTAAATTTCTATCGGCCTTCGTGATCAAAACCATCCACTATGTATGAATCTGGCGCTAACTAGTGATAATTTTCAAATATGCAGTTCTATTTTGCGTATCTATTCCGCGCTACGAATTTTGGTACTGCAAAACTGGTTCGCGGTTTACCGAAAACGACTTTTGCGGTACGTGGTTATGCAGTATCTGCTAGAGATGCTCTTATTCGGACTTCAAGATCTAGCTACTATCTCACCAACAACAAAAAACACCACCGACGAGGGTCATGGTCCGGCACACCTCCAAGTCATCAAGGTCATCGGAGGCAAAGCATACTGACGGCGTCACCAGCGTGGGGGATAGAAACCTAGATTGGTTTTACCTTCGCCGCTCATGTGTCTCTAGTGGCTCTGGTACCGATTCACATACGGCTTTCACTCTCTGTGTGTCTATTTTATATATATTGAATTTTATTAAAGTTTCTATCTTCTATCTTTAGCATTGATACCAACTCTCGTTATCCTTTTTTAACAAAGAAAGTTTTAGAATCTGTGAGTAATACTGAAATATCCAAGGAGTTTGACCTGAAATTGGCTTAAGGTAGAGTACTTGAGATGGTGAATTTGTTATATCTTGATCCAAATTCTACAAAGTAAAGGACAACTTCTGACAGAGCGGAGCAAGGTCCGTCGCCGGAGGCTTGGGCCAACATCGTCGAAGGCCTAGGTTACCACAGCTATAAACCTCTTGTAAGCCGGCTGGGATAAGTTGCATCTGTGAAAATCCCCGGCGTTGTGTAAACACTCCCCGTTATAGTGAAGTTTTGATGGCTGGCGCCCGTGGTTTTTTCCTCTCTTTGTTGGACAGGGTTTTACACGTTAAATATGTGTCCCCCTTGTTGTGATTTCGTTTTCGTTCTTTGTTATTTGATTGTCGCAAAGACAGAAGTGGTATCAGATCCCCATGTTCTAATCTAGGGTTTGCGACATGTCGTCATTGAAGTTTAATCTACCGCAGCTGGTCTACACCACAAGATTCTGCTTGTGGCAGGTGAAGATGCGGGCGATTCTTGCCCAAACTTTAGATCTGGATAAAGCGTTGGAAGGATTCGGGAAAAAGGATGCTAAGAGTTGGTCCGACGAAGAGAAGCGGAAGGACCGTAAGGCTTTGTATTTGATTCAACTTCATCTGTCTAATAATATTTTGTAGGAAGTGTTGGCAGAGAAATCTGCTGCTGCCCTTTGGCTGAAACTGGAATCGATCTGCATGTCAAAGGATCTAACTAGTAAGATGCATATGAAGATGAAGTTGTTCTCGCATAGACTGCAAGAAGGTGGATCGGTAATCAATCACTTATCTATTTTCAAAGAGATCGTTTCTGATTTGTAATCTATGGAAGTAAAATATGATGATGAGGATCTAGCTATATTACTCTTATGCTCTCTACCTAGTTCTTATACACACTTCCGTGATACAATATTGTTGAACCATGATGAACTAACCTTTGATGAAGTACAAGAGGCCCTCAAATAGATGAAAAAGATGAAAACTATGGTGCATGCAGATGGGGCGTCATCCAAGGCCGAAGCTCTACAAGTTCATGGAAGGACCGACCAGAGATGTAACAACTATGGCAACAAAGATAAGAGCAAGGATGGCAGAGGTTGTTCGAAGTCCAAGGGAAAGGACAAGTTCTGCAGGTATTGTAAGCAATCTAATCATGTTATTGATGATTGTTGGAAGCTGCAGAATAAGGAGAAAAGGAATGGAACTTACCAACCGAAAGATAAGGATCAAGATACTGGTAAGGCTGCTGTTATTTCTGGTGATAGTTCGGATGGTGAATGTTTAGCCGTTTTTACTGTTTGTGCTTCTCGTGATGATGAATGGATACTCGATACTGCATGTTCATTTCATATTTGTTGTAACAAAGATTGGTTCAGTTCATATGAGTCTTTGCAGACTGGAGACTTTGTACGTATGGGGAATGACAACCCATGCTATATTGTCGGAGTTGGATCTGTTAAGATCAGGACACATGATGGCATGACGCGTAAGTTGACTGAAGTGAAGCATATACCAAGCATGGCCAGAAATTTAATCTCCCTGAGTACCATGGACATTGATGGATACAAGTACGCCGGTGGGCATAGATTGTTAAAGATATCAAAAGGTTCTCTTATTCATATGATAGGTGATATAAATTCTACTAAGCTATATGTTCTTAGAGGTAGCACTTTGTCTAGTATTGCTGCTGCTGTTACTTCTAATGATTCTGATGATTGTGGTAAAACAAATCTGTGGCATATGTGTCTTGTGCATATGAGCGAACATGGCATGGCAGAGTTGGTTAAGAGAGAGCTCATTGATGGTTGCAACTTGGGTAGGTTTGAGTCATGTGAGTACTGCGTTTTTGGTAAGCATAAAGGAGTTAAATTCAATGCTTCCGTTCATACCACCAAATGCATATTAGATTATGTGCATGTTAATGTATGGGGATCTTCCTGTAAGACTTCTATTGGTGATGCTAATTACATGCTTACTATAATTGATGAATACTCAAGAAAAGTGTGGCCATTTTTCCTGAAACATAAGTCTGATATTCTTTATGCTTTTAAGAAGTGGAAAGTTGTAACACCCTCGAATCGGCCCTATGCAAGTTTTAGCCCTTTCCGCCAAACCCGCATAGAAACGATTCAAGGACGCCCACCAGGCACTTTCGTACAGGTGGAAAACAAAGTAATACCATTACACAACAGTCCTCGATGGGACCCACAGAACATATATATATATTCAACAGCGACTCCACGAGTCCAGAATCCAGATATACAATACAAAGATCCAAATCACTTTGAAAACGATAGAGCGTCCGACTACAGACAAGATGCAAATGGGGCTAAGAGCCCTGAAGAATAACCAGTGGCGTCCATAACCCTGCCCAGGCCAAGCCGGAAGGGTAACCCTGCTAACAACGTCGATCTCAAACCTGCTAAAACAAAAGGGGTGCCGACAAAGGGCAAAGGAAAAGAGGCCAAGATCGGGGCGATGCGGCGAGGCTAGAATTCGGCGGCTCTCGCCTACATAGGTATGGTGGGCTGAAGCGGCAGGCGCAGCGGCACTAAACAACCTATAGAGACTCGATACAACTGGCGGTTATCAGAGAGGGATAAGAAAGACCTATTAGGATCCTACCTGATACTAACACTAAACATACCCATCCTGGTATTTCCCCCCTCGAGACCAAACGAGGAAGTCGGACCAAGGAACTCACACAGTTGGCAGTTTTACTCATTCCGTTATAGTTGCAGCAATTACTAATCAGATATAGATAGCATGAGTCATCCTGATAGCATAAGTAGTGGGCAGTTTTAGTTAACATTCCGTTGTAGTTGGAACATTTACTAGTCATATATAATTGTATTGAGGAATCCCAAAACCCAACAGTTGACACTTTTATCACATTCCATTGGAGTTGCAATACTTACTAGGCAGGTATATCAGAACACGATACGACCAAGATCCACCAGTTGTTGGCATTTTTACTTATGCTTGTCTATGATCGAGATACTGTGCTCCAAGTCGTCCATAACCACGGACACGACTTTCAGAAAGTTTTACCCTGCAGGGGTGCAAAATAGCAACACACACTCAATCAACCTCGGAAAAACCAACTCAAAACCCAACGAGGCTTTCACGACAAAGCAATCACAAGATTCATAAAATATTTCAGGGGGCCACCCCACTAAGCTACCCGCAACGAAGTTGGCCGGCTCTGGAACAGACCCAGGGTTTGTGACAATGGTTGTAAACGTATGGGAACCCGAAAGTGTGACTGGGCTTGTCGATACCGCGAAAACATTCCACGTTCTAAAATAGTACAGGTGCTCCACACACAATCTTAAATAAAGCAGTAAAGCATGGCATAATTACATGATAGTAATAAATCTCCAAACTAGTTTGTGGCCCCAAGAAATAGAAATGAATCAAGCTCTGGCTCAGGGGGGTCCATAAGGCCTCCCGGATGTGGATAGTGCGAAAAATCAAGGAACAGGTATCAAGTACTCGGGGTCCTACGGGACACAAGTGAGCGTGGAAGAACCAAATAACATCTATTTCCCATCGATGCCTCTGCATTAGTTATATCTAGCATTTTCATAGTTGTATTTAAAGTCATGATCATCTCCACCATTAAGCATCTCCACCATTTATCATGTGTCAACTTGCTGTCAACGGTGAAACGACAGCGACGCGAAGCAACACATAAGCAAGCAACTGCGACTCGCAAGGCTGACTATCTATCAAACAACAGGCAATAGGATGTGTCCATGGCAATATAGAGGCTGCAAGGAGTATAAATGGTGCACGGAAACTAAAGCATCACAACACGGATAGCAATAGATCAACAGGAGGAAATAAAGACTACAAATGCAAAATAGGTAGAAGGGGGAGAGATGCTCGCCTGGGAAAACACTGCCGAAGGTTCATATCCGGAGAACTTGTCGATACTCGCATCAACTCATCGGCCTAATCCGCGAAGAAGCAAACACTAGAAGAAACACCGGGTGCAATATTTAATACTATGACAGAAGATCCGGCATGATTATGATATGATGCAGATGCGATGTAATTAGGAAGTATTAAGCGGAACCAGGGTCCCGACAATTAATTAAGTGGCTCATATTGTTTAGCTACCCTGCAATTTAAATGTTGGATTAACAAGGCGAAACAGGGCATCGGTTCACTACACAAATTTAAATGGAGTCCGGAATAAGACAAAGATATCTCGCATATATACTCCATATTTAATTAGGAGGTGAATCGACATAATGCCCCCAAACCACAGACAGGTATGCATGTATGAACAATTTAATATGCGATAGTTGGTAATATCATATTATAAAAATAGGGGTCTCGGATAAAGGGGTCACACATCTGGGTTCGGAAGATCTTGGGTTCCGGGGGTCCGGGGTTCAACAGGGATCGGATACAAGATGTAGAACTTGTCGTGTCGTGACAGAGATCTTGGGTTACAAGCGGTCGACCTTGTCGTCGATGGCGAACTTGAATGGATCGGATACTGGTGGTCTTCGGGTCCGTGTAGACGGTCATGGCGTCCTAGATGAAGAACTTGGCGTTCCGGGAATCTTCGGGTAGGATATCGTGTCACTCGGACTCGGAGAACTTGTCGGTTCCATTTCGGCGTACTTGGCGTTTCAGGTCTTCGGGATCTTGACGAACTTGGTGTCCGGGACGGGGACCTCGGCAGGATCGGTCTCCAGGTTCCGTGAAGAAGATCTTCAGTTAGACGGCGTAGGTTCTCGTCGGTAGTTCTTGTCGGGTTGTCGTGAAGGCTTGAGGAAGATCATGTGGATATGAAGCGCTCTTGGCGAGTGGGCCTCGGTCGACGGATCCCTGTAGGAGGACTTGCCGTCCGGGGCGAAGATCTTCGCGAGGCTCTTTGATTTTTCGGGTAGTATCGTATCCGCTTCCCACGGTCACCATATTGTATCTCACCTCACCACCGCAAGTCCAGGACAGAAGAAAAACACCCCGGGGAAACATCAGCTAGGCAAAGACCAACACCTACAGGAACTCTCGAGGCGGCAGACCTTGGTCTTGGCACTAAATAGACAAAAGGAGGAGCCCCAGCGATGACATGGAGGCGGGGCTGGTCGGCGTCGCTGGAGGGCAGGCGATGGAGGCTGCGTTGTGGACGGCGAGCAGGCTGGTCGTCGCGGTACGTAGATGGAGGACCTGACCCGGCCACGGAACAGGCTCGCGGTGAGAGGGCGAGGCGGCGGCAGGCCGGGACGAGCTCTAGCGAGGCAGGCACAGGCGACTGGGAGAGGAGCTCGGAGAGGAGGCCAGGGTCGAGGAAGGCTGGCAGTGCGGTGAAGCGACCGCGCGTGGGGAAGACTGCACGGGCCCATAAGAGGAGCGTCGGCGGGGAAGCTCTGAAGGACGACGAGGGAGAGGGCGCGCGACAGCTTGGCGGCCGGTGCCCGCGGGTGAGGGCGTCGCTCGACAGATGGGTCGTGGCGGCGGTCGGTGGGGAACGAGGTCGGGGCGAGTGAGGAAGTCGGCGTTGGGGAAGGAGAGCGGAGGGGAGTGGCGGAGGAGGAGGCCACCCGAGGAGGCGACGACGGCGAGGTGGGAGCATGCGGGGGCGAGCAGGGAGGCGAGAGGCGGTGGCGAGGAAGCGGCCGAGGGAGGAGACGGGTTGGTGGCGAGAATCACGAGAGGAGAGCGGAGCGTGGGACGCAGAGTGGTGGGGCCGGGTTAAGTGCGGGATGGGGATGGATCGTGCGGGGCGGCGCGTGTGGATGGGAGGGCGCGCCCAGGTGGGGCCTGGTCGGGGTGGCAGGTGAGACCCAGGTGGGTGGGGACGCGGGGCCAAGGGGTGGGTGTGTTGGCTCGGGCGGAAGAGTGAGGTGGAGCAGGGCTCGCTGGGGAGCGCGCAGGAGGCCTAGGCAGAAGCTGCCGGGTGGTGGCGTGCGTGCACGTTGCGGCGTGCAACGCGGGAAGGAGTGGGCCAGCGTGGGAGCTGGTAGGAAAAGAGGTGGGGGCACATGCGGTAGTGGAAGATGGCTGGCGGCGGGGTGGAGGGAGTTGGGTTAGCTAGGGATTGGTCTGGTGGTAGCTAGGGTTTCGTTTTGATAGGGTAGTAGGCTGGCTGGCTGGGCTTTTGGGCCTAGCCGGCTGCCTCCCCTAATAAAATATTTGTTTTATTTTATTTTATAAAACCTTTCGCCAATAGTTTTTAGACAAAACAAAATATCCAGAAGAGGCCGGGTTTTAATTTGAAATAAAGACGGGGCGTTTAGAAAACAAAACCAGACTTTTCAAAAATAGTTTTCAAACAAACCATGCATGATGATGACGATGCTCAAATGCAATGTGGCATGATGACATGAGCATGCGGTCATGATGATGCAATGCACAAAAACACCGCGATTTTCTAGTAGTGATTTTATCGGGATGCCACAGAAGTTATGGTTGAAAAGCAAACTGAAAAGAAGGTAAAGGTACTACGTACTGATAATAGTATGAAATTCTATTATAATGAGTTTGAGGAGTTTTGCACTAATGATGGTATGATCAGGCACCACACCATCCCTTATACTCCTTAGCAGAATGGCGTGGTTGAGCGCACGAACAAAACCATCATCCCGAGGGCTTACTGTATGTTGTCCAATGTAGGTATGCATAGACGTTTCTAGGCTGAAGCAGCCAACACAACGTGCTACCTCATCAACAGGTCACCTTCTATTTCACTTGAGAACAAAACTCCCATTGAGGTATGGTCAGGTTCGCCTGCTAATTATTCACAGTTGAGAGTTCTTGGTTGCATTACTTATGCTCACGTTCATAATGGAAATTTAGATCCTAGAGATGTTAAGTAAATATTCCTTGGTTATGGTTCAGGAGTTAAAACATATAAACTATGGAATCTTGAAACTAAAAATATTTTATTAAGTTGGAACGTTGTTTTCAATGAATCTATTATATATCATGATAGCTTGGCATCAGATCCCTCTCCTATTGCTATTGGAGAGGAGGGAGTTAGTGTGCAGGTGGAGCACCTATAGAAAATTATTGATAATAATGATGTGGCTGATGATACTCATGAGGAAAATGTTGATGATCATGTTGTTCAGCACTCACCTACTGTTTTGCAGCAATCACAGGAGTCTATTGCTACTGATAGACCGAGGCGTAACATAGTTCCACCTCGTCGTTTAATTGAAGAATGTAACCTTGCTCATTATGCCTTGAGTTGTGCTGAACAGGTGGAGCATGATACTGAACCTGCTACATATAATGAAGTTGTTGCATCCGTTGATCGCGAGAAGTGGGTTTCTGCTATGCAAGATGAGATGCAATCGCTTGAAAAGAATGGCGCATGGAATGTTGTGCGTTTGCCTAAACAAAAGAAGGTCGTCCGCTGTAAGTTGATATACAAGAAGAAGGAAGGTTTGTCTCCTAATGAGCCTCCAAGGTTTAAGGCAAGGTTAGTAGCAAAAGGTTTCAGCCAGATTCCAGGTATTGACTATAATGATGTTTTCTCTCCGGTTGTGAAGCATAGCTCTGTTCGTACTTTCTTTGGTATTGTTGCTACGCATAATCTTGAGCTTGAGCAGCTAGATGTAAAGACTGCTTTTCTGCATGGTGAACTGGAGGAGGAGATTTACATGGACCAACCTGAAGGGTTCATAGTTCCTGAAAAAGAGGATTTTGTGTGCAAATTGAGAGATCACTTTATGGTTTGAAGCAATCTCCAAGACAGTGGTATAAAAGGTTTGATTCATTTATGATCTCACAAAGTTTTAAGAGGGATCAGTTTGATAGATGTGTTTATATAAAATTTGTTAATGGATCACCTATATACTTGTTGTTATATATTGATGATATGTTAATTGCTTCCAAGAGCATGAAAGAAATCACTACTTTAAAGGCACACCTAAGTAGTGAATTTGAGATGAAAGATCTTGGTGCTGCTAAGAAAATTCTAGGTATGAAAATTAAACGGGACAGAAAATCTAGGTTGTTATTTTTTAGTCAGCAAAGTTACGTTGAGAAAGTTCTCCAACACTTTAATATGCATGATGCAAATTCTATTAGTACTCATGTTGCTCCTCACTTTAAATTGTCAGTATTGCAATGTCCTAGTTCTGATGAAGATGTTGAGTACATATCACGAGTTCCTTATTCTAGTGTTGTTGGTTTCTTGATGTATGTCATGGTTTGTTCTCGCCCTGATTTATCAGATGCTATGAGTTTTGTGAGTCGTTACATAGCTAATCCTGGTAAAGAACATTGGAAAATTGTTCAGTGAATTTTCAGGTACCTCCGTGGCACATCAAATGCTTGCTTGACATTTGGCAAGACTGGTAAAGGACTCGTAGGCTATGTAAATTCAGGTTTTGCTGCCGACTTGGATTGGATAAGAGGAGATCCCTCATAGGTTATGTGTTCATGGTAGGTGGATATGTCGTGAGTTGGAAGGCAACGCTACAACCAATTGTTGCTCTATCTATAACCTAAGCAGAATATATGGCTGTTGTTGAAGCTTGCAAAGAGTTTGTTTGATTAAAATGTTTGTATGCTGAGCTTTGTCAGGATGATTCTTGCATTAACCTGTTTTGTGACAGTCAAAGTGCTATATACCTTACTAAGAATCAGATATTTCATGAGAGAACAAAGCACACTGATATCAAGTCCATTATGTTCGTGATGTTGTTACACAAGGTACACTAAAAGTATGCAAGATAAGCACTCATCATAATCCTGTTGATATGATGACAAAGCCTGTTCATTGCTAAGTTTGAGCTATGCTCAAGCTTAGTTGGTATAACTACTTAGCCTAAGTGGCTGTTGAGGTCAAAAGTGTTTTCTTTATTTGTTCAGGGAGATAATTACTGTTGATACTATAAGAAAAAAATTGTCTCAAAGTGAAGTTTGTTATATGTTAATCTAAATTCTACAAAATAAATGACAACTTCTGACAGAGCGGAGCGAGACCCGTCGCCGGAGGCTTGGACCGAAGCGGACTAGTGATAATTTTCAAATATGCAGTAGGTACCACCGGCGGTACCTAGAGTTCTGGATGTAGGGCGCGGCATCCAGTTTTTTGATGTAAATTTCCGTCGGCCTTCGTGATCAAAACCATCCACTATGTATGAATCTGACGCCAACTATTGATAATTTTCAAATATGCAGTTCTGTTTTGCGTATCTATTCTACGCTACGAAATTTGGTACAGCAAAACTGGTTTGCGGTTTATCGAAAACAACTTTTGCGGTACGCGGTTATACAGTATCTGCTAGAGATGCTCTTATTTGGACTTCAAAATGTAGCTACTATCTCACCAACAAAAAAACACTACCGCCGAGGGCCGTGGTCCGGCACACCTTCAAGTCATCAAGGTCATCGGAGGCAGAGTGTATTGACGACGTCACCGGCGAGGAGGATAGAAACCTAGATTGGTTTTACCTCCGCTCGCTCGCGTGTCTCTAGTGGCTCTGGTATCAGTTCACATACGGCTATCACTCTCTGTTCATCTATTTTATATATATTAAATTTTATTAAAGTTTCTATCTTTAGCATTGATGGAACTCTCGTTTATCTTTTTTTTAACAAAGATAGTTTTAGAATCTGTGTGTAACACTGAAATATCCAAGGAGTTTGACCTGAAATTGGCTTCAGGTAGAGTAGTTGAGACGGTGAATTAGTTGTACGTTGATCCAAATTCTACAAAGTAAAGGCTAATTTTTGACGGAACAGAACGAGGCCTATCGTCGGAGGCTTTTCACTTTTGTAATATTTTGTGAAAATAGTGTATCTAGAACTTTTTAGTGTAGATTCACCCAACATATACACTAAAAAGGTCTAGATATACTATTTTTATAAAGTTAAAACATCTTATAATATCAAACGAAGGGAGTATAAACAATGGACACTTGTTTGATGGCGTGCCAGCAATTGACTCGTTTGTTGATGGCAAATAGCAGCCTTTTCTTTCTATTGATAGGAATTTCAGTACAGTACGTGCTTTGCGCCTGTGACAGTTGCAGCTCAATGATTAGAAGGTGTGGGTTCCGGTCGTAGATTTCAGGCAGAGGTGGCTTTCCCCATAAGATTGTTTTTTAGGTAATCCCCGTAAGATTGTTATAAGGCTAGTCATAGTGGTATTATCATGCATATGATACTAGTGTATGATACTATTTTTATAGTGCATAGTATCATATGGTAATATCATACTAGTACTATATTTAATAATTTGTAAAATCTCAATGCAAAATTGTTGACAAGATTTATTTGCATGAACATTTTCTAGTTTTACGTACTATGATACGATATCTACCTATGATATTTTAACCATCTTTTTTCATTAATTGTTGTGCCACATCAGATTTTTGCCAACATGACATGCATGATACTGTCACTAGGACCAGCCTAAGACAACTATTTTCAGGTGTCTATACAAAACTCTTTTCCTGGATTCATCTATGCGGTATTATTCATTTGCTAATTATGATCCGTGTCAACCCGACGGGTGTATATACGATTGTGAAGCCAAACACGTGTACCCAAGAGATTGCTTTCACGCAAAAAAAATATTTTCTTCGGTCCATATTATTGTTCTTAATTTTATTTAGATTTAAATATATCTAGTTAAGTATTTAGACTAGATGTATCTGAATCTTGACGAAGTTGAAAATAATAATATAGATCGGAGGAAGTAAATAAAATGGACGCCGACTATTTCAGTGTTGTTGATGAGAAATGGTCGGTCGTCTCAGCCGACGGATTCTCCCGATTCAAACTTATGATGGATTGGTGCTGACTAACTGCACTATACTGCATATATTTCTCTTTGTCGGGCGGCTATCTTCTTTGTGTAAACTCATTTTTCACGCTATCTCGGAAAACAACTTTCCATTTTAGAACAAGCAAATTGTGGCTCAGAAACAGCTACACGTGCACGTGGCCATAATCTAGCAGCTGGATAGCAGCACTTCGTCGGGTCAGGTAGATGCATAACCGGTCGCTAATTGTGATCGACGATGTTGCGTGGGAAACATTCCTTGTGAGTTGTGATAGTCGATTTTATCGGGGGCAAAATTTCGCCGGTCAGCACACATGCAGGAGCTTGCTTCTCAGTAGGCCATATCCGTCCCTTGACTGGACCGGTCTTTTCTCCAACATTACAGTGATATTATTTCCTAAAAAAATTCTTCCACGACTATACTTCTTTTTTGGTAGAGTCTCTGCGTTCTACCAAGGATGATTATGGGCTTGTTATTCAACGGAGGATGATGTTGACTTCTCATCTCAGGAATGATGATGACGTGGGGTGATAATTTTGAAAACCATTCAGTCAGACGTATATAGTCGCAGACGATCTTTTAATAGATCTCACTACTAAAATCGTAGGTCTGAGTTTGCTGTCCAATTGTGGTACATTGTAGTATTTTTAATTGATAATTTCATATTCAAAACTATCCATAAAAATAGACAAAATGTGGTAAAACAAACTCTATAATAGGCAAAGGCAAGTGCGGAAAACCAAATAATCATAATCAACCGTGATATAAAACTCAGCCCAAGTATAATACTATTTTTCCCTAAACAAAATAATACTATTTATTTACATTTTTCTTGGAAATGATTTCCTTTTGTCTTTTGAAATAGTACTACTTAGTTTTAGCAAACAATCCGATTATTGATTAACTAACGAGAATAAATTGAAACACACATGAATGGCAGAGTCCTGATAAAACTAGAAGTTAGTACACAATGGAAATTCAAAGTTTTTTTTTCGAAAATTTCACATATCCATTAATAATCATCAACAGTAGTACATAGAATCCTAAAAGTAATTAAAATTATAAATAGGTAATTGGACCACCTAGCGACGATTACAGATACTAGCACGAGCCGAAGGCACGCCGTCGTCCTCATCCCTCCATCATCGAAGCCGGACAAAGCTTGTCGTAGTAGATCTTGTTGTAGACAGACGGGAAGCCATCGTGCTAAGACCCCAAAGAACCAAAGCACTAAAGAAGCAACTGTCGCCAATGATGACACTCGTAGATTGAAAGAGACTGATCTAAAACCATACCAACAAACACAAAAACCGTCCGGATCCAGGAGAGATTTTGCATGTTTATAGGATATATCATAAACTACTTTAAAAAAATCATAATTTTTTAAAACTTATAAACATAGTTTATTTATTTTTAATATGCACGGAGCTCAGGCAGCAAAAGGACTTTCCGAAATTTCGTGGGCTATATTCTTACCATACTATTAGGGGCTGTTACACAGGCCGAACAAAATACTAAGTTTACAGAGTACTCTATCTGAAAACTATCTGAAAAGCCTACTTGAGGCCTCCTCTACTCCCACAGAGCATGGTGTGACTGCTGGGCTTGTCTTACGCTGAAACAGCCCATTGGATGCTTCCATTTCTAAATGGTGCAAGAGCAGGATCCATACACTGGATTTGCTTCCTAAAATTCATGCTCTGCTTCTCTCGAAACACTGAAGGGAAAAAAAAACGAGAGAGATGGAGAAGAGATTGATGCTCTTCCTTGCTTCTCTTTGGACTATATCGCCTTCTTTGAAGAAAGATATCATCTTGACAAATGACAAGTGATCATAAGAACCTAGATAATTGTTCTCAGATCTTTTTTTTTCGAAATTCCACGGATCTATTAATAATACATTCTTTCCTCTATCTAAAATATTAGAAAGAATGTATAATTATTACTACTTTCACATGGAGTGAAAGTTCAGAAAGCAGAAAAAACGCCTAAGAAAAGGATAAGGTAGCGGCGAGAAGAGCCGTTTAAATAGGTGTCAAGTGGAAGTGCAGTGATGTATGCATAAATACAAATAGGACTTAGAAAGAGGTAAATTGTGTCTAAATTGTGAAGGCTCTATCGTCCTCGCCCCTCCATCACCGAAGCCGGACAAAACTTTCGTAGTACAACTTATTGTAGTAGACAGACGAGAAGTCACTGTGTTAAAGCCTCAAAGGACCATCACACTAGATCAGCAACCATCGCCAACAATAGAAACACATATCGAAAGATATAAACCTGAAAACAAACCAACAAAGACGAAAATAGACAAAATCCCAGGAGATTCGCCAATAAACGATTCCACACGTCCTCCGTCGGTGCTAGATGCACCACCGGTATGAAGATAAAGCATGGAGGACCTTATTCTAACTTCAGGGTGTAGCAATCGCCTCAACATCCTAAAAAGACACTAAAAAACAGGAACGGAAAACCTCCCGCCGGCGAGAGGCTGTGGTCCACCATACCTTCACTCAAATATTTGTGTGCGACATGCGAGGAGATTCAAACACGCTTATTCTCGAAGACTTCGAACAACACACACAAAATCAAAATGGGACTATCACAATCTCACATGTTGGCATGTAGTATATGACTAATGACCGTGTACCAAAGGATCTCGTGGTGCAAGAAGGAAAGATATAGGGACGCCTCGCGTACAAAGGGCGTGTTTGCTTGCTCAGGCTAAAATTTCTCGTTTTTGGTAGTTGGCTTGGCGGATGCTATATGTGAGGAGATTGAGTTCGGGTCTGGATGAGTGTTTTATTTGGTAGCCTGTGTTTTGGTTTTCGGACGAGGGGAGCACATATGCCCACTTTGTTTGATTTTCTAGAATGGGCTTGTCTGATGCAAAGTTGCATGTTTGGGAGCCCGCATAAGGCCCGATATGGTTATGTCACATGGAAAATGGTGAGCTTACCAGTAGCTAGAGTTTAAGGGTTCAAACAACTACTTATCAGAGTTTAAGGGTTCAGGGTCTTACATCATCGATCACATGAATTAGAACAACTGGTAGTACACAATTCACATGATAAGGCTGACAATGATGATGTCTTTGATCATACTTTCACCTTATATAGGTGCAAGTTGTTGTTGTGGATGAACCTATTGAGCTACATGCTATGGAGTGACATTGTTGTTCATAACTTGTGGAGGATGTGTCTCCTATAGACTCTCTGCTAAGAACTCAGATTAGGCTATTCGTGTCTGCTCTAGAGTCTTAAACCCCTTATGGAAGTTATACTAGTAACCCATCACTTGTTGGCTACACTCCTTCCATATTTTGTAGATTCCCGGTTTATTGCCATAGTACACCACACACTAGTTGTATTTCTTTGAGACATAACATATGCAACATAAGGATCACAACTAAAAAAGGCAAATCAAGATTAGAAACACAATGTAATCAACATAAGAAATTTAAGCATTCATGATCAGGTGGGAAAAAACATCAGCAGTTCAATCTACCAAGCTAGCGTGATCCTACCGACCGCCACCAACTTCTATGGTTTCATCTACCACCACATCAAAAAGGGATGTAATCCTACCACTGTAGGTTCTCCATCATGTGAGGGGTTAGTATATACCACCTCACAATAAACAGGCCATGGAACAAGTTCTCGTCAGGTCCCTAGCTATTTCAAAATATACAACCAACAACTTGTTCTTCATCATGCATGCACCAACACCCCCATCTACATGATCAGGGAGAAATCACTACACGTAGTAGTGCTTGATAAGGAAGGTCCTAAGCCAGAGCTCCCTATGTTCCTCCTCCATTTGAACAAAGTTGTTGCCCTGGGCCATGTTGTCGAAGAGATGGCTCAGCGCCACCATCAGAGCTTTAGGGATGAAGCCGAGACGCTCATGACGCCATTGTAGAGAGTTGGGTGCACATCGGGAGGGGAAGCACTGATGATGGCGTCCGCCACCGCTTTCATGGCCTCGGTCATGCACATGATGGAGGCGACGTCCTCCTCTCCCATCAGCGACCTCTTCCTCTTCTGGAGACTCACTGGAGCAAATGGAAAACCTGCCAGTGAAAATGTCAAGGGAGAAGATGGTCTGCATATGCACATAGTTGGCGATTGGCTTGTTTGGATACTCGACATCCTTGGTGTGATCCTAAGTCAAGGAATTGCAGGGAGGTTAGTGCTAGTTCAAACAAAAGGGAGGTTAGTAGTGGAAGAACTCAATTAGTTAGTACCAAGATATGGCCTCTATAGTGGGCATCCCCCAATATGATGGTGCATGTCTCCTCATCCCAGTTAGCTCTGCTAAGGTCTCTTAGCTTGGACACATGGATCCACCTAGTCCACCACTTACGCAGGTGGTTGTACACATGTTGTGAGGACACCTCGATGCCACAAAACTCAAACACCTTCTGGGCACAAGTGCTCAGGTGCACCTCCTTGAACCCCTTCTCCGTTCTCACGCCGCTCTTGATGCTCTCACACATCTTGTTCGACACGAACATGGAGAGGAAGGGTTCCCACTTCATAGTGCCCTTCACCCCCTTACTATGGCATGTGATGTGCGCTTTGCCAGCCTCGACGGCCTTCTTCTTGGCCACGATGGCGACAACTTGCTCTGCAATCTGCTCCATTGTGTATGCAGTCATCGGTGGCGGAGACATGATCTCCGAGCACCGTGGATAGGTGAGCCTCAAAGCCAAGAGCTGGGGTTGGGTCTCAGCGACAAAAGTCTCCCGAGAATCCATGAGGGCCTAGCTGAACTCATCAGGGGTCATGTCCTACATGTATCACCGTCACACATATGATGATCTAGACTAAATAACCTATCTAAACATGCAATAAGGCCACAAAATCATCGATCTATGACTACATCATGCAATTCATCAGGCGTACTACCATAGTTCTATCGCAAATTACACTCAGATCTAGCCGGTCAAAACTACTAGGGGTGGGGTTTGAAAAAACTCACCGGCATCGGAGGAGCGGAGTATGTCGCCGGTGAAGAGCTCGGAGAAGAACGCATGCCGGAGCCGTCCTGCAACCATTGACGCCGTTGCCGCCTCTTACCTGCTCGTCGATGAAGATCTTGGCGGGCTTGAGAGCTCGAAAAGGGGGGAAATGGTGGCGCGACAACTGACGGTGAGAGAAGCGGTGATATATAGCATGGCGATTCGGCGGACAGTGACGAAATTTCTCCCGCCGACTTTTGAGAAAAAGCGGCTGCTCGCGCCATCACCGATCTTGCATGGGCGACGCGCTGCTTCCCTCTTTTTGCACGAGCGCAACTTGTCCCCACGGAAACGCTTCATCTGGGTGTTCCCAGCAGACCAAGTTTTGGCCTGTTTTAAAACCCGTGCTATGCAAGAAATTGATGCGACCTAGAAAAAAAGGACCAAATTCTTTATGATGGATGCGAGAAACGAGAATCCAGCCTAGCAAACACGCCCAAAGAGAAAGCTCAGTTCCGTTGAACAAATATCCAGTGAGTTCGGTTATAAAAAATCGAAAACTTCATTTTTGAATCGAAAAAGTCTGAAAATAAATATACAAGTACATATACATGTCTAGTATGTATGGCCAATTTTGCATTGAATTTTTTTTTGTAGGTAGTCTGTACAAAATAAAATATTGAAACAAAGTAGAGTTATTTTTGTCTTTTCAAAGCCACGTTGTTATGATTTTTTTTGTAGCCAAAATATAATGAATTATTCGACAACACTCTGCAGACACGTAGGGAGCATGTGCATGTATCCACCTAAATGTTTTCGATTTTTTTAAGAAAATTAAAAAAACCATTTTTCCTTTTAAAAATGGGAGCACAAACCCTGCACTCCACTAATAACATAACAAAAATAGTTCAGTCCTGCTAGTAGTTTAGCAGACCAGCAATCTGAAGTTGTGAAGTCGATCTGAAGCGAAAACTTGATTACAAACATAACAACCGCCGAACTCAAACCATGTTTCAATTTATTCCATCCATGTTTATTCATCCATCTCACACACACCTACTAGTCGTAAACCCGATTTACATGCACGCGCGCACACTGGATAAGTCTCCTACTGCTCACTACTGCTGCTGGTCTGCTGCTACTACTAGTGGGATTATTTCTTCAGTACTACATGGTGGTGTCGTCGTAGATGTTTTGTAAGTATGGAGCTAATGATCGATCTCCAGTTCTCCATCTCTCTAGCTCGATCGACTGGGTTTGGTTTGTGTTGGTTGAGCAATCAGCAGTGAGCCTGGCAGCTGTTGCAGTCGAAGGTGCACCCGCCGCTGCCGCCAGCCCCCGCGCTGTTCTTCCCGTGGTAGCTGTAGGAGCTGAAGCACCTGGACGGGCAGACGAGGCGCTTGTTGAAGCAGCGCCCCTTCCCGCACACGGTGGACGGCTGCACCACACCGCGCCGAGCGAATCCGCCGCCGGGCCCAACGCCGCCGGCTCCCCACCCGCCGCCGCCGCTCGGCTGGCCACCACCGAACCACGGCATCCCGCTGAAGAATCCCCCTCCGCCGGCGCCCTGGGGCTGGCGAGCGGCAGCGGAGGTGGCGAGGACGAAGAACAGGGCCAGGGCGAGCAGGAGGACGGAGTGGGTTGCTTTGGCTACCGCCATGGTCCTAGCTATAGCTCTGTGTGCGTGGGTGGGGTGTTTCGGGGGTTGGATTCTCGGTACTCGGGAGTGGACAAAGATTGGCGCGGAGGTGGTGGGTATTTATGACTTCGGGAGCGGCGACTCCATGGGCGCGTTCGCAAGTGGACGGAGGTGGGCGGTGGTCCGCGTGTGCGTGGCGATTCGATGTGGTTGCTGGTTAGCTCGTGTGATTGCCTTTTGCTGAGTGCGCTTGAGCTGAATCTAAGCTGTCTCTGTGTGGCAGCGCCAGCAGCAGCTCGCACGCACGCACGCAGTTTCAGTGCTGCCCATCCGATGCTCCAGTGCTCCACTACGTCGATCCATCCATCTTAACTACCACTGTTATCGATGCACGGCGTTATTACGCCGTGGCAGTAGTATCCAGCAAGCTAGCTGTACCTGCAGTACGATTCGACTGGTCCTTTCGACCAAGAGAGTTCTAAAAATAACGGGATCTGGTCAAGGATCATAGAAAATGTTGGACAGAGAGCTACGTACGTAACTTAACGTACGGGATCTAGTTTTCGCTTGCACTGTTTTGGCTAACCGCGCGCAGTTACGCATCTGGACATGCTCATTTCTTTAGGCAGTCGTCAGTCAGGGCAGCTGCGTGCTTGTTTCAGGAAGTCTCCTTTGTTGCCAGCTTAATTAGGAGGTTCGAGGAGCTCTAGCTTAGCTGGTTTAGTCGCTCATTAATTTCTCTCTGTTGTCTCGTTTTGGAGTTCGGGAGGTAAGCGTCAAGTGGTAAATAAAAGATCGGCTGGACGGCTGTTTGACTCGCCGGCCATCTGCACATTTGCATACGCCTTCTAACTCTGTCTGCACTACAGTGCTCGGGACGCCAAAACTAGTACTCCCCCTCCTAAAATAAGTGACGTGGATTTGTCTAGATTCAAATGTATCTAGACACATTTTAATATATAGGTATATGCAAATCTAGACAAATTCAAGTCACTTATTCTAGGACGGAGGGAGTACTATCTCCGCCAGCCGCTCTTCCCCGCCTTCGAGAACGGTCGGGCTCTATTTCGTTGACATGATACTAGGATAGTGTTGCACTCGTCCAAAAGTCAAACATGAGATTTGGCCAATG
The DNA here is from genome assembly GCA_023614405.1 of Avena insularis. Taxonomy (NCBI): domain Eukaryota; kingdom Viridiplantae; phylum Streptophyta; class Magnoliopsida; order Poales; family Poaceae; genus Avena; species Avena insularis. Next base: position 414,796,529 of record CM042686.1, on the reverse strand, counting down.
GTGAGACATACCAGCAGCTAGCTAGCTAAATGTGTGTTTGGTTAGATACGGTCAGACATGGCTAGATACTGTTTTTGTTTGTAGATTCGGAGAAAAATTTCAGATATTCGGAGTTTATACGTCCGGAGGTATAATGCCCTTTAGTAATATTTTCACCGCACAAGTTTAAGTACACTTTCTATTCTCTCTTATGTCAGTTAAACCTCAACGTGGCCTCCTCCAAGGCTCCAATCCTCGTGCATGCGTGCAAAAAGGTAAAACTGACGCAAGTACACACTCAGAACTCAATGAAGATGTTTTTTAGAATCGTATACTCTAGATGCATATACGAGAGATATTTAAGTTTAGTACTAAAATTGTTGCGAGTGTACATAAAAAAAACAGGGTAAATATGTGGAAGTGGCACCGACTATTCTCTTTGTTCAAATGTAGGAGGAATTTCGTTTTGTGAAAGTTTTTTTCAAATTTCCTAAGCAAATCAAGATGTAAAAAATGCCGATTAAATATAGCTGTAGTTTAAACATACACATGAGATGCTAGGACATTCAAAAAGACACTATGTGTTAGTTTTACAAAATCGGTTATGTACTTATGTGCTTGCTTTTGGTAAATTAGTCATAATAAAATGAGTACTCCCGGGTCCGGAGTAGCTAACATTGCGTGCCTGAAGATTTATCACCGAAAGAAATATGCCTTTGATGATTACAAGTTATAATAAAGTAAACATAGGGTATGGAGCTCTGGCTCCCGGGTCCGGATGCTCTTTTTTTTTTTTGGAAAGGAGCATATATAGTATTAATATCAAAAGATACCAATTACACTCAGCCTCTGCAACAACGCATTGCCCTAGCGGCCATACGGATGCACACAACTAAAAAAGAGAGAATAATTACAAAAAAGAAAAGCCCCGCTACAATGACCCATTCATTGAACCAGTAGTACAACCACCACCAAGACAACACCAGAAGTCCAGCTTCTCCAAAAGCGATGCCTCCAAAAAGGGAACAGTGCACAAACACCGTCATCGCCCGATCATAGATCTTAGGTTTTCACCCTGAAGAAAGTCCACGCTCTCAAAACAATACCTTCAACAAGGCCATTGCCAGGCACAACCAATTAAGGCCAGACCCTGGGTTTTCACCCTAAAAGGTAGGATTGTGAACCTCTCCTGTGCAGCCGCCCCCGGTCGCATGCCACTGCTCCAAGTCACGAGTCACCAAGCCAATTCCTCATCACCACTCAGACTCAAACCACCATAGTCAGTCCTCAGATCTCGGTCTCCATGACATTCTCCGTCAGCACCATGGAACGAGAACATGCCCCATGATATTAACAGCCAACAGAGCTTCGAAATGCACCCTCTGAACCAAAACGGCCAGAAAAAACATGAGTACACCCGACCGAATACCTTCCGATCCAGCAATCTCCAGGCATGATGCACCCATGGGAGTTCGTAGACGTAGCCTTCCGGAACTCAACACTCCGACCAGATCAATGAAGACACGCATCAAGTAGATCTTCATCTTGGTGTGAGAAGAATCCGAGGACAACCTCCTTTATTCAAACCGAGCCAGTAGTCCCCTCGCCACCCGCCGGTAACCTGCAAGATCTGCTGCACCAACCGTACCAGCAGCCCTGCGGTTAGGCCGATAACGAGAAAGATGACAATAGAGCAGGTTGACCCCTCCCAAATCCGGCCCTACCAGCAGCGAAGAGGACCGGGGAGGTAGCATCGGAGCCCCAAATCTGAAAATCTAGGGTTTCTAACACTAGCCAGCTTGGCCCTGGACTTCCACCGCCGGTCATGGCACCGCCGGGAGAGATCTCCACCACCACCCCAACCAGGGGCACCGCCCTGGCCGCAAGTTGTCGACGAACCGACCGCATCTGCCCTAGCAGCCATGGCGGTCACCTCCGGCCTCCACCCACCTCAAACCACCTTTGGCGGCCGGGCCTGCCGCCACCACGGCAAGGCCGGCGGCAGCGGCGGCGAGAGGTGCAACGGCGGTAGAGGACTTTGGGTGGGAGCGGCGGCGCCCCCGGTGTCGCCCTAGGGTGCGACACGGGGGGAGGGGGGGGGTTGTTGACGTATATTATCTCTTAATGTGGAGGCTTCGGTCCGGATACTCCTGCATCCTGGACCGTCTGATATTGCTAGGAGATTGCTACTCCAGAGAGAATTAAATAGCATACAAACAATAGAATAAATGAATACGAAGACGAGAACACGTACATTTCTAGCAGTAGCCCACTAGGTAGTAACACGTTTGTAACGCCGAGATCGGACAAACGGAGAAGTGACTCAAATGATCTGGACTTGTAGAACATGTCAGCGTGGATTACCTAGACCGCGGTACATGAAACCGATTGTGGTGTTCCGCGGAGCGTAAGTTGGGATCTGAATGCTGAAAAGTTAATTTCGCCCCTAGGTGGTTGCCAAGAGGAGGCCACAAAATTCTAGAAGGTCTCCACTAATTCGGCGATCCGGCAAGTGGTTAGGGCAAGGACGGCGACTTGGTACCCTGCATCTATCGAGCGTGGAGGCCTCGTGTAGATCAGCATCGACGATGGACTTCCCCCTTGATCAAGTGAGCTGGTCAGCAACATCTACATTCTCCTGTACATGGAAGCTGAGATTGGGTGTGGACTGTTGGGAATATGCCCTAGAGGCAATCATGATTGATGATATTTTCCAAAGTATTCATAAAGTAAAGTTGTCCTTGTATGAATATCAGATATGTATCACTGAATACATGATTCAGTTGTGGAACTATATATTCATGATTGTTCATACTAGTTTGTCCTTGGTTATTGAGGTTGTGCTAGACACACAACTTACACCAATGTGCAAGTCGGCTGATGACACAGTTCCACATGTCATGGGCATGGTGGTGCTATTCCTACTTACACTAATTCGGTTAAAAAATTTAGCGAGTCGGACTGACCCACAGTTGAGATGCAACGAGCATGTTGTCATTTGCAGTCTCAAGCAATGGATCTGAGGTGATCGCATGATCCGAGTTGTTGATCGCCAACTTAGGTTCTATCAAATGTTGTTGCATAATGGGTAGTCATAAAGGTAGAGTTCGGGTTGGTTGTGAAGCAAGCTGCGTGATGTGGATTACCAAGATGGGATTTGCCCCTCCGTAATAGAGAGATATTCTCTAGGCCCTCTCGTGTGATATGATTCGGAAGCATGGCCATGCGCTACTCAGTTAAGTGTTAACTGAGGAATCGGACTAAGAGTTAGTCCAGTGAATAACATATCATGGTACGAGAAGAGAGCTAAGCTATTAAAGGGATGGCAACTACTCGTCTATAGCTTAACAGGTATATCGTGAGGCAAAAGGACTAGGACGAAAGTCACATTGAAGGTTTGTCTTCTGACTTTACGGCACTTGGGAGTTGGCACGTCTTGCTAGAGTCCGCTACCATCTATCGACTTGACACCAAGTGTTCATGGGAGTGATTTGGACTCAAAGCCATGACGAGATACTTGGAGGAGTAGCTTATGTCATGTCCAGGTGTACATGAACCTACAGGGTCACACACTTAAGGGTAAGGAGCCCATGTGGATGAGATCCATGTGGTGATTGGGGTGCGGCCTAGATGGGCCTCAAGCATTGAGCCCAACTAGGAGTGTATATAAGTGGAGTGTCAAGGGATAGCCCTAACCTAGCTATCACTTTCTCCACTTCCATTTCGAACTGGACAGGATCTAGCAATCCTCTGTACGAAGCTCCTTCCTATACGCATGGATATCGGTAGAGGCGTTGCACGTGCGGCGCTGGAGGCAAAGGTGTTCGTGAGGCTCTGGTGAAGGAGTCTGTGGGATCCGGAGGACTGTCCGTGGGATTGTTTGGCACTGCTTCGACGCGCTACATCAAGTTCCGCATTTGCGCATCTAGCAGTAATCTCGTGGCCTATAACCTGAGCTAGATCTTGGGAGTACCGCGTTAGGGAATTTTTTTTGTTTATCTCTGTGTGGCCCAACATGGACGAGTATTAAATCAGGTAGTTTTTGTGTCACCTCATGGCAATTTGGCAATCTGTGAGGGGACGATGACGGCAGCCGTGAACGGCGGAGTGGCGGTGGAGGATGGGTGCAACCATGTGGGGTTGGTCGAGCCAGATCGATCCGTGATGGGCATCATTGATGTTGTAGCAGGTGTCATGGACCAAGAAGTGGACGGAAAAGCGGATCCCACTTAGTGTACTGTTAATATGGATCCAACTGATCCGAGGTGGACCAACACATACATTACCATGCATAATTTTTGTCAGAACTAATATGTGCAACGAGTCAATTGGGAACTGGATTTATGAGGGTAGTATTTCAGGTACCAAGTGATGTGGGCATACCTTACAGGTACTCGAGCTTGGTACATACGGCCCGATCTGGCAGAAGCCCATGGCATTACTAGGGCCCAATCAAAGATTGGGGTGACCGAAGGAGACTCCGACTGCTTGCGGCACACGGCAAGTTGAAAGATAGAAAGTTTAAAGGGACAAACCCTAACTTGTAACCGACTCGACCTGCTACCCGATACCTAGCCTATCTATATAAAGGCTGGGAGGGGGCAGCGAGGAGGACAATCACAACCCTAGTTTCCACAACCTCGCCAGATTACATATGTGCACCCCTTGTAACTTTTGACTCCCTCGATAATTCCAAGAGCAGACAAGCAGGAGTAGGGTCCTCTACGAGGCCTGAACCTGGGTAAACCTTGCGTCCCTGTTTGCTTGTTTGCTAGCCGATTGATGCCTCCAGCGCTCCCTCCTTGTCCAAAAACCCAAGTCCATAACAATGGGCATTGATGAGTTTAACCCTCGTCAACTGGCACCGTCTGTGGGAATTGGGAGTGCTGATGTCGCGGCTTCTTCGGCCCTGTTAACTGTGATCTACAACTCTGCAATAGCATAGATTCGCCTCTTCTTCGGTGCCTTCAACTTCACCGTCCACACGCTGTCCACTCGCCCGACTTTCGAGTCCGTGGGCGAAGGGATCGGCCTGGCGATCGGGAGCTTACGCTTCCAAGTTGGTCAGCTAGGCACACTTCGCCTCCCCGACCAGCCAACAGTTCCCGTGATTGCTCCAGCATCATGGTTTCCACCGCCGATCAGCACCCTGAGCGAACTCGACGCCCCAACAATAGTTGGGAACGCGGTCAGCGACAGTAGTTGCGGATTCGATCTGGGCGATCTAGCCACTAAAGATGGAGCCTACGGTTCTGGATCTAAAAGCTGCGGAAGCAATAGCTTCCCTAAGCACTACATGTGCGCCATCATCAACATAGGTGAGAACAGTGCCACTCGAGACAACACCGGTACCGACGGTGGTATACCAGTCACGAACGGTGGTCGCACCAACAGTGCACCCACCAACAACGGGACGGAAGGAGACCCACATCTCACGGCGAATGAGCGCACCAAAGAGCGTGTGCTAATCAAGCTCAATGACAACGAGTGGGCCCGCTGTCGAGAAGCCCTGTGAGGTAATCCTCTGCCCCCAAACTCATCGCAAGACATGTTGATGGGTTACCATTGGCTGCTCAAGGAAGAATACAAGCGCCAACAACAAGTAATCGCGTAGCTCGATGCGCGCAGAAAGGCGGCAGACGAGTCGAGCCTTCGGCGGCTCAGCTCTCTTCCATGGGAGGATCCTCATCTAAAGGCAATGACCATGTGGCCGCCAAGAGACGCTCTCGACTTGCCCACCTCACCGACAAGGAGCGAGAAGAGGCCACGCGAGTCCTCGACTTCTCATCCATGACGGTGGATACACGTGGCAATGTGCCCCCGAAGACACCGCACGCGGCGGTGACAACAGCCACCATGTACCTCCTCAACAACCAGCCTCCGGCTGGAGATCACGGGCCTCCATGCACCGATCTACGATCGCGGGCTTGGGGCTAGTCGAAGCCCCCCTCATCAAGGATCCAACACTGGAGCCGAAGAAGAACAAGGCTCTAGCCAAATGCTATTCATCACCCTCCTCCAGCGATGATAGCCACGACTTGTCTCGACGTCGCCGCTCACGGCGGCATGACCGCGACTACGACACGCGTGATGACATCACATAACGCAAGATCGACAAGATGCACGTGAGACACACCCATTCGACTGATTCGGAAGATGATGGGATGGAGCTCTGCGGTGCCAGCTGCTTTAGCAGAGCCATCAGGCATAAGCGAATGCCAAAGGGGTTTAAACTCCCATCAGAGAACCCGAAATTCGACGGCCTGTAGGACCTGAAGATCTGGCTAGAGGATCACATCTTCTCCGCCAGGCTACATGGAGGAACCACAAACATGGCGATGTAATGCCTCCAGCTGCAGCTTCAAGGTGTCGCCCGTGCGTGGCTCAAAAATCTCCCGCGTGGATCCATTCGCAGCTGGGAAGAGCTAGTGTACAGCTTCGTGCGAAACTTCAAGGGCACTTACAAAAGGCCCGCATCAATCGAAGAATTGCGCGGCTGCTACTAGAAGACGGGCGAACTGTTACGCTCGTACATTCAGAGATGGTCCATCATAAAAAAATTCTGCAGAGGACATCTCTGAGGATCACGCTATCGACGCGTTCAACAACGGCGTACGCCGAAGAGAGCTCAGGGAGGAGCTGGGCTGCTCGAAGCCTAAGACAATTGACCACCTGATGGAGATCGCGAATAGGTGGGCCGGTGAAGAGGACTCGGTAAAAAACCGTGTCCACTCCGATGACGACGACGACCTTGGCTGCAGGCGTGACCACCGAGGAAAACATCGAATGCGTGGATACGAGGACCACGAAGAGGTCGACATGGTCGTGGCTGGCTACACCGACAAACGCGATGACAATCGCAACAACAAATACCGCAGTAGTGGATACCGTGATAGTGGAAAAACCATGCAAGTGTGGCAGCATTGCACTCGTGATGAGGCATCCGCAACATCCATCCAGGACAAACTGTCCGGGCCATGCAACGTGCACTTCTACATCGACAAGAACGACGGCAAGAAAAAGTCTATCCACCTCCTAAAGGACTGCCGCGAGTTCCTCAAGCTCCACGAAGGCCTGGCCCAGATGAATCGCGACGTGATTAACCAAGGCTATGGAGCCGTCCCGGCCGCTGTGGCTCATGGAGCTCCTCCACCACCACCAAGGCCACCACCACCTGCGGTTGCACTAGTCCAGAACCATGGAGGCGAGCCATACCCCCGACCGCTGGGGAATATGGGAATTATCCAAAAAGGACACCCCTCAAATCAAGTGCAGAAGGCAATCACTTGCCAAGTCAATCTGGCGACGAACTCTCCGCCCTCCACCACTGAGTACCTCAGTGGAAGCGAGTCCTGCATCACCTTCGACAAGAGCGACCACCCGCGCCAAGTTCCTCGCCTAGGCCATTGTCCCCTGGTACTCGAGGCACAAATCAACGGCTTTGAGATGAGTCGCGTCTTCATGGACGGCGGAAGCGGCATCAACCTCATGTTCGCGAGTACCTTCCGTGCAATGAGGATCCCTCTGACATGTCTAGAAGTTTCAAACACAATGTTCCACGGCATCGTCCCAGGAAAGGGCATGTACCCCCTGGGCAAGATCAACCTTGACGTCATCTTCGGCATACCGGCAAATTTCCGGCGAGAGCGCATTGACTTCGAAGTTGTCGATTGGACTTCACAGTACCACTGCATCCTCGGACGTGTCGCGTTCATGAGGTTCATGGTGGTACCGCACTACGCCTATCTGCAGATGAAGATGCCGGGCCCAAACAACATTATCATAGTCAACGGAAGCTTCGAGAGATCCAACAACTGCGATAGGGAATTCAACAAAATTTCCCAGTCTTTCGGCATGCAAGAGGAACTGGCGAGGTTAAAGGAGTCAACAGACAACAGTCTGCCTCCCCCGACAAGCCAAGCTCACCCGACCAATCTTTCGACACGTCGGTGCACACCAAGAAAGTCCAGGTCCACCCAATAGACCCGACCAAGACAGCCCTGATCGCCAACAACTTGAGTCCCGCATAGGAACTCGTGCTCGTCGAATTCCTCCGTGAGCGCTGGGAAATCTTCTCCTGGTGTCCAGCGGACATGCCAGGAGTTCCCAGGGAATTCGCCGAGCACTCACTCAACATAAATCCTGATGCAAGGCCAGTCAAACAAACAATACAGCGATTGTCTGAACCAAGAGCAAAAGCGGTCGGTATGGAAGTCAACAGACTCCTTGATGCTAAATTCATACGCGAGATCAAGGAAAGCACCTGGGTCGCAAATCCGGTACTCTTTCCCAAAAAGGATACGAACATCCTGCGGATGTGCGTGGACTTTACCTCCCTGAACAAGCATTGCCCGAAAGGACCACTCCCGTTGCCACGAATCGAACAAATAATCGACTCCACTACGGGATGCGAGCGTCTCTGCTTCCTCGACGCCTACTCAGGCTATCATCAGATTCGAATGAAGGAAGAGGACCAGGAGAAAACGAAATTCATAATGCCCTTTGGTGTATTTTGCTACACAACGATGCCCTTCGGGCTGAAAAACGCAGGAGCCACCTACCAGTGGTGTATGCAGGCCTGCCTCAAGAACCAACTTGGTCGCAATATCCAAGTCTACACCGACGACATCGTCATCAAAACCAAGGAGGAAGCCTCGTTACTCGACGACCTCCACGAGACCTTTGATAACCTCGACCGGTACTGGATCAAGCTGAATCCGGACAAATGCGCTTTCAGCGTACATCTGGGCAACTGCTCGGGTACCTCATCTCCGCGAGATGGTTCGAGGCAAACCCGAAGAAAATAAAGGCCATACTGGCCATGGAGAAGCCGAAGAACGTAAAAGGCATCCAACAGTTGGCTGGGCGAATCATGGTGCTCAGTCGATTCATCAGTCGAATGGGTGAAAAGGCACTACCCTTCTACCAACTTATCCGCAAGGCTGACAAATTCGAGTGGACAGATGAAGCACAGGAAGCATTCGAAGACCTCAAGCGTCTACTGTCCACCTCGCCAGTGTTGGTAACACCTTGTGTAAAGGAGCCACTGTTGCTATACATCTCCGCCACCAACCAGGTGGTCAGTACCGTGCTCGTGGTGGAGTGAGCCGAAGAAAATAAAGTCCACGGGGTGCAACACCCAGTATACTACCTCAGCGAGGTGCTCACGCCAACAAAACAGCTGTACCCGCATTATCAGAAGCTGGTGTACAACGTCTTCATGATAGCCAGGCGACTGCGCCACTACTTCCAAGAGCACCCAATCGTAGTGGTAAACGATAATACATTGCAAATGTATCTATAATTTTTGATGTTCCATGTTTGGTTTTATCTACTTTCTTGTGTTTTGTCCACACTTTGGAGTACTTTTCATATGATTTCTTAGACTAACCTATTAACAAGAGCCACAGTGCCAGCTGACTGTTTTCTACTGTTTTTGGTTCCAGAAAGTCATAAAATGAATATTCTCGGAATTGGACGGGACAAAAGCCAAAGTTATTATTTTACCGGGGGACACTTGGAGCCAGAATACGAGACGGAGAAGGGCCAAAGGGCGGTCACACCACCTGGCAGCGGCGTGCTTGGCCCGTGCCAGGTGTGGCCCTGTGGCCTCTCCTTCCACCTATATATTGCATCTGATACGGAAACCCTAAGTACCCGATCAAAATTCCACGAAAGAGTCTGTAGCCGCGGTCATCTCCATCCCTAGATCAGGAGGGATCTGAAGCTCTTCCTGACACCCTGCCGGAGAGGGGAATTCACCCTGGAGGCCTTCTTCATCATCATGCAAGCCTCTGGTGTGATGCGTGAGTAGTTCATCTCTGGACTACGGGTCCATGTATTAGCTAGATGGCTAGTTCTCCTCCTTTGTGCTTTCTTGTCTAGATCTTGTGAGCTCCGTTCATGATCAAAATCATCTATTTGTAATTCTGCATGTTGTGTTTGCGGGGATCCGATGGATATTGAGATGCTATTTCAGATTGATTATTGATTCTATCATGTCTTTGTTATTTGTGATCTTGCATGCTTTTCATTGTTAGTAGCTATCTTGGCCAAGTAGATGCTAGCAACTCCAAGAGTTAGTATTTATGCTCAATAGTGGGTTCATGCCTCTGGTAATCTGGGGAAGTGACAGAAATCTCTAAGGTACTAGATGTGCTGTTGCTACTAGGGAGAAAACAATAATCCTTTGTTCATAGAACAATCATATTGTTTACTTTACACACAATTCGTAATGCAATTATCCATTGCTTGCAACTTAATACTGGAGGGGGTTCGGATGATAACCTGAAGGTGGATTATTATTCATTGATGCAGTTGGATGGCGGTCTATGTATAATGTTGTAATGCCCAATCGAATCTCAAAGGAGTCAAGATGATTAGTATATGCTTGTATGATTTCTCGATGTTTGTCAATTGCCCCGCTGTAATTTGTTCATCCAACATGTTATCTATCTTAAGGAGAGCCACCTCTAGTGAACTATGGACCCCGGTCCTTTCTTTTACTTTTAGTCTACAAACTGTTTACTGCTTTGTGTTTACTTTCTGCAAACTATTACTTCCTTCCATTCGATACGTTTAATCCTTTGTTTTCAGCAAAACCGGTGAGATTGACAACCTCATCTCAAGTTGGGGACAGAGTTCTGCGGTTGTGTTGTGCAGGTCTCCACATTGCTGCTGGCACCGGTAGTGCGCCCTGCCAACGTTCAGCTAGCAACACCTTTGGGGTGTTTCCTTGCTCCTACTGGATTGGTAACCTTGGTTTCGTACCGAGGGAAAAACTTGCTGCTGTGCTCATCATACCTTCCTCTTGGGGTTCCCCAACGAGCTCGATATATTTTGGGTCATCAAGCTCTTTTTCTAGCGCCGTTGCCGGGGTGTCAAGGACATCTTCACAAGGGGAGTCCCTCATAACCAATCTCTTTACTTTGTTATTTTTGTTTTCCTTAGTTTACTTTTGTTTTGTTTGCTTGTTTCTTTATCAAAAACACACAAAAAAAATAGTTTGACAAGTTTGCTTTCTTATTCAAAAACCTAGAAAAAATGACTACTCTGGAAAATACTAAGTTGTGTGACTTCACTAGCACCAACAACAATGATTTCATGAGCACACCTATTGCTCCACATGTTCCTGAAGCTACTTTCTTTGAGATTAAACCTGCTTTACTCAATCTTGCTATGAGAGAACAATTTTCTGGTATTGGTAATGAAGATGCTGCTGCCCATCTAAATAACTTTGTTGAACTTTGTGAGATGCAAAAGGATAGGGATATAGATGGAGATATTATTAAGCTTAAATTGTTTCCTTTCTCTTTGAGAGGAAAAACTAAAGAGTGGTTGTGACATGGGTATACCCTACAGGTACTCGAGCTTGGTATATACGACCTAAATACAGCGGACGCCCACGGTGTCACCAAGGCCCAAATAGAGAACTCGAGTAGCCTACAGACTCTTGATTGCTTGAAGAACAAGAAGAAGCTAAAGATAGAAAGTTCAAAGGGAAAAACCCTAACCTGTAACCGACTCGACCTGCTACCCTAGGCCTAGCCTATCTATATAAATGCTAGGAGGGGGCGGCGAGGAGGACACACGCAACCCTAGTTTCCACAACCCTCGTCAGATTGCATCTGCGCACCATTGTAATCTTTGATTTCTCTGTTAATTCCACGAGCAGACAAGCAGGAGTAGGGACTTCTACAAGGCCTGAACCTTGGTAAATCTTCGAGTCCCCTGTGTGCTTGTTTGCTAGCCGATTGATGCTTCCAACGCTCCCTGCTTCTCCAAAACCCAGGTCTATAACAATGGGCATTGATGAGTTAAACCCTCGTCAATTGGCGCCGTCTGTGGGAATTGGGAGTGCTGATGTTGCGGCTTCTTCGGCCCCATCAACTGTGATCTACAACTCCACAACAGTGGAGATTCTCCAGCTCTTTGGCGCGTTCGACTTCACCGTCCACACGCCAGCCACTCGCCCGGCTTTCGAGTCCGTGGGCGATGGGGTCAGCTTGGCGATCGGGGGCTTCCGCTTCCAAGTTGGTCAGATGGGCACGCTTCGCATGCCTGACCAGCCGACGACACCATCGATTGCTCCAGCATCGTGGTTCCCTCCGCCGATCGGCACCCTTAGTGAGCTCAATGCCTCGACAACAGTTGAGAATACGGTCAGCGATAGCAGTCGCGAATCCGATCTGGGCGATCTGGCAACTGAAGATGGAGCCTACGATTCCAGATCTGAAAGTTGTGGGAGCAGCAGCTTCCCCAACCACTTCATGTGCGCCGTCATCAACACGGGCGACTCCTCCGCCAATCGCGACAACACGGGCAACGGTGGCCATGGAGCCGACCCGCCAAACGGTGGCATACCCAATGGCAGACCACCCAATGGCGGACCACCCAACGGTGGCCCTACCAACGGCGCCCCCGTCAACAACGGAGGGGCAGCCGAACCTCCCACCATGGTGAACGAGAAAATCGGCAAACGCGTCGTGATAAGGCTCAACGATCTCGAGTGGGCCCGCTACCGAGAAGCCCTACGAGGCCACCCTCTGCCTTTCGGCTCCCCACAAGAACTACTGATGCGCTACCATTGGCTCCTGAAAGAGGAATACAAATGCCAACTGCAAACAATCGTGCAAATCAAGGCGCGTAAAAAGGCGGTAGACGAATCGAGCCTCCGACGTGCTAGGCTCTCCTCCAACGGAGGATCCTCCTCCAAGTGCAACGAGTACGTCACTAACAAGAGGCGATCTCAACTGGCCCACCTCACCGAGCAAGAGCGTGTAGAAGCCGCAAAGGTCCTCGACTTCAGCTCCATGACGGTGGATACGCGTGGCAATGTGCTTCCAAAAACGCCGCAAGTCGCGGTAACAGCGGCCACCACGTACCTCCTCAACAACCAGCTGCCAGCTGGAGAGCCTCGAGCTGCCATGCACCAATCTATGATCGCAAGTTTGGGGTTAATTGAAGCTGCTCTCGACAAAGAGCCCGTACCGAAGCCGAAGAAAGGCAAGACTCTGGCAAAACGCTATTCCTCGCCCTGATCCAGCGACGACAGTCACGACCTGTCTCGACGCTGCCGCTCACGGCGACACGACCACGACTACGATGTGCGTGATGACATCACATAGCGCAAAATCGAAAAATCAAGGGCGCGACGTGCCCGATCGACTGACTCACGACGGAGATGTGGAGCTCTGTGGCGCTAGATGCTTTAGCAGGGCCATCAGGAAAAAACGAATGCCCAAAGGGTTTAAGATCCCATTAGAGAACCCAAAGTTTGACGGTCTGCAGGACCCAAAAATCTGGTTAGAGGACCATATCTCCTCCGTCAAACTCCAGGGCGGGAGTCGAAGCATGGCCATGCAATGCCTGCAGCTACAGCTACAGGGCGCCGCCCGGGCATGGCTCAACAACCTCCCACACGGATCCATTCATAGTTGGGAAGAGCTGGTTTACAACTTTGTACACAACTTCAAGGGTAACTACAAAAGGCCCGCGTCAATCAAAGAGCTGAGGTGCTGCCAGCAAAGGTCGGGCGAATCACTACGCTCGTGCATCCAGAGGTGGTCCATCATCAAGAACTCCGCAGAAAACATCTCGGAAGACCATGCAATCGACGCGTTCAACAGCGACGTTCGCCGCATAGAGGTCAGGGAGGAGCTAGGCCGCTCGAAGCCCAAAACCATCGACCACCTGATGGAAATTGCAAATCGGTGGGCTGATGGAGAAGATTCGGTGAAGAATTGCGTTCACTCTGATGAGGAAGCAGAACTCGAGCGCAGACGTGACCGCCAAAGCAAACGTCGAATGCACATCTATGATGACCGTGATGATGTCAACATGGTCGCAGCCGGCTACGCCGACAGGCGCGACGACAACCGCAACAACGGCTACCACAACGGTGGATACCACGACTCCGGGAAAACCACGCAAGTATGGCAGCGCCGCACTCTTGATGAGGCACCCGCCGCTACCATTGAAGACAAGCTGTCAGGGCCATGCACCGTGCACTTCCACATCGACAAGCATGATGGCAAAAAAAAATCCAGCCACCTCCTCAAAGACTGCCGCGAGTTCCTCAAACTCCATGAGGGTCTGGCTCGGATGAATCGCGACGCAGTCAACAGGGGCTACGGAGCCGCCCCAGGCGCTGTGGCACATGGAGCTCCTCCACCACCACCCGGACCACCGCCAAACGCAGCTGCACCCGACCAGCATCACGGAGGCGAGCCATACCCGCGAGCCATGGGCACCATGATGATCCAAAAGGGTCGCCCCTCCAACCGGGTGCAAAAGGCCATCACTCGCCAAGTCAATCTGGCGACAAACTCGCCACCATCTACCACTGAGTACCTTAGTGGAAGCGATTCCTGCATCACCTTCGACAAGCGCGACCATCCGCGCCAAGTACCTCGTCCAGGCCACTGTCCCCTCGTACTCGAGGCACAAATTGGAGGCTTCGACATGAGAGGCGTCTTCATGGACGGCGGAAGCGGCATCAACCTTATGTTCGTGAGTACCTTGCAAGCAATGAGGATCCCTCTGACCTGCTTAGAGGCCTCGGACACAACATTCCACGGCATCGTCCCAGGCAAGGGCGTATATCCCCTTGGCAAAATCAACCTCGACGTCATCTTCGGCATGCCGAAAAACTTTCGACGTGAGCGCATCGACTTCGAAGTCGTCGGCTGGCCCTCACAGTACCACTGCATCCTCGGACGTGTCGCGTTCGCTAGGTTCATGGCAGTGCTGCACTACGCCTATCCGCAGATGAAAATGCCAGGCCCTAATGGCGTCATCACAATCAACGGGAGCTTCGAGAGGTCCGACAGTTGTGACAGGGAGTTCAACAGAATTTCTCAGTCCTTCGGCATGTAGGAAGAACTTGCGAGACTAAAGGAGTCAATAGACAACAGTCTGCCCCCCTGAGCCGGCCAAGTTCACCCGACATATCCTTCGACTCATCGGTGCACACAAAAAAGTTCAGGTCCACCCATCGGATCCCGCCAAGATGGCCCTCATCGCCAACAACTTGAGTCCCGCATAGGAACTCGCGCTCGTCGAATTCCTCCGTGAGCACTGGGAAATCTTTGCCTGGTATCTACACAAGAATCAAGTGTTGGCACAAAAGTCAGCACAACAACAAATTTGAAAGAAGGGACACGATGAAAATCCAGACAAGGGAATACCTGAGAGAGCCTTGGCAATCGAGAAAAGCTGTTCTTCAAACAACTTCTCCCTAGCTGCGATGGAGGCACGCAGATCCTCTTTGTGTTTCTGCGATTCGTCTCGTGCTGCGAGTGCCTCATCGCGTCTCTTCACCGCCGCGGTGAGCGTTTTCTCAAGGGAAGCGGTGTCACGAAGGAGTGCATTATGCTCAGCTTTGACACAAACAAAGATAAACCGTCAGTCGAATAAATCACAAGGATGTAGAAGAGAAGTAAAGAACACTCACTTTCAACCGCGCGATGGCGATTGTCTAGCATTGCATGCTGACGACCTGTCGCAAGCACCTGCTCCTCTAGATGAGCGGCTTCCTTCACAATGAGCTGCGACAAAGGAAACAGTAAAGGGTCAGCAGATGGCATAGATGAAAATTCGACAGCAAAATCAGAAGAAGAGATACTACACATACATGATCCTCCAATGACTCCCAGGTCGATTGACGCGCAGTCATCCGGATAACCATCTGATGCTCCACATTGTGGGGAGAACTCGATGAATTATGCCCGGAGTGGGCCACCAATGGAGGAGAAGGAGTACGCTCGACCACTTTCTCGGCCTTAGAGGTCGCGACTCCAGACTCCTTAAAAAATTGGACGTCTCCCGAAGATGACGACGCCGGATGACTGTAGAAGAAAACCAACATCAAGAGAATGTGATTCCAAAGAAGAACCAAAAAGGAAGACCTGTATACTTACCAATCAAATTTGTCAAAATCGAAGGTTTGATCCCCCGACTCCGACGACGACTCCTTCGGCAATCGCATCTTCTTGCGAGAATATGGCGCCACGGCGCTCACAGGAATGGCAGGTATCGGCGACTCTGCACCAATAGCTGCACCTTCCGGAGTTGAAGGAGACGACGCATCCGAATCATCGCTGCACGAACGCTTGCGAGTGTACGGACTACTCGACTCGAGGGATTCCTCCTCAACATCATATGGGACGGTCGACTCCGACTCGTCCTCTTCCAAGGATTCACGAGGAATAACCCCCTCAGGAAGAGGGGGCATACAGGGTGACACACTCCAATCCTACATACAACAAACAAGTTAGTACAAGTCAGGAACATAGAAGCATTCGATGAATACAAGCTACTTCTTAGCACAACCGTACCTCAGGAGGAGGATTAGCAGCATCGAAGGGAGGCACGACTGGTTCACTGGGGAGCACATCCTTAACGGTGTACTTAGTGAGCAGTTGTACCCATTTATCTACCTCACTCGTGGAAATGCCATCGGCCGATACACGAGTGAGGCAGATACGCGAGTGACATCGTCCGCGCCAGCCCACTGTAACATAGGGTGGACTCTGGCCTGCAGGGGCTGGACACGACGCTGCATCCATGTGCGAATGAGGGTGCAACCTCCCTTTTCTTTTCCCATGTGACTCTCGAGGTCACAGACGCGCTCGTACAACACATCTATTTCCGCGGACTCGCCAGGCATCACTACGTTCTTCCAGGAGCGCCTCCTCTTGCACAGCGTCGCAGGATCGAAGGGCGCGAGTCCGAAGTGGTCTCCGTCAGCCTTCTGGTCGCAGATGTAGAACCACTTGTCCCTCCACCCTTGGATGGATGCCATGAGTTTGATGTCGAAGTACGTGGCGGAGGAGTCGACGTGGATAGCACAACCGCCTACATCATAGACTATGGAGCCAGACGCCGACTGGCGCTTCAGCTTGAAGAGACGTTTGAAAAGACCAAAGTGCGGCTCGATTCTGAGCCAACACTCGCAAAGAGTAATGTAGCCAGCTACATGACTGATGGAGTTGGGGGTCAGCTGATGCAGCTGGAGCCCATAGAAACAGAGGAGGCCCCTGAAGAAAGGATGCAGGGGCAGCGAGAAACCGCGGATGATGAACGCTAGGAACATCACCCAAAAATCGGCAGGAGGAGAAGGGATTACCTCACCACCGGGGACACGCGCGTCAGCGACTGCGGAAGATAGAACTCCGTCCTGGCGTAGGAGACGGAGCTCAGAAGACTTGATCACGGACGCGCGCCACGCGCCATTGGTGACTCGAGTGCCCGCACCCTTCATTTTTTTGGCTACAGCGGTGCTGGTGCCCGCAGCGGTGGAGCCACCCTTCTTCTTGGCAGCAACAGTGGCAGCGGCGGAATCAGCCGCGGCACCTCCTTTCTTCTTCCCCATCTTATGGTGGCGATGTGACCAGAGGAAGTAACTGGGGAATACACGGAGCTGGTCCAGCGCCGCGAGAAAAGATGAACACAAAGGAGCAGAGGAGTAGCAGCAATGGCGACAGAGGCAAAAGCAGAGAAAAGAGCAGATGTGAAAATTTACCGTCGCAGCACTGCTACTTAACCCCCTGGAAGGTGCAATCCAACGACCAGGAAAAATCCTATCAGACGCGTGGTGTTCATCGTGATCGACACGTGGAGGACCTGAAGCATGAACCGTCCCCCACTACCGCCATTACGCGCGGAAATCGAGGAGGCACAGTTAAAATAGAGATTACGCACGCCCGGTCAAGTCAGAGTCAGAAAATGGGACCCACCGCTCGTCACGTCCTGTCAAACCCGCTCACGCGAGCAACTGAGGTCATCACATCGTCAGCACTGACGTCATCCAAAATTGAGCAGCAGAAGACTTCGACTACTTTAGTCCTTGCTCGAGTCTTCGACTTCACCAAGAACTCGGGGGCTACTCCCATAGGGAGCGCTGGTCGCGCACCCTACGATTTTTCTTTTTCTCTTCTACAGGAATATGGACATTTAAAACATACCCAACCACTTGAATCAACGATTCGACTATGGACATGGGTTACTCCCATAGGGAGCGCTGAAAATAAATTCGACTAAAACAAGCAAACAAAAGATGACAGCAGTCGCAAAAGTTCTTTAGTCCCCGCCTGAGCCTTCGACTCAACCAGGCACTCGAGGGCTATTCCCATAGGGAGCGCTGGTCGTGCACCCTATGATTATTTGTACGTCGTACTGTGTGCCGATAACATCCACACTCAAAGCTTATGGCGATACTGCCTCCTGATGTTTCCCTACAAAGAGACTGTGTCTCCTGGGTCACCCGAATCATCTCCACGATGACAAAATTTGGATGCCGCGCTTGCAGCGTGAAGATAAGACCTAAGTAAGGCCTGGCAATGCATTTACTGCGCACTACTAGAAATATATCCGTGCCAACAGGTACGATGAACATGCCTTGAAGGACGCGTCGAGTGCTCACACCCATATACTGGAATTCGACTCCTGTAAGACCTCCGTGGCTTGAGTCGAATTACACCAGCACTTTTCCGGATTCGAGTCCAGGGACTCGAGTTCGAGTAGATTGCGTTGTTTTACCCTAGGTTAAATCAGGCATGCACATCAACAATCCCTATGACACAAACAGAGCAGTTGAAAATATACTCATTCATGCACTCGAAAGGCTTCATAAAGTCCCCAGTCGAATCTGCGATTCCACTGGACACTCGGGGGCTACTAACATGGGTATACCCTATAGGTACTCGAGCTTGGTATATACGGCTGAATACAGGGAAGCCCACAATGTCGCCAAGGCCCAAATAGAGAACTCGAGTAGCCTACGGACTCTCGATTGCTTGAATAACAAGAAGAAGCTAAAGATAGAAAGTTCAAAGGGAAAAACCCTAACCTGTAACCGACTCGACCTGCTACCCGAGACCTAGCCTATCTATATAAAGGCTAGGAGGGGGCGGCGAGAAGGACACACGCAACCCTAGTTTCCATAACCCTCGCTAGATTGCATCTGCGCACCATTATAATCTTCGATTTCTCTGTTAATTCCACGAGCAGACAAGCAGGAGTAGGGACCTCTACGAGGCCTAAACCTAGGTAAATCTTCGAGTACCCTGTGTGCTTCTTTGCTAGCCGATTGATGCTTCCAGTGCTCCCTTCTTCTCCAAAACCCAAGTCCATAACAATGGGCATTGATGAGTTAAACCCTTGTCAGGTTGAATTCCTTAACTAGGAATAGTATTGATTCTTGGACTAAATGCAAAGATGCTTTCATTGGAAAATACTATCCTCCTGCTAAGATTATATCTATGAGAAGTGAAATAATGAAGTTTAAACAATCTGATAATGAACATGTTGCTCAAGCTTGGAAAAGAATGAAATCTTTGGTAAAGAATTATCCCACTCATGGACTGACTGCTTGGATGATTATCCAAACTTTTTATGCAGGATTGAACTATTCTTCAAGGAACCTATTGGATTCCGCTGCTGGAGGTACCTTTATGACCATTACTTTGGGTGCTGCAACAAAGCTTCTAGATAATATGATGGTTAACTACTCTAAATGGCATACTAAAAGAGCCCCACAAGGTAAGAAGGTAAATTCTGTTGAGGAAACCTCCTCCTTGAGTGATAAGATTGATATTATTATGTCTATGCTAATTAATGGGAAAGCCCATATTGATCCAAATAATGTTCCCTTAGCTTCTTTGGTTGCTCAAGAAGAGCAAGTTGATGTGACCTTCATAAGGAATAACAATTTTAGCAACAATGCCTAGATGAACAATTTTGGCAACAACAATTATAAGCCATATCCTCCCAACAATGGTAATGCTTATGGAAACTCCTACAACAATAATAGGAGTGCTCCCTCTAAAATTGAAGTTATGCTTAAAGACTTTTTTAGTAAACAAACTGCTTTTAATAAAACTATTGGGGAAAAACTCTCTAATGCTGAAAGAAATATAGCATCACTTGCTGAAGCTCAAACTTCTTTGAATAAAATGGCTGCTAAACCTGAAACTAATGAGAATCCCTTTGCAGCTACTAATTCTAAACAAGTAAGAATTGATGAAAATGTTAGACTATTAGCTGAATTACATGCTAAGTGGGAAAGAGAAGATGAAATTGCTAGAAACATTAGTGTTTCTACTATCACTACCACTAGTGTTGAGGCTAGTAATAGCTCTACTACCTTAGATGATAATTTTGATTTTGATCTTGATGGTTGCAATATCTCTGAAGTTATTAAGTTCCTACAAAAGCTTGCTAAAAGTCCTAATGCTAGTGCTATGAACATGGCCTTTACAAAACACTTTACTGATGCTCTCATAAAGATTAAAGAAGAAAAGATGAAACATAAAGCTTATATTCCTATAAAACAAGAAGATGGTTGGGAACCCATCATTAATATGAAAGTGAATGATTTTGATTTCAAAGCTTTATGTGATCTTGATAGTAGTGTTTCTATTATGCCTAGAAGGATTTATGATATGCTTGATTTGCCACCACTTGAAGATTGTTATTTGAATGTCCCACTTGATGATAATGCTAAAAAGAAACTCATGGGGAATATTAATGATGTTCTTATTATGGTTAACAATGCCTATGTCCCCGCTGATTTCTATGTTTTGGATGTTGAATGCAATGCTTCTTGTCCTATTACTTTGGGAAGACCTTTTCTTAGAACTGTTGGTGCCATTATTGATATGAAAGAAGGCACCATTAAATATCAACTCCCACTCAAGAAAGGTATAGAACACTTCCCTAAGAAGAGGGAGAAGATTTCGTTTTCCTCTCATATGAAAACAAAATTTGCTTTTAATGCTTCTTCATTTGAGAACACTTGATTCTTTGTTGCTTCTTATGCCTAACTTAAAGGCGTTAAAGAAAAGTACTTATTGGGAGATAACCCAAAAGTTTTAGATGAGTCTTGGAATTTATTACTTCAGTAATAACTGCTCCTTATCCTTTTTATTTGCTTTTTGTGCCAAGAGTAACCTCTAATGAGAGAGAAGTAATGATTGGAAAAGTTGCTGTCCCGAAACAGATTTCTGTGCTTCACCATAAAAATTCGTGTAAAATCTCTGTACGTCCTTTTGAGGCGTGAATTTTTGTTCTTCTGCCCCAGCTTGTTCTCTAACTTTCATTCGTTCAACATTTTTTGATTCGAGTAACAGAAGGTCTTCGAAAAAATTCGTCTTTACCTGCTGGTCTGTTTTGACAGATTTCTGCCATTTTCTGCATTTGCTTCTTGTTAGTTCCTTTTTGAGTTCTTTTGGGGAATTGAGATTTTTGAGGGAAGCGCTATAGTAGCTTGTGTTTTAGTGCAAGTTTATTGGTGTTAGAACTGAACCTAAAGACCTATTATCTTGAGTGCACTAATGTTGCTAATAAAGATTGTGTGAAGTTTTGTATGAAGGAAAAATTTCAGGTGTATAGAAGGAATGAGTAATGAGATGAAGGATGGACTAAAGCTCAAGCTTGGGGATGCCACGCGTGTCACCCCAAGAAATATCCAAGAAGTACAAGCATCAAAGCTTGGGGATGCCCAAGGCATCCCCTTCTTCATCAATAAAAATCTCAGGTTTCTTTCAAACGCTTCATTTTTATTGTTTCATGCACAATTGTGTTGTTCTTGGAGCGTCTTCTTTTTCGTTTTCATTTTGGTTTTTTGTTTTCTTGGTTTGCTTAGTTTGCTGAATAAATTGGTTGGACCCCCTCTTTCATACATTGGTTTTCAAATAGTTTGGTTTGGATTGGAAAAGAGTAGGAAAGTTTATGCTTAAGTGGTAAAGAGAGCTTGTTTTTGACTATGGCCTATGCTTTGTCATGCCATGCTTGATATTGTTTTGGCTTTATGCTTAGTATTCTTTGCTTTAGCATGACTTGTTATAAACAATTGAGATTGCTTAATGTGCCTTGGATGAATCATGCATTGTTTTAGCATACTAAAGCATAATATTGTGGTATTCTCCTTTGATGCTTTATTTGGGTTGACTTGGCGCATGCTCACACCATGTTATGACTACCTCAAGTCACCATATCCTTTAAGATCCTTTAGTTTTAAGCTTGTAGTATCACTTTATGCTTTGATCAATGATGTTTTGTCACTTTGCATGATTATGGCCATTATTGCTCTCTTAGTTTGTCGCTCCCAGTCTTTTGCTAGCCTCCATAACCAAGTATGAGTTCCACTCATGCATCCAACTCCTTAAACCAAGTTATTCCAAAGAGTCCACCATACCTACCTACTAGCATATGCTATTCCAAGTATATTCTTGCTTTTGTTTATCTTCCAAATTAAACTTGTTATGAGAAAACTAGTGATTAAAGCTCTCACGAACTTGATGGCACACTTTACTTTTTTGCATTTAATAAACTTGAACCATTGGGTCCTTCTTTGTTGCGTATATGCTTGCGCTTTATAAGTTGAAATTAGCAGAACCATGTATCATGGGGAACGCTTTCAACATTGCACCTGTACTTTGTACCCCGTTGATATCATGTTCTTTTGCTTATGGATCCCGGCGGTGTGAAATAAAAGTGGAACTTGTAAGATCATGGAGTTTGTATGTGTGTTAGAGAGACGCCTTGGCCGCTAGCCTAAGACATGCCTAATCATGGTGGAAACTTGCAGCATCACCATAATGAGCACTCTATGAAGCATCCTCAATAAAAACCTATGCAAATAGCAAATAAAAAGATCGCTAAGATGCACATTGTCTGCTTGCCTTGTCATTTTGATTATGGGATAGCTCTTGTATCATGTGCAAGGGATACCCCGTTGGCGGTTCTTTATGATACATATGTACTTACAATGACAAGAGCTTACTCGTGACTAAAGTTGAGTAGCATGAGGTTTGGTCTTCATAAGTAAGGGGCATGAGATTTCGGTTTATAACTTGTTAAGCATATCCTCTTAGTTGTGTCACTTTAACCTTAATCACCTTCAAGATGCTCATGATAGGGGCAATGAGAGCTGAAAGCTAATAAGTACCATACTTTTTGGAAGCTCTTTACGAGACTTGAATTCCTACTTCCTTCTATGAAGGCCTTTCTTTTACTTTTATGTTGAGTCTCCACCTTCTATCTTTATGCACCTACTTTGAGAGCATAGTGACCATTCTTAGTTCTATGTGCATTATCCCAAGACTTGTTGATTGGTGCATAATTTGATATTGCTTGTTTTAAACTATTTGTATCTAGTCACTCTTATAAACTTTGAAGGTGTCATATGCATTTATGTTTTGCTACTCCATGAGGGACAAGCTGAATACTACTATGCTATGTTTTCTTTATGTGAAACAAACAAACGTCTTGCAAAGCATTGTTATTCATGAATCTTTTGTTTGTGCCTTTTCATGTTGCAACATAGTTTCTTTGTCTTATTGCTAGAACTTTGTCTTTCATGTTATGATTGAAGTACTATGATCCTAGCTTCAAATGTTTTACAAATACTTTGATCTATGATGGTGCATGTCACCTCAAAAATTATTCTTTCTTTTTATCACTTACCTACTCAAGGACAAGCAGGAGTTAACCTTGGGGATGGTTATACATTGCAAATGTATCTATAATTTTTTATGTTCCATGCTTGGTTTTATCTACTTTCTTGTGTTTTGTCCACACTTTGGAGTACTTTTCATATGATTTCTTGGACTAACCTATTAACAAGAGCCACAGTGCCAGCTGCCTGTTTCCTACTGTTTTTTGGTTCTAGGAAGTCAGAAAATGAATATTCTCGGAATTGGACAGGACAAAAGCCAAAGTTATTATTTTACCAGGGGACACTTGGAGCTAGAATACGAGACGGAGAAGGGCCAGAGGGCGTCCACACCACCTGGCCACACGGCCAGGCT
Source organism: Avena insularis (assembly GCA_023614405.1). NCBI lineage: Eukaryota > Viridiplantae > Streptophyta > Magnoliopsida > Poales > Poaceae > Avena > Avena insularis. The sequence continues at coordinate 414,772,737 of CM042686.1, read as the reverse complement.
TGGCCCGCGCCAGGGGGTGGTGTGGCCAGCCCAGGAACCCCCTCGGCCTCTCCTTTCGCCTATATATTGCCTCTGATACGAAAACCCTAAGTACCCAATCAAAATTCCACGAAAGAGTCTATAGCCGCCATCATCTCCAACCCTAGATAGGGAGGGATCTGAAGCTCTTCGGCACCTGGAGAGGGAATTCACCACAGGCCTTCTTCATCATCATGCAAGCCTCTGGTGTGATGCGTGAGCAGTTCATCTCTGGACTACGGGTCCATGTAGTATCTAGATGGCTGGTTCTCCTCCTTTGTGCTTTCTTGTCTAGATCTTGTGAGCTCCGTTCATGATCAAGATCATCTATTTGTAATTCTGCATGTTGTGTTTGTGGGGATCTGATGGATATTGAGATGCTCTGTCAGATTGATTATTGATTATATCATGTCTTTGTTATTTGTTATCTTGCATGCTTTCCGTTGTTAGTAGCTATCTTGGCCAAGTAGATGCTAGCAACTCCAAGAGTTAGTATTTATGCTCGATAGTGGGTTCATGCCTCTGGTAATCTGGGGAAATGACAGAAATCTCTAAGGTGCTAGATGTGTTGTTGCTACTAGGGAGAAAACAACAATCCTTTGTTCATAGAACAATCGTATTGTTTACTTTACACGCAATTCGTAATGCAATTATCTGTTGCTTGCAACTTAATACTGGAGGGGGTTCGGATGATAACCTGAAGGTGGATTATTAGTCATAGATGCAGTTGGATGGCGGTCTATGTATAATGTTGTAATGCCCAATCGAATCTCAAAGGAGTCAAGATGATTAGTATATGCTTGTATGCTTTCTCGATGTTTGTCAATTGCCCCGCTGTAATTTGTTCACCCAGCATGTTATGTATCTTAAGGAGAGTAACCTCTAGTGAACTATGGACCCCGGTCCTTTCTTTTACTTTCAATCTACAAACTGTTTTCTGCTTTGTGTTTACTTTCTGCAAACTATTACTTCCTTCCATTCGATACGTTTAATCCTTTGTTTTTAGCAAAACCGGTGAGATTGACAACCTCATTGCAAGTTGGGGACAGAGTTCTGTGGTTGTGTTGTGCAGGTCTGGACGTTGCTGCTGGCACCGGTAGTGCGTGCTGCCAACGTTTAGTTAGCAACACCTTTGGGGTGTTTCCTTGCTCCTACTGGATTGATAACCTTGGTTTCATACTGAGGGAAAACTTGCTGCTGTGCTCATCATACCTTCCTCTTGGGGTTCCCCAACAAGCTCGATATATTTTGGGCCATCAAACGACGCCCCACTTGGGCACATACTCAACAATCCCGATGCCACTGGACGAGTCGCCCTCTGGGAATAGAGTTGTCTCCATGAGACATCACATATGAGAAGCGCAACGTGATCAAGTCACAAGTTCTCTCGGACTTCCTCATCCATTGGATGGAAAACCAGCTCCCCGACAAGCTAAACATGTCCTATCTATGGACAATGCACTTCGATGGGTCCAAGCGCAAGGAGGGAGCTGGTGCGGGCGTCATCCTGACATCGCCGCAAGGTGACCAGATGAGGTACATTCTGCGAATGCAGTTCACCGCCTCCAATAATGAAGCTGAATATGAAGCCTTCCTCCATGGGATGCGTATGGCAAAAGCCTGCAGCGCAAAAGGACTCGTCATCTACGGTGACTCCAAACTGGTGGTCAACCAAACAATGAACAAGTGCGACGCTCTGAGCGACAATATGATCGCCTACTGTGACCTCTACGATGCACTCGAGGGGGACTTCGACGACTCCGAGCTGTGACATGTAGGCCGCGAGAGCAACGAGGAAGCAGACATACTCGCCAACATTGGCTCCACCTGCGCCCAAGTGCCACCCGGAGTATTTCTAGAGCGCATATGCGAGCGCTCCGTCAAGCAAAAGGCTCCAGAGCATAAAGCTAGCATGACAAAGGACTCGAGGGCTACGCCACCCAACGAGCCAACGACACTTGACAACATGGAGCCAGACACAGGACTCGAAGGCCCCATGGAGGTGATGATGATCGAGCCATCCTGGACGCAACCATACATCACATACCTGCTCAGTAAAAGGTTTCTAGATGATCCGACAGATGCGTGCCATATAGTGCGACGATCCAAGGCATTTGCCCTCATCAATGGCGAGTTGTACAAGCGCAGAATCATAGGAGTCCTTCAACGATGCGTCTCCAATGGGGACAGAAGAGCAATCCTCCTCGACGTAGACGAAGGCACTTGCGGGCACCATGTCGGCAGTCGCGCCCTTGTCGCCAAAGCTTTACGAGCTAGATTCTACTGGCCAACGGCAATGCGTGACACCAAGGACATCGTCCAGCGTTGCAAGGCCTGCCAACGATTCGCGGACAAACCGCACGCACCTGGCGCGGAGCTCAGGCCAATACCTGTGGCCTGGCCCTTCGCGCAATGGGGACTCGACATGGTCGGCAAGCTCTAGAAGTCCTCACCTAGAGGATATGTCTACCTCCTCGTCTCAGTCGACAAATTCACCAAGTGGATTGAGTCCATGCCAGTGACAAACCAGACAGGAGCCAGCGCTGTCAAATTCTTTGAGTCCATCATCTTCCAGTTTAGGGTGCCAGACAACATCATCACGGACAATAGAGAAAACTTCACCTCGAAAGAATTCTAGGGCTTCTGCGAAAAACTGGGGATCAACATCAGCTATGCCTCTATGGTGCATCCTCAGACTAACGGTCAAGTCAAAAAGGCCAACGGCCTTGACTGCGGCGGAATCAAGAAAAGGCTCCTTCGACCACTCGAAAGAGCTACCGGGTGCTGGCCTGATGAGCTACAATCAGTACTATGCAGCCTGCGCACAACTCCAAACAATGCTACAGGCTACACTCCGTTCTTCATGGTACACGGTGCCGAGGCGGTACTGCCTGCAGAGGTGCGCTATAAATCCCCACGGGTAGTGGCATACAACAAGGCAGAATCCACCCTCACACACGAAGACTCTGTCGACCTCCTCGATGAGGCACGCGAGATTGCAGCAGAGAGATCGACAATCTACCAGCAGAACCTCCGCAACTACCATAGCAGAAGGCTACACCCCAGATCCTTCATCGAAGGAGATCTGGTCCTGCGACTGAAGCAACAAGGGGACCTCAAGCTCGAGTCCCCTTGGGAAGGACCTTATGTGATTACCGAAGTAATCCCAGGTGGCGCCTATCGCCTTAAATACTTAGAGAACGGAGTCGCATATTCCAATCCCTGGAACGTCACGCAACTACGCCGCTTTTACCCTTAGATGTTTTTACTTTACAAATAAGGCTATTCAGCCAGGCTACTTAGCCATACATTATACCTCGTGATATTCTGTGAATAAATAAAGCTAAGTGCTCCAAACCTTGTGTTTTTTCTGTTTTACTTACAATTATATCACTCGGGGGCTGCGCCACCCTTTACACTTTGTTCCACGAGCAACATAGTATCCTGAGTAGCTGATGCACTATCAATCGAACCCTTGATAAACACCAACCCAGCTGCAACGCACCTGACATGTTGGCAAAGTGCTGAGATGAATATATGTCAGGCTAACAAAAAAGAATTGCAGATTACCATACACTCGAAAAATATACAAGCTAGCAAGATCTTTACACATTAACGGGTATCAAACACACCCGACAAAATTGTATGAATTTTACAACACTTATACATCCATGTGCAAGTCTACACTACACTACTGCCGCAAAAGGAGAACATTTGTTTGCTCTTCAAAGAAATCTACAATATCTTCGGCTGGCCGGTCAACCGCCTGGTAGTGGGGCACCATATTCCAGGTCATCCCTTCTGGCGGCGGTGGTGGTCCAGCGGCAACAGCCGAGACATCTACATCTGGCCGGTGCATGCAGCTTGGCACCTGCGACCAGCTGCTGGCTCATGCACTCGTGGACCGCGCTTATATCTTGAAACTTCTCCAGCAGAGCTAACAAGCTTGAAGGCACCACGTCTAGGGGAAACATCGCCTAAAAAATATGCCTAAGGCACGACTACGCCTTCTTCAAATACTGAAGCACCCGCGATGCACAATCCTGCAGCGTCGCCAACGCGACTGCATGATCGTGGTCCACCTATAAGTACCCACTAGCTTGCGGCTGCTCCTGGGTCAAGTCATGCATTCGAATGGCAACCCGATCCCTCTCATCCTGCGGATGACGAGCGCTAACAACTACAAAAAGCAGAGCAGAAGCATAAGGACAGGGCATCGCCGCGAATGGCTAAAGAAAAGGATAAGAAGATAGCGAGCTAACACTTAAATTGCTCATTCAACTACGCAACCTTGCCTAGGAGATACTTCTCGCGAGCACTGGCTTTCTCAGCTTTCGACTTCCACACGTCCGCGTTACCGCGGATCATGGGCAACTCTCGCTCCAGCTGCTTTATGCGATCACGCAGTCGCGCAAGCAGCAACAACTCCTCCACTTTTGAACGCGGTTGTGCCACAGTTTCATCGGTGGGAGGAGAGTCAGGAGGACCACTCGAAGGACCCTATTACAGCCAAACAAGAGGCAAATAAGACCAACTATACATCGATAAAAGCAAGGAGTGCATTCAAATTTAACAAAGTATCAACATGGGTACCCCCACAAAATACGGTTCAGCAAAAGGAAAGCTAAGCTATTACACAAGGAAGCTAAGGAATGCTCTACTTTTTCCCTTTCGACCTCGGGGGCTTCCTCAAATCTGTGGCAGTCTCTGATGCCACAAATTTCCCAGTTGTAGCCCCAGATGCCGTAGCCTTTGCCACCTTCACTTGTAGCAGCTCCGCCAAGTAATTGGCGATTGTTTTAATGAGCCGAGGCCCATATTTACTGTAAGTACCGGTGAAGGGAGCGAACACTACCCGCTGGCCATCTGCGGTGACTGACATCGCCTCGGAGATCTCACTGGGGTCCAGCTCCACACCGTGGGCTTGCGCCATTGCGAGTGCCATGGTCGCGCCAACTGACCTCTGCACATTCTTGAATTCCATTGGCAGGCCCTCGACGAAAGACTCCACCAGGCCATCAAGATTTTCGATTAATTTGGCCTTGGGGACCATCTCCTCTTGGAGGCGGCTCAGCATGCCCTTGGCCTTTCCAAGTGTATCTTGGAGGGAGACGATGCGGTCCTCGACTGCAGCCACGACACCAACCAAGGACACCGCGCGGGCCAAGGCCTGGGCGTCAAAGCTCACACGTGCAGCATCTGAAGAACACATGTATCAGCACGGTAACACGTATACCAAAAACTGGGGAAAATGCAAGTGAAGCGGCATAATACCTGGGAGCTCTTTCGCGAAAGAGAAGAGCTGTTCTACGAACAACTTTTCCCTCTCAGCAGTGGAAGAGCGCAAATCTTCCTCGCGCTTTTGCGACTCCTCCAGAGCCTCGACTGCCTCGACGCATTTCTTCTCTGTCGTGGCAAGTCCCTTCTCGAGGGAAGTGACGCGATGAAGAAGCTCATTATGCTCACCTACAAGGGACACAACATGATGAAACTTGAGTTCACCAACAGAAGAAGAGCGGAGAGACAAGTATAACACTAACCTTCGAAAGCACGATGGCGGTTATCCAGCATAGCATGCTGTCGACCTAAGGAAATGATCTGCTCGGCAAGACGAGCAGAATTCTTCAAGAGAGGTGATGCGCTCGACGATCAATGTAGAGCTCGTTGGGAACCCCAAGAGGAAGGTATGATGAGCACAGCAGCAAGTTTTCCCTCAGTTATGAAACCAAGGTTTAATCGAACCAGTAGGAGCAAGGAAACACCCCAAAGATGTTACTAGCTGAGCTTTGGCAGGGCGCACTACCGGTGCTAGTAGCAACGTGGTGACCTGCACAACACAACCACAGAACTTTGTCCCCAACTTGCGATGAGGTTGTCAATCTCATCGCGTTTTGCGGAAAACAAAGGATTAAACGTATCGAATGGAAAGAAGTAAAAGTTTGCAGAAAGTAAACACAAAGCAGTAAAGGATTGTAGCTTGTATGTAAAAGACAAAGGACCGGGATCCATAGTTCACTAGAGGTGGCTCTCCTTAAGATAGATAACATGCCGGGTGAACAAATTACAGCGGGGCAATTGACAAACACTGAGAAAGCAATACATGCATATACTAATCATCTTGACTCCTTTGAGACTTGATTGGGCATTACAATATAATACATAGACCGCCATCCAACTGCATCTATGACTAATAATCCACCTTCAGGTTATCATTCGAACCCCCTCCAGTATTAAGTTGCAAGCAACAGATTATTGCTTTATGAACTGCGTGTAAAGTAAACAATACGATTGTTCTATGAACAAAGGATTGTTGTTTTCTCCCTAGTAGCAATAGCACATCTAGTACCTTAGAGATTTCTGTCACTTCCTGATTACGGAGGCATGAACCCACTATCGAGCATAAATACTAACTCTTGGAGTTGCTAGCATCTACTTGGCCAAGATAGCTACTAACAACGGAAAGCATGCAAGATCACAAATAACAAAGACAGTATAGAATCAATAATCGATCTGAAATAGCATCTCAATATCCATCGGATCCCCGCAAACACAACATGTATGGATTACAAATAGATGATCTTGATCATGAACAGAGTTCACAAGATCTAAACATGAAAGCACAAAGGAGGAGAAACAGCCATCTAGCTACTACATGGATCCGTAGTCCAAGGATGAACTACTCACGCATCACACCGGAGGCTTGCATGGTGATGAAGAAGGCCTCCAGGGTGAATTCCCCTCTCCGGCAGGGTGCCAGGAAGAGCTTGATCCCTCTGATCTAGGGATGGAGATGATGACTCTGACTCTTCGTGGATTTTGATCAGGTACTTAGGGTTTTCATCCCGAGGGCAACTTATAGGCGGAAGGAGAGGCCGAGGGCGCGGGGCGGGCCAGGCCTAGCCGCGTGGCCAGGTGGTGTGGCCGGCCCCTGGCCCCTCTCCGTCTCGTATTCTGGCACTTGATCCCTTCTGGAAAAATAGGCAGTTTGGCTTTTGTCCCATCCAATTCCGAGAATATTCATTTTCTGACTTTCCTGGAACCAAAAACAGCAAAAAACAGGCAGCTGGCACTGTGGCTCTTGTTAATAGGTTAGTCCAAGAAATCATATGAAAAGTACTCCAAAGTTGAAACAAAACACAAGAAAGTGGATAAAACCAAGCATGGAACATCAAAAATTATAGATACATTTGCAATGTATCAATAGGCTACACCAAAGAAAAGAAGCATCAACATTAGCGAAAATTCGACTACCGACGGTAAGGGACACTTACATGTTCCTCCAGGGACTCCGAAGGTTCCTATCGAGTCAACATCTATGCAACCATTTGGTGCCCCCAATGTGGGGGGAACTCGAAGAATTGGCGCCGGAGTGGGCCACCACCGGAGGAGAAGGAGATTGTGCTACCACTTCTTCATCTTTGGAGTCTGCGACTCTGCTATCCTTGACAATTTGGCAGTCATTGGAAGACGACGATGCCGTTTGACTAAAAAATATCTCGCACTACTTCAGAAGAGAAGATTTTGGGAGAACAAAACGAACTCGCAAGGATATAAAGACTTACCCGTCAAAATTCTCGAGGTCAAAGGAATCTCCAGATGACTCCTTCGACAACCTCAGTTTCTTCCGCGAGGGAGGAGCCATGGCGCGCATAGGAACGGCGGGGATTGGCTCCTCTGCAGCACTAGGAGGACCTTCCGGCGTTGTCGGTGATGAAGCATCCGAATCCTTGCTACGGGAACGCTTGTGATTCCCATGCTCACTGGACTCAGGGGCTTCCTGCTCCTCCCCAATAGGGACGGTGGAGCCCGACTCGTCCTCTTCCTCCACCTCGCGTGGAATTATTCCTTCGGGCTGAGGAGGCAAGTTGGCGGCCACTTTCTAGTCCTAAAATCAGAAGAAGCATTAGTATAAAGACACCTAGTAGGTAATCGAAAATCAAGAAAGCTTCAAAAAGATATCCACCTCAAGCGGAGGATTGCTGGTGCAAAATGGAGGCACGACTGAGTTACCCAGGAGTTCCTCCTTGGTGGTGTACTTGGTCAGCAGTCGAAACCTCCTGTCTACGTCACCAAAAGAAATGCCCTCTGCAGAGATACGAGTGACTGATACGTCTATTTTGTATCACTATTCTATATATTAATTCACTATTATTCATTGATATATTTCGTATTGAGAGGTGATACTTATGTTATTTCATCTGTTTTTGCATGGTTGATGACTTTTGGAGCATGGACTGCTGCAGTCAGGATTCTGATGGAAAAGGTGCTGTTTGGAGGACAAATTCGCGAAGATCAGAAAATCCGGGAAAATATACAGAAAATCCTTTTTTTCCAGAAGACTAAGGACACCAGAAGACGGAGTGGAGATGGGCCACAGGGGGCCCACACCACCCCCTGGCGCGGGCAACCCTAGGCCACGCCAGGAGGTGGTGTGGCCGCCCTAGCCCACCTCTGGCTCTCCCCTCTAGCGTATATATTCCTCCCGAAACCCTAAGACTCGGGGAGCAACCACAGAAAGATTTCGCCGCCTCTGCGGGGTGAAAAACATCGAGAGAGAAAGATCTCTCCGACAGATAGATTTCTGCCGGGGGAATTCCTTCCCGGAGAAGGGAGATCGTCGCCATCAACACCACCATCAAGCTGGACTTCATCGGGATCATCATCATCATCACCACCATCATCATCACCATCAGCACCCTCATCACCATCTCTATATTGTTGTAACAATTGAGTTGAATCTTGCATTAGTTCATAGGGGAAACTTTCCCGGTGTTGATTACTCTTTGTAGTTGATGCTATTGAGTGAACCATTGAATTATTGTTTATGTTCAGATTGTTATACATCATTATTCCATCTCTGATCATGATCCATATGATGTCTTGTGAGTAGTTTGTTTTGTTCTTGAGGACATGGGAGAAGTCATGTTGTTAGTAGTGGAGTTGTGTTGAGAAAGATTCAATAGTTTGATATTTAAGTTGTGGTGTACTTCTTCTAGTGGTGTCATGTGAACGTCGACTACATGACACTTCACCTATATGGGCCTAGGGGAATGCATTGTGTATTTGGCTACTAATCGTAGGGGTTGCGGAGTAATGAAACCTAAACCCCCGTTAGGAAACCATTGCACAAGGGACGTAAGGGTCTTAGAGTTTAAAGCTGTGGTTAGATCTCTACCTTAATTACTTTCTTGTACTTACGGATGTTTGCAAGGGGTATAATCACAAGTATGTATTAGTCTTGGATGGGGCGGTACATTAGCACAAGTTTACCGACACAACACTTAGCAAGCTAGAGAAGATTAATCAACTATATGAAGCGAAAGCACTTGACAGTCTTCCCATGTGTCCTCGAGAACGTTTGGTCATCTTAAGTAATACAACCGGCTTGTCCTTTGCTGCATAAAGGATTGGGCCACTTGCTGCATTTATTCCTCATCTTTTATTTGCTCGTACTTTGTTTACTTGCTTTATCAAAAACCCCTAAAAATCCGTTTGCTAAGTATTTGCAGAGAATTCCTGATCCATACCACTAGCCAGCACCTTCTGCTCCTTGTTGGGTTCGACACTCTTACTTATCGAAAATACTGCGATACACCCCCTATACTTATGGGTCATCAAGACTATTTTCTGACGCCGTTGTCGGGGAGTGAAGCGCTATTGGAGAGTGGAACTGGTAAAGGAAACTTCTACTGTGAGTATTGTTTACTTCTGCTAGTTGCTTTATTTTCATTATGGATAATTCGCTGAGTTTCTTATTTGGTAATGCTAATACCACTGCTAAGGTAGTTGATAAGCCACCACCTACCGATAGTGATGTTTTCAAAATACCTACAAGAATTATTGATCGTGTTATGGATAACTACTATGTTGGGGATGGAATTGTCCATCCTGGTGATCATTTTCTTTTTATACACGAATTATGCGGGTTGTTCAAGTGTGCAGGTATTACTACAGATCAAGTTAAGAAGAAGTTATTCTCATTATCGCTGAAAGGAAGAGCTGAGGAATGGTATAAGCTGCTGAAGAATGGTCAAGCTCTGGAATGGGAGGAAATAGTGCCTCTCTTTTATTGAATGTTTTATCCTTCTAGTGAGATTCATAAAGATCGGAATCAAATATACAACTTTTGGCCTCTTGATGGAGAGAGTATAGCCCAAGCTTGGGGGAGATTGAAGTTACTAATGCTCAAATGTCCCATTCATGAGCTCCCCAACAATATTATTATCAATAACTTTTATGCAAGGCTCCCTCTATATGACAAGGATTTATTGGATGCTTCTTGTGCTGGATCGTTCACTCGCATGGAAGAAGAAGCTAAATGGGATCTTCTGGACCGTATTCAAGGAAATGCTGAAGCTTGGGAGAATGACAAAGGTAGAAAGTCAGGTATAAATTATGATTATGAATGCATTAAATCTTTTATGGGAAATGATGACTTTCAAAATATTAAAAATGCTTATGGTCTAGACTCTCAAGCTATTGCTTCTTATTTTAAGGCTTTTGCTTCATATATTGAAGTGCCTAAAAAGAAGTGGAATAAGTACCATGAACCTTATAAAGATATTGCTAAGAGTGTTCCTGCAAGAAATACTAAAGTTTATACTACTAATCATGTCTTACCTGAACCTTACATTGAGAAAATGCCTTTCCCAGTTAAGGTAAAGGAACATTCTATGATAGCTAGTATGGTAGATGAAAGTATGAATAAAGCTGTTGAACCTGATAAACAAATGGTTGATGAACCTATAATAGAAAATGTGAAAGAGTTTGTCAGTAAGTATGAAGAAGAGGGACACACTATCCTTTGTAAGGATACCTCTAATATTGTTTCACAAAGTAGCGTTATGAGAGCTAGTATTTCTGTGTTTTCAGTTAGAATAAGTGATCATTGCTATGATGGTACTTGTGATAGCTATATTGTTAAGTTTATGCATGATACTGAAAGTTACTATGAGAGAGGGAAAAGTGTTCTTATGCATCTCAATAATATCAAGTTTCCTCGTTTTATGTTGAAAGCTTTTATGTTGCACTTCTTTTGCCTTCTTATGCAAGTAGCCTCTGGTTTCAACAACTTGTTTGTTTACAAAATTCCTTTGCATAGGAAGTGGGTTAGACTTAAATGTGTGTATTTTTTCTTCTTAATGCTCTCTTTCACTTCAATTCATATTCCTATGTGAGCATCTTCAAAATTATAATGCCCATCTTAAGGGCTTTAAAGAAAGAGCTTTTTGGGAGACAACCCAATTTGTTTTCGCTTTCAGTTTTTTTTTCTTTGAGTCTTGGAAGTTATTACTTCGGTAATAACCGCTCCTTATCCGTTTTGTTTGGTTTTTGTGTCAAGATCAACCTCTAATGAGAGAGAAGTAATATTTGGGGAAGTTGCTGTCCCGAAACAGATTTGTGTGCTTCACCGTAAAAATTCATGAGAGATCTCTGTATGTCGGATTAAGCTGTAATTTTTTGTGCTTCTGTCCCAGGTTGTTATTTAACTTTCCTTAGTTTTGAACTTTTTGATTTGAGCAACAGAAGATTTTCGAAAAAATTGATATTTACCTGCTGGTCTGTTTTGACAGATTTTGCCACTCTTGCATTTGCTTCTTTATTCGATTTCCTTTTTGAATTCTTTTTGGGTTTTCAGAAGGAGTTGCTACAGCAGCTTATGTTTTGATGGTTTTAAATTAAAGTTGAACTCAAAAGGTTTTATCACTTCACTTATACTAATGTTGCTAATGAGAACTGTGTGAAGTTTTGTGTGAGAGAAATTTCCAGGAAGTGGAGATAATGGTGTAATAAGGAAGAGAAGGGTTTTATGACTCAAGTAATAAGTGTATGAAGATGAAGATATTGATGTTATTCAAGTGGTGACTCCGAAAGAATCTACTAGATACCAAATTCAGAGACCTGCAGAGTCCGTTTTCAAATAGGTAACAGTTCTGGTAAGAAAAGTTCCACGAAAATACTATCCAACTATATTTTTGCAGTTTTCAGACAATAAGGAAAGTTATGAAGCGAAGAAGGGATGGAAACGGAGCCAGGGTGGATCACGCCACCCTGTGGCGCGGGCCCACCCCTGGCCGCACCATCAGGTGGTGTTGCCACCTCGGACTCCGTCTCCGACCCGTTTTCTCCAAGTACCTTCCTTTCATTGTGAAACTTCATAATATATAACCCTACGGATCTCCCGAGGTTCGTATATCGTGTTTTCTTCGTGTTTTCATTTCGATCTGTTTCTATCAGGAACTATCTTTGAAAGCTTAGAAGCACAATGGTGTCCGCCAAAGATAAAGGAAAGGAGCCTATGGAGGAAGATCTCCAAGACCCTAAGCAGGGGCTGGTACCTTTAGTCACTTGCCCTGCATCAATGGAAGCCCTACGAGTCACTAAGGAGTTCTGTGATAAGTACCGAGACTTGAGGAGGAAGGTGGACATGCTTCAATGGGAGAATAATAGGCTTCACAAGATGCTGGAAGATTTCCTCACGTCAACTAAGAAAATATTACCACCACCACCGAAGGAGTAATTCGTCATCAGGTTTGGCATCCCCTTGGTTTGTTCCAAGCTTGGGGGAGTGCCGCGGTATCACATCACTATCTTCTATCTTTTTACCTTTTTAGTAGAGTCATATCATGAATAGAGAAGTTATCATGTAGGATGGTTTGTATTATGGAAGTGTCCCCTCTCTCGTTAGATATGTATCCCTTGGTGTGAGTTGCCGTTATGGAATATTAAAGAGAAGTTCTATTATTTACTCTTTTGCATATCTTATATTAGTTTTCAATTCATGGTTATATGATTGATCTTGTTGTTAGTATTGGTATCACTTTGGGATCATGGAGTTAATTTAGTTGGTTTTGGCAAACCTGGCTCGGTCAGTAGCAACACTATTTTTGAGAGTTGAAAGAAAAGATAAAAGTACCTTTAAAGAAAAATAATTTCATCATCTTTCTTTCTTGATTTGCTCATAAGTTTAGTATTCTCTAGTTAAGATCTTTTGTGCTTCCAAGGAAGATTGCATGTTTGCCTTTATCACTTGTATGCTTGGTTGTTTCCTTCAACTCTTATACTTGCTACCCAGCCTTGCTAGCCAAAAGCCTATACTGAGAGGGTATTCTTCTCGTGCATCCACTTCCCTTAAACCAAAACCCACGCCATTTGTGTCCACCATACCTACCTAGTAGAATTATTGCTATTCCAAGTAAATTCTTGTTTTATCTACCTCCCAAATTAAACTTGTTATGTGAAAATTAGTGATTAAAGCTCTCACGAACTTGATGGCACACCTTACTTTCTTGCATTTAATAAACTTGAACCATTGTTCTCACCTATGTTGCGTATATGCTTGCGCTTTGTAAGTTGTGAATTAGCAAAACCATGCTGTCATGGGGAACGCTTTCAACATTGCACTGGTACTTTGTACCTAGTTGATATCATGTTCTTTTGTCTATGGATGTCGTTAGTGTGAAATGAAAGGGGAGCTTGTAAGTCCATGGAGTTATGCATGTGTGTTAGAGAAACGCCTGGGCCACTGGTCTAATCCATGCTGACATGGTGGAAAACTACAGTGTAACCATAACGAGTATTATGAAGCATTCTTCTTATATAAAAAGAGAGAGAGATTGAGAAAAAGAGAAAAAAAGAGATATTATGAAAAGAGGAAAGAGAGAAAAAGGCACCATATTCCCATGGTAAATAAGAAGATTGCTGAGATGCTTGTTGTCTGCTTGCCTTGTCATTTTGATATGGGGATTCTTCCGTATCATCGGTCAAGGGGTACCCCATTGGCGGTTCTCTATGATACACATATGCTTATGATGACAAGAACTTACCGGTGACTAAACTTGAGTAGCATGAGGAGCGGCCCTCGTATTCAAGGGACATGAGATTCTCAACTTACAACTTGTTAATGCATATCCTCATATTTGATCACTTTAACCTTAATCACCTAAAGATGCCTATGATAGGGGCAATGAGAGCTGAAAGCTAGTAAGTATCATAATTTTTGGGAGCTCTTTATGAGACTTGCAATCCCTGCTTCCCTCTTTGAAGGGCCTTTCTTTTACTTTGTAGTTGAGTCAGTAAACCTACTCCCTTCTATCTCAGCAAGTATTTTGAGTTGATGTGTTTCATTCATTCATATGATGATTTATTCAATCATGTCTTATGTTTCTTGTTTTGCACATTGCTCTTATCTTGATGTTTACTACTTTGAAAGCTATCATTGAAAACCAGTTATTTGTGAACACCAGCAAATTATCAACTATTCTGCGACCAAGAGCTAAGTTTGCCATTACCAATTATGATTTACTTTATGTATCTCTATTGTGTTTCCTTTACTCATTACAAGTTGAGTTATATAATAGTGAGTTGTCTTCTATTATGATCTATGTATTTGATGAATGTGATGCTTCTTGTCCGTATTCTTTTATCGACTCTTCACTCCATAAACCCGAGGCCATGTTTATTGAGCTCAGTTTCGCTTGGGGACAAGCGAAGTCTAAGCTTGGGGGGAGTTGATACGTTCATTTTGCATCACTATTATATGTATTAATTCACTATTATTCATTGATATATTTCGTATTGGGAGGTGATACTTATGTTATTTCATCTGTTTTTGCATGGTTGATGACTTTTGGAGCATGGACCACTGCAGTTAGGATTCTGATGGAAAATGTGTTGTTTGGAGGCAAAATTCGCGAAGATCAGAAAATCCGGGAAAATATACGGAAAATCCTATTTTTCTAGAAGACTAAGGATGCCAGAAGACGGAGTGGAGATGGGCCACAGGGGGCCCACACCACCTGGCGGGTAGCCCTAGGTCGCGCCAGAGGTGGTGTGGCCCGGCCCACCTCCTCCTCTCCAGCGTATATATTCCTCCCAAACCCTAAGACTTGGGGAGCAACCACAAAGATTCCACGCCTTATGGGCGGAAAACATCGAGAGAAAGATCTCTCTGGCGCACAGATTCGCCGAGGGAATTCCTTCTGGAGAGGGAGAGATCGCCATCAACACCACCATCAAGCTGGACTTCATCGGGATCATCATCATCATCACCACCATAATCATCACCATCAGCACCCTCATCACCATCTCCATATTGCTGTAACAATTGAGTTGAATCTTGTATTAGTTCATAGGGGAAACTTTCCCGGTGTTGATTACTCTTTGTAGTTGGTGCTATTGAGTGAACCATTGAATTATTATTTATGTTCAGATTATTATACATCATTATTCCATCTCTGATCATGATCCATATGATGTCTTGTGAGTAGTTTGTTTTGTTCTTGAGGACATGGGATAAGTCATGTTGTTAGTAGTGGAGTTGTGTTGAGAAAGATTCAATAGTTTGATATTTAAGTTGTGGTGTACTTCTTCTAGTGGTGTCATGTGAACGTCGACTACATGACACTTCACCTATATGGGCCTAGGGGAATGCATTGTTTATTTGGCTACTAATCGTAGGGGTTGCCGGAGTGACAGAAACCTGAACCCCTGTTAGGAAACCATTGCACAAGGGACGTAAGGGTCTTAGAGTTTAAAGCTGTGGTTAGGTCTCTACCTTAATTACTTTCTTGTACTTACGAATGTTTGCAAGGGGTATAATCACAAGTATGTATTAGTCTTGGATGGGGCGGTACATTAGCACAGGTTCACCCACACAACACTTAGCAAGCTAGAGAAGATTAATCAACTATATGAAGCGAAAGCACTTGACAGTCTTCCCATGTGTCCTCGAGAACGTTTGGTCATCTTAAGTAATACAACCGGCTTGTCCTTTGCTGCATAAAGGATTGGGCCACTTGCTGCATTTATTCCTACTTTCTTTTATTTGCTCGTACTTTGTTTACTTGCTTTATCAAAACCCCCTAAAAATCCGTTTGCTAAGTATTTGCAGAGAATTCCTGATCCATACCACTAGCCAGCACCTTCTGCTCCTTGTTGGGTTCGACACTCTTACTTACCGAAAATACTGCGATACACCCCCTATACTTGTGGGTCATCAGTGACATCACCAGTACCAATCCAGCGGAACATCAGGTGTACCCTGGCCTGCAGAGGCTGTACTCGGCAATATATCCAAGTGCGAATGAGCTCTACGCCGCCTACTTCTTTGCCTATGCGGTGTTCGAGGTCGTAGACACGCTGATACAGGGTCTCTGTTTCCTCGACTTTGTCGGGCATCACAACGTTCTTCCACGACCTCCTCCTCTTGCAGGCTGCCACTGGATCGAAGGGTGCGAGTCCGCAGTGCTCTCCATCAGCTTTCTGGTCGCGGATGTAGAACCACTTCTCTCTCCATCCTTGGACAGACGCAGTAAGTTTGATGGAGAAATAGTTGACGTTGGAGTCGATGTGGATCCCGCACCCTCCTATATCATAGACTACTGCACCCGAAGCCGATTGACGTTTGAGCTTAAAGAGTTTTTTGAAGAGGCCAAAGTATGGCTTGATTCCGAGCCAGCACTCATAGAGAGTAATAAAGTAGGCGATGTGGAGGATAGAGTTTGCGGTCAGCTGATCCAGCTGGAGCCCATAGAAACAAAGAAGACCCCTAACAAACGGATGAAGGGGAAGATAAAGAACACGAATGATGAACAGAGGGAACATCACTCAAAACCCCGCAGGAGGACTGGGGATTACCTCATCACCGGGAACACGGGTGTCATCCTCCGCCGCAGAGAGCGCTCTGTCCTGGTGCTGGGTGAACAACTCAGAGGGCTTGATGACGGATGGGTGCCATGACCCATTGGTGACGCTAGTCCCCGCACCCTTCTTCTTCCCAGCTCCGGCAGCGTTGGTGCCCGTGGTGGCGGCGCCCTTCTTCTTGGCTGCAACAGTGGCAGCCACAGATCCAGCGGTGGAGGCTCCCTTCTTCTTGCCCATCTTGCGCTGGCGGTGCGAGCGCAGGAAGTCGCTGGGGAAGGTACGAAGTTGGTCCAGTGCCACAAGGAGGATGAGAGCAATGGAACAACAAGAGCAGCAATGGCGGAGGTGTGCGAGCAAGAAGAAAGATGTGGGGAAATTATTGCACGGCGAGCCTCTACTTAACCTCATCACAGATGCCATCGAATGGCCAGGAGAAAATGAACCCGATGCATGGCACAAATCGATGTTGACGTGTGGCAACGGTAAACCATGAACCATTGCCCACTCCTCCCATTACGCGCGAGAATCGAGGAGACACAGTTAAACCAGAAGATTACGCACGCCTGGTCAAGTCCAAGTCAGAAAATGGGACCCACTACTCGTCACGTCCCATCAAAGCCACTCACGCGAGCAACTGAGGTCATCTCACCGTTAGCACTAACGTCACCAACCCCAGCAAGAGCACATTTTGACTACTCTAGACCTTACTCGAGTCTTCGAATCCACCAAGCACTCGGGGGCTACTCCTAACAGGAGCGCCAGCTGCGCACCCGAAGAACTTTGTAAAAATATCCAAGCATCACGAAAAGCCCTTCACTCGAATCTACGATTCGATTGTGGAATTCGGGTTACTCCCATAGGGAGCGCTGAAAGCACATTCGACTGAAATAAGCAAAAGACAACAGCAGCCGCAGAATAATTATAGTCCCCACTTGAGTCTACGACTCGAATAGGCACTCGGGGGCTACTCCGATAGGGAGCGCTGGTCGCACACCCTATGATCTTTTCTTATACATAAACTATGTATTGACTATGTCTACATTCGATATTTTCAGTGACTCCGCCTCATATTTTCCCTACAAAGAGACCGCGTCTCCTGGGTCACCTGAATCATCTCCGCGATGACAAAAATTCAGATGCCACGCTTATAGCGTGAAGATAAGATCTGAATAAGGTCTGGCAACGCATCTGCTGCGCTCTACCAGAAACAATCCGTACCTACAGGTATGATGAATAAGCCTTGACAGACGCGTCGAGTGCTCACACTTATACAATGGGATTCGACTCTATAAGACCTCCGCGGGCTGAGTCGAATTACACCAGCACTTTTTCAAATTCGAGTCCGGGGACTCGAGTTTGAGTAGATTGCGTTGTTTTGCCCTAAGGCAGTTAACTGATCCCGATACATCGGATAAATCAGACACGTATATCAACAATCCCTATGTGACGAGGGTTTAACTTGTCAATGCCCATTGTTATGGACTTGGGTTTTGGAGAAGGAGGGAGCGCTGGAGACATCTATCGGCTAGCAAACAAGCACACAGGGGACAAAGGATTTACCCAGGTTCAGGCCTCGCAGAGGTCCCTACTCCTGCTTGTCTGCTCATGGAATTATCGAAGGAGTCGAAAGTTACAATGGTGCGCAGATGCAATCTGGCAAGGGTTGTGGAAACTAGGGTTGCGTGTGTCCTCCTCGCCGCCCCCTCCTAGCCTTTATATAGATAGGCTAGGTCTCAGGTAGCAGGTCAAGTCGGTTACAAGTTAGGGTTTTCCCCTTCAAACTTTCTATCTTTAGCTTCTTCTTGTCTTTCAAGCAATCGAGAGTCCCTAGGTTACTCGAGTCCCTCCATCCGGGCCTTGGCGACACCGTCGGCCTGTATGTATTTGGACCGTATATACCAAGCTTGAGTACCTGTAGGGTATACCCATGTCAGTAGCCCCCGAGTGTCCAGTGGAATCGCAGATTCGACTGGGGACTTTTTGAAGGCTTCGAGTGCCCAAATGAGTACATTTCAATTGCTTGTATTTGTGTCATAGGGACTGTTGATATACGTGCCTGATATAACCAAAGCATCGGTATCAGTTAACCACCTTAGGGTGAAACAACGCAATCTACTCGAATTCGAGTCCCCGGACTCGAATCCGAAAAAGTGCTGGTGTAATTCGACTCAGGCCGCGGAGGTCTTACAGGAGTCGAATTCCAGTTATATGGGTGTGAGCACTTGACGCGTCCGTCAAGGCATGTTCATCGTGCCTGTAGGCACGGGTATATTTCTGGTAGTGCACAGTTAAATGCGTTGCCATGCCTTATTCAGGTCTTACCTTCACGCCGTAGGCGCGGCATCCGAATTTTATTATCGCGAAGACGATTCGGGTAACCCAGGAGACGTAGTCTCTTTGTAGGGAAAAATTATGAGGCGGTGTCGCCATGAGTTTCGAGTGTGGATGTTATTAACACACCCCTTTTTTTGTACAAATAATCATAGGGTGCGCGACCAGCGCTCCCTATGGGAGTAGCCCCCGAGTGCCTAGTTGAGTCGAAGACTCAGGCAGGGACTAAAGAACTTTTGCGACTGCTGTCGTCTTTTGCTTGCTTGTTCAGTTGATGAAGGCAGGTACTAAAACACTTTCGCGACTGCTGTCATCTTTTGCCTGCTTGTTTCAGTCGATGACTCAGGCAGGTACTAAAATATTTTCGTGACTGCTGTCGTCTTTTGCCTGCTTGTTTCCGGCGCTCCCTATGGGAGTAACACATGTCCATAATCGAACTGTGTTTCGAGTGGTTGAGTTTGCTTTTGTGATTGTCCATGTTCCTACAACAAGAAAAAGAAAAGTCATAGGGTGCGCGGCCAGCGCTCCCTATGGGAGTAGCCCCCGAGTGCTTGGTGGAGTCGAAGACTCCAGCAAGGACTAAAATAGTCGAAGTTTTCCACTGCATAGCATTGGTGACGTCAGTGCTGACGCTTGTATGACCTTAGTTGCCCGCGTGGCAATTTTGTGAGACGTGACGGTGGGTCCCACTTTCGACTTTGATTTGGTGGGCGGCGTAATCTTATTTTTAAGCATGCCTCCTCGATTTCCAGCGTAATGGTAGAAGTGGGGGACGGTTCGCTTCCTCTTCTCCACGTGTCCTCGCGATCGTGCCGCGTCAATAGGGTTTTGTCAGCCGTTGGATTGCATCTCCCAGGGGTTAAGTAGCGATGCTGCGGCGGTAATTTCCCATCTGTGCTCTTTCTTCCTTGCTGCCATCGCCATTGCCATTTGCTTTTCTGCTTTCCTCTGCGCCCATCTTCTCCACGATGCTGGACCAGCTCCATTCGTTCCCAAGCTACTTCCTTCGCTCTCATCACCATCGCGCAATGGGGAAGAAGAAGGGAGGCGCTGCCGCTGATTCCGCGGCCACCCTCGCTGCAGAGAAGAAGAAAGGTGGCTCCGCTGCTGCCGGCACCAGTGTCGCCGCCGTCGGGAAGAAGAAGGTCGCGGGCACCCGCGTGACTAATGGCGCATGGAGCCCCTCTATCATCAGGGTGTCGGATCTCCGTCTTCTTCGCCAAGACGGAGTTATTTCTGCAGCAGTCACCGATTCGCGCGTCCCCAGTGGTGAGACCATTCCTGTGCCTCCCGCTGGTTATCAAGTGATGTTTCTTGCTTTCATCATTCGCGGTCTTTCCTTGCCTCTTCACCCCTTTCTTCGGGGTCTTCTTTGTTTCTATGGGCTCCAGCTCCATCAGCTGTCCCCAAATTCTCTCCTCCACATCACTTGTTTCATCACTCTCTGCGAGTGCTGGCTCGGAATCGAGCCACACTTTGGTCTTTTCAAGCGCATCTTTAAATTGAAGCGTCAGTCCGCATCTGGCTCTTTAGTTTATGACGTAGGTGGTTGCGGAATCCACGTTGACCCATCCGCCACCTACTTCGATATCAAGCTTACCAAGTCCGTCCAGGGATGGAGGGACAAATGGTTCTATGTGCGACGGAAGGCCAGGGCGAGAACTTTGGACTCGCGCCTTCGATCCCGACTCCTGCAAGAAGATGCGTTCTTGGAAGAACGTGATCATGCCTTCCGAACTCGCGGAGACAGACGTGTTATATCAGCGCGTCTGCGACCTCGAGAATCGCATAGGCGCAGAAGAGGGAGGATGCGCCCTTGTCAGGACTTGGCTGCGTCGTCGCGTCTAGCCTCTCCAGGCCAGGGTCCATCCCATGTTCCAATGGGGTGGCGCTGATGATCCCACTCGCGTGTCTGCTGATGGAATGTCCGCGAGTGAGGTAGATAAGAGGTGCGAGTCACGGTACACCCTCAAGGATGTCTTTGCCGAGCAGGCGATCGTTCCTCCCTTCGATGCTTCGAATCCTCCTCCCGAGGTACAGTTGCGCTACATAGTAGCTTATTTTCTCGATTGCGTTTTCTATTGTGTTTGCTAATCTGTACTTTTTGTATGTAGGGGTGGGCGGTGTCGCCTTGCATGCCTCCCCTCCCTGAGGGGATTATTCCTCGTGAAGCTTTGGAAGAGGACGAGTCTGAGTCGACTGTCCCTTCCGATGTGGAAGAGGAAGCCCCCGGGTACGAGAGTCTGGATACTCGCAAGCGTTCACGTAGCGGGGATTCCGACGCGTCGACTCCTTCATCTCCAGGAGACACGGCTGTTGACACAGAATCGCCAATTCCAGCTGTTCCTGTGAGGGCTGTGGCACCGTCTTCTCGCAAGAAGATGCGATTGCCCAAGGAGTCTTTGTCGGAGCCGGCGGAGGCCACGTTTGATCTTGACAGATTTGACTGGTAAGTTTGTTAGTGCATTCATTCTTCTCTTGGTTTCTTCTTGTTGGTTTTGCCTTGGAGTTTGCCCTTTCTGAGTGCGGATTTTGTCTTGCAGTCAAGAGGCGTCGTCATCTTCTGACGACGTCGAATTTTTGAAGGAATCAGGAGTCGCGACCTCAAGGGCCAAGATAGAGGTCCAGCGTGCTCCTTCTCCTCCGGCAGCGGCCCACTCCGGGCACAATTCTTCGAGCTCTCCTCACGTAGGGGAGCACCGAGTAGTTGCTCGGATGACGGTTCGGCAATCTTCTTCGAAGTCGATGGAGGACCACGTAAGTATATCTTTCTTTCTTTTATAATTTGACAGTCAACGCCCTTTTGTTGCCCTCTGTTGACTCCTTGTTTTGTGCGACAGCTCCTTGTAAAGGAAGCCGCGCAGGTGGCGGAGCAGGTGATGGCGATGGGTCGTTAGCATGCGATGCTGGAGATGCGCCACCGCGTGGTCGAGAGTGAGTGTTCTATACTTATTCTTTTCGTCTTCTCTGTATTTTGGTATAATCGACTGACAGCCAAATTTTTGACTGCCATGTAGCTGAGCATAACGTTTTACTGGGTGATGTCGCCACGTTGGAGAAGACGCTAGCCGCAGCTGTGAAGGGGCGCGACGAGGCGATCGCGGCTCGTGATGAAGCCTAGAAGTGCGAAGAGGATCTGCGTGCCTCCTTTGCGGCCAGGGAGAAGTTGTTCGAAGAGCAACTGTTCTCAGTCTCCAAGGCCCTCTCAGGTACTTTTACTGGTAGATATTTTATTGATGTTCTTCTCTTCCTCTGTAGTGCCGGTGGCATTAGAAGTTTTATCCATGTGTGTATTTTGGTGTAGATGCTGGTGGCTTGAGTTTTGATCCACAAGCCCTTGGTCGCGATGACGCTCTGGCGGGCGTGGTATCTGCGGTCGAAGATCGTAGCGCCGCTGTCCAAAATACGCTGTCCAAAGCCAAGGCCACCCTGAGTCGCCTCCGGGAGGAGCTGATGCCGAAGGCGGAGCTGGTCGACAATGTGGAAGAGCTGGTGGAGTCGCTCGCTGGGGGTGTGCCTGCCACGTACAAGAACTCCCTCCGCGCAGCTGGCGCGACCATGTCGCTTGCCATGGTGCAAGCCCATGGAGTCGAAGTGGATCCTTCTGCGGTGTCGAAGACGATGCCTGTTGGCACGGATGGTCAACAGGTAGTATTCGCTCCCTTTGTGACTGCCTGTGCCAAATATGGCCATTCCTTGATAAACATTGTTGCCAAGTATTCGGAGGAGCTCAATCGCGCAAACGAGGTGGCAAAAACTTCGGCCTCAGGGGCCGGCGGAAAGTCAGTGGCATCTGATACTGCCACGGACTTGATGAAGCCCCCGAGGTCATCGAAGTCGAAGAAGCCAGCTGCTCCATAGTTAGTTTCTTGTAATAGCTGATGAACTTGCTCTTTTGATTGGAGAACATGCCTGTTGGCGAATGTGTTTGTAGATACTTTTATTGATCCTGAATGCATCTGTTATTTTTTACTTTTGAGTTGGTCGCCTTATTTGCCTCTGGCTTGATATTTGGTAGGGTACATCAAGTGGTCCTGTGGGGGGAACCCCGTACTCGCCATCTCTTGAGGATGCAATGGCACCACCATGCTCCAGGGTAGAGGAGCTGTCCTTGCTTTCGTGACTTCGTGATCGCGTGAAGCAACTGGAGCGTGAATTGCCCATGATCCGTGGTAGCGCGGACGTGTGGAAGTCCAAGGCTGAAAAAGCCGCCGCCCGTGAGCAATATCTGCTTGGCGAGGTGACGCAACTGGGCGACCAGTTTAAGTGTTAGTTTGCTCATCCTCGTCTTTTCCTGTGTAGTTAATCGCAATGGTACGTTGTACTCATGCTGTTGATGCTGCTTCGTGTAGTTGTTAGCGCACACCGTCCGCAGGAGGAGAGGGATAGGATTGCCATCCGCCTTCATGATCTCACCCAGGAGCAACTTCAGGAGAGTGGATACTTCTGGGTAGATCATGATCGTGCGACTGCGTTAGCGACCCTGCAGGATCGCGCCTCGCGAATGCTGCTCTTTCTAAAGAAGTCGCAGTCTTGTTTGAAGAACATCTACCGGGCGATGTTCTCGCTGGATGATACTCCATCAAGCTTGTTGACCCTTCTGACCAAATTTCAAGATATGTCCGCGGTTCGCGAGTGCGTGAGGCAGCAGTTGGTGGCTGGTGCCAAGGCTACCCTCTCCGTGGTGCGTTTGCACAGGCCTGACGTGGATGTTGCCGCCATTGCCTCTAGGCCACTGGTGCCACCAGCAGGATCTTCCTGGAACATGGTGCCGCACTATCAGGCTGTGGATCGTCCAGCCGAGGAGATCATCGACTTCTTCGAGGAACAGACTAATGTTCTTCTGTTGCAAGGGTAGCCAAATATGTATCCTGCATATAAGTGTACTGGTGTGGTAAAGCTCATATATATTTGTAGATAATTTATTGTTGAATGTATACAAATAGCTTTATAAGGGTGGGGTGCGTTGCACTTATGTGAGTCCTTTTCGTTAGCCTGGCCATCTTTGTATCGTTCCCTTGTCAACCTGTCAGGTGCGTTGCAGCTGGGTTGAGTTTGTGCTAAGGGGTTCGATTGATGTGCCAGCTACTCGGGATGTCACGTTATTGTTCGAAGAACATGTGTGTATAGGGTGGCGTAGCCCCCGAGTATGAAAGTTGACAAAAGAAAAGAGAACATGGAGTTTTGGGGCACTTAGCTTTTATTTATTCGAAGATCAGTACGGAGTACAATGTGCGGCTAAGTAGCCTTGGCTGAATAGCCTTATTTGCGATGCAAAAGTAAAGAAGAAACGACTAAGGGTAGAAGCGTCGCAGTTGTGCGATGTTCCAAGGGTTGGTGTGTCCTGTCTCTAAATCTTGAAGGCGATAGGCGCCACCTGGGATTACTTCTGTAATCACGTACGGTCCTTCCCAGGGGGACTCGAGCTTGAGATGTCCCTGCTGCTTCAGTCGCAGGACTAGGTCACCTTCGACGAAGGATCTGGGGCGAAGCCTTCTGTTATGATAGTTGTGCAGGTTCTGCTGGTAGATCGTGGATCTTTCTGCGGCGATTTCTCTTGCTTCGTCAAGGAGGTCGACGGAGTCTTCGAAAGTAGGATGACTCCTGTCATTGAGGCGACTACGCGTGGCGCTTTGTACCGTACTTCGGCGGGTAGTACTGCCTCTGCTCCGTGTACCATAAAGAATGGCGTGTAGCCGGTGGCACTATTTGGAGTTGTACGCAGGCTCCAGAGTACAGATTGCAGTTCATCTGGCCAGCAGCCCGCGGCTTGTTCAAGTGGTCGGAGGAGTCGCTTCTTGATGCCGCTGCAGACGAGCCCGTTTGCCTTTTCCACCTGACCGTTGGTCTGTGGGTGTGCTACTAAGGCGTAGCTGATGTTGATCCCCAGGTTCTCGTAGAATTCTTGGAAATCCTTGGATGTAAAGTTTGTTCCGTTGTCGGTGATGATGTTGTGCGGCACACCGAAGCGGTAGACGATGGACTCGAAGAATTTTACTGCGCTACGCCCTGATTGCTTGGTCACTGGCATGGCCTCAATCCACTTGGTTAATTTGTCGACTGCGACCAAGAGGTAGACGTAGCCTCCTTGCGAGGACCTTGGAAGTTTGCCAACCATGTCGAGTTCCCACTGGGCGAAGGGCCAGGCCAATGGGATAGGCCGGAGTTCTGCGCCTGGTGCGTGTGGTTTGTCTGCGAATCGCTGACAAGCGTTGCACTTTTGGACTATATCCTTGGCGTCGCGTATGGCCGTGGGCCAGTAAAATCCAGCTCGTAGAGCTTTGGCAACAAGGGCGCGACTGCCGGCGTGGTGCCCGCAGGTCCCTTCATGGATGTCGAGGAGGACTGCTCTTCCATCGGCTAGGGAGACGCATCGCTGTAGCACGCCTGTGATGCTGCGTTTATACAGTTCGCCGTTGATAACGGCGAATGCCTTGGATCGTCGCGCGATGTGTCGTGCGTCTGTCGGGTCGTCCGGTAGGCGCTTACTGAGGAGGTACGTAATGTACGGCTGCGTCCAGGATTGTTCGATCATCATGACGCTCATTGGTCCCTCGAGTCCTGTGTCGAGCTCCAAGTCATCGATTGTCATTGGCTCATTGGGTGGCGTAGCCCCCGAGTCCGTTGCTGCGCTTGTTTTCTTCTCTACGGCGTTCGTCTTGATGGAGCGTTCGCATATGTGCTCGAGAAATGCCCAAGGTGGTATGGGTGCGCAGGTGGAGCCTATGTTGGCGAGTGCGTCCGCCTCCTCATTGCTTTCGTGACCTATGTGTCGCAACTCGCAACCATCAAAGTCTCCTTCAAGTGTGTCGTAGAGGTCGCGGTGTGCAATCATGTTGTTGTTTAGTGCGTCGCACTCGTGCATTGTTTGGTTGATGGCCAACTTGGAGTCACCATATATGATTAGCCTCTTTGCGCCGCAGGCTTTTGCCATTCTCATCCCGTGTAACAGGGCCTCGTATTCAGCCTCGTTGTTTGAGGTTGTGAACTGCATTCGCAGGACGTACTTCAGCTTATCCCCTTGAGGCGATGTTAGTATGACACCTGCTCCTGCTCCACCTTTCCTCTTGGACCCATCGAAGTGCATTGTCCAGAGGTAGGACATGTCTGGCCTGTCCGGGAGTTGGTTTTCCATCCAATGTACGAGGAAGTCAGGGAGAACTTGCGACTTGATTGCGCCGTGCTTTTCGTAATGGATGTCTCGTGGAGACAGTTCGATTCCCCAAAGCGCGACTCGTCCTGTGGCGTCTGGGTTATTGAGGATATGTCCCAATGGGGCGTCGTTGACTACCACGATTGGGTGTTCCTGGAAGTAATGGCACAGTCGCCGGGCGGTCATAAAGACGCCGTACGCCAGCTTCTGGTAGTGCGGGTACCACTGTTTTATTGGCGTGAGGACCTCGTTGAGGTAGTATATCGGGCGTTGTACGCCGTAGACCTTGTTTTCCTCGGCCCGTTCAACGACGAGTACTGTGCTAACCACTTGGTTGGTGGCGGAGATGTACAACAGCAGTGGTTCCCTTTCTCGTGGAGTTACCAATACTGGCAAGGTGGATAGCAGGCGCTTGAGGTCTTCGAATGCTTCTTGCGCTTCGTTGGTCCATTCGAATTTGTCAGCTTTGCGGAGGAGCTGATAGAAGGGCAGCGCCTTTTCTCCCATTCAACTGATAAATCGACTGAGGGCCGCGATTCGCTCGGTTAGTTGCTGAACGCCTCTTATGTTCTTTGGCTTCTCCATGGCTAGTATGGCCTTTATCTTTTTCGGGTTTGCCTCAATCCCTCTCGCGGAGATAAGATACCCGAGCAGTTGCCCAGAGGGTCGTCGAAGGCGCATTTGTCCGGATTGAGCTTTATCCGGTAGCGATCGAGATTGGCAAAGGTTTCACACAAGTCGTCGATTAGAGAGGCTTCTTCCTTGGTTTTGATTACTATGTCGTCGACATAGACTTGGATGTTGCGACCAAGTTGCTCCTTGAGGCAAGCCTGCATGCACCACCGTACGCGTGGCTCCGTGTTTTTAGCCGAAGGGCATTGTGTTATGTAGAACACGAAGAAGCGTTAAACGCGGTCTTCTCCTGGTCTTCCTCCTTCATTCGAATTTGGTTATAGCCTGAGTAGGCGTCGAGGAAGCAGATGCGCTCGCATCCAGCGGTGGAGTCGATGATTTGTTCGATCCGTGGTAGCAGGAAGTGATCTTTTGGGCAGTGCTTGTTTAGAGAAGTAAAGTCCACGCACATCCGCAGGATATCCGTGTCCTTTTTTGGCACCAGCACCGTATTGGCGAGCCAAGTGCTTTCCTTGATCTCACGTATGAATTTGGCCTTGAGGAGTCTGTTGATCTCCATTCCGACTGCCTGTGCCCGTGGCTCAGACAGTCGCCTGATTGTTTGCTTGACTGGCCTTGCGTCGGGGTTGACGTTGAGTGCGTGCTCGGCGAATTCCCTGGGAACTCCTGGCATGTCCGCAGGACACCAGGCGAAAATTTCCCAGTGCTCACGGAGGAATTCGACGAGCGCGAGTTCCTATGCGGGACTCAAGTTGTTGGCGATGAGGGCCGTTTTAGCGGGATCTGATGGATGGACCTGTACCTTCTTTGTCTGCACAGATGAGTCGAAGGAGAGGTCAGGTGAGCTTGGCCTACTCAGGGGGGGGGGGGCAGACTGTTGTCTGTCGTTTCCTTCAATCACGCGAGCTCCTCCTACATGCCGAAGGACTGGGAGATGCTGTTGAATTCCCTGTCGCAATTGTCAGATCGCTCGAAACTCCCGTTGATCATGATGACGCCGTTGGGACCTGGCATTTTCATCTGCAGGTAGGTGTAGTGAGGTACTACCATGAACCTAGCGAACGCGACGCGCCCGAGGATGTAGTGGTATTGTGAGGGCTAGTCGACAACTTCAAAGTCGATGCGCTCGCGCCGGAAGTTCTTCGGCGTGCCGAATATGACGTCGAGGTTGATTTTGCCCAGGGGGTATACGCCTTTTCCTGGGACGATGCCGTGGAACGTTGTGTCCGATGCCTCCAAGCAGGTTAGAGGGATCCTCATTGCTCGCAAGGTACTCGCGAATATGAGGTTGATACCGCTTCCGCCATCCATGAAGACGCGACTCATGTCGAAGCCTCCAATTTGCGCCTCGAGTACGAGGGGGCAATGACCTGGGCGAGGTACTTGAGGCGGGTGGTCGCGTTTGTCGAAGGTAATGCATGACTCACTACCACTGAGGTACTCAGTGGTGGATGGTGGCGAGTGCATGGCCAAGTTGACTTGGCGAGTGATGGCCTTCTGCACCCTATTGGAGGGGCGTCCCTTTTGGATCATCATGGTACCCATGGCCCGTGGGTATGGTTCGCCTCCGTGGTGCTGGTCCGGTGCAGCTCCGTTCGGGGGTGGCCCAGGTGGTGGTGGTGGTGCGCCATGTGCCACTGCGCCTGGAGCGGTTCCGTAGCCTCTTTCGACTGCATTGCGGTTCATCCGAACCAACCCCTCATGTAGCTTGAGGAACTCGCGGTAGTCCTTGAGGAGGTGACTGGACTTTCTCTTGCCATCATGCTTGTCGATGTAGAAGTGTACCGTGAATGGTCCGGACAGTTTGTATTCAATGGAGGCCGCGGGTGCTTCGTCGCGAGTGCGGCTTTGCCATACTTGCGTGGTTTTCCCAGAGTCGTGGTATCCGCCTCTGCGGTATCCACTGTTGCAGTTATCGTCGCGTCTATCGGCGTAGCCGGCTGCGACCATGTTGACGTCATCGCGATCGTCGTAGACGCGCATACGATGTTTACTCCGGCGGTCGCGTCTTCGTTCGAGTCCTGCCTCCTCGTCAGAGTGAACGCAGTTCTTCAACAAATCTTCCCCATCGGCCCACCGATTCGCGATCTCCATCAGGTGTTCGATGGTCTTGGGCTTCGAGCGGCCTAGCTCCTCCCCGAGTTCCATGCGGCGGACACCACCATTGAATGCATCAATCGCGCGGTCTTCCGAGATGTTCTCCGTGGAGTTCTTGATGATGGACCATCTTTGGATGTAAGAGCGCAGCGATTCGCCAGATTTTGCTGGCAGCATCTCAGTTCTTCGATTGAAGCGGGGCGTTTGTACGTGCCCTTAAAATTGCGCACGAAGCTGTAGACCAGCTCATCCCAGCTGCGAATGGATCCGCGTGGGAGTTATTGAGCCATGCCCGGGCGGCGCCCTGCAGCTGTAGCTGCAAGTATTGCATGACAGTACTTCGACTGCCTCCGTGCAGTCTGACGGAGGAGATGTGATCCTCCAGCCAGATCTTGGGGTCCTGCAGACCATCAAATTTCGGGTTCTCCGATGGGAGTTTGAACCCTTTAGGTATTCGCTTTTGCCTGATGGATCTACTGAAGCATCTGGCGCCACAGAGCTCCCCATCTTCTTCTTCCGAATCAGTCGACCAATCACGTCGTGCCCTTGACTTGTCGATCTTGCGCTGCGTGAGTTCGTCGCGTGCATCGTAGTCGCGATCGTGTCGTCGTGAACGGCGGCGCCGAGACAGGTCGTGACTGTCATCGCTTGACGAGGGCGAGGAGTAGCGTTTTGCTAACGCTTTGCCCTTTTTTGGGTCTGGTATTGGTTCTTTGTCGAGGGCGGCCTCGATTAGCCCCAGGCCCGCGATCGTAGATTGGTGCATGGCCGTTCGGGGATCTTCAGCCAGTGGCTGGTTATAGAGAAGGTACATGGTGGCCGCTGTCACTGCGGCCTGTGGCGTCCTGGGAACCACGTTGCCTCTCGTGTCGACCGTCATAGAGCCGAAGTCGAGGACTTTCGCGGCGTCTATGCGTTCTTGTTCGGTGAGGTGAGCCATCCGCGATTGCCTCTTCCTGGCGAGATGCTCGTTGCCTCTTGAGGAGGATCCTCCATAGGAGAGCCTAGCGCGACGAAGGCTTGACTCGTCCGCCGCCTTTTTACGCGCCTCAAGTTGCACGATTGCTTGTTTCTGGCGCTTGAATTCCTCTTTTAGGAGCCAGTGGTAACCCATCAGTAGTTCCTGAGGGGACCCGAAGGGTAGAGGTGCACCTCTTAGGGCTTCGCGGCAGCGTTCCCACTCTTGCTCGTTGAGCCTAATCACGACACGTTCGCCGGTTTGCTTGTTGATTATGCTGGGGGGTTCGACTACTCCTCCATTGCCACCGTTGTCGCCGTTGGCGGTGTTGGGCGGGTCGGTGCTGTTGTCGGTGTTACCACCGTTGCCGCGGTTGGCGGAGGTGTCGCCCGCGTTGATGATGGCGCACATGAAGTGATTTGGGAAGCTGTTGCTTCCACAACTTTCAGATTGGGAACCGTAGGTTCCATCTTCAGTGGCCAGATCGCTTAGGTCGGAGTCGCGACTGCTGTCGATGACCATGTTCCCAATTGCCGCCGGAGCGTTGAGCTCGCTGAGGGTGCCGATCGATGGAGGGAACCATGATGCTGGGGCAATCGTCGGTGCTGTCGGCTGATCGGGCATGCGAAGCATGCCCATCTGACCAACTTGGAAGCGGAAGCTCCCAATCGCCAGGCTGATTCCGTCGCCTACGGACTCGAAGGCCGGGCGAGTAGCCGGCGTGTGGACGGTGAAGTCGAAGGTGCCGAAAAGCTAGCGAATCTCCGCTGTTGCAGAGTTGTAGATCGCGTTTGATGGGACCGAAGAAGCCGCAACATCAGCACTTCCAATTCCCACAGACGGCGCCAATTGACGAGGGTTTAACTCGTCAATGCCCATTGTTATGGACCTGGGTTTTGGAGAAGGAGGGAGCGCTAGAGACATCTATCGGCTAGCAAACAAGCACACAGGGGACAAAGGATTTATCCAGGTTCAGGCCTCGTAGAGGTCCCTACTCCTGCTTGTCTGCTCGTGGAATTATCGAAGGGGTCGAAAGTTACAATGGTGTGCAGATGCAATCTGACAAGGATTGTGGAAACTAGGGTTGCGTGTGTCCTCCTCGCCGCCCCCTCCTAGCCTTTATATAGATAGGCTAGGTCTCAGGTAGCAGGTCGAGTCGGTTACAAGTTAGGGTTTTTCCCCTTCAAACTTTCTATCTTTAGCTTCTTCTTGTCTTTCAAGCAATTGAGAGTCCCTAGGTTACTCGAGTCCCTCCATCCGGGCCTTGGCGACACCGTGGGCCTGTATGTATTTGGACCGTATATACCAAGCTTGAGTACCTATAGGGTATACCCATGTCACTATGACACAAGTTAAAGCACTCGAAATTATGCCCAGATATGCACTTGAAAGACTTCATAAGTCTCTACTCGAATCTGCGATTCAACCGGACACTCGGGGGCTACTGATGTGGCCATACCTTACAACTACTCGAGCTTGGTATATACGGCCCGATCTGGCAGAAGCTCACGGCGTTACCAGGGCCCAATCAAAGATTCGGTTGACCGAAGGAGACTCCGACTGCTTGCGGCACACGACAAGTTTAAAGATAGAAAGTTTAAAGGGACAAACCCTAACTTGTAACCGACTCGACCTACTATCCGAGACCTAGCCTATCTATATAAAGGCTGGGAGGGGGCGGCGAGGAGGACAATCACAACCCTAGTTTCCACAACCTCGCCAGATTGCATCTACGTACCCCCTGTAACTTTCGTCTCCCTTGATAATTCCAAGAGCATACAAGCAGGAGTAGGGTCCTCTACGAGGCCTGAACCTGGGTAAACCTTGCGTCCCTGTGTGCTTGTTTGCTAGCCGATTGATACCTCCAGCGCTCCCTCCTTCTCTAAAACCCAAGTCTATAATAATGAGCATTGATGAGTTTAACTCTCATCACCAAGTATTTCCGAAAAGTGCTTAATTGTAGTGTCAGAAATTGGGGTGCAATTTCTATATTGAGAAATTTCAGAAACTGTATTTTCAATTTCAGAAAGATAGTTTCCAGGCAATGCCTTAGTTACTGCATATAATTGGTCGCAAGGATCTCTGAGGTGGATACAGTCTAAAATGTAGAATGAAAAAGGGGAACACAAAATATTTGTAGGAATGTGTCATTCTTGAACACGAAAATGAGGGTGCTTTGTAGTCCATGCAATTAACAGTGGGTGTGAGAAAAAATTCACTGAAAATTTTATGTCTCCACACATGGGTAGACTTAAAATTGGTCATTTGTTGGTTGTGCAGGATTCGGGTGGATTGGGCACCACCTAACAAGACATTATGTCCTTCTAGATAGAGTGCACTTGAGAAATCAACACGTGGTTATGCAGAAAAGCTGGGAATGAGGTCATCGATCATTGCTTGACAACTTTAGATTCGATGGGTGAAGCTTACGACTTCTACAACCTATACGTACTCCTGGGAACATAGTTTCGGAATATGATATGGCAAGATCCGTCTAAATAAGGAAAAGACAAAACACATGCAAAAAATTGTGTGCGGATCCTCGGTATGTTTATGGTACAATCCGGATTTCTTTGTGCTGGATAATCACATGGTTGGCTTTGTGCATTGTTCTAACATGGATTGTTGCATTGCCATTTTTCGTTCAAGATGACTCCACGCAGTTAACTAGGAAAATAAATCCCCTCTCTCCTGTTGGACAAAAAGGTATAGCTTAACAACTCTGGCTTACCTGTTAGCATAATTGAATCAATGATGTAGACAACACTTTTTGTGCTCTCAATTCAATTGGATTTTGCATGGTGTGGTTAGCACAGATTTAGGAGATATTGTTAGATTTGAACAAGGTGTGCTGGTCTGTTGGGTAGCAATACATGTTGTGTCGTCAGGGCAGATTCAGAGAAGTCACTAGGGTTCGTGTCACATAACTGTATTGCTGATATTAACATCCACTATGTAAATATCTACCCTAATCTGTTAATTATGTATGGCATTTTGTGGCTATTTTAAGTGTATTCTGTTTAGTTTTGTCAGATTGCATACCCGAGAAATTCGCAGCGATGACAGTTTCACAAAACGAGTGTTGCATTTAATTTTTGGGTTCAGTTCATAGTATCCTATCATTTTTGTTAGAACACAAATAAACCGTTTGTAGTTAGGGTTTGTTTAGTGTCATGGTGTCCTTTGTGATGTCCATATTGCGACAACTAGACGGTCAAGTTTCAGCATGCCATGTGCAATAAGTTTTTGATGCATGTTTATTCCCTTTTTTACGGGAACTGTGTCGATCGGGCACCGCCAGACCAGACACCTTGTGCTTCTAGGAATAGTACCCTGTAAAAATCGATCCATGGTTATGCAGATAAGATAGGGGACGAGGCCATTGATCGTTGCCTGAGAATAATGTTTGATTAACTAGGCGAAGCTTACGACTTCTACAAACTTGTACTCGTGGGAGCATGGCTTCGGGATTAGGTATGGAAAGAGCCAACTAAATGCGGAGAATACAAAATGCATGCAGAAAATTGTGTGTTGATGCTCGGTAAGTCCTAGAACTTGTAGATTGCATCTTGGTATTTAGAAAAATATGTAAAATATTTGTTTGTTGCAGGGAGGAGTAGGTGTGCAGCATAATCTGGACACTGAGAGGCATGTTGGTCAGCACACGCATGCATGCCTTTCTATGGTGGTCAGTTGGTAAGTGTACACTATTTGTGCTTAGGTTGGATACCTCACAAATCATTATTATGTTTTTTTTAATTTATTCTTAATTTGCCTATTGACGAGGGGTTAACTCATCAATACGCATCACAGATGGACTTAGGTTCGAGGAAGTGGGGAGCGCTGGAGGCATCGATCGGCTAGCAAACAAACACACAGAGACGCAAGGTTTACTTAAGTTTAGGCCTCGTAGAGAACCCTACTCCTACTTGTCAGCTCTTGGGATTATCGAGGAATCGAAAGTTACATGGGGTGCATAGATGCAATCTGGCGATGGTGTGGAAACTAGGGTTGTGGATTGTCCTTCTCGCCCCCCTCCTAGCCTTTATAAAGATAGGCTAGGTCTCGGGATAGCAGGTCGAGTCAGTTACATATTATGGTTTTCCCTTTAAACTTCTATCTTAAGTTTGTCGTGTGCCGCAAGCAGTCAGAGTCTCCCTTGGTCACCCGAATCTTGATTTGGGCCTTGATAATGCCGTGGGCTTTTGCTAGGTCAGGCCGTATATGCCAAGCTCGAGTACCTGTAAGGTATGCCCATATCACCTATATTTTCGAAATGGAAAGTATAGCCTGGCCTCTGCACCAATCGATACACACATCTGATGTATTGCATAGTTTTAGAGTTCAAAAGCTTTACAATTCATGGATCACTCAACTTGTACACAAAATTCAGCCAATGAAACAGATAAAGAACTAAATGCCTATGCATCATGCAGTCTTCTAGAAAGCCACCACCCACCCTGGTTGTAGATAGCCCATGCAATCCATAGACGTTCATTGCACCTCCAGGAGAAGGTATGACCATTGGTGGATCCCTGCGTAGCCATACCAATAACTTGTAGAAAACGAGAAGTTCTATTCTTATTAAAAACCAACACATTCCCACAATTTCAAATCGCCCAAACTAAAGCACATATCACCTCTTAATTTTGCTATATATAGACTAAGGCCCTATTTGAAACATAGAATATGTCGGGGTTCCGCGTATGAAAACAATAATTTTTACTCTACGCCCCTGAACCCCTGAAGCTGCCAGGACCTATCTATTAGTAATACAGTAACGGGAGGGGCTTTTCGTGAACTTACCCTTGAAGACCGAAAAGCATTGTCAATGCTCAGGAGAGCATGGTTGATGTAGACGAGCCGAAGCCGACCTCAAGGTCGTGATGAAGTCCTTGCGCTCCTTGGCTCCAACGACTTGAGTGCCTCAAGTGCGACACCTCGGGGGAGTTACACACGTCCGGTGCCTGACGATGAGTCCTGCTTCCCAGATCC
This sequence comes from Avena insularis, assembly GCA_023614405.1. Lineage (NCBI taxonomy): Eukaryota > Viridiplantae > Streptophyta > Magnoliopsida > Poales > Poaceae > Avena > Avena insularis. Next base: position 414,737,908 of record CM042686.1, on the reverse strand, counting down.
AGCAGCAGTTGCGGAAGTAGATCTCCCGGATCCGAATCCCGCAGCGCGACGACGCTCCACGGTGAAGATGTCTCTCGCTCACACAGTCTAGTACTTGGGACCACGATCACGAGAGAGAGAGAGGGGAAGAGAGAAAATATCAATTAGAGGTCCTCCCAAAAGTGGGAAGACCTTTATTGATTATTGGTGTATTTAAATTGGCCAAATACGCCCACTATATATAGGGGGAGGCGAGGTACTACCTCCCTCAAAGTCCCGAGGTGGGACTAAAGGAGAGGAGGGGGAGGGGTGGCCACCGGCCACCCTAGTGGGCCCCACATGGGGGGCTAGGCCCAGCCGGCCTCCCCCTTGCCCCTTCTCCCTCTCTCCTTTCCCCTAATGGGCCTTCTCCCTTCGAAAATTGGCCCATTAAGCCTTTGACCATTTATTTGATTTTTCTCTTTATTAAATAATTATGAATAAATGATTAAATCATCATTTAACATTCATTCACATATTATTCAATCTCCGTGGCCATGGAACACCTTCCACCTCCACTCCGGACAACCTCCGGACTTACCGAAACCCTTCCGGTTTTCTCTCTACAATTCTTCGGCGATTCTACCGATCCTATAAACACTCTCTAAGCATCATCAAGCCCTTAAGCGTGATACCCCACGGTTCAGGAACACTCCAGACATGGTCGGGACACTCCCGCACCAATGATCGATAGAGGGACCTGGATGGTCATGTGACCCCTGTGCGTTCCACCAAGATCTTTCGTCGTTTGAACCGGGATAATCGTGTCTTATTCCCTTTGTCACTCGATACTTGCATTGCCCGAGATATGATCAATGACATCTCCATGTCATGTTCAATCTCGTTACTGAACAATGCTACTTGACTCGTTCTGACAAGTGATATCCCCATGATCGAATCACACGATGCGCAGCTATTGGATATAATTTCTCCGAGTAGGCCCTTTAGTATCTTCCCGTCACATGGACAGACAAATCCCGCTCTTGACATATATTGCCTCTACGATTTCCTCCGAGTACCTGAACACACCTTTATAACCACCGTATTACCAGATGGCGTTTGATGCTATCTAAGCACTCTCGGGAGACAGTGATTGATATAGCCTCACGGTCTAAGGAATAGTCTACGAGGATCCATTTCTAATCATCGTAACTTGAACTTCGTGACATGATCGGGTCACGATGTTTAGGTTGGGTATTGGTTCATCATATCATTCTCATAATGAGATGACCTCATTTCCAACTGGCATAAATGCCACATGATCAGGAAACTTGATCATCTATTGACCAATGAACCAGTGACTAGAGTTTCATTGGGAACCCCTGGTTGTTTGTATATCACACGTGTATTGATGTTTCCACTCAATACAGTTATAGCATGATATAAAACTTAATCATAAACTATATGAAATATGATAATAGTCCTTACTACTATTTGTCTCTAGGGCATATTTCCAACAGTCTCCCACTTGCACTAGAGTACAAATACACTAGCTGCATTTGTTCTCAATCATTGGCACCATATACCCGGTACCCTGAACATGCTTGCTCATGGAAGAGGTTGAGTCTTGGGTCTGTACTTTACAGTCCCAAATCCTTTGCAACTTACTAATATCACCTGGATTGACATTAATACTCTATCATCACATGATAGCATCTGTGTGTATGCATTGTCGCTATGGCAGCAGAACGAGGCCTGATTCCAGGAGCCTACAGTGACGTTAGATCAACCTCGAGGGCTTTCTCATGGGCACTGTGCCCTGGGACACATCATTCTACGTTAAAAGTGAACTAGCCCCGCCATAACATTATATAACACTTTAGATGGTACCTTTATCTATTATTATAAATGTATTCATCGAAACACTACTGCACTCTGTGCAACTTTCGATGTTTTGTTCACCTCGCTTCCTACTTGACTTTGATCGGTATTACGGGAGTTTCCAACATGTTCCCTTATAACATAACCCTTTATGCTTTAAGATATGTCATCCTTTATGGATTTGGAAAACATGTCTATAGTTCTCTATTAGACACTGCGGACAAACTTAGCTCAACATTCTGTGATTCAAACTTAATCACTTTCAAACGTTCCTTATTTGGATCATTTATTATGCTAAGTTATAATCATGGTTTACTAAGATAGAACCTATGTCTCAACATAGTGGATGACAATCATCCTTTTCTTTCTTTCAACCAGCGATGTTAAAACTTAGTGATATTCCTAATTTGAGTTATCAAGGACCAGTTCCTTAATTAACTTCTATTCTGAAAACCCCTTTCAGAATCTCTTAAGGAATACTACATAATATCATAATACACCTATTATCAACTTCCACATCTTATAAATCATTATTTATAAGTATTTGCGCTTTCATTCTTAACATACTTAAGAATTGCTCCTATAAGCTCCCACTCTGAATATGTTCCTACATATTTGAATTTGAGACTTATATTGCTCCCACTTAAAAATATGTCAATCACATATTGTTTCAGGAAGACTTTCATAGCTCCCACTCAATTTTAAATGCAAATTGCATATCCACTTACTATTTTGAACAATTTCAAAATCCTTTGATCAAATATCAAAGTGAGAGATTTACTATGAGACACTAGTACTTTTACTAGTCTTAAATCCACTAGACATTCAACACACTTGAATCAAATTCATTTGAGTTTGTCCAATACCTGACAAATCGTGCTTTTGTCATTCACCCCCTTTTCCACTACGGCTTTGCAGTCATTTGGGAAAATTCCAAGTAACCCCTTTTACTTGTGAGATTCAGCAACGAATTGCTTTCTAATCTCAAGGGAAGTTTGCTTCTAGGATTTCTCATAATTTTAGTTTACCATTACTTCCTTAGTAGTTCGTAGGTATGTCATATTCCAGTAATCATGACAAATGATTCTCAAATGTCTCCATACAAGATATGGATTACATTTTGAATCCTACTTTATGTAGTGAAAACACTAGTGGGGAAAACACAATGATCAATATCATTGATTCTTTCCTTCTATGAAGAGAATCATTCAGGAACATTGTCCGTTGCACTTCTCAACACTCTGATGCAGGGTTTTGAATCCTCATCGTGTTTTTCACTATCTCCCATTTGCTCCATAATCGAGAAACATCACCAGAAGTGAGCTTTCTCAAGAATGCACCAAAATCCAAGCAATACAAGTTTTTCTTCTCTTTTGGTTTCAGCTATGGATTTCGTATTCAAAGTTTCCAATGAATATGCTACAAGGACTTATTCGCTATTGTTTTGGTTATATCGAGTAACCCCAAAACTTTCATGAATTCAAATGGTTCATGACTTTCTAATTGAGTGCTAACTATTTCTAACTAATGGTCTCTACATCTACACTACAACGATTTATTTGGTGCCTTCTATTCACCCATTTTGATATCTAATATCACATTGTGATGCTTTGCATTTTGTTGTTTCAAAACGCTTTGCATTCCACAATTTCTTTTATGCCATTCTTATAAAGTCGAATTTCATTACTATTGATCAAATCATAGTAATTAGATCCTCTTTTATCTTTATACCCTTTGTTGATGAAGCACTTTGATCAAATCAAATAGTTTCATATTCATGTTTCCTTTGGTAAACTTCTTTACACATTTAAACAATCATATAATGATGATTACCATTTTCGTTAAAATGCAATACATAGAATATGTATTTACTTTTAACAATTCATTAAACACTTTGTATTCAAGTAATACTCGGTGTTCAAGTTATATTGCCGAACTTAGGCATGAGTTATATGTGATAAGAAATCGAATGACTTTCACATATTATCACATAACTTTGAATTTAAACAATGGTTTCATTCATTAATGAAATATTATTAATTGGGTATTTTTCAAGGCATTTCAATATTTTACAAATGTTCACGCATTATCAATTAGTTTCAAACAACAAGGATAATTCAGAAGTAATCAAACAAGATATGAACACAAATAGAAATCATTCATAAAAGTACAACAACTGTTTGTTACAAACTGATATGAATAACTGTCTCACGAAGTGTGAGACACACTAAAGAAGTTCATAATCTCTCGATTACAATAATCATCCTAAAACATAAAATAAGTGATAAATATCGAGGGAGAGTGTCGTCGGCCATCATCATCATGCTCGCCATCAACACACAACATCACCTCCTCTCCAGCAAGCACCTCTCATGCAGAAGGACCTGTTTTCAGCAAAACAGAACAAGTATCAGATATACTTAACACTGCAAATGTGTTTGCAAGATTATAACATTTATAAAATTGTATATCAAATATATACCTTTGCCGTTGACGACCTGAGCGACTTCTGGTTCAACCAACACATTCCTGAGATGTGTCATGAACCGGTGGAACTCCATTGTTTCCGCGTCGCCCCTCATTACGCAAGTCCTGACTTGTGCTTGGTAGTTTGGCAACAATCAAGACAGTGCATTTGCAAATGAGCCCGTTATACAGATGTCCAGGAAGTATGCAGGCCTCATGTACACATCATGCATGTGCTCCAAGTGGTCATCCAGTGATGAGTTCTCCACTATCTTAATGGAGAGGAAGTCTCCCATCAGCTCATGCTCCCAAATGCGTGTCTGCTCCACGAAATGTGTCCTAAGCTGCAGCATCACTGAACGAGGGTTGACATCACCCATGAAAGGCCACAGCTCGTCCACCATTCCGAAACGCATTACAAATGAAATATAGGAGGCCATCTCCCGACGGAGATAGCGGTCTTTCCGCTCCTCTAGGGTCTCTAGGTCAGTGGACTGATCCAAATCCACCCCGTCGAGTATGTAGTCGACCACGTCGTTCTCGCTAAGCAGAACATGGAGACTTGCAACCCATATGGAGAAGTTCGATCCATCTAATCTAAGCTTCTCTCCTTCTAACCAATCAATCATCAACACGAAAGGTCCCATCTACATTTATAATTGCAAAAGGAATTTAGACTAAGTTTATAATTAAATGAGTTAATAATAACTCCACTCAGAAACACCTATCCCCAGTGAGGTTCCTAGTGATAACACGACCCCTATTAGCCACATCTCCCTCGATTGATCACGGCCATCGATGTGGGTTCAAAGGTAGATGCTAAACGTCGGTCACATCATTCATGTGACTAGTGCTCGATCTTTCGACCATCCGTGTTCCGAGGCCACGCTTCTGTGGCGTGATAGGCTCGCCAACTCAACCTTAGATTATTCGCTGTGCAACATGGCTTACACCCACTGTATGCGAACGTAGATATGTCTGACACCCAGGCCTGTAACCCTGGATCGCCTCATACCGAAGAACTTTCTTGGTGGTGCACACTAAGGGGGAACACAATCGTTGGTAATTTTAACAGCGATCATCTTATTAGGCTACCATCGAGTATCTAATAGTAGCACACAATAAGACATACAAACAATAACATTGAATGTAAATGCTATGTGATATGGTCCTTCACGTTGTGATCTCCATCCGCCGTCACCGGGTTCCGGCACCAGGGTTCCGGCGCCGTAGACACCAGGGTACCGGTGTCATTCCGGCGTGGTAGTTCGTCACCTCCGTGACTATCTACTTCTACGTAACAAAAGTTAATCACTTTACCTTTGCCACAAACATATCACAAAGCAACGCCCCCCTGCAAAACAAAGTTAGATGCCTCTACTTTATCTTTGCATGTTTTACGTGTCTGAATGGGCTTTCGCACAAGAACCGTTCTTACCTATGAACTTTCAGCACAACGCTGATCAAGTAGTTGTCTATACTACATCCCTTTCGGGGCCCTCCGTTGCAAATGGTATACCAACTAATGCGAGAGAGACATACACCCCCGTAAGCCACTTTATACGGTACAAGCCGTATGTCAAGCGTGGACCAGTCTCGCGAATGAACGTGTAAAGTCGGTTGGGGGCCGCTTCATCAATCATTACTGCGGTATACACAAGTACACGTGAGAGGGTAAAAGATCAACGCCCACATGCTACATCTCGTGTGTTCTACCCGTACTAGCATTACTACGCATAGATCTAGCTCTGATACCACTGTCGGGGTTCCGCGTATGAAAACAATAAATTTTACTCTATGCCCCTGAACCCCTGAAGCTGCCAGGACCTATCTATTAGTAATACAGTAATGGGAGGGGCTTTTTGCGAACTTACCCTTGAAGACCGAAAAGCGTTGTCAACGCTTAGGAGAGCGTGGTTGATGTAGACGAGCCGAAGCCAACCTCAAGGTCGTGATGAAGTCCTTGCGCTCCTTGGCTCCAACGACTTGAGTGCCTCAAGTGCAACACCTCGCCGGGAGTTACACACGTCCGGTGCCTAACGATGAGTCCTGCTTCCCCGATCCAGCAGCAGTTGTGGAAGTAGAGCTCCCGGATCCGAATCCCGCAGGGCGACGGCGCTCCGCGGTGAAGATGTCTCTCGCTCGCGTAGTCTAGACTTGCGACCACAGTCACGAGAGAGAGAGAGAGGGTAAGAGAGAAAATATCAATTAGAGGTCCTCCCAAAAGTGGGGAGATCTTTATTGATTATTGGTGTATTTAAATTGGCCAAATACCCCCACTATATATAGGGGGAGGGGAGGTACTACCTCCCTCAAAGTCCTGGGGTGGGACTAAAGGAGAGGAGGGGGGAGGGGTGGCCGCCGGCCACCCTAGTGGGTTCCACGCGGGGGGGCTAGTCCCAACCGACCTCCCCCTTGCCCCTTCTCCCTCTCCCTTTCCCCTAATGGGCCTTCTCCCTCCGGAAATTGGCCCATTAAGCCTTTGACTATTTATTTGATTTTTCTCTTTATTAAATAATTATGAATAAATGATTAAATCAACATTTAACATTCATTCACATATTATTCAATCTCCGTGGCCATGGAACACCTTCCACCTCCACTCCGGACAACCTCCGGACTTACCGAAACCCTTCTGGTTTTCTCTCTACAATTCTTCGGCGATTCTACCAATCCTATAAACACTCTCTAAGCATCATCAAGCCCTTAAACGTGATACCCCACGGTTCAGAAATACTTCAGACATTGTCGGGACACTCCCGCACCAATGATCGACAGAGGGACTTGCATGGCCATGTGACCCCTGTGTGTTCCACGAAGATCTTTCATCGTTTGAACCGGGACAGTCGTGTCTTATTCCCTTTGTCACTCAATACTTGCATTGCCCGAGATCTGATCAATGACATCTCCATGTCGTGTTCAATCTCGTTACTGAACAATGCTACTTGACTCGTTCCGACAAGTGATATCCTCGTGATCGAATCACATGCTGTGCAACTATTGGATATAACTTCTTCGAGTGGGCCCTTGAGTATCTTCCCGTCACATGGACGGAAAAATCCCGCTCTTAACATATATTGCCTCTACGGTTTCCTCCGAGTACCTGAACACACCTTTATAACCACCGTATTACCAGATGGCGTTTGATGCTATCTAAGCACTCTCGGGAGACAGTGATTGATATAGCCTCACGGGCTAAGAAATAGTCTACGAGGATCCATTTCTAATCATCGTAACTTGAACTTCATGACATGATCGGGTCACGATGTTTAGGTTGGGTATTGGTTCATCATCTCATTCTCAGAATGAGATGACCTCATTTCCAACTGGCATAAATGCCACATGATCAGGAAACTTGATCATCTGTTGACCAATGAACCAGTGACTAGAGTTTCACTGGGAACCCCTGGTTGTTTGTATATCACATGTGTATTGATGTCTCTACTCAATATAGTTATAGCATGATATAAAACTTAATCACAAACTATATGAAATATGATAATAGTCCTTACTACTATTTGTCTCTAGGGCATATTTCCAACAGAATAGGCAAAACGTAGGAATAGAAAAAACGCAAAAATTGAGATGTCATAACTCCCCAATCCTTCGTGGTTCTAAAACAAAGGATGAAAAATAGTTGCAATTTTGATTGTAGGATTGGAAAACTAAAGGTTTTCTTTTTGGTTTGCAAAAATCACCACTTGAATTCCTTCTGGCTTGAAAACTTAGGCTTTGAAGACGAACAACGTCACCAGGTCACATACAATTTTCTCAATGTGGCCCTATATTCCTCTCATTAAACTCAAGAATAGGGAAACCATGCTAACAAACAAAAACTACAATGATCAGTCATGCTAATTATACGACCACATGATAAGTTGTGCTAATCACATTGAAGGAGAATAAGAAAAAATGGCAAAGAAAAGGTACTAATTTAACACAGTGATACAATCACGATGCATATAATTAGAAACTAGGCCGATCCTTGTCAAAAAAGGAACTAGATCTATCTAACAGCTGGAGGTGATACTTTCCTATGATGCTACGAAGACTACCACTTGCGTGATGTTGGATGAGCGTCGTTCTTTTGATGATGGGCAAGCCTCTACATGGGCTTTTTTGGCACGCTAGCAAGCAAAAAGCTAGGTGCAAGAGAAGGACATAGAAAGCTAGTGTTTCAGTCCTTCCAAGAAGTTTGATTAGATGTTTATTTTCCTATGAATCTCGAAGTGTAGGCGCCTACTCCACTGGAATTCCTTCTCCTAATCCTATGTTTCAAAGGAAAACTTTCCTATAAAATTCCTATCCTTCATAATTTCTATGGAATTCTCGTGTTCCAAATGACCTCTAAGAACCCATTTGGAACACATGGTATAAAAACACATGAATACCTCTCCAATCCTAGAGGGTTCTAAAATAGAGGAATGAAAAATAGTTGCAATTTTGATTGTAGGATAGGAAAAATATCCGTATTTGCAATAATCGCCAGTTGACTTTCTTCTTCCTTAATATCTCAGGCTTTGAACACGAACAACGTCACCATGTCACATCAAGTTTCTTGATGTGGCCTTGTATTCGTCTCATTAAACTCAAGATCAGGGAAACCATGCTAATCAAACAAACTACAACGATCTCTCATCTGAAAAGTATAACAAGTCTAAAACCGAGTTTGCATATGGAGCAATCATGTTAATTATACGAACACATGATTGTGGAAAGTGGTGGAATGATGCGTACCCGTAGGGGCATCAGTTGTGTGTTTATATAGTGTAGAGAACAACCCCCATACGTGGCATATACATGGGTTTGTATTTGTACGTCGGAGTACTACTCCATACACGTACACATACGATTGCAACCTCTAACATCCCCTCAATCTAAACCATGAGATAGGTTTAGATTGCGCTTGAACTCATCTAGACTTTTAGAAGGAAGAGCTTTAGTAAAACCATCAGCTAGCTGATCTATGGTGGAGATGAATTTGATATCTAGATTGTTTCTTGCAACTCGTTCGCGAAATATGATAATCAATCTCAATGTGCTTGGCATGGAAAATAGGATTGGCAGACAAATAGGTAGCACCTAAGTTGTCACACCACAAGCAGGGCTTCTCCTTTAGCTTGACACCGAGCCCGGTGAGAAGAGCTTCAACCCATATTAATTCAGTAGTAGCAGTGGCTAAGGCCTTGTATTCAGCTTGAATACTTGAGCGAGAGACAATGGCCTGTTTCCTAGCAGCCCATGAGACCAGATTTGGACCAAGAAAAATAGCAAAGCCACCTGTGGAACGATGATCCTCAAGACAACCAGCCCAATCTACATCAGAAAAGGCACTGAGAAGTGTGGACGAAGATTTCTAAAAAGTGATACCAAGATGGGAAGTATCGTTGACATATGGAAGAATTCTTTTAGCGACAGTCCAATGAGCTATTGTAGGTGCATGAAGATACTGACAGACCTTGTTAACAGAGAACGACGGACCTGGACGAGTAAGAGTAAGGTACTGGAGAGCCCCAACTATACTTCTGTACTGTGTATTATCATCAGGACCAAGCAGTGTACCATCATGAAGAGTTAATGGCTCGAATGTGGATAATGGTGCAGGGGCTGACTTGCAGTCAAGCATGCCACATTTGGCTAAAAGATCATTAGCATATTTTTCTTGTGTAAGCAATAGACCATCTAACATCTTTTTGAAATCAATTCCAAGGAAAAACTGAAGCTCACCCAAATCCTTGATAGCAAAGTTATCATTGAGATCCTTGAGCAAGACTGAGATAGCATCATCAGAGTAGCTAGTAACAATAATGTCATCAACATATATCAAAAAAATATTGTAACACCAGACTTGTGGTAGAGGAACAGAGAAGTGTCATATTTGGAGGGTAGAAAACCAATATCATGCAACTTGGAGCTCAAACGAGAATTCCATGCACGTGGATCCTGTTTCAAACCATACAAAGCTTTGTCAAGTATGCAAATATGATGAGGTGCATCAGGATGTTCAAAACCGGGTGGTTGTTTCATATAAACTTCCTCTTTCAGAACACCATGAAGAAACACGTTCTTGACATCAAGCTGCCGTAAACTCCAACCACGAGAGACATAGATGGAAAGAACAATTCTAATGGTGGCTATCTTTACAACTGGACTAATAGTATCTTCATAATCAATTACATACCTTTGTTTAAATCCTTTTGCCACTAATTGGGCCTTATAACGATCAATAGAGCCATTTGCACGTCGTTTGATGCGGTAGACCCATTTATAGTCAATGATATTTTTGTTTTTGCTAGAGGGAACCAAACTCTAGGTTTTATTTGTCATTAGAGCATCATACTCTTATTGCATAGAATTTCACCATTTGGCATCATTGAGAGCAGAGGACAGAGTGCGAGGTTCTCCTGTGGAAGAAAACATGCCATAACAGATAGTGCCATCAGTGTACTTTTTAGGTTGTTGGATACCTTTTTGGAGATGAGTACACGACTCAGGTTGAGGTGCAACAAGAGCAACAAAATGAGCAACAACATTGGCCAGCACAGAAGATCCGGGAGCAGGAGAGCAATCATGGCTCAAATCATTTGCAGGCACGGGGCCCGAGGGCACTGTCGCGCGTGACGGAGACAACGCATGAGCATGGGGCGGGGTGAAGCAGGGCCCGAGGCGGAAGCGCGTGGTGACGCTGTCGAGGACGTGGCGGGTGACAGGGAATGGCGCGCGTGGACCAAGGAGGGCACGTGAGAATCAGCTCCGTAGTCCGTGTCCTCGGGATTAGCAGCAGCAGGAGAATGTTCCCCTAGATCTTCCTCACATGACGAGCTTTCGTCATTTTCTGCTAAAATTTCAGAGGAAGATTCTGGGCGCCGTGAATCACCGTTTTGGACATTTTTTAGCTACATGTGTATTTTCCTGTGTAGCATCATAAAGAGGCAACGTAATAGGCACAATAGTAGGCATATGTGTTGGGTCCGCAGCATAGAAAACAAAAAATTTCCTACGGTGTGAACTACACGCCAAGATCTATCTACTAGGTACAAAGCAAACGGGTGGACATACATCCATAGAGAACTTACCCTCGAAGACAACGAGCTTTGTTAACGAGTAGGAACTCGTGGTTGATGTAGTCGTACACTTGCCGATCTCAAGATCGTGAGGAAGTCCGAGCGCCACAACTCAGCAGCGCATCCGCACTCGCACACACGTTCAAGCCACCGGACAACCTCCACCTCCTCGCTCCAGCGATCCAGCGGAAGTAGCAACTCCTTTCAGACGAAATGCCACCAGGAACATGTATCTCGCTAATCCGAGACCATGAGGGAATAATTCTACAGGAGGAGAGAGATCCTTCACAAGGAGGTGTTAGGATGAAGGAGGGAATAGGTGGCCTTTTATAGGAGGAGGGGGGTGCCCCCTCTCTCCATGGCCGGCGCATGGGGGGGTGACCCCTCACCTCCCCCATTCATGTGGTGGTAACTCCTCCACATTAAAATGCCTCTTCACATTCCCTTCTAAAGTCTCCACTTTAAATGCATTAAGTTTCTCCAAATTTAATGCTCTCTCATTTAATAAAACTATTTTATTAAATTTATTCAGAATTTTTTTAATTACTTTAATTAACAAACATTCACATATAGCCCCTTGCAATATTTCAATATCACATGCAGAACCACCTTCTGCAATTTCACCTGAAACAATTTCCGGTTTCTTTTGAAACAATTCCTGTGCTTTGCAATTCTTTCGTCTGAAACATATGTGCTCCAAAATGGTGTCCGGTAACTCTTAAGTGTGCCACCCTACGGTTCGCGAATAATGCAGACATGATCGAGACCCTTCTCTGATCAATAATCAGCAGCGGACCTCGGAGATTCAGATCGACTCCTACACATTCAACGCACGACTTCGTGATCGTGAGAACCTTTAACGCTTGTAACTAAATCCCTTTGTATCTCGATATATTACATGTCCGAGATTCGATCATCGATCTCCATACCTAGTTTGATCTCGCATCGACATGCACTCTTTTCTTGTTCTTGATATAACATTCTAGTGATCACATCACTTGCTTGCAAGCTATCCTAATGTGATATCACCGAGAGGGCCCAGTATATCTATCCGTCATCCGGATTGACAAATTCCACTCTTGATCCATGAGCCTCAACATAACACCTTCGAAAGTACCGAACCCATCTTTATAGTCACCGTTACGGTGACGTTTGATGTTATCAAGATACTCTTCCGGCGTTAGCAATTAACATGATCTCATGGTCTAAGGATAAAGATTACTTCGTATGATGTTATAGCAATATAAACACAATGACTTGATCGTAATGCTATACTTCGGATGAATGTTCATCACATCATTCCACCAATGGCGTGACCTTGTTATTAACAACATCCAATGTCCATGATCAGGAAACCTTGATCATCCTGTTAATCAACAAGCTAGTCTATAAGAGAGGCATGACTAGGAACCCTTTTTGTTTATTAAACACACATGTATTGATGTTTCCTATCAATACAATTATAGCATGCAAAATAAACATCTATCATATACAAGGAATACATAATAACAACTTTATTATTGCCTCTCAGGGCATATTTCCTTCAGTCTCCCACTTGCACTAGAGACAATAATCTAGTTCACATAGTGATAAATCTAACACCCATGGAGTTCTGGTGTTGATCATGTTTTGCGCTAGGGAGTACTTTAGTCAACGGATCTACTACATTCAGGTCTGTGTGCACTTTACAAATCTTTATATCTCCATCCTTGACATGCTCGCAGATGGAGTGAAACCGGCGCTTAATATGCTTGGAATTCTTGTGAGACCTTGGTTCCTTTATGCTATTATGGCTCCATTGTTGTCACAATATATCACCATCGAGTGCAACGACTAGGAACCACACCAGTTCGTTATGAACTCCTTCATCCAAATCGCTTCTCGCTACCGCTCAAGCAAAGAACATATTCCGCCTCCGTTGTTGATCCAGCCACCACAGGTTGTTTGGAGCTCCTCCAACTAATCGCTGTCCGCTCAAGAGAAATACGATTCGAATTGAGACTTAGAGTCATCCGGATCGTGTCAAAGCTAGCATCGACATAACACTTAGCGACTAGCTCTTCTTCACCTCCAGATATAAGAAACATATCCTTAGTTCTTCTCAAGTACTTAAGGATATTCTTGACCGCTATCCAAAGGTTCAACCGGATCAGATTGGTACCTACTAGTCAAACTAATAGCATGTGCCACATACGGTCTTGTACATAGCATGGCATACATTATAGAGCCTATGGCTGAGGCATAGGGATCTTATCCATTATCTCTCTTTCTTCCGCCAGAGTCGGACTTTGAGTCTTACTCAATGTCTTGCCTTGCAACATAGGTAAGAACCCCTTCTTACTTCATCCATATTAAACTTCTTTAATATCTTATCAAAGTATGTACTCTGCGATAGCCCAATTAGGCGTCTTGATCTATCTCTATAGATTTTAATGCCTAATATATATGAAGCTTCACCAAGGTCCTTCATCGAAAATTTGCTATTTAGATAACTTTTAACACTGTTTAAAAGATATAAATCATTTCCAATCAATAATATGTCATCCACATATAATATCAGAAATGCCACATTGCTCCCACTCACTTTCTTGTAAATACAAGCCTCTCCATAAGTTTGGACAAATCCAAACTCTTTGATCACCTCATCAAAGCGGAGATTCCAACTTCGTGATGCTTGCTTTAGTCCATAGATGGATCGCTGAAGTTTGCACACCTTATTAGCATCCTTAGGATCGACAAAACCCTTAGGTTTTATCATATACAACTCTTCTTCAATCTTACCATTGAGGAACGTAGTTTTGACATCCATCTGCCATATTTCATAATCGAAATATGCATCAATTGCTAACATAATCCTAACTGACTTAAGCATCGCTACGGGAGAGAATGTCTCATCGTAGTCAACTCCTTGAATTTGTCGAAACCCCTTTGCGACAAGTCGAGCCTTATAGATGGTCACATTACCATCATCATCAATTTTTCTTTTGAAAATCCATTTATTCTCAACAGCCTTTCGGTCGTGAGGTAAGTCCACCAAGTTCCAAACTTGCTTCTCGTACATGGATTCCATCTCGGATTTCATGGCTTCTAACCATTTGTTGGATCCGGGCTCATTATCGCTTCTTCATATGTCGCAGGGTCATCCATTTCATCAATCATGAAATTCATAACAGGATTGCCGTACAGTTCAGGAGCTGCACGTGTCTTGCTTGACCTGCGAGGTTCGGTAGTGTCCTCTTTCGGAGTTTCATGATCAATATCATTAGCTCTCTCTTCATCAGGTGAAGTCAACTCCGAAACAACTTCCGGTGCTGCGCCACTCGCCATTCCATGAAGAGAAGGTTCAATAACCTCTTCGAGTTCTACCTTCCGACTACTCACACCTTTCGCGAGAAACTCCTTCTCAAGAAAGGATCCATTCTTGGCAACAAAAACCTTGCCCTCGAATCTGTGATAGAAGGTATACCCAATCGTTTCCTTAGGGTATCCTATGAAGACGCATTTTTCCGCTTTGGGTTCGAGTTTATCCGGTTGAAGTTTCTTCACATAAACATCGCATCCCCAAACCTTAAGAAATGACAGCTTAGGTTTGTTTCCAAACCATAATTCATACGGTGTCGTTTCAACGGATTTAGATGGTGCCCGATTTAAAGTGAATGCACTGTTTCAGTGCATAACCCCAAAATGATAAGCATAAGTCACCGAGACATCATAGATCGAACCATATCCAATAAAGTACGATTATGACGCTCGACACACCATTACGTTGTGGTGTTCCGACAGTGCATGAGTTGTGAAACTATTCCAGTCTTTCATATGTGTGCTAAACTCAGAACTAAGATACTCTCCTCCACGGTCGGACGCAGAAATTTGATCTTTACATTACGATGATTTTCCACTTCATTCTGAAATTCTTTGAACTTTTCAAAAGTTTCAGACTTGTGTTTCATCAAATAGATATACCCATATCTACTCAAATCATCCGTGAAAGTAACAAAATAACGATATCCACCTCGCCCGACACACTCATTGGTCCACACACATCGGTATGTATGATTTCTAATAGATCTGCCGCCTGCTCCATTGAACCGAAAACAACGTTCTAGTCATCTTGCCCATAAGGCATGGCTCACATGTATCAAATGATTCAAAATCAAGTGATTCCAAAAGTCCATCGAATGGAGTTTCTTCATGCGCTTAACGCCAATATGACCTAGACGGCAAAGTACATATATGTAGATATATCATTATTAAGTTTAATCCTTTTAGCATCAACATTATGAATATGCGCAATACTACTATCGAGATCCAACAGAAACAAACCATTCAACATAGGTGCATGACCATAAAAGATATTATTCATATAAATCGAACAACCATTGTTTTCAGACTTAAATGGATAACCACTTTGCATCAAACAGGATCTGGATACAATGTTCATGCTCAAAGTGCACCAAATAACAATTATTTAGGTTTATAACTAATCCCGATGGCATATGGAGAGGCAGCATTGACGGGCGATCACATCAACTCTTGATCCATTGTCAATTCGCATCGTGACCTCATCCTTGCTAGTTGTCACTTGTTCCAGAGCCCTGAACCGAGTTACATATATTAGCAATCGATCCCGTATCAAATACCCAGTGCTATCATGAGTACTAGTAAAGTACACATCAATAACATGTATATCACATATACCTTTGTTTGCCTTGCCGACTTCTTGTCCGCCAAATACTTGGGGCGATGCCCAATGGCCATCCCCTTGCAATAGTAGCACTCGTGTCGACTTAGGCCAGCTCGGGTTTTTTCAGGCGTGGCAATAGACTTGCCACCCTTCTTTCCCTTGTTCTTGCCTTTCTTGTCCTTCTTGAAACCGGTGGTCCTATAGATCATCAACACTTGATGTTCTTTCCTAATCTCCACTTCTGCAGTCTTAAGCATTGAGAGAAGGTCGGGAAGAGACTTCTTCATGCCCTGCATATTATAGTTCATCACGAAGCTCTTGTAGCTAAGTGGCGTAGATTGAGAACACGATGTATGCCTAAGTCAATGGGAATCGTTATTCCCAAGGACACAAGCTTATCGGCATCCAAACATTTTGAGTACGTGCTCACTAACGGAGCTGTTTTCTCCATCATGCAGCTAAAGAACTTTTCTCAGCATTATAACTCTCACGGCAGCATGGGTATCGAAAATCATTTTCAATTACTGTGGTATCAAAGGCATTGCCATTTTCAAACGCCAAGTTCTCGGCTCTAGCCCATACAAGATGCTGTAATGAACTAAGTTGTGGTTCTCTGACGAGTTATATAGACGTTTTTCCTCGTCAGGCATCAGGAGCTGGTGGGGGCCTAGCAACATCTAGCACATATTGCTTTTGTGCAGCAAAGGAGGAGAATCCTCAAATTCATAGCCCATTGGTGAAGTTGCTACCATTCGCAGCAAGTTTCTCTTTCTCCATGAACACATTGAAATTAAAAGCAGGTGGTGCCATCTACAACAGAATTTGTAAAGTATATTTAGACTAATTTTATGATAGATTGAGTTCAACTAATCCAAATTACTAATAAACTCCCACTCAAAAACGACATCCCTCGTCTCCTTTTGGTGATTACATGAACCAAATCCACTACACCAAGTCCGATCATCACTTGAGTCGGTGTAGCTTCAAAGGCGAGCATCTATATAGGCATCATATCAACTATATGGTTCATGCTTAACCTTTCGGTCCGTGTTCCGAGGCCATGTCTGTATGCTAGGCTCACAAGTAAGAACCTTAGTATTTGCGTGTGTAAAACTGTCTTACACCCGTTGTATGAAAGCATAGAGTTGAGAACACCCGATCATCACGTGATGCCTCAAAACACGATCCACAAAACGGTGAATACTTAAGGAAGAACACATTTTATCTTGATATCTAAATGAGGGATCATCTTATAATGCTACCAAAACGCGCCAAACTAGCAGTATAAGATGCTAACATCTAATGTGTGAAGTGAGGTGATATGGTCCATGCATTTGATCTCTATCATTTGCATCGTGGTATGATCTCTATCATTCCTTTGTGTGTAAGGCCAAGGTCTATGGAACTTACACGTTAAGTGAGTTGTAAGAGTATCTATCATACATCTACTTACAACAATACCATATCAAACACTAGCCCAAAGAACGATCTAAACTAGACGCCTCTAATTTATCAATTGCAAGTTTTACATGGCTTAGGGCTTTCAAGATAGAACCTGTCTAACCCATTTAACATGAACCACAACGAGGATAACCAAGTTATTAGCAACTCGTAAATCAGATATTGACTATAGTAGGAGAGATGACACCGCCCACTTATGCAAAACAAGTTGCATGTCACCGTGGAACCGGTCTCATGTAATGACATGTAAGGTTGGTCCGGCCGCTTCATCCTACTATGCCACCAATATCCAAAGTACATAGAAGATGCAATAACATGATCATCATCGCCCACATATAAACATATGTGTACTACCTGCAAAGCACCTACGCATAGATCGTGCTCGATACCACTGTTGGTCTGCAGATAGAAAACAAATTTTTCCTACGGTGTGAACTACACGCCAAGATCTATCTACTAGGTACAAAGCAAACGGGTGGACATACATCCATAGAGAACTTACCTCAAGACAACTAGCTTTGCTAACGAGTAGGAACTCGTGGTTGATGTAGTCGTACACTTGCCGATCTCAAGATCGTGAGGGAAGGCCGCAACTCAGCAGCAAGATCCGCACTGCAGACACGCTCAAGCCACCGGACAACCTCCACCTCCTCGCCTCCAGCGATCCAAATGAAGCAGAACTCCTTCTAGACGAAATGCCACTGGAACATGTATCTCGCTAATCCGAGACCATGGGGAATAATTCTAAAGGGGAGAGAGATCCTTCACAAGGAGGTGTTAGGATGAAGGAGGAATGGGTGGCCTTTTATAGGAGGAGGGGTGCCCTCTCTCCATGGCGGCGCATGGGGGTGACCTCACCTCCCCATTCATGTGGTGGTAACTCCTCCACATTAAAATGCCTCTTCACATTCCCTTTTAAAGTCTCCACTTTAAATGCATTAAGTTTCTCCAAATTTAATGCTCTCTCATTTAATAAAACTCTTTTATTAAATTTATTCAGAATTTTGTTAATTACTTTAATTAACAAACATTCACATATAGCCCCTTGCAATATTTCAATATCACATGCAGAACCACCTTCGCAATTTCACGAAACAATTTTCGGTTTCTATTGAAACAATTCCTCGCTTTGCAATTCTTTTCGGTTCAAACATATGTGCTCCAAAATGGTGTCCGAACTCTTAAGTGTGCCACCCTATGGTTCGCGAATAATGCGTATATGATCGAGACCCTTCTCCGATCAATAATCAGCGGACCTGAAGATCCGATCGACTCCTACACATTCAACGATGACTCGTGATCGTGAGAACCTTTAACGCTTGTAACTAAATCCCTTTGTCTCTCGATATATTACATGTCCGAGATTCGATCATCGGTATCTCCATACCTAGTTTGATCTCGTTACCGACATGCACTCTTTTCTTGTTCCCGTGATATAACATTCTAGTGATCACATCACTTGCTTGTAAGCTATCCTAATGTGATATCACCGAGAGGGCCCAGAGTATATCTATCCGTCATCTGGATTGACAAATTCCACTCTTGATCCATGAGCCTCAACATAACACCTTCGTAGCACTGAACCCATCTTTATTGTCACCCTGTGAAGGTGTGACGTTTGATGTTATCAAGATACTCTTCCGGTGTTAGCAATTACCATGATCTCATGGTCTAAGGATAAAGATTACTTCGTATGATGTTATAGCAATATAAACACAATGGCTTGATCGTAATGCTATACTTCGGATGAATGTTCATCACATCATTCCACCAATGGTGTGACCTTGTTATTAACAACATCCAATGTCCATGATCAGGAAACCTTGATCATCCTGTTAATCAACAAGCTACTCTATAAGAGAGGCATGACTAGGAACCCTTTTTGTTTATTAAACACACATGTATTGATGTTTCCTATCAATACAATTATAGCATGCAAAATAAACATCTATCATATACAAGGAATACATAATAACAACTTTATTATTGCCTCTCAGGGCATATTTCCTTCAATATGATCATCAATATTATGTGCACCCTCACTGGAAGTGGATGATGAAAGTAGTAGAATCTCTTTTTTAAGAAGAGCACCAGCATTTGGATGGAGGGCTTCAAAAGGAAAAACATTATTCTCATAAAAAACAACATCATGAGAAATATAAACACAACATGTGGAGACATCTAGGCATTTAACACCCTTGTGTAGAGGACTATAACCAACAATGACACATCGTTTGGAACAAAAAGCAAGTTTCCGTGTGTTATAGGGGCGAAGATTGGGCCAGCAAGCACAACCAAAAGTTCGAAGAGCATCATAATTAGGTGTGACTTGAAGCAGACATTCAGTAGGAGACTCAAGATTGATGACTTTGCTAGGGAGCAAATTTATGAGAAACGTGGCAGGTGAGAAAGGCTTCATCCCAATATTTGAGAGGCATGGAAGCATTTGCACGAAGTGCTAGGCCAACCTCAACTATATGATGGTGTTTTCTTTCAGCAGAACCATTTTGTTGATGCGCATGGGGACATGAGACATGATGGGCGATACCCACTTTTTGAAAAAAGGCATTGATTTTCTCATACTCGCCCCAATCAGTTTGCATAGTAACAATTTTCTTATCAAACATGCATTCAACATACTGTTGCCAATTAAGAAAAGCTTGATAAACATCAGAACATTTTTTGAGCAAATAAATCCGTACATACTTGCTAAAGTCATCAATAAAGCTTACATAATATGCATGTTTTCCAACATAAAGAGGAGAAGGACCCCATACATCAGAGAAAACCTACTCAAAGGGAACAGTGGATCTACTGGTGGAGATGGGATATGGCAACTGGTGACTCTTAGCTAACTGACAAGAATCACAAACATATGGAGTAATTTCAGGTGTGTAAGCTATTTTATTCCTTCTAAGAACTTGTTGAACCACGAATGAAGATGGATGTCCTAAACGGTGATGCCATGTAGAGGATGATGGCTTTATTGTGATGAAAGCATGCTTGGAGGACTCATTTGAGATGGGCATCAAGGGATAAAGGCCTCCATAGCATGGACCCTTAAACAATATTCATCGTGTTGCTTGGTCCTTAATCAAAAAGAAGAAAGGATGAAACTCAATAAAGACATGATTATCAAGAGTGAAACGATGAATATATAAAAGATCTTTAGATGCACTAGGAACGTGTAGGATGCCATTGAGATTGAAGGAATTATGAGGGGTGCGCAAAATTTAATGACCAATATGACAAATGTGCATACCTATGCCTCAGCAGTTCAAACACGATCTTGTCCATTGTAGGTGATGACTGCAAGTGCACAGATCAATTGTAGCTAGTTTCGAAGTAAAGATATTGAACCCACAGAGAGCTATTGGTAAAGGTCTTTATGCCCCTTGTTACTATTCACTAGAGAGTACTTGTAAGTTATCTTTAATTCCAAGTAAAGGGTGTGTAAAGAGCGTGTTTGAATAAGTGCTGAAGTAAAAAAGAACAAAGTAAATAACAGAAGTAAACTAAAACAAGAGAGTGTATATGAAGTGTTGTGTGATGTGGTTAAGGGGTTCTCAAGGAGTGTAGGTGATGTCTGTAAGTGCACAGATCGTTTGTAGCTAGTTTTGAAGTATAGATATCAATCCCACAGGGACCCCAAAGATAAGTGTTTATGAGTGAAGTCTTTGTCACACCCAAAGTTGTCACAGGTATTCGAGTGAAATGACTGCAAGCGTTGAAATGAGAATGGAGTTTGGATTAAACTGAGTGTATTTTAAAAAACTAAATATGTAAACTTTAGAAATATAAAGCATAAAAGTAAAGAACTACTTGGTTGTTTTCTACAGATGGCAAAAGAAAGCGTGGGGAGATTTAGTTCATGGTGATAGTGACTGTGCCAGGTGGATGAATGGTAAATGTAACAATTATAATCTTATAAGTATATGTGTAGGCGAGCAACCCATAATTAGCCAGAACTCCTCTTGGTAGATTTCATCCCAACTTCAATAATCCTACTAGTCTGTTACCAAAACCATGGTCAGACACTAGACGATTAAGACCCTTTAGGTTGCTTAATGATTAAGCTCCTTGGATCAGACTAATGCAATAAGCACAGTGGTTCCTTGTTATCCTCGAGTGTACTAGTTTTCCATTGATATCCCCGTGTCACTCGGGGGTCGCCGGTCTGCTAGCGAACAAGATCCTATCTATGTAGAACAAAGCATCATGTTATCTCGGTCCTTAATTAGACAACAAGCATTAGGCATCCCACAAATAGTCAAGCACACATAATATAGTAATTAGAATCAATCACAAGCTAATGGAAAATATGTGGAGGCACATCACATCTCACCAATCCCCTACATCTCCCATGCCCAAGGAACTTACTCACACATGAGAGAAGAACGGATCATCGATATAATTAAATAAAGGAAGTTCTTCTTGATATTACCGTGGAGATCCACAATAAGAATAGAAAAGTAATCCAACACAATTCAAGATAGGAAGAAACAATCTCAAACCCTAGTCTTGCAAGGTGAAGATCCCTCTCTCTCTAGTAAAAGTAATGGCTATTATCATCGGATTGATGACAAGTACGCCATGAGGGGGTCCTCGAGGCGTGCGGAAGAGAGGGGTGTGAGACGTACGGTGTTCCGGGACAGTGAGCACACAAGTTTACCCAGGTTCGAATCCGCCGGCTTTGGACGGACCCTACTCCTGCTAGCAATCCAGTAATACGGCAGAGCCGGAATATGGGTTACAAGGGTTCGCCTGTGCGAGTTGAGATTGTAGACTATTGAGGGTGCCCTAAAGGCTCTCCCTAGGACGGCTTATATAGATATCTGGCCTAGGGTTTACAGGAGATATCTATCCGGCTACGATTGAGAGTCGGTTACAGAGTACATCTTGAACTACAAGTAACACTATGGGCCTAAGTCGGTAAGTCTTCTGGGCCTTCCCGTAGCCGGATTGGACTCCGCCTCTTCCCCCTAACTGGGCCGCCCGTGAAGCAAAGCTCTAACCCGAAGTGGGCCACCGTGGTCAGTGAGGACTGTGAGGATACCGAAAAGTATATCCCCAACAGCAGCCCCCAGAAGTCTCCAAGATCCAAAGTCGGATTCTTCATCATCTAGCTTGATCTTCGGCTTGCAGAATCTTGAAGGGTTCCTGAAACTTCAAAACAAAAGATACGATCAGGGTCTCAAAATAAGTCGGACCTATCAGTACATTATTCGGATTTTCCAACTTGATATTCAAACTAAGCAGGAACTTGGTCTCTGACATCATCTAACACTGGTCATGGTCAAGTCACGTCATCTGACAAACATCCTGTCAGCACAACCGTTGGTGGGTCCGCCGTTCGCGGAACCGAGGCGCTGTTTCAATGCATACACGGAGATCGAGGCGACGTAATCATCGTGTGGGTCCTTCCCAGTTCCTTCCACGACACGTGGCATTTACACAGTGCCATTTGCATGAATCTTGGCGCGGTTAGGTGGTTATAAGGGGTGAGGATTTCATTTTCCTCTTCTTCACCTATTCCCTTGCCGTTCCTTCTCCTCCACTTCTCCCTCGTGCATAGAGCTCTACTGCCTCCTAGATTCCCAGCGCCGCCCATCCAAGGTCACTGGCGCACTGGAGAAATGGCTTCTTCTTCATCGTTTGGCTTGGCTGGCTTCGTAGCGGCGGCGACAACAGCGGTGGCGGAAAAGAGAGCAACCATGGGGTTTGGATCTCGTGTCTCCTCGACGACGAGAATCTCCGCGGCATGGAGAATGAAGGGCTCCTCCGCGCCGGAGACTAGCAGAGCGTTTTCGGCGAAACCATCCGCCACCCGCATGCCAACGAGCGGGTACACTTCGGCACCCACCTCGACAGAGGTTTGTCTTTCCCTCCCTCGGATTTCTTTTCCGAGGTGATAGACCATTACGGTGTTCAGCTCCACCATCTTCCTCCCAACTCCATCTTAGAAATGAGCGCTTCTGCGACTTTGTGTGAGGGATATATCGGCATTAGGCCGAGTGTCACTTTATTTTGTTTCTACTTTCATGTCCGTAGAAACTCCATCACTTCCGGTAATCCTTATATTACCGGCACTATTAGCCTTTCAGTTAGACGCGAGCGTAGTTATCCTCGCATTTCAGCCAGTGAGTCGGTCAAACAATGGCCGGCCACTTTCTTTTACCATAAGGATATTCCTGCTCCCGGCAAAGCTACTGTTTTGCCGACTTTCATTGACAGAGCCGCCATGGCCCTTCCATCTTGGGACGAGGCTCCTTCGGCTCTCAGTGATGATCTGATCCTCGCTAAGAGGCGGATCGAATACCTGATAAAACACAAGGGCCTGCGAGGGTCCGACTTAGTCCAGTCTTGGGTTGTACGTCGGATCTAGCCCCTCCAGCACCACAGCGACCATCTGATGCATTCCATCACGGCGTCGAAGAATGACTCCCTCCGCATCAGTCCTAAGGCTTTAAAGCCACATGATTACATAAGCCAGATCAAATGGCTGATCAAGGAGCGGATTGAGAGAAAGATTCCGGACTTGTCCTGGACATGCACACAACGGAAGACCATGTAGTGCCGGTAAGA
Organism: Avena insularis; assembly: GCA_023614405.1. Lineage (NCBI taxonomy): Eukaryota > Viridiplantae > Streptophyta > Magnoliopsida > Poales > Poaceae > Avena > Avena insularis. The sequence continues at coordinate 414,713,809 of CM042686.1, read as the reverse complement.
TTTTAACAATAAACCCTTTTTTTATGTGTCTCGCCTTTAAGTTATTTCGCAATACTGAGATATTATCTTCTTTTCAGCTTGACGAACTCTCCAAGTCGGAACTAGCTCCTATCGAGGGATATCCTCTGGAGTTTTCTTAGGAGGAGGAACTGGTTCCACTGCCGGACGTTGTGCCCAGGAAGCGCAAAGCTTCGACAGTGGCCGTCGGCACAAAGGAAGTGCCAATCGTGAAGAGGTATCTTTCCACACAACTTCCGCCTTTGTACTTTACTCGTAATTTCCTCCGAGATGTAATGTTTTCTATTCTATCACATTCCCAGAGCTAAGCGGCTCATCAAGGGCAAGGGAAAGGGAACTTCTTCGAAGCCCTTGCGGCAGACGAAGCTGACTATGGCTTCTCCTGCCGCGGCTCCTCCGACTCCTGCCCCTCAACCTTCTGCAACACCGGTGATTATTCCATCGCTGGTTGTCATAGAAGATCTGACTCCTTCAATGGGGCCATCGATCTTTGAATCGCAGACTGACGCCACCATGGGTGGCTCAGGTTTAGATAAGGGTGAACCCTCTTTGGGTAATGATCCCTCGGCAGAGACCTTTGCCGAAAACCTCCTGAACAATCCGGGACTTGCCAAATTTGGCTTGTCTCGGAAATCTGCGGAAGAAATCCAGCTTCTGGCCCGGCAATGCCTAGAGAGCCGAAATCTCTCTGTCGAAGAAGAAGCACAAGAAGTGGAGGACATCAAGTACTCCGACCTTCTTGAACAAGTCCGCCTTCGTGACGAGGGACTGAAAGCTGGTGTGCTTACACCACCTCCGATTATTCCACTCACCCTCGCCGAGAAGGTTACAACGGAGGTGAACATGTGCTTGAGCATGCTCACACATGAACATCATGTAAGTCGGAATTCCAACTCACGTTTTTCTTTATTGTACTTTATATCATATCCTCTAGCCCCCAAGCATGAATTTGGATATACAATCCGGGTTTATGCTTCCTTAGGATGCCAAAGAATGAACTAGTGTAGCCCCCAAGGCTCGTGCTGATATTAGTAACAATATTAGCCCGAGTCTTCAGTAGACTTCTGACTCTGGGTATTCTGACTTACAGAAAGTTAATTCATATATCCAGGATTTGTTGAAGAACGTTTGCAACAAGCGGAGAGAGATCAGAGCTCTCCGACTTAAGAATGCTGAGCTGAAGGTTGCCAAGGATGAGTCCGAAGGTAAACATTCCGAGACTCAAACCTTGTGTTGTGTTTTCATAGTCGAATATTTTTTGCTGAATTGTTGTTCTTTTTGACTTACAGCACTGATAAAGCAGTCCTGTGCTATGATAGAAGAGGCCGAGAATCTCAAAACCTTGGTGGTGGAGAGTAAAGAACTTCGTCAAGAGCTGGATAAGCTCAAGGCAGATCATGAGAAGAGCATCACTCAAGTTCTCGAATCCTCCTCCATGGCTACTGATGAACGCGATCGTAAGATTGCGGCTCAAGATCAGAGAATCTCGGATCTCAACAATGAGCTTTGAAGAGAGAAGGATCTTTCCGAGGCGCTCTGGCCTGAACTCCGGAGTCTTCGAGAAGAGAAGACCAAAGTTGATGATGTCATCTTTGGTATGTTTCCATATTTCTGACTTGTCTACGAAGACGGACATGAGCAAGACATCAAGGCCATTATGGACTCCTACGCCGGATATGGGTGCCACGTAGCTGACTTAACCAGCTACGACACTCGCTTCTTCACCGGCGTGGACACGCCGCCTCTGCCTCCTGAAGAAGCAGCCGAAGTTTCCGACGATGGCCAAACTATATTGGATTTTCTACATCTTGGATCGTTATCAGGGCGCGACTGATCTGTCCAGCGAGCCAGTAGCTCCTACCTCCTCTCCTGCATCATAGATGATCAGAAAACAAATGTATTATTCTGAGAAACATTATGGGTCTATAATTATGCAGTACTATACTTTTGCTAGTGCTAAGCTTTTATCTATTCAGCACTTTTGGCTTAAATTTTTGTGTGCCTGAAATGTTTACATAAGCACTTGTACTTTTTTTTGTCTATATTTATCGTTTATCTAGCTTTCCGCTTCGTCCCTTTTGTGATCCGGCTAAACCTTTAGCACGAAAACTTTGCCAAGCAATGGAGCTCAATTGCTAAACCAGTTTTAAACTCGGAAACAAAGCCGGCTTCTAGAACCAACAATTCACTACTCGGAAAATGCCCGCATTCGGCAATCAGACAAATAACCAAAGTATAGACTAGAAACTTTAGAGTTATACCCAAAGGTAGCATTTTTAGAATCGGAAATCTAAACCAGAACAAACATGAGCATAAAGTACTTTCAAGTATTCTGGGATTTTCGACTATGACATGATCATTAGGAAATAAGATGGTAAAAACTTCTCAGAAAAAACTTGAGGCAACCAAAACTTTTATTTCTCACAGAACATGTACATATGTATGATTACAAAGAAGGATAAACTAAGAATAAAAGGGACGCAGCTGAGCAATATTCCATGTTCTGTCTAACTCATCCGGATTTGTACTGCCTCCAGCTCTCTTTCTCTTCTTAGTAGCAGGTCTTTCTTTGATTGGCCTCATATCAGTTAAGTAGTATGAACCGTTGTGCAATACTCGGCTAACTAAAAAGGGCCCTTCCCATACTGGGGAAAGTTTGTGCTTTCTTTGTTGCACAAGCCGGAGAACCAAATCGCCTTTATTGAAAGATCTATTTCTGACTCTCTAGCTATGATACTTGCGTAACTTCTGCTGATAGGCTGTTGATCTCATTTCAGCAACGACGCAAACTTCTTTGACTAAGTCGAGATCATTTTGTCGAGAAATCTCGGCATCCTCTTCGATATACGTGGCCACTCTAGGAGAAGTGTGAATCAAATCACTAGGAAGAACTGCTTTTGCGCCATAGACCAAGAAGAAAGGTGTGTATCCGGTTAACCTGTTCGGAGTTGTTCGTAAACTCCATATTACAGAGGGTAATTCCTCTGCCCAAGCCCCCACAACACGTCATAGTGGTGCTTCGAGTCTCGGTTTTAGGCCTTGTAGGACTAAACCATTTGCCCTTTCGACTTCTCAGTTAGCCTGTGGATGTGCGACTGACGCAATGTCAAGCCGGATATTTTGTTCGTTGCAAGATTCGGCCAATTCTCCCATAGAGAAATTACTCCTGTTGTCCGTGATAATACTGTGCGGATATCCATACTAGATTATAACATCCTCGACAAATCTTTTGGCTGTTTCTCCATCACAACTAGTGATGGGTTTAGCCTCAATCTATTTGGTGAATTTATCCACCATCACTAAGAGGTGAGTAAATCCACTTGGAGCCCGTCTAAACGGTCCTACCATGTCAAGCCCCTAGACCGCGAAAGTCCATGTTATAGGTATTGTTCGCAGCTGATCAGCTAGAACGTGAGCTTGTTTGGCGTACTTTTGGCAGCCTTTGCACGTCTTGACTAGCCGTTCGGCATCTGCCTGAGCTGTAAGCGAGAAAAAACCGTGTCTGAAAGCTTTTGCCACTAAAGATTTAGCTGCAGCATGGTGACCACACTCGCCTTCGTGGATTTCTCTTAACATTTCCACTCCTTCTTCCGGAGATACGCAACGCTGAAAACCCCCAGACACACTCCGCTTATAGAGCTCACCTTTAACTATAGTATAGGCTTTCACTCGTCGGATAATCTGCCGGCTCAGAACCTCATCTTCGGGTAATTTGCCATCTACCAGATAATCAAGATAGGGTTGAGTCTAGCTGGGAATTATAGCCAGAACTGCTATTCGAGGTGAGTCAGATTTGGTCGAATATTCCTCATCCACTCCCTTTATTGAGGGAACTTTGAGGTGCTCTAAAAAAGCGCCATCCGGGACCTCTTTCCGTGCAGAGCCTATTCGAGATAGCGCATCTGCTTCCTCATTTTCTGCTCAAGGGATGTGTTGAACCTCAAACCCTTTGAACGATTTAGTTAAATCATCCACGACAGCTTTATATTCTGCCATGTGTCTATTTGCATTACAAATATCTGACACTTGCTGAGCAACAAGATCCGAATCTCCGTAACACATCAAACGTCAGATGCTGATATCCTTAGCAATACGGATTCCGTGTAGCAGTGCTTCATACTCGGCAATATTGTTTGTCGCTGTGAAGTGGATCTGCAACACGTATAGAAGTTTATCTCCTTGGGGTGATTTGAGCACCACGCCAGCCCCCGAGCCCCCGTGAGCCCCCGCGAGCCTTAGACCCATCAAAATATAGGGTCCAATATTCCGACTCAGGGAGGGTAATATTCTCCTTCGTCTTTGTCCAATCAGCAACAAAGTCAGCAAGGATTTGGGATTTAATTGCTGTCCGAGGTTTGTACTCAATATCGAAAGCCGAGAGCTCTATGCCCCATTTGGCGACGCGTCCTGTGGCGTCACTGTTGTTGATTATATCTCTCATGGGAGCTGTGCTCACCACGGTAATTGGATGCTCCTGAAAATAGCGTCGTAGCTTACGAGATGCTAGGAAAACACCGTAAGCCAGCTTTTGATAGTGCGGATACCGCTGTTTTGATTCTGTTAGAACCTCGCTGACAAAGTAAGTCGGACGCTGCACCAAGTGTTCCTGATTTTCCTCCGGTCTCTCCACTACCATGACGATACTGACGACTTTATTTGTCACAGCAAGATAAAGCAACATCGGTTCTTGTGGTTCTGGTGCGACAAGGATAGGAGCAGATGAGAGTACTTTCTTCAGGTCTTGTAATGCAGCTTCAGCTTCGTTGGTCCACACAAAATCCTTTGTCTTTTTCAGGAGTTTGTATAATGGTGCGGCTCTTTCACCGAGCTTATTTACGAATCACCGATGCTGATGCAACCAGTTAGTCTTTGTACGTCCTTCAGGCGAGTTGGCCTGGAAATATTGAGTATAGCCTTGATTTTATCTCGGTTCACTTTTGTGCCTCTTTGAGACACGATGAAACCTAACAGTTTTCCGCCTAGAATTCCAAAGAAGCATTTCTTCGGATTAAGTATTATGTTGTATTTTCATAGATTGGCGAACGTTTCCTCCAATTTGGAAATTAGTGTTTCCTTCTTTTTGGACATGACCACAATATCATCCACATATGCATGTACATTGCATCCGAGTTTGTAACTACCTCGGTGAATTACGCTCCTAGTTACCAGCCTGGATGAGCGGAAATGGTTAAAATAGTATGGTGGGGCCCAAATGCCACTCACAGGTAGGCCTTTCGGCCGTCCTAACCATTTCCGAACATCGGGACAAGAACGGGCGGCGTAATCGGCAGGCGAAGGGATCAACTACATACACAAATGAGTATGTATGCAAGCCACCATACAATCGTTCTCAGAGCCATTCCATCTAAAAGAAATAGAAATATTGCAACGCCATACGGCAAGATCCAAATATCCTAGATAGATATAATAGTTTAGGATATCTCCTCATACATCAAACATCAGAGTATCGGTGAAGCGGAAAACAAGATCCGAGTACGGATAAGAAGCAAATCGGCATAAGATGCCACATAAATAAACACATCCCGCCCACAGATCTCACGGATCCCCGTTCCCGGAATCTCTACACCGAATGATCGTTGCCCACATCGTCCGTCTCCTCCACCCAGTATCCATCTTGCGAGTTTACCTGTTCATCTGAATCAAACAATTTATCGTGTGAGACCCTAGGGGTACTCAGCAAGTCTTTATGCCTCTAAAGGGGACACAACCTGGGGTGACGCAATTGCAGCAAAAGATAAACCCTAACAATTCTATAGATACGCGCTAACCATCCGCTAACGAGATGAGCGGATGTCCGTGAATTAATAACAACAGTTATAACAGTAATATTAACAGATCCATCCTCCTCCTCGCTTACCAACGAGAAAGCGGACGAACAACCCCCCCATCCGTTGGCAGTTTTATTATCCATTCCATGAGTGTTGCACTATTTAATAGTCAGTTACTTAGTCAAGTTAAAAGCGGTACTTTAGTTATACTTGTCTATGATCGAAACTGCTCCAAGTCGTCCCATAACCAGAACCGGCTTTCAGAAAGTTTTACCCTGCAGGGGTGCACAAATAGCAACACACACTCGATCAACCTCGGAAAAACCAAATCAAAACCCAACGAGGCATTCACGACAAAGCGATCATAGGATTCAGAAATATTTTAGGGGGCCACCCCATTAAGCTACCCGCAACGAAGTTGGCCGGCTCCGAGATGGACTCAAGGTTTGCGTCAATGGCTGTAAACGACTGGGAACCCGAAAGTGTGACTGGGCTTGTCGATACCGCGAAAACACTCCGCTTTCCTAAACAGTACAGGTGCATTCCTCGCACAATCTTAAATACAGCAGTAAATCATGGCATAAGTACAGGATAGTAATAAAGCCCCAAACTACTTGTGGCCCCAAGAAATAAGAATGAATCAAGCTCTGGCTCAAGGGGGTTCATAAGCCTCCCGGATGTGGATAGCGCGAATATTCAAGGAACAGGAATCAAGTACTCGGGGTCCTACGGGACACAAGTGAGCATGAAAAACCAAATAGCAGATATTGCTCACCGGTGCCACTTTCATTAGTTATCCCATTACTACTCAGGTTAAGTTGTTTAGGTATATCGTTATCCATCAGACACTCACATACCCTACACATGCTGTTCTACGACTCGCATGGCTCAAACAACTCCTGTAGTAATGGCTCATGGGATGGAGGAACAAGCTTCGGTGGGGTTTAAAAGTAAAGGCTATGCAATACTTGGGATTCAGTTTAATGCAATCGCGACTCAATGATGCAAGAATAAGACAGAGGCAATAGGTACTGTATGTATGCAAGCATGTGGTAGTGCTTGCCTGGCAGCTCAGTTGAAGCGAGAGAAGGATCTGGGTAGTGCTCCTGGGTTTCTTGATATATCCCCTGCTCAGCGTCTATTCGAAGAAGAACCAAACAAACAAGGGCCAACATAAATAAAGTGCACAAGCATATGAATAAAATGCATCAAGCAAACAATCATGCCATGATGAATGATGCACAATTTGCATGGCAATGATGTAGCATGGCATGGGTGAGGTGTGGAATACAAGAATAAACCTTTTATTGAGTTTTGGTCACATTTTAACCTCATATAAGTTGCTGTATGCTTTATATTTATATGATGCATGCTGCAAAACAGAACATGGAATGCATAAACAGAAAGGTTTCGTCGAGCTGATCATTTTAGACATATTATTTGTTAAATTTGGAGTTATAAAACAAAAGTTATTAATTAATTAAGGAAAAGGGCATTTTATTGTAATTTTAATCAACTTGAAAATTAAAGTGTCCAAAATATATTTTGAAGGCCATATTTGAATTCCTCATATTTTTCTGATTTCAAAACATATATTATTTGTATTATTTGGATTTGAAAATTAAAAGTTATTTTAAAACAGATTTGAATTTGTATTTAAGCATTTACTAAAATTTGTTTTTATTAAACAGAGAAACAGGAAAACCTTTTACACTCAGCGAAACTTAGCCCGAGCCACTGACGGTGGGGCCGATGCTGACTTGGGCGAAACGGCGCGCAACGGACTTTTCTCACCGCAACCGAAGCGAGCCGCGGTGACTGACTGGTGGACCTGGCGCGGACACAGGCCCACATACCAGCGGGTGAACGGGCGGGTGACACGCGGCACGGACAGGGACCGCGGTTGAGGGCAAGGTCTTACGGGTGTACTTTTGTAAAAACACTACCGCGGATGACAGGTGGGACCGGCTGGACCGCGGGTTGAGCGCGCAAAAAGGCAGGGGGGGTATGCGAAAAAGGGCCACGGCCACTGTTTTTCTTCTACCGCGTCTCTGACGAATCTGTCGGCGGCAGCGTGCACGACGCAGAGGGGATCGAACTCGCGACCGATCTCTCACGCGCAGGCGACAACGACCAAAGCGGCTCGGCGGGGGTTGCTGGTAGGAGAGGGTCGCGCGGCTAGATATGCTTCTGCGACGTCACGGCGAGGAGAACCGACCGCGACGCCGGCGCACAGAGGGCGTTCGTCGGAGTGACCGGCGCGTACAGGAAACGACGGCGAAAAGGAAGGTGTCGGGGGGAAACAGGGGCTCACCGCGGACTCGTCGGAGGCCTCAGATCGTGACAGGGGGGGCAGCAAGCCGACGGCGATGCAGAGGCCGGCGGATCTAGGGTTTTGCGGTGGTCGTCAGCGATCAGCAACACAGGGATCGGCTCCTCCTTGCTGGCGTGTACGGGGGTGATGCGGTAGTCCCTGCTGGCCTTCCCCGGCAACCACGACACCACGTCCGCCTCCTTGATCTGCAGGTGGAAGAAGAAGCCGAGAGTGGCGGCCGGCGTTGGAGAAGAAGTGGAGCAAGGGGAGCTAGGAGAAAAGGGTTGGCGCAGGGCCAGGGGAGGGGCACTGGGACACGGCAGAGGCGAGAGGGGTGAAGATAAGGACGGGGGTAGGAGGGGATGCCGTGGGGCTCGGGGTGGGAAAAAGGTGGCTCGGGTGGTCACCTTTCCCTCCTTCCTCACGTGCTGGACATGGGGAGGACAGGCAGGCAGCTGCAGGTGGGGCTAGGACGAGGTGGAGGAGGGGACTGGCTCGGGTGCCCCTTGGTGGCAGAGAGAAAGGAGAGGGGGAGTCTCGGGTTTAGCTAGGGTAGAGGAATGGGGGTGGCTCGGGTTAGGGCTTTAGGGTTGGGGTAGGCTTCGGCCTGGGGGGTTAGGTAGCTAGGTGGGGCCAGGGTGGCCAGGTGGGGCCAGCTAGGTGAGAGAGGAGAGAGGCCGAGAGAGAGGGTGGGAACTAGGGTTAGCTAGAGAGGGGGCTCAGGTTAGGTTAGATGGTGCTCATGGCAGAGAGAGAAAGAGAGAGAGGGGCTAGGTGGAGTGGTTTTCTTTGACAAGATCAAGCAAGACAAACCAAGATCAAACAAGAGCTAGACAAAAGGGAGGATGAGATAAAAAGGTGGTGAGGGTTTAGAGAGAGAGGTTAGGGTTTGGAGATAGAAAAGAGAGAGGGGTAAGAGAGATTAGGGTTTAGAAGAACTAGGCTAGGAGAGAAAAGAGAGAAAGAAAAGAATAAGCCTCATATGATCATGCATAAGAGTTTTATTTAACAGAAAAGATATGGGTGAGATAAAGAGGTGATGGGATGGATGGAGATGGGTGTAGGGTTTTGGCATGATCCAAACAAGATCAAGCATGAAGAGGGGTAGAGAGAGATATGGGGGATGATCCACTCAAAGATTCAAATAAAATCCAAAAGACTAGAATGTGGTGGTACTTGCATGGCCCATGCAAAATATTTAATGCCATGTTTATTCTTGTGAAAACAATAATATTCACATGGCATTATTCCTCTGCATTCCCAAAAGTGGAATAAAGCCAAGCAAAAGGATTTAAAGGAAAGTTCCAGATGGAGTAGATGGAGATGATCACATTTGATTATAATTGGGACTTGCTAGTGTGTATATTCCACTAGATGTTTAATAGTCCCAAAAATACCCCAACATGAGCATAAATCCATAATAATCCATATGAAAGCTAGGAAAAAGGGGCACTACTCATAATGCATGCAAGGTGGCTCCACATATCAATAATGTGAAAACAACATGATGCTAATATGAGAGCATGTGAAAAAAAAGAAATGGATCCATCCCTTCCCACATGAGCTAGAGGTAAAACCCAAAAAAGGTGCAAAGCTCATATTTAGTTGGATGGTGGAATTATAAGGTGGTGACAGAGAAAAGTGATGGAGTTGAATAAAATATATGCCCCCAACTCAACTTGGGCATTAAACAATATATCAATAACCAAATACAATATCAAGAGGCAAAATACAATTTACAATGCATATGAGAGAAGAACCAAGACAAAAGGGTTCTATATGATGCTCAAATGCAAGGTGGCATGATGACATGAGCATGATATAATTATGATGCAACAAATATATATATGAAGTAGCCATTATATAGACTAGGCTAGTAGAATTGCAATTGTTAGACAATTGGGATGCTACAGAGTTGGTCGTGGAGGTAATGCTGCATCGTGCGCTGGTACGTAGCTCCTGCGTTCTTTAGCCCAAAGGGCATCGTAACAAAACAGAAGGTTCTGAAGGGGGTTATGAATGAAGTTTTGACTTTGTCAGATTCCTTCATCCGGATTTGGTGATAACCGGAATATGCGTCAAGAAAACAGAGGAGTTCCGAGCCTGCCGTCGAATCGATAACTTGATCAATCCTAGGCGAAGAGAACGGATCTTTTGGACAAGCCTTGTTCAAGGCAGTATAATCAACACACATCCTTAAATCAGTGGTGTCCTTTTTAGGGACCATTACAGGATTGGCCGACCACTCAGTGTGGATGACCTCTTCTATGAATCAGGCTAACTCGAGCCGTGCAAGTTCCTTAGCTATTGCCTTACGCTTTTCATCGTTGAAACATCGTAAGGACTATTTGATGGGTTTAGTGTTCGGGTTTACATTTAAAGAGTGCTCGACAAGTTCCCTAGGTACTTTGGTCATGTCAGATGGCTGTCATGCAAAGATATCTTGATTTGCTTTGAGGAACTTGACGAGCGCGCTTTCCTATGCGCTATCTAGGCCTACGCTTATCTGGGTCACCTTGGAGGGGTCATCATCCTTCAACGGCGTCTTCTTCGTATCTTCTGATGCCTTGAACTCCAGATTCGGCTTTGTCACCTCCTTCTTCGTTGCAGGCATCTCAGACGGATCCATGCTCTTCTTGATCTCCTGGTACTCCTGGGCGTGCAGCACAGCTTCAGCAAAGGCGGCATTTCCATCCTCACACTCTCGCGCTTTCTTCGGGTCTCCCCTGATGGTGATCATGCCGTTGGGACCTGGAATTTTCATCATATTGTAAATGTAACACGGACGAGCCATAAAAGCCCAGTAAGCTGGAAGTCCGAATATAGCATGGTACGCGCTCTTGAACAGGACCACTTCAAAGGAAAGTGCCTCCGTCCGATAGTTCTTTGGAGTTCCAAAAGTAACAACCAAAGTGATTTCTCCTAGGGAATTTGCTTGTCTTCCTGGGACAACCCCGTGAAAGATCACAGAGCTGTGGTTCAGCTGGGTCTCCGAGATCTTCATCCGGCGTAGCGTTTCAACATAGAGAATATTAATACTGCTGCCACCGTCCATGAGAGTCTTGGAGAAACCATAACCGTCAATAAGTGGATGGACGATTAAGGCGTATTTTCCTCGCCTGTGCAACTTAGGCGGATGATCAGCGCGGTCAAATGTGATTGCCACTTCCGACCAGTCCAAGAATTGGGGGACGGCCGAAACTTTTGCATTGAGCTCATGAAGCACTGCCTTTTTGACCTTTGCTGGTTGAGATCCGAGGAAGGTGACATAAGTGTCTTTCTTGGTCGGAAATTTTTTCTTCCCTTCCGGCTTGGGATTTGAAGCACCAGCTTCCTCCATGTCAGAATCTTCCTTAGTCTCTTTATCTTTTTCGGGATTCTTCTTTCCCTTCTTCCGCTTAGCTTTGTAGCCAGCGGTATCATCTCTCTTAATGTCGTCGTTGAAACGACACTCGGCATTTGTGTGGGACGAGCCCCCATTGGCGTCTAAGTGATGCACACATGGGTTATTGGCAATGTCGGCCCAAGAGTAGGTTTTGCCTGGTTGCTGGTCTCCTCTACCTTGAACTCTCGAAGTCCCACGGTGGCGTCTGCGGACACCGCCACGTCCTCCTCATCCTCCAGACCCAAAAGTAGCAGTAACCACTGCCGTTTCCGCGTTGGGTTTCTCTTCCGAGGTATTCTTGCGCTTCTGAGCTTGTTGCTTTGGTTGTTTTGCCGACTATGGCACAGCCAGGGCGTTGAGTAATCCCTCTGCATCATGGTCTGCATCTGCATACTTGCTCGCTGTTTCTATCATCTCTCCCAAATCAGTGACTTTGTCACACTTCAAGCGATGACGTAGTAAACCAATTGGGAGACCTGCAATGAAAGCTTCAATCGTAGTTTCGTCATTTACTCCTTCATAGGAGTTCTTGGTGTCGATCCATCATCCGAGATAACCCCGACAAGTTTCTCTGGTTTTCTGGGTGCAACGCTGTAGATCTCCGACCATACAGGGCCTCCGGTATATGCCTTCGAAATTCCGAAAGAAAGCACTTTGCATGGCATACCAGTTGTGGATAGTGTTCTCCGGAAGTTCATTGAGCCATGATCGTGCCATCTTCCGCAACATGAGTGGGAGATATCGGGTTGCGACCAGGCTGTTTCCGCCTTTGGCAATGCAGCAAGCTTGGAAGAAATCCTGTAGCCAAGTATCTGGCCGAGCTATGCCGTCGTAGGCTTGGATATGTTTTGAGATAGAAAATCCTTACGGGAATCTTGTAGCTCTTATGCGTGGTCCGAAGCACTTTGGGCCCACGTATATATCATCATTTTCATAGCGCCGCGCCTCTATATTGGAATTGATCCTGTGCCTTGCGTCATTCGGGGATAGAGATCGTCCTGAGTGTCAGCTGTGGCTGCGGTGTCTTGGAGCCGGACTTCAGCTTCTGCCACCACCTCCTCCACCATGACGCCCTCCTTGGCCTCCATGGGAACCGTTGTGATGGCTACTTGGTGGAGAGGGTGGAGCAGCTGGGTTATTTCCAGCTGATCGCCGGCCTCCATCCGGAACGCCATTATTCCGGTTCTAGGGAGGGTCTTCATTGTGACGAGCCCCCTGTCGGCTTATCTCGGCACGGTGTCCATCATTCTTTCATCCATCATCCGGACGGCTTGCATGTCTAGGAGGTGGCATTCTTTGTCGGTCCTCCTCCCGACGTTTCTCTTTATCATCGTCCCTGCGGTCTTTCGACTCTCACCGGGGTGGGTTCCTCGGATTCAGTGCAACAATTGCCTCTTTCTCTGCAACTGGGTTAACGTTATGCCAGTCACGGGCAGCTTTGTGGTGTTGTCCCGAAGATCCGGTTCTTGAGTAATTGTCCTCCCGGCGATCGGAGCGGTGGTGCTGCTCCGGAATGCGCTGGGGTCTTATGTCAGACCATGCTGGATCTGTGCGACACTGGTCCGAATCGGAGACCATCTTTTGACTTCCGGACATGGCGACCTTTTGCTGCTCCAGTCCCTTGTTGAGTAATTTGATTCCCAACCGGATCTGCTCCGGGCCTGGCTTAGCCCATAGGTTTTCTCGGGCCGCAACGGTGTTCTGCACTGGTGTTGGATACACCCAATCCCCTTTGCTATCTTTCCGAGGCATCCCCATTTATCCTCCAAAAAGGACTTTGTGAATCTGCGGGAATTGGTTGTCATTGGTATGAAGTTTCCCGGTCTTCTAGTGTTGCCTGGAGTTGTACTTCTCCGCAGATGCCATGCGTTTCTTTTCCTCCTCAATGTTTTTGGCTTCATCGAGGAGTACTTGACGACGCACTTCTAGGGCATGTGCCCTCTCGTCCAGCTCTTCAGCAGTAAGTTCTGCAGCTGTAGGAATAAGTGTGGTTAATGCAGCATCGATGAGTTTACGTCCAGCTCTTTCTCGTATTCCTCGGCAATCACCTCCTTTGCTGGAGGGTCTTTCACTGGGGTCTTGTTCTTCTTGTTCTTCTTCTTTGCTTTCTTGGCAGCGCCGGTAGCAAAGACGGCTTTGGGTCTGTTTCCCGGAGTCAAGCTCTGATCGGTACTTTCGGACATCTGGACCTCGGGATTATCTCTGACTTCCATGTCATCCTGCGCTTTGGGAGAGTGTTCCCCGGATCCTTCATCCATGGCTTCTCCTTCGTCTGCAGCTTTGGAGTTATACTCCTCTTCATACTCCACGGAGAACTTTCAGAAATCTGCTTACGTCATCGATTCATCCGAGGATGCGGGTACGTCGGCGTTTGTTCCAATCGCCTCCAGCACAGAGTCGGTGTTGTCTCTAGCATCGGCAGTGCCGGATCCGGATCCCACATATCCGACAAAGTGTGATGTGCCCCTCCTGAGATAGCTGCGGTCTTCATAGTAGGCTTCATCGAAACGTTTGATGGTCTTGAGAATTGCATCTACGCCTGAGTTTTGCATTATCATGCGTCTTAGTGTGTACGTCAGGAAAGGCCTGTCTGTCCCGTCATCATCAGAGCCGGAACCGTCGTTGTTATTGTGCTCCTCCTGGATTTCGACCTCAGCGGGTGGGTCTATCTGGGATTCGGTCTCTCCAGGGAGATCCACTCCAGATTCGATTTGGACTGCTAGGTCTGCTTTAGGCTCGGATTTCTCCTCTATCTCTGTGACTGGTGCGAGCTGGGTGGGATTAGGGTTTTTTGAGATCCGGAACTCTGCCGCCTCCGCGGACAAAGGGGACCTAGAAATTTCCTCTGCCTCTATCATCACCGCTGGGGTGGGTAGGACAGATTCAGCAAAACTGATGTAAACATCAATCTCGCCAAAAGACATGATGGTGTAGGCAGTCATAGCCTCCCTAGCCGGAATCCAGGTCTCGTCGAGAACGATGAGAGGGATGTCGCTAGCATAGAGGATGCGAACGACGGTGATAGTCTCGCCGATTCCGATTCTTGTAGATTCCGCTCGAAACGCAGATCCAAAGCTCACTTGCCCCATGGTGGGTGCCAACTGTCGTCGGATTGATGACAAGTACGCCATGAGGGGGTCCTCGATGCGTGCGGAAGAGAGGGGCGTGAGACGTACGGTGTTCCGGGACGGTGAGCACACAAGTTTACCCAGGTTCAAGTCTGCCGGCTTTGGACGGACCCTACTCCTGCTAGCAATCCAGTAATACGGAAGAGCCGGAATATGGGTTACAAGGGTTCGCCTATGCGAGTTGAGATTGTAGACTATTGAGGGTGCCCTAAAGGCTCTCCCTAGGACGGCTTATATAGATATCCGTCCTAGGGTTTACAGGAGAGATCTATCCGGCTACGACTGAGAGTCGGTTACAGAGTACATCTTAAACTACAAGTAACACTATGGGCCTAAGTCGGTAAGTCTTCTAGGCCTTCCCGTAGCCAGATTGGACTCCGCCTCTTCCCCCTAACTGGGCCGCCCATGAAGCAAATCTCTAACCCGAAGTGGGCCACCCTGGTCAGTGAGGACTATGAGGATACCCAAAAAGTATATCCCCAATAGCTATGGGGGTGTATTGGCTAGGAGGTCGAAGATCGTGGAGCGAGATGAAGAACGTCTTCCCCTTCTTCTCCGGAACTCTTCTTTCTCCCTTATGGATGGGATGGCGGGTGCTGTGTTATGTTTTCACGTATGACCTCTTCACGGAGGTTGTCCCTTTAGATAAGACAGAGGCGGCGGCATCTATATGGTGGGAACTATACGGCCGTAAAAATGTTCTCGCCGTATAGTTGCTCGTTAAAGCCTCTGTATGCTCCCCTCGAGTGCTTCCAAAGTGAGACTTGCTTATTTTCGCCTGAATATTGTGTTTCTCTAGGTAAAACCTTTTGTTGACGTTCACAGCCTGAAACACACATTAAAAACCAAGTTTTCTTCGCTACCGAAGTATTAGTGTTAGGTAAAGCTAGAAAACAATCAAATCCGGGAGAAAACCATCAATAAAAGCCATAAAAAATGTGTCGAATCTCACAGCTATCAGTAGGATACACCGCTTGCATGGTACTAATATTATATGTAATCAAGATAACATACTTATTATGTCATGATATGTGTGGAGAGAGCCCCATAATAAGATGTTCACGACAAGGCTCGTAGGAAGCCACTTTGTTGAGCCAAGTGTGAGGTCACCTCTAAATAACCACTGCAATGCCTGAGAGCAATCATCCATACATGCTGATGACTACAAGTGCACAGATCGTTTCTAGCTAGTTTCAAAATAAAGATATCAATCCCACAGGGAGCAGTAGGCAAAAGACTAAAATGCTTTTAACTACAACTAAACAAAGTACTTAAGAAATAACTTTAAGATGCAAGAAAAGTAGAGTTGTTTTTGGGTTTTTGGTTGAACGAGGTAATTTAAAGTAAACCAAACTTAATGCAGAAAGTAAGAATCACGTGTGTAATAGAGCTTTGGAACCGCAATAGGGAAAAAGGCGTTCTCGGGGAGTGGTGGATACACCGCTAGTAATTTAGACTAAGCAATCAAGATTATTATAACAAATATTCTCATAATATGTATTGTGTATGTGGGAGGAGCTCCATATATGGACAAATAGGCAGCAACCGCTGCTCACATCATCCTTCATAGCCACAACTGACGAATAAACGACATCAATTGTATTATCCCGCTATTAAGGGATTTCTCCTGTGGCATGGACATGGCTTAATGAGTTCTCCTTGATTCCCCAAGTTAGCACGTAAGGAATGACAACAACTGTATAGTCACAGTAAGTGATATCATTCCTCTGTCTACCAACAAGCAATCCCCTTCATCGAGTCCCCATAGGAGGCAAATATTAAGGAGGTGTACAACTCCCAACATCAAGATGAAGACAATTAACACATACATATAATGATGTATAACATAATAATCTCTATCTCATCTCAATCATATGCTAGGGTTTCTCCATCTCCCCGAGAACTAGAGATCTACTCAAACATGGAGGCAATCAACATCATGGCAATGGTAGTGGAAACAATCATAGATGAATAGTACTTGTATAATCCATAATGAGTACAGGAATTACAGCAAGATCTAGACAAGATGTAGATGGGATGGATGGAGATGGTGGTGATGTAGCTGTGGATGATGAAGATCGATGCCTTAGCCTCCTGGATCTGCGTAGGTTGAAGATGGATTCCTGGTGGACGAGTTCACCCTTCAGATGCCTTCCGGAGGTGAGGTTTCTATGATTTTTGGGTGTTCTGTATGTCGTTTCCCCGATCAGGTTGCACGGGGTGAAACTATTTGAGGAGACGGTGGCGGCGCCAACTATACGACCGGAACTATATGGCCGGAAAATTTATTCTAGTCGTATAGTTGGTCATTAAACCGTCTGTCTCCTTTGATCGCTTCGGGTTTTCTTCTAGTATTATTAATATTTCCCAAATAAGCGAATTACGTTGTTTTTTACTCCTTTTCTCCATAGTACAACTGCTCCAAGAATTGTATCCATTGGATCCATCATCTGTCCTGATCCTGGTGAAAACAGACATAAAATGTGCACGAGAGCACCGTAAAATACCAAGATCCTACCTCTACCATGTAAAATAATAATGTACAACATGATGCAAATATGCACTCATCAACTTCCCCAAGCTTAGACTCTTGCTCATCCCGAGCAAGTTTAGCTTAATGGATGTGATCCTCATATTCATGAAGCCGAGTCGATAAAATAAATGAGGCAGTTGCATCATGTGTTTATCATATGCGATACATAGGAATAAGTTCATGAATAGTACCTTACTCGAACCATCTGAATAGTATTAGTAGGCTTCCACACCTTAGTGATCAATAGTTCACAAAAGATTAATCTCAACATAATGTAAAAGTATCCAGTTTGATCGAGTGAGTTAGCGAGGTAGTCCCAAGTGTTTTTAGGATCAACGTATTCAATTGGGATTCAAAATCTCAAAAGTGTTTCTTTGTCCTACTACAATGTAGTGGTATATGCCTATTTGCTCTTTGCACACTCGCTTTTTTCTTCTTTATGTTCTTCTCCTTTTGTGTATATGCTCACACTTTTGTTTAAGTGTTGTGCAAAGGAGCTAGCCATACATTCCACTTCATGTAGGAACTCAAAGTTTAACAATCTCAATTATCAAATACCAATTGGATATGAAGCATTCTTATGACTTGAAGATTCTACCTCGACTTGTTCTCACTCTATTTTGATAGCATTTTAATTTTCCTTTGTTCAAGGTTTCTTTTTCATCTTAACTGCATAGATAATTTTTCTTTGTAAATCAAACCATAGACTTACAACATATTGACCAAATTATCTTTATATGTTCCATTAATACCAATGGTGTGGAAGACTCCTATTGCTATCATCAAGTGCAAGTAAAATTATACTCAAGCCATTCATATATCCAATAAGATAAGCACAAACCCAATATTGCTCCATAATAATAATAAACTCAGAATTCCATAAAAGGGATTGACTATTCCTGAAGGGAATTCTAATGATGCAAACTTTATTTCTAGTTTGAACTAATGCAAAATAAAATAGCGATATAAAATTTATAAGATAGATTACAAGGTCTTTAGAGATCTCCCCAAGCTGGAATCAAGCCAGGCAGGATCAAATAACTCCTTATTGGTACCTATTCCTCCTCCTGGGTAGAAATAGCGTCGCCCTCTTCTTTTGTTGCCATCTTTAACTATGCTTGCAAAGAGGATGCTGTGCTCGGCCATGTCGTACTAGAGCTTCAACATTTTCTTCTTGAGGAATTTCTTCTCATCTGTCAACTCAAATATAGCTTTAATCAAGAAACCAACTCTACCATCAATGTCATCGACCTTTTTCTCAAGGTCTTTGCTCATCATCTAGTAGGAGTCAATCCCTTCTCCAATTGTTTCAACGCATGCCTTTGAAGCCTTTTCCAATTCATAGATCTTATCATGAATCTCATCTAGCCGCACCTTCTTAGGTTTAAGAGGTGATGGACCAAGAGGAGGTTTATAATATGATCCTATGTTGTAATGATAAGGATTGGGGAGATACTCATCCTTGTTCCTTCCCTGCTCAGCTTGCCTCATCATCTCCATCCTTTGTGGGAACATGTCTTCCCAATTTGGGAAAGGCTTGATCTCCGGGCTAGATGATGACGATGATCCTTTAGGTTCTACTTCTTTGATCCTCTTCACGGGCATCTCTTCTTTCTTCTTCCAGATCTTGTTGACATGGAAGGGCTGCATGGATTCGCTGCACGGATGTTGTTAGAGGGACTTGTATAGGGATGACGAGGATTTATCGAGGTTGGAGGCTGTAACTCTGCGAAAACTTAATGAAAAAGGTTAGATGTGATCAGCTTTAAAAGGGGAGGTCAAAAACCCTAGCCACCTTTCGTAATGAGCAACTATACGGGCGCGACCCGTATAGATCCCCCCATATAGTTGTGAACCGATTATAGATTACATCTATGTTGGAACCAACTATACGGCCGGAACTATATGGGCGGGAATTTTTATTCCCACCATATAATTGGTCGTTAAACTCCCTGGACTCTGAATAAAATTCTTGGAGATGGGTCGATAACTATATGACCACAACTATACGGGCGGAATTTTTAATTCTGGTCATATAGTTGGTCGTTAAACTCTCAGTACTTAGGAAAATGTTTTGTCAAAGGCATCGATATCTATACGACCGCACCTATTGTCGTCGGATTGATGACAAGTACGCCATGAGGGGGTCCTCGAGGCGTGCAGAAGAGAGGGGTGTGAGACATATGGTGTTTCGGGACAGTGAGCACACAAGTTTACCCAGGTTCAAATCCGCCGGCTTTGGATGGATCCTACTCCTGCTAGCAATCCAGTAATACTGCAGAGCCGGAATATGGGTTACAAGGGTTCGCTTGTGCGAGTTGAGATTGTAGACTATTGAGGGTGCCATAAAGGCTCTCCCTAGGACGGCTTATATAGATATCCGGCCTAGGGTTTACAGCAGAGATCTATCAAGCTACGACTAAGAGTCGGTTACAGAGTACATCTTGAACTACAAGTAACACTATGGGCCTAAGTCGGTAAGTCTTCTGGGCCTTCCCGTAGCTGGATTGGACTCCGCCTCTTCCCCCTGACTGGGCCGCCCGTGAAGCAAAGCTCTAACCTGAAGTGGGCCACCCTGGTCAGTGAGGACTGTGAGGATACCCAGAAAGTATATCCCCAACAGCAGCCCCCGGAAGTCTCCAAGATCCAAAGTCGGATTCTTCATCATCTAGCTTGATCTTCGGCTTGCAGAATCTTGAAGGGTTCCTGAAACTTCAAAACAAAAGATACGATCCGAGTCTCAAAATAAGTTGGACCTATCAGTACATTATTCGGATTTTCCAACTTGATATTCAAACTAAGCCGGAACTTGGTCTCTGACGTCATCTGACACTGGTCATGGTCAAGTCACGTCATCTGACAAACATCCTATCAGCACGACCGTTGGTGGGTCCATCGTTCGCGGAACCAAGGCGCCGTTTCAATGCGTACACGGAGATCGAGGCGACGTAATCATCGCGTGGGTCCTTCCCAGTTCCTTCCACGACGCGTGGCGTTTACACAGTGCCATTTGCCCGAATCTTGGCTCGGTTAGGTGGTTATAAGGGGTGAGGATTTCCTTTTCCTCTTCTTCACCTATTCCCTTGCCGTTCCTTCTCCTCCACTTCTCCCTCGTGCACAGAGCTCTACTTCCTCCCAGATTCCTAGCGCCGCCCATCCAAGGTCACCAGCGCACCGGAGAAATGGCTTCTTCTTCATCGTCCGGCTTGGCTGGCTTCACAGCGGCGGCGACGGCGGTGGCGGCGGCAGCGGAAAAAGAGAGCAACCATGGGGTTTGGATCTCGTGTCTCCTCAATGACGAGAAGCTGCGTGGCGTGGAGAATGAAGGGCTCCTCCGCGCCGTCGACTGGCGGAGCGGTTTCGGCAAAACCATCCCTCAGATTTCTTTTCTGAGGTGATAGACCATTGCGGTGTTCAGCTCCACCATCTTCCTCCCAACTCCATCTTAGAGATGAGCGCTTATGCAACTTTGTGTGAGGGATATATCAGCATTAGGCCGAGTCTCACTTTATTTCATTTCTACTTTCATGTCCGTAGAAACTCCATCACTGCCAGTAATCCTTATATTATCGGCACTATTAGCCTTTCAGTTAGACGCGAGCGTAGTTATCCTCGCATTTCAGCCAGTGAGTCGGTCAAACAATGGCTGGCCACTTTCTTTTACCATAAGGATATTCCTGCTCCCGGCAAAGCTACTACTTTGCCGGCTTTCATTGACGGAGCCGCCACGGCCCTTACATCTTGGGACGAGGCTCCTCCGGCTCTCAATGACGATTTGATCCTCGCTAAGAGGTGGATCGAATACCTGGTAAAACACAAGGGCCTACGAGGGTCCGACTTAGTCCAGTCTTGGGTTGCACGTCGGATCCAGCCCCTCCAGCACCACGGCGACCGTCTGATGCATTCCATCACGACGTCGAAGAATAACTCCCTCCGCATGAGTCCTAAGGCTTTAAAGCCACAGGATTACATAAGCCAGATCAAATGGCTGATCAAGGAGCAGATTGAGAGAAAGATTCCGGACTTGTCTCTAGACATGCACACAGCGGAAGACCCTGTAGTGCCGGTAAGCTTTTAACAATAAACCCTTTTTTATGTGTCTCACCTTTAAGTTATTTCACAATACTGAGATATTATCTTCTTTTTAACTTGACAACCTCCCCGAGTCGGAACTTGCTCCTATCGAGGGATATCCTCCGGAGTTTTCTCAGGAGGAGGAACTAGTTCCACTGCCAGACGTTGTGCCCAGGAAGCGCAAAGCTTCGACAGTGTCTGTCGGCACAAAGGAAGTGCCAGTCGTGAAGAGGTAACTTTCCACACAACTTCCGCCTTTGTACTTTACTCGTAATTTCCTCTGAGATGTAATGTTTTCTATTCTATCACATTCCCAGAGCTAAGCCACTCATCAAGGGCAAGGGGAAGGAAACTTCTTCGAAGCCCTTGCGGCAGACGAAGCTGACTATGGCTTCTCCTGTCGTAGCTCCTCCGACTCCTTCCCCTCAACCTTCTGCAACACCGGTGATTATTCCATCGCCGGTTGTTGCAGAAGATCCGGCTCCTTCAACGGGGCTAGCGATCCTTGAATCGCAGACTGACGCCACCAAGGGTGGCTCAGGTTTAGATAAGGGTGAACCCTCTTCGAGTAATGATCCCTCGGTAGAGAACTTTGCCGAAAACCTCCTGAACAATCCGGGACTTGCCAAATTTGGCTTGTCTCAGAAATCTGCGGAAGAAATCTAGCTTCTGGCCCGGCAATGCCTGGAGAGCCAAAATCTCTCTGCCGAAGAAGAAGCACAAGAAGCAAAGGACATTACTCCGACCTTCTTGAACAAGTCTGCCTTCACGATGAGGGACTGAGAACTGGTGTGCTTCCACCACCTCCGACTATTCCACTCACCCTCACCGAGAAGGTTAGCACCGAGGTGAACATGTGCTTGAGCAAGCTCACACATGAACATCGTGTAAGTCGGAATTCCAACTCACGTTTTTCTTTATTGTACTTTATATCATATCCTCTAGCCCCCAAGCATGAATTTGGATAAACAATCCGGGTTTATGCTTCCTTAGGATGCCAAAGAATGAACTAGTGTAGCCCCCAAGGCTCGTGCTGATATTAGTAACAATATTTGAAGGAAATATGCCCTGAGAGGCAATAATAAAGTTGTTATTATGTATTCCTTATATATGATAGATGTTTATTTTGCATGCTAGAA
This sequence comes from Avena insularis, assembly GCA_023614405.1. Lineage (NCBI taxonomy): Eukaryota > Viridiplantae > Streptophyta > Magnoliopsida > Poales > Poaceae > Avena > Avena insularis. Next base: position 414,691,429 of record CM042686.1, on the reverse strand, counting down.
TTGTATTGATCGGAAACATCAATACATGTGTGTTCAATAAACAAAAAGGGTTCCTAGTTATGCCTCTCTTATAGACTAGCTTGTTGATTAACAAGATGATCAAGGTTTCCTGATCATGGACATTGGATGTTGTTAATAACAAGGTCACACCATTGGTGGAATGATGTGATGAACTTCATCTGAAGTATAGCATTACGATCAAGTCATTATGTTTATATTGCTATAACATCATACGAAGTAATCTTTATCCTTAGACCATGAGATCATGTTAATTGCTAACACCGGAAGAGTATCTTGATAACATCAAACGTCACACCGTAACAGGGTGACTATAAAGATGGGTTCAGTACTACAAAGGTGTTATGTTGAGGCTCATGGATCAAGAGTGGAATTTATCAATCCCGATGACGGATAGATATACTCTGGGCCCTCTCGGTGATATCACATTGAGATAGCTTGCAAGCAAGTGATGTGATCACTAGAATGTTATATCACGGGAACGAGAAAAGAGTGCATATCGGTAACGAGATCAAACTAGGTATGGAGATACCGATGATCGAATCTCGGACATGTAATATATCGCAAGACAAAGGGATTTAGTTACAAGCATTAAAGGTTCTCACGATCACATAAGTCATCGTTGAATGTGTAGGAGTCAATACGGATCTCCAGGTCCCGCTGCTGATTATTGATCGGGGAAGGGTCTCAATCATGTCTGCATTATTCGCGAACCATAGGGTGACACACTTAAGAGTTGCCGGACACCATTTTGTAGCACATATGTTTCAGACGAAAGAATTGCAAAGCACAGGAATTGTTTCAATAGAAACCGGAAATTGTTTCGGTTGAAATTGCAGAAAGTGGTTCTACATGTGATATTGAAATATTGCAAGGGGCTATATGTGAATGTTTGTTAATTAAAGTAATTAACAAAATTCTGAATAAATTTAATAAAAGACTTTTATTAAATGAGAGAGCATTAAACTTGGAGAATTTTAATGCATTTAAAGTGGAGACTTTAAAAGGGAATGTGAAGAGGCATTTTAATGTGGAGGGGTTACCACCACATGAATGGGGGAGGTGAGGGGTCACCCCCCCATGCGTCGGCCATGGAGAGGAGGGGCACCCCCTCCTCCTATAAAAGTCCACCCATTCCCTCCTTCATCCTCACACCTCCTTGTGAAGGATCTCTCTCCCCCTCTAGAATTATTCCCCCATGGTCTCAGATTAGCGAGATACATGTTCCTGGTGGCATTTAAATGCGGAAGGAGTTATCGCTCACTGGATCGCTGGAGCAAGGAGGTGGAGGTTGTCCGGTGGCTTGAACGTGTGTGTGAGTACGGATGCGTTGCTGAGTTGAAGCGCTCGGACTTCCTCACGATCTTGAGATTGGCAAGTGTACGACTACATCAACCACGAGTTCCTACTCGTTAACAAAACTCGTTGTCTTCCAGGGTAAGTTCTCGTCGGATGTATGTCCACCTGTTGCTTTGTACCTAGTAGATAGATCTTGGCATCTAGTTCACATCGTAGGAAATTTTTTGTTTTGTATGCTGCGGACCCAACAGTGGTATCAGAGCCTGATCTATGCGTAGGTGCTTTGCACGGGTAGTACACATATGTTTATATGTGGGCAATGATGATCATGTTATTGCATCTTCTATGTATTTTGGATATTGGTGGCATAGTGGGATGAAGCGGCCCGGACAAACCTTTCATGTCATCGTACATGAGACCGGTTCCACGACTAACATGCAACTTGTTTTGCATAAGTGGCTGGCGGGTGTCTGTCTCTCCTACTATAGTCAATATCTGATTTACAACGAGTTTCTAATAACTTGGTTATCCTCGTTGTGGTTCATGTTCGTAGGTGAGAACGGTTCTATCTCCGAAAGCCCTAAGCCACGTAAAACTTGGAATTGATAAATTAGAGGCGTCTAGTTTAGATCGTTGCTGGGCTAGTGTTTCGATATGGTATTGTTGTAAGTAGATGTATGATAGATACTCTTATAACTCACTTAACGTGTAAGTTCCATAGACCTTGGCCTTACACACAAAGGAATGATAGAGATCATACCACAATGTAAATGATAGAGATCAAGTGCATGGACCATATCATCTCACTTTACACATTAGATGTTAGCATCTTATACTGCTAGTTTGGCACTTTTTGGTAGCATTGTAAGATGACCCCGCTTTTAGATATCAAGATAAAATGTGTTCTTCCTTGAGTATGCACCGTTCTATGGATCGTGTTTTGGGACATCACGTGATGATCGGGTATACTCGAATCTACGCTTTCATAGGAATGGGTGTAAGACAGTTTTACACACGCGAATACTAAGGTTCTTACTTGGCGAGCCTAGCATGTACAAACATGGGCTCGGAACACGGACCAAAAGGTTAAGCATGAGTCATATAGTTGATATGATGCCCATATAGATGCTCACCTTTGAAGCTACATCAACTCACGTGATGATCAGACTTGATGTAGTGGATTTGGTTCATGTAATCACCAAAAGGACACGAGGGATGTCGTTTTTGAGTGGGAGTTCATTAGTAATTTGGATTAGTTGAACTCAATCTATCATAAACTTAGTCTAAATAAACTTTACAAATTCTGTTGTAGATGGCACCACCTGCTTTTAATTTCAATGTGTTCATGGAGAAAGAGAAACTTGCTGCGAATAGTAGCAACTTCACCAACTAGGCTATGAATTTGAGGATTCTCCTCACTGCTGCACAAAAGCAATATTTTCTAGATGCGCTGCTAGGCCCCCACCAGCTCCTGATGCCCCTGACGAAGAAAAGAATGTCTATGTGACTCGTCAGGAGGACCACAACTTAGTTCATTGCGGCATACTGTATGGGCTAGAGCCAGAACTTGGCGTTTGAAAATGGCAATGCCTTTGATACCATGGGAGAATTGAAAATGATTTTCGATACCCATGCTGCCGTAGAGAGTTATAATGCTACTGAAAAGTTCTTTAGCTGCATGATGGAGGAGAACAGCTCCGTTAGTGAGCATGTACTCAAAATGTCTGGGTACACCGATAAGCTTGTGTCCTTGGGAATAACGATTCCCATTGACTTGGGCATACATCGTGTTCTCCAATCTCTGCCACCTAGCTACAAGAGCTTCGTGATGAACTATAATATGCAGGGCATGAAGAAGACTCTTCCCGAGCTTCTGTCAATGCTTAAGACTACAGAAGTGGAGATTAGGAAAGAACATCAAGTGTTGATGATCAATAGGACCACCGGGTTCAAGAAGGACAAGAAAGGCAAGCACAAGGGAAAGAAGGGTGGAAAATCTATTGCCATGCCTGAAAAGAAACCCCGAGCTGGCCCTAAGTCTGACACTGAGTGTTACTATTGCAAGGGGACTGGCCATTGGAAGCGCAATTGCCCCAAGTATTTGGCGGACAAGAAGTCCGGCAAGGCAAACAAAGGTATATGTGATATACATGTTATTGATGTGTACTTGACTAGTACTCGAAGTAGCACCTGGGTATTTGATACATGATCGGTTGCTAATATATGTAACTCGATTCAGGGGCTACGGAACAAGCGACAACTAGCAAGGGATGAGGTCAGGATGCGGGACGTCAATGGATCAAAAGTTGATGTGATCGCCGTCGGGACGCTACCTCTCCATATGCCATCGGGATTAGTTATAAACCTAAATAATTGTTATTTGGTGCCTGCACTGAGCATGAACATTGTATCCGGATCGTGTTTGATGCAAAGTGGTCATTCCTTTAAATCTAAAAACAATGGTTGTTCGATTTATAAGAATGATATCTTCTATGGTCATGCACCTATGTTGAATGGCTTATTTTTGATGGATCTCGATAGTAATATTACGCACATTCATAATGTTAATGCTAAAAAGATTAAACTTGATGATGATATATCTGCATATATGTGGCATTGCCGTCTAGGTCATATTGGTGTTAAACGCATGAAGAAACTCCATTTTGATGGACTTTTGGAATCACTTGATTTTGAATCATTTGATACATGTGAGCCATGCCTTATGGGCAAGATGACTAGAACGCCGTTTTTCGGTTCAATGGAACAGGCAACAGATCTATTGGAAATCATACATACTGATGTGTTTGGACCAATGAGTGTGTCGGCGCGTGGTGGATATCGTTATTTTGTTACTTTTACGGATGATTTGAGTAGATACGGGTATATCTATTTGATGAAACACAAGTCTGAAACTTTTAAAAAGTTCAAAGAATTTCAGAATGAAGTGGAAAATCATCGTAATAGAAAGATCAAATTTCTACGGTCTGACCATGGAGGAGAGTATCTAAGTTACGAGTTTAGCACACACATGAAAGAGTGTGGAATAGTTTCACAACTCATGCCTACCGGAACACCACAATGTAATGGTGTGTCAGAACGTCGTAATCGTACCTTATTGGATAAGGTTCGATCTATGATGTCTCTGACTGACTTGCCACTGTCATTTTGGGGTTATGCACTGGAAACAGCTGCATTTACTTTAAATCGGACACCATCTAAATCCGTTGAAACGATACCGTATGAATTATGGTTTGGAAACAAACCTAAGCTGTCATTTCTTAAAGTTTGGGGAGGCGATGTTTATGTGAAGAAACTTCAACCGGATAAACTCGAACCCAAAGCGGAAAAATGCGTCTTCATAGGATACCCTAAGGAAACGATTGGGTATACCTTCTATCACAGATCCGAAGGCAAGGTTTTTGTTGCCAAGAATGGATCCTTCCTTGAGAAGGAATTTCTTGCGAGGTGTGAGTAGTCGGAAGGTAGAACTCGAAGAGGTTATTGAACCTTCTCTTCATGAAATGGTGAGTGGCGCAGCACCGGAAGTTGTTTCGGAGTTTACTTTCACCTAATGAAGAGAGAGCTAATGATATTGATCATGAAACTCCGAAAGAGGACACTACAACCTCGCAGGTCAAGCAGGACACGTGCAGCTCCTGAACTGTACGACAATCCTGTTGTGAATTTCATGGTTGATGAAAAGGATGACCCTGCAATGTATGAAGAAGCGATGATGAGCCCGGATTCCAACAAATGGCTAGAAGCCATGAAATCCGAGATGGAATCCATGTACGAGAACCAAGTTTGGACCTTGGTGGACTTACCTCATGATCGAAAGGCCGTTGAGAATAAATGGATTTTCAAAAGAGAAACTGATGTTGATGGTAATGTGACCATCTATAAGGCTCGACTTGTCGCAAAGGGGTTTCGACAAATTCAAGGAGTTGACTACGATGAGACATTCTCTCCCGTAGTGATGCTTAAGTCGGTTAGGATTATGTTAGCAATTGCTGCATATTTCGATTATGAAATATGGCAGATGGATGTCAAAACTGCATTCCTCAATGGTAATATTGAAGAAGAATTGTATATGATACAACCTAAGGGTTTTGTCGATCCTAAGGATGCTAATAAGGTATGCAAACTTCAGCGATCCATCTATGGACTGAAGCAAGCATCCCGGAGTTGGAGTCTCCGCTTTGATGAGGTGATCAAAGAGTTTGGATTTGTCCAAACTTATGGGGAGGCTTGTATTTACAAGAAAGTGAGTGGGAGCAATGTGGCATTTCTGATATTATTTGTGGATGACATATTATTGATTGGAAATGATATAGATCTTTTAAACAGTGTTAAAAGTTATCTAAACAGCAAATTTTCAATGAAAGACCTTGGTGAAGCATCATATATATTAGGCATTAAAATCTATAGAGATAGATCAAGGCGCCTAATTGGGCTATCGCAGAGTACATACCTTGATAAGATATTAAAGAAGTTTAATATGGACGAAAGTAAGAAGGGGTTCTTACCTATGTTGCAAGGCAAGACATTGAGTAAGACTCAAAGTCCGGCTACGGCGGAAGAAAGAGAGATGATGGATAAGATCCCCTATGCCTCGGCCATAGGCTCTATAATGTATGCCATGCTATGTACAAGACTAGATGTGGCACATGCTATTGGTTTGACTAGTAGGTACCAATCTGATCTAGGTTCGGAACACTGGATAGCGGTAAAGAACATCCTCAAGTACTTGAGAAGAACTAGGGATATGTTTCTTATATATGGAGGTGAAGAAGAGCTAGTCGCTAAGTGTTATGTCGATGCTAGCTTTGACACCGATCCGGATGACTCTAAGTCTCAATGCGGATACGTATTTCTCTTGAACGGGGCAGCAGTTAGTTGGAGGAGTTCCAAACAACCTGTGGTGGCTAGATCAACGATGGAGGCGGAATATGTTGCTGCTTCAGAAGTAGCACAGGAAGCGGTTTGGATGAAAGAGTTCATTACAGAACTAGGTGTGGTTCCTAGTGCATTGGACCCGATGGTGATCTGTTGTGACAACAATGGACCCATAGCCAATGCAAAGGAACCGAGGTCTCACAAGAATTCCAAGCATATTAAGCGCCGGTTTCACTCCATCCACGGGTAAAACTTGATCAACACCAGAACTCCATGGGTGTTAGATTTATCACTATGTGAACTAGATTATTATCTCTAGTGCAAGTGGGAGACTGAAGGAAATATGCCCTGAAAGGCAATAATAAAGTTGTTATTATGTATTCCTTATATATGATAGATGTTTATATTGCATGCTAGAATTGTATTGATCGGAAACATCAATACATGTGTGTTTAATAAACAAAAAGGGTTCCTAGTTATGCCTCTCTTATAGACTAGCTTGTTGATTAACAAGATGATCAAGGTTTCCTGATCATGGACATTGGATGTTGTTAATAACAAGGTCACACCATTGGTGGAATGATGTGATGAACATTCATCCGAAGTATAGCATTGCGATCAAGTCATTATGTTTATATTGCTATAACATCATACGAAGTAATCTTTATCCTTAGACCATGAGATCATGTTAATTGCTAACACCGAAAGAGTATCTTGATAACATCAAACATCACACTATAACAGGGTGACTATAAAGATGGTTTCAGTACTACAAAGGTGTTATGTTGAGGCTCATGGATCAAGAGTGGAATTTGTCAATCCCGATGACGGATAGATATACTCTGGGCCCTCTCGGTGATATCATATTGAGATAGCTTGCAAGCAAGTGATGTGATCACTAGAATGTTATATCACGGGAATGAGAAAAGAGTGCATGTCGGTAACGAGATCAAACTAGGTATGGAGATATCGATGATCGAATCTCAGACATGTAATATATCGCAAGACAAAGGGATTTAGTTACAATTGTTAAAGGTTCTCACGATCACAGAAGTCATCGTTGAATGTGTAGGAGTCAGTACGGATCTCCAGGTCCCGCTGCTGATTATTGATCGGAGAAGGGTCTCGATCATGTCTGCATTATTCGCGAACCGTAGGGTGACACACTTAAGAGTTGCCGGACACCATTTTGGAGCACATATGTTTCAGACGAAAGAATTGCAAAGCGCAGGAATTGTTTCAATAGAAACCGGAAATTGTTTCGGGTGAAATTGCAGAAAGTGGTTCTGCATGTGATATTGAAATATTGCAAGGGGCTATATGTGAATGTTTGTTAATTAAAGTAATTAACAAAATTCTGAATAAATTTAATAAAAGACTTTTATTAAATGAGGGAGCATTAAACTTGGAGAATTTTAATGCATTTAAAGTGGAGACTTTAAAAGGGAATGTGAAGAGGCATTTTAATGTGGAGGGGTTACCCCCTCCTCCTATAAAAGGCCACCCATTCCCTCCTTCATCCTCACACCTCCTTGTGAACGATCTCTCTCCCCCTCTAGAATTATTCCCCCATGGTCTCGGATTAGCGAGATACATATTCCTGATGGCATTTCGTTTGGAAGGAGTTGCTACTTCTGCTGGATCGCTGGAGCGAGGAGGTGGAGGTTGTCCGGTGGCTTGAACGTGTGTGCGATGCGGATCTTGCTGAGTTGCGCTCGGACTTCCTCACGATCTTGAGATCAGCAAGTGTACGACTACATCAACCACGAGTTCCTACTCATTAACAAAACTCGTTGTCTTCAAGGGTAAGTTCTCGTTGGATGTATGTCCACCCATTGCTTTGTACCTAGTAGATAGATCTTGGCGTGTAGTTCACACCGTAGGAAATTTTTTGTTTTCTATGCTGCGGACCCAACAATATTAGCCCAAGTCTTCAGTAGACTTCTGACTCTGGGTATTCTGACTTACAGAAAGTTAATTCATATAACCAGGATTTGTTGAAAAATGTTTGTAACAAGCGGAGAGATATCAGAGCTCTCCGACTTAAGAATGCTAAGCTGAAGGTTGCCAAGGATGAGGCCGAAGGTAAACATTCCGAGACTCAAATCTTGTCTTGTGTTTTCATAGTCGAATATTTTTCGCTGAACTATTGTTCTTTTTGACTTACAACACTGATAAAGCAGTCATATGCTATGATAGAAGAGGCCGAGAACCTCAAAACCTTAGTGGTGGAGAATAAAGAACTTCGCCAAGAGCTGGATAAGCTCAAGGCAGATCATGAGAACAACATCGCTCAAGTTCTCGAATCCTCCTCCATGGCTACTGATGAACGTGATCGTAATATTGCGGCTCAAGATCAGAGAATCTCGAATCTCAACAATGAGCTTTGCAGAGAGAAGGATCTTTCTGAGGCGCTCCGGGCTGAACTCCGGAGTCTTCGAGAAGAGAAGACCAAAGTTGATGACGTCATCTTTGGTATGTTTCCATCTTTCTGACTTGTCTACATTCTTTGACTCTTTCAATGTCGGATTTACTTAATCGTTTTGCGTTATACGAATAGGCCCTCTTAACTTGACGGACTCTGCTTCTACCGAGCCTCGCACCCACCGACTTACCCAAGTCGGTGATTTGCTTCATGACTTCCGCTAATCCATCGAGGACATTGGGGAAGCTCTCAAGGTTCCGGACATGCATCGCATGTCCGACTTTCAGGTGCGAGACCAGGCGAAGGATATTCCGCAGCTCGTCCGGGACTAGAATATGTCCTACGCGCGATCAGCAGCGCAGAACGCCCTCACAATGGTCATGAGCCACCATGGAAGCATGGAAATCTGGCAAGTGACCAGAGGGTACTGCAAGGTGGACGAAGACGGACAGGAGCAAGACATCAAGGCCATTATGGACTCCTGCGCTGGATATGGGTGCCATGTAGCTGACTTAACCAGCTACGACACTCCCTTCTTCACCCGCGTGGACACACCGCCTCCGCCTCCCGAAGAAGCAACCGAAGTTTCCGACGATGGCCAAACCATATCGGATTTGGACATCTCGGATCGTTATTAGGGCGCGGCTGATGTGTCCAGCGAGCCGGCAGCTCCTACCTCCTCTCCTGCATCATAGATGATCAGAAAACAAATGTATTATTCTGAGAAACATTATGGGTCTGTAATTATGCAGTACTATACTTTTGCTAGTGCTAAGCTTTTATCTATTCAGCACTTTTGGCTTAAATTTTTGTGTGCCTGAAATGTTTACATAAGCACTTGTACTTTTTTGTCTATACTTTTTGTTTATCTAGCTTTCCACTTTGTCCCTTTCATGATCCGACTAAACCTTTAGCATGGAAACTTTCCCGAGCAACGGAGCTCAATTGCTAAACCAGTTTAAACTCAGAAACAAAGCTGGCTTCCAGTAGCAACAATTCACTACTCGGAAAATGCCTGCATCCGGTAATCACACAAATAACCAAAGTATAGACTAGAAACTTTAGAGTTATACCCGAAGGTAGCATTTTTAGAATCGGAAATCTAAACTAGAACAAACATGAGCATAAAGTACTTTCAAGTATTCTGGGATTTTCGACTATGACATGATCATTAGGAAATAAGATGGTAAAAACTTCTCAGAAAAAACTTGAGACAACCAAAACTTTTATTTCTCACAGAACATGTACATATGTATGATTACAAAGAAGGATAAACAAAGAATAAAAGAGACGTAGCTGAGCAATATTCCATGGTCTGTCTAACTCATCCGGATTTGTACTGCCTCCAGCTCTCTTTCTCTTCTTAGTAGCAGGTCTTTCTTTGACTGGCCTCATATCAGTTAAGTAGTACGAACCATTGTACAATACTCGACTAACTAAAAAGGGCCCTTCCCATACTGGGGAACGTTTGTGCTTTCTTTGTTGCACAAGCCGGAGAACCAAATCGCCTTTATTGAAAGATCTATTTCTGAGTCTCTCTGGCAATGATACTTGCGTAACTTCTGCTGATAGGCTGTTGATCTCATTTCAGCAACAACGCGAACTTCTTCGACTAAGTCGAGATCATTTTGTCGGGAAATCTCGGCATCCTCTTCGATATACGTGGCCACTCTAGGAGAAGTGTGAATCAAATCACTAGGAAGAACTGCTTCTGCGCCATAGACCAAGAAGAAAGGTGTGTATCCGGTTGACCTGTTCGGAGTTGTTCGTAAACTCCATATTACAGAGGGTAATTCCTCTGCCCAAGCCCCCACAGCATGTCGTAGTGGTGCTTCGAGTCTCGGTTTTAGGCCTTGTAGGACTAAACCATTCGCCCTTTCGATTTGTCCATTAGCCTGTGGATGTGCGACTGATGCAATGTCAAGCCGGATATTTTGTTCATTGCAGAATTCGGCGAATTCTCCCATAGAGAAATTACTCCCGATGTCTGTGATAATACTGTGTGGATATCCATACCAGATTATAACATCCTCGACAAATCTTTTGGCTGTTGCTCCATCACAACTAGTGACGGGTTTAGCCTCAATCCATTTGGTGAATTTATCCACCATCACTAAGAGGTGAGTAAATCCACTTGGAGCCCGTCTAAACGGTCCTACCATGTCAAGCCCCCAGACCACGAAAGGCCATGTTATAGGTATTGTTCGTAGCTGATCAGCTGGAACGTGAGCTTGTTTGGCATACTTTTGGCAGCCTTTGCACGTCTTGACTAGTCGTTTGGCATCTGCCTGAGTTGTAAGCCAGAAAAAACCGTGTCTGAAAGCTTTTGCCACTAAAGATTTAGCTGTAGCGTGGTTACCACACTCACCTTCGTGGATTTCTCTTAACATTTCCACTCCTTCTTCCGGAGATACGCAGCGCTGAAAACCCCCAGACACACTCCGCTTATAGAGATCACCTTTAACTATAGTATAGGCTTTCTCTCGTCGGATAATCTGCCGGCTCAGAACCTCGTCTTCGGGTAATTTGCCATCTACTAGATAATCAAAATAGGGTTGAGTCCAGCTGGGAATTATAGCCAGAACTGCTATTAGAGGTGAGTCGGATTTGGTCGGATATTCCTCATCCACTCCCTTTATTGAGGGAACTTTGAGGTGCTCTAAAAAAGCGCCATCCGGGACCTCTTTCCGTGCAGTGCCTATTCGAGATAGCGCATCTGCTTCCTCATTTTCTGCTCGAGGGATGTGTTGAACCTCAAACCCTTCGAACGATTTAGATAAATCATCCACGACAGCTTTATATGCTGCCATGTGTTTATTTGCATTACAAATATCCGACACTTGCTGATCAACAAGATCCGAATCTCCATAACACATCAAATGTCGGATGCCGATATCCTTAGCAATCCAGATTCCGTGTAGCAGTGTTTCATACTCGGCAATATTGTTTGTCGCTGTGAAGTGGATCTGCAACACGTATAGAAGTTTATCTCCTTGGGGTGATTTCAGAACCACGCCAGCCCCGAGCCCCCGTGAGCCTTAGACCCATCAAAATATAGGGTCCAATATTCCGACTCAGGGAGGGTCATATTCTCCTTCGTCTCTATCCAATCAGCAACAAAGTTGGCAAGGATTTGGGATTTGATTAATGTCCGAGGTTTGTACTCAATATCGAAAGCCGAGAGCTCTATGCCCCATTTGGCGACGCGTCCTGTGGCGTCACTGTTGTTGATTATATCTCTCATGGGAGCTGTGCTCACCACGGTAATTGGATGCTCCTGAAAATGGTGTCGTAGCTTACGAGATGCTAGGAAAACACCGTAAGCCAGATTTTGATAGTGCGGATACCGCTGTTTTGATTCTGTTAGAACCTCACTGACAAAGTAAGTCAGACACTGCACCAAGTGTTCCTGATTTTCCTCCGGTCTCTCCACTACCATGATGATACCGACGACTTTATTTGTCGCAGCAAGATAAAGCAACATCGGTTCCTGTGGTTCCGGTGCAGCAAGGACAGGAGCAGATGAGAGTACTTTCTTCAGGTCTTGTAATGCAGCTTCAGCTTTGTCGGTCCATGCAAAATCCTTGGTCTTTTTTAGGAGTTGTTATAATGGTGCGGCTCTTTCACCGAGCCGGATTACGAACCGACTGACTGCAGCGATGCAACCAGTTAGTCTTTGTACGCCCTTCAGGCGAGTTGGCCTAGAAATATTGAGTATAGCCTTGATTTTGTCTCGGTTCACTTCTCTGCCTCTTTGAGACACGATGAAACCTAACAGTTTTCCGGCTGGAATTCCAAAGAAGCATTTCTTCGGATTAAGCATTATGTTGTATTTTTGTAGATTGGCGAACGTTTCCTCCAAGTTGGAAATCAGTGTTTCCTTCTTTTTGGACATCACCACAATATCATCCACATATACATGTACATTGCGTCCGAGTTGGTCGTGGAGGCAACGCTACATCGTGCGCTGGTACGTAGCTCCTGCGTTCTTCAGCCCAAAGGGCATCGTAACAAAACAGAAGGTTCCGAAGGGGGTTATGAATGAAGTTTTCACTTTGTCAAATTCCTTCATCCAGATTTGGTGATAACCGAAATATGCGTCGAGAAAACAGAGGAGTTCCGAGCCTGCCGTAGAATCGATAACTTGATCAATCCTAGGCAGCACGGATCTTTGGACAAGCCTTGTTCAAGGCAGTATAATCAACACACATCCTTAAATCAGTGGTGTCCTTTTTAGGGACCATTACAGGATTGGCCGACCACTCAGTGTGGATGACCTCTTCTATGAATCCGGCTAACTCGAGCCGTGCTAGTTCCATAGCTATTGCCTTACACTTTTCATCGCCGAAACATCGTAAGGACTGTTTGATGGGTTTAGCGTTCGGGTTTACATTTAAAGAGTGCTCGGCAAGTTCCCTAGGTACTCCGGTCATGTCAAATGGCTGCCATGCGAAGATATCTTGATTTGCTTTGAGGAACTTGATGAGCGCGCTTTCCTATGCGCTATCTAGGCCTACGCCTATCTGGGTCACCTTGGAGGGGTCATCATCTTTCAACGACGTCTTCTTCGTCTCTTCTGGTGCCTTGAACTCCGAATTTTGCTTTGTCACCTCCTTCTTCGTTGCGGGCATCTCGGACGGATCCATGCTCTTCTTGATCTCCTGGTACTCCTAGGCATGCAGCACGGCTTCAGCAAAGGTGGCATTTCCATCTTCGCACTCTCGCGCTTTCTTCGGGTTTCCCCTGATGGTGATCAAGCCGTTGGGACCTGGAATTTTCATCATATTGTAAATGTAACACGGATGAGCCATAGAAGCCTAGTAAGCCGGACGTCCGAACATAGCGTGGTATGCGCTCTTGAATGGGACCACTTCGAAGGAAAGTGCCTCCGTCCGATAGTTCTTTGGAGTTCCAAAGGTAACATGCAAAGTGATTTCTCTCCGAGAATTTGCTTGTGTTCCTGGGACAACCCCGTGAAAGATCACAGAGCTGTGGTTCAGCTGGGTCTCCGAGATCTTCATCCGGCGTAGCGTTTCGACATACAAAATATTAATACTACTGCCACCGTCCATGAGAGTCTTGGAGAAACCATAACCGTCAATAAGTGGATTGATGATAAAGGCGTATTTTCCTCGCCTGTGCAACTTAAGCGGATGATCAGCACGGTCAAATGTGATTGTCACTTCTGACCAGTCCAAGAATTGGGGGACAGCTAGAACTGTTGCATTGAGCTCATGTAGCACTGCCTTTTTGACCTTTGCTGGTTGAGATCCGAGGAAGGTGAAATAAGTGTCTTTCTTGGTCAGAAATTTTTTCTTCCCTTCCGGCTTGGGATTTGAAGCATCAGCTTCCTCCATGTCGGGATCTTCCTTAGTCTCTTTATCTTTTTAGGGATTCTTCTTTCCCTTCTTCCGCTTAGCTTTGTAGCCAGCGGTATCATCTCTCTTAATGTCATCGTTGAAACGACACTGGGCGTTTGTGTGGGACGAGCCCCCACTGGCGTCTAAGTGATGCACACATGGGTTATTAACAATGTCGACCCAAGAGTAGGTTTTGCCTGGTTGCTGGTCTCCTCTACCTTGAACTCTCGAAGACCCACTGCCGTGTCCGCGGCCACCGCCACGTCCTCCTCGCCCTCCAGACTCGAAAGTAGCAGTAACCACTGCCGTTTCCGCGTTGGGTTTCTCTTTCGAGGTATTCTTGCGCTTCTAATCTTGTTGCTTTGGTTGTTTTGCCGACTGTGGCACAACCAGGGCGTTGAGTAATCCCTCTGCGTCATCGTCTGCATCTGCATACTTGCTCGCTGTTTCTATCATCTCTCCCAAATCAGTGACTTTGTCACACTTCAAGCGATGACGTAGTAAACCAATTGGGAGACCTGCAATGAAAGCTTCAATCGCAATTTGATCATTTACTCCTTCATAGGAGTTCTTGGTGTCGATCCATCATCCGAGATAATCCTGGCAAGTTTCTCCGGCTTTCTGGGTGCAACGCTGTAGATCTTCGACCATACAGGGCCTCTGGTATGTGTCTTCGAAATTCTGATAGAAAGCACTTTGCATGTCATACCAGTTGTGGATGGTGTTCTCCAGAAGTTCATTGAGCCATGATCGTGCCATCTTCCGCAACATGAGTGGGAGATATCGGGTTGCGACCAGGCTGTTTCCGCCTTTGGTGATGCAGCAAGCTTGGAAGAAATCCTGTAGCCAAGTATCTGGCCGAGCTATGCCGTCGTAGGCTTGGATATGTCTTGAGATAGCAAATCCTTCTAGGAATCTTGTAGCTCTTATGCGTGGCCTGAAGCACTTTGGGCCCACGTATATATCATCATTTTCGTAGCGCCGCGCCTCTATATTGGAATTGATCTTGTGCCTTGCATCGTTCGGGGATAGAGATCGTCCCGAGTGTAGGTTGTGGCTGCGATGCCTCGGAGCCAGACTTCGGCTTCTGCCACCACCTCCTCCACCACGACGCCCTCCTTGGCCTCCTTGGGAACCATTGTGAAGGCTATTTGGCGGAGAGGGTGGAGCAGCTGGGTTATTTCCTGCTGATCGTCGGCCTCCATCCGGAACGTCATTATTCCGGTTTCGGGGAGGGTCTTCATTGTGATGAGCCTCCTGCCGGCTTGTCTTGGCACGATGTCCGTCTGTCCTTCGTCCGTCATCCGGACGGCTTGCATGTCTAGGAGGTGGCATTCTTTGTTGGTCCTCCTCCCGACGTTTCTCTTTATCATCGTCCCTGCGGTCTTTCGACTCTCGCCGGGGCGGGTCCCTCGGATTCAGTGCAGCAATTGTCTCTTGCTCCACAACTGGGTTAACATTACGCCAGTCACGGTCAGCTTTGTGGTGTTGTCCCGAAGATCCAGTTCTTGAGTAATTGTCCTCTCGGTGATCGGAGAGGTGGTGCTACTCCGAAACACGCTGGGGTCTTACGTCATCCCATGTCGGATCTGTTGGGTTTGCAGCATAGAAAACAAAAATTTCCTACGATGGGAACTATTCGCCAAGATCTATCTACTAGATACAAGCAACAGGTGGATATACATCCATGGGGAACTTACCCTAGAAGACAACAAAGCTTTGTTAATGAGATGGAACTCGTGGATGATGTAGTCGTACACTTGCTGATCTCAAGATCATGATGAAGTTCAGCAGGTCCGGCTCCAGCATGTCCTTCAGATCCAGCTCCAGCAAGTCCAGCACCACCAAGTCCAGCACCGCGAAGCAGCGGTGCATCCGTGATCGCACACACGTCTAGTACCCCGACAACCTCCGTCCCTCGCTCCAGCAAAGGAGCGGAAGCAGCAACTCCTTTCCAGATAAAGCCACCGGGAACATGTATCTCGCTAATCCGAGACCATGGGGAATAACTAGAGGGGGAGAGAGATCCTTCACGAGGAGGTGTGAGGAAGAAGGAGTGAGAGGGGGGCCTTTTATAGGAGGAGGGGAGGGTGTCCCTTCACCTCCCCCATTCATGTGGTGGTAACCCCCTCCACATTAAAATGCCCCTTCACATTCTCTTTTAAAGTCTCCACTTTAAATGCATTAAATTTCTCCAAATTTAATGCTCTCTCATTTAATAAAACTCTTTTATTAATTTTATTCAGAAAATTGTTAATTACTTTAATTAACAAACATTCACATAAAACCCCCTACAACATTTCAATATTACATGCAGAACCAATTTCAGCAATTTCACCCGAAATAGTTTTGGTGTCTATTGAAATAATTCTAGCGCTTTCTTAAATCTTTATCAGAAACATATTTGCGCCAAATGGTGTCGGTATCCCTTAAGTGTGTCACCCTACGGTTCGCGAATAATGCAGACATGATCGAGACCCCTCTCCGATCAATAATCAACAGCGGGACCTAGAGATCCATACTGACTCCCACATATTCAATGATGACTCTTGTGATCGTGTGAACCTTTAACGCCATAACTAAATCCCTTTGTCTCGCTATATATTACATGTCCGAGATTCGATCATTGGCATCCAAATACCTAGTTTGATCTCGTTACCGACATGCACTCTTTTCTCGTTCCCGTGATATAACATTCTAGTGATCACATCACTTGCTTGCAAGCTATTTCAATGTGATATCACCGAGAGGGCCCAGAGTATATCTATCCATCATCGGGATGGACAAATCCCACTCTTGATCCATGATCCTCAACATAACACCTTCGTAGCACTGAACCCACCTTTATAGTCGCCCTGTTACGGTGTGACGTTTGATGTTATCAAGATACTCTTCCGGTGTTAGCAATTAACATGATCTCATGGTCTAAGGACTAAGATTACTTTGTATGATGTTATAGCAATATAAACATAATGACTCTGATCGTAATGCTATAATTCGGATGAATGTTCATCACATCATTCCACCAATGTTGTGACCTCGTTATTAACAACATCCAATGTCCATGATCAGGAAACCTTGATCATCTTGTTAATCAACAAGCTAGTTTATATGAGAGGTAGTACTAGGAACTTTGTATTTTGTTTATTAAACACACATGTATTAACGTTTCCAATTAATACAATTATAGCATGCAAAATAAACATTTATCATAAACATGGAATAAGATAATAACCACTTTATTATTGCATGTCGGGCATATTCCCTTCAGTCTCCCACTTGCACTAGAGTCAATAATCTAGTTTGAAAAACTTTGCGTATTGAACACCTATGGCTTTCTGGTGTTGCATATACGCGATTTCTAGTGGTTAACATAATTTCCGGATCTGACAGTTTCAGGTCCGTGTGTATTTGCCTGTCTTTGCGTCTCTACGCATCACTCATTCTCAAATGAGATGGCATTGTATAAATTTTGGACCTTTGGTGAGACCTTTAGTTCGTTCGGGTTAAAATATGTTGATATTATTGTCATACAATATATCTTGATAGTATTAGCCCACTTTGAACCACACCTAGTTTGATAACAAACTACTTAACACAAATGCCCTCCTTTGCTGCCACTATAGCAGTCATATACTTAGGCTTTTGTTTTAGTATCCGTCACAATGTTTCAACTTTGGAACTTATCCAAATCCATCATGGAACATCCTTTCCATTACATTGTGCCACCCATAGTCTAAATTTAGATAAATTTAATTTGTATCTTGTGACAAAACTAGTATCAATGTAACACTTTACAATGAACTACCTTTAACTATTTGTCACTTATACATGATATATTCTTAGTTCTTCCAAAGCTCATAAGTATATCTTTACTATCATCCAATGATCATCTTATGAATCATTCTGGTATGTGCTTATAACATTTAGAGCATAGGACATATTTGGATATATACATATCACGGTATAATTGTTCAAAATATTCATGTGATTTTACTCACCAAGTGTTGAAACACTTGAATCTTGATACAATCATTTCCATGCAGCAAGAAATTTTCTTGTTGTTTCCATATTGAACCGTTTCAATATATCATATATGTACGTCTGGCATAACCATATTAGCACCTCAATCTATCCATATAGACATTGATGCCAAATATTCCGGTTTTGCCCACGTCTTTCATCGAAATCCTATTTTAATGAAATTCTTAACTTGTGTCAATAAAAGATACATCATTTCCAATCAATGATATGTACTCTGCATTAATGTATTGGAAATTTGTCTCAGCGCTCCCACTTAATTTCTTGCAAATGCAAGCATCTTCATCATCTCCTATGAAATTAAACTCCTTTAACATTTTTCATCATGGTGAAGATTCCAACTCCGCTATGCTCACTTCAACTATTAAAGTTTGCATGCCCTTTTAGCATCCTTTGAATTAACAAAACCCTTCGGACCATGTCATGTACACGTCCTAGGTAACCATTCTATTAGAAGAACCTTGTTTTGTTTATTCAACTACCATATACCAAATTATATGTAGTGGTTTCTACATTAATCCGTCAAGACTAAATATCGCTATGAAAGATCAAATCTTGTCATAGTCAACTCCTTGAACATTGCTGTAAACTTCTTTCCGACATGTCGACTATTTCATAGATGTTAAACATCCATGTCTATTTCTATATAGATCCAAACACGACCGATAGGCTTCACGCCTTTCTGGAGGGTCTTCCAAGTTCAGAAACTTGATTTCTCGTGTATGGATACTATCACGGATTCTATGACTTATAGTCATTTTATGGAGTCAGGGCCTATCATCGCTTCTTTGCATGTAGTCGGTTCATCATTGTCAAAACAATAACGACTTGCTTATCAAATCACACTATTTGATTCTCACCGACCCACACGGTTCAATAGGAACTCTAATCTCCGAGATCACAACCTTTGTAATCACGGGAGCCATGAGCATTGTGGCCGCCACCGGGACACTTTCCGGCGTTGCTCTACTTAGCATATATAGCTAAGGTTCAACAACCTTATCAAAGTTCTATTGTCCTCCCACTTAACTTTTCACGAAAAACTCCTTCTCAAGAAACTTGATGTTCCAAGTAACAAACTCTTTTGTCCTTGGTGTTATGGAGAAATTCCTAGCAAATTCTTTGGGATAACCTACAAAGACATGCTTATCCGACTTTGGTTGTAAACATTTTACTTATGTACGAAAATTTAAGAAAAGACAATTCGGGTTTTATCCCAAACCATAACGTATATGGTGTCATTTCAATGGATCACGATGGTGCTCTTTTTAGTTTAAAAGCGGTAGTCTCTAAAGCTTCAATCCTTAAAACATAATGGCAGTTTTATAAATGACACCTTTGATCTTACCATGTCAAACATGGTTTGATTTAATCTCTCGAATATGCCATACTCCTATGGTTTATCGGGAAACACAAATCATGGAACAATTCCTCAAATGATAAGTGTTTTGCTAAACATGTAACTCAAATATCTTCCTTTATGATCAAATCATAAACTCTTTTATTTTCTTGTTACACTGATTTTTCACTTCATCTTGAAAGACTTTGAACAATTTTAAAATGTTTCATACTTCTTCCTTATTAAGTAAATATATAGATATATTCACTCAAATTTCTGGAGAAAGCATATGAAGCAAAAAGATCCATCGCATATGGCTACATATAATGGACTATATACATCAATATGTATAATATCCGATAAGTTAGTCACCCGTTCCTCTTTGGCCTATGGACGGAGTTTCAATTATCTCAAGGAAAGTCTCACACGCGTCAGTTGATCAAAATCAAAGACTCCAAAAATCCATCAACATGGAGTTTCTTCATGTTTTCTTTCCAATATAATTTAAACAGCGATGTCACTTCATAAGTGATCTTTCAATCATTTGCCTTGCGACATTTTAGCAATAGTGTTTATGGATGTGATTTCTCCCACCAGACTTGTAAAAGTTCATCCATCCTTTATGGAATATGGTAATTATTCAAACAACCATTGTTCTCATAATACCAGAACAAAATAACAATTATTCAAACAAATCTTGAAGGCTAGGTTTGATGACAACGAAAAACACAATAACACTTTATTTGTTTTTGATGAACATCATCACTTATTCTCTTGCTAGTTACATAGGCCATTGCAGTTCATGAATTGCGTTGTCATGTATGACACTTCATACCAACCAATTCAGCATCTAATACCGGTATCCAATACCTAAGAACCACATTGTTTAACAAGCAAGGAATACAACCATAACATGTATATCTTCTATATACCTAAGCTGGACATTTCCAACTTTTTATTTTCTGCCAAATATTTTATAGATTCTCTTTCAGCAATTCCTTTTCCTTTCAAAAGAATATATCAACATCAATAGTGGTATCATTCACATGACACATAGTACAAATCAGATATAGTCAAATACTAATACCTTTGGACTTGCACTTTGAAGTGGATCACCATCATCAAATGTTTGGTATTCTTTCAAAAATCCATTCTTTAGTAATCTATTAGTGTAGTAAACATTTTACTTGCATCTTCTATTCATCCTTATCATGACAACTTTCATGATCAAGCTACTATAGCCTGTAAGGAAGAATCGCGAGTATAATGTTAGTTCCCAAAAACCTTTTTGGGAGATCCGGATGCCTAGCATCTCCATCCTTCACAAATTCTCATAATATGAGAACATGTATTTTTCTAAATTATACTCTATCATAATGCAACCAAAAACATTGTTTCAGATATCACAATATCTTTCACACATGATGGTTTCTGAAACAATTTTCAGCTCCTATATAATCTTGATATTAAAACAACTTTTGAATATCAATAATCATGGAGGCAAACATGATACTTTAGATACTAACAAGCGAATTCTTACTCTTGATTTAATACTACTTATTAAACTTCATGGAGTAAATAGAATTTGCTGAAAGTTTGCAATAGGACTTCTAAACTTTAAATTGACATTCAAAACAATACGATACCAGTTCGTAAAGTAAATATCTAGAATTATATAGTTCTATTATCTCAATTAAAACTAAGCATAAGGTAGTGAACAGATGCCAATGTCTACAACAAAATATGCAAATTCACTTCGATTTAGTTTATGACAAATTGAGTTTGACTAATCCAAATTAGAAATGAACTCCCACTCAAAAACGACATCCCTCGTGCCTTTTTGGTGATTACATGAACCAAATCCACTACACCAAGTCCGATCATCACGTGAGTCGGTGTAGCTTCAATGGCGAGCATCAATATGGGCATCACATCAACTATATGACTCATGCTTAACCTTTCGGTCCGTGTTCCGAGGCCATGTTTGTACATGCTAGGCTCGCCAAGTAAGAACCTTAGTACTCGCATGTGTAAAACTGTCTTACACCCGTTTGTATGAAAGCACAGAGTCGAGTACACCCGATCATCACGTGATATCTCGAAACATGATCCATAGAACAGTGCATACTTAAGGAAGAACACATTTTATCTTGATATTTAAATGAGTGATCATCTTATAATGCTACTAAAATGCCAAACTAGCAATATAAGATGCAAACATCTAATGTGTAAAGTGAGATGATATGGTCCATGCATTTGATCTCTATCATTATCATCATGGTATGATCTCTATCATTCCTTTGTGTGTAAGACCAAGGTCTATGGAACTTACACGTTTGGTGTGTTGTAAGAGTATCTATCATACATCTCCTTACAACATTACCATATCATGACACTAGCCCAACAACGATCTAAACTAGACGCCCCTAATTTATCCATTGCAAGTTTTACGTGGCTTAGGGCTTTCGGAGATAGAACCGTTCTTACCTACGAACATGGAACCACAACGAGGATAACCAAGTTATTAGCAACTCGTTGTAAATCAGATATTGACTATAGTAGGAGAGACAGACACCCGCCAGCCACTTATGCAAAACTAGTTGCATGTCAGTCGTGGAACCGGTCTCATGTACGATGACATGTAAGGTTGGTCCGGGCCGCTTCATCCCACTGTGCCACCAATATCGAAAATACATGAAAGAAGCAATAACATGATCATCATCGCCCACATATAAACATATGTGTACTACCGTGCAAAGCACCTATGCATAGATCAAGCTCTGATACCACTGTTGGGTTTGCAGCATAGAAAACAAAAAATTTCCTACGATGGGAACTATTCGCCAAGATCTATCTACTAGATACAAGCAACGGGTGGATATACATCCATGGAGAACTTACCCTAGAATACAACAAAGCTTTGTTAACGAGATGGAACTCGTGGATGATGTAGTCGTACACTTGCCGATCTCAAGATCATGATGAAGTCCAGCAGGTCCGGCTCCAGCATGTCCTTTAGATCCAGCTCCAGCAAGTCCAGCACCACCAAGTCCAGCACCGCAAAGCAGAGGCGCATCCGTGATCGCACACACGTCCAATACCCCGACAACCTCCATCCCTCGCTCCAGCAAAGCAGTGGAAGCAGCAACTCCTTTCCAGATAAAGCCACTGGGAACATGTATCTCGCTAATCCGAGACCATGGGGAATAACTAGAGGGGGAGAGAGATCCTTCATGAGGAGTTGTGAGGAAGAAGGAGTGAGAGGGGGCCTTTTATAGGAGGAGGGGAGGGTGTCCCTTCACCTCCCCCATTCATGTGGTGGTAACCCCCTCCACATTAAAATGCCCCTTCACATTCTCTTTTAAAGTCTCCACTTTAAATGCATTAAATTTCTCCAAATTTAATGCTCTCTCATTTAATAAAACTCTTTTATTAATTTTATTCAGAATTTTGTTTATTACTTTAATTAACAAACATTCACATAAAACCCCCTACAACATTTCAATATTACATGCAGAACCAATTTCAGCAATTTCACCCGAAACAGTTTCGGTGTCTATTGAAATAATTCTAGCGCTTTCTTAAATCTTTATCAGAAACATATTTGTGCCAAATGGTGTCGGTATCCCTTAAGTGTGTCACCCTACGGTTCGCGAATAATGCAGACATGATCGAGACCCCTCTCCGATCAATAATCAGCAGCGAGACCTAGAGATCCGTACTGACTCCCACATATTCAACGATGACTCTTGTGATCGTGTGAACCTTTAACGCCGTAACTAAATCCCTTTGTCTCGCTATATATTACATGTCCGAGATTCGATCATTGGCATCCAAATACCTAGTTTGATCTCGTTACCGACATGCACTCTTTTCTCGTTCCCGTGATATAACATTCTAGTGATCACATCACTTGCTTGCAAGCTATTTCAATGTGATATCACCGAGAGGGCCCAGAGTATATCTATCCATCATCGGGATGGACAAATCCCACTCTTGATCCATGAGCCTCAACATAACACCTTCGTAGCACTGAACCCACCTTTATAGTTACCCTGTTACGGTGTGACGTTTGATGTTATCAAGATACTCTTCCGGTGTTAGCAATTAACATGATCTCATGGTCTAAGGACTAAGATTACTTCGTATGATGTTATAGCAATATAAACATAATGACTCTGATCGTAATGCTATAATTCGGATGAATGTTCATCACATCATTCCACCAATGTTGTGACCTCGTTATTAACAACATCCAATGTCCATGATCAGGAAACCTTGATCATCTTGTTAATCAACAATCTAGTTTATATGAGAGGAAGTACTAGGAACTTTGTATTTTGTTTATTAAACACACATGTATTAACGTTTCCAATTAATACAATTATAGCATGCATAATAAACATTTATCATAAACATGGAA
Organism: Avena insularis; assembly: GCA_023614405.1. Classification (NCBI taxonomy): domain Eukaryota; kingdom Viridiplantae; phylum Streptophyta; class Magnoliopsida; order Poales; family Poaceae; genus Avena; species Avena insularis. The sequence goes on along the minus strand of CM042686.1, from coordinate 414,667,628 downwards.
TAAGATAATAACCACTTTATTATTGCCTCTCGGGCATATTCCCTTCAGGATCCATGTGACACTGGTCGGAATCGGAGACCAGCTTTTGACTTTCGGACATGGCGACCTTTTGCTGCTCCAGTCCCTTGTTGAGTAATTTGATGCCCAACCGGATCTGCTCCGGGCCTGGATTAGCCAATAGGATTTCTCAGGCCGCAACGGTGTTCTGTACTGGTGTTGGATATACCCAATCCCCTTTGCTATCTTTCCGAGGCATCCCCATTTCTCCTCCGAAAAGGACTTTGTGAATCTGCAGGAATTGGCTGTCATTAGTATGCCATTTCCTGGTCTTCTGGTGTTGCCTGGAGTTGTACTTCTCCACAGATGCCATGCGTTTCTTTTCCTCCTCAATGTTTTTGGCTTCATCGAGGAGTACTTGACGACACGCTTCTAGGGCATGTGCCCTCTCGTCCAGCTCTTCAGCAGTAAGTTCTGCAGCTGTAGGAATAAGTGTGGTTAATGCAGCATCGATGAGTTTACGTGCACCTTTAGTGATCACGTGTCCATCCACCGATTCTTCTTTTTTGGGCTCGTATGGGATAAGCGCTCCATCCGAGTCTTCCTCATATTCCTCGGCAATCACCTCCTATGCCAGAGGGTCTTTCTCCGGGGTCTTGTTCTTCTTCTTTGCTTTCTTGGCAGCGCCGGTAGCAAAGACGGCTTTGGGTCTGTTTCCCAGAGTCAAGCTCTGATCGGTACTTTCGGACATCTAGACCTCGGGATTATCTCCGACTTCCATGTCATCCTGCGCTTTGGGAGAGTGTTCCCCGGATCCTTCATCCATGGCTTCTCCTTCCTCTACAGCTTTGGAGTTATACTCCTCTTCATACTCCGCGGAGAACTTTCAGAAATTTGCTGATGTTATCGATTCATCCGAGGATACGGGTACGTCGGTGTTTGTTCCAATCGCCTCCAGCACAGAGTAGGTGTTGTCTCTAGCATCGGCAGTGCTGGATCTGGATCCCACATATTTGACAAAGTGTGATGTGCCCCTCCTGAGATAGCTGCGGTCTTCATAGTAGGCTTCGTCGAAACGTTTGATGGTCTCGAGAATTGCATCTACGCCTGAGTTTTGCATTATCATGCATCTTAGTGTGTACGTCAGGAAAGGCCTATCTGTCCTGGCATCGTTAGAGCCGGAACCGTCGTTGTTATTGTGCTCCTCCTGGAATTCAACCTCAGCGGGTGGGTCGATCTAGGATTCGGTCTCTCCAGGGAGATCCACTCCAGATTCGATTTGGACCGCTAGGTCTGCTTCAGGCTCAGATTTCTCCACTATCTCCGCGACTGGTGCGGGCTGGGTGGGTTTAGGGTTTTCTAAGATCCGAAACTCTGCCGCCTCCACAGACAAAGGGGACACAAAAATTTCCTCTACCTCTATCATCACCGCTGGGGTGGGTGGGACAGGTTCAGCAAAACCGATGTAAACATCGATCTCGCCAAAACACATGATGGTGTAGGCAGTCACAGCCTCCCTAGCCAGAATCCAGGTCTTGTCGAGAACGATGAGAGGGACGTCGCTGGCGTAGAGGTTGCGACCGACGACGATAGTCTCGCCGATTCCGATTCTTGCAGATTCCGCTCAGAACGCATATCCGAAGCTCACTTGCCCCACGGTGGGCGCCAACTGTCGTCGGATTGATGACAAGTACGCCATGAGGGGGTCCTCGAGGCATGTGGAAGAGAGGGGTGTGAGACGTATGGTGTTCCGGGACGGTGAGCACACAAGTTTACCCAGGTTCAAATCCGCCGGCTTTGGACGGATCCTACTCCTTCTAGCAATCCAGTAATACAGCAGAGCCGGAATATGGGTTACAAGGGTTCGCCTGTGCGAGTTGAGATTGTAGACTATTGAGGGTGCCCTAAAGGCTCTCCCTAGGACGACTTATATAGATATCCAGCCTAGGGTTTACAGGAGAGATCTATCCAGCTACGACTGAGAGTCGGTTACAGAGTACATCTTGAACTACAAGTAACACTGTGGGCCTAAGTCGGTAAGTCTTTTGGGCCTTCCCGTAGCCGGATTGGACTCCGCCTCTTCCCCCTGACTGGGCCGCCCGTGAAGTAGTGCTCTAACCCGAAGTGGGCCACCCTGGTCAGTGAGGACTATGAGGATACCTGGAAAGTATATCCCCAACACCTATACGGGCGGAATTTTTAATTTCGGCCGTATAGTTGGTCGTTAAACTCTCGGTACCTTTCATGGATGGAAGAGGTGATGTCGCAAAAACTATACGACGACAACTATACGGCCAAAAAATTTATTCCGGTCGTATAGTTGGTCGTTAAACCTTCTGTGTCCACCAAAAAATTTCTGCTTCTCTAAGGATTCTTTATTAATTCGAAACTGAACGAAATATCAAGTTTTGATAGAAAAATATCAGCTTAGATTTTCGATCAATTTTGGCATTATAAATCTTCCTTCTTCTTTGCTAGAGCATCAAATGTTTCTTATTTAACACAATGCTCAAACAAAACTTTAATTGAAAATTTAAAAACTTACTCAAACCTTTACTTCGCATGGGTTGCCTCCCATGAAGTGTTCTTTTATGTCAATAGCTTGACCGTAGTATTGCTCACTCCGTCTCGAGTCCATTCTTCTTGCAGTTGCCATTCCTTGTATACCTTTGCTTAATCACTTCTTCCGGGGTGATTACTTCTATGGTGACTGCACTTATATCTTCTTTTACTTGATAATGTTTCAAGCGTTGTCCATTTACGACCCATGCAAGAGAGGGTGTTTTACCTTGGAGCTTCACTTCTCCCGATGAATAAGCTTCTTCAACTATATATGGGCCTTCCCACTTTGATCTGAGCTTTCCTAGAAATAACTTAAGACGAGAATTATAGAGCAACACTTTGTCTCCACTTTTAAAGGTCTTATAATCTATTTTTCTATCATGCCATATTTTCACTTTTTCCTTAAACAACTTAGCATTCTCATAGGCTTCACTTCTAAACTCATCTAAAGCATGAATATCTAATAAACGCTTTTCTCCTGCTGCTTTAAGATCATAATTTAGGTTCTTCATTGCCCAAAAAGCTTTGTGTTCCAATTCTAAAGGTAAATGGCATGCCTTACCATACACCATCTTATAAGGTGTCATACCCGTTGGGTTTTTAAACACAGTACGATATGCCCATAGAGTGTCATTTAGCTTGTATGACCAATCTTTTCTTGAGTTGTACACCATCTTCTCAAGTATGGTCTTTAATTCTCTATTAGAGAGTTCACTTGACCACTTGTTTTGGGATGATATGGTGAAGCAATGCGGTGAGTTACTCCATATTTGCTGAGGATTTTCCTAAAAGTTCCTTTCATAAAATGAGAACCACCATCAGTGATTAAAAATCTAGGAACTCCAAACCTAGGGAATATGACATCCTTGATCATCTTCACTGAGGTGGCTGCATCTGCATGACTTGTCGGAATAGCTTCAACCCATTTAGTAACATAGTCAACAACAACAAGAATATGAGTATAACCATTCGATTCTATAAATGGTCCCATGTAATCCATTCCCCATACATCAAAGGGTTCAATTATGAGACTATAATTCATTGCCATTTCTTGTCTCCTACCTATATTACCCCTTCTTTGACAAGCATCGGAGTATTCCACATACATGTGTGCGTTCTTGAGCAAGGTGGGCCAATAGAATCTAGATTGAAGTACCTTTGCAGTTGTTCTCTTACCTGCATGATGCCCTCCATATGGACTGTCATGACACGCTTTGAAAATTGCATTCATTTCATGATTAGAACACACTTCCGAATCATTCCGTCAGGTCCATGACGATATAGATACGGATCATCCCAAAAGTAATATTTAAGATCAATAAAGAATTTCATCCTTTGATTTCTTGACATACCAGGAGGTATAAATTTTGTTGCGAGATAATTAGCATAATCCGCATACCACAGGTCAACAATTTCAATATATGCTAAATTTTCTCCGAGAAATGATTCATTTATAGGTACGGGGTTATTAATTATTCCCTCCATCCTAGAGAGATGATCTGCTACCGGATTATCTTTACCCCTCCTATCTACTATTTGCAAATCATATTCTTGTAGTAATAAAACCCACCTAATCAACCTGGGCTTAGCATCCTTTTTCACAAGGAGGTGACGCAAATCTTGGTGATCCGTATGAATTATTACCTTAGAATTAACGATGTAGGATCTAAATTTGTCGCAAGAAAAAATTATAGCTAGGAACTATTTTTCTGTAGTAGCGTAATATTTCTGAATCTTATTAAGAGGCCTACTAGCGTAATAAATAAAATTCAAATTCTTTCCGTCTCTAATGAGGGTAACCTCGGAAATGGCCATGATGATGGACTTAGGGTTTCGCGGAAAAGAGAATGCTAGGATTTCGTCGGATGTCAGGAAAACAATGGAGTCAAAGTCGCCTGAATATTTGGGAATCGCACTATTACAAGTTGCTTGGGAGTTTTCGGTACCCCCGCTTGGGCTTATCCCGTCCTATATATAATAGGCCAGGTCTCAAAGCTGTATGCGGATAGGTTTCATTCTCGCGTAATTACAACACCAATACAATGTTGGTTCATAGTCACTTTCCTAATACAATCAAAGTCTTTGTCGGTTGCTTCCTTGGGTTATCATCTGAAATCTTCATAGGCCGTAAGAATTTTACCTAGTATAGGGTAGTGAATCATAAGCATCCGAGTAATCATACCTATGTCAGTAGCCCCCGAGACTCTACTTGAACCACCATTTCAGGTTGAGTCTCAAAGTTACTTTTTCCTTGTTTTCTTTTATGTTTATTTATTTATCTTTATTTTTCATAGGGATTTGGTACAACGAGTCTGATGCTTCCGACGGATCAGGAATCAGTTAATTGCTCCTGGGCAAAAACAAGGTTGTCCTACATCAAGTTCAAGACCCCAAGCCTGAACTCGGAATTTACTACTGGCGTAATTCAGTTCGGGCCGCTGAGGTCTTATCGATACTGAATTCCAGCTTCTATTTTATCGGGTACCCAATGCGTCCATTAGGATTTTTCATCGTATCGTTGATACAGATATTTTACTAGCAGAGCGCATTCTTGTGCGATTACCAGGCCACACAGGACGAATCTTGGGGTCTTACCTTCATGTTTTTGAACACGGCATTCGGATTTTTGTCGCGTTTGAGCGCGATCCGAGATTTTTTTGGTTTTTTTGCGGTTGGCCTGCTGGGCTGCCAATATTTCTGACTTATCAGATAGTTGTAATGCTTTATACTGGCTCCCGATGGGAGTAATCTTTTTGAGGATAACTTTTTGAGGATACATTGATGTAAAACTCAAAGGTATTCTCAATCATGAGTATCTTTGTTTTAGTCATACACAATTGGACTTCTATCGAGTGCACGCCAGCGCTCCCGATGGGAGTAGCCCCCGAGGCTATGTCCGGATGCCTGTATCTGGACATAGGCTCATAGTTGTTGTTAGCTTTGATGAAAAGCATAGATCTTTGAACGAATATAAATAATAAAGAGCTTAAGGTACGAAAAACTTATCTCTTTATACATAAGGCGAAAAATCAATGATACATTATTCTTCGGGCGGATGGCACCTAGCCGTTGGCCTGGATATTCTAGCTTTGGAAGCCGAACCATAAATCTTATTGTATTGTAAGTAATCTTATGCGTAAAAGCGTCGTAGCTATGCTACGTTCCATGGATTGGAGTAATTGACTCCTGTATTCTTGTCTTGTAGTCAATATGCTCCTCTGGGGATAACTTCTGTGATGATGTATGGTCCTTCCCATGTCAATTCTAACTTTCGGTGGCCATCTTGCTTGAGGCGAAGAACTAGGTCCCCTACTGCGAAGGACCTAGGCCGCAATCTTCGGCTGTGGTAATTGCGCAAGTTTTGCTGATACATAGTTGCTCTTTGTATGGCTTCATCTCGAGCTTCATCAAGTGCATCCACATCATCTTCGAGTGCTTCTCTTGATTCTTCTTCATCATATGCAGCTACTCTTGGGGATTCATGTGATACTTCAACGGGAAGCACGGCTTCTGCGCTGTGGACCAAAAAGAATGGTGTCTCTTGTGTCGAATTATTTGGGGTTGTATGTAAACTCCATAAGACAGATGGTAATTCATCAACCCAGGCTCCTTTTGCTCTGTCAAGTGGTGGTAGCAGTCTTTTCTTGAGTCCAGCAGTGACTAGTCCATTGGCTTTTTCTACTTGTCCATTTGTTTGCAGGTGAGCTACCGAGGCATAGCCTACTTTGATACCCATCTCCTAGCAGTACTCCTTGAACTCATTGGAAGTGAAGTTAGTTACATTGTCTGTAATGATGCTATTCGGTACGTCGAACCAGAATGCTATGGATTTAATGAAATTCACAGCCGAAGTTCCATCTTGGGTGGTGATAGGCATTGCTTCAATCCATTTAGTAAATTTGTCGACTGCTACTAGCAGAAAAGACATGTCCTCCTGGCGATGATTTGTGAAGTTTTCCCACCATATTGAGTCCCCATTGAGCGAAGGGCTAGGCCAGAGCTATAGGATTTAACTCAGCGGCGGGTGCTCCAGGCTTTGTTGCAAACCGTTAACATGCTTCACATGTTCTGACGATATCTTTTGCATCTTGAACTGCAGTGAGCCAATAAAACCCTGCCCTGAATGCTTTGGTAGCAATTGCTCGGCTACTAGAATGATGACCACAAACTCCTTCATGTATATCTTTGAGTATGCTTTTCCTTCTTTGGGTGTTATGCAGCACTACAACAGCCCCAAAATACTTCTTTTATATAGCTCTCCTTTGATTATTCTGAAGGCCTTCGATCTTCGGGTGATTCATCGGGCTTCTCTCACATGTTCGGGTAGCTCACCCTTAGTCATATATGCTATATATGGTTGCATCCATGTAGGTTCAATTAGCATGACCTCTCCAATTTCCTGTTCTTCCTCTTCAATGTCCTTTTCCATGCTCTTGGTCGCTGATGGAGCCCTCGAGTCTTTTTGCGGGTTATTCTTTTTTCCTGTTTTTGGTGCTACAACCTCAGAGACTCTTTTTGCCTTGATCAATCGTTCCGTTATTTCTTCCCAAAAAACTCCGGGTGGTACTGGTAAGCATAAGGACCCAATGTTTGCTAGATTGTCGGTTTCTTAATTGCTTGCTCTCCCTATATGTGATACTTCGCATCCATCAAACTGAGCTTCCATAACACCATATAGGTCGCGGTAGGCAACCATGTTATCGCTGATGGCATGCGAATGTCTAAAGCTTGCGGTGCAACTCGCCTCAAAATCGCCTGAATATTTGGGAATCGCACTATTACAAGTTGCTTGGGAGTTTTTGGTACCCCCGCTTGGGCTTCTCCCGTCCTATATATAGTAGGTCAGGTCTCAAAGCTGTATGCGGATAGGTTTCATACTCGCGTAATTACAACACCAATACAATGTCGGTTCATAGTCACTTTCCTAATAAAATCAAAGTCTTTGTCGGTTGCTTCCTTGGGCTATCATCTGAAATCTTCATGGGTCATAAGCCTTTTACCCAGTATAGGGTAGCAAATCATAAGCATCCGAGTAATCATACATATGTCAGTCTCGCTATCCCAACACAGCCCCTAAAGCATAGTCACTAGCATCACACATGATTTCGAAAGGTTCATCCCATTTTGGAGATTGCATGATAGGTGCTGAAACTAATTAATTCTTAAGGTTCTCAAAGGCTACAATGCAGTCATGATCTAAGTAGAATGGAGTTTCTTTATCAAGAAGGTTGGTGAGAGGCATAGCTATTTTAGCAAAATCTTTTATAAAACTCTTATAAAAACCTGCATGTCCTAGAAACATTTTTAAGTTTTCAATGTCCTGAGGTATTGGAAGATTTTCTATAGCATTTATATTAGTTTTATCTATTTATATTCCCTTCTCCGAAACCTTATGCCCGAAAACTTTACCTTCTCTTTCCATGAAACGACATTGTTCCCAATTCAAAACCAAATTTGATTGCCTGCATCTCTGCAAGACTTTGGTTAGATTGTAGAGGCAATTATCAAAAGTTGTTCCACAAACAACAAAATCATTTGTTAGAACTTCCATAGTCTTCTCAACAAAATCATCAAAAATATTTAGAACACATTCTTGAAAAGTTGCTGCAGCGTTACGTAAGCCAAACAGAATTAATCTATAAGCATATGTGCCATAAGGGCAAGTGAAAGTTGTTTTCTCTTGATCTTCCGGTTGTATGGCAATTTGAGAATATCCAGAATAACCAACAAGAAAACATAAATAAGAATTATTACTAAGCCTTTCTAAAATTTTATCCATGAATGGTATATGTTTATGATTTTTCTGTGTCTCGCGGTTTAGCTTCCTAAAATCAATGCACATACGATATCCTACAACGGGCCTTACAGGAATTAGCTCACCATCCTCATTCATAGCAGCATCAAGACCACCTTGTCTTGGTATGCAACGAGCTGGGCTAACCCACTTACTATCAGAAATAGGATATATTATACCAGCATCTAATAAGCATATAACCTGTTTTCTTACTACTTCCTTCATTTTCGGATTAAGCCTTCTTTGTGTATATACTACAGGTTCAGCATCATCAAGCATGGTAGTCTTATGTGTTACGATAGATGGATCTATTCCTTTAATATCACTCAATGTATATCCAAAGGCTTCATGATGCTTAACCAAAACTGAAATGAGTTTATTTGTTTTATACTCTGATAAATTCTTGCTAATAATAACAGGGCATTTATTTTCATTATCTATAAACTCATACCTCATATCATCTGGAAGTTGTTTTAATTCAATTGGTGGAGGCTCTTCATCTCCTTTTCTTACCAGTTCTTCATAGTCATGTGGATTTTGTGCTTCCGGAACTGAATCAAGGTAATCATCCATGTCTTATCTCTCCTAATCATCTGGTGCTTCCTCCCAGTTAATCAGGCTCCTCTCTAATTCATCTTGTGGAGTACTGAAATGAATTGTTGCCAACTCGGCAATCATTTTTCTCTTCCATGGTATCTTCCACTTCATATGGCCTCTTCTTTAGTTTGGCAAAGTGGAATGTCATTTCCTATTCTCCAAACATCAGTGAAATAGTCTCCTTCTTATTATCGACCCGAGCTTTGGTGATAGAAACAAAAGGCCTGCCCAAAAGAATAGGACAAAAAGAATCTCGAGGCATATCAACAATATGAAAATCAAGGGGGTACATGAGTGATCCAATAAAGACAAAGATATTTCTAATTACACCTTCTGGTTTTATATTGGTCCTATTAGAAAATTTAATAGTAGTGTCTATCGGTTCCACATCTGGATTATTTAAATTATAGCGGAGTTCCTCATAAAGTGATGAAGGCATAATATTTATAGTGGGAATCATCTCACAAATTCTGTATATAAGAAAGTTTCTCCACAATATATAGGGGTCATTGGTTTTGAAGTTTCATTACCTCGTACCTTACCTTCGATGAATTCTGAGGTTTCAAGGTCTAGCATAACCACTTCATTTTCCACTATTCGTGCTTCCATAAGATCCTTTAATATAACATTATTTATATTGGTAGCTTCGGGGTTCCTTTCTGGTTTCTTCGGTCTCTTTTTTATTTGTTCTTCCTATTTTTGCCTTTTCTTCACGATCCCTTGAATATGTGTTGAGGAGAACTCTTCCATCAGCGCTCTTGCACGCTTCTTTTCTTCGAGGGGTTTACGAGGTTCCCATTTTGTTGGTACCTGCAAATGCCCGGCATAATTCTCAATAATTTTCTTTACTGAGTACGAATCAATACCGAGGGTTTTAATCATTGCATATGTCCTTTCATCTGCAAGGAAATCATTAATGCAAGCATATTCAGAAAAACTATTTGTAATGTTTTCCTTATCTTTAAGATTTTCTGTTGCTTCTCTCATTTTTATTATTAGATTCCAAGTGTCATCATAGGTATAAGATAGAAAATCGCCATTAGAAGCAGTGTCTTGATTCATTCTATTTTCAATATTTAGCCCTCTATAAAAAGTATGAGTGATTAACCAATCAAGCAAACGATGATGGGGGCAATTATCTAGGTAGCTTTTGTACCTTAGATATCCTTCATATAGCCTTCACTAGAATTATTTTTGAAACTGATAATAATACCTCTCATCCTGTGAGCTTTGCTTTCTAAATAATATTTTGATAGGAATTTGGTTGTCAATTCCATCCAAGTCCTCGGTGCTTCTACACAAAAATATCTATACCGGTCGCAAACATTATTAGAGAGATTTTTTTCTAAACAACTGGGTTTTAACCTTATCAATATTACAGTCATTGAAAATAAAGGAACTGAGAACATCTTCAAAGAATTGTAAGTGTCTATATGGACTCTCTTCATTGGTTCCTGAAAATTTCTTAAAGTGCAATAGTTCAAATAATAAAGGGTGGATCTCGATTCCATCCGGATTTATGCTTTTATTGATAGCTATAAAGGCATCCATGGGCGAACCCATTTTCCTTACCACGTCCACCTGGTTTAAATGCTGAGTGTTGTCCATTGTTGCGGTCCTGCAACTTAAGTAAAAATTAGTACAACGAAAGTAAATAACTAAAAGTAAAGTGACTTATAGCGCTAAGCTCCCTGGCAACGGCGCTAGAAAATAGCTTGATGATTGCATGCACAGATTGTTTGTAGCTAGTTTCGAAATAAAGATATCGATCCCACAGGGAGTAGTAGGCAAAAGACACATATTTTTAACTACAACTAAACAAAGTACTTCAGAAATAACTTTAAGATGCAAGAAAAGTAGAGTTGTTTTGGGTTTTTTGGTTGAACGAGGTAATTTAATGCAGAAAGTAAGAATCGCGTGTGTAATGGAGCTTTGGAACTGCAATAGGGGAAAAGGTGTTCTCAGGGAGTGGTGGATACACCGCTAGCAATTTAGACTAAGCAATCAAGATTATTATAAAAAATCTTCTCATAATATGTACGTATTGAAGGAAATATGCCCTGAGAGGCAATAATAAAGTTGTTATTATGTAATCCTTGTATATGATAGATATTTTTTTTGCATGCTATAATTGTATTGATAGGAAACGTCAATACATGTGTATTTAATAAACAAAAAGGGTTCCTAGTTATGCCTCTCTTATAGACTAGCTCATTGATTAACAAGATGATCAAAGTTTCCTGATCATAGACATTGGATGTTGTTAATAACGAGGTCACAACATTTGTGAAATGATGTGATGAACATTCATCCGAAGTATAGCATTACAATCAAAGTCATTATGTTTATATTTCTATAACATCATACACAGTAATCTTAGTCCTTAGACCATGAGATCATGTTAATTGCTAACACCGGAAGAGTATCTTGATAACATCAAACGTCACACTGTAACATGGTGACTATAAAGGTGGGTTCAGTGCTACGAAGGTGTTATGTTGAGGCTCATGGATCAAGAGTGGAATTTGTCAATCCTGATGACGGGTAGATATACTCTGGGCCCTCTCAGTGATATCACATTAAGATAGCTTGCAAGCAAGTGATGTGATCACTAGAATGTTATATCACGGGAACGAGAAAAGAGTGCATGTCAGTAACAAGATCAAACTAGGTATTTGGATACCGATGATCGAATCTTGGACATGTATTATATCATGAGACAAAGGGATTAAATTACTAGCGTTAAAGGTTCTCACGATCACAGAAGTCATCGTTGAATTGCAGGAGTCAGTATGGATCTCCCGGTCCCGCTTCTGATTATTGATCTGAGAGGAGTCTCAATCATGTCTGCATTATTCCGAATCGTAGGGTGACACACTTAAGGGTTTCTGGACACCATTTAGGAGCACATATGTTTCAGACAAAAGGTTTGCAAAGCGCAGGAAATGTTTCGATAGAAATCGAAATTGTTTCGGTTGAAATTGCAGAAAGAGGTTCTGCATGTGATATTGAAATGATGCAAGGGGTTTTATGTGAATGTTTGTTAATTAAAGTAATTAACAAAATTCTGAATAAAATAAAAGATTTTTATTAATTGAGAGTTGCATTAAATTTGGTGGAAATTTAATGCATGTGAGTGGAATTTTGGGTGGAGTCAAAATTTATGTGAGTGGAGCTTCACCACATGAATGAGGAAGAGGTGGGGGCACCCCCCTTTGGACACCGGCCATGGGAGGGGAGGAGCCCCCCTCTCCTCCCTCACAAAGCACACCTCCTCGTGAAGGATCTCTCTCCCCCTCTACATATTCCCCCATGGTCTCGGATTAGCGAGATACATGTTCCCGGTGGCCTTGCGTTTGGAAGGAGCTGCTGCTTCCGCTGATTCGCTGGAGCGAGGAGGTGGAGGTTGTCCGGTGGCTTGAACGTGTGTGCGAGGACGGATGCACTGCTAATTTGCGGCGCTCGGACTTCCACACGATCTTGAGATCGGCAAGCGTACGACTACATCAACCACGAGTTCCTACTCGTTAACAAAACTCGTTGTCTTTAAGGGTAAGTTCTCCATGGATGTATGTCCACCCGTTGCTCTTTATCTAGTAGATAGATCTTGGCGTATAGTTCTCATCGTAGGAATTGTTTGTTTTCTATGTTGCGGACCCAACACGTATGTGGGAGGAGCTCCATATATGGACAAATAGGCAGCAACCGCTGCTTACATCATCCTTCATAACCACAGCTGACGAATAAACGACATCAATCGTATTATCCCGCTATTAAGGGATTTCTCCTGTGGCATGGACATGGCTTAATGAGTTCTCCTTGATTCCCTAAATTAGCACGTAAGGAATGACAAGAGCTTTATAGTCACAGTAAGTTCTATCATTCCTCCGTCTACCAACAAGTAATCCCCTTCATCGAGTCCCTATAGGAGGCAAATATTAAGAAGGTGCACAACTCCCAACATCAAGATGAATACAATTAACACATACATATAATGATGTATAACATAATCTCTATCTCATCTCAATCATATGCTAGGGTTTCTCCATCTCCCCAAGAACTAGAGATCTACTCAGACATGGAGGCAATCAACATCATGGCAATGGCAGTGGAAACAATCATAGATGAATAGTACTTGTATAAATCCCCAACAAGTACAGGAATTACAACAAGATCTAGACAAGATGTAGATGGGATGGATGGAGATGGTGGTGCTGTAGCGGTGGATGATGAAGATCGATGCCTTAGCCTCCTAGATCTGCGCAGGTTGAAGATGGATTCCCGGTGGATGAGTTCCCCCTCCAGATGCCTTCCGGAGGTGAGGTTTCGGTAATTTCTGGGTGTTCTGTATGTCGTCTCCCTGATCCAGTTGCACGGGGTGAAACTATTTGAGGAGGTGGTGGCAACGCCAACTATACGACCGAAACTATATGGCTGGAAAATTTATTCTGGTCGTATAGTTGGTCGTTAAACCGTCTGTCTCCTTTGATCACTTCGGCTTTTCTTCTAGTATTATTAATATGTCCCAGATAAGTGAATTATGTTGTTTTTTACTCTTTTTATCCTTAGTACAACTGCTCCAAGAATTGTATCCATTAGATCCATCATCTGTCCTGATCCTGGTGAAAACAGACATAAAATATGCGCGCGAGCACCGTAAAATACCAAGATCCTACATCTACCGTGTAAAATAATAATGTAAAACATGATGCGAATATGCACTCATCACAGACCATCGCAATTAAGTATTTCCCCATGGATATCGTAATTAGCTTAGGGAGTCCCTCTTAATCCCCCTTTGACCATGTGGCTTACGAGCCGACGCCAATCTGTCACGGGGCACTCTGGGTACGCTTCCACAACACGTCCAAAGGGTTTCTTCCCCCTTTAGTCCCGAAGGCAAATGATATGTGGTCGACTTCACATATCATCTAAGGAGAGAAATCAAACAAAAGTCATAATTATATCATAGACAAGCAAGTCATATGGACACAAGAATAGATCATCTTTATTACAAGTTCATAGTGGTGCTAGTGTTTCACCATCTCTCCCCAAGAACAAGGCAAATACGTATATATGAAGGGGATCAACATCATGGCAATTGCATGGATGCAATATGAAGGTACAATTGAAGACAAGTGCAAATCCACAGTAGAGATTGGACTACAACAAAGTAAACAAAGGGGATCGAAGTTGGAGACGATGTTGATGAAGATGGCGATGAAGATCGATGCATAGCCCTTCAAGATGTAAGCCTCCTCTATCTCCCTTGAGTGGTATGGTGGTGTAGATCTCGTGGGCGGTGGCTATGGAGGCGGCGGAGCGGCAAATCTCCGCCCCTTAGGCATGTGTGGACTCTCTGCCTTCATCTAGGGTTTCCCCTCTTTAAATAGGCATTTGGATGTCAGTTTCACGAACCATCAAAGCTGGGGTCTGAAAATGCCCATTGGGCCTTCACAAATGTTGTTCCGTTTGACGAAACAAAGTCGTCGGAGGGCGGTATGGTGATATATGTGAGATTCGACAAATTTTTGATGGCTTTATTTGATGGTTTTCTCCCGGATTTGATCAGTCTATGGATTTACCTAATGCTAATACTTCGGTAGCAAAGAAAACTTGGTTTTTAATGTATATTTTAGGTTCTGAACGTCAACAGAAGGATTTAACTAGAGAAACACAATATTCTGGAGAAAACAAGCGAGTCTCACTTTGGAAGCATGTGAGGGGAGCTCACAGAAGCTTTAACGAGCAACTATACGGCGGGAATATTTTTCCGGCTGTATAGTTTCCGTCATATAGTTGCCACCGCCTCTATCTTGTCAAAAGGGACAACTTCCGTGAAGGGACCGGGGACGAAAACACAACACAGCAGCCGCCACACCATCCATAAGGGAGAAAGAAGAGATCCGAAGAAGAAGGAGAAGACGTTCTTCATCTCACTCCACGATCTTCGACCTCCTAGCCAATACACCCCATAGCCACTACTTGTACTTGAGAGAGAGAGGGATCTTCACCTTGCAAGACAAGGGTTTTAGATTGTTTCTTCCCATCTTGAATTGTGTTGGATGTTTTTCAATTCTTATTATGGATCTCCATGGTAATACAAAGACGATTTCCCTTTATTTAATTATATTGCGGATCCGTTCTTCTCTCATGTGTGGGTAATTCCCTTGGGCGTGGGAGATGTAGGGGATTGGTGAGATGTGATATGCCTTCATATATTTTCCGCTAGTTTGTGATTGATTCTAATTACTATATTATGTGTGCTTGAATATCTATGGGATGCCTAATGATTGTTGTCCAATTAAGGGCCTAGACAACATGATACCTTGTTCTACATAGATATGATCTTGTTCGCTAGTGGACCGGCGACCCTCCGGTGACACGGGGGTATCAATGGAAAGCTAGTTGACCGGAGGATAACGAGTAACCACTGTGCTTATTGCATTAGTCCAATCCAAGGAGCTTAATCGCTAAGCAACCTGAAGGGTCTTAATCATGTAGTGTCTGACCATGGTATTGGTAGCAGGCTAGTAGGATTATTGAAGTTGGGACGAAATCTACCAAGAGGAGTTCCAGCTAATTATGGGTTGCTCGCCTACACATATATCTATAAGATTATAATTGTTACATTTACCACTCGTCCACCTGGCACAGTGTCAAAACCCGGATTTTTATTCCCAGATGACTGTTATGCCATACCTCGCAATCCCAGGATTACCATTTTTGCGAGACATAACAGATTGGATATTGATACGTCCATTTTGCATCACTATTGTATATCATAATTCACTATTATTCATTGATATATTTCATATTAAGAGATGATACTTATGTTATTTCATCTGTTTTTGCATGGTTGATGACTTTTGGAGCATGAACCGCTGCAGTCAGGATTCTGATGGAAAAGGTGTTGTTTGGAGGCAAAATTCGCGAAGATCAGAAAATCCGGGAAAATATATGGAAAATCCTATTTTTTCAGAAGGCGAAGGCTTCCAGAAGGAGGAGTGGAGATGGGCTACAGGGGGCCCACACCACCCCCTGGCGCGGGCCAGCCTAGGCTGCGCCACCAGGTGGTGTGGCCGCCCTGGCCCACCTCTGTCTCTCCCCTCTAGCATATATAATACTCCCGAAACCCTAATACTCAAGGAGCAACCACAGAAAGATTCCGCCGCCTCTGCGGGCGGAAAACACCGAGAGATAAAGATCTCTCCGACAGACAGAATTCTACCGGGGGAATTCCTTCCCGGAGAGAGGAGATCATCGCCATCAACACCACCATCAAGCTGGAATTCATCGGGATCATCATCATCATCATCACCACCATCATCACCATCAGCACCCTCATCACCACCTCCATATTGCTGTAACAATTGGGTTGAACCTTGCATAGTTCTTAGGGGGAACTTTCTCGGTGTTGATTACTCTTTGTAGTTGATGCTAATGAGTGAACTGTTGAATTATTGTTTATGTTCAGATTGTTATACATCATTATTCCATCTCTGATCATGATCCATATGATGTCTTGTGAGTAGTTCGTTTTGTTCTTGAGGACATGGGAGAAGTCATGTTGTTAGTAGTGGAATTGTGTTGAGAAAGATTCAATAGTTTGATATTTAAGTTGTGGTGTACTTCTTCTAGTGGTGTCATGTGAACGTCGACTACATGACACTTCACCTATATGGGCCTAGGGGAATGCATTGTGTATTTGGCTACTAATCGTAGGGGTTGCCGGAGTGACAGAAACCTAAACCCCCATTAGGAAACCATTGCAAAAGGGACGTAAGGGTCTTAGAGTTTAAAGCTATGGTTAGGTTTCTACCTTAATTACTTTCCTGTACTTACGGATGTTTGCAAGGGGTATAATCACAAGTATGTATTAGTCCTAGGAAGGTCGGTACATTAGCACAGGTTCACCCACACAACACTTAGCAAGCTAAAGAAGATTAATCAACTATATGAAGCGAAAGCACTTGACAGTCTTCCCGTGTGTCCTCGAGAATGTTTCGTCATCTTAAGTAATACAACTAGCTTGTCCTTTGTTGCATAAAGGATTGGGTCAATTGCTGCATTTATTCCTACTGTCTTTTATTTACTCCTACTTTATTTACTTGCTTTATCAAAAACCCCTAAAAATCCGTTTGCTAAGTATTTGTAGAGAATTCCTGATCCATACCACTAGCCAGCACCTTCTGCTCCTCGTTGGGTTCGACACTCTTACTTATCGAAAATACTGCGATACACCCCCTATACTTGTGGGTCATCAAGACTATTTTCTGGCGCTGCTGCCGGGGAGTGAAGCACTATTGGAGAGTGGAACTGGTAAAGGAAACTTCTACTGTGAGTATTGTTTACTTCTGTTAGTTGCTTTATTTTCGTTATGGATAATTCGCTAAGGTTCTTATTTGGTAATGCTACTACCACTGCTAAGGTAGTAGATGAACCACCACTTGCTAAGAATGATGCTTTTAAAATACCTACAAGAACTATTGATCGTGTTATGGATAACTACTATGTTGGGGATGGAACTGTCCATCCCGGTGATCATTTACTCTTTATACACAAATTATGCGGGTTGTTTAAGTGTGCAGGTATTACTACATATCAAGTTAAGAAGAATTTATTTTCATTATCACTGAAAGGAAGAGCTGAGGAATGGTATACTGCTGAAGAATGGTCAAGCTCTTGAATGGGAGGAAATAGTACCTCTCTTTTATTCAAAGTTTTATCCTCCTAGGGAGATTCATAAAGATCGGAATCAAATATACAACTTTTGGCATTTTGATGGAGAGAGTACAGCTCAAGCTTGGGGGAGATTGAAGTTACTAATGCTCAAATGTCCCATTCATGAGATCCCAAACAATATTATTATCAATAACTTTTATGAAAGGCTTTCTCTTCATGATAAGGATTTATTGGATGCTTCTTGTGCTGGATCATTCACTCGCATGGGACAAGAAGCTAAATGGGATCTTCTGGACCGTATTCAAGATAATGCTGACGCATGGGAGAATTACAAAGGAAGAAAGTCAGGTATAAATTATGATTATGAATGCATTGAATCTTTTATGGGAACTCATGACTTTCAAAATATTAAAAATGCTTATGGTCTAGACTCTCAAGCTATTGCAACTTATTTTAAGGCTTTTGCTTCCTACATTGAAGTGCCTAAAAATAAGTGGAATAAGTATCATGAACCTTATAAAGATGTTGCTAAGAGTGTTCCTGCAAGAAATACTGAAGTTTATACTGCTAATCATGTTTTACCTGAACCTTACATTGAGAAAATCCCTTTCCTAGTTAAGATAAAGGAACATTCTATGATAGCTAGTATGGTTAATGAAAGTACAAATAAAGCTGTTGAACCTGATAAACAAATGGATGATGAACCTATAATAGCAAATGTGAAAGACTTTGTTACTAAATATGTAGAAGAGGGACACACTATCCTTTGTAAGGATACCTCTAATATTGTCTCACAAAGTAGTGTTATGAGAGCTAGTAGTCCTGTGTTTTCTGTTAGAATAAGTGATCATTCTTACAATGGTCCTTGTGATCGTTATATTGTTAAGTTTATGCATGATACTGAAAGTTACTATGTGAGAGGGAAAAGTGTTCTTATGCATCTCAATAATATCAAGTTTCCTCGTTTTATGCTGAAAGTTTTTATGTTGCATTTCTTTTGCCTTCCTATGCTAGTAGCCTCTGGTTTCGACAACTTGTTTGTTTACAAAATTTCCTTGCATAGGAAGTGGGTTACACTTAAATGTGTGTATTTTTGCTTCTTAATGCTCTCTTTCACTTCAATTCATATTCCTATGTGAGCATCTTCAAAATTATCATGCCCATCTTAATGGCTATAAAGAAAGAGCTTTTTGGGAGACAACCCAATTTATTTTTGCTTTCAGTTTGTTTTTGGTTCTTTGAGTCTTGGAAGTTATTACCTCGGTAATAACCTCTCCTTATCCTTTTTGTTTGGTTTTTGTGTCAAGATCAACCTCTAATGAGAGAGAAGTAAGATTTGGGGAAGTTGCTGTCCTGAAATAGTTTTTTGAACTTCATCGTAAAAATTTGTGAGAAATCTCTGTATGTCGGATTGAGCTGTAATTTTTTGTGCTTCTGCCCCAGGTTGTTATTTAACTTTTGTTACCTTTGCACTTTTTGATTACAGCAACAGAAGATTTTCGAAAAAATTGATTTTACCTGCTGGTCTGTTTTGATAGATTTTGCCACTCTTGCATTTGCTTCTTTAATCGATTTGCTTTTTGGATTCTTTTTGGGTTTTCGGAAGGATTTGCTATAGTAGCTTATGTTTTGATGGTTTTCAGTTGAAGTTGAACTCAAAAGGTTCTATCACTTCACTTATACTAATGTTGCTAATGAGAATTGTGTGAAGTTTTGTGTGAAAGAAATTTCAAGGAAGTGGAGATAATGGTGTAATAAGGAAGAGAAGGGTTTTATGACTCAAGTAATAAGTGTATGAAGATGAAGATATTGATGTTATTCAAGTGGTGATTCCGGAAAAATTTATCAAGTACTAAATTTAGAGACCTGCAGACTCCATTTTTAAATAGGTAACAGTTCTGGTAAGAAAAGTTCCACGAAAGATCTGTCCAGTTATATTTTTGCAGTTTTTATCCAACAAGGAAAGTTACAAAGTGAAATAGGTACGGAAATGGAGCCAGGGTGGCTCACACCACCCCCTGGCGTGGGGCCCCTGGCCGCGCCAGCAGGTGGTGTGGCCACCTCGGACTACGTCTCCGACCCGTTTTCTCCCAGTACCTTCCTTTTATTGTGAAATTTCGTAATATATAATCCCCCGGATCCCCCGAGGTTCGTATATCATGTTCTCATCGTGTTTTTGTTTCGATCTGTTTCTGCCAGGAACTATACTTGAAAGCTTAGAAGCACAATGGTGTCCGCCAAGGATAAAGGAAAGGAGCCTATGGAGGAAGATCTCCAAGACCCTGGGAAGGAGAAGGAGATCAAGAGTGAAGAAATATTTTATGGGAATCTTTTATGCCGAAAACCTGTACTGAGAGGAAGAAATCTTTTATGGGAATCTTTTATGGGAATGCATTTACAAAGGACCGTATTGCTAACGTATCCATAATTTTTGATGTTCCATGCTTGGTTTTTATCTGCTTTCTTATGTTTTGCCTACACTTTGGAGTGTTTTTATACACTTTCTTGGACTAACCTATTAACAAGATGCCACAGTGATAGCTGCCTGTTTTCTGCTGTTTTTGGTTCCAGGAAAGTCAGAAAATGAATATTCTCGAAATTGGACGGGACAAAAGCCAAAGTCAGTTTTTCACCGAGGGGGACACGGAGCCAGAATACGAGACAGAGAGGGGCCAGAGGGCCGTCACACCACCTGGCCGCGCGGACAGGCCTGGCCTATGCCAGGGGGTGGTGTAGCCGCCTAGGGAACCCCGTTGGCCTCCCCTTTCGCCTATAAGATGCCTCCGATACACAAAACCCTAAGGACCCGGTCAAAATTCCACAAAAGAGTCTGTAGCCACCGCCATCTCCATCCCTAGATCGGGAGGGATCTGAAGCTCTTCCCGGCACCCTGTCGGAGGGGAGAATTCACCCTGGAGGCCTTCTTCATCACCATGCAAGCCTCCAGTGTGATGCATGAGTAGTTCATCCTTGGACTACGGGTCCATGTAGTAGCTAGATGGTTGGTTCTTCTCCTTTGTGCTACCATGTTTAGATCTTGTGAGCTCCGTTCATGATCAAGATCATCTATTTGTAATTCTACATGTTGTGTTTGCGGGGATCCGATGGATATTGAGATGCTATTTCAGATTGATTATTGATTCTATCATGTCTTTGTTATTTGTGATCTTGCATGCTTTCTGTTATTAGTAGCTATCTTGGCCAAGTAGATGCTAGCAACTCCAAGAGTTAGTATTTATGCTCGATAGTGGGTTCATGCCTCTAGTAATCTGGGGAAGTGACAGAAATCTCTAAGGTACTAGATGTGTTGTTGCTACTAGGGAGAAAACAGCAATCATTTGTTCATAGAACAATCATATTGTTTACTTTACACGCAATGCGTAATGCAATTATCTGTTCCTTGCAACTTAATACTAGAGGGGGTTCGGATGATAACCTGAAGGTGGATTATTAGTCATAGTTGTAGTTGGATTACGGTCTATGTATAATGTTGTAATGCCCAATCAAATGTCAAAGGAGTCAAGATGATTAGTATATGCTTGTATGCTTTCTCGATGTTTGTCAATTGCCCCGCTGTAATTTGTTCACCCAACATGTCATCTATCTTAAGGAGAACCACCACTAGTGAACTATGGACCCCAGTCCTTTCTTTTACCATCAATCTACAACTGTTTCGCTTTACATTTTATGCAAGCTTTTACTATCTTCCACACAATATGTTTAATCCTTTGTTTTCAGCAAAACCGGTGAGATTGACAACCTCATTGTAAGTTGGGGGCAAAGTTCCGTGGTTGTGTTGTGCAGGATTCCAAGTTGGCAACAACACCTTGGAGGTGTTTCCTTGATCCTACTGGTTCGATAACCTTGGTTTCATAACTGAGGGAAACTTACTACTGTGCTCATCATACTTCCTCTTGGGGTTCCCCAACGATCTCGATATCAACCACGAGCCAGCAAGTATTTTTCTGGCGCCGTTGCCGGGGAGTCAAGGACATCTTCACAAGGGGAGTCCCTCATAACCAATCTCTTTACTTTGTTGTTTTTGTTTTGCTTAGTTTATTTTTTCTTAGTTTGCTTGTTTCTTTATTAAAAACACACAAAAAATAGTTGTACTAGTTTGCTTTCTTTATTAAAAACACAAAAAAATGACTACTCTTGAAAACACTAAGTTGTGTGATTTCACTAGCACTAACAACAATGACTTCATGTGCACACCTATTGCTCCACCTGTTCCTGAAGCTACTTACTTTGAAATTAAACCTTCTTTAGTCAATCTTGTTATGAGAGAACAATTTTCTGGTATTGGTAATGAAGATGTTGATGCTCATCTAAATAACTTTGTTGAACTTTGTGAGATGCAAAAGCATAGGGATATAGATGGAGATATTATTAAGCTTAAATTGTTTCCTTTCTCTTTGAGAGGAAAATCTAAAGAATGGTTACAATCCCTAATTAGAAATAGTATTACTTCTTGGACTAAATGCAAAGATGCTTTCATTGGAAAATACTATCCTCCTGCTAAGATTATATCTATGAGAAGTGAAATAATGAAGTTTAAACAATCGTATAATGAACATGTTGCTCAAGCTTGGGAAAGAATAAAATCTTTGGTAAAGAATTGTCCCACTCATGAACTGACTGCTTGGATGATTATCCGAACCTTTTATGCAGGATTGAACTATTCTTCAAGAAATCTATTGGATTCTGCTGCTGGAGGAACCTTTATGACCATTACTTTGGGTGCTGCAACAGAACTTCTGGATAATATGATGGTTAACTATTCTGAATGGCACACTGAAAGAGCTCCACAAGGTAAGAAGCTAAATTCTGTTGAAGAAACCTCCTCCTTGAGTGATAAAATTGATGTTATTATGTCTATGCTTGTTAATGGGAAAGCTCATATTGATCCAAATAATGTTCCCTTAGCCTCTTTGGTTGCTCAAGAAGAGCAAGTTGATGTGAACTTTATAAGAAATAACAATTTTAGCAACAATGCCTACAGGAATAATTTTGGTAACAACAATTATAGTCCATATCCTCCCAACAATGTTAATGCTTATGGAAATTCCTACAACAATAATAGGAATGCACCCTCTGAACTTGAAGTTATGCTTAAATATTTTATTAGCAATCAAACTACTTTCAATAAAACTATTGAGGAAAAACTCTCTAATGCTAGAAGAAATATAGCATCATTGGCTGAAGCACAATCTTCTTTAAATAAAATGGCTGCTAAACCAGAAACTATTGAAAATCCCTTTGCTACTACCAATGCCATACAAGTTAGAATTGATGAAAATGTTAGACTATTAGCTGAATTGCATGCTAAGTGGGAAAGAGAAGATGAAATTTCTAGAAACATTAGTGTTTCTACTATCACTACCACTAGTGCTAAAGCTAGTAATAGCTCTACTACTTTAGATGATAATTATGATTTTGATCTTGATGGTTGCAATATCTCTGAAGTTATTAAGTTCCTACAAAATCTTGCTAAAAGTCCTAATGCTAGTGCTATGAATATGGCCTTTACAAAACACATTATTGATGCTGTCATAAAAATTAAAGAAGAAAAGATGAAACATAAAGCTTCTATTCCTATGAAACAAGAAGATGGTTGGGAACTCATCATTAATATGAAAGTGAATGATTTTGATTTCAAAGCTTTATGTGATCTTGATAGTAGTGTTTCTATTATGCCTAGAAGGATTTATGATATGCTTGATTTGCCACCATTGGAAGATTGTTATTTGAATGTCCCACTTGATGATAATACTAAAAAGAAACTCATGGGGTGTATTAATGATGTTCTTATTATGGTTAACGATGCCTATGTCCCTGTTGATTTCTATGTTTTGGATGTTGAATGCAATGCTTCTTGTCCTATTACTTTGGGAAGACCTTTTCTTAGAACTATTGGTGCCATTATTGATATGAAAGAAGGCACCATTAAATATCAACTCCCACTCAAGAAAGGTATAGAACACTTCCCTAAGAAGAGAGATAAGATTTCTTTTGCCTCTCCTATGAAAATAAAATTTGCTCTTATTGCTTCTTCATTTGAGAACACTTGATTCTTTTTCTTGCTTCTTATGCCTAACTTAAAGGCGTCAAAGAAAAGTACTTATTGGGAGATAACCCAAAAGTTTTAGATGAATCTTGGAAGTTATTACTTCTGTAATAACCGCTCCTTATCCTTTTTATTTGCCTTTTGTGCCAAGAGTAACCTCTAATGAGAGAGAAGTAATGATTGGGAAAGTTGCTGTACCGAAACAGATTTTTGTGCTTCAACGTAAAAATTCGTGTAAAATCTTTGTACATCGTTTTGAGGCGTGAATTTTCGTTCTTCTGACCCAGGTTGTTATCTAACTTTTGTTAGTTCAACACTTTTTTATTTGAGCAACAGAAGGTCGTCGAAAAATAGGTATTTACCTGCTGGTCTGTTTTGACAGATTTTTGCCATTATTTGCATTTGCTTCTTGTTGGTTCCTTTTTGAGTTCTCTTTAGGGAATTGAGCTTTTTGAGGGAAGTCCTTCAGTAGCTTGTGTTTTAATGGAAGTTTTATTGGTGTTGAAACTGAACCTAAAATACTTATTATCTTGAGTGCACTAATGTTGCTAATGAAGATTGTGTGAAGTTTTGTCTGAAGGAAAAATTTCAGGTGTATGGAGAGAATGATGTAATGAGATGAAGAATGGACTAAAGCTCAAGCTCGGGGATCCCACCCTGTGTCACCCCAAGAATTATCCAAGAAGTACAAGCGTCAAAGCTTCGGGATACCCAAGGCATCCCCTTCTTCATCAATAAAAATCCCAGGTTTCTTCCAAACACTTCATTTTTATCGTTTCATGCACAGTTGTGTTATTCTGGGAGCGTCTTTGTTTTTGTTTTTGGTTTTCGTTTGCTTGGTTTTCTTAGTTTGCTTGAATAAATTGGTTGGACCCCCTCTTTCATGCATTGGTTTTCAAATAGTTTGGTTTGGATTGGAAAAGGAGTAGGAAAGTTCATGCTTAAGTGGTAAAGAGAGCTTGTTTTTGACTATGGCCCATGCTTTTTCATGCCATGCTTGATATTTTTTGGCTTTATGCTTAGTAATATTTGCTGTAACATGACATGTTATAAACAATTGAGATTGCTTAATGTGCCTTGGAAGAATCATGCATTGTTTTAGCATATTAAAACATATGAGAAAAGAGGAAAGAGAGAAAAAAGCAACATTTTCCCATGGTAAATAAGAAGATTGCTGAGATGCTCGTTGTCAGCTTGCCTTGTCATTTTGTTATGGGGATTCTTCTGTATCATTGGGCAAGGGGTAACCCGTTGGCGGTTCTCTATGATACACATGTACTTACTATGACAAGAACTTACCGGTAACTAAACTTGAGTAGCATGAGGAGCGGCCCTCGTATTCAAGGGACATGAGATTTCCAACTTATACTTTGTCAAGCATATACTCCATAGTTTGTTCACTTTAACCTTAATCACTTCAAGATGCTTATGGTAGGGGCAATGAGAGCTGAAAGCTAATAAGTACCATAATTTTTGGAAGCTCTTTATGAAACTTGAATCCCTGCTTCCTTCTATGAAGGCCTTTCTTTTACTTTTATGTTGAGTCTCCACCTTCTATCTTTATGCACCTATTTTGAGAGCATAGTGGCCATTCTTAGTTCTATGTGCACTGTCTCAAGACTTGTTGATTGATGCATAACTTTGATATTGCTTGTTCTTAAACTATTTGTATCTAGTCGCTCTTATGAACTTTGAAGGTGTCCTATGCAATTATGATTTGCTACTCTATGAGGGACAACCTGAGTACTACTTTGCTATGTTTTCTTTATGTGAAACAAACAAACGTCTTGCAAAGCATTGTTATTCATGAATCTTTTGTTTGTGCCTTTTCATGTTGCAACATAATTGCTATGTCTTATTGTTAGAACTTTATCTTTCATGCTATGTTGAAGTACTATGATCCCAACTATCAATGTTTTACAAATACTTTGATCAAGCTTGGGGATGTTGATACGTTGCTAACGTATCCATAATTTTTGATGTTCCATGCTTGGTTTTTATCTACTTTCTTATGTTTTGCCCACACTTTGGAGTATTTTTATACACTTTCTTGGACTAACCTATTAACAAGATGCCACAGTTCCAGCTACCTGTTTTATGCTGTTTTTGGTTCCAGGAAAGTTAGAAAATGAATATTCTCGGAATTGGACGGGACAAAAGCCAAAGTCAGTTTTTCACCGAGGGGATACGGGCGAATCTGAGGCAGAGAGGGCGGAGGCGCCACACCACCTGGCCGTGCGGCCAGGCCTGGCCCACGCCAGGGGGTGGTGTGGCCGCCTAGGGCACCCCCTCAGCCTCCCCTTTCGCCTATAAGATGCCTCCAATACAGAAACCCTAAGGACCTGATCAAAATTCCATGAAAGAGTCTGTAGCCGCTGTCATCTCCATCCCTAGATTGGGAGGGATCTGAAGCTCTTCCCGGCACCCTGCCGGAGGGGAGAATTCACCCTGGAGGCCTTCTTCTTCACCATGCAAGCCTCTGGTGTGATGTGTGAGTAGTTCATCCGGGGACTACGGGTCCATGTAGTAGCTAGATGGTTGGTTCTTCTCCTTTGTGCTACCATATTTAGATCTTGTGAGCTCTGTTCATGATCAAGATCATCTATTTGTAATTCTACATGTTGTGTTTGCGAGGATCCGATGGATATTGAGATGCTATTTCAGATTGATTATTGATTCTATCATGTCTTTGTTATTTGTGATCTTGCATGCTTTCTGTTGTTAGTAGCTATGTTGGCCAAGTAGATGCTAGCAACTCCAAGAGTTAGTATTTATGCTCGATAGTGGGATCATGCCTCTAGTAATCTAGGGAAGTGACAGAAATCTCTAAGGTACTAGATGTGATATTGCTACTAGGGAGAAAACAGCAATCCTTTGTGTTGGGGTTCCGCGTATGAAAACAATAATTTTTACCCTACGCCCATGAACCCCTGATGCTGCTAGGACCTATCTATTAGTAATACAGTAACGGGAGGGGCTTTTCGTGAACTTACCCTTGAAGACCGAAAAGCGTTGTCAACGCTTAGGAGAGCATGGTTGATGTAGACGAGCCGAAGCCGACCTCAAGGTCGTGATGAAGTCCTTGCGCTCCTTTGGATCCAATGACTTGAGTGCCTCAAGTGCGACACCTCGCGGGGAGTTACACACGTCCGGTGCCTGACGATGACTCCCGCTTCCCTGATCTAGCAGTACTTGCGGAAGTAGAGCTCCTGGATCCGAATCCCGCAGCGTGACGGCGCTCCGCGATGAAGATGTGTCTTGTTCGCATAGTAGGAACTTGGGACCATGGTCACGAGAGAGAGAGAGAGAGGGAGAGAGAGAATATCAATTGGAGGTCCTCCCAAAAGTGAGAAGACCTTTATTGATTATTGGGTGTATTTATCTGGTCAAATACCCCCAATATATATAGGGGGAGGGGAGGTACTACCTCCCTCAAAGTCCTGGGGTAGGACTAAAGGAGAGGAGGGGAAGGGGAGGCCGCCGGCCAGCCTAGTGGGACCCGCGCGGGGGTGCTTGGCCCAGCCGGCCAACCCCCTTACCCCTTCTCCCTCTCTCCTTTCTCTAATGGGCCCTCTCCCCTCCGGGAATTGGCCCATCAAGCCTTTTTACCTTTTAAATTGATTTTCTCTTTATTAAATAATTATGAATAAATGATTAAATTAATATTTAACATTCATTCACATATTATTCAATCTCCGTGGTTATGGAACACTTCCACCTCCACTCCAGACATCATCCGGACTTACCAAAACCCTTTCGGTTTTCTCTCTACAATTCTTCGGTGATTCTACCGATCCTATAAACACTCTCTAAGCATCATCAAGCCCTTAAGTGTGATACCCCATGGTTTGGGAAAACTCCAGACATGGTCGGGACACTCCCGCACCAATGATCGACAGAGGGACCTGGATGGCGATGTGACCCCTGTGCGTTCCATGAAGACTTTCGTCGTTTGAACTGGGACAGTCGTGTCTTATTCCCTTTGTCTCTTGATACTTGCATTGCCCGAGATCTGATCAATGACATCACCATGTTGTGTTCAATATCGTTACTGAACAATGCTACTTGACTCGTTCCAACAAGTGATATCCCCATGATCAAATCACAAGATGCGCAACTATTGCATATAACCTCTCCGAGTGGGCCCTTGAGTATCTTCCCGTCACATGGACGGACAAATCCTGCTCTTGACATATATTCCCTCTACGGTTTCCTCCGAGTACCTGAACACACCTTTATAACCACTGTATTACCAAGTGGCGCTTGATGCTATCTAAGAACTCTCGGGAGACAATGATTGATATAGCCTCACGGTCTAAGGAATAGTCTACGAGGATCCATTTCTAATCATCGTAACTTGAACTTCTCTACCAGACACTACAGATAGACTTAACTCAACGTTCCGTGATTCAAACTTAATCACTTTCAAACGTTCCTTTTTGGATCATATATTATGTTAAGTTACCATCATGGTTTTCTAAGATAGAACCTATGTCTCAACATAGTGGATGATGATCATCCTTTTCTTTCTTTCAACCATTGATGTTAAACTTAAAACTATTCCTAATTTGAGTTATTAAGGACTAGTTACTTAATTAACTTATATTCCGAAACCCTTTTTCAGAATCCCTTAAGGAATACTACATAATATCATAATACACCTATTATCAACTGCTACACCTTATAAATCATTATTTATAAATATTTGCGGTTTTATTCTTAACACACTTAAGAATCACTTTATAAGCTCCCACTCAAAAATATGTCATTCACATATTGTTCTAGGAAGTCTTCCATAGCTCCCACTCAATTTTATGCAAATTGCATATCCACTCACTATTTTGAATACTTCAAAATCCTTTTATCAAATATCAAACTTGGAGTTTTACTATGAGATACTAGTACTATTGCTAGTTTTAAATCCTCTAGACATTCAGCACACTTGAATCAAATTCATTTGAATTTTTCCAATAGTTGACAAATTGTGCTTTTGTCATTCACCCCCTTTTCGACTATGGCTTTGCAGTCATTTTGGGAAAATTTAAGTAACCCCTTTTACTTGTGAGATTCAGCGACGAATTGCTTTCAAATCTCAAGTGAATTTTGCTTCTAGGATTTCTCATAATTCTAGTTTACCATTATTTCCTTAGTAGTTTGTAGGTATGTCATATTCCAAGAATCGTGACAAATGATTCACAAATGTCTCCATACAAGATATGGATCACATTTTGAATCCTACTTCATGTAGTGAAAACACCAGTGGGAAAAACACAATGATCATTATCATTGATTCTTTCCTTTGTGAAGAGAATCGTTTAGGAACGTTGTCCGTTGCGCTTCTCAACACTTTGATGCAGGGATTTGAATCCTCATCGTGTTTTCACTATCTTCCATTTGCTCCATAATCGAGAAATATCACTAAAAGTGAGCTTTCTCAAGAATGCACCAAAATCCAAGCAATACGAATTTTTCTCTTCTTTTGGTTTTAGCTGTGGACTTTGTATTCAAAGTTTCCAATGAATACTCTACAAGGACTTATTCGCTATTGTTTTGGTTATATCGAATAACCCCAAAACTTTCACGATGATCCATACTAGATATGGAGCCACTTTCACGAATCCAGATGGTTCACTATATATTCTAATTGAGTGCTAACTATTTCTAACTAATGGTCTCTACATATACACTACAACGATTTATTTGGTGCCATGTATTTACCCACTTTGATATCTAATATCACATTGTGATTCTTTGCATTTTGACGTTTCAAAACGCTTTGCATTTCACAATTACTTTTATGCCATTCTTATAAAGTCGAATTTCATTACTATTGATCAAATCATAGTAATTAGATTTTCTTTTATATTTATACCCTTTGTTGATGAAACACTTTCATCAAATCAAATAGTTTCATATTCATGTTTCCTTTGGTAAGATTCTTTACACTTTTAAACAATCATATAATGATAATTACCATTTTCGTTAAAACACAATACATCGAATACGTATTTACTTTCAACAATTCATTAAACACTTTGTATTCAAGTAATACACGGTGTTCAAGTTATTTTGCCGAACTTAGGCATGATTTATATGTGATAAGAAATCAAATGTCTTTCACATATTATCAACATAACTTTGAATTTAAACAATGGTTTCATTCATTAATGAAATATCATTTAAGTTGGGTATTTTAAGGCATTTCAATATTTTACAAATGTTCATGCATTATCAATTAGTTTCAATCAACAAGGATAATTGACTTATAATCAAACAAGATATGAACACGGATAGAAATCATTCATAAAAGTGGAACAACTGTTTGTTACAAACTCATATGAATAACCATCTCACAAAGTGTGAGACACACTAAAGAAGTTCATAATATTTTGATTACAATAACTATCCAAAAACATAAACTAAGTGATAAATGTCAAGGGAGAGCGTTGTTTGCCATCATCATCATGCTTGCCATCAGCATGCAACGTCACCTCCTCTCCATCAAGCACCTCTCATGCAGAAGGATCTTTGTCATTGATGAACTCAGCGACATTTGGTTCAACCAACATATTCCTGAGATGTGTTACGAACCGGTGGAACTCCATTGATTCTGCATCGCCTCTCATAATGCAGGTCCTGACTTGTGCTTGGTAGCTTGGTGGCAGCGACCGCAGCACAACGCCATTTGCAAAAGAGCCCGTCATCTAGCTATCCAGGAAGTATGCAGACCTCATGTACACATCATGCATGCGCTCCAAGTGGTCGTCAAGTGATGAGTTCTCCTCCATCTTAATGGAGAGGAAGTCTCCCATCAGCTCATGCTCCCATATGCGTGCTTGTTCCACGAAATGTGTCCTAAGTTGTAGCATTACCGTACGAGGGTTGACATCACCCACAAAAGGCCACAACTCGTCCACCATTCCGAAACGCATTGTAACTGAAATGAACGAGGCCATCTCCCGACGGAGATAGCGGTCTTCCCGCTGCTCTGGGGTCTCTAGGTCAATGGGCTGATCCAAATCCATCCCGTCGAGTATTTAGTCGACCACGTCATTCTTGCTAAGGAGAACGTGGAGACGCGTATAGAGAAGTTTGATCCATCTAATCTGAGCTTCTCTCCTTCTAACTAATCAATCGTCAACGGGAAAGGTGGCATCAGGGAGAACTTGTCTACATTTACAATTGCAAAAGGAATTTAGACTAAGTTTATAATTAAATGAGTTAATAATAACTCCACTCAGAAACACCTATCCCCATAAGGGTTCCTAGTGATAACATGACCCCTATCAGCCACATCTCCCCCGATCATCACGGCCATCAATGTGGGTTCAAGAGTGGACGCTAAACGTCGGTCACATCATTCATGCCACTCGTGCTCGATCTTTCGACCATACGCATTTCGAGGCCATGTCTGCACATGCTAGGCTCGCCAACTCAACCTTAGTGTATTCGATGTGCAACATGGCTTACACCTAGTGTATGCGAACATAGATATGTCTGACACCCATGCCTGTACCATGGATTGCCTCATACCGAAGAACTTTCTTGGTGGTGCACACTAAGGGGGAACACAATCGTTGGTAATTTTAACAGGGATCATCTTATTAGGCTACCGTCGAGTATCTAATACTAGCACACAATAAGATATACAAACAATAACATTGAATGTAAATGCAATGTGATATGGTCCTTCACGTCGTGATCTCCATCCGTTGTCACCGGATTCTGGCGCCAGGGTTCTGGCGCCGTAGACACCAGGGTACTGGTGTCATTCCGGTGTGGGGCTTGTTCGTCTGCGGTACCAAAGTTGGCAGGCCAGCGCATGGCGGTACCTAAGTTGCCTAAAATCACCGCGTTTTGAAAAGTTGGGCCGCCAACTACTGAGAGGGGCCATTTCGAGGCAAACTCATCTCACCCCGCCAAATACAAACATTCCGTTAAACCGCCCCGTGAAGTAGACGGTCGGGACCCACATGTCGGTTATCTGTCCGTGACGCGGGCGCCAACGCAACAACCTCTTAGGCAAATCGAGCAGCTAAGTGGATCGGATGCATTGACCAATTTCACAAATCCATTCCCAGATTTCCCCTAGCACCGGCGGCGGCGGAATCCACCCTCCAGGCAGGACGATCCCTTCGAACATTTGACTTCCGGTGCCAAGTTGCTGCGGCCAGTTGCTGCGCCCAGTCGCTGATCCCGAGCTCCAATGGTGCATGCCGTAGCCGCCGTTGCGAGGCTCTAGCCCGCCTCCGCCGCCGACGAGCCGAGCAGCTCGGAGGATGGCAGATCCTACTATCAAGAAAGAAGAAGTTCTGTCTACAAGCGGGTGAGCTACCCTTCTCTTTGCTATTCGCACTAATTACAACTGCTAGCTGGCTACTGAACCTCAAATTGTTTGTTAGCCCAACGCTTACAAACATATTTTGTCCACAGTTTTTTGTCAAGTGGGATCTGCGCGGACCCCCCTTACCTGGTTACGGTAGTCCTCTACAGGTTCGACTCTAATGGCAAGTGGTATGGAAGCCATTGTTTCACGATGGAAGAAGCGCCTGCACAGATCTGCACTATATCTAGTATGGTTTCTGCTCTGCGTAATCATGTTGAATTATGGCCGAAGCAGACAGCAAAGTTCAGCTTCATGGATGAACGTGGCATCATGGTTCCTATAACGTGTGACAGTCAGCTAATTGGGTTGATGAAAAGGTATGCTCCGGCTGCCATGTTTGACCTGAAATGTCATGTACTGGATGTGGAAGCTGCTGCAACTAGGAGTCGCCCTTCTATTCTTGGACAGGATGGTTGCTTGAACCCAATTAGCTCCTGGTAAGCAAAGGTCGCTTGCGGTTCGCATGTTTGTGCTGAATTGTAATTTTTGTTTTATTTACTCTGTAGATATTAGGCAGTTATGCAACAGTCTTGTTTCTTTGACAGGAAGCGCCGCAAGGTTAGAAACATTACTGCTGGGTCAGTGATTTTGCTGCCCGAAGAAATTAAAAACGAGTGGAAAGATGATGCTGGACACGATTCTGGTGCCCATTGTCCCGGTGATGTAGAGTACATGAAGCTAAGAAAATTGGCACCGAGGAAGAGGAAGAAGACAGAAATGAAGAAGCCAGTGGATGTGAAGGCTTGGCACCCAGGCTGCGGAAGAAGGCTGCTAGCAATGAAGATGCATAGTAATGTGTTGAACTTGAACCTATATATGTAATTCTGTTAAATTCTGATCGCTCTGTGTGTGGCACGTTGCTGGGCGAAACAATCTACCCACGTTCTCTGAGTAAAATGTACCGTGACTTAGGGGTTGGAAATGCCCGAGTCAGTAGTTGAATCCGAAATTGGTATTGCCCTTTGTTATCGAAAACAATGATCCACCGGTTCCACGATTGTTGAGGCGGGGAGGTCTCCAAATACGGAATGTAAGTGGCACATAAATAAATTATTTAAGCTGCCACACTCCGAAACAGCAACTTATTTCAGATCTTTGCAGCAGCGTGGCAACATAAACAGCAATGTTCTCACCTATAATGCCCAGATGAGGAGGAAATGGGTACCACTTTCTGGCCTAATCTTGAGCCCGTCTATCTCACCGCCTCTCTGCTCCTACATCCCCTGCATCTAACGAAGCTCCCAGATCTCCAGTAACCGGGTGTACGTGCTTCCACTTTATAAATTGTGGTTGTGCCATTTGCATGCGGCACAATCCACGTAGATTACATTTAAACAAACCACCAGTGTCAGAATACATTAGTAGAAAAGGTGTCTTTGGTCCACGGTTACGTTCCCAATCCGGGACAGAGATCTAAATCGAGGCAGAAATTGATCTAAATCACAAATTCTTCCACAAATTAATGCAGGGTCAGAGCAATTTTTTTCCTCCCTGGAATCTGGGACCAATAGTTCAGACCGCTAGGTCAACAAGTACAAATATTACAACTTAAATAGGCACGGAGCTTAAGCTAAATAGAACTAGTTATCACACATCTCCTTGATCTTCCTAATCTTGGCCCGATGCGCATCTTCCTGCGAGAGCAAGGATCGAATTATCTGCTCCTTCTTTTTAGCATCTTCCTTGCACAACTTCAATTGTTTCTCTGCATCTTTCCTCATGCACTTGTCAATACTCGTAGTTGTGAACTGCAGGACTTTGGCCTGGTGAAGATCCTTCCTTGCTTGAGTCAGTTCTTGCTCTGCTTTAGCCTTCAGGGCCAACGCCGCGTCCCTCTCCTTCTCGACTTTGCTAACCTTGTCTTCCACCCCCATGATATCTCTCTTATGCTTGGTCATGTCAACTGGTTCCCATAGCTTCATCTCAACACTGTCAAGAAGTGAGCTGAATGTGGATTCTTTCAACTCAACAGTCATTTCCCATAGTTTGTCCAGCGTTTTCTTTATTGATTTGGGCCACTCTGGATCTACCCATTTGACAACACCGCAACTTCCCCCTCGTATCATTGCACGATGTCCTTGACACCATAGAAACCTCCTGCCTGAGTTTCGTCCTTCGAACGCTACAAATTTAGCGGCCACATATCCATGTCTACATAGTAGAGGACTATCTTCATCCGCTAAACCATGATAGTCGGCGTCATACATCGTCTGGTTGGCCTAACACATCATACATGCATGAGTAAACGGAGTAGATCTGGCTCAAAAAATAGATAACTAGCCACGGATGATAGAGATAGAGATGAGACGACTCACATCGAAATCACCGTCCCTATCATCACGACGTGTTTCCTCGTCGTCTCCCCTTGAACCCATGGCGAGAGGGGAGGGGGGTGATGGCTGCCGGAGAGGGGATTGGGATGGAGGCGCCGTCGGCTTGCGGCTATGGCAGGATGGGAGTGAAGTGGGGAATGTGGCTTTGAGGGGAAGGAAGAGAAGTATAGGGAGGAAGAGAAGTAATGGGGACGTGACACTGGGATATGGCCCGCTCAACTGGTGAGTCGTGACACTCGCAACAGGGGATCCCCCGGTGTTGCCAGTTTGTCTAGAGCAAGCATGGCCAATCATGCCGCGGAACAGACTACTCGCGGATCGATCTCACGAAAACCATCTCAATCGTCCAAGCGCCCCGATCGGACGGTATGTAATAATCGACAAAGAGAACAACTGTGTTAGGGCGTGCCTTCTAGAAGACTCGGTCTAACGCTAAGGTTAGGGCTCTCCTAAGGTTAATTAGTATCCATATGCGGTTTATGAAAAGAACATGCATCCAATGACACGGGTGGATCTAGTTGTGGTTAATGAGAAGCGCAGACATGCATTGACACCGGTGATATGTGGTTTGTGGGAAGAACACACATGCAATGACTCTGGTGATATGTGGTTTGTGAGAAGAACACACATGCAATGACTCTAGCTGTGGTTAATGAAAAGAGCAGACATGCAATGACACCGGTGGATCCATGTGTGGTTCATGGGAAGAACACAAATGTAATGACACTGGGTGTGGTTCATGATATGGTCTGTGAGAAGAACTCACATGCAATGACACTGGTGGATCCATGTGTGGTATGTGAGAAGAACACACATGCAATGACACTGGGTGTGGTTCATGATATGGTTTGTGAGAAGAACACGCATCCAATGACACTGGTGGATCCATGTGTGGTCTTTGGGAAGAACACACATGCAATGACACTGGTGATATGTGGTCTGTGAGAAGAACACACATCCAATGACTCTAGCTGTGGTTCATGAAAAGAGCAGACATGCAATGACACTGGTGGATCCATGTGTGGTTCATGGGAAGAACACACATGCGATGACACTGGGTGGATCCATGTGTGGTTCATGAGAAGAGCAGACATGCAATGACACTGGTGGATCCATGTGTGGTTCATGGGAAGAACACACATGCAATGACACTGGGTGTGGTTCATGATATGGTCTATGAGAAGAACACACATGCAATGACACTGGTGGATCCATGTGTGGTCTCTGAGAAGAACACACATGCAATGACACTGGGTGTGGTTCATGATATGGTTTGTGAGAAGAACACACATGCAATGACACTGGTGGATCCATGTGTGGTCTTTGGGAAGAACACACATGCAATGACACTGGATCCATGTGTGGTATGTGAGAAGAACACACATCCAATGACTCTAGCTGTGGTTCATGAAAAGAGCAGACATGCAATGACACTGGTGGATCCATGTGTGGTTCATGGGAAGAGCAGACATGCGACGACACTGGTGATATGTGGTTTGTGAAAAGAACAGACATGCAATGACTCTAGTTGTGGTTAGTCAGAAGAACACACATGCAATGACACTGGGTGTGGTTCATGATATGGTTTGTGAGAAGAACACACATGCAATGACTCTAGTGGATCCATGTGTGGTTCATGGGAAGAGAACACATGCAATGACACTGGGTGAGGTTTGGTTTGTGAGAAGAACACACATGCAATGACACTGGTGGATCCATGTGTGGTCTGTGAGAAGAACACACATGCAATGACACTGGTGGATCCATGTGTGGTCTGTGAGAAGAACACACATGCAATGACACTAGCTGTGGTTAGTGAGAAGAACACACATGCAATGACACTGGGTGTGGTTCATGATATGGTTTGTGAGAAGAACACACATGCAATGACACTGGTGGATCCATGTGTGGTCTTTGGGAAGAACACACATGCAATGACACTGGTGATATGTGGTCTGTGAGAAGAACACACATCCAATGAACTCTTGTGGATCTATCTTGGCATAATTTGATATATGCCATGATGTATTTCATTGTACAAGACACTCACTTTCCATTTTTATACTACTCAGTATCGCCCTTGGTTTTATGCGGTACTACTCAGTTTTGCCCCCCCCCCCCCTCTCCCCTCTCTATCTTTCGTAGAAGCACAAATCTGTGCTCACCCTGTCTGCTACTCCATGATTGGTTATCACAGTTGTCACGTGGATCGTGCGCACCAGCCGTTGATTCTGTACGATCCAACGATGATCGTTGCGCACGTCGTGCCCTTCACAGTACAGCGCGAGATAGCATGGACGTCTCCCTCAGCGAGACTTCTACAAGAAGGAACACGATGCCGTCCATGGAAAAAGTCGTCGAGCGGTCATGTCATGTTTAATCAAGTCTGAAAAGCCTACTACTGCTACTACTACGCCACAACGCATGCGTCATAGAATGCACGGTCGTCGATGGACAGCTGCAATTTATTGCCACTTGATTGTAATAAGACATATCCCATTTTTACGCAGCGGCTCTCAATCGCCAATTTTAGGGTCGTGTCAAACTTCGTACATAGAAATTGTGTGTGCGCCCTTTGCATGCGGCTCAATACAAAACTGCCATGCATGGCCCGGGAAAAAACGTGACGTACCGTGCACGTGTCGCGGTGCACGGTGCATTCGACTGCACGGCGTGTTGCATGGTGGTGCAACGAAACGTGCCTTGCTTCTATCCAACTTATCTATAGAGCCCCTCTCCGCACACCCACTCCCACTCTCGCTCACTGTCCCCACGCAACCCTCTCCACTGTCCCACCACCATCCGCAAACTCCCGAGAATACCCCGTCCATGTCGACGATGGCCGAGGAGGATAAGGTGGCCATTGTCGCCTCCGTGGCTGCTAGCGAGGAGGTCCCCGTCTCCTCGTCGGTCCCCCTCGATGCGTTGAAAGCATCCGATGTCCCTATCCAGGCCCTAGTGGAGCCATCAATGGCAGCCGCCGTTCCCGTCTAGGCCCCCGTCCCAGCTACCGACGGAGACGCCGAAGAGGAGCCCCCGCCGGCGAGGAGGCCCCCGCTGGTCACAAGCAGATCACGCACTTCTTGGGCACCTACGATCTAGATAAGTACATCGCTCCGCTGAACCCCTACGACACCGGCATCGACGACCTATGGTCGGAGGTAACTTGGGTTTGCTCCCCTCCCCTGGTTCTTCTACCGTTTGTTAGAAATAATGGGCTAATCTATTTAAAATTTAGCTGGTATTGTCATGTTTAATATTCTGGAATTAATCATGGAAATTGTGCCTAATTATCCAACACCGTTCCCATTGTTGGATGCTACATCTTGGTTTATTAGGATTCGCTTGTTCGCATTTCGATTTCTCGATCTTCTTACACCATCTACTCCCCCATTTTCCCTTTCTTCCAATAGGTTTCCGGCAGCGACGTCTGCAGCGATGACGAGTCCATTCACACCAAGGCTCATCAGGTGCTGAGAAGGATGCGAGCCGGCAAGTACGACGGCTTTCTCAGGGACCCCTACAGCTGCCCCTTCCGCAAGGGGGCGTCTACTGCTTGACGAGTCGTGCCGCCGGCGACACCGTCTTGAACACCTTACTGAAGCATGTAGAGGCCGTGGGCTCCAGCATCCACAAAACCGGCAAGCCCGAGCCCGCGAACATCAACGCCTACATCGCTGAGCACCGTGCTCTCTGCATTCACCTCCGAAACCTCCAGCGGGTGGCCATCAAAGAGGGTCGCATGCCTCCAATCAGGCCCAAGGACCCCAAGTCCAAGAAACTGGGCAGCAAGAAGTGGCGGAAGCACCAGAGGGAGATGGCGGAGGCGCGGGCGCTTGCAGGATGTGCATGCGGCCTTGCCCTAGCAGCTCCTTTCTAGCTATATCCTATTTACGGCTGAATGCATCGAACCTCGTTAAGCAACCTACTTTCTATCACTATATCCTATTTAGTCATGCACTATATCTACATTGTTTTGTTTTCGAATGAATGTATTCTGGTGTGGTTTGTTGCTCTAGATTTGCTACTGTTGGAGGCAAAAAAGAGGTCCAAAAGGGAACGAAATATCGAAGTGAGAATCTTCTCTAGATTTGCTACCAATTTGGGCAAAATGAAACATATATGTTTAGCGAGAGAGGAAAAGGGCACTGTTTCAAACTGCCAGTTAAGAAGCTACCATCTTGACAAGCTACAAGACACATACATAAACATAACACAACGAGGGTTAAATTTATTTTACTAGTATCACTTGATGCACTAGACATCTTGCAAGCTAACTGAGTTCCACAAAACAGAAACATAACACTGACAAGTAAAATTTAATTCACTCCTCATCAGACCACTTGACGCGCTTGCCATCATTACAGGTACTCCACATCCGACGAACTGCTTTGTCCCAAATGGCATCTGACTTGGCTTTCCTATCTTCAGCGTCCTGCGGAACAATTAGCGGTGCATCACAGGCCTGATTGTTGCCGCTAGAAGATGCCGCCTCTCTGTTTGCCGCTTCAGCTGCAGCCTCTCTGTCAGCTGCTTCTTCAGCTGCAAGCTCTCTTTCAGCTGCTTCTGCGGCCTCTCTATCAGCTGCTTCAGATGAATTTCTTTGCATATTCAACTTCAAACTCAGCTATTCGGCATTTTCTACAAAGGGCTCCCCTAAGCTCGTCCTCCCTCTTGCAAATAGGGCAAAACACGAGGTAACGTTGAAAAAAATGGATCTTCTTGTACAGCTGGTAGGTCACGTAAGCATCTATGGCTGCATACTTCAGGTTTATATCAGACAACGGCCACTCGTTCCAGAAATCGTGCCTATCCGTAGAGAAATCTTCCTTCATTGTGACGTACGACTCATCGAGGATTCTAGTTGCGAGTGATGCCATTCCATCCTTCTTCCTGCCCCCTAGGATCTTGACAAGATGCTGAATATTGATCCAGTTGTGCGCAGGAATTATAATTTCCTCTTGATACAATTTCGAAAAATCAGTTGTTGTGTCGACAGTGCAGAAAACAATTCCCTTTTTTCAAGGAACTGGCGCAGCGCCGAACATTTCCTGTCAGTCCTAAAAGTATGTAGTTTGTCATCACCAAAATTTGTAACTACAAATATTTTGTCAATGCAAGATCATCATCTCAATATAATTTTGAAAAGTTTAGTAGATGCAAGATCAAGACTCTCAACATTGTATTGTCATAATTTATTCGGTTTTGCTATTTCTCAGTCGACTGAACGAGTTGCACATTTCTTTTAACTACGGTTGCACTTTTCTAAGGTGATTGAGACTAAAGAAAATCTTAGTCGATTGAGACATAGGCAAACCCTAATTTATTTGGTCCTAAATAAAATCCAGTAGTTGCAAGATGAGCAAGTGGATAAAGAACAAGAGGAGAAAAACCTAAAAGCGGTTAGCTACAGAGAGCAGATTTACAAACCGGGAGAGGTGATAGACGATGACGTGTTTCCGCATGGCCAGTTGAATGACGGCGACTTCACTCCCTTCATATGGATGCTCTGGGGTGTACTCGAGGTCCAATCCCACAAACTTGTCCTCGTCTATCCCAAGCCAACCCTCGTACATCCTTAGGACACGCACCACTGTCTTCTCCTCGTTGGTGTAGACAACGTCTATCTTCTTGTTGTCATGGGTAGTGAAGCTTGTCTCTAGCACTTCGTAGAAAGAGGGTCTTTGGTCCAGCGCCCAAATTCCATCGGTCCCGGTTCGTTTCCATAATCGGGACCATGCCACGAACCGGGACCAAAAACCCCGCGATGGTTAGCAGTCCAGGACAATTAATGTAAATTAATTCGGGGCAGAAATTAATTCGAGGTATAAATTGAATTAATCGGTATTTTTGAAAAAATCTTTCACAAATTAATCGAGACAAAGATCTAAATTGAGACATTTTATTTTTCGAGCACAAATTTTTCCATACAAAGATGCGACTTTACAAATTTTCCTAGTCACAACACTTCCGCTGCCGCTGTCCTCCGAGCCGCCGGCTTCCTCGTCATCGTCGGACGGAATCTCCACGATTTCGGTGTTGTTCGGGAGACGGAGCTCCTCTGCGCGGCTAGCGGCGTCGATGGCGGTGTAGATGGTCCGTCCAGGGATGGACCAGAACATCTCCCACCCTTCTTGGTTGCGGCGATCCGGGTGCACCAGGCGCCCGTCCACGATACGGTTGCCAAGCTGGGCCTTCCTCTCCTTCTTGAACAGCTGGGGCCAGTACTCGCTGGCACGGCGTCAGCAGCGCCCTCATGCCTGTGGGCTGGCGGCGACGCTCCGCGATGACGCACTCCATCTCGTATCCGCGGGGATTGAGGAGCGGAGCCATCGACACACCCGCCTCGCTGATGCGAAATCCGGCATGCAAGGTCGCGCGCGGCAGTGCGAGGATGCCGTAGTACGCAAAAATCGCCGACTCGTAGTGGTTGAGCATGGGCACCTCCATGGCGGCGCGGTGGAGATTGGAGAGGGAGGGGAGGCGAGACGACAACGCGGTGGAGAGGCGATGGCTAAAGTGGTGGGGTGGAGATGGACTGCAGACAGGCCGAGGCGATGGCGAAAGCGAGCGCTGTGGCCTCATATTTATAGAGTGCGTAGACCTTCCATGGCGGCAAGGAGAATACGGGAAGAACATAGTAGATGACAGGAAGAAGAAGAGTGCTTTTTGCGATTCAGGGGAACGGTGGAACAGTAAATGCGATTTTATGGTAGGGGTTAACATTGGGATGGAAGTCCAAGGAGAGACGCGTGGCGGTGGCCATTCCAGCTTCTGAGTAAACAAAAAATAATTATAACGCCGATACATGGGCCCTGTTTTGTCACCTCAATACACTAGGTAGGGGCGGGTTGTCCTATCCAATGTGTCAACACTGCAAGCCTACGTGACAGCCACCCCGCCTAAACGACGGGAGCAACATAACGGTGAGAACTGACAGGGGGGGCCCAAATTGACGCCCGTTAGCCTGATTTTTTGTATTGAAACATAAAGTTGAATTCGTGGCGAAAAAGACCCTCTGAGTATTTGGCACATCAACTGTAGTCATCCCAGCTGATTTCAGGGAACTTGGGTACCTCGTTGCCTGTACACCCCAACTTTCGGGCCACAAAATGATATTCTCTCCGGCGTGATAGTCCGTCACCTCCGTGACTATCTACTACTACTACGTAACATAAGGTAATCACTTTACCTTAGCCACAACCATATCACAAAGCAACGCCCCCCTGCAAAACAAAGTTAGACGCCTCTACTTTATCTTTGCATGTTTTACCTGGCTGAATGGGCTTTCACACAAGAACCGTTCTTACCTACGAACTTTCAGCACAACGCTGATCAAGTAGTTGTCTCTACTACACCCCTTCGGGTCCCTCCACTGCAAATGGCATACGA
Organism: Avena insularis; assembly: GCA_023614405.1. Lineage (NCBI taxonomy): Eukaryota > Viridiplantae > Streptophyta > Magnoliopsida > Poales > Poaceae > Avena > Avena insularis. The sequence continues at coordinate 414,625,815 of CM042686.1, read as the reverse complement.
ACTAATGCGAGAGAGAGACAGACACCCCCCCTAAGCCACTTTATAAGGTACAAGCCGTATGTCAAGCGTGGACCAGTCTAGCGAATGAACGCGTAAAGTCGGTTGGGGGGCGCTTCATCAAGCATTGCTGCGGTATACACAAGTACACGTGGGAGGGTAACAACTAAAAGATCAATGCCCACACGCTACATCTCGTGTGTTCTACCCGTACTAGCATTACTACGCATAGATCTAGCTCTGGTACCACTGTTGGGGTTCCGCGTATGAAAACAATAATTTTTACCCTATGCCCCTGAACCCCTGATGATGCTAGGACCTATCTATTAGTAATACAGTAATGGGAGGGGCTTTTCGTGAACTTACCCTTGAAGACCGAAAAGCGTTGTCAACGCTCAGGAGAGCGTGATTGATGTAGACGAGCCGAAGCCGACCTCAAGGTCGTGATGAAGTCCTTGCGCTCCTTTGGCTCCAACGACTTGAGTGCCTCAAGTGCGACACCTCGCGGGGAGTTACACATGTCCGGTGCCTAACGATGACTCCTGCTTCCCCGATCCAGCAGCAGTTGTGGAAGTAGAGCTCCTGGATCCGAATCCCGCAGCGCGACGGCACTCCATGGTGAAGATGTCTCTCGTTCGCACAGTCCGAACTTGGGACCACGGTCACGAGAGAGAGAGGGAGAGAGAGAATATCAATTGGAGATCCTCCCAAAAGTGAGAAGACCTTTATTAATTATTGGGTGTATTTATCTGGTCAAATAGCCCCACTATATATAGCGGGAGGGGAGGTACTACCTCCCTCAAAGTCTTGGGGTGGGACTAACGGAGAGGAGGGGAAGGGGAGGCCGCGGGCCAGCCTAGTGGGACCCGTGCGGGGGGCTTGGCCCAGCCGGCTAACCCCCTTGCCCCTTCTCCCTCTCTCCTTTCCCTAATGGGCCCTCTCCCTCCGGGAATTGGCCCATCAAGCCTTTTGACCTTTTAAATTGATTTTCTCTTTATTAAATAATTATGAATAAATGATTAAATCAATATTTAACATTCATTCACATATTATTCAATCTCTATGGTTATGGAACACTTCCACCTCCACTCCGGACGTCCTCCGGACTTACCGAAACCCTTCCGGTTTTCTCTCTACAATTCTTCGGTGATTCTACCAATCCTATAAACACTCTCTAAGCATCATCAAGCCATTAAGCATTATACCCCACGGTTCGGGAACACTCTAGACATGGTCGGGACACTCCCGCACCAATGATCGATAGAGGGACCTGGATGGCCATGTGACCCTATGCGTTCCACGAAGATCTTTCGTTGTTTGAACTGGGACAGTCGTGTCTTCTTCCCTTTGTCTCTCGATACTTGCATTGCCCGAGATCTGATCAATGACATCACCATGTCGTGTTCAATCTCGATACTGAACAATGCTACTTGACTCGTTCCGACAAGTGATATCCCCGTGATCAAATCACACGCTGCGCGGCTATTGGATATAACCTCTCCGAGTGGGCCCTTGAGTATATTCCCGTCACATGGACGGACAAATCCCGCTCTTGACATATATTGCCTCTACGGTTTCCTCCGAGTACTTGAAAACACCTTTATAACCACTGTATTACCAAGTGGCGCTTGATGCTATCTAAGCACTCTCGGGAGACAGTGATTGATATAGCCTCACGGTCTAAGGAATAGTCTACGAGGATCCATTTCTAATCATCATAACTTGAACTTCGTGACATGATCGGGTCATGATGCTTAGGTTGGGTATTGGTTCATCATCTCATTCACAGAATGAGTTGAGTCCATTTTCAACTAGCATAAATGCCACATGATCAGGAAACTTGATCATCTGATGACCAATGAACCAGTGACTAGAGTTTCACTGGAAACCTCTGGTTGTTTGTATATCACACGTGTATTGATGTTTCCATACAATACAGTTATAGCATGATATAAAACTTAATCATAAACTATATGAAATATGATAATAGTCCTTATAACTATTTGTCTCTAGGGCATATTTCCAACACTTTGTTCATAGAACAATCATATTGTTTACTTTACACGCAATGGATAATGCAATTATCTGTTGCTTGCAACTTAATACTGGAGGGGGTTCGGATGATAACCTGAAGGTGGATTATTAGTCATAGATGTAATTGGAT